>JANUYF010000003.1:76320550-77750550 GCA_026167975.1 Phrynosoma blainvillii
ATATTACTCCAGTACTAAGGTCCCTCCACTGGCTGCCTATTAGTTTCCGAACCTAGTACAAGGTGTTGGTTATTACCTTTAAAGCCCTAAATGGCTTGGGTCCAGGCTATCTTAAGGACCGCCTGCTCCCGTATAATCCTCCCCGCACCCTCCGGTCCTCTGGGAGGAATTTGTTACAGCCTCAAAAAACGAGGCTGGTGACCACCTCCCAGAGGGCCTTTTCTGTTATCGCCCCCAAATTATGGAATGACCTGCCGGAGGAGATCCGTCAATTGACATCACTGGACAGCTTTAAAAAAGCTGTCAAGATGGATCTCTTCCGGCAGGCCTTCCCGGAATAACTCCCGGCCTAGGTCCCCAAAATACTTTTTGGAGAGGTTCTCCTCCTCTTGATTAGGCCATTGAGAGCCGATAAGTTTTCTCTGATGCCAGCATTTTTTTCCCTTTTGTTATATTATTGTTTAATGTTTTAGAGTGAGATATGTTTTTTCTCATATATGTTTTAACTTATTCTGATTTAATAAAATTTTAAGGGGGGGAGGGGGGAAATAGTTCTTAATTGTCTTAATATGGGCTATAGTAGAATAATAATAATAATAATAATAATAATAATAATAATAATTTTTATTTAATGTAAGCCGCCCCGATTGTGCTCAAAGGGGCGGGATATTAAATAAAAATTATTATTATATTATTATTATAATTCTACTATAGCCTATATTGCTGGAGCTGTGTATACTTGCCTGCAAGAGGCACCCACAACAGGCCTATGGCATCATTTACTAAACATGTGCAAATAGTAAAACAGAAGAAAATGGAAGAGAAGATAAGCCTTACAGCTACCCCCAGCATCTTAACAAAACAAATTTAAAAGTCTGGTGACCAAAATGTAAATCATCAGGAAAGTGAAGGTATAAGATTGCAACATTACCCTGTTGTATGAGCATTCCTCATACCTTTTCTCTTGAGTACAGTAGAATTATCCTGAAGTACATAACTTGGTATCCTTACACCCCTTTCCCCTTGCCATTGAAATGTAAATGATCTTGGTGAAATAAGCCATTGGGTTGGCTGCTGATTAAACGTATAAAAAATGTGCAAGATGACTATATTTTGAGGAAGGTTCCTCAATGCTTCCCTACCCCCCCCCCCCCATGTTTTATCTTCCTCCTCTGTGCTGAGTCTTGGTCTACCTATTTCGTTTCTTCAGGGAAAGGTGCTAACTGTTCTCATTCATATCAGAATGACCCAGGCTGTTTTCCTTGCTTTCCAGGAAGCTCTGCTCCAGGGCCTGTGCCTGAAGGAGTCATCCGTCTGTACAGTATGCGCTACTGTCCCTTTGCACAGAGAACACGGCTAGTCCTGAAAGCTAAAGGAATCAAGTGAGAGCAATACTATTTATTTGTTTAATTTTTTGTATGTTGTTGTGTGCCTTCAAGTTGTTTCTGACTTATGATGACCCTAAACCAAACCTATCATGGGATTTTCTTGGCAAGATTTGTTTGGAGGAGGTTTGCTTTTGTCTTCATGTGAGCTTGAGACCATGTGATTTGCCCAAGGTCATCCAGTGGGTTTCATGGTCTAGTGGGGAATCAAACCATGGTCTCCAGATTCGCAGTCCAGCACTCAAACCGCTACATCATGCTGGCTCTCACTTTTATATCCCACTTTTCTCCCAGTACAGGACTCAAGGCAGCTTGCAATCAATGAAAACAAAGTGCAACTAAAAAACTTAGTACAAAAGGTTTAACAAACCAATTAAACAATATTATTGAAAAATAAAGTTAAAACAGGTTAAAACAAATAATTAAAGATAGTCCCCCATCTCCCTAATTTAATTGGGCTTTGTGTTCTTTATTATAGTCACATTTAAAAATATAAAACTCCCTTTTTGGTTGAAGGCTGGTGATTTGTTGCTGTATATTAAAGTGCATAGGACTTCCCAATTCCTTTCCCAAATCAAGCAGTGCCTTTGACTTGTATGGGTGTGTTGGACTACAACCCCCATCATGTAACCATTATGGAAGTTGTAATCCAATATATCTGGATGGCAACAGACTGGAGAAGGCTATCTGGAAGTAATATTAGGTCCCCAAAAGGCTATATTTAGGGAGACAGACAACTTACTATGGGATAATTGGAAAAGGTATGGAGAGCTTGAAGTTGCCAATTCCTGGCAAACATTTCTGATATGCTGATTGCTTATCTTGTAGGGTGTATTTCCACCTTTGTTAACAAGACTGCTTGTTGCTTGTTCTTCTTCTTGACACCAATTTGGTGGCTGTGTTAGGTTTTCATAATGAGTATCTATGCAGACTTTGCTGTAATGTTTTAACTGGTAGAGGCTAAGGCAGGGGTAGGCAACCTAAGGCCCGGGGGCCAAATGCGGCCTCCTGAGGCCTTTGGACCAGCCCCAGGCCGGTCCTGCCGCCGCCCCTGCCGCTGCCGCCCCCGCCTGCCATGATGATATTGATTATTGTTGTTATTACTTGTTCTTGGGGTTTTCTTGGCAAAATCTCCACAGGGGTTTTGCCATGGCTTTTCTGGGGCTGAGAGAGTAGGCATGCATATTTTTTTTTAATTTTTAAAATGTTTTTCAATTTTATTTATTTATTTATTTATTTTTGGTGCTTCGGCCTCCCAATTGTCTGAGGAACACCAACCCGGCCACTGGCTCAAAAAGGTTGCCTACCCCTGGGCTAAGGGATTACTTTCTCATTCAGTCCCCTCTTTAGTGGATTGTGATACAATAAGAGGTTATAGGTAGCTGGATTTTATTTTTATTTTTTAATGTGTAGGTCTACACCAGTGAATGCCCTGTTAAAGGCCTTCATGGTAACCAGCTATGACACTGGCCCAGAGAATCTGCTTTGATGCAGAATGTAATAAAATAACAGTTGTTTAGTCTTTTGAAGAAATACTAGAAACTCTTTTGTTAATCTGATGGCATTACACATGGGGAGAGACTATGTTTCATTATAGATATCGAGAATTCACCTCTCTGCCCAGCTTAAATCTTATTTAGGGACTTAGGTGCACAGTGGGATGCTTCTGCTGTGCTTGGTATTGTTTACCTTTAGAAAGCCACGTAAAATGGATCTTAGAAAGCCATGTGAAATGGAACATTGAACCAATTACCTTGTAGTAAAACTAGCACTTTTCCTTGTGTTTAGTGGCACCAAAACCACTTAGAGTATGTGTGTTTGTTCACATCTTGCTCCCTCTTTTTTCTATTCTATTGCCTTGTTGTTTCCAACTTGTGGTGACCCTAAAGCAAACTTTCACAGTGTTTCTTGGCAGGATTTGTTGAGAAAGAATTTGATATTACCTTCCTCTAAAGCTGAGAGAGTGTGACTTGCCTCAGTTCACCCAGTGGGTTTCCTTAACCGAATAGGCATTTGTGACCTGGTCTCCCAGAGTCCTAGTTCATCACTCAAACAGCTATACCATGCTGGTTCTTCTAGTGACTAGTGAATGCTAAATGGTGGTTTTACTAGCATTTTAAAAAGTATTTATTTATTGTAATGTTTGATTACCCAACAACCAGAGGTCTCTGAGTGGTGTACAGTACTTTAAACATGTAAAATATAAGTACAGTAATATCATATAATAAAACCAAGATAAAATCAAGATAAAACTAGTTTCAATGAAAAGCATTGCAATGCATCAAACCAAGGTAAATCAGCAGCAAAGTGGAAGAGTTCAAGTTCACTAAATACTGAAAACACTGACTTTTATCTGTATCTTTTCCCATAATTGTGTGAAGCATTGTATCTTTTAATTTTGCTGAGCAATATTTTATAGTGGAAAGCCAGGCTGTCAGTCTTTTATATAAATAAATACTGGTAATACAAATTTGAACTAAGTATCCAACTCTTCTCTTTCACTTTCCTTGGGTTAGGGGTTACATTTGAATTTCTGTTACTATTGTTACTTCTTGAAAAATACATATAGTCAGAGATTTTTGGACAGTTTTTAGAAAGTTCTATAATTTTACCACTGAATCTTTTACCACTGAGTCTTGGAGCAACAAAGTGCTGTTGAAAATAACTGCTGTTCTTTTCCATATCATCCCTTTTTTAGCCATGAAATTGTTAATATAAACTTGAAAAACAAGCCAGAATGGTTTTTTAAGAAAAGTCCATTTGGGCTGGTACCTGTATTGGAGACAAGCAAGGGTCAACTGATTTATGAGTCTCCAATCACTTGTGAGTATTTAGATGAAGCATACCCAGAGAAGAAGCTGTATCCTACAGATCCTTATGAGAAAGCCTACCAGAAGATGCTCTTGGAACAGTTCTCCAAGGTGTGTACTGAAGGGCAATGGGAAACCAGTTTCAACTTGTAAGAGTATAGTACAGCTAAGAAGGGATTGGTATGTTTACAAATAATCTGCTATGTAATGTGATTGACTTGTTTTCATCTTGATTTATGCCCCCATTACGGTAAATTATATCTGTATTAGCATTGATTTATGACTGATGATATGTATGTCATATTTGATAATTTGGATTGATTTACGATGGTTTCTGATTGATGTATCACCCCCATATAGTGCATTAAAGTTGTGGCCATATTACAGCCCATCTAATTGGTGTCCACCACTGCCTTTCTGTCCGAGTGCAAAAATGTATTTATGGGAATGAGTAGTGGTCTTAAAGTTACTGGGTTATGTAACCTCATATTGTATCTCATCCTCAACTTTAAGCTCAGAAGAGAGTTTACACTAAAAGAGAGGCTTACATCATTAAAGGTGTTGTTGTATGCCTTCAAGTCATTTTTGACTGAGGCCAAGAGAGTATGAATTTCCCAAAGTCACCTAGTGGCTTTCCATGCCCAAGCAGGAATTTGAACCCTAGTCCCCAGAGTCATAGGGTCTATAAAGACTGCCAGAAATAATCTAGCTTGAGACCACTTTAACTGTCCTGGCTTAGTGCTAAAGAATCATGGGAACTGTAGTTTATTGTGGCGCCAGAGCTCTCTGGCAGAGAAGGCTCAATGTCACAGAAAAAAACTACAGTTCCCATGATTCCCTAGCACTGAGCCAGGACAGTTAAAGTGGTCTCAAACTAGATTATTTCTGGCAGTCTGTATAGGCCCATAATTTAGCACCCAAATAACTATACCATGTTGGCTTCTTTACATCATTAGTAGTTGTTGTTGTGTGCCTTCAAGTCATTCCTGACTTATAGCTACCCTAAAGTAAACTTATCATGAGGTGCCCTTGGCAAGATTTGCTCAGAGGAGGTTTGTCATTTTTGTCACATGAGGCTGAGAACATGTGACTTACCCAAGGTTACTCAGTGTGTTTCCATGGCTGAGCTAGGAATCAAACCCTGACTTCCAGAGTTGCAGTCCAACACTCAAACCACTACGCCACACTTACCCCCTTATATTGTTAGTAGCACCTTTAATAATGTTGATCAGGGCTGGGAAACTTTTGGTCTTCCCATCCAGATGTTCTAGAATATAGCTCCAATAATCCCATATCTTTGGGATTGTAGTCAGGTCTGACACATCTGAAGGACCAAAAGTTCTGTACCCTAGTACAGATGAAGTGGATGTATGATCCACAAGTATAACAGCTTTTATTAATTCAGAATGCTTTAGCAGTGGAAGCCAGAAAAGGATATAAGTAATGTTGCTCTTATTGACAGGAATGTTTGATGACAGAGTGTTCCATAATTCTGGTGACGGTGTCAGGACTGTCCCTTTTATTTTGTTATCTCAGTTATGTTCTTTGAATTTGAATGCAGAACCTTCCTGCAGCTTGATAACAGTACAGTTTTTTTGCTTTAATTAGCTACCTGCTCTGGCATACAAATATCTTTTGGGTATCAAGAGTGGCGAGGATGTGTCTGATGTGAAAACTGAGTACTGTGAAAAGCTTCTCAAACTTGAAGAGGTAAGAACTGGGGCCCTAATTCCTCCAAAGAAAGCTGTAAAATGTGTTCATGAGTTGGAACAGTTCCCTTTGTCCAAAAGGTTCCTTCAGTTTTCTGAATAAAACTAGATGGGCAACTTTCCAGTTCTGCTCTCAGAGAGATTGGTTAAAGATGGGTTGAGGACCATATTGCTTTCCACTTAGTGCCTTATTTTATAGATATGCTATAGATATGCTTCATGATTTGGGGGGCAAGGAAAACCTAATGTTCTGATTGTAAAAGCAACTTATATAGAGGAACACAAACTAGTGGCTGTTCTACAAAACTGCTATTGGATTACTCTAGAAAAGCCTCAGCTGATCTATACTAACAAGCTGTCTGCTGATGTCCACTAGAGGGAGCCATATTCACATTTGTATTTTATTTTGTAAGAGACTTGGAATTTTTAAGATGACTTCAAATTAGGACTAAGCTCCAGTATAACCATTTCTCACATTTTATGCAGCACTCACATTACCTCTCTTAATTCGTTTGTGGCTCTGTTGTAGATTTGTCATGTTTCTTTAATCTTTTCTCAGGCTGAGAAAATCCGAGTGTTAGGGGTGGGAGGCGGATGGAGTGGAAGAGCAGAACCATCTCCACACTTATGGAGATTCTTGTGCTGGTCCTGCCTTTATTTATTTGTTAATTTATCTTTATTAAAAATTTCCATTAACAATACAAATATACTTTTCAACAATAAGTCTTATATCCCAATGTATGGTGTGTTGATTTTGGTCACTTCTACTTGTTAGGTTGTAATGTGTAGGGGTTTTTTCTCTTTACGCTTTCTGCTCCCTCCTTTTCCCTTTTTGTCCAGAAGAAATTGTCCAGAAGAAAAAAGATACTGGTGGGTTTTATTACCTCTAATAACAGCAGCTGGACTGATCATAGCCTAAAAACTGAAAAAAAAGAGGCACCAGAAATTGAAAATTGGCTCCAAAAACTACATGAACTAATAGAAATGGATAAGCTGTCCCACAAAACCAAAAATTTAATGTTATTTCCAGAGTGAGGATGGTACATAGTAGATGTACATAAAGGGGAAGCAGCATATCCACAAAGGTATAGCTAGCTGTTCATTTACACTTCCTCATGCAGGAGGAGGAAGTGGCCAAGCACTAGCCAGGGCTCTTGAGCCTGCAGTCTGGAAGCATCCCTAGGTTTGTCATGATTATTTTTAAAATCTTAGGATGGTACTCCCATAAACCCTGGCCAAAACCCAAAAGCTTATTTGCTCATAATAGATCTGTCAGGAGGAGGTGCTCCTCAAGCAAAATATTTGGATATATTTGTACTTAATCCAAAGGATTAGAAGTCACATAGCTTCCAAACAGGCTGGTGCAGGGTAAGGAGACAGCAGTGCAGTGAAGCGCTCATGAAGTAAACAGCTGGCTTGAAGAATGGGTGGTTCTGAGGTTGTGCAGCAGGGGAACACAACCACAGGAAAAACCCATTTTACTTCACTTTTACTTTTTAAAAAGTAAACTTGAAAAAAAGAAACTAGAATAAACACATTGTAAGGTGAACAGATACAGAAATAGGGCAGAAGCATCCTAGAGCTTCCTCAACACCTTAGGTAATTTCTGTGTTTACCATGGAATGTACAAAATTAAAACTCATTTTCCCAAGTTGTACTGCAGTCTTGTGCAAGCCAGAGTAATATATCTTGAGAGCTATGTGTGGACTTTGTTGTGCGTATCTAGCTCTAGAAACGGAATACTTGAGTGGCCAGAAGCTTCCTGAGTTCCCACTTTGACATTGCTTTCCCCCTGCAGGGATGCCTTCTGACATCAATCCTAAAATCCAGCCTTTTACCTCACATGGTCCCTAGTACAGTCTACTAAGGACCAGAAAACACCACATAGGTCAGCAATATGGGATAAATGCTGCAAGAGCATTTAAGCTCTTTGCTTCTGAATAGTGTACTATTTGCTTTCTGTGTCATCCCCTTTCCTATTAGGCTATTACATGTTAATTTCTGCAAAGCTTTGTGTTGTGCTAAATGGTATGCTATTTAAAAATATTCTGTTTGTTTCCTTTTCAGATTCTGGTAACCCACAAGACTAAATTCTTTGGTGGGAACTCAGTGACCATGATTGACTATCTGATCTGGCCATGGTTTGAGCGCATGGAGTCCGTTCAGTTACTTGAGTAAGCCCTTTAGATCTTTTTAACCTTTCACACTTGAGTATTCAACTGCAGCTGCCCGTCTTCATCCAGTACTTAAACCAGTGCCTTGAGGCAGTTTGAGAGGAGCTGGCAGGGGAGAGCCAGGGAAAAGGGTATGGAGGGTTCATTTCCTTTATATTCACTTGAATATGGCCACAGCTAATCGGAGCTTGGACAGGCTACCATTTTGGGACTACAGCATCCAAAATCTTCCAATCAGCATGGTTATTCTGATAAAAAATATACAAATGTTTTTGCTGTACAGTCTAAAGCATAAGTGGTGTAAAAGTAGTTGATAGTTGTGCAGCTATTGTGGAAAGATTAAAACTATCATTCATATATTCAACAAGGATAAATAGTATCAAACTATGCTCAGGCTTGGAGATTAATTGGAGAAGGATACATTTTCTTTCACCAACAGCCACTCACCCCCAATTAGTTCAGGTTCAATCATTTGACAGTCTTATGAGAAATTTATCTTAACATCTGTTGTGTAAAATCAAACAGATGTAAATTCAGGTCTAAAATGTTGTTCTTTGACATAATGTCAAGTCTGAACTTGGTTTCAAATCTACTGATAGAGATTTACTGTCTTCTAGATTTTTGCTTCATTTCCTTTTTTTAAAAAAAAATGGAAAAGAAAAGAAATTGGAATAAAAATTTGGTTTAGGGCAGAATAAATTAAGTTTTCTAGAGAAACCTTTCTGTTTAGTAGGCTTTTGTGTTTCAAATCTGAGACCAGCTTCACAGTTGGATTCTATAGTGTCTATAGGAAGAAGAATCTTCCCCCCCCCCCAGTCCATCTTATATAGCAAATCTTGGGATAAATGGTTATTGCTGAATAAATTAACTAATTTAGCTGTGCAGATGAAATAGAACATCCTTGCTCAGGCTGGGGAACAGGCGGTTCTGTCCTTCATATATGGTTTATGAGCTTCTGGCTGATGACTGGAAGGAGAAAGGTTATGCTAGGTTACACAGCATTGCCTTCTCCTCTGCCTACATACATGCCTGGATTGTGAAGCTGTCATTGGTGGCTCTTCTCCAGGTGCCTCTGTATACTTAAAAAGTATAGATCTAACCAGAACATGTTAGCAACCCTGGTTGAGGAATGCTCCTCCCTCCTTAGTTGTTTCAATGACAAGCAAATATCTTTTTGATGTTTTGGCCTTTTAAGTGGGTGTTTAAAACACTTTTATATATTTTGGAAGTTGTGGTGTTCTGCCATTCTAAGATCTGCTTGCATAATGTTTTTGGTACTGGGTTGTTGATGTGGTTGTTGTTTTGCATTGGTTGTAATTTACTTTGTTTTGCATACTGGAATTGTATTTTGATGATTTCATATTGGGTGTTAATATCTTATATATGCAATCCAGAGAATCCAGGCTGAGTGGTAGGTAGCACAGAAACACCCTAACTGGGTGTATCTTGGCCTAATCCAGCAAGACAGTTTTAACAATTACTCTAAAAGTGATTAAACTCAGTTTTGGACCAGTAGTTAAATGTTAATAAATTTTTTTGAATAGCACTTTATTTTCCTATTTCTCAATAGCCTAAAGAGTTATTTATTAATAACTTTTAAAAATTGAATAACTACAAGTCACTGTTTGTGGAACAAAGCCCAAACACCTGCTTCTTCATGTCTATCTTGCCATTAAGTGAGGCCATACAACTCTTAACTAGAAAAGTGACTAAACAGTTCCATTATACTACAGAGAGTAATGAGATTATCTTTTAAATTGGAGTTGTAACATAGATATGCCTTAGTTTGCAAAAGAAAATTAATTACAGTTTTTTAATTGTTACTAGTTGCTTGTACACTTTAGCCTCCTCTAATCATGCCAGCCCTATGCTGCTATCTCAGCCACATGGTTTTGACAACTATAATTTAAAATGTCAGCATTTGGAAGTCCTGAAACTGCTAGACTGGAGTAGTTTGGCTCTGCCTATATTTACTTTGTAGCAGTTCTTTCTTTTTAGGCAGTCACAAGCAACTTGTGCCTTTCTGACCATGTGCACTTAATTGCAAGAAGTTGGTTTGTACTGAGTCAGACCACTGCTCAGAATTGTCCACGCAGACAGACTGACTGATTGATTGACAGATATTCTCCAAGTTTCAGGGCCTCCCTCCCCACCAACTGCTTTGTTACTGAGTTAGTTTCCTCCTTTTCCTCCTTTAAAGATAAAGTAGTCAAAGAGAGATAGATTTTACAGTTAACCTCAAGGCTTTTTCTGTTCTGCTACAGTTGTCTGGATCATACTCCGACACTAAAACAATGGGTTGAAGCCATGAAGCTGGATCCAGCTGTTCAGGCTACAATGACGGACTCTCAGACATACAAAGGCTACCTTGAGCTGTACCTGAAAAACAGTCATGAGGCCTGTGACTATGGGCTGTGAGACCTGACTGGTTGTAAAGCTACAGCTGTTGTTGCAGAATCTCTATCTGGTGTCTAAGGAGTGTTACTCATTTGTTGTATGGGCCTGTGTCTTGCTACACAGTGCTGAAATGCTATATCACTTACACACGGTGTTTCCTTCTCTAAACAAAGAAGCAGAAAATGGCCAGGATGGTTTGCAAATTCTTCTTTCCTCCATTCAAAGTTGTGATGTTGTTTAAGGTGGACACTGTTGGCTCTGTTGCAATTTTGAAACTAACTGTTGCCTCGTAAGAATAAATATACTTTAAATACAGACATTTCCTGTTTCCTCTTTTGTACAGCATCAAGCAATGTTACACAGTTCGAGATGTTCAGCTTAGACTTGTTTCACTATGCCAAGCTTTGCTGGCCAAAACACAGTGCCTGTGAGAAGTACAGTGTACTTTTGAAAACTATTATCTTTAGAGTTTTTTAAATCGGGGAGCTTAAAATAGGGATAAAGTGTGTGGGAAAAAAATCACACATTTCCCCTGACCATAGGAACATATCAAGTTGCCTATATACTTCCAGAGGTGTAACTTGCTTAGTCTTTTGCAGCAAAAAATGTTGAATCTTGTGGTACCTTAAAAACTAGCAAGTTCTATTTGGCATAAACTTTTGTGACACTTATGCCACATAAAAAATGCTATAAGATCCATGCTGTTTTTGCCTTTATATTGAGCCAGATTATTGACTTAGAACTGTCTGCAGTGATTTGCAATGGCTTTCCAGCATTTCAGGAGAGTCTGTTTCCCATCCAGCAAAATTTCACACTCTTTCCACTTGAAGCAGGTTGTTTTACATCACAGGCTTCTTATTTACCATATTTTGGTCTGGCAGAGGTACAGCTCTTGGGTTGTTTTTCACAATTGAAATGGATATGACAGTTGTATGTTTGCAACCTGCGCTCCAATTACCCACAGTTTTATGATTTGCATATAGAGCTAGCATACTTGAGCATAATGCTGTTAAACTAGCCAGTGGAACTAAGCTCCCAGTTCACCAATTAAAGTGATTTTGTGCGAGCTGCCCTTCAAAAGGATAGTGCACGTGCCTGAAGGTTGTTGCCAGTGGAAATAGCAGTGGGTGCTGCAGCAGGAGATGTGTATCCATGGAATAAAGCTACTCCATTGTATTGAAAATCAAATCTTTACAGAAAAATAATGCCTGTGAACAGGTGCTACTGTGTTTGCTGGCTCCTCCCTTCAGTATATTATGGCAGCAGAAGCCAATGGAATATACACTGTTGTTGTGCGCCTTCAAATTGTTTCCAGCTCATGCAACTCTATGTCAACCTTATCACAGGGTTTTCTTGGTAAAATTTGTTCAGATGGGATTTGCTTTTGCTTTCCTCTGAGGCTGAGTGTGTGTGAGAAGCCCGAGGTCATCCAGTGGGTTTCTATGGCTGAGCAGGGATTCAAACCCTGGTCTCCACAGTCATAATCTCATGCTCAAACTACTACATCACACTGCCATTCATAGAATATACGACCCTGTAACTTATCAGTTTGTATCTCTGGTTTTCCTGCTTCTCTTAACAATAGGTATGGAGTGACTGTAGCTCAGTGTTTCTCCATTATTTTCTGTCACGGCCCCCCTAGGAAAGAAGAAAACATTTCGCGCCCCCCCACGCGATCACATGGGCGGGTTTGGCCAATCAGGATAGAGCTACTGGGGCTGTGCTGGGACAATCTCCCTCTCTCCAGCCGTAATGGGCCCCCCTTTATGAAGCCTCGCGCCCCCCCTGGGGGGCCCGCCCCACTATTTGAGGAAAAAGCAATAAGGCATTGATTTTCTTGTCTGGACTCAAATGGTATCAGTATGAAAGTTACATAATTCTGGTTTTGCTTACAGAATGTTAGCATCTTTACTTGGGGCGTTATACTTCTGTAGCAAGAAGAATGGACAACAAGAGAATGAGTAATGCACTTTTGAATACAATGCCTGTGCTCTTGCTGAACTCCCATGAGTAACATGAAAGATAAATTTAATTCAGATTACTTGAAACAATTCATGTATTACACCCACCCAAGAGAGTTCCTTTTCCTTAAAAAAAAATAAAGCTTAGTTGATGGAAAGTAAATATTACTCAACTATTCTGATGAGGTGCAGCTCCAAGCATATTTTCTGTCAGGCTGAAAGCTGCCATGTACCATCGTCTTATACTAACCTTTCTCCCTGACAGCCGAGTGGTGTCACTTCAGCTTCAAGAACCAATTTGGGCATAATACTGGTTCTCTGCAAAGCAATCTTGCAAAATAGCAGCCTACTGTTGACCAGAGCACAGTCTCTCAGCACTGGTCCTTTTTAAAACTTTTGCAAACCTTAATCATGGGTTTAGTGAAGCCAGTTCACTAAATAATGATGAAAATGGGAACTTTGGCTAATTTCTATGTATCTTATTTTCCTCAAGCTAAGAACAGTGTCTTGTCCAGATCAGGATATTTTATTACTGGTATTTCTATACCGACAACCAAGACTGAAACAGCAGTGACAGCTGGCATGCATATTAGCATCCTGGCTTTGGAGACCTATGGTGACACAGCTTTCTACGTACTTTGGCTTGCTACTACTATATGTCTAAGGCATGAAGCCAAGAATGTAAGGTCACTTTCCCAGTGCTATGCACTGCAAAAAGCATCTGACCTGGGTTGGGATTGTAGGCAGGAGTTTTGTTGGTATACTGCCCAGTAAACTCCCAAACTGATTTGGAAGATGTATTCTTGGATCTGGGGTTGTAAGATATCCTGCTTTGTTCTGAGAAATGTCAGCTTCTGTACTAAGGCAATCCTGGACTTCACAGCCATTGTGATAGCACTGGGATGGTCCTATTTTGTTGATTATTTCCCCTTTCTATATCCCACTTGTTTACTGTTTACCATGGCTTTTTTCATTGTTTTTTAAATGTTTGTGCATGCTATACATATTCTCCACCTCAAGAACAATTCATGTTTAGATCTTTTGGGCAGAATTCTGTTACTATCCCTACCTAAAGTAGACTCATTTAATTAATAGGATTTCCTTGTGTGTTGACTTACCATTCAACAATTCACTGAATGGGTCTACTCTAGTTTGGACTAGCAAACAAGAATTCAGCTTTTTTGTTTATAGCAGAGGTAGCATGAGCTTTGTAAAGACCTTTTATGTTTACTTTTTGTATATTTTGTATATTTTTTTACAGGTTGGTGATAAAAATAAATGGAATTAAATAACTATATATATAAAATATATATACCCACCATATGTCATTAAAACACTCCTAAGTTATGACTGATATCCACAGAAAAGATAACCCCCTCTGGAGCTCCTGAAGGCATACGGCTCCAAATTTGCTTTTCTAGCCTCTCTGAAATTATTTGCATGAACATTTATTTGATCCATCTCTCTTAGTTCAGAATGGACAAGCAGTGCAAATACCTGAAGGCCACACATTTAGCAGTTTAAAATATCCTCATTAATCACATTGTCTAGCTGTGCATATAGAGTCAGGTGGATCCAACCAAATGCTGCATAGTTCATTTTCAAATGCATAAGATGCAAATACAGAGCTCTAAAAGGAGTCTGTTAAGCAAAGTCACATCATGTGTGATGGGGTTGCCCTGATGAAGGATCAGTGGTAGCTGTGATCAGTGGTAGCTATGCCTAGAGCCAGAAAATGGTCTGAGTGCCTATAGATCCAATGTAAATACTGTGGAGGCATGAGACTCCATCTGATCTTGGAATCTAAGCAGGGTCATCCCTTGCTAGTACTTAGATGGGAAACAATGAATACCAGGCACTGTAGAGACATATATATCAGAGGAAGGCAATGGCAAACCACCTTTCAGTATTCCTTGTCTAAGAAAACCCTGTGTATTTGAAATCACATACCCCCCCTCCAATATACTAAGCACCATGTTTGGTATATGATTTGGCCCTTCAGATGTTGAACTGTAAGTCTCAGCGGCACTGGACAGTATAACCCAGGGGTTGGCAACCTATGGCCCGCGGACCACACCCGGCCTACTGAGGCCTGCCACCCGGCCCCTGCCCGGTCCTGCCGCCGCTGCCACCACCGCCACCTTCTTTCGCACACAAAATGGCACCCCGGAGGACCCCCATGGCCGCGCTGAGCCTCTCCGAGGCCCGGCGCGGTTGAAGGACCCCTGCTGGGGGACCCCCGCAGCCACACTGGGCCTCTCTGAGGCCTGGGGCGGTTGAGGGAGCCCTCCCGGGGGGGGGGCCGCAACTGCGCTGGGCCTCTCTGAGGCCCGAGGTGGTTGAGGGAGCCCTCCTGGGCGCACACCACAGTGGTGGTAGTGCGCACACGTGTGCACCACCACGGCCCGGGGGGCATCTGGGGACAAGGGGACCGGCCCCACCCCCAAAAAGGTTGCCGACCCCTGGTATAACCAATGGTGGGGGATGCTGGAAGTTGCACTCATAAATTCTGGAAGGCCTCATGATTCCTACTCCAGATGTTTGAAATGCAGTTTCAAATCCAGGGCCAGAAAATGTGTTGTCCTTCAGTTGGCAGATGATAACTCTCATCAGCCCTACCCAGCATAGCAAATTGTGATTGTTTTGGTAGCTGTGGTCCAGCAACATCAGGTGTTCACATTTCCCATTCTTACTCAAAGTCTTTATTGCAGCTAACACACTATTCTATTAAGACAACATAATACTTTTTTTGCATTGTGTTCCACTTTCAACCCTCATCCAGGCAGATGCATCATCTTAGCTTGGTCTCATTTTGTTGAATAATTCACACTGAATTGGAGCTACAAGATAGGGATTTTATGATATTGTCACTTAAAGAACTGTAAACAATGTCTCTGAATTTCAGCCATTTTCCATGCATAGTTTTTTTTTTTTACAAACAAAAGTAGTATGACACCGGAATTGTGTTGGTTACATTTTCTTGCAAAAACAAGGTTTGACTAGTACTATAACATCCCATCCCATATGAACATGTGTTTTCTGACTCTAGATGCTTGGGTATTGAAGAATATCTTCAATTCTGCACCCACAAACACTGAGACATTTTTTATGTTCCATACTATATTGGAATTTTCACTGCAGTCAGATTAGAATAATAGAATCATAAAAACCTCCAAAAAGGAGACTTCACTACACTCCAAGGCAGCATATTCCACTGGTGAACAACTCTTCCCATTAAGACATTCCTCCTAATGTTTAGGTGGAATCTCTTTTCCTGTAGTTTGAGTCTATTGCTCCATGTCCTAGGGCCTTTGCAGACTGCTAGAAATAGTGCAAATTAAGTCCACTTTTAGGGTTAGGGTTAGGATTAGGGAATCATCATCGGGCCTAGTGTAAGAAGAAGAGCCTTCCCTCCATTCCATCCAGTGTCATCTGGGGGAGAGACACTAGGCCCAGCACCACTGGGCCTGGAATAGGAAGGAGGGATGGGATTCGAATTTATCTGCTTTGATGTTTGTTTTGATGTTTTGAAATGCTGTACGCCGCCCCGATTGCCTAGCAGAGGGGCGGGATATAAATAAAAATTATTATTATTATTATTATCATGGGAACTGTATTTTATTGTGGCACCAGAGCTCTCTGACAGAGAAGGCTCAATGTCTCAGAAAAAAAACAATTCCCATGACTCCCTAGCACTAACCCTAACTCTTAAAGTGGACTCAATTTGCACTATTTCTGGCAGTCTGCAAAGGCCCCGTGTCTCTAGAACAAGGTTGCTCAATCCTCAATATGCCAGGTAAATATGACAATATGACATCCCTTCAAATACTTAAACATGGCTATTGTGTCAACGTTCTCTTCCTTAGGCTAAATATTCCTAGATCCCTCAGCTGTTCCTCATAGGACATGGTTTCTAGACCTTTCACCATTTTCACCTGATTAAGTCAGTGCAAGTTTTTTTTTTTAATTTGCTTGGATGAGGGCTATCTGGTTATAGCTATATATGGAAGGTTAGCAATAATATAAAAATTTATGACCAGGGAAGAGTTGTTACAGAATCTTAAAGATGAATGCTTATGCCAAATAAAACTTATGATGCATCCAATGAAGTGGGCTGCAATCCACAAAAGCATATGCCTAGTCTTTTAATAGCCGCAAGACTTTGGTATAAGAAAAGGAGGCTTAGAGCAGCTCCCCAAGAATTCCATAAACCTGGGGGCTTTCACTGTTCCCAGTTCATCTGACAATATTTTTCAGCTGCCAGACTCTGGGATCTCTTTAAGGTTTCTTAGACCCCTGCATCTCAAATGCTGAGAGCCTAGGACAGGTAATGGTAGAGTTGAAATTTTACTGGTCATTCCAAGTCTTTCTATTACCTACTGCAGGTGAACCCATTGCACTGAAGGCAAATCGGGAACTGTTTACATAAGAGGGCACTAGATACTTTTTATGCAAGCATATGATAAATACAATTGTGGTCATAGTCCAGAGTTATGCTGGTGTTATGGCCCAGCAGAGTTCCTGCCTAGCTAGTTTTGTTACCAAAAGTGCATTTTTCTGAATTTTGGTGTGTATATGAATTCCACATGGCCCCAGATACACTCCCAAGTGCCTCCATGGCAAAGCAAAGAGGTCATGCCCAGGTCACTTGGAAGACTGAAAAATCCCCAATCGCCATAGTCGGGGAGATAGTGTGGGGAGTTGCAAATGGACCATCATCACCTCCATAATCAGAAGGATGGGCGATAATGGCCTAGATGTTTCACCTGATGGGCCAGCTAACAACAATCCTCTCCCATTTCCCCTTGAATATTGCCAGACCGATTACCTCACCCAGGCAGTCTCACACTTTTCCCTGCAGCTAGATTTTGCCCTTAAAACCCCCTAGATTTCTCCTCTCAGTGTCGCTAGTCTGAGTTCAGGGGGATCCTGCATCACTTTGTTCTCTGATCTAGTTACTGGCACCTCCGTTCAACCTGCGCTCTCGGAACGCGCTGTCTCACACCACTTCACCCAACTGGATCCCAGAGAAGGCTTCATCTGTTGTAAGTATCACCGTAGTTCTACCTCAATACCTTTTCCAAGCTAACCCCTGATTTTCTGAGCCTTGCATGAGTGTGTGCGTGTGTGTGAATTGCTGTGTGATTTTCACTTTTTAATAAATAATACTTTAATTGGAGAATTCTGTCTCTGCATCAATTCTCAGATCCCCCCAACTCTTGGTATACATGTGGGAGACAGTCTCACAGGGTCCTTATAGCTGACCCACCCTCGATTTGAGCTAAATAAAGTTCCCCTTCATAGACTTTTGGCTACAGTTTGCACAAGACTCTAGTTGGTGAACACAAAATAAACCCTGCAAGCCAGAAGTCTACCACCTCTGGAGTACACCATACTGAGGTAGATTGACCAACAGTCAGACTTGGTTAAAGGCTACTTTTAATACAGCTTCTATATGTACCACTTCTTACATGTATGCTTCTGGTATTCAATGTAAGTGGGAGAAAGAGCAAACAAGGCATAAATGTATACTGCTATGAGAACAATTATGCAAATGGCAGGTACATTTCAAGGGAATTTTATTAGTATAACCTCACATCCAATCCATTGAAGCTTCCTCAAGGGGAAACAGCCTTGGCACCAGCTTTCTCGTGCTCCTGTTCAGACATGTTCCATTAGCTCCTGCTTCAGCCTGTATTTTGGAAAAATTGTCAGTGGGTAAGACTGCAGAGGCCTGGTACTGGGTAAACTACTTTTCAGAATTGTGTGTGTATGTGCCTTCAAGTTGTTTCCAACTTAGGGCAACCTATGGTGAAGATATCATGGAGTTTTCTTGGCAAGATTTGTTGTGGGGTTTTTTCCTTTTGATTTCATATGAGGATGAGAGAATGTGACTTACCCAAGGTCACCCAGTGGGCTTTTGTGGCCAAGCAGGGATTTTAATATTGGTCTGCAGAGTCATAATCTGATGCTCAAAACTACACCACAATGTATAGAAAGGCAAAAATTGATTAGGTACAGTTTTCTCAATATTATCAAGTGCTTTGGCATTGTACTCCTGCATGGTAAGTGGTAAGACTACACGGCCTCTGTGATCCCTTCCAACTATGTGATCCAAAGAATTATGCTGGGATTTAAAAATTGACAAGCTTGGGAACCTAGAAACTTTCCTTATACCAGGCAGACTACTGGTCCATCTAGGAAAGTCTTTATACTGACTAGCCAATAGCTTTCCACAACTTCAGAGCTTGTCTGAAGATGTCAAAATTTGAAAACAGGACCATCTCATTGCAAAGCATATTCCTAATCACTGAGCTATGACCCTTCTCTAGAGGTATATGCTTCTGGAAGTAATCCTGGTCTGAAACAATATTTACAGTCAACTAAAGGGATAGGAAAAAAGCTTAATTGGTTTTGCTTCTGCAAGGAGATTTTGAAGCCCAAGTGCCAGATCTAGGGAAGGGGCAACATGATAGGAGCCAAAGTGTCCAGCCTAGAGAGGGGATCTGTCACACCTTTATTAGGTTAACCAAAAAAAGACACAAAAATCCCTATGCAAGCTTTTGAAACCAACTGTTTTTTCATCAGGCATTGTTTTAAAGCTAGGTAGGGGAATATAGGTGGGGGAGGTGGGATGGTGGTATTAAAAAGCCCACCATCTGCATGTTGTCCTCACCCTATTAGATCAGCTTCATCAGGTCACTCCCCACCCCACCCCATCTTACTAGGCACATGAAAGACGGTAAAAGCAGCTCAAGGGAGGCAATAAAACCTGGTTCTCCATTTAAGAAGACTTCTTTGAAAGTGCAAAACTTTCTCTATCCAGTGTGAAGCTGATAGGCCACTTTGCAGGAAGAGAGCAGTGAGTTCCTCAGGCTGTCTCTATATTGTTAGGGCTGAAGACGAATATAGCTGCAGGATCACTCAAGGCATCTGTAGGAAGAAGTGTGTTTGCTGAATTGCACATTTTTTGTTTCCCCATGAATTCAGCCTAGTCTCTTTACCATGAACAGATGCATAAGAACCCATTGTTAATATGCTGAAATTAAATTTTAGGGAGTATTCTAAAATCTTGTTTACTACTGAAACTGCAGTTTAATAAAGCCTCTAGGGATGCTTGACAATGCCCTAGGTAGGCATAACATGTGAAACGTGTTTGAAAACCCAGAACTTCAAAAGTTTTATACCATAAACATTTAGATTTGTTTCTCCTCTGAGAGATTCTGTTTCAAGACTGCAACAAAACTAGAAATAGTGCTGACTGGAAAAGAAAATAGGTATTTTCCACTTCAACCATGTAATTACTTAAAATAAAATAACTGAAGTCGCAATGGGTTGTTTAATAGGCCTATTAACTGGAGCCAGTATTTTACAAGAAGTCAATTATATAGCACATTGACAAGAATGGAAGATACATTAAAATTTTAATGTGCAAAAGTTGCCTACAAAAAAGAATGCTGCAAGGAGAAAGGTATTCCAGTGAGGTGTCTGACACCTTTTTTATAGCTTCTTTGGACTTCCAGTCATTTTTGGAAAACTAATTTTCCAGAGCTTTAGTCTTTAAAACAGGCAGGGAAATAAGGTTTTTAACTGTTTCTTCCATCGTCTCCTTAAGGTTCTTACATTATAAAAATTGTTTTCTTCAATCACCGATTTATCTCTTCAGTGTGGGCCAAAAGGAGCATGTTACATCTGATTTGACAAGATTTCAGCACTTCTTTCTGCTGGAGATCAGGCTTGTTCAACTTTCTCTCTCCCTAAGGCATGTCAGATAACAAGCAGGCATACTTTGCTTTTTGGACAGAGGGTGAGAGAATACCTCTTTTATTGAAGACACACACACAGGGCAAGAAATATGTGAGTAAACTATTTCCAGTGAGATATGTAACTAGCCAACTACCAAATGGAGGCAGGGTTGGTACTTTTACCCCTTTGAAATTCTATACTTCTTTTATGAAATTACCTTTTTATAGATACATATATTTTGAGTTGATCAGCTTCCTTGAGAAGTTTTATTAAATGCAGAAATGTAAGACTTCTATGAGATCAGACCAAAGGCCTATAAAATGTAGCACTCTGTTGTTATAGTTGCCCAGAGGTTGCTGTCAGGAAGTCCACAAGGACATGAGAGCAACAGGGTCATCTGGCTCATGTTTCCAAGTAACTATATTTAGAGGTATATTGCTATCAGTACTGGAAGTAGTGTATAACCATTATAACTTGTAACATTCAGGGGTAGCTGTGTTGGTCATTTAGTAAATTCAAACAAAAGTCCATCAGTGATACCTTTACTGGCCAACCAAAATATACATATACTTGTTGCAATGGAGCTTTTGAAGCTCCATGGGCTTCTTCATCAGGCAAGAAGTTACAAACCAAACAGGAGAAAAACAATTGGAGATGTTAGTCAGATGCCTACATTTTTGTTTCAGTCTTTAGTTAAGATGGTATATGGTGGGGAAGGATATCTTTTGCAGGCAGGATCCTCCTCCTCCTGGCCCTGTGGCTATGGGGAGATTTGCAAAATCTAGGAAATTTAAAATCAATTTGCATCTCAACAGGGACCCCTCTTTTGCAATCCAATATGTCTTGTAGTTACTGATAGCTTTCTCCACCATGAATTTGTCTGCCTCTTCATTTGAAGCCATCCAAAGTTCTGTAACTGAAGTACTGTGTGGTTGTGACTTGAGGTACAATCCTGCATATGCCTACATTGAGCTTCACCAAATGATTGAGTTCTATTGAAGAAGGAAGAAAGATTTCCTTATCCATTTTCTTCATACTATGCACAGCTTTCTACACCATCACACCTTTGCTTGTCTTTCTTCTAAGCTAAACAGCCTCAAATGTTGTGATGCTCAGCCATCTTAAATATTTTGACAGAAATTGTCCTGGTATAACCATGTGTGTCAGTGCTCACAGGAGGAGAAAATAAACCCATGGACACAGGGACTATGAAGGCAGGCAGGCAGGCATCGGAGATATGAACTTCAGACATTGCCCTGCTTATCTTGTATTTTTGCTTGGTTTATTATTTTTTTGTGATTTTTATATGTTTTAATTGATATATGATTTAATATTATTTTAGGGGTGGGAGGGTGGGTTTGGGGGTTTTAGACTGTATTTTAGGTTGATTTATATTGTATGGAATTTTTAACTGATGTAATCCGCCCCGATTGGTTGACAGAGGAGGGGGGTATAAATAATTATTTATTATTATTATTTTGTCTCTTTCCTTGCTTCTGCCTTGTAACTCTGAAAAAAAGTGCAATTGCTGCACTGTATGCTATTGAGAGTCTGGGGGGTTGCAGACTGCCAGAAATAGTGCAAATTGAGTCCACTTTTAGGGTTAGGGTTAGTGCTAGGGAATCATGGGGGTTGGTTTTTTTTCTGAGACATTGAGCCTTCTCTGTCAGAGAGCTCTGGTGCCACAATAAACGACAGTTCCCATGATTCCCTAGCACTAACCCTAACCCTAAAAGTGGACTCAATTTGCACTATTTCTGGCAGTCTGCAACCCCCGTCTGTTCTTCAGCTGCCATTTTCTGCACCTTCCCAACATCTACAGCAGATGAGGCTTTAACATGCAGATAAAAAATTCTGCCTGTGATTATGCCTGCTTTTAGTGTCCATGCTATCATTTCTTTAGCTATCAGGCTTTTAGTTGTGACTTGAAGGTATGTGCATGGATGCGTGCATGCACACACACACCAAGTTGGGGTATACAAAAAACAAACCTCTCATTGTGGTACAAAACATATCCTGGCAGTACAAGTAGCACTCCCAGTCCAAACACAAAGCGAATGTTCTAAGAAACAGCAGTAAATCAGGAATGGATGGGAGGAGGAATTATACTGCGGCGATTAAGAAAGTTAAGAAAGTTTGGGGTAATTTTGTGTGGATTTTTGGGTGGAAGGATCATGATCTCTGTTCAGTCCTGTCCTGGTACTGAAAAAAAAAAATCTTGGCTCAGCATTTTTAAAATCTACATCGTTTGGTCAGGCTCCAGGTGGTAAATCTGAAGATCGTATTAAAGACAAAACAGAACCTACAAACCTGAACTCTTGCAATCGGGAAAGCAACATAGTTCACATAAAGCAGAATTTTTAAAACAAATTGCAAGTCTTAATTTCCAAGTCATACTGCAGTTCTAAAAGCTTTTTCTAGATATAATCCTGACAAGATTGTCATCTCGTCTCTACTGCCAGTTGAAGGGCACGGTCCAGGAAGAGAGAGGAAGATAGCAGATGTCAACAATTGGCTCCGCAGATGGTGTCGTCGAGAACGATTTGGATTCTTGGATCATGGGCTGCGGTTCCATGAGGGTGGACTCCTGGCAAGGGATGGGCTGCATCTCACACCAGTTGGAAGAAACGTTTTTGCCAACAGTCTGAAGAATTTGATCAGGAGGGCTTTAAACTGAGTTATGTGGGGAAGGGAGACAGCACCCTGGAAGACAAAAGGACTGGAAAAAATAGTCAAACTGTCATAGAGGAAACAAAGCAAACAGTAGAGGGACCCAACAGTGGGAGGCAAAAAAACGTGCTAAGGCAGCAAGTAAAGGAGACATATGGTCTTAGATGTCTCTACACTAATGCACAGAGCGTGGGAAATAAGCAAGATGAACTTGAACTCCTAGCACAACAAAGCAAATATGATATAATAGGCATCACTGAAACCTGGTGGGATGAGTCTCATGATTGGAATGTAAAAATACAGGGGTATAACCTCTTCAAGAGAAACAGGCCAAACAGGAGAGGAGGAGGAATAGCATTATATGTCAGGGATATTTACACCAGTGAAGAAATCCAGGACAACAATCCTGGAAGCCAGGTGGAGAGCATTTGGATAAAAATTAAAGGGGAAAGAAACAACAGGGATGTTATTGTGGGAGTCTACTACAGACCCCCGACTCAGGCAGAAGAACTGGATGATGCCTTTCTAGAACAGATGACCACACACTCAGAAAGGAGAAATATAGTAGTGATGGGTGACTTCAACTATCCGGATATTTGCTGGAAGTCAAACTCGGCAAAATCCTTGAGGTCTAGCAAATTCCTCACTTGCCTCGAAGACAATTTCATTGTTCAAAAGGTGGAAGAGGCAACGAGGGAGTCAGCTATTTTGGATCTGATCCTAACTAACAGGGAAGACCTAGTTAATGGGGTGCAAGTGGTTGGATCCTTAGGCGGGAGTGATCATGTCCTCCTGGAGTTTATTATACAGTGGAAAGGAGAAGCCAGGCATAGTCAGACACGCATTCTAGACTTTAGGAAAGCTGATTTTACTAAACTTAGAGAAATACTGAGGGTGATCCCATGGACAGGAATACTAAAAGAGAAGGGAGTTCAAGACGGATGGGAGTTTCTCAAAAGGGAGATACTGAAGGCACAATTTCAAACCGTGCCAATGAGGAGGAAGAATGGGAGGTGTCTCAAGAAACCAGGATGGATGACTAAGGAACTTGCAACTGAACTATGTTTTAAACGGAACATGTATAAGAAATGGAAAAATGGGGAAATCACCAAAGAGGAATTCAAACAAATAGCTAGCACGTGTAGGGTTAAAGTCAGAAAAGCTAAAGCGCAGAATGAAATCAGGCTTGCTGGAGCGGTTAAGAACAATAAAAAGGGCTTTTGGGGGTATGTCAGTAGTAAAAGGAAAAAGAAGGAAATGGTAGGGCCACTGTGTGGAGAAGATGGCAAAAAGTTAACAGGGGACAGAGAAAAGGCAGAATTACTCAACACCTTCTTTGCTTCAGTCTTCTCAGAAAAGGCAAAGGGTGCTCAACTTGAGGATAATGGAGCAGAGGACAGAATAGGAGAATTTCATCACAGAATAAGTAAAGAGATAGTACAGAAACATCTGGTTAATCTAGATGAATATAAGTCTCCAGGACCAGATGAATTACATCCAAGGGTATTAAAAGAACTGGCAAATGTAATATCAGAACCATTGGCAATAATCTTTGAGAATTCCTGGAAAACAGGAGAGGTCCCAGCGGACTGGAGGAGGGCAAATGTTGTCCCCATCTTCAAAAAGGGGAAAAAAGAGGATCCCAACAATTATCGTCCAGTTAGTCTGACATCAATACCCGGAAAGATTCTGGAGCAGATCATTAAACAGAGAGTCTGTGAACATCTGGAAGATAATTTCATAATCACAAAAAGTCAACATGGGTTTCAGAGAAACAGGTCATGCCAGACAAATCTGATCTCTTTTTTTGATAAAATTACCAGCTTGGTAGATGAAGGGAATGCTGTGGATATAGTATATCTTGATTTCAGTAAGGCCTTTGACAAAGTTCCCCATGACATTCTTGCAAGCAAGTTGGTAAAATGTGGGCTAGACAAAGTAACTGTTACATGGATTTGTAATTGGTTATCTGGTCGAACCCAAAGGGTGCTCAACAATGGCTCCTTTTCAACCTGGAAAGAAGTGACCAGTGGGGTGCCACAGGGCTCTGTCCTGGGCCCAGTGCTATTCAATATCTTTATTAATGACTTGGATGACGGTATTGGGGGCATAGTTATCAAATTTGCAGATGACACCAAATTAGGAGGAGTAGCTAATACCCCAGAGGACAGGATCAAAATTCAAAATGACTTGAGCAGACTAGAAAGTTGGGCCAAAGCTAACAAAATGAAATTCAACACAGAGAAATGTAAGGTACTGCACTTAGGGCGGAAAAACGAAAAGTACAGATATACGATGGGGGACACCTGGCTGAATGAGACTACCTGTGAAAGGGATCTAGGAATCCAGGTGGACCACAAGTTGAACATGAGTCAACAGTGCGATGCAGCAGCTAAAAAGGCCAATGCAATTTTAGGCTGCATCAGTAGAAGTATAGTGTCTAGATCAAGAGAAGTAATAGTGCCACTATATTCTGCTTTGGTCCGGCCTCACCTGGAATACTGTGTCCAGTTCTGGGCACCACAATTCAAAAAGGATGTGGAGAAACTGGAGCGTGTCCAAAGGAGGGCAACTAAAATGGTGAAGGGTCTGGAAAGCAAGCCCTATGAGGAACGACTTAGGGAGCTGGAGATGTTTAGCCTGGAGAAGAGAAGGCTGAGAGGTGATATGATAGCCGTGTTTAAATATTTGAAGGGATGTCATATCGAGGAGGGAACAAGCTTGTTTTCTGCTGCTCCAGAGACTAGGACCCGAAACAATGGATGCAAGCTGCAAGAAAAGAGATTCCACCTCAACATTAGGAGGAACTTCCTGACAGTAAGGGCGGTTCGACAGTGGAACACACTCCCTCGGAGAGTAGTGGAGTCTCCTTCCTTGGAGGTCTTTAAGCAGAGGCTGGATGGCCATCTGTCGGGGATGCTTTGATTGGGAGTTCCTGCATGGCAGGGGGTTGGACTGGATGGCCCTTGTGGTCTCTTCCAACTCTATGATTCTATGATTCTATGAAGAGTTGGGAACTGCATCAGATAAAAACGTTCTTTAAAAAAAGAGCAACTTTACCTTAATGGCATCCCCTTAAAACTCTCAATTGCTTTGTCTCTCCTTACCCAGTATTCCTTCAAACATTCAAATTTCCCCAAACAACCTATAAATTAGTCTCTTTAGAATCTAAGGCTTCTAATATCCTGAAGTTCAGGAGATTTAAAACATGCTATCTTCCACAGATCTGTTGAGAGCATTAGTTTACTGCTAGGGGGTGCGGGTTCCTGTCTGTGACACTCATATGTGAAAACAAACCAGCGTAGGCAATACATCATAAACCCATCTGCCTGGCACAAGGGTAATGAATGGTTGGAACCAGTTGTTTTTATATACACACACACACACACTCCTCAGGGAAATACTCTGCCAGTCAGGTCCTCTGCCAAGGATTAATTTTGCCTTTACCCAGTTTTTTAAAAGAAGCATAACAGACTAAAGGTAGGCAGAAAGAAATCTGATAAGGTATTGTGATCATGTTTCAGTTGTGAATGAATAAAACACACGTTGAAGAGACTGCATAACACTTTTATAACCGGATGTCTTTAGGAATTATTCCCACAGATTCCTAGACATGAATATATTTCACTGAAGACAGAAATTGTAAATCTACCTAATGTCTTTTTAATGTGTATGTGTAAAGGCCATTTAAGGTACAGTCCAATACCCACTTACCTGGGATTAAGTGCTACTGAAATCAAGAATACATATTTCTGAGTAGACATGTACAGATAAGCATGATGAGTCAGTGTAAGAGATTGACTGAACTAACTTTTTTTTTTTTGCAATCTTTTTTTTTTTTTAACAATAGCTTTGGGTGTAATTAATAAACTTTCCACAATGGATTTTGGATCAATTTACAAAGTGCAGGGGTGAATATTTCCTTTTCCCAATCTTCAAACTGTTTTTCCTATACAGGTGGTTGGCCCTTTTATATGAAGTTCTTTATGCTTTGCACCTTAAATCAAAACAATTAAAACAGATTCTTCAAATTATAAACTTTAATGCAGATATTGGAATAAATTAGATTCCCCTTTCTCACTTATATTATTTATAAAAAAATTATCTACAGTGGTTAGAAATATTAAAAAGCTGAATAAATATCAGCCAACAAAATTGGGAAGAAAATGAGAAAAGCGTCTCCTCTCTATCAAATCTTTGGTGCCATTTGCAAACCCCACAGCATTCAGTTAAGTTTCTCCCCTGTGGGTATATCTGCCTCTACAGTAGTTTTCACAGCTATAGCTATAGAAGTTGATTATTTAGTGCGATTCCTCGTCCATTGGGAACATGTTTGGTATACTCATCTATTAAAGCTGCTGTGTTCTTTAGCATCTCGTGAAACATGTCCATTGTTTTTCTGTAAGCACTTCGCTGCAGGACAAAGGGGCGGAAGAGGTTCAGAGGTTCTGCTCTTTGGAGCTCCACAGGGATGCCCAACTCCTCCGGCAGGTTCTTGTTCCCAATGAAAAAGTGATAAAGCCTCTTTTCTTGCAGGCTTTTCTCCAAAAATTTGAACATGTCTTGAAGCCTGGCTTCCAGGAATCCAGAGGCCCAGTCTGAACTGGAATGGGTCTGCAGCATATGTAGCATCGCCGTTTTCAAGTGATAGTTTGTAAGGCTACTTGGTCCCGTTAGACTGCACTGTTTCCCATGAAGAAAGGAGAGAATCTGGAGACAGCTAAGGTGACAGGAGTTGGCAGGCAGAGTTTTAGAAACAAACTGAATGTATCTCTTCTCACATACTGCAAATGTGAGAAACCAGTGAATGCTACATGTGGGTTCCTCTGCAACACTGCTGTTTGGGAAATGGGAAATGAAATAGACATCAGAATCAGCATATTGTACCACAGGGGTAAGGTTGAATGCAATGATTTTTCCAGACCTGAACTTGATTTTTAGGGCACCAGGTGTATCCAGGTGGTTAAAAGTGAGGTTGAACTCATACTTATGTGAAATTTTATTCCATGCCTTGGTAAGTGCAACCTGGAACCATGTCATGACCTGGTTAGAATCAAGGTATCGTGTGTCTTTGTAGCAAAGGAGGTCCTCCATATAATTATTCTGTCTCATTGGATTCATTTTGCTATGAAGGAGGCACAGTAAATCTTCCCCCAGTTTTGTCTTGTCACATATACAGCCTGTTGAATTTTCATCTGTCCAGCTGATCTTTATCATACCACAACCTTGTTTGTCAGGTGGAATAGATTCTCCTGAACACCAGCTCTCAAACTGGAAACAATATGGTGCTGGAGGAGTAAAAGGGACAATGAAATCACATGATAAAGGCTTGTGAGTTCTCCAGTTTTCATACATGCTCCCAATCCCTATGGACTCTTCCACTTCCATGTCAGCATCCCGATTACACACACTTCTCAAAGCTTCTAAAAGATCATCTGCAAAGCCTTCCACAAGCTCTCGGTTCCTGGCAATGTCACTAGTTACAGTCTGGAGGCATCTCTCACAGAAGTTATCCAAGGTGACCTTGTCTGGCAAGATGACTCCCTTGAATGCTTTCCCCAGAATATTAATTTCATCTTCTTCATTGACATAATCTGGCCAGTTTCCTTCCTGGTAGTCTTGCCTCCAGAACTCAATCAGAAGGAAAACCACCATGGACAAAGCAGTCCAGAAATTCCAAGAGAGGGGATCATGGTTGTATTGCTTTTCTGATCCTGTAGCCTGTTCTGAAGACTTTGTTAAAGCTTCCTGCAGTGCAATTTCCTGCTCTAGTCTAAGCTGCTCTGTCCTCAGGTTCTCCTCACGCTCTTTCATCTTCTGGATTATTTCATCTGTATCTTCAAGGATGGTGACATTCTCTTTTGGGAAGAGCAATGGATGGTTGACAATAGCTGTGATAACCACCAGACACACCCGGAAGATTCCTGCTGGCATGGCAAAGATCTTTCCTGTGAGAAAGAAGCAGAGAAACACAGTTAGCTTTGTTTAGAATCTCCACAGAGAGACACAAAAACGAAGGACATTCTTGGCATGTCAGAAGAAACATTTTCTAATTCTAGAAACGCCTGTGAACTTCCAGATACAGGAAGCAGTTATCTTTTCCTACAAAATTGTTTAAGGATCAGTATATTCCAGGGCCATGTTTTCCAATAGGTTACTGCAAACTGGAAGATAATTGATTTCTCAGTAGTAAGATTTGCCTGAATAGCTCTTTCAGGATCCCTGAAACCTGCAGCCATTTCTTCTTCTTTGCTCTTTGTCCTCCATTACTGCATGTGTTTGATTATGCAAAAGTAATTTCTATGTATAATTTAATACGTTTTACAAAGAAAATTAAGCTTATTTAGGGGGTTGCAGACTGCCAGAAATAGTGCAAATTGAGTCCACTTTTAGGGTTAGTGTTAGTGCTGGGAATCATGGGAACTGTATTTTATTGTGGCACCAGAGCTCTCTGACAAAGAAGGCTCAATGTCTCAGAAAAAAAACCAATACCCATGATTCCCTAGCACTAACCCTAACCCTAACCCTAACAGCGGACTCAATTTGCACTATTTCTGGCAGTCTGCAACCCCCCTTAGTTTCTTTGCTAGATCCTACATGCGTTGAGGGGGCCTGAGACTGGTCATTGTTCAGCTTCTGCCTTGCAAATTTGTTTATTCTGCTTGAGAGCTATTATTTACATTTCAAAAAGGAGATAAGCTTAAATTGATATACAATGGACCCACCATATTTGCTGGGGTTAGGGGCACAGGACCCCTGTGAAAATGGAAAAACCACAAATAAAAAACACTTGCTTTTTTCCTGAGAGACCACCTCTCCAGGAATCTCTGGGTCCTCCAGGGGACCTCTGTGGTCAACATCTGCCAAAAGTTGACCACAGAAACATGCTGGAGGACCTACAAATGTCTAGATAAGTGTTTTCTCTAGCAACCTCTAGATCCTCCAGTGCAACTATAGGGTCAATTTACAGTATAATTTCTCTGGAGGACCTAGGTATTCCTACAGATAACATATTAATCAAATCTGTATATAATCAAACCGCAAGTCAAAGCCATATTTTGGATGCCCTCAAGCTATAAATTCTGCAGGTTGGTTATCTAGTTCATGGAAACTACTAATCAGTGTACGAGAGACAGAGACAGACAAAGCGAGGGAGGAGGAGGAGGAAGCAATGGGTAAACACCCAGCCACTAGGTAGAGCTGACATAGTGTGGATCCCCAGTAAAACTCCATGAATGAGGTACAGTATAATAAAAGTCTAATTTGGAAGCACCTCCAGTGCCATTACAGACTGTTCACATTCCAAAATATGACTCAGACAAAAGGCTTTCCTAAACAGAAGAAATGGCAGCTGTGGGAGGCAGAAACAAATATAAAAGAACATAATATATATTTTTAAAAATCAGTGAAATAAAGGATGAAAGAGAATCAAGAAAGGCATATAAAGATCTTTTATTGTTGGCACCAAATTTGATAAGCAGCATTTCCATAAAAATAAATAAATGAACGAATAAATAAGATGAACATAAGGCTAGCTTTTTATAGCCCTGATGGCTCAATATATAAACTGGTGTTTACAATGGTATGAATATTCTATTTATAGTGGCTCCTACACATGTGCAAAGTAAAAATGAATGCTGTAGGAATCAGGGTGACCAATACCGCATGCATAAATCCACTGTGTGTGTATGTGTGTTCAAGTAACTTGACATACAGTGACTCCGTGTATCTTGCAGGATTTTCTTAGGCAAGGAATCCTTAGAAGTGATTTTGCCAGTTCTTTCCTCTGAAATATAGCCGACAACACCTGGTATTGTTGGTGGTCTCCCATACTAGTACTAACCAGAGCTGACCCTGCTTAGCTTCCAAGATCATATGGGATCTGGTGCCTTTAGGCTGGCTGTACAAGCACAAGAATTTTACACAAGCACAGTGTACGGCAATCAGATCACACAGCCGAGAGACCTACTAAGCAACTGGGTAGCATAGAGCATATTCACACAAGGAAAAAAATGCAAGACAGCCTGGACAACATGAAACACTGCAAGAGCAAACAATTTTTTTTCATTCAATATAGTTTTCAATGTAAATGCTATATAGGAATTTACGTTCCTATAGACTAAAGAACAATCTAATTAGAACATGAACTCAAACCAGGGGTCCTCAAACTTTTTGAGGCGGGGGCCGGTTCGCCATCCCTCAGACCATTGGAGGGCCGGAGTGTAAAAACAAACAAACAAACCCTTCAGCAAGTCACACCCTCAGCCTCAGAGGCTAACCATGGCAACTCTTCTCTGAATAAACTTGCCAAGAAAACCTCCATGATAGGGGTCGCAATAAGTTAGAAATGACTCAAAGGCACTGGATTACTTTGGACAGGTCACACTCTCTCAGCCTCAGAGGATAACCATGGCAACTCTTCTCTGAAGAAACTTGCCAAGAAAACCTCCATGATAGGGGTCGCCATAAGTTAGAAATGACTCCAAGGCACTGGATTACCCTGGGCAGGTCACACACTCTCAGCCTCAGAGGATAACCATGGCAACTGTCTGAAGAAACTTGCCAAAAAACCCTCCATAATAGGGGTTGCCATAAATTGGAAACGACTCGAAGGCACTGGATTACCCTGGGCAAGTCACACTCTCTCAGCCTCAGATGGTAATGGAAACCGTCCTCTGGAGAAACTTGCCAAATAAACCCCCATGAAAGGGGTCACCATAAGTTAGAAATGACTCTAAGGCACTCGATTACCCTGGGCAGGTCACACTCTCTCAGCCTCAGATGGTAATGGAAACCCTCCTTTGAAGAAAAATGCCAAGAAAACCCCATGACAGGGTCAAAATAAGCCGGAAATGGAGGACATTTGGGGAATCACTGCTGGACAGAACATACAGGCTAAAAACCCGTCACATATCAATGTGAGTCCATGCTTCTTGGTAATGCTGAGGATGGAGAACCTTTGGGGGGGGGAGAGAAAATAAGCTGAAACCCCTCACATGTAGTATGTAAAGGCCTCCCCGCCTGAGCCCCGTGTTTCCCGGCCCCCTCCCTGCCCTGAGGCACCTGCCTCTCCCTCCTTGGCTCCCTCTCGGAGGTCTCTGCCTCTGTCCCTCTGACCTGACTGACGATGGTGGCAAGGTAAGGGCTGCGGCTGTACTTCCATCCGTCGTAGCAGCTCTTAGTCTCCACGGTGCTGAGTTTGACGTTGAGGCCGGGCCGGAGGCGGGTGGCGCAGAAGTTGTGCAGGGCCTCGAGGCGGAGGCGGTGGTAGCAGTGGGGCCTCTCCAGCCCCCAGGCCGCTCCTCTAGGGGGAAGCTGGCCTCCCGCCAGGCCGCACTCAGGTTGGCCCCCAAAGGGCGCCGGGAACTGCGGATGGAGGAGGGTCGGCGGCTGGGGACTGGAGAGCAGTGGCGGCGGCAGCGGCTGCTCCCTGGCATCAGCCACAGCCGCTGCCGCCAGCCCCCTGACGGTCTCAGCCATGCCCTTGGAGGTGGGGCCTCTCCCTGACCGACTCCGCTTTCGCCTTTTCGGGCCTCCTCGGTTGTGAGGAGGCCTTGTGAGGAGGAACGCGCGGTCCAACTGCCACATTGTTAACGCGCTTTCTCTCTCTCTCTCTGTATACACGAGGCGGGCCGCGGGGCAGATAAATGGCCTGGGCGGGCCAGATCTGGCCCGTGGGCCGTAGTTTGAGGACCCCTGACTTAAACCATTAAAAACACATTCAAGACTCATGGGGGGGGGGAACACAGTATACCCACTGAACATCCTTCTGTCCCAACTAGATAAAAGCTGTTTAAATAAAAAAGGACTTGGAGTGCTGGTGAAAAGAGAGCAGGGAGAGTGTCACTGCACTTCTCTTGGGAGGGAATCCATAGCCTAGCAGAAGCCACAGAAAAAAGCTCTCCAAAGGAACCAACCTGTGATGGTGATAGGACTTGGAGAAAATCTTCTCCCAATGGTTGTAAGACTCAGTTTCACATGAGGAGATACAGGCTTTCAGATAGTCTGGACCTAAGCCTGCCTTACCAGAAGTCCAGTGATGCAAATTCACATGGCAGTAGTTTGTACCCTATGGCAAAGTGATCCTTTTAAAATAATACTACTACATCTGATGGGAAACTAAACATCATGCTCAGGTACTCTAAAAGTGCATGCCATGCCTCGAATTCAAAGAAGTGTGCCAGAAGTTTTATAAAGTTCCACTGCTACACAATGCATGACAACTCAGGAACCATCAAATGGAAAACTATCACCCAACCTGTCTGTTATGCGTCAGACTTCTACTGAGAACATCTATGTGATGTCACATTGCTCTTTTTTCTCTGAAAACCTGTCAAAATCAGCCCATCACCTATGAGCGAAGGCCCTGCAGAAGCTAGAGAAACTTGCTTTTGCACTTCCAAATTGGCAGCAAAACCAGCTGTTCTGGTTACAGGACTCCTGGGATGTGCTCCTCTTGATGAATAACAAAACTGATGTGCTCATATGCTAAACATGTGACTGACAGACTACTACAAATAAATTGACCAGGATTTTTGTCCCAAGGACCACACAATCTGTGTTTTGACAGCAACAAGAGGAGGGAAATGGCAATGAAGTAGAGGCAATAGGAAATCTGCATGCTCAAATGCAGTTACGTGTATTTAAGCTTTGTTATGGTGTTTTGGGGAAGGAATCAGGGAAAAGGAATAACACAAAAGGTTTCTTGGATGTGGAAGGCTAAGAGGCCAATGAAACACCATATAGATGTCTTCAGAAGGAAGCGTGAAGCATAAAGGATAGCCAGAGAGAATGGATGGTTGTTTGAAAGCATTTGGGTGGCAGGGTAGGAAGGAGTGAAGTTCACATGATAAGAATATATCAAGAATTAATGGCAGAAAAGGGGTGTATCCACACTGCAGAAATAAGCAGTTTGGCACCACTTTAACTGACATAACTGTTTCCTACAGAAACCTGGGATTTGTGGTTTGGTGAGGCAACAGAGCTGACAGACCAGGCTGAATATCTCACAAAACTACAGATTCCAGGATTCCACAGGCTGGAGCCATGACAATTATAGTGGTGTCAAACTGCTTTATTTCTGCAGTGTGGATGCATCCAAGGATGAGGGCAGCTAGCAAAAAGGCTTTAAAAACAGAATACTTTTGTGTGAAATGCAGAATGCAGTGGGAAGCCGATGCATGGATCTGAGTAAGGGTGTTGCATGCGCTGAATAAGCAGAGAAGTGAATGGTTATCAAGTATAACCATTTCAATGTTGGTGGGGAATGATAGTCCAAAACATTTGAAGGGTTTGGACAGCTAATCCATTACGTTGGAACCAAGGCCAATGAAAGACTACCTGAAACAAAATAAAATATTGTCCTCCCTCCCTCCCAGTGCTATGTACAAAAGCCAGATGGGCAGTTAAATCATACCCTAGTCACTACAACTGAGGGAACCAAGTTAGTTTTAATGGGTGCAGAAGAAGCCACATAGCACACAGAGCATTGGGGAATGCCTACCACTACTACCACCCATTACTTGCTGCCAGAGGCAGTTATCTCACTATCTTTAATGTCAGAGCGAACTCTGCAATGCCAAAGTATTTTCTTTCCTGAATTAGAGTCCAAATGCATCCCATTCCCTTGCAGTGCTTGGAAAAGTTACTTTTGAAATACAACCTCCCAAATCTTGTAGCCAACATAATCTGGCTGTGCTGGTAGGGGGATTCTGGAAGTTTCCGTTCACAAATAAGGTTTTTGAACTCGCCCTCCTGACTAGTGTTGGGGATTTTGCAACTTAAGCATGCTGATCCTTCTAGGAAGACAGATGCATGTCTATGATCTTTATTGTTTTATGACCCCTTCAATTTCATAGAATCATAGAGTTGGAAGAGACCACAAGGGCCACCCAGTCCAACCCCCTGCCATGCAGGAACTCCCAATCAAAGCATCCCCGACAGATGGCCATCCAGCCTCTGTTTAAAGACCTCCAAAGAAGGAGACTCCACCAGACTCTGAGGGAGTGTGTTCCACTGTCAAACAGCAATTACTGTCAGGAAGTTCCTCCTAATGTTGAGGTGGAATCTCTTTTCCTGCAGCTTGCATCTGTTGTTCCGGGTCCTATTCTCTGGAGCAGCAGAAAACAAGCTAGCGCCCTCCTCAATATGACATCCCTTCAAATATTTAAAGAGGGCTATCATATCCCCTCTTAACCGTCTCTTCTCCAGGCTAAACATACCCAGTTCCCTAAGTCATTCCTCATATGGCATGGTTTCCTCCTTCTCTAAGGGCCTTTACAGACTGCCAGAAATAATGCAGCTTGAGACCACTTTAACTGCCCTGGCTCAGTGTTAGGGAATCATGGGAACTGTAGTTTTTTTCTGAGACATTGAGCCTTCTCTGTCAGAGAGCTTTGGTGCCACAATAAACTACAGCTCCCATGACTCCCTAGCACTGAGCCAGGGCAGTTAAAGTGGACTGATACTGCATTATTTCTGGCAGTCTGTAAAGGCCCTATGAGAGCACATTTCTTCTTTGTCTCTGAAGGAATCACCATTATGTTTTTCCTTCTCCTTTTATCCTTTTGAGGAGAGCAGCATGACTTTCTAGCATGCTGATAAGAAACTTTCTCTGCAAGTATGTAAACTATTTTCTACCTCATTTTCTTTGCAACGTGAAGCTTTACCTGTATATGAATATGCACATTATTTTGTAAATAAATTTATCCTTTTTTATTACTCTAAGAACTTTGTCTTAGTTCATTATTGGAAAACACATGGGGGCTAGAGATTAAAAGTGGACTAGTTTGATTTTCCTGCTCATGCACTTTTCTGCTGTGTTCACTTTGCTGGTGAGATTAAATCGATCTCTCCTATTTTCCTGAGCTTTCTAACAAATCTTAAGAAAAATTCCATCAACTAGCACCAAGACATTAAAGGATCCTGATGCACCATTTAAACACTTGATATATCTTCACTCTCAGGTACCACACCCTGCTTTACCAAACACAGTCTATTCAAGGAATAGACAACTGGGACTCTTTTGCTTTGAAGAATATCAGAAAAGAGGGAAGACTATGAACAGTCTAGGACAGAACACTCTTTATTATCTTAGACTATACTTCAATTAGAAGGCATCCAGATGAAATTAAGTATATCATATTTAACATGAATAAAAAAAGTATATTCTCAAAGGTTCAAGCCTGCTGAGGTTGTATAAAAATAAAACCTTGCAAGTTAGTGCTTTCATCTGTTCACAAGAAATTCAGGAAATCACACCGTTTCCTTTCCTTGGCTCTTCATTTTCTAAAATAGAACAGCTTGTATGTTTTGAGGTTCAAATATAGCATGGCAGGCTGCCAGCAACTGGGCTTTGGTCTTGAAAAACTAAGTAAAGGCCCCTCTGTAAGTGAGCAGAGAAGATGCCTAAGAGCAACTGTAAACAGAATACACTCATTTAGGGGACTTCTCTTCTCCAAACAGCCTAGTTACTAACAAACATACTCACTAGCTACAGAATTCTGCATGAATATGGGGGGGGGGGGGGGGGGAGGAAGGAAGAGAAATATGGAAAGGAAGAAAAATGGGATATGGGTCCCTAGCAGTCTAAACACTGCAACAATTTGTTGCGGGTATCACTTGTCTGTTTTCTATACTGGTTGCCTGTTGAAATCAAAAGGTTTTCTTGCCAAAGTTGCTACAGAATGCCATCTTTTCCTTTGCAACAGGTCCATATTTAATATGCATAAAGACCTGACTGTGAGCATGATCCACACCATCCGTGAAGCACAAAGCACACTAAACCTAGTGAAGATTCATTTTACTTTCCCAGACCAGAATGCAAGGGGCTTAAATGCTTAATGGTTGCTGAGTAACGCACTACAGCAACAACAATACTGAAACAATCCACAGCAGCAAAACTTCTATCATTTGTACACAGGAGAAGCTGCGCAATGACTGTCTAGTGAAACATGCCTGGAAGGTTTTTTTCTTTGAGAGAACTGCCATTTTGATGAAAAGTGATGCTGGTGCCTTAATGCTCCATCAGCACTCACCTCTGAGGTAAAAGGTGTGGTTGCCCTTCTCGCATGTGGGAGATTAGATGTGTTACACCCATAATCCCAGCCCTGACTAACACAAAAGCTTGATTAATATTTATAAATCTTTTCCCACCCTGCCCTTGCATGCCAGGTGGTTAACAGCATCAGCCAGAACATGGCATCATCAGCACATCACACTTTACATAGCTAATAAAATTTTGTGCTGTGCCTCCAAAGGGAGAATAAAGGAAGGAGAATAGCTTTAAGCCTAGGCCCTTAGGGAGTGTTTCTCTTGTTTCTGTTCTCCAGTGGTTCCACTGCTTTCCTTCTGCTGCTAATTATGAAATTTGGGGGGCAGGAGAGAGCATCTTTAATGTTTGTAATGGTAAGAATTGAAGGCAAGCCTTCTCCCCCCCCCCCCCCCCCCCAGTTTTTTGTTACACCCACATAGGTTGCTACTATATCAATGGATACTGATGACTTTGGGAAGGACCACATTTGCAGGAAGGTAAAACATAATACAGTGGGCCCTAGGTGTCAGTGGAGGTTTGGTTCCAGAATCCCCTGCAGATACCAGAAACCGCAGATACTCAAGTCAGTATTTAACATTTAAAATTACCTGGGCATCAAGGTTTGGGCAACAGGAAGGCATTCCTCCTGCACTGAGTCCCTCCTTCCCATCAAGAAGGCTCTGCCAGAATGTAAACCCTTTCCTGACTCTGTTGCCCACCTTCTCAACCTTCCCATCAGAAACCCTCTGTCAGACTTTAAACCCCTCTGACACATATCAGCAGGAAAGGGGTTAAAATTCTGGAAGAAGCTTCCTTGCAAGAAAGTGGGAAATGGAGTGAGGCAGGGATTTAGATTTTTGCAGCGGCTTTGTGATGCGAGGATTAAAAAGAGAGTTGAGGAAGAGGTTCAAGTTCTGACTGTGGCTTTGTGGTGAGACAGGGCCTCAGCAGACGACCAATAGGGTCGTCTCCGAGGCAAGGAAGAGGAGGGGCAGCCGCACGAGCGGCGCCCCTTCCTCCTCCCGAGGTTGCCCTCGGAGCTGCCGGCCCTCCGCATGGCCGGCGCGCCGAGGGCAACCTCCCGCCGCAGCGTCCTCACACGCTGCGGCGGAAAAGCCAGGGAAAGTGCGCCCGACGCGTTTAGGGCGCACTTTCCCTGTCTTCTGAAAGGAGCGCTGATTTTGCGCTCCTTTCAGAGGCGCCAACGGTGCGCCGCGGTGCGGCTGCCGCGGTCCCGCGGCGCACCGTCCCAGGGCGTCCCCGACGCCCTGGTCTGCTTCCCCCCTGACTTGGGGGGGAGGAGCATCGGCTTGCCTCATCCTCCACTAATGCCCTGGGACCTTCTCAGCCTGGACATCACAGGTTAAAAAATATTAAATGTTTCTTCATATAAATCCATGATTGCTCAAATCTGTGGATATCAAACCTGCAGATACTGAGGGCCCACTGTACAGAGATAAGCCTACAAAAAAGAATTTGAGCTCAAAGGAAGCACATCAAACGTGTGCCCCCTGTGGCCCAGGCTATTTCAGAAGTTTGGGAATTCCTGACAGGAATATGGGTGCAGAATTTTCTGCCCAGAAAATGATATTTCTGCCCAGCAATGTTATTTTCTATGTAGAAAATGCTACTTATTTTCAGAAATGCTGTTTTCTGTGTATTAAATTATATTTTTGTGCAGAAGACGCTGTCTCATGTGCAGATTTTATGTGCAAAGTTAAGTTCCAAACTGTGAAGACTCTCATCAACCCAGGAGTCCGCTTCTCAGGATGTCTTGACATTCAAGAAATATCCTGAGTTTTTTAAAACCATTTTCAAATATTTTTTCCATCCCTATCAGTCAGTCAGTGAAGTTTTTCCAGATTTAATTTGACCTTCAAAGGAACTATCCAAGAAGCTGAACCTTAAGCTAAAACCAAAGTGAATCTCTCACGCAAATGACATGGATGCCACCAGCTGTAACTACTCTGCAAAGAGCTTCTATGGACAGATGTGCATACTGCTTCCCTTAATGTGAAGGAGTGATGAACTGGCATTCTTATTCTCATTTATCTTTTTTGAGTATAAGAGAAGCCACACACATTTAAAACTCTGGAAGACGGCTAAGGCAGGTTTCAAACCAGGGATGGGAATCATGCGGTCGGTCCTCCAGAAGTTGTTGGACTTCCATCAGCCCTAAACAGCATAAGCAATGATGAGGTATGCATGGACTTATATATTCTCTGTAGGTACCAGTTAGACTAGTTTTAATAGGGGGGAAAACCTATGCAAATTGCCTGTGATAGTTATATACTACAACAAGTAATTTAAAAAATATATTTTAATTGTCTATCCTATTGCCAGGACACCAAAGGCAGCAAACAACCCTAGAATAAGAGTTATTTGGGTGAAGAATCAGACAAAATAGAATTTTAAAAGTCCAAGAGATTACAAAAATCATAAACTAGTTATGTCAAAGAGTTGTCCTGGCTTGTTTGTTAATCACTGTTGAAATACTAACCACATGTCTTAGCAAAGACATAAAAAAGTACAGGCTGCAAATGGGAGCCAGAGCTGCAAATCTCCCCCTTTTGTGTAAAATAGCAGAGGGCAGGGTATGAGAATCACAGATCAATGCTGAAACATTGCATTTACATTATGATTTAGCACTGTGTGTAAACAGGTCAATGTGTGCTGATCATCTGTGGTATACTTGGCACATATGAGATCCTATTAAAACACAGATATACACAATCCACATGAGACTCAGGGTGAGTCAGACTTTATGTAAAGGTAGTTGCTTGAATGTCATTTGCTGTCTCTTCAAAGTGTGTGCTATAAAGAGAGATTAACTGGGAATTCTTCAAGAGATCCCTGCCATCATGATAAAATTTATGCCACAGGATTAAAGCTTTAAAAGATTAAGACACTCCAGTTTAGCAAGATTACCAAGGAAGATTATAAATAAGAAGTCATAAGGTCTACATAAGCTACAGCAAAGCAAAATCCACTTAATGCTTTGTTGTTTAAATGTATACATAAACAAAGCTACTTGCTACCACATTAAAAGTGTTTACATTAACAGAATTTACTGACAACATAAGAAACACATTTAAACTACTAAACATAACAGACCAAGAACCAGAGCAACTATGATCTAAAGCCAGGGACATAATAACAGAAGAATGCAGACAGACACTTTCAGTAAACAAAAAGAAAGAGAAAAAAACATGGATGACAGACAAAAACATTACAAGCGGTAAAGTAAACAAGAGAAGAAAAACAAAAGGGAGATAGGAACAAACTAAGAATTATGAATGCAACAGTAAAAAGGCTTGTGCAGAAAGATAAAGAAAATTACTACAGTGACCAATGCAGAGACATAGAAGAAAACAACAAAAAGGGAAGAACAAGAGATCTATTTCACAAGATGCGGGAAATCAAAGGAAAATTCAAACCAAGGACTGGGATGCTCTATGACAATAAAAATAACATAATTCAAGACCAGGAAGGAATAAAAAGATATTAGAAGCAATACACAGAAGAATTATACATAACAGATGACAAAATGGAGGACACATGGAACTAAGAGCCATATGAAGATGAACCCCAAAATGTAAAAAGCAAGGTGGAAACTGCAATAAGAGAAATAGCGAAAAACAATTCATGAGGAACAGATGATATTCCAATTGACTGCTGCAATCCACATTGACAAAGTCAACTCTAGTGCTAACCAGCATATGTCAACAGATATGGAAAACAAAATGATGGACAACAGATTGGAAGTGGTCAGTATACATCCCCATCCACAAAAAAGGAGATACAAAAGACTGCAGAAACTATAGATCCATCGCACTGATCTCCCATGCAAGCAAATTCATGCTCAAAATTCTGCAACATAGACTCCAACCACATATGGACAGAGAAATCCCAGAGGTCTAAGCAGGGTTCAGAAAAGGAACAGGCACCAGGGATCACATTGCAAATATGCAATGGCTAATGGAGAGTAGCAGGGAGTTCCAAAAGAAAGTCAGTATGTGCTTTATAGACTATAGCAAAGCCTTTGACTGCATACATCATGGAAAGTCTATGGAATGCCCTTAAAGACATGGGAGTGCCAACACATCTGATAGTCCTGGTGAAGAATCTGTACTCAGGACAAGAGGCTACTGTCAGAACAGAACACAGAGAAACAGAATGGTTCCCAATTGGTAAAGGAATCAGACAAGGCTGTATCCTTTCACCCCATCTGCTCAACTTGTATGCAGAACATATTATAAGAAAAGCAGGCTTGGATACAGAAGGAGGAGGAGTGAAAATAGGAGGAAGGAATATCAACAATCTAAGATATGCAGATGATACTATAATACTAGCAGAAAACCTCACAGACCTGGAACACCTACTAAGGAAGATCAAAGAAGAAAGTGCTAAGGCAGGCTTAATGTTGAACATAAAGAAAACAAAAATAATACCACCGAGGACTTTCACAAGCTCAACTTAGACAATGAAGAAATAGAAATAGGAAAAGTATTCCCATACCTGGGATCAAACACTGATAGAAATGGGGACTGCAGTCAGGAAATCAGAAGAAGATTAAGAATGGGAAGGGTAGTGATGAAGTAAATAGAAAAGATTCTAAAATGCAACGATATATAACTGAGCACAAAAGTTAGAATCATACAAGCCATCATATTCCCTATGACCATGTATGGATGTGAGAGCTGGATAGTTAAGAAAGATGAGAGGAAGAAATTCAATTCATTTGAGATGTGGTGCTGGAGAAGAGTGCTGAAGATCTCATGGGCAGCCAAAAAGTCAAACAAATGGGTCTTAGAGCAGATCAAGCCGGAAACCTTCTTGGAAGCCAAGATGACAAAATTGAGGTTGTTGTACTTCAAACACATCATGAGAAGGGACGACCCATTGGAAAAAACAATAATGCTAGGAAAGGTGGAGGGCAGTTGGAAGAGTGGAAGGCCACATGCCAGATAGATGGACACTATTAAGGAGGTCATGGGTCTGGGTCTGCAGGAATTAAGCAGAGCAGTGGAGGACAGAGGGTCTTGGAGACGTCTCATCCATAAGACCGCCATGGGTTGAGCTCGAAATGAGGGCAGTTAACAACAACAAACTCTTGATGGTAATAAGGTACTGAGTTTTAAATTGTTCACTTAGTTCCACAAGGTGAAAGAGTAAATAAAGAAATAGATTAAAACAAACTGCTTGTGCATGTATCAGAAAGTAATAGCCTAAATCCAGAATTCTGTATCTAGAATTCAATAGCATAAATTCTATTATGAGTCCAAATGAGAGCCAACCCACTGAATCAATGAGCTTTAATTAAGTGCTGGCTTACCATTCAGTAACTGATTCAATGTGTTTACTCTTGTTGGCACTAGCAATTGGATTTAGGCTGCAACATTTGCATGGAAGAGGTGTTAATGTTAGACTGGAATTTTGTATTGATTGATGGGAGTAAATAAGCACAAGTGGATTGGGTGTGTGTGACACTTTGCTGGATAGGTGTAGACATATAAGGCAGAGATTTTATACCATAGGGGTGGAATTATGTGGTCCTCCAGAGGTTATCAGATTGCAAGTCCCAGCAGCTGTAGCCAGACTATAACCTATGGTGAGGCAAGCTGAGAGTTACAGTCCAACAACTTCTAGAAGCTGACATTTTCCTCACTCCTACTGTATAGGATTCTAGCATTATATGCTCCCTACACCTATACAGACATATATTGAAGAGGTAGTTTGTACTTCCATGTAGACCTAATGGGATTACACTGTAAATTTCTTAATTGCATTCTAATACTTAAAGAGATTTAAGGAAATGTTGGATTTAATGGTAAATGTTTTTTTTTAAATGAGGTGGTTAATTTTATGGGGAATAATTTCCCTTGCTTGTAACTGTCAGAATGGTCAGGATCTTATGCAACCACATGATAACAATCTCTCTTCTGTTGCATGCCAAAACATAAGAACAAATTAGAGAAGCACATAACTATTGCTAACATTTATAGTTTCTAGATACAGCCATTATAACCATTAGTAACCTTATATTGAAAATGGTAAAGCTCAAACCCAATCCAGTAAAGTGGGTAAGAAGACATCAAAAGGGATCTCACGTTCAAAAATTTAGATAGACTTGTGCACATTTGAGGCATGTTCCATGTTGGCAAACACCACATCATTATTGTTGCATCCTCTTTTTTCTTCTTCCTATATTTTCAATACACTTGACCCTTTATACCAGGGGTAGGCAACCTAAGGCCCGGGGGACTGGATGCGCCCCCCCGAGGCCTTTGGACCGGCCCCAGGCCAGTCCTGCCGCCGCCGCCGCCCCCCCCGCTGCCCCCTGCTGCCGCCGCCTGCCATGATGATATTGATTATTGTTGTTATTACTTGTTCTTGGGATTTTCTTGGCAAAATCTCCACAGGGGTTTTGCCATGGCTTTTCTGGGACTGAGAGAGTGTGCATGCATATTTTTAATTTTTTTTAATTTTTTTTAAAAAATATTTTTTATTTTTATTATTTATTTATTTTTGGTGCTTCGGCCCCCCAATTGTCTGAGGGACAGCAACCCGGCCCCTGGCTCAAAAAGGTTGCCTACCCCTGCTTTATACCCATGGATTCAAGCATCCAGTGTTTGAAGATATTCTAAAAAGATATGAATTCCAAAAAGTACACCTTGATTTTGTCATTTTATATAAGGGACACCATTTTACTGTGCCAATGTATTTAATGGGACGAGCATCCATGGATGTGTGTGGGTGTGAGTGTGTCCTGGAACCAAACCGTAGTGGATACCAAGGTCCCGTTGTATTGTATTTGTACAGGCACTGGAATTTTTTCTTTTTTCTTTCTTTCCTAGGGTACTGTATACACTCAACCATAAGTCGACCTCATGTACAAGTCGAGGGCAAAATTATGGATTTTGATGTGACCCATGGATAATTCAAGGGTAAAACGTAGGGGACCTACAGGATAAAGCAAAGGAAAACAGTGCCAAAAAACTTAGAAAATTCCAGCAGGCACAATTGTTTGTGTTCACACTAAAGGCTGGATGGATGAGAGAGCAGAGGTGGATCAGTGCTTCCAGGACAATTACACTTTGCCTTTTACCAGGAGATGGTTCCTTTTTTAAAATAAGAGTTGAAGTACAGCACTTATAATGACCCCTGGATATGTCAACTCTGTTTTTGGGGGTCAATTTTTAAACTAGAATTTCTAGACTTATACATGAGTACATACAGTAGTTATTTCCCCCTCTCCTCGCACCCCTGTTTCTAACAATAGGTTGCTAAGTAGAAATCAAACAGAGAAGCCATTTCATAACACTTTATGCCAGGAACAGTTTAGCCAGTTTTTTTATGTCAAAGACATCAACATATTATAGGAATAGGAGTATTATAGAAAAGAGGTGGGGATCCCATTCCTTATATCCTGCTGCCATGAATTACAATAATGAGGGGAAAGAAGAGATATAACCTTTCTTCTTTTACCATTCTGCATCACTAGTGCAGAATACAGTGGGAAACAACTACATGGGAGATGAAATGGGCTATCCTAGGATAACTCTGTAGAGATTCCAAAAGAGAAAGCTATTGTTTTGCCAAGTATCTCTAAATGCTCTCATAAATCATAAAAAATAGGAAGGAACATCCTGCTTTTGATAGTTCAGTGCCAGAGGTTCAATCATATGACTAACAATGGCCATCCTTTCTATAAGGCAGGCTGATGATTTTTGGGAAAAAGACCGCTCTTTCAGCTACTAGAAATAATTTATTTTTATGGAAATCCTAATGAGTTTCCTGTGTACAGTTTGAAGCGGCTCCTCCTTTACCAGAGCTTAAATGCTAGTCAATCCAAATGGAGGGTCAAATATTTGATCTGTCAAAAAAACAATAGGGTCTACATAGTCTTGAAACAGTATTAATTCTTTTTTTCTAATATTATGTTCCAAAATCTAATATCTTGATTTAAATTGTCTTGAAAGGGATACTTTGCTTTAGCACAGATGAATCCAAATCACCCATTTGTTAGCTACAAGTATTAGAAATAACACGTTAATTTTATGTTTATTTGTTTTGCTTGAGGGATGTGCTACAAAATTGTTCAGAACGATGCTTTGCTCTCAGTTAGAAGCTTTAAAACATAAGGTGCAGTTCATCTTATCACTTTTTTTTGTTTCATTGTCATGGCCTTTAGAAATGCTCTAAAATAATGCCAGCCAAAAAAAGTCTTAGTTTTTTCTTCTCTAGCTAATGACATTTGTTGTTATTGCAAGCATTATCGTTTTGGCAAGTTCTCCTTCTGCTGTCCAGATCGGTTCTTATCAGCAATGGAAAAATTTCTACGACATAGCACCCGCAGACCCTACATTTTCATGCAGGAAATTTTTATAGCATTTCAGTATGACTACAAATCCGGATGCTGAAGTGGAAAACTGGATGGGACAGTTTGTGCACACCAACAGCCTACCCAACTATTATTGTAGGATTACTGCCAGGCTTTAACTGATCCCCCCCCCCCCCGCCTTTTGGTCAATGAGGCAAAATATTTGTTACTGAAACCATATCATTTTGTTCCTAGAGATGACTGTTACACTATTGAAACATTTGTCTAGTTATATATTTATTATATATGTATGCACATAATTACAGAAGCATATAATTACAGAAACATCAGTCAACTCTTTGCAAAGACAACACTTTGATTCTGCTGAGCAGCTTGGCCTCTAGGTTTTTCCTTATAGATATTTCATAGTCAGAATTGTGGCATTTTTATGATGGCTTTCAACTGACCTAAAATTATAGTCCCCTCACTTTAAAAAAATACCCATTTTAGGCTGTCCTCTCCTATACTCTGTCCACTGTGATTAAGTTTTGAAGCCTGATGTTATGCCCTGGAAAACAACTGCGAATATGAATATAATATATATATATATATATATACACACACACACACACATATATATATATCCTCAAGGAGTCTTTGCTGGGATAGGGAAGAGGCTGTTGCAATATTGTCCCTCCTTGGTTTTGGAAAGCTTGTGTGCATGTGTGTCATGTGCCTTTAAATCATTTCCAACTTATGGTGGCCCTAAGGTGAACCTATCAGGGGTTTTTCTTGGCAAGTTTTATTCAGAGATGGTTTGCCATTGCTGTCCCCTGAGGCTGAGAGCATGTGATTTGCCCAAGGTCACCCAGTGGGTTTCATGGCTGAGGGGGAATTGAACCCAGGGTCTCCAGAGTCAGAGTCCAACACTCAAATCACAACGCGTGCTGGGGAGGTTGGAGGACCATTGCTATACCATACCTTCTTGGTTTTTGGAGAGCCATAGCTACTCTTTATGTTGTTTAGTTCTCTCTTCACATTTGTTAATACTGTTATTTTGTTCTTTCCCCAGTCTAGCTTGCTGGGGCCTTGTTTGGGCTCTTATCTGTTAGCTTTATGTCATTTGGGGGCTCAAAAAGGAGTGGAAAGCTCCAAAATAGGCTCTCAGTGTTGTTCAGGCAGCCTGGTCTGTATTAATTGGTTGGAAAAAACAGAGATTACTGCTTTAGATGCATACTTACATGGAGATAAGCACCTTTAAATACACCAGGACTTACTTCAAATTCTGGGTAAATATGGAGAGCCAGTGAGGGAATCGTGTTGCCCTCTGGAAGATGATGGACAGCAAGAGTGTTTGTTCTAACTGTTCTGGAGTCAGAGTCAGAGAGAGAAAACAGCCACAGCTCCATCCTGTCTTGGCCCCAGAAACTGATGAAAGGCCCTCCCTTAATCCCAACCGCTAGCGCTTTGGGAGAGAAGAATAAGATTTGCAGTCAAAGGATTATTGGCGGTTCCATCAATGCATATGGCTCTGTCATTTCAGGATCTGGCTTTGTGTTTGTGGAACAACCTTTCTTTGCACCTCATGCTGGAGGAAGATCTGATCCACTTTTGTAAAAGGTTGAAGACCTTCCTCTTTGATTTGCCAGATTAAGTTGCTGAGCATGATTAAGGTGGCCAAGATGGGTAGTGACTGAGGAGGATTTTGTTTTTGTTTTTAGGATGATTGATATTATTTTAGTATTTTGTAGTGTGGTCTTTTATCGTTCACTTTTTATTGTATATGTTCTGATGTACTGCCCTTTGGTGGAAAGGGTGTTATAAATAAACATCACCATCATCATCATCAACATAATGTCTTAGATCCACCAGCTGATGAAAGGCCCTCCCTCCATCCCAAATGCCACTGCTCTTGCTTCCGAGGGAGAGAAATGTAGTCAGTATCTGCTGGACTTAATTCCCTCCCTCACTATTCTCCCCATTTACTTGTGCCTCTTTCCTTATTTAGACTGTAAGCCTGAGGGCAGAGATGAATGGTCAAAATAACAATTTATAAGCCACTCTGGGAAGCTTTTTGCCTGAAGGATGGGGTATAAATACTTTAAATAAATAAATAATAACGACCCACCACCACCATTCATCACCATTGACTATGCCAGCTAGGGCTGCTAAGAGCTGAAATTCACTTCCAGCAGTAGTAGAGTCTGGGTTTTATAAGCATGAGTGAAGAGGCCCCTTATTGTAACTTAAACATAAACTCATTGGGTTGCTTTAGTATCACCCACTACAACCTTGAGTCAGCACCTACTTTCCTACATGCATTAGGAAGACAGCATTGATCTCCTTTTATAAAAAGCCAGTGTGGTGTACTGGTTTGAGCTCTAGGGCAATGACTCTGGAGGCCAGGATTCAAATCCTCACATGGCCATGGAAACCCACTGGGTTAGGCATGTCATACTCTCTCAGTTTCAGAGAGAGGCAAAGGCAAACTCTCTCTGAACAAATCTTGCCAAGAAAATCCCATTACAGGTTCACACTAGGATCACCATAAATTGGAAATTACTTGAAGGCACACCACTACCATCACCTCTTACATGTCTGTTAAGATGAAGGTAAACCACTCTGAATATCTGACAATGCTATATGCAGGGATAGGCAACCTTTCCCCTTTAAGGGCCGATGGACTTCAGCTCCCAGAAGCCTCAGCCATGTTGGCCAATAGCTCCTGGGATTCTGGGAGCTGAAGTCCCTCGGCCCTTAAAGGGGAAAGGTTGCCTACCCCTGCTATATGTCTAGTTATTATTATTCTAGTTAAAATATATTTAGTCTATATATACTATAATCCTAATGTTTCTATATGGACTACATATCTTAGCCATTTAACCACTACTGAGTTTGATTCTGTTCCTCCCTGCCATATAAGGGATGAAGGAGGACTTATGAAAAACCTAAGTACTGTTAACATTACATGCTACCAGAATTAGACTTAAGTTTCTGCAACTTAGAGATCTCTTTAAATAGAGTAAGTATGAATGGAGAGGAAGAACAGAGTCTCACCAAAACATCTCACTTATTTTCATTTTCAAGACAAGAGTTTATCAGTGTAACATTACAGCAGTTCTGTCATGACATGTAGTTTGCTTAAGCGGTATTGTGCAGAGGTACACTGTGGGTGTCCCGGTATTACCAGATCCATCTTTCTCTTAAGATTTAAAGTTTACTTACTCTCTTTCTTCCTGAAAAAGCCTAAGTTAGTAGTATTAGAGACTTGACATGCATCTCCATGTCAGATGCACCACATACAAGGCAATTTGTCCACATGCTTCTCATTTGGGACACATTTGTTGCAGTGAATACAAATGAGTGTTAGGTTCGTAATGATGAGGTCAACAAAGGACAGCTCTGTTCAGTAGCCAAAAGACAGACTCCCTCTACAATCAAAAGTCTAATTTACTGCATTATTAGGAATTATGCTTCATGATTCTCAGGACTCACAAGTAAAGACAAGTCTTTCTGAAAGCAAGCAAGCAAGCAAGCAAGCAAGCAAGCAAGGAGTCCAGCAGTTTTCTACTTAGAACCTCAGTCCATGACTAGGGACCAGAAATGGGAATGAGGACCCACTTAAAAATCAAGAGTAAAATCTGTTAAAGAAATACCTAATCTACCAACTAAGGCTACATTTCACACATATGATGAAGCACACCAGTGTCCCTGTAAACATATTCCATTTGATTAGTTTCTGTGGCCCGATGTTACAGCCTGGAAGTAATCTACAAATAAACGTGTATCAGTCCGCAAGTAGTATTTGCTGGGACAGGTATTAGACTGTTGTAATGCCTTTGGTTTTTGTAAAGTTCTTGCTATACTCTACCCTTTAAAGTCAAGCAACATTTGTTTTAAAAACTAAAATGTATTTTATTTGCAAAATGAACATGTAAAAAAAAAATGCAGACAGCAAGTACCATCTTGGAATAGGCATTCTCTTTTCACTTCCACGCAGGAGTGTACAGGCCTCCTAAAATGGTTCCTGCTGTGGCATATGGATGCACCACCTAAGAAGAAAGAAAATAAACACTCACATCTAAATTATGGAGTTATATGCAAATTTATGCAGATCTGATTTATCTAGTTTGATTAAGCAATAATTATGGTATTTAAATTAACTGATAGCTCTTTGTTGTCGTGTGCCTTCACAAGTTGACTCTGGCTTGTGGTGACTCTAAAGCAGGGGTAGGCAATCTTTCCCCTTTAAGGGCCGAAGGACTTCAGCTCCCAGAAGCCTCAGCCATGTTGGCCAATAGTCCCATGTTGGCCAATAGCTCCTGGGATTCTGGGAGCTGGAGTCCTTCGGCCCTTAAAGGGGAAAGGTTGCCTACCCCTGCTCTAAAGTGACCCTCCCATGGGGTTTTCTTGGCAAGATTTCTTCAGAGGAGAATTGCCATTGCCTTCCTCTAAGGCTGAGAGGGTGTGACTTGCTCAAAGTCACCCAGTTGGTTTGTTTCATGGCCACATTGGGAATCGAGCCCTTAGTCCATTGCTCAAAGCACTATATCACACTGGCTCTAACAGGAAATAATTTAGACATACCTCTTTCACTGAGCAGATACCCAGGCCAAATATTCTCCATATGGCCTAGATCTCAGCCTCTGAGGTCTGATATGCCATAAACAGATTAACTGGATTGAATGCCACACACCATTACAGAGCTAGGAATATAAGGTTTTTCACTGGGCTTGTCTGTAACCATTTTCTGCTTTTTGCATGGACTGTTACCTTTCCTGTCAACTGAAGATCGAAGCTTTGTCCTTTCCTACACAGTCAAGGTATGGATTTTTCCAGCCATCTATAAAGTTCTGGGAGGATAATCCAAACATACATGTTCTGTAGAAACTGATCTCTGGCATTTTCTGCTAAAAGACCTATGGTCTTACAGTGTTATCACTGTCCCTATAAATCCATTTAAGATGAAATATAGAAGATTGCTCCATCAGGAATAAGGAACTGGTTCAACAAGACTGATCGTAGAAAGTAAAACTGATGTCTGTAAAGTCCAAAGGAAGAGAAATCCCAGTTCAGACAGACAATGGATGCCTAGAGGCAAACTGTAAAGGATTCAACAGTTGCAGCTTTGATCATGATGTAAGAGGCAGTTGCCAGGAAATCCTGTGCTAAAGTTTATTTTAAAATGGCATTGGAACATCTATTTCATTGAAGAACTAGCTAAGGAGAGAAGAAACTACTTTTCAAGATATAGTATTGATAAATGTGCCAATAAAATTCTGGCAGAGAGCCAAAATTAGCAGCGTTCTTATAGTCCATGTGCAATTTGTAGTTTTTAGAAGATGTTATATATATATGCCCATGCTTTTGTTTTTCAAATGAACAACTTTCACCTGGGAGTCAAAAGCTTGCCCAAAGCATGTGCTTTGCTGCCATGTGTTACAACATGTATCTAAAATGAACAACTCTTGCTGCAAACCAGAAGTTGATGGGTGTCATCTTCAGATTTTGTTTTTCAGTTATTTTCTTCCTAGACTTGGGGGAGCCCTGCACCCCCAGAATACAAAACCAACCAACCAACCAACCAACCAACCAAAAAACAGCAGCCCTGGAGCTTCTAAAAGTGTAAGAGAACTATTTTTGTTTGAAAAAAATAGGATGGGAGGTGCAGAAGTATTCAGGGACCAACATTTCTCCATCACTTCTTTATTGCAATGATCTGTCCGTTCCCCCCCGCCTTTTCTATCCTTTTTTTGTCACAGAGAAAATTAACATAAATGCTTATTAGGCTGAGCAACCAAATAACAAGACCTCAACATGACATTATGTCTCTGTATGTACTTTCTCAGACCTTACAATCTTCCAATATCCTTTTGTGGATCTGCCCATGGATAGGCTACTGAAGATGGTGCTTTTCTAGAGCTGGCACCCTGGCTGTAGAAGGCCCTTCCCAAAGAAGTTTATCAATGTTTATCTTAATAACATTTTAGTGCCAGGCAAAGACCTTTTTAATTTCCCTGGCCTGTTCAATCTCTTCCTGCTTTGTATTCATTTTTGTGTGGATTATGCTTTTATAGGTAGCTATTAAGGAACAGTTAATAAGAAAGGTCAAAGATGAAAGTGCAAAAACAGATCTGATGCTGAACATAAAGAAAACAAAAATAATGACCACAAAGGAAATACACAAATTTAACGAGGAAAGTGAAATAGTTAAAGAATTCCCATATCTAGGATCAAACATTGACCAGAATTGAGACTCAGTGAAGAAATAAGTAGAAGACTAGGAATGGGAAGGACAGCTATGAAAGAACTGGAAAAGATACTGAAGAGCAAAGACATACAACTGAGCACTAAAGTCAGAATCATTCAGGCCACTGTATTCCCAATTACCATTTATGGATGTGAGAGCTGGACAACGAAGGAAGCAGACAGAAAGAAAATCAACTCATTTGAAATGTGGTGCTGGAGAAGAGTACTTAGGATCCCATGGACAGCCAAGATGACAAACAAATGGGTTCTTGAACAGATCAAAGCAGGGCTCTCCTTGGAAGCAAAGATGATCAAGTTGAGACTATTGTACTTTGGCCACATAATGAGAAGGTACAGATCACTAGAAAAAACATAATACTAGAAAAGGTAGAGGGTAGAAGAAAAAGACCACAAACCAGATGGATAGACTCAATCAGGGGGATTATGAGCAAGGGCTTGCAGGATTTGGGCAAGGCAGTGGAAGATAGGGACTTTTGGAGATGCCGTCCACAGGGTTGCCGTGAGTCAGAACCAACTCGAGGGCAGCTAACAACAACAACAATTAAGATGCAGTGTTTGGACTAAGACTCTTGTAGATGAGGATTCGAATTCTTGTTCAGCCTTGAAAATTCACCAGGTGACTTTAGGCAAATCACACTCTCTTAGCTGAAGAATGGAAAATATCCTCTGAATAAATCTTGCTGAGAAAACCATATGTTAAGGTTGCTACATGTCAGAGTTAACTTAAAAGGCATATAATACTATATCATATTTTTATATGTTTTTACTGTCTTGCTACCTGCATTCTAAATTAATTTTTGAATTGTCAGCTGTTATGAAAACTAGGTTATAAAACTAGGTAGTAGGGCACCATATAAAATTCTTAAGTGAGTCAATAAATTTTTTGAAGTGTTCTATCATGGCTTTCGAAGGGCTGAGAGTACCCAAGCTGGCTGGAAAATACTTGCTATTTTCCATTTCCACCCTGTCATGTGAATAGGTTTCTGAAAACAAAATGGGGTCATATCAGTCACGAGTCATTAAGTACTTTCAAAAATAAAGTCACAAAATGAGAGTACATTCTTTATAGTCCTGCAAAATTTTGTAGTAAAACACCCTTCAACTCAAACTGTATCTTCCAGGACAGTCCTCAGTGCTTAGACTCTCAGTAAGTGACTGTCATTTTAACTGCAGCTTTTACCTCAGGAAGATGACAGACAGGCACAGCCCACCATGAAGAATATGAGCATTTCCATTGATTTAGCTAATTTGACACTGCATCCTAATTCTCAAACCATGTGGCTTTCTCAGATTTATTGTCTTCTGCACAATGCTCCAGTCTTTCCTATTTGCATCACATCCTGCTTCACTGCTAAGGAAAATGTGGGCAAGGAGTTTTGCTTATACAGCTGAGCTGGCATCAACCTCCTCTGGCAGCATCTGAGCCTGGCATCCTAATGCAGCAGTTCCTCTACCCACACCACACCCAAACTGGGCCAACTCCCTACCTAGAGTTCCCAAAACTGGAATATCTACCTCCTAGAAATGCTATTAAAAACCTAAACTGGAAATTATGTAGCTGGACAGAAACTTTGTGACTTTATGATTTAGACACACATTCTTGCACACACCAAAGGCAAATGTTTTATTTAGAAAGGTACAACTTATCTTTCTTTGGCTTATGCTAGGTGCATGCTTCTCTTGATTAAGACATGTGAACAGGTTGACAGTAATACACAAAGCCAGAATTTGGAAGTAACACATCATGAAATCAGTGGCATCAGTAGGGGGTGTGGGGTGTGTGGATGGCACCAGGTGACACCTTAAGAGCAGGCACCACTGCTCCTCAAAACATCTGCCTTTTGGCAGGAATTGGCTGTGGCATTCACCTGCATCCCTTTATAATACTGGAGAGATGATGTGAGTGGGGTGAGGCTCAATGGGAGGAGAAAGGAGAAGCCCCAGATTTATTTTTTAAAATAATAATAATAATTTTTTAATTTTTTAAAAATTAAATATTTTTATTTTCTTTAATTTAAAAACATCACATTTTACCAAATTTTCACTTTAAGCACATCCAACTATATATATGTAAATACATTTAGGCTGTGCGTATAATATTGTTATGTAAAAGTATAATTTTAATCATGCCAGTTGCTCATGTCACAACTATTACCATTATATTCAGTGATATATGAGGATTACAATTTATGAGTAACATTAGTACAAAAAACATCACTAAAGATTCTGTATGGTGTGGTATGGGAGGAGGGCAATGTGTGACACCGCATGTTACCGCACCGGATGACCCCAACCCTAGCGACGCCACTGCATGAAATTACACATCATAGTAACATGCATGTGTAGCAGTTTTGCATCCTTCCACCACCCTGCAGCTGTCATGCCCCAGTTACTGTCGCTTACTGGTGGAGAAGGAAGGGAAGTAACTGAGACCATGGAGAAGCAGTTGGTTTTGGCTTGATGGGGGGGGGGGGGTTAGTGTGTGCTCTTTAATGGAGTGCACTTGCCTTTTCCTTCTGCCCAGAGCAGCTGGATCTTCGTGGTCTGAATCACCTCCTCTCCCCCCCCCCCACCCCCGTAAGTAGGAGTAGGAGCAACCTATCCTCCTGGGGCATGACAGCTGTCAGGCGTGGGAAGTTTTTCTGTGGTATTGAAGAGCAAGAGAATAGCCTACCACATCCCATCCAAAAAGGGCTTCACATGCTTGTAAGTCACCAACAGGATGCCAGCCTATCAATAATAATGTTACCCATGCTCTTTTTGGAGGGGATGAAAGCATAGTTTGTGGGGCTGAAAATCCTTTGGGGGCATTTTCCAGTTTTCCATTTCTAGGCTATTTTCTAAACTTTGTGGATGGATCCCCAGAGAAAATAGAGAGTAATGCAGACTGTGATGTGCATGGCTGCCCATGTGTTAATGATAAGAATCCACTTTAAAATAAACCTTCACAAAGAAAAACATAATTGTAAAAGGCAATTTCCCAAACTTTCCATAAAACACAAAATGTGATTTCCTTTATTTCAATCTTTGACCATCAAAGCCATCAGCTCTCTCCAACGTTTACTGCTAATATTTCTGTTTAGATGCTTCCAGGTAGTAGTTCCAACTATAATGCTTTTGTGAGTGCTGGTTGTCCATGACACAAGAAGACTGAGGACCACATTGATAACGCTGTCATCATCACTGCTAATTTTAATGGAGCAGATGATTTGCATGAATAATATCCTACCAGCTGCCATTGCTTCAAGCCTCCATATGAAGAATTACCTGCTGTTTGAGGATCTTGCTGTTCTTGTGTTAGTAGTGCAGGCAACAGAAAATCTGTGACAAGACCAGGCTTACCATGGTGAGAGTTGTTCTGACTGGTGACTATGACGAGAGAACAACCTTCCTATTTACTTTGAAACTACACAGGTAGGTGAAGATTGCCCCAGAGGCAGCTGTACAGCTCCAAGGAAGAGAAGAGACCAGGAGAAAGAGGTTGCTTGGAACCAAACCAGCATATTCTCTCTGTCAGTTTCTCCCAAGGGGCAAGGCTATCAGCTAAAAGGCCAGAAAAGGCCAAAGAAAAATTATAGCTCTTTTCCTATTAAGGCAAAACTATTTGAGACATGGAAGACCCACAATGGGGGAATAAAACTTATAAAGTAGCCATTGGGGCTCCAACTTTAATCAAAGTGATTGCTCCGGGGAAAGATAAACCTTCCAACCCCAATTACCTTCTTTCACCTCAGTTGCCTGACTGGAGAAAACACACAGACAACTTTTAATCTATAGGAAACTTCTCCTATTGAATGTCTACTTTGCAGCCACAAAAACACTTTGCTAAAAGCAAACATTTCCAACTGCACAAGTGCAGATAATCCACCTGCCTATCTACTTCTTTGACAGAAGTATCAGACAGATCAGGGAGAGTCCCTACTATTGTTCTGTAGAAACTAAACAAATGAAAGGGGCGTTCCTAGAGAAGGGAGAACTCTTTGTTCACAGAATGCAGCCTAGCCCAGAGTCAATCAGAATACACCCAACATTACAAACTTTTAGTATGTTCATTTGGAAGTATGTATCTATGGACTCAGTGGGATTGCCTTTCAAATAAAGCTCATAAACATACCTGTGTGATCCAAAAGAGGAGCTCAGCTTAAGGAAACAACCGCAGTATGGAACTATGGTAGCTAAACATCCCTAAACCCTTTCCATTAATAGCTGTGTAGTTGTCAATATTTAGTTGCAAATATTTCTGCATCAAATTATGAATATGTCCTGCCCTAGATTTTCCCAGCCATCTACATCAATGTTTTAAATTGTCTCTAAAAGTTGTATACCAAAATCAGTTGTTGTTTTGGTGCCTATACCCTGTCCTGAGATCTTTTAATACAGAACACAGGATAGATATATATCTTTAAATTAAGGTAATTATAAGAAAAGAGTGAGCACATATTAATCTTGTGTGATGTATAACATTTTGCTGCCTCTTTGTGAAATAAAATACGCACAAAACCTCTGCTTTATCAGTATTTCTAGATAAATAAACATGATTGCATGTGTAATGGTAGACAAAATAATCACATGATTCAAATAAAAACACAAATATCTGTTTTTCACTTTGAGAATCGCACAAGAAGCCTCACTGCATACTGGCTCCACAGTGGTCAGCCAGCCAACTGCATCTGAGAAGCCTACAACCAAAGCATGAGGCATTTCCCATTGTTGCTCTCTAACAAGCCATTTTTATATCCCTAACACTTCTGAAGATTCCCAATAGCAAGAATAAGCTGCTGACATGCAGTTTGCCCTACGACACATTCCATTCCAGTATTATGAGTAATCCAACTTATTTTGCCTTTTGTTCCATGTAGTATGACCAGCATGAAGGGTTCTGAGAGCTAAAATACAGTTCAGTGGTCCAAATGCGTGCTTCCTTCATAGGTTGTTAACTCTTGGTTGCAAATGCCAGAACAGATACAAAGACATAACCTCATGGATTCAGAAAGATCACTGTTATCAAGGAACACCGATCAGGTAAAGTACACAGACTACATGTACCCCCCAAAACAGATACCCCCCAAGGTATTATACAACTGGCAAAGATCTCTGTAGTGAGGTGTTATGGAAAGACCTTGTCTTGGTTTGATTTGACAAAATCCATCATATTGAGGCTATGATTTATTGCCTCCTTTTAGATTAATCTCCTGCTATCCCCAATCACTTTAGTGACATTTTGCTGAAATCATTTTGGTATGGAACCTGGAGCTTTGTCTCAGAGCACCCAAATCCAACTTCTACCAAACTGGAGGTTTGCAAACAGAACTTTCCCAGCAATCCTTTCCCTGTAGTTGTCACAGGTGTTTCCTTGAATCCCTAGAGCAGTGATTCCCAAACCTTAGTCCTCCAGGTGTTTTGGACTTCAGCACCCAGAAACGCCAACTTGGCCAACAGTCAGGAATTCTGGTCCAAAACATCTGGAGGAACAAAGTTTGGGAGCCACTGCCCTAGAGACATTTTCAAGATGATCTATCACAACCACAAGAAAGGTGTTGTATGACCTAGAAATCTTTTTGTACAAATTGTAACCACCACTCCCTTTTCAACTTCATATGAGGGTTCAGAGGGCTTTATTTGTTTGGAAGTCCCCCCCTCCCCGAACCAGTTTTGGTTGGAAGCCCAGCAACTTAAGTGCAATCCCTTCTAGATGGAAAGGCTAGGCTCACTTTTTGGTCCCCTCCTTGTTCTCCTCCTTATTAGTGGTGGTCATTCCATAATCTGGCATTTTAATCAGATAGGACCACTCCAGTTTGAAAGTGGGAAAACAAGAAAGAGCAGGTGTTGGCATACAAGACACTAAAACCTGGCTTCTTGTGAAGAACTTGGCCACCCTAATTACTCTACCTAACCCTTTTGCCATGTACAAGAGTAGTAACCACATGCCACCTGTGTCAAGTAATGTAAAACACTTTCCTTCCTTTACTCTTATAATCCTCTTTCATTACTTCTTCCTCTGTCTTTCTCAGAAGTCTAAACTCAGATATCCTTAGCTCAACTGTAGCACCTCTGGGCCTGTACAACCTATGCACAGACTAAATCTGAGTCACTACTTTATAGATCATTGAGGGGGAACCATGTATTTCTACAGAGATTGTTGAACTGAACAGTCCTAGCCATTATATCCAATCGTAAAGAAAGAGTAGTTCAACACAATTTCTAGCCCTGCTACATGTCAAACACACCCCAAAGCCAACTGTTGCCTAAATCAGTCTAGTGCATGCACTTTCACCATGTTCATCTGGTTCTCTGTCTTATATACTTAATGTTCTTGGGAGCAGCTATTGCATATGAGATAATTCTTTATTAGAGTTCACAAAGTTATATTTGTAAACTCATTCCACACAAGGGATCATTTTATATGTTTTTGATTTTTGTATGATAAATAAATGTTCCCTGGTATGAGGGTTCTCTGTAGTATCCCAGCAATGCCCCACTGCATTGCTAAAGGGGGAGGCTTCAAATCAATGGGTGGAGGCACAGTTCATTGGCTAAGAACGGTGGATTCAAGGGGTCCCATTCAGCTCAGTCAGGAGCAGGAGGGGGACACAGAGAATCCTCACATCTGGAAAAACAAAGACAGTGTATATGAATTACAGAGACAAATTTGGTAAGATGTGTACTCTCAAGGTTGAAAGACCCTCCCCTAATATAATATGCAGCATATATGTATCTCTGTTAGACAATGTACCATCCTACAGCTATATCTGGAGAGGACATAGACTAATACCCATGGATGGACTCGTTTTGAATGCACTTGTCTAATCCCCTTTTAAAGTCATCCCAGTTACTCAGAAGTAGCAATAGATAATCTAAAGGAGTAGGACTGAAGTGCAGAAGAATAGCCCAATCCCAATGGATATAATTAAACCCTATCAAACTGAATGGTAATCAGTTCAAATAAATGATCATAGGATTGCAGGTGAGGTTTTTTGGATCAGAACCTTACAGTACATACCTAATGAATGTCTTTGTGGTTTGATACAAATGCAGGGTGAAAAGGAGGAGGAAAGTGTCCTTTAGAGTCAGTGAGCCAGACTACACATAGTTTAATCCTGATCCTCTCATCATCATTTCAAGGATAATCTGTCCTTTCCTGTGTCCTTTCCTGTCCTTGTTCTTTCCACAGAACAAAATCAAAGATTGCTTTATTTCAAATTAAGCTAAGCAGAAATCAATGGGGCTTATATATATATATATATATATATATATATATATAACTTTAGTATAGCCCATCTGTGTGAAGATCACTGACAGAGGCCTTTCAACAGGGTCCTGCTATTAAGATGTGAGATGGGCAGGTAGGGTAATGGCTCCTTTTGAGAACGCTTTTCTGATAGAGACAAATAGCTCTATCTTGGTATATCCAGGCAAAGATCTTTTGTTCTCCCAGGTTCTTTTAGGTTTTAAACTTCTGAGCTTTTAATTAATTTGATCTTTTTAATACTGTGATCTCTGTGGATGCCTACTTAAAGGCAGGCTCAAGAGGCCTTCCTCCCAAGTAAGCAAGTAGAGAACTGCAGTCTTAAATTGCCATTTTCTCACCTTGACTCACTTTATTTTAGTGTAAAGCTTACTGATATGGTGAACACATGCTGCTCTTGGAATCATTTGACTCAATGACAGTGTATGAAAACATGACATTTAAATTCTTGTAACCGTGTAACAACAACAACAAATAGTTAAGCAAAGCAAATGGAGAAATCAGGAAGCCACATGTAGCGGGGGGGGGGGGGGGACGACAAAATGAGAGCCTTGCTCTCCCAAAAAAGTATCCCTCAAGAAATTTTCCATCATCCCCAAATTTCAGGCAGTGTGGAGTAGTGGCTTGAGTGTTGGACTATAACTCTGGAGGCCAGGGTTCAGATCCTCATTCAGCCATGGAAACCCACTGGGTGGCCTTAGGCAAGCCACACTCTCTCAGCCTCAGAGGACAGCAATGGCAAACCCCTTCTGAAGAAACATGCCAAGAAAACCCTGTGATAGGTTTGCCTTAGGGTTGCCTTAAGTCCAAAAACAACTTGGAGGCACACAAGAACCTCAACCACAACCACAAACCAAATTTCTAGCACTGGAGTAACTTCAAACTTCAGAGTTTCGAAATACAGTTTACACATCCAAAGAAAAGAGGCAAGTCAAATTCCCAAAGAAATGCAAACACAGAAAATATGAATTCTAGGTGCGGACAATCTTCAAGGTCTCACAATGTAAGGCTAGAAATTTGGCTACTGGGGGATAAGGTCATTTCAGGTGGTACAATTGTTACTGGGGGGTAAGGGCATCCTTTTGTTCCCCTCCTTAACTGGCCCAGGGGGACCAGATGTCCTCACCACAAAGGAGGACAAGGCGCTCCAAAATGTAGGACATTCAAAAAGAATGTCAGATATTACCAAATAAAAGTTAAACACACTCATATAACGATAAAGTCATGCTTCTCAGTCATGCTCAAAATGGAGGATGTTTTGGAATTCCTCTTGGACAGAAGGTTGAAATGGAGGACATGTCCTGGAAAAGGAAAAGGAGGACCTCTGGTCACCCTGGACTGGCCTCCTGAGAGCAAACAGGGCTCCTTGGAGCAGCAGCAGCCTTGTCAGGACTGAGGATGTCTCCCATCACTGGCAAAAATGGGCCCCCATCCAGCAAGTCAAAAGTTAATAATGTCCTTTCACCAGCTCAAGAGTTCTGGGAAAAGGCGGTGGCTTTAAATATTTCAAAGCAGCTGGGATTCCTTTTCTGATCTGCATCCTGAAGTTCTTGAACTAACTTAAAAAAACAACAACTATCACCCCCATCGTTTTGGGGTTTTTTGGGGAGGGAGGGAAAGTAAAATACCACACCTGAAAGCCAGCTTTGAGTGTTGGGCTTTGACTCTGGAGTCCAGGGTTCGAATCCCTGCTCGGCCATGGAACCCCACTGGGTGACCTTAGGCAAGTCACACTCTCTCAGCCTCAAAGGAAGGCAAAAGCAAACCCTCTCCGAAGAAACTTTCCAAGAAAACCCTTTCATAATAGGGTCGCCAGAAGTCGGAAAGGACTTGAAGGCACACAACCAACAAAGAAAGCATACCTAAAAGTTTTCTGGAGAAAGTGAGCAAACGAGGCGCATCCTTTAAAACTGAAGGTCCTTTTGTGCTTTTTTTTTGGGGGGGGGTGTTTGCCTCGGAGGTCTCCATCTCAAGAGGGAGGACCAGCCAGACCCCCTTCTCTTGGGATAAAAGAGGGATTGAGGGGAATCCCAAAAGAGGGATGGGGGAATCCAATCCCCCCCAATCCCTCTTTTATCCCAAGAGAAGGGGGTCTGGCTGGTCCTCCCCCTTGAGAAGGAGACCTCTGAGGCACCTCAAAAAAGCACAAAAAGGGACCCTTAAAATGGATACTTACACGCCCAACTTTTTTTCTTGCTTCTCCTCAACTAGGGGCGCCCCTCCAGCCTGCAAGAGCTCCCCAGGCTTTCCCTTCCCATCCTCTGAGAAGACGAGGCCAGTGCTGCAACTTCCACTTCTTGGGAGCTTACTCATTTCCTGGGGCTCCGTTTCTCTTTCTCTCTGCCCCCCCCCCTCGCTTCCCACGTTGAGAAACTCCCACAAACCAGCCCCAAAAAGGAAAGGGAAAACACACCCCTTGCCATGAACTTTCTCTCCAGCCCCAGAGAAGGCTTCAGGGGGCAAGGCAAGGGACCACGCTCTTGCTTCTTCCAGTTTGCTGCTGCTTCTTCTGAGTTGTTGCTGCTTCTTGTTTCTTTCTTCCTCTTTTCTTCTTCTACTTGTTTCCTCTTCCTGCTTTTTGTTCTTCTTTTCTTCTTCTTGTTTCTTCTTTTCTCCTCCTTCTCCTCCTCCTCGTTTCGTGTTCTACTTTTGTTTCTTCTTTTTCTTATTAGTTGCTTCTTCTTTTTGTTTCTTGTTTGTTTTTCTTTTTTGTTACTTCTTGTTTCTTTTTTCCCTCTTTTCCTCCTCTACTTGTTTCCTCTTCCTGTTTGGGTCTTCTTTTCTTCTTCTTTCTTCTTTTCTCCTTTTTCTTCTTCTTCTTGTTTCTCGTCTGTTTCTTGTTGTTTCTTGTTCTTGTTTGTTTCTTCTTTTTCTTATTTGTTTTTCTTCTCATTTCTTTCTTCCTCTTTTCTTCTACTTGTTTCCTCTTCCTGTTTTTTGTTCTTCTTTGTTTCTGCTTCTTGTTTATTCCTGTTTCTTCTTTTCTCCTTGTTTCTTCTTGCTTGTTTCTTGTCTGTTTCTTCTTGTTGTTGTTTCTTGTTCTTGTTTATTTTTTGCTTGTTGTTTCTTCTTGTTTGTTTGTTTGTTTCCTCCTCCTCCTCCTCCTCCCCTTTTTTAAAAGATAAAAAGACCACTTGTACTTTTCTTATGTGCAGAAACCCCTCAAGTGTGCAAAGGGATCTTGTAGCACTGGCAGAGAAAGAAGTTTGTCGTTTGGAGGACCCATGTCCAAAAGCTTTACTACAAACTTCTTTGTGTCTCCAAAGTGCTACAAATCAAGATCCCTCTGCATACTGATTTTCTAGACTAAACCTTTAAGCTTTGTGCAACAACTTCAGCTGCCCTGTAGAAACTGTTGACAGTTTCCAAGAAGATAGGCTCTTGAAGGAGAATGTGAGGAGGATGCCCTTAAGTCCTCATTGTTGTGCAAGGGAAAGGGTAAAGCAACAACTTTCCAGAGTTGGCTCCTCATGGCTTTTTGTAGCCCTGAAACTGAATTGTGTGAGATGCAAATCCTGCTTGGTGTACACACACTTCTCTCTCTCCTCTCCCCATCAAAAAGTTAGGAAGGCCTCCTTTCCCCTTTTAACAAAAATCTTCTAAATATCCATATTTCAGCTTGAGCCTGTCATCAAAGCCAAGAATTTGGGTGTTCAAAACACTGTCTCAAAACTCCCCAGTGAGTTAACTTTATGCAGCAAGTTACTATTGCTTTGCCCAATCTACCAGACAGAGTCTGGAGGTCCAAAATATCCCAAACTTCTTGGAAGGAGATACAAAGAAGGAGACAAACAGAAATGCATTGAGGGAGATTTTAATTTACAGCCAGCCTGGTGTTATTGTTCAAGTATGGGACAGGGACTTTGTTGTCGTCAGCTGCCCTCAAGTCGACCTCAACTGATGTGGACCCCTGTCCTCCACTGCTCTGCTCAGGTCTTGCAAATTCAGGCCCATAACCACACTGACTGAGGGCCTTTGCAGACTGCTAGAAACAGTGCAAATTGAGTCCACTTTAAGGGTTAGGGTTAGGGAATCATGGGAACTGTATTTTATTGTGGCACCAGAGCTCTCTGACAGAGAAGGCTCAATGTCTCAGAAAAAAACAAACCCAATTCCCATGATTCCCTAGCACTAACCCTAACCCTTAAAGTCGACTCAATTTGCACTATTTCTGGCAGTCTGCAAAGGCCCTGAGTCTATCCACCTGGCACACAGTCTTCCTCTCTTTCTGCTGCCCTCTACCTTTCCTAGCATTTATTGTCTTTTTCAATGATTCATGCCTTCTTATGATGCAGCCAAAGTAGGACAGCGTTAGTTTCAACATCTTGGCTTCCAGGGAGAGTTTGGGTTTGATCTTTTTCAAGGACCCAATTGTTTGTCTTTTTGGCCATCCATGGTAATCTCGGCACTCTTCTCTAGCACCACATCTCAAAAGTTTTGATTTTCTTTTTATCTGTTTTCTTCACTGTCCAGCTCTCACATCCATACATGGTGATGGGGAATACAGTTGTTTGGACAATTCTAACTTCAGTATATAGTTGTATATTTTTTACTCTTTAGGATCTTGTCTAGTTCTTTTATGGCTGCCCTTAACATTCATAGTCTTATTTCTCAATGGCAGATTCTGTTCTGATCAATATTTGATTCAATGTATGGGAAATCTTTAACTATTTCAATTTCCTCACTGTCTAGATTGAATTTATGTGGATCCTATGTGGTCATTATTTTTGTTTTGTTTATGTAACAAGCGTGGTTTTTGCACTTTCTTCCTTTAGGAGATCTAAATTTAAGTTCCCACTGGGCCATAAAACTCACTAGTGATCTTGGGCCAGCTCCACTCGCTCAGTCTTACTTACTTCATAGGGTTATTCTGAGGACAAAATGGGGAGGGGAAGCCAAGTACTTGAGTTCATTGGGGGAAAGGCAGGATAGAAATGTAATGTATAAATAAATAATAAATCAAAGTGTTAAAATTAATGTAAAGTCATGTCAGTCTGGTCGGTGGACCAAGAGACCTAAATTCTGCTCTGCCAAGAGCCATGAAATTACTGGCTGGGCCTGCCTGTGAGCATTATCTCTTAGTCCTGCTTTCCTCCTCTGTGAAGCAGAAGCAGAAATAATAAGTGATGAAAGTAATACGGGTTATAATTTGCCCATTAACATCATGATCAAATGCAAAAATTATTAGGCATATCTCAGGCTATTAAATTCAAGGGGGTTCAATGTGCCTAATTTCATCAGATTGGGCTTTTAAGTGGCATTCTATGCACAAATAAGGAATCTGTGGCACCTTAGATGAACAAATTTATTAATGGCATATGCTTCCCTGCACTAGGGCCCACTTCATCAGATACAAGCTACTAAAACTAGGTCCTATTCATTCTGTTAAGCTTTTAAAAACAAAAACAAAAAACACCCCATTAGTCTTACTTTTATCTTTCCAAAAGAAACTGAAAATAGCTTACAACAATGAAATATACATACTGTAAAACTACATCACATAATAAATTAAACAGCCATTATAAAATAGCAGCATAATTCCTTGCCCATCTCACCATGCAGTCCTTAACCTGTTCTTCCTCTGTATTAAATCTTAATAATAATTTATATAACTTAGATATAATGTAGTTATCCCCTGAATTAATTATTCTTTTGGATTATGTAGTAGTTTATTTTTCTCATCCAATTTAAATCTTTCTCTTGATTGGTAATAATTTAACCATTGCAATTTAAACCCGATTCCCTCTAATTCTTCTAATTGTTTCAATTTGCAAAAAATAAAAATAAAAATTAACAACAAAAGCAAGAGTCACTACTCTAACATAATGTTTTAGTTTATGTACATTTCTGTTTTGTTATTCAATATTTAACATGCAATCAGCATGAATGTCCAGAAAAATTAGGCTTCTGAATTTATCAGTTTGACTTGACTTGTGAGTACATGTTGGGAGAAAGATGGGATATAAGATGATGATGATGATGATGATAATAATAATTTGGGTCCAATCTACACTGCAGAAATAATCAATTTTGAAACCATTTTAACTGCCCTGGCTCAATGCTAGGAAATCTTGGGAACTATAGTTTTGTGAGACATTTAGCCTTCTCTGTCAGAGAGCTCTGGTGCCACAATAAACTATAATTTCCAGATTCTCTTGTACTGACACAGGGCGGTTAAAGTGGTGTCAAACTGGAATATTTCTGCAGTGTTGATTGGACCATAGATTGTCCACTACTAGAATCTCCGAGAGGCAAGGGGATTTTTGAATAAGCATCCAAACCAGCTGCAGCACTTCCTCTTTTATCCCAAGAGAAGGGGGTCTAGCCGTTCCTCCTCCTAGATATCTTATCTAATAAGGATATATCTTTGCTATTTTCTTTATGAAAAGAAGTGACAGGGAGTTTTAGTAATTTCTTCCCATTGCAGCAAAGGGTTTGTCTACATGTGTAAAAATAAGCATCTAAACCAGCTGCAGCACTACCTCTGACCTGTAGTATGAATCATAGAGTTGGAAGAGGCCACAAAGGCCATCCAGTCCAAACCCCTGCCATGCAGGAACTCACAATCAAAGCATTTTCAACAGATGGCCATCCAGTCTCTGTTTAAAGATCTCTAAAGAAGGAGACTCCATCACTTTCCAGGTCAGTATGCCCACTGTCCAACGGCCCACTGTCAGCAAGTTCCTCCTAATGTTGAGGTGGAATTTCTTTTCCTGTAGCTTGCATCCATTGTTTCAGGTCCTGTTCTCTGGAGCAGCAGAAAACAAGTTTGCTCCAACCTCAATATGACATCCCTTCAAATATTTAAACAGGGCTATCATATCAACATTCTCTTCTCCAGGCTAAACATACTCAACTTCCTCAGTCGCTCCTCATAGGGCACGGTTTCCAGACCTTTCACCATTTTAGTTGCCAGTGGTTTACCTTGTAGAACTGCTGTTAAGCTTCTTCTCTCAACATAGTCCACAGCAATGAGGTATGAAAGTGCAGAATGCAAAACTATATTACACATGGATAGAGTCAATAGAGAGACTATAAGCATAGAGTCATGGTTCTGAGAGTACAAGACACAAGCAAGGCTGTTGATGACCAGGGTTGTTGGAGGTCTCTCATTCACAGGGTCAAATTGACTTGACATCAAAAGCAACAACAAATACTACATGCCTGTTCTGCATTACTGTCCCATCAAACCTGTAAAGTGGGACTAAAAGCAATGGAAAAAAACTGAAGGGTGGTACTCAGGCTGCATGAATCCCTCCTCCAGTTTTAATTCCCATGCTTAGATTCTCTATCTATTTTTGTTTTGGGGTGCTCCGAGTGCAGAGTCTAAGGGGTTATTCAGATGGTGTAAATCAATGATTCCCAACCTTTGGTCCTCTGTTTGTTTTGGACTTCAGATCCCAGATGCCCCAGACAACATGGCCAAGTCAGGAATTATGGGAACTGAAGTCCAAAACATCTGGAGCACCAAAGGCTGGGAACCACTGGTGTAAATAATCCCGGTAGAACATGGGTTGAATCTCTCTTGTGCACATGAATTTTAAATGCATCTGATTAAGTTTGGGTGTGGGGCTGCCAAAAGCCCCACAAAAAGCCGGATAATTGGTCTCAGGTTTTTTTTTCTGTGTGAATAACCGATGCGAATAGTCCCTGGCTAAGCCATGCATGTCTTGAATGTGTTTTGAATACATCTGCATCATCTACTCGATCTTTATTTGCAGTGCTGACATGTATGGGCAACAGAACTCACAGAGATGTACATAGATATGGTTCTAATTTTTTTTAAAAAAGTGTGAACCACAAATCAGGAATGCGTGTGAGATTATTCGTATAGTTGCATTCCAAAACCAAATGTGTAGATAACCCCTTAAATGAGGACTGAGTATTTCAAGGGTATAATTGGTGAGTGGGGAAATCCTTGCCCAGTTATTTGCTGAAAAATTCTACCTGGTTTGTATTGTCATTAAACAGCAAACATGCAATGAGATAACATGTCTGAAATAAAAATAATAACTTGATTTAATACAGAAATATACATGCCTAAGGTCACTGGGGGTCTTTTGTGATACGGCTGTTGAATTATTGTGATATGGCTTCGTCATATGGCTACTGAATCATCATCCTGCTACATTCAGTGTTTTGCACAGAACCAGAAGTCATAACCTTTCATGTATACTCTCCCAGGTTTCCCCATTACTTCCCCCCCCCCCATTTCTTTTCTTGCCACAGAGAATGAAAAATGAAGCAGATGCACAAAGACTTTATTGCAGTACTTGGGACGTTATCACACGGGGCTCAATCCAAACAGAATCCAAACAAAATGGCGAACGAATCCAGATTATTTGCCCGTGTTTCCACACGACGTCACACAGAACCCCGACAGAACCCCGACAGAAAGCGGAAAGAACCGAGAGCTTTTGAATTTCGGTTTCTTCAGGAATTGCAATTGCGCGACGGGAATCATTTCGCATTTACCGTAGGTCTGATAACCAAATACGTATTGTGGCGCATTTCCCTGCTTTTGCCATGGTTCCAGCGAGCATTCCTCTCTCTGCGCATGTGCAGGAGGCTCATTTCGGCTACATTTATGGGTTTTTTTCTCTTGTGTGTGGACGTTCGATACACTTACTGTAAATGCGCAATGAAGGTAATGACGTATGCGGAAACAAGGGTTATTTCCCGTTTATTTTTGGGATGCCTCATTTCCACTTTTATTTCCGCTTTCTGGCCCACGTGTGATAACGTCCATGGAGACAAAGAATGGTTCCCTATCAGCAAATAGGCCAAGAAAGAATGTATTCTATCACATCACTTCTTCAACTTGTATGTAGAAAACATCATATGCAGCACAGGTTTAGACCCAGAGGAAGGAGGAGTGAAGATTGTAGGAAGAAATATCAACAATCTAAGATATGCAGAGGACACATATGAGATGTGGTGCTGGAGGAGAGTGCTGAGAATACTGTGGACAGCCAAAAAGTCAAACAAATGGGTCCTGGAGTAGATCAAGTCTGAACTCTCACTGGAAGACAGGACGACTACACTGAGACTGTCGTACTTCAGACACATCATGAGCAGACAAGACTCGCTAGAAAAAAACAATACTAGGAAAGTTGGGGGTAGTCGAAAGAGAGGAAGACCACATTCTAGATGGCTAGATTCAATCAAGGAAGCAACAGCCTTGCCCTGTGAGAACCTAAGCAGAGCAGTTGAGGTCTTGGAGGTGTCTCACTCATTGGGTCACCATGAGTCCAGGTTGATTTGAAAGCAGTTAACAACAACCACCAATATTCCCAGTGAACTCAGAGAACCAGTAATGTGGTTTTATAATCCTGCTTTGAGAGTCTGAAGGCTCTTAATGTATAGAATCTCAGAACAATTTGCAGATCATGTTATTCTGACATTGTCATCTCCTTTTTCCATCTTGTGATTTTAAAAACCATATTTGTCTAAGATATTGTAGATATGTGTAGTTTGGAAAGTGTTCACAGATAGGTTTGTGCCATTTTGTTTGGTCCACAGTATAGATTTTGGAATTAGTCTTATGGTCAACATGGCTGTCCCTGCTTCAGTATCTCTGTGTAGCTTGGCATTAATGATTTAAATATTCATCAGAATATACAACCATAATACCTTAATATGAATCTACCATCTCATGATCAGATCTCAAGAAAACTGTAATGGAGGTAGAAATTGTAATACATACAGTGTGACAAGCTAGCAAGGCTCTTTAAGAAATGAGTCAAAAGATTAAAATAGGCCAGGCTTAATAGCTTAGAAAGTAAATGAAGTGTATCAATTCATTTTTGTAATTCTAGCAGTGAACCAGCTTAAAGAAAGCTGTTCTTCAAATAAGAAACAATAAAGAAATTATATAGAAAAAAAATGAGAATAATCAAGGATGTAAGAGTTATCAATACCAAGAAAGGCTAATGCATTTCAAGTGCTTTTAGGCTGTGTATTTTTAGAAACAAAAGTTGGGAGGAAGCTAAGCAATTTAACTAAAATTTTATTGTTGAATAGTGCCACCTAGTGTTTTTTGAAATTATAATATAACATATAAGCAAGCACTTTTTCCTAGCCTAAGTAACATCTTTCAAAATGCTTACAAGGTCAGATTGTGGTGAGATTTCATGTATTTGTTCATATCTTAGAAATGGTCAGTGAACCCTTTCAAGAGTTTGCCTTTTCAGTGCTATTGAAATTCACCTGAGGCGTAACAGTTTTACCTTCACAGAATTAACACATTTACCAAACAACCATCCACATGCTACCGGTCTAAATTTGGATAGCCAAATCCATAGTGTAAGAAATACCTAATATCTGAGGCTTTTAAGTCTACATTCACTTGCTAATGACAACTGAAACAGATCAGCTGAAATGACAGGATTTATCTTGTGCTTTCTTTACATTCTGAAATCGACTTGGATGAAAGAATAGGGGGTATGCTTCTCAAATTTGCAGATGACACCAAATTAGGAGGAATAGCTAATACCTCAGAAAACAGGATGAAAGTTCAAAATGACCTTAATAGATTAGAAAGCTGGGCCAAAGCTAACAAAATGAATTTCAACACAGCGAAATGTATGGTACTGCACTTAGGGCAAAACAATGAAATGCATAGTTATAAGATGGGGGATACCTAGCTTAACGAGACTACGTGTGAAAGGGATCTAGGAGTCCTAGTAGACCACAAGTTGAACATGAGTCAACAGTGTAATGCTGCAGCTAAAAAGGCCAATGCAATTTTAGGCAGCATTAATAGAAAATATAGTATCTAGATCAAGGGAAGTAATAGTGCCACAGTATTCTGCGTTGGTCAGACTCCAACTGGAATACTGTGTCCAGTTCTGGGCACCACAATTCAAAAAGGATGTTGAAAAACTGGAGCGTGTCCAGAGGAGGGCAACTAAAATGGTGAAGGGTCTGGAAACCATGCCCTACAAGGAACAGCTTAGGGAATTGGGTATGTTTAGTCTGGAGAAGAGATGGTTAAGAGGGGATATGATAGCCCTCTTTAAATATTTGAAGGTCTTTAAAGAGAGGCTGGATGGCCATCTGTTGGGGATACTTTGATTTTGAGTTCCTGCATGGCAGGGGGTTGGACTAGATGGCCCTTGTGGTCTCCTCCAACTCTATGATTCAATGATTTGATGATTTCACAGGCCTGGTCTAGTTGGGATGAGCAATTTAATCTAGATCTTACTTTGCTTTGTGTTCACTCACTTTGCACATTTATAGAGCCATTTTCATTCTAAAAACTTTGTGCATCATTGAAACCCTGGGTACTATGATTACAGTATTATAGGGCTGCAGTTATTTCATCATGTAATTAATAGGCTGCAGTTATTTCATCATGCCTAAGGGTACCAGATCTGGTCTGAACTTAGAAATTAAGGAGGGCCAGCTCTGGTTAGTACTTGTATGGGTGACCTCCAACAAATACTGGGTGCTGTAGGATGCATTTCAGAGGAAGAAAGTGGCAAATCCACCTCTGAGCATTCCTTGCCTAAGAAAACCTTATGAAATGCATGGGGCTGTCAGGCAACAGGCAACTTCAAGGCACATACACACAGTTATTTCATCACTAATAAGACAACTACAGTGAGACCAAAGGGAGGCTGTTATATTTTGAAACAGATGAAAGCTCTCTCTATAACCAACATTTTAAAACATGAGTAGTGACAGATCGATTGATTGTTCCATGATACTGATGTAGGCTGCTCTGTTCGTCCCATGATGCCACATTATAATTATGTTTAATTTAGTTAATTTTATTAATTAAATGTATTTTATGATGCAGTGTTAGTTTCAATTGGAGGTAAGGGGATCATGTTATTTCATTATGTTTTTTTATAGCTGTATTGTTGTATTTTTATGATTGTTACCCACCTCGGTCCTTCGAGAAGAGATGGACTATAAATACAATTTATTATTATTATTATTATTATTATTATTATTATTATTATTATTGGTGATGATGATTAGGCTTTTCATATATTCCAGTTCAGGTCTGAGCCTGAAGCACTAAGCTCTAGTAAATGGAGTAAAAAAATACAGTTGAGGAGTTAAAAGTGAATATTTGGAGAAGTTCTTTTCCTAATGAAGAGTATGAAGAAGAGGAAGTCCTTTGCCTTAATGCTTAAAATGACTTGGAGTTAATTAAAAGCAGAGGCCCTCAGACCTGTTTACATTTAGAATTAGCAGCTGCTTTTTGTCTTCAGGAGCTGGTGCATTTCCTTTAATAGAGGAAAGCTAGGGAGCCCTTATAAAAACCCACTGTAGTTTTATATGTAGTGGAATGGCAGTTCATTCTCCATATTCTTCTGAGATAAACCTTCCTTTTCCTCATGAGATAAGAAAAAAAGCATGACAGTGACCAATGATGGCACTACAGGTAACAAGAGAAGAGAAAGAAAAGGCAAATGTCTCAATTGTTTCTTGGAAAAGTGGTTTATGAAGCAGAGGACTGGAAAGTAGCCAAGGGCAACAGGTAGAGCTGAGGGTTAGCCCTTGAAGCAAGGCAAAATGGATGTTAAGAGGCTGAGGTTGCCTTGTTTACTAATACATAGGATCCTCATTTCTGCTGCACTGGTGGTAAGTGCATTTGAAAACGTTATATTCCCCCCCTTCCCTTTTACTCTTCTCTTCTTGCAGAATACATCTGAAACTTTTCCAGATAAACTGTGATAGTAATTTAATAGGCATAAGATTAACTTGTGTGTGAATTCTTATTTTTCTCTTTTAAATGGTGTGTGCATTCTTCCTTTATCACTCATGGCATGCCTTCTTTTCTTTTTCCACTTGTTTTCAATTTCAAATTTGCACGGTCAGATAGCTGTAGGCATAGCTTTCCCAAAATGTAATCAAATTCCATTAACAAAAACCCATTTGGTTTAATATAATTGTGTTAAAAGCTTTTAATGTTTACATTACAAAATGTCAAGAAATTGCAACTATTATACATGACGGGTTGTGCCTGTAACAAACATATTATTTACACAATATAAGACATGGTATGGTAATCTCTGTTGTGTTGTTATTTGCTGTCAAGTCAGCTTCAACTTTTGGCAACCCTATGAATGAGAGACCTACATGAACTCTGGTCACCCACAATCCTACTCAGGTCTTGCAAACTCAGGGCTGTGGCTTCCTTAATGTTATCAACCTACCTGTAATGTGGTCTTCCCCTCTTCCTACTGCCTTCCACTTTACCAAGCATGATTTTATTTTCTAATGAATCATGTTGTCTCATGAGTATGTAGCCTTGGTTTATTTATTTTGGCATCTAGTGAAAGTTCAAGCTTGGTTTGTTCTGGGACTCAATAATTTGTCTTGGTGTCCATAGTATCCATGGTATTGGCCTCTAAGACCACATTTTAAATGAATTGTTTCTTTTCCTGTCAGCTTTCTTCACTGCCCCGCTTTCACAATCATACATCAAAATCAGAAATACTATGGACGTTATCACACGTGGCCCACAAAGCGATAATAAACTGGAAATGACAAATTCTGAAAATAAACCGAAAATAAACCTTGATTCCGCAAATGGTTTTCACACGTAATTACCTTAATTGCGCAATTAAGGAAAGCTCCCCCTGAAACTGCATTTAACGTTCACACACAAGTGAGAAAATCCCATACATGTACTAGAAATGATCTTCTAGCACATGCGCACTACAGCCGCGGCTGTCACTTGCCGCGGCTGTCACCCCTTCCCCAGGTCGTCCTTGGAGCAGCCGGCCCTCCGCACAGCCGGCACTCCGAGGAGGACCTCCTGCCGCAGCGTTCTCCGAGGAGGTCTTCCTTGGAGCGCTGGCCCTGCGTCGGATTGGCGCTCCGAGGAGGTCCTCCTTGGAAAGCTGGCTCTCCGAGGAGGTCCCCCTTGGAAAGCCGGCTCTCCGAGGAGGTCCTCCTTGGAAAGCCAGCCCTGCGTAGGGTCGGCGCTCCGAGGAGGTCCCCTTCGGAGAGCCGGCTTTCCAAGGGGACCTCCTCGGAGCTTCGACCCGACACAGGGCCGGTGTTCCAAAGAGGACCTCCTTGGAGACCCGGCTTTCCAAGGGGACCTCCTCGGAGCGCCGACCCAACGCAGGGCCAGCGCTCCAAGGAGGACCTCCTCGGAGAACTGGCTTTCCAAGGGGACCTCCTCGGAGTGCCGACCTGACGCAGGGCCAGCACTCCAAGGAGGACCTCCTCAGAGAGCCGGCTTTCCAAGGGGACCTCCTCGGAGCGCCGACCCTCTTCCAAATGCGACCCTCTTCCAAATCTCCCTTCCAAATGCGCATTTGCTTTCCACATTACAGCGATTTTACCTTAATTGTGAAATTACCTTAATTGCGCATTTGCATTTCCTCCAAAGAACTGAATTTCAAAAGATCTCGGTTAACACCAGTTCCTGTCCACTTTCTGTCCAGTTTCTGTGCGACGTCGTGTGAAAACACGGGGCATTAATCCAGTTTCTGTTTGGATTTTGTGTGGATTAACCAGCAGATTTGCCCCCATGTGATAACGTCCTATGGTATGGATTATTCTGACTTTGGTATTTAGAGTCTTTATATTTGAGGATCTTACCTAGTTCCTTCACAGTTGCCTTTCCAAGTCTAAGGGCCTTTACAGACTGCCAGAAATAGTGCAAATTGAGGCCACTTTAACTGTCCTGGCTCATTGCTAAGGAATCATGGGAACTGTAGTTTAATGTGGCACCAGAGCTCTCTGGCAGAGAAGGCTCAATGTCCCAGAAAAAAATACAGTTCCCATGATTCCCTAGCACTGAGCCAGGAAGCTAAAGTGGACTCAATTTGCACTATTTCTGGCAATCTGTAAAGGCCCTAGTCATCTTCTAATTTCTTCACGGCAGTCTCCATTTTGATTAGTGACTGAGCCAAGATATAAGAAATCTTTAACTATTTCAGTGTTTTCATTACCTACTTTTTAAAGTTATGTAAATAATCTGTAGTCATGAATTTTGTCTAATATGCAATTGTAACCATGTTTTTTCACTTTTTTCCTTAGCTTTCATTAATAGCTGTTCCAAGCCTTTGCTATTTCCTGCTAGTAATATGGGGTCATCTCCAGATTTTAAATTGTTGATGTTCCTCCCTTCAATTTGTATACCTCCTTTCTCTTAATCTTATTATTTATTATTTATTATTATAACAGGTTGGGTAAGAAAATGCTGCCTTTTCTGACCTCTTTCTCAACGGAAAACCATTCTGTTTATCTGTATTGTGTCCTGATATTATATTCTTGTCCAGAGTATAGCTTATGCATCAGGACAATCAGATGTGACACACTCATAAAGGAAACCATTATTTCTTATGAGCTACACAATCAATCACGTTGCTATAAGCTATAAACCTACAATCTGCTCTTGGTCTTGTTTTTGCAGAGAGACTGGAACTTCTCCATCATTTCCTTGCAGTTCTATATAGCCTATTTAATAATAATAATAATAATAATAATAATAATAATAATTTTTATTTATAACCCGCCCCTCTGCGTGCCAATCGGGGCGGGGAACAACAAATTTAAAACAAACAAAGTTAAAAATCAATCCCTCATCCCATAATCCCCCACCCTCCCACCCCCTTAAAAAAGAATTAAACACAATCAAATTTAAAAAATGCCACATTAATTAAAAATAAATAAGAGCAAAGGATGAAATCGGGGCAACAGATTAAAACATATCTCCCAGCTGAAGTTATTCCGGGAAGGCCTGCCGGAAGAGATCCGTCTTTACTGCTTTCTTGAAGGCAGCAAGAGTAGTGATAAGACGAATCTCATCCGGCAGGCCATTCCAGAGTCTGGGAGCGGTTGCGGAGAAGGCCCTCTGGGAGGTCTGGGACAGCCTAGTTCTTACTGGCTGTAACAGATTCTTCCCAGAGGACCATAGGGCGCGGGGGGGATCATATGGGGAGAGGCGGTCCCTCAGATAAGATGGGCCCAAGCCATGTAGGGCTTTAAAGGTCAAAACCAACACCTTGTACTGCGCCCGGAAACTAATCGGCAGCCAGTGGAGGGATTAAGCACCGGTGTTATGTGCTCCCTCCAAGATGTTCCCGTAATTACCCTGGCTGCCATATTCTGCACTAATTGTGGTTTCTGGGTTAGGCACAAGGGTAGCCCCATGTAGAGTGTGTTACAGTAATCCAAACGTGAGGTTACCAGGGCGTGTACCACAGTTTCCAGATCCCTCATGTCCAGAAAAGGGTGCAGTTGGAGTATCAGCCGAAGCTGATAACAGGCACTCCTGACTGCCGCATTCACCTGACTAGTCATGTGAAGCGATGAATCAAGGAGCACCCCCAGACTGCGAACACAGTCCTTAGAGGAGAGTGTGACTCCATCCAGGACTGGAGACTGTATTCCCAAATCTGGTTTCGGGCCCGTCACTGCAAGTACCTCCGTTTTGTCAGGATTCAACTTCAATCTGTTTTTCCTCATCCAACCCATTACCGCTCTGAGACAGTCATTAAGAGGGGAGGCACCATCTGAAGTCTGAGACGATGATCTGGTCATGGAGAGGTATATCTGGGTGTCGTCAGCGTACTGAAGACACCGAGCTCCATGCCTCCGGATGATCTCTCCCAGCGGCTTCATATAAATATTGAACAACATCGGGGACAGGATGGCGCCCTGCGGGACGCCACAATTAAGCTCAATTTTAGATGAGCAACTGTCCCTGAGCCTCACCCTCTGAGATCTGCCTGAGAGGAAGGAACGGAACCACTGCAAAGCAGTGCCTCCAATTCCTAACTCTCTCAGGCGATCTAAGAGGATGGCATGATCTATAGTGTCAAAAGCCGCTGAGAGATCCAAGAGCACCAACAAGGTCACACTACCCCTGTCGATACTCAAGCGGAGGTCATTGGTCAGAGCAACCATGGTAGTCTCCACTCCATATCCTGTCCTGAAGCCGGTTTGAAATGGGTCGAGATAATCGGTTTCATCCAAGACTGCCTGAAGTTGGGAAGCAACTGCCCTCTTGATCACCTTGCTCAAAAAAGGGAGCAAGGAGACTGTTCTATAGTTGTTTCTGTCCAGGGGGTCCAGGGAAGGCTTTTTCAGGAGTGGCCTAACTGCCGCCTCCTTTAAGCAGGATGGTACATTGCCTTCCCTGAATGACGCGTTGATTGTGTCCCATCTAGCAATGTCCACATATATATTCTTTCTTTGGTTGCTGAAGAATGTGTTTGCAATTAATAAAGTGGGCCTCACAAAATTTGATAAGTTGCTCTCTTTTTTTCATGCTAGGCCAAATTCTCCTACAACTTTTAGTTCTACTCTGTTTTCTATTTTTGCATTCCAATCTCCTAAAATTATAAACCTGGTATTATCAATATAGTAGCTAGTTCTAGCTTCTCCACTATCTCAAAGTTGTTTGACTGTCACAAGCAGACAAGAAGAAATTAGTTCCAGATTTGTCTGTTCACTGGAACACAAATATGGGTTTTGTGCAACTGAAGCTATCATGCATTCAAGACTACAATTTATGTTACAAGTATGCAATTGACAATATCATTCATATAGAATGATAGGTTGAGTTTTTATATTTTTTAGCCTTTGTAAGCTACCTTGGGTTCTGTGCTGAGTGAAAGGTGGCAATAAAATAAAATAAAAATAAGAATGAGACCTTGAGCATATTTTCAGTTCATGCAATGTTGATTGGATGCTGATAGCCATGTAAAGAAGCCATGTCACCTACATCAAATCAGCAGAGGCTGACCAAATTAATTAATGTAATTTTTAATGTAATTTTTAGTTAAATCAAGACATTTATAAAGCCTGCCAGATAATACGTTCTGGGAAAGAATATCTACAAACTAGGATCAAAAGAAGAGAAGATAAAGAAAAATTGAAGAAATATTTCTATCGATAGAATAAGCTCTTGAGCCATATGAATTTTGATAAAATGCACTTCACTGGATATGGTTTCTGAAATAGAATGGAAGCAAATTGTTCAGTAAAAGGCAATGTTTCTGAAAATATATAAAAATAACATAAATTATGATTCTAGTTATGCAGTTTATTATCACAGGGTGTGCAATCACTTCATAAATGTTAATTACAGCCTGATCCATAAACCATTTATGCTCTACTGCTTGCATTTAAACCTATTAAAACTGAATTAAATTTGTTCCAGCATTAAGGCATGTGCTCTTTCTGTTTTGTGGCTCAAATTAAATCCCCCTCCCTTTCACTGGCTTTTCTTATTCCTTCACAATTTCCCCAGACAATCTTAAATAGATTGTATTAATATATCTGTATGGAAATTTTAATGTTGTAAGCCGCCCCGATTGCTCTGCAGAGGGGCGGGATATAAATTATTATTATTATTATTATTATTATTATTATTATTATATTCCATCTTGATTATTCTGAGAGGAAGTAATCTGACAGGTACTTAGGTTCTTAATTATGTAGTTATTTATATACAAGTAGTGGGATCTGCAAAGTTGAGACACTCCCTCCAATTCTACATGTATTTATTCATTGTTCTGTATACAGAAAGTTACACATTCAACCAGTGTAGAATGAACACTTCTATTGAGACTGCCATACCTGGACTCTCTGCACTTTTCTCCAGAAGAGCTTTCCTGGAACAGCAAGCTACTCAGAGGAATGCTGCTTGTTCCAATCTGATGATGATGCTTCTGAAAATTTCCTACAAGGAAAAACTCATAATGCATTGGCTTTTGGAAGAGAAATGGATGGATTGGGCTGTGAAGCTGATGGTAACAGTAGTTTTTGTTGTTTGTTAACTGCCCTCGAGTTGATCTCGACTCATGGTGACCCTATAGAAGAGACATGTCCGAGACACTCTGTCCTCCACCGCTGTGCTTAATTCTTTAATATCGGTAATGTCCTCAATAGAGTCCATCCATCTATCATCTGGCCTTCCTCTCTTCCTACTTCCCTCCACCTTTCCCAGCATTACTGTCTTTTCTATGTCCAAGTATGACATCCTCAGTTTGGTCATCTTGGTTTCAAGGGAGGTTTCTGGCTTGATCCCACTTGTTTGTCCTTTTGGCTGTCCATGGGATCCTTAGCACTCTTCTCCAGCACCACATCTTTCTTAACTGTTCAGCTCTCACATCCATACATGGTAATAGGGAATACAATGGCTTGTATGATTCTAACTTTTGTGCTAAGTTGTATATCTTCGCATTTTAAAATCTTTTCTAGTTCTTTCATAGTCACCCTCCCCATTCTTAGTCGTCTTCTGATTTCCTGACTGCAGTCCCCATTTCGATCAATGTTTGATCCCAGGTATGGGCATTCTTTTACTATTTCTTTTTCTTCATTGTCTAGGTTGAACTTGTGAAGGTCCTCAGTGGTCATTATTTTTGTTTTCTTTATGTTCAACATTAAGCCTGCCTTCGCACTTTCTCTTTGATCTTCTTTAGTAGGTGTTCCAGGTCTGAGAGGTTTTTTGCTAGTACTATGGTATCATCTGCATATATTAGATTGTTCACATTCCTTCCTCCTATTTTCACTCCTCCTCCTTCGGTGTCCAAGCCTGCTTTTCTTATAATATGTTCTGCCTACAAGTTGAACAGATAGGGTGAAAAGATGCAGCCTTGTTTGACCCTTTTGCCAACTGGGAACCATTCTGTTTCTCCGTGTTCTGTTCTGACAGTAGCCTCTTGTCCTGAGTACAGATTCTTCAGCAGGACTATCAGATGTGTTGGCACTCCCAAGTCTTTAAGGGTGTTCCATAGCCTATCATGATCTATGGTAGGGGTAGGCAACCTTTTTGAGCCGGGGGCTGGGCTGCTGTCCCTCAGACAGTTGGGGGGGGCCAAAGCACAATAAATAAATAAATAAATTTTAAAAATATGCATGCACACTCTCTCAGCCCCAGAAAAGCCATGGCAAAACCCTTGTGGAGATTTTGCCAAGAAAACCCCAATAACAAGTAATAACAACAATAACCAACATCATCATGGCGGGGGGGCGGCGGCGGGCGGCCGCATCCGGCCCCCGGGCCTTAGGTTGCCTACCCTTGATCTATGTAGTCTATAAAGCACATGCTCACTTTCTTTTGGAATTCCCTGGTGCACTCCATTAGCCATTGCTTATTTGCAGTATGGTTCCTTTTCCTTGTCCTGAGCCTCTTGTCCTGAGTACAGATTCTTCACCAGGACTATCAGATGTGTTGGCACTCCCATGTCTTTAAGGGCGTTCCATAGACTTTCATGATCTATGCCAGGGGTAGGCAACCTTTCCCCTTTAAGGGCCGAGGGACTTCAGCTCTCAGAATCCCAGGAGCTACTGAAGTCCCTCGACCCTTAAAGGGGAAAGGTTGCCTACCCCTGATCTATGCAGTCAAAGGCTTTGCTATAGTCCAGGGGTAGGCAACCTAAGGCCCGGGGGCCGGATGCGCCCCCCAGAGGCCTTTGGACCGGCCCCAGGCTGGTCCTGCCACTACCGCCACCGCCCTCCATGATGATATTGATTATTGTTGTTATTACTTGTTCTTGGGGTTTTCTTGGCAAAATCTCCACAGGGGTTTTGCCATGGCTTTTCTGGGGCTGAGAGAGTGTGCATGCATATTTTTTATTTTTTTAAAAAATATTATTTATTTATTTATTTTTGGTGCTTCGGCCCCCCAATTGTCTGAGGGACAGCAACCCGGCCCCCGGCTCAAAAAGGTTGCCTACCCCTGCTATAGTCTATAAAGCATATGCTGATTTTCTTTTGTAATTCCCTGATGCACTCCATTAGCCATTGTATATTTGCAGTGTGGTTCCTAGTACCTTTTCCTTTCCTGAACCCCGCTTGAACCTCTGGGATTTCTCTCTCCATGTATTGCTTGAATCTACGTTACAGAATTTTGAGCATGATTTTGCTTGTGTGGGAGATCAGTGCTAAGGTCCTATAGTTGCTGCAGTCTCTTGTGTCTCCCTTTTTGTGGATGGAGATATATATTGATTGTTTCCAATCTGTTGGCCATCATTTTGTTTTCCATATCTGTTGACATATGTTAGTTAGCACTACAGTTGACTCTGTCAATATGGATTGCAGCAGTTCAATTGAAATATCATCTGTTCCTGGTGATTTGTTTTTTGCTATTTCTCTTATTGCAGTTTCCACCTTGCTTTTTAGAATTTGGGGTTCACCTTCGTATGGCTCTTCATTCCATGTCTCCTTCATTTTGTCATCTCTTTTGTATAATTCTTCTGTGTATTGCATCAATATCTTTTTATTCCTTCTTGGTCTTGAATTATGTTATTTTTATTGTCACAGAGCACCTCAATCCTTGGTTTGAATTTTCCTTTGACTTCTCAGATCTTGTGAAATAGATCCATTGTTTTTCCCTTTTTGTTGTCTTCTATTTCTCCGCATTGGTCACTGTAGTAATTTTCTTTATATTTCTGCACAATCCATTCTACTGTTGCATTAATACTTCTTAGTTTGTTCCTATCTCCCTTTTGTTTTTCTTTTCTTCTTTTCTTTATTGCAATCTATTAAAGGAGAGAGGCATTACAAAGGGTGAAGGGAAACAGAGAAAAACAGAGGACTGCAGCTGCAGGTGGAAAACAAATTCTGGACATGCAAATCTTGTATAGATTTCTCTTGTATAGAGATCAGTTCTGCTTATCTTAATAAACCTGGTGCCCAAGCTACCTGAAGCAATAGGACCATTATCTAAAACTACTGACCATTTTTAAAATATACAAAATGTGAGATTCCTAAATAACATTTGCACAGTTCAAAATTCAAGTAATCTACTGATAGTATAAAATAGTAATAATCAATGTTTCCAAGATGAAAGAAATAATTGGCAAATAATTTTTCCAACGGTCTCAAGAATTTGATCAGGAGGGCTTTAAACTGAACTATGTGGGGAAGGGAGACAACGTCCTGGAAGACAAAAGGACTGGAGAAAATAGTCAAACTGTCATAGAGGAAACAAGGCAAACAGTACAGGGACCCAACAGTGGGAGGCAAAAAAACGTGCACAGGCAGCAAGTAAAGGGGACACATGGTCTTAGATGTCTCTACACTAATGCACAGAGCATGGGAAATAAGCAAGATGAACTTGAACTCCTAGCACAACAAAGCAAATATGATATAATAGGCATCACTGAAACCTGGTGGGATGAGTCTCAAGACTGGAATGTAGAAATAAAGGGGTATAACCTTTTCAAGAGAAACAGGACAAACAGGAAAGGAGGAGGAATAGCATTATATGTCAGGGATATTTACACCAGTGAAGAAATCCAGGACATCAATCCTGGAAGCCAAGTGGAGAGCATCTGGATAAAAATTAAAGGGGAGGGAAACAACAGGGATGTTAGTGTGGGAGTCTACTACATACCCCCAACTCAAGCAGAAGAATTGGATGATGCCTTTCTAGAACAGATGACCACACATTCAGAAAGGAGAAATATAGTAGTGATGGGTGACTTCAACTATCCGGATATTTGCTGGAAGTCAAACTCGGCAAAATTCTCAAGGTCTAGCAAATTCCTCACTTGCCTCGAAGACAATTTCATTGTTCAAAAGGTGGAAGAGGCAACGAGGGAGTCAGCTATTTTGGATCTGATCCTAACTAACAGGGAAGACGTAGTTAATGGGGTGCAAGTGGTTGGATCCTTAGGCGGAAGTGATCATGTCCTCCTGGAGTTTATTATACAGTGGAAAGGAGAAGCCAGGCATAGTCAGACACGTATTCTAGACTTTAGGAAAGCTGATTTTACTAAACTTAGAGAAATACTGGGGGTGATCCCATGGACAGGAATACTAAAAGAGAAGGGAGTTCAAGATGGATGGGAGTTTCTCAAAAGGGAGATACTGAAGGCACAATTTTAAACCGTGCCAACGAGGAGGAAAAATGGGAGGTGTCTCAAGAAACCAGGATGGATGACTAAGGAACTTGCAACTGAACTATGTTTTAAACGGAACATGTATAAGAAATGGAAAAATGGGGAAATCACCAAAGAGGAATTCAAACAAATAGCTAGCACTTGTAGGGGTAAAGTCAGAAAAGCTAAAGCGCAGAATGAAATCAGGCTTGCTAGAGAGGTTAAGAACAATAAAAAGGGCTTTTGGGGGTATGTCAGCAGCAAAAGGAAAAAGAAAGAAATGGTAGGGCCATTGTGTGGAGAAGATGGCAAAAAGTTAACAGGGGACAGAGAAAAGGCAGAATTACTCAACACCTTCTTTGCTTCAGTCTTCTCAGAAAAGGCAAAGGGTGCTCAACTTGAGGATAATGGAGCAGAAGACAGAATAGGAGAATTTCAGCACAGAATAAGTAAAGAGATAGTACAGAAACATCTGGTTAATCTAAATGAATATAAGTCTCCAGGACCAGATGAATTACATCCAAGGGTATTAAAAGAACTGGCAAATGTAATATCGGAACCATTGGCAATAATCTTTGAGAATTCCTGGAAAACAGGAGAGGTCCCAGTGGACTGGAGGAGGGCAAATGTTGTCTCCATCTTCAAAAAGGGGAAAAAAGAGGATCCCAACAATTATCGTCCAGTTAGTCTGACATCAATACCAGGAAAGATTCTGGAGCAGATCATTAAACAGAGAGTCTGTGAACATCTGGAAGGTAATTTCATAATCACAAAAAGTCAACATGGGTTCAGAGAAACAGGTCATGCCAGACAAATCTGATCTCTTTTTTTGATAAAATTACCAGCTTGGTAAATGAAGGGAATGCTGTGGATATAGTATATCTTGATTTCAGTAAGGCCTTTGACAAGGTTCCCCATGACATTCTTGCAAGCAAGTTGGTAAAATGTGGACTAGACAAAGTAACTGTTACATGGATTTGTAATTGGTTGACCGGCTGAACCCAAAGGGTGCTCAACAATGGCTCCTTTTCAACTTGGAAAGAAGTGACCAGTGGGGTGCCACAGGGCTCTGTCCTGGGCCCAGTGCTATTCAATATCTTTATTAATGACTTGGATGACGGTATTGGGGGCACAGTTATCAAATTTGCGGACGACACCAAATTAGGAGGAGTAGCTAATACCCCAGAGGACAGGATCAAGATTCAAAATGACTTGAACAGACTAGAAAGTTGGGCCAAAGCTAACAAAATGAAATTCAACATGGAGAAATGTAAGGTACTGCACTTAGGGCGGAAAAACGAAAAGTACAGATATACCATGGGGGACACCTGGCTGAATGAGACTACGTGTGAAAGGGATCTAGGAATCCAGGTGGACCACAAGTTGAACATGAGTCAACAGTGCGATGCAGCAGCTAAAAAGGCCAATGCAATTTTAGGCTGCATCAGTAGAAGTATAGCGTCTAGATCAAGAGAAGTAATAGTGCCACTCTATTCTGCTTTGGTCAGGCCTCACCTGGAATACTGTGTCCAGTTCTGGGCACCACAATTCAAAAAGGATGTGGAGAAACTGGAGTGTGTCCAAAGGAGGGCAACTAAAATGGTGAAGGGTCTGGAAAGCAAGCCCTATGAGGAACGACTTAGGGAGCTGGGGATGTTTAGCCTGGAGAAGAGAAGGTTGAGAGGTGATATGATAACTGTGTTTAAATATTTGAAGGGATGTCATATTGAGGAGGGAACAAGCTTGTTTTCTGCTGCTCCAGAGACTAGGACCCGAAACAATGGATGCAAGCTGCAAGAAAAGAGATTCCACCTCAACATTAGGAGGAACTTCCTGACAGTAAGGGCGGTTCGACAGTGGAACACACTCCCTCGGAGAGTAGTGGAGTCTCCTTCTTTGGAGGTCTTTAAGCAGAGGCTGGATGGCCATCTGTTGGGAATGCTTTGATTGGGAGTTCCTGCATGGCAAGGGGTTGGACTGGATGGCCCTTGTGGTCTCTTCCAACTCTATGATTCTATGAATTATATAACATAGCACACTGCCCCTGCAAAAAACCCAGAAACCAACAACAAAAAAATGCAAAAACAAAACAAAACAAAACAAAAACAAACAAACCCAGGGATACATTTCTTCTTCTGGAAACTTTAACTAAGTTTCAAGGCTCCCTTAATTATTTAATATAGGACTTCATCACACGGCGAAAAAAAGACGGGAGCATAGTGCTATGCTCCTGTCAATACTGCACAATAGAAGGAAGATTTTCACACAACACCGTGTAACGTCTGCATTATCGCACGATTATCCCGTGAACAAAGCGGCAAAATCATGCTGCTTTTTATTCATGGGGAAATCCCATTATTGCGTGATTTTCACAGGAGCATAGTGTGATAAATTCTGTTTTTTTCAAAATTAGAAATGGACCTTTAGCCAGAAAGCATAGTCTTGTGTGCTGAACTACAGCTTTTGCTGGATGAAGACATGCTAAAAACAGTCCATTCTCTTGATAACATTTTGGATGAGCTACAAAACAGAGCTGATTAGAAGGAACAGAACAACAACATGGTTATACCCAGAATTGCCTTTTTATACTGTTCAGAAACTGCAATTGGTTAAGAATACACCTGATTCCTTCCCCCCTTAACATGTTTTACCTTGTTTTGATATCTTGTAATGCTTTTAGATTGCTTCCTGTTTTTATTGTAAAAGGGGTTTTGAAGCTATATTACATTTCATTTTGTATTTCCAGAGATTGCTTAGGATGGGGGATGGGTATATTAAATGAATAAGTAGTCACCAGATCCTTTGTAATCTTGGAAGCTAAAGCAGGGCAAGCCCTGGTTAATACTTGGATGGGATACCACCAAAAAATAACAGATGTGGTAAACTATATTGCAAAAGTAGGAACTGGTAAAACCATCTCTGAGTGTTACTTGCCTAAGAAAATTCTCCAAGATTCATGGGGTCAGGTGACATGAATTCACGCATACACACAGTAGTCTGGGGCAGAAGAAAACCCAGTCATGTGAGATTTATTCTGCTGGAAATTTCACTGTACAGTAATGCCATGCATTTTTAACTAGTCTTGGGTAAGAACTATAATGTGGACCTCCAGACTAAAAACTGGAGAAGACTCCTATATCTTTAATGGTTGTACAGAAGAGGGAATTTCAGCAGATGTTGGTTGTCATGCAATCAAGTAACAAACAACTCCTGCTAGAATTCCCTCTTCTACATCACTATTAAAGCCACAGGAGCCCTGTCCAGTTTTTGCTGTGGCAACCCTATGGCTTGTGTCCCCACACTCTTCCAAGGACAAAAATTGGCAAGGGAGCCACATGCATCGTCTTGCACTCTTTGGAAGGAAGACGGAATAGATATCTAATGTATAAATTACATTTTATTGTGTTTTTTAAAAAATAAACCTCTGCTCACATCCTCAAGCAAAGTGGGGTATTATGAGATTCTTATAACCAAGTTCTCAAGTTTGGAGCATTGACAACATGAGCTTATTGTTATTGTTTGCCTTCAGGTTGATTCTGACTTAGGGTGACCACATGTACTCACTGCAAAGGAGGACAAAGCAGTGCAAAATGTAGGACATTCCAGAAAAAATGGAGGATGTGATCAAATAAAAGCTAAAAACTCTGGTAGAAATATAAATTCATGCTTCTTAGTCATGCTCAAAATGGAGGACATATGGTTGAAATGTAGGACATATACTAGAAAAGGAGGACATCTGGGTACCCTTGATTTATTGTGACCCAGCCTAAAGTGAACTTGTCATGGAGTTTTCTTGGCAAGATTTCTTCTGAGGCTGAGAGAGTGTGACTCGCCCAGTGGGTTCCATGGCCGAGCAGGAATTGTAACCCCCTGGTCTCTAAACACTCAAACTACAACGCAGTGTGATGAGACCAGAGGAAATCTTCCTTTTCAATTTCAGCATTCTGTCCAGGAGGAATTCCCAAATGCCCTCCATTTAGAGCAGGACTAAGAAGCATGCATTTATATTTCTATGAGTGTTTTTAGCTTTTCTTGGGTCACATCCTCCATTTCAGCCTTCCTGTCCAGGAGGAACTGCAAAAGTCCTCCCATTTTGAGCAGGGTAAGAAGCATGAATTTATATTTGTATTATTGGTTCTAGCTCTTATTTGGTCATGTCCTCCATTTCAACCTTCTTGTCCAGGAGGAATTTCTAAAAGTCCTCTATTTTGAGCAGGACTACGCAGCATAAATTTATTACATTTATATTACTGTTCCTAGCTCTTTATTTGGTCACTTCCTCCATTTCAACCTTCCTGTCCTGGAGGGATTCCAGAATATCCTCCATTTTGAGCAGGACTAAGCACCATGAATTTATGACATTTATATGACTGTTCCTAGCTCTTTATTTGGTCATGTCCTCCATTTCAACCTTCCTGTCCAGCAGAAATTCCCAAACGTCCTCCATTTTGAGCAGGACTAAGCAGTATGAATTTATTACATTTATATTACTGTTCCTAGCTCTTTATTTGGTCATGTCCTCCATTTCAACTTTCCTGTCCAGAATATCCTCCCTTCTGAGCAGGGCTAAGCAGCATGCACTTACATTTCTAGGAGTGTATTTTTTTAGCTTTGAAATTTGGTCATGTCCTGCCTTGTTTCTCTAATGTCTTCCCAAAGGTGTGAGGCCTGGAGAGTGGTCCCTGCCTCAAGAGACATTCCCTCCCCTCAGGTTCCAAGCCAGGCCTGGTCCTTGGCCTCCCGCTACTGAGGAGCAGCGGTTGCTAGGAGACGAAAGCAGCCGCGGCCTAGTACACATCAGTGGAGACGGAGCCAGGAGGACAGGCCTTCCCTCCCGTTTCGGCGCGGGGTCCTCCGCCATATACTTCCTCGGCCCACTCCCAAAATGGCTGAGGTGAGCCCTCATCTTCTTTTATCCCGCAGCAGCCCCCTGTGTGTTTTTTTTCTTAAGGTCTGCATCCACACTGCCGATATAATCCGGTTTGGAACCTCCCCCCCCCGCCAGTTTCACTGCCATGGCTCAGTGCTATGTAATTCAGTTGGTTGGTGTGTGCCTTCAAGTCGTTCCCAATTTATGGTGATCCTAAAGTTGGCACCACTTTAATATCACGGGATTTTCTTGGCATCCTACAGAATCCTGAGAGTTGCAGTGAGGAAACAGCACTCTTTGGTAGAGAAAGCTAAAGACCTTGTAAAACTACAAATCCCAGGATTCTACAGGACGGCGTCCCAATAGTTGCACCTGCTAGGTCCTCTTCCAAAGGAAACGTGGGAGAGGGGCATCCTGCCAGGTATTTCCAATTTCTCCTTTTATTTTTTTTCCCTGCAATGCCATCTCAGAGTGACCAGACATCCCCCCTTTCCTGGACATGCCCTCCATTTCAGCCTTCTGTGCAGGAGGAATCCCAAAAAGTCCCCCATTTTGAGCATGGCAAAGAAGTATGGGGTTTATATGTCTATACGAGTGTTGTTAGCTGTCCTTTGGGCATGCCCCTACATTTTTCTTGAATGCCCTACATTTTACAGTGCCTTGTCCTGTCTTCCTTTTTGGTTAGGACATCTGGCCACCCTGACGCCGCCTTCCTTTGAAATCCAAACATAGAATGAAAAGTTTGGATTTCAGTGTGGTTTGAGTGTTGGAACTTTCCACACTGCAGAAATAATCCAGGTTGGCACCACTTTAATTGCCATGGCTCAACACAAAGGAAATCCTGGGATTTGTAGTTTTGTGAGACATTTAACCTTCAGATGCCACAACAAACTGCAAATCTCAGGATTCCATAGCATTGATCTGTGCTATGGAAACCCACAGTTAAAGCGGTCCAAACTTGGATTATTTCTGCAGTGCAAACACAGCCTTTGACTTTGGGGACCAGAGTTCAAATTCCAGCTCGGCCATGGAAACCCACTGGGTGACCTTGGCCAAGTCACACTCTCTCAGCCTCAGAGGATGGCAGTCACGGCCAACCCCTTCTGAAGAAACTTGTCAAGAAAATCCCATGATTAGGGTCACCATAAGTTGGGAAGGACTTGAAGGCACACAACGACACCACTGTAGAAGTAATGCAGCCTGACACCACTTTAAGTGTTGTTGTGCCATCCTATGGAATCCTGGAATTTGTAAATTTACAAGGTCTTTAGCTTTCTCTGCCAAAGAGGGCCATTGCCTCACCAAACTGCAACTCCCAGGATTCTGTAGGATGAAGCCAGGGCAATTAAAGTGGTGTTGAAATGCATTATTTCTGCAGTGCAGAACTGCAGAGACATACCCTCAGCCTCTTGTTTTGAGACTTGAATCTGCACATTTGTCTTTACGTCTGCTAACAGCATAGGTCACATACAAGGTCTATTTAGGCTTTGAGCAGAAATGAATTATTCTTATTGAAATCAGTAAGAAAAGCTGAACTCCCATGCTTAAGTCGAGATTCAACCTGATAATTTTTTCCTCCTAATATTTTATAAATGTGTGGCAAAATTCTTACCTTACCTCTTGAGCTACTGCATATGTCCCCCAGCCAAATATAACCTTTTTAACCTTACATTCTTTTTATCTCAAAAATTGGTTGGTCCAGTTATAGGGGGATTATAATCTTTGTTAAAGACAGAACTAGATGGTACTTTTTAAATTAATTGAGCCAGATTGGAATAAGTAGTTTTATGATTTTACAATGATTACAGTTGTATATCCACAGATCCTCCACATCCACAGATTCTGCATCCACGGATTCAACCATCCATGGTTTGAAAAATATTAGCCCTCACTAAAAAAAAAAAAAAAAAAAAAAAAAGCAAACCTTGATTTTGCCATTTTATATAAGGGATGCCATTTTACTACACCATACTGGGCTTGAGCACCCAGAGATTTTGATATCTATGGGAGACTTGGCACCAAACCCCAGCACATACCAAGGGCCCTCTGTATAACACTTCTAATTGCTTCTCCTGTGTTACTTCTTACCCTGGTCTTCTGCCCTGCTCTGATCTAGATCTTCCAACCATGGATTTTTCTAAGCTTTCTACTTATTTTCCCAGTCCTCCTTTCTGTTGCTCCTCTTTGCAATTTGTCACTGTGCTCTTTTGTTGTTTTCTCTCATTTTCCCCTCTGTAGACAACTCCCTTGTTTATTTAACTTATCTCACCTTTCTGTCAATATGGGATCCAAGGTGATTTACATTGCAAGTTAAAGCAAAATACAGTTAAAACTATTTGCAGCACAAACAACAAAAATGAGTAATCCTATTAAAAGCACTAATTTAAAACAGTTTAAAAGTACAGCATCTCTGTTAAAAAGTTGAAAAAAATGGAAGTGAAAAGGTCAAAAGCAAAAAGTACTATAAATAATTGTTATCTATAGCTGCTTAAAAGGTAACAAAACAAAGTGTATAACAAAAGTATTCAAAACCAATGTATACAAAAGATACAAAATGGACCATAGTAATAATGGCAAACAGAATAACACAAAATAGCAAATGCATCAAATAATATAAGCTACATTGAAGCAACTAACACAAAATATAACGGAACAGAAAAGAGGCTAAGAGAAACTGATTTGGTTATATGTCTGTCGTTCCCACTTGAAATCGGTTCCGAACCGACTGCGTTCGGTTTCAATCGTGATGAAGCGAGGCAAACACAAAAGAACAGCTCTTTCTTGACACTAGATTTTTGTTGGTTCTTTTGAAAAGAAGCGATTAGCAAGCGGGTTCAGCAAGTGGGAACGATGGACCTGAATCACATCAAACTGAAGAGGAGGGATTACTGTCGCAGAGGGTTGGCGCATCCCTCACCAGTTTTTGGGGAAATCTTCCATCCCCCCCCTTCTTTCCCAATCCTACATTCCAACCTTCTGTCCAGGAGGAATTCCAAAACACCCTTCATTCTGAGCTTGATTAGGGAGCATGTCCTCCAAGTCCTGCAAGGCTGGGAGGGCACCACCTCAACTTCCCATGTCCTACAAGGCATTTTGGAATTCATCCTGGACAGAAGGTTGGAATGTAGGATTGGGAAAGGAGAGGGGGGAAATGGCAAATTTCCCTCAAAACTAGTGAGGGATGGGATTCTGGCCATGGCACTCATGACTCCCTCTCGTGTTTTCTTGAATATGTTGCTGGTTACGTCACTGATGATGCATAGATAATTGACAGGCATTTTGAAGGGGCACAAACTAGTGGGAATGACAATTGTGCCCAAAAAAAATGGTGAATAAAGAAAAGACTCGCTTCCATAGTGGGAACGAGGCATCAACTGAAATTGATTCACCAACCCGGAGTGAAAGCAAGTCGCAAACTGGGTTAAATGTAAGTGGGAATGAGCCTAAAGAATCACAAACTAAAGCTAGCCTTATGGAAGGCTCAATAACTGATTAGGGCAATACACGTAACTGAAGATCTTTATCTCAATAGCTCACCATTAACCCTTTAATATTATATATTTATTATAGGGTTAATATTTATTGTAGCGTTAATGGTCATTAACTCTATAATGACTCAAATCATAGATCTTGTTCCTATTCCAGCATAAAAGACTGCCCTTCAACTGCCAGTTAAAAGCTGAAGGCCTTTCTAAACAAACAAGTCTTTGTCTGCTGAAGAGAAAAAAGCAAAGAGGAGGCCAATCTGTAGGAGGGAATTCACAGCCTGGGATCAGCCACCAAGAAGGCCCTCTTCTGTGTCCATACCAAACCTGCCTATGATGGTGGTGGACAGAGAGAAAGTCTTCCCCCAGGCATCAATAATGCTCAAGCAGGTTCACATGTCATTCTCTTCTGACCTCTTCTTCCCTTTTGCTTTGGCCTGATTCCTGCTTATAGTCCCAAATTCTGAGTCAATTGAATTTACATACTGAGTTATCAAGTTCGTGTTGATTCATTGGGTCTGTTTTAGTTGAGATCAGTAATAGGATTTAGGCATGAATACTTTGTTTACATATGTTGGTAACTTTTTTATGAACCTTGTTCATCTTTTTCCCATCACCATTTCCCTTGTGCTCTTGAGTCTTCATCAAACAGTACAGTATCTCCTACAGACAGTGATCTGCTGACCTAGAAGCAAGTATTTTTTGATGTGCAGCTGGACACATTTTGTGCAACAGGAAAAGAAAGTCTGCCATTTCAAATAGGTTTTTGTGCAGTTGGAAGTATGGGCTTTTATTAGAGACAAAGGTTATTTCTTCAAACAAATAAATGGGGGGGGGGAGGGGAGAAAGAAATAGGAAATTAAAATGATTGTTATTATCTTTCAGTCTTTTGGAGACTAATTACCTCACTAGCCCAAAACATTAATTAACTCATATTGAACTAAATAAATAAAAGTATATATGTTGGTATACGGTAACCATGGCATAGTGGTTTGAGTATTGGAGTATGACTCTGGAGACCAAGGTTCAAATCCCCACTTGGTCAGGGAATCCCACTGAGTCACTTTGGGGAAGCTGCACACTCTTAGCTTCAGAAAATCTCACGATAACCCTCATGATGGCCACTATAAGTTAGAAATGACTTGAAGTCACACAACAACAAACCAGTAGACTCCATCCCAGATCTTGAGAAAAGAGATAGAAAATTCTTCATCATTCCCTCATTTTTTTCAACTGGGTTGAAAGAAAGCAGAGTACCATATATACTCGACTATAAGTCCACCTCTTGTATAAGTTGGCAGGTTTTGGTGCCAAAATTATGGATTTTGATATGACCCATGGATAAACTGAGTTAAAAGTTAGGGGCATGTAACAAAGCATCTAAAGGATGAAGCAAAGGAAAACAATACCAAAGAACTTACAAAATACCAACAGGCATAACTTTTTGCACCCAAACTAAGGGCTGGATGGATGAGAGAGAGGTTTTTGGGTTAATTTTTTTAATTAAAATTTCTAGATTTATACATGAGTATATCCAGTAACTGATTTCTTCCCTAGCTTTCTGTATATATGTATCCTTACACAGACACAAACCTTGTACTTTTCCTAGTCAGTAAGGCACTCTTTCGAAAGACAGAATTGTTTACTGAAAACACTAGGATCCACTCAAACTGTCTGTGGTCCAAATACTGTCTCCAGAAGCACCTACATGTTAACGTTTTCCTTCCTCCTCAGTCTTTTGGTAGGAAATTGTCTGGGTATGCCAATGTGTTCTACCTTCTCTCAGCAGATGGCTCAAGTAACAACAAGCGTACTAATTTTATTTCCAGCTTTTTTGTGAGTTCTTTGAACTTGGTCTCCAACTTTTACTCCACCTTCTTCATTTCCAATTCAACTAGCTAGTTAGGTAACTAAAAAGTGCCTGTTTGTTTTTGTTTATTTAATCATACCAGGGTGAGATACAAGGTTCTCAGCTGTTGAAAATTATTATTTTTTCTTTCCTCCTTCCTTCTTTTCTATCTCTTAATGTCTTCATTCCAACTTTCCTTTTCGTCTTCTTCCTCCTTCCTTTTTTTGCAGTTAGAGAAAATGTAGGACATGATCACCTCTGCTTCTGCTGCAAGCTTGACAGCCATGATTTCCCCTGCTTGCAAAGAGGCTACATCCTGACTGCATTGTGTACAGCTGCAAAAAACAACATAGGTGTCAGATCAGAGGAGAAAAAAAAGTATCCTCCCATCCAGCCCCTGTGCCAGCATTGAATCCTTTGAACTGTGGAACCTGAGCTAATCCAATTGAACCTACTCACTTTCTCCCTCTGCCCCCTCTATAACTTCTCTATTTCTCATTCCCTCACCCGTTTTAGTCCTTTCATCTCCAACTGATACTCTCACTTTCCTTCTGCTCTGTCGCCTAACCCATGTTTTTGTGTTCCCCCTAACATCTATTAAAACAACTGGTCCAAGATTTTTTGCTGCCTGAAATGTGACAGCGAATGGTGTCCCCCAGTTACCTACATCAAGGTGTGTACACTACATGTTGTTATTTAGCACCTGAATCAGAATATTCTGCAAGAGCCTGCCTTGCTTTAAAAATACAATAATACAGTCCATTTTCGCGGGGATCCGTTCTGGACCCCCCTGCTGCGAAAACGGAGACTCACCAATATTCAAGCCCCATAGGCTTGAATGGGGTGCACCCCGTGGGTGGGCACATGGTCCATTGATTTTAATGGAGGTTGCCCCTCTGTGAATATTCAAAACTGGGGCCTTCAAGTCCATGAGAACGGAGGGTAGACTGTAATGCATTACATAACCAACAATGTTGCTGCCCATTTCTGACATCCCAAGTCAGCTACCTAAAACAAGCACCTTACTCTGCTGAATGGCAGGTCCAGCTCTGCCTCTTAATATTTTATTTTCCTTCAGGAAAAGCAGAGACCCTACCCTCTTTCCCCAGCTCTTAAATTCTGCAATCCCATTTTCAGATATGTTGCATGTGGGTCTCTGCCTTTCCTGGAGGAAAATCTTTAGGGGAGCTCATATTGTATCTTCTAATATATCTACCCTTTTCACTCTGTTGAAAAAGTTTTTCTGTCACTTCATCTAGCTTTCTCTTTGTTCTGTCCTTTAATTGAAATATTCTCAACCAGTGTTTCTTGGTACTCTGGGTAAACCTGGGGACAATAAACTAAGCTTTATGGTCTGAATAACTCAGACTGGGACAATAAAACAAAGGCAGCCTTGCTACTCTGCTTAGTCCACAAAACATCTTTACATCAGTTTGGTTTTACTCATATTTTTCTGTCAGTTCATAATTTATCATGAATTGAGAATGCTATTATAAATAGAAGCATTATGAACAGCAATAGTTTTATAGTCAGATGTGAGTTATACTGTGGGTCATAAACTCAAAGGTGATCATACAAGTGGTCGTCTAATAGTAATATACATTTTCTGTACCTAGAAAGATATTTGTTAAATGAGGAAATAATGTTTGTTAACAGTTTAGTTGAAGATGAGGTAATGATTAGTGATCAATATGGCTTATTAAGAAACATTTAGTCCAGGGGTAGGCAACCTTTTTGAGCCAGGGGCCGGTCCACCGAAGTCCTCCCCTCCGCCGGGCCGAGGGGGAAGGAATGGCGGCGCGTGCGCTCACATATGCGCAACCCCCACTGCCGCGCGCAACCCCCCTGCGTGCACTGCCGCCGCCGCCGCCGCACATGTTGCAGCTGACATTTTGATTTCCAAAATGGCAGCCGCAACGTGTTTGTGCATGCCTGGAAATCAAACGGTGGTCATGGTGCACGCGGCCACACGGTGGCCATAACGCACGGCGGCGGTGACAGGGGTCCACCTGGGCCGGTAAGTGCCAGGACCTGGGCCGGAAGCGGCCCGCGGGCCATAGGTTGCCAGCCTCCGATTTAGTCCTTTAATTCAGGCCAATTTTTCTTTTAAAAAAGTAAACAGTGCTTTAAAATGAATGTACAGTCAGCCTTCCATTTTTGTTAGGGATCCGTTCCAGACCCCGCTTTGAAAATGGAGACTTGCCGATATTAAAGCCCCATAGGCTTGAATGAAGTGCGCCCCCATGGGTGGGCACACGCCTAATTGATTTTAATGAAGCTCGTCCCTCCGTGAACATTCAAAACCGCGGACCTCAAGTCTGTGAGAACGGAGGGGAGACTGTAATTAACATAGATTATTTCCACATAATAGCTTAAGAATTTTTCAAACATATTGCAAAAGAAGGATGATACATGGAAAATATATCCACTGTAAGGCTTGTTTGCAGCACAGTGTCCTTGTCTGGATATATTAGAATTTCCTAGCCACAAACCTTCCAAAAGATCATATACTTAATCCAAACTGGTTCATAGAGCAATTATGTTATATAATTGAATGATAATAGCCTATGTAAGTATTCATGTGGCAGAGATGCCAGGTCACTGGTTTGTACATTATGACAGTTATGAATGACAGAATGTTTTGCACCCGTTCAGTTAAGCTCCTAATTTATACGTGCCAATATTAATCAGTGAAAACATTTGCTAACTCATATATTTAATGGAATATATTCCATAATATAAATCTGAAGATCTATAGTTCATGAGCTATATCTATATATATCTGGTCATATGGAATCACTACTTTTTCAAATCCCTTTGTACACTGTGTAGTCACATGTTTGACTTCAAGCTTTTTCTATACTGTGAGCCCTGGAAACTTAAAAAGAGACTGAACTTCTTAGGGTTCTGTGAAGATATCACAGGACTTCTAGAAGATGTCCAAGAGATATATATTCTGTATCTGTCCCTAAACAGATGTTACAATGGTAGTGTCAAGATGTTTAAGCACATGCAGATCAGCTTTATCTATGAGCCTTCAAAAGTATGTTGTACTTGTTTAACTAGAGTTTCCTATCATGGAATTCTTTATAGGATAAGCTATAAATAAGCTCCTAGAGAAAAAAAAAGTTAAGAATTTAAGTATGCAAACTAAGCATATCTTGTTATTACTAGAAAGCAAACTCCACTTACTCCTGCATAAATATCTACAGAATTATGCTATTCAAGTTGTGGTCCACCCCCTCTTGCTCCCAGTAATTCCTTTGTATGAAGGATACAAAACCACAGGCTACGGTAACTACGGTAAGTGCTCCAGGCTAATCAAACATAGCAATGCACTATGGTCTGCTACACCCTTAATGAACTTTTTAGCCCTTTAAAGTAGGGCTGTAATTCCTCACAAAGTTTCTTAAAGGTGCATGTGTATATGCCTTCAAGTTATCTGTCGACTCATGGCAACTCCATGAATCCCACAGGATTTTCTTAGGCAAAGAGTACTCAGAAATCATTTTGCCTGTTCCTTCCTCTGACGTATAGCCTACTGGCCTGGTAGGATCTGGTTCCTTTAGGATATTTAGGCCAACCTTCTTGGAGGTAACAAGGAATAATTTCAGCAATTTCACTTCTACTGTGAAAAAGTATTTAAAAAATCACACCTTCTGAAGACTATTCATAATTCAGGACTTGTTCGGCACAATATCTACTTGTCGCTTTATACAGCAAGTGTTATTTTCTGCATATGGAATAGCATTCCCCCCCCCCCCCGAAAATAATATTTAAATGCAGAAATATTAATTCTCGAGCAGAAAATGCTATTCTCTGCATAGAAAATGCTGTCCAGGATTCTTTTCATCAGAGTTTCTCAACACTCCAAAAAAAAAAAAAAAAAAAAAAAAAAAAAAGGTTTTCAAACATTTTAATAATATTTTTGATTATTTCCATTCCTACTCTAGAGACTACAAAATTAGGGGTGTTGGTACTTCTGAAGTATAAAGAGTGATAATAATACTTTTTATCTTCAGTCCAGAACAATTGCTCTTGTGATGAACAATAATTTCCTTTAAAACAGCACTTTCAAGAAATACATGTTGTGATAAACAAAGCTAGTTGGTTGCAATATAAACATTAGGACATTAGGATTTTTAATAATTACATTTTTGTCTTAATCATATGTTTTTATGGCTGAAGTGATATTCCAAAGACTCTGGGCCTTTGCAGACTGCCAGAAATAGTGCAAATTGAGTCCACTTTAAGGGTTAGGAAATCATGGGAACTGTAGTTTATTGTGGCACCAGAGCTCTCTGACAGAGAAGTCTCAATGTCTCAGAAAAAAATACAATTCCCATGATTCCCTAGCACTGAGCCGGGGCAGTTAAAGTGGACTCAATTTGCACTATTTCTGGCAGTCTGCAAAGGCCCTCTGTTTGCCTAAAGGGGCTGTGCATTTCAAATAGGATGGAATGTAGGAGCAAAGTTGACAGAATCACAGAAGTTTTAATCTAAAATGGTTACCTTGGAGCTATTGTGTCAATATCTTGGTGTAAGTCATTATCTTTGTCTGGATACATTTGGTGACTGATAGATTCTCCCTTTCCTTTTATCCAGGAAAGGTATGACAAGCCTGCAATAGAAGAAAATGTCTTTGAAGCCTTGGAAAAAGACTTCCAAGAAGTCATCAATGAGCTTACAGGAGATCAAAGCTTGGAAAAATTCCGTGTGGAATATGAGAAACTTCATGCAGTACTGAAAAAGTCCTATGAGAATGAAAAGCGTCTCATGGCAAAATGCAGGGAATTGAATGCAGAAATTGTGGTGAACTCAGCTAAAGTTGCTACCGCTCTGAAACTTTCTCAGGATGATCAGACAACCATAGCATCATTGAAAAGGGTAAATAGAGAAAACATATAGCTTGATAAGAAAATATACAAAACTGAGGATATAATAAACATAGGGAAGGAATTTATAAGATGTCTATGTTTCCATAATTTTGGTATGAAATAGACTGAGGTAGTAGTGAGAAGTGAAATCACCTGACTGTTGACCTCAGTTCTGTTACTGATTCACTTGGTCACTTTGGGCAGTAATTCAGATTTAGTACATGCTACCTGCATTAAATATTTAATATTTATGCAAATTTTCAATCTGTCTGTTCAGGTACATTGCATCAAACTGAGTTGAGAACATTTAAGGCATACTTGTAATTTGCGGTGGTCTTACGGTCATTCATAAAGCACCAGGAGGAAGTCATACAATCCAATGTGTGGCCATTGTACTGTAAAATAGTGGGTTTAATCGATGAAGGGCTCATTCTCACTATGATTTACCTCGATTTGCTGATTGCTTTAAATGTGCCTCATCCCCATTTGAAACGGTTTCAGATGCAACTGTGATCGTTTGGACTTGCTTTGAAGCAGGACAAATGCAAAAATCACTCTTTTCAGACACTAGTTTTTGCTGGTTCTTTTGAAAAGAAGCGATTAGCAAGCATGTTCAGCAAGTGGGAATGACGGACCTGAGTTGCATCAAACTGAAGGGGAGGGATTACTGTGGTAGAGGGTTGGCACATCCTTCACCAGTATTTGGGGAAATCCACCATTTACCCCCCCCCCTCAGTGCTGCCTTTGTGCTTTGTGGTGTGACCTATGGGCACTATATATATATTGACAGTACATGCGCTCCATTGTATTTGCAATTATTTGCAATTACTTGTGGGTGGTGAGCCGGGCAAGCAGATTGACTGTGACTCAGCAAGACAAGCAATTGTAAAAACAATGGAGCGCATATACTATCAATTTTTTTAAAAATTGCATGCATCCCAGGGGAGAGCCCTCCATATGACGCCCAGGGGAGAATTCTGGCCACGGCACCCATGATTCCCTCCTGTGTTTTCTTGAATGTGTTGCCAGTTGCGTCACTGATGATGCATAGGTGATTGACAGGCATTTTGAAGGGGCACAAACTAGTGGAAATGACAATCGTTCCAAAAAAGAAGCAAATAAAGAAAAGACCCGGTTCCATAATGGGAATGACGCATCGACTGGAATCGATTCACCGACCCGGAGCGAAAGCAAATCGCAAACTGGGTTAAATGTAAATGGGAATGAGCCTGAAGTATACTCCCATCCCTAAATTGTGTAAATAAAATCATAGTGCTGTTCTCTCTTATTGTGATTTGAATATCTTGAATATCCTCTGGCAAAGGGTTTTTATGGTATAGTGTCAATATTCCTGTTATCCCATAGTCCCAAATTGATTTGGGAAGAAGGGAAGCATTTTATTTTAATGATAGTTTCTAGGATGTGTCTTAGGATGGACTCAGATAGAGTCAGCCCTCCATATCCACAGATTCTGCATCCACAGATTCCACCATCCACTGCTTGAAAAAAAATTATGTATATGTGTGTGTGTGTGTGTGTGTGTGTGCATGCATATGTATATAAAAATCTAAAAAGCAAATCTTGATTTTGCCATTTTTAAAATAAGGGACATGATTTTACTATGCTGTTGTATATAATGGGACTTCAGCATTCATGGATTTTGGTATCTGGGGAATCTTGGAACCAAATTTCAGTGGAAACAAAGGACCCACTGTATGTCCTTTTCTATTTGTCTTCTGAAGTGAATGTTGGGTTAATATCCTAGTACTCATGCAACAACTAGCTACACAGAAGTACATATAATGATCTTAGCATGTTTATACGTGCAACCCATTATTGCTTCTGGCTTAAGAGTCACAAGACAGAGTAAATTCAAAAGTAGGTTCAGAATTCAAAGGCTTATAGAAATGCACTGTCCTAAAAACTTTCAAACTGTTCGTAAATAGGATGATGCTACTTACACATCAGTTTGAAGCTTTTGGGATTGCCGTTAGCACTTATATTTTGAGTACCTAACAATGCTGCTTAAAAAATCTTTTGTTCCAAGTCATAGTAGCTCTTTTCTCTTTTTTTGGTTGATGGAATCTCTTGTAATACATGCATGTGCCTTTGTTGAGAAGGACAGTAAGTGACAGTAAAGAACTTTTGTTGCTGAGAGCAATTGGTTGGGGCTTAAGAGTTATGGACATATTGTGTTATGCATTAGTTTCAAGTTCCTCAACTATAACCAATGCTTCTTTCAATACTGAATGCAGAGGAGAATAGATGAGTGGAATTGAATATACTAGTTGTTGGGGAAAATACATTGTTTCAGTTATAGCATATAGAGATCTGAGAAGCAGAAAATTATATTTCTGGTATCTGATATTTTTTCTGATGTTAGAAAGTGAGATTGTATCAGTACAAAATGTGCAGTGCTGGATGTTAGAAGGAAAGAACTTCTCTATATCACATGTGCAGTTTAGGAAAATGCATCTGAATCTCCTGCAATGAGAATTCTCATTCTGATGCAGAACTTGTAACTAGTGTTAAGTCCATTTCCATCATGACTGCTGTATATCAGTCTTGCAGGAATAGCTTCTTTGGCTCCAGTACAAGCTTGAAGATCCCCACATCTTCAGCAATAGTACAATAATGGTCCTTTACTGGCATTTTATCGCTTGAGGCCTAATATTTTGCTGCTTGAAGCTGATAGTGACAGTTGCGCCCCCCCCCCCCCCCCCAGTCAAGAAGTCTAATATTCAAGTCTTGTCCAGTTATTTTGACAAAGGATCCAACAAATGCCTTTTTCTCTTTCTGGCCATAAAAAAAATAGTAATATATACAGTATATTAAATTATTAACAGTTTGGTGCCATTTCATGCCATGTGCACCAGATATTTGGTAATGACTATGGAAAGTTGTTTTGGCAGAGATCTGCTAGTTCTTCAGAGATCTGAGGCTGGTATAGCTAATCAGCACTCAGTGGATTGAACAGAGATAGAGAAAGGAATAAAAGCAAATTGAAGTTTCAGGCTGGGTAAAGCTACCCAAACCTTTTTACCTGTTGCCCTGGTTAGCATGATTTTTTTTGGGGGGGGGGGTTGGAAGTGGTGCCTAATCCACTTTTTTGTTTCTTCTAGGATTGTTCAGATAGTAATAATTGTTTCATTTGGACTGTGAGATGCCCTTGGAACTACAAGATGAGTTCTGAATGTTTCAGATCATCATCATCATCATTACATAGCAAGAAGCATTATGAACAATGATGGTGTTTGAATCTCATTCTCTAAATGAAACAAACAAAAACAGCTAATAATAACATAGTGAACATTAAGGGACACCCCTTGCCCCCCGCTAAAGTCAACAAGTCATGATCAGCAGAAACCAGGCATAGGTTATTAAAAAGACTGAACAAAATAAAAATTAGCTGATAACTGAAGATGTGTAAAGCCAGTTAGATTAAAGGTGTCAGAACTCCAAACCTCACCTATTATAATGAAGTCTTTGTCCTCTATGCCATTCAACCACAGCTCAGGGGCATAGTGAAGGGCCCTTCTAATAAGCTGTGGTGCAATCTGTATATCTAGTCTACTTTTAGTTGGGCCCTGTTCATTTGCCAGGTGACTAGGATTGCATAAGGTAATTTTTGTGCCTGGGATTTATACAGGGTATTTGCCTGCAGAGTTTTTATTTCTCAAATACGTTGTTTTATTCATTTTTTTTTTTTGTCTTTTACAAAGTTATGATGTTCTGAAATTCCTTAACTTTTGTGGTTGTGGGCTGTTTTAATGGGTCTGTAAGTGGGACTATGGGCCTTTGCAGACTGCTAGAAATAGTGCAAATTGAGTCCACTTTAAGGGTTAGGGAATCATGGGAACTGTATTTTATTATGGCACCAGAGCTCTCTGACAGAGAAGGCTCAATGTCTCAGAAAAAAACAAAAACAAAAACCCAATTCCCATGATTCCCTAGCACTAACCCTAACCCTTAAAGTGGACTCAATTTGCACTATTTCTGGCAGTCTGCAAAGGCAAATTGTTAGGAAGGAGTCCCAAGGGAAAATGTACAATGTGGGGAATAGCAGCAGCCATGATGACACAGCATTTGACTGTTCCTGAGTCATGCTGTGTCATGGGAAGTGACATCATGCAGATGGTCACCTGGTGCTGGAAAGCACAGACAGCTGCTGCAAAACTGCAGAGTCACTCAGGTGAGTCACAGGTGTCACAGGAAGAGGCAGGGCCAGAGGGCCACATGGAGCTCTGGCTAGATAAGGCAGAAGCCTCTGGTCACACATGTGTGGTTGTTAGTGGTGTCTTCTTGATGTGGAGTTGGGTGGTTGTTGTTGTTGCTGTATATAGCCTTGAACATAGAGGAACTTAAAGCCTCATGTGAGAGACATCTGTCTGTAGAATCTCTTTACTTTGTCTGGAAGGAGAGAGGTGCTTCTCCAGCTGACACGCTTCTGCCTGCATCTGAGAAGATCATGATCCTGGTGCTGCACGTTGACATGGATCATCACGCGCTGTGTAACCATGCTAACAGACATAGCATGGAATTGAATAATCACATAAAGACTGAACTCATGAAATACTTAACAAAATTATTCTTGAAATATTTTAACTTATTCTATAACTCTTTTCTAGAAATGTTCTAAATAATGTCACTTCACAGAACCAAATATGAATGTTCAAAATGTGGGTGAAATTAACTGAAGCAGAATTTGGTATGTGGTAAAACAGTTTTGTGGTTGCTTTATTACATTTTTGTAGCAGATTATCAACTTTGGTCACATTTACAGTGTAGTAGTGATTTACAGCAAATGTGCCAATAGTAAGTTCAGGTATTTCATAGGAAATGTGGCTTGAGCAGCCATTACTCTGTATGTTCAACTACACACAGAGCCACTCAACCAACATTCACAGTAAGCCAGTCTTATAGTTTGAAGTAGCTTTGAAGTTAGATTAGATTTCCCAGCCTCAGGAGTCGCCCTCCTCTCTGTTTTCCCCACCTTTGGCTGCAATAACTGCTCTGTTTATTTTATCAGTTTATCTTGATTCTTTTCAGTTTAATGTTTATTGTTTTAATTATCATGTTTTAATGCTGTTATTGGTTTAATACTTTTTTAAGGGGTGGGAGGGTTTTGGGATTTGGGTTGTATTTTAATATACTGTATGGAGTTTTAACTGCTGTGAGCTGCCCCGATTGTTTGACAGAGAGGCGGGATACAAATAAATAAATTATTATTATTATTATTATTATTATTATATTTAATCAAGGGCTTATCAGAAAATTTCAGACTTTTTGTAATTCTAACAAGTTTTACCAGCTTTCTTTTGTATCTCTAATTAATCACGTGGATTGTTTTAAAGTACATCTTATGATACAGGTTGAGTATCCCTTATCCAGAATTCTGAAATCTGAAGTACTCCAAAATCCAAAACTTTTTGAGCTACAACACAAGTAGCATAGTACATACATGTACTGTATTTGGGAGAGAGATGCAGCTGAATAGAGATGCAAGAATCTGTGAAATGGTGAGAATCCTCAATCTCTCTCCAGCCTCAGTATGTCTTATTATGTATATGCAAATACAGGTATTCCAAAATCTGAAAAATTAAAAAAAATATGGAACACTTCTGGTCCCAAGCATTTTGGAAAAGGGATACTCAATCCATACTGATAATTCTTTGTCCTTTTATTCTGTTTAAAAAAGAGCAGCCTTTCATTTTTACAAATGTAAAAATGAAATGGAACAAACAGGACATTTCAATAATGTGCACAGTCATGCTCCAGCCAAAGTCAGTGACAAAAACAGAGTCCCATTTGGGTATTAATATGCTGTCCTTCATCTGAATGTACAGATTCCATTAACTGTGTCAATGAAAGAGGGAGCACCATGGAGCTGAGCTAAGCAACCATTGTGTACAAAATATTCCAGTGGTGCCATTAGGGTGTCTCTGGGGAAAAATATCCTAGCAGTATTGTAAATTTGAGGCTAACTGATTTGACCTCTTGATTAGGCAAATGAAAAGACTCACAGTAATATTTGTAAAACTATTGTGATTGCACTACATTGGGTTGCCTGGTTTAAAAAGAGAAGGGATTCTGTGGGACTGTGTTATGGAACATATTAGTGTAGCTTGATTTAGAGTTGCAGTGTTTTAAGGATTTCCCTTAGTTCCAATTTCTATAAAATATTCTATGAACCTTCATCTGTTTTTCTGACCAATGCTGATCCTTGATACAACTGATAATGTTACTTGAAAATAAAATTCAGAATTTGGACAAGCAACGAGCGACTGGCCTGGGCATTAAGAGCTACAAATGTAGACAGGTTGGAGAACAAAAGGGCATAATTTACAAATGTATAGTGTTGAAAAAAAAGGGAGGAACAAGAGATCTATTGCACAAGATCTGGGAAATCAAAGGAAAATTTAAACCAAGGACTGGGGTGATCTATGATAATAAAAATAACATAATTAAAGACCAAGAAGGAATAAAAAGACGTTGGATGCAATACACAGAAGAATTATACAAAAGAGATGACAAATGAAGGACACATGGAATGAAGAGCCATATGAAAATGAACCCCAAATCCTAAAAAGTGAGGTGGAAACAGCAATAAGAGAAATAGCGAAAAATCACTAGGAACAGATAATATTCCAATTAAACTGCTGCAATCCACATTGACAGAGTCAACTATAGTGCTAACCAAGATATGTCAATAGATATGGAAAACAAAGTGATGGCCAACAAATTGGAAACGATCAATATACATCCCCATCCACAAAAAGGGTGACACAAGAGACTGTAGCAACTATAGGACCATAGCACTGACCTCCCATGCAAGCAAAATCATGCTCAAAATTCTACAACATAGACACAAACAATACATAGAGAGAGAAATCCCAGAGGTTCAAGCAAGGGTCAGGAAAGGAAGAGGCACTAGGGATCACATTGCAAACATATGATGGCTAATGGAGCGCACCAGGGAATTCCAAAAGAAAGTCATCATGTGCTTTATAGACTACAGCAAAGCCTGACTTCATAGACACCCTTAAAGACATGGTAGTGCCAGCACATCTGATAGTTCTGATGAGAAATCTGTATTCACGATAAGAGGCTACTGTCAGAAAAGAACATGGAGAAAAATAATTGGCAAAGGTGTCAGACAAGGCTGCATCCTTTCACCCTATCTGTTCAACTTGCATGCAGAACATATTATATGAAAAACAGGCTTGGACACAGAAGGAGGAGGAGTGAAAATAGGAGGAAGGAATATCAACAATGTAATATATGCAGGTGACACCATAGTACTAGTAGAAAACCTCACAGACCTGGAACACCTACTAAGGAAAATCAAAGAAGAAAGTGCAAAGGCAGGCTTAATGTTGAACATAAAGAAAACAAAAATAATTACCACTGAGGACCTTCACAAGTTTAACCTTAACAATGAAGAAAAAGAAATAGTAAAAGAATTCCGATACCTGGGATCAAACATTGATTGAAATGGGGACTGCAGTCAGGAAATCAGAAGAAGACTAAGAATGGGGAGGGTGGCTATGAAAGAACTAGAAAAGATTCTAAAATGCAAAGATACACAACTCAGCACAAAAGTTAGAATCATACAAGCTACTGTATTCCCTATTACCATGTATGGATGTGAGAGCTGGACAGTTAAGAAACAAGATAGGAGGAAAATCAATTCCTTTGAGATGTGGTGCTGGAGAAGAGTGCTGAGGATCCCATGGACAGCCAAAAGGACAAACAAATACTGGTAGGTCCTAGAGCAGATCAAACAGGAAACATCCCTGGAAGCTAAGATGACCAAACTGAGGCTGCCATACTTTGGACACATTATGAAAAGGGAGGACTCTTTGGAAAAAAACAATAGTGCTGGGGAAGGTGGAGGGGAGTAGGAAAAGAGGAAGGCCACATGCTAGACAGATGGACTCTATTAAGGAAGTCACGGGCATGGGGTTGCAGGGTTTAAACAGAGCAGTGGAGGACAGAAGATCTTGGAGATGTCTCATCTATAGACTTGCCATGAGTTGAGATTGACTCGAGGTCAGTTAACAACCAAGTGTTGACTTGGCATAAGGTGAAGGAATTGGATAACTTATCATCTGATACACCCAGCCAGCAAGCCTGTTGGCTGAGTGGCCCCTTCAGGGTGACAGCAGTTGAATGCATAACAGGTGCATAGTTGCTGTGTAGTTTTGCTATCACCTGTGGGTGAGGCATGTCCTTCAGACCCTGAACTGAGCCTGAACACTGTCTGATCAAATTAGACCCCTCAATGAAGGAATGAAAGGTTTGCACAGCTTGCTCTCTCCCATTATGTCTTGCCCCATACCATCCTGCCACTAGAGAAGGTTTCAGGTCCTCTTCCCACTAACCTAAAGCAGCTGTGACTATGTGATTATCCTTGGGGCCTTAGCCAACCACAAACTCTCTGTGTTTGACTCTTAGCCTCCAGCAGATAATTGAATTCTCAGTCTCCTGGGTCTCTATTCCCACTCCCTGCTGAACTGAATGAGACCCCTTGAGACTATCTATATAGCTGCCCCCACCTGCTGAATTCATGATTTCCCTCCTAGCAGTATATCAGGAATTTGCTAGGGATTTCTAGTTTCTACCCTTGCTAACTTAAGCAAGCAACAACTAAACAGTAGCTGAGTCAAGGCATGTGTGAAGGGAGTGCAGTGAGAAGCAAGATACTTTTAAAGAAAGTTTTATTCTAACCAAGACAAATTCTATGGCGACTAGGTATCACAGATCATGCAGGGTCTCCTTGCCTTGCAGGTACAGGAAGTACAAAGAATATAGACCAGGGGTTGGCAACCTACGGCCCGTGGGCCGCACCCAGCCCGCTGACCCCCGCCAACCGGCCCCTGCCAACCCCCGCCACCACCACGTGTGCCGCTTGTTTCCCAAAATGGCGATCGTGACTCGTTTGCGCATGTGCAGTACTCCTGCGCATGCGCGAACGAGCCGGAGCCGCCATTTTGGAAAACACCCCCCCCTCCGGCCCAGCGGGAGACCTGGGGACCCCTGATATAGACAGTACAGCAAATGCAGCCATTTCATCCAAGCTAGGAAAATAACCAAAAGGTCTAATCACTCTATCTAGCAATACATGGTCATAAACCTACTTACAACAGTGTTCCATCCCTGACTGTGTTCATTTTCCATCTCTGACTGTTCCACCCCTGTGGGCAGGACTATGTTAGGTAGGTTGAACACAAAGCACTGCAATACAGGTGTAGGCTGTTGAGCAGGCTGAAGCATGGGCTGGAAGTTCTTCTGGTTCCACAGAACTGCTCCTGGATTTCTCTCAGAATCCTCTTCTCCTGAGACCTCCATTGTGCAAGTTTGCTCAGCATCCATCCCTCCTGGCACCACTGGTACTGGGTTGTTAGCCCGAACTTGCAGCTCTCTCAACTCAGTGAGCAAAGTAAGACTCATTGGATCCTCTGTCAGCCCTGCTGGTGAGTTGACTATCTCCTGCAGAGCCTGCAGCTGTTGATTGTCAAGTGAGGGCTCCTCCGTCCTCTTGTCTATTCCACTGATGAAATTGTGTCATTGGGTGAGCCTGGTGAATCAGGATCTCTTGTACAACATGTCTCACTGTATTTTCGTCCTGTTGCCTTGCACCTGACTCTGGTGGCTGCCTAACACAGGCTCTAGTGACACTCCCACCCCTCTCTCGCCCCCTCGGACGGCATTGAGTCAGGTGGGCAAAGGGGAGAAGGTCGGGGAACCTGGAGCCATCTTCTGCCATGGAGACATGAGGGAGGTTTCTCTCAGAACTTGCTTCCCCAGGCTGGGTTGCTATCTAGCAATACATGGTCCTAAACCTACTTACAAATTCAGATGGGGTTTGTAGACCTTGATGGATCTGGGTAGCTGGGAGCTTGCCTCCATGGCCTCAGCTCCAACCAGCATTTTCTTAGGCCCAGCCCTGGGCCCAAAGAGAGTCTCAACAACTGGGCAGACAAACAAAGGAAGTTCAGGCCACAAGGGCTGAACAAAGGGAAGATTCGCACATGGTCCCCAGAGGCCTTTTTAAAACCTCTGATGGAAATCTCTTGAAGTTCCTGGGTGTGGCCAGCTGATTGGTCAGTTGGCATCTGCATCAGCCGTGATGTAACCTCATTAGAATGTGATGTAAATCCTCTTTAGCATGTGGTCTTCCCTCCCAACCTTTAACCCTCTGTTGTTTGGGAGAAGTCCTCAAATGGCTGGGGCCCCCAGTTATTACAGGCTATAACCAGGGTTCATAATAGATCCTGTTGAGAAAGTGCATAGTACAGGGCCTCCAAGTGGAACAAAACATCTGGTTTCTGAATCCCGTCAGTCAGTCACTTTGGTGACTTTGTGCCTAGCCACATCAGTTTTCTCCAGACAGGCAATCCCTTTCTAATGTTGATGCTCCAGCAGGTCTGACCAGAACAGAGTTCTGTGCTTTACGCATCTGTCAAAACTGTTCAAGTCTGCCAGTACCAAATCCAGATTTTTCCATGTAGCCAAATTGTTCTCCCCCAACCATATGATCAAAGTGTCTGATGGGCCATCCAACTCAGCCCAAAAATCAAAGAAAGGGGAGTGTCCCACACTATTCGTCAGTGTCCTAGTCATGTAATCTGTATATGATCTTTAAGATGAAATCTGGTCCCCATATATTGGAGGCAGTGTACCTTCTGGCCTAGCATATAGTACTGTGCTGTAGATCCAGAGTTCTTCCAACAGAGAATTGTAGCTATAATAAACAAATGTTAAAGGGCAATCAGAAAATCTGGGTAGATACATGATATAAATGTTAAAGACTTACCAGTTGCCTTGATCTGTGAAGCTGCAGTATCTGCCCCAGTCCTAAACTAGAGCCCCCACGCTTGGCTAATGGTAATGTAAGTCATCTCAAGCTGGATATTAGGATACCAGTAAACAAGAACCCAGTAAGGTTGTGCACCAGGAAGCAGCCTGGGTACAGAGGACGAATGGTCTCAGCATGGACTGGACACATGATGGACAACATCCTCATGGCTCTTGGATTTCTCTGCTTCCCAAAGCCTGCCTAGGTTTGTATGCTGAGAGTCTGCTACCAATTCTCCCAAATGGAAAGCCAAAGAAAAGTGGGAGTGAAAGGTGCTTTGGTGGGCTTTGCCTCAAATCCAGACTGAGACTTTGGGAAGCTGCTGAAAGAGAGCCATTAGTATGGGGTTAACAGTGCGCCTTCAGGAGCCTACACTGCTTTCAGCCTTTCTGTGCCCTGTGAGCTGTGAATTAGAGGTCCAGTAAACCATAAGCTTTATCAAAGAAAGTGATGGCTGCCAGACTCAGAACCATAGTACCGGATGCAAGCCCTCAGTCATTAAAATGGGTGATGTATTGCATAACCATAATCTCTGACACTAATCACACTCGCATCCTACTTAAATGGGCCAAAAAGGACAAGAACCCAGCTGCTGCCCTGGAGTAAACCCGCAGAAAATTGAGCTAATTACTCCCAACATTATTAGTGTATCTGCTCATCTTTCAACCTGCACATGAAGGGGGACTGGCTTGGAAAGGCAGTCAGGAACTAGGAGGAAAATCTTCACAATGCTCTCCTTTGGCTCCATTGCTTGCATTTCAAAGGGCTTCTCTTTTTTCAGGAAACATGCAAGGTGGGGAGGGGGAGCTCAGAAAATTCCCACTTGCAGCACTTCAAAGATCTGTTGGCTTATCCTTAGAAAGGGTTGCCTAAGAGCAGGGAAAGGTGGACTGATTTGAACATTGGACTATGACTTGAGACCAGGTTTGAATTTCTGCTCAGCCATGGAAACCTAGTTTGGGCAAGTTACACTCTCTCAAGCTCAGAGGAAGGCAAAAGCAGCTTCAAAGCAGCTTCATTTATATACCGCTTCATATTGCGCTATGGGATGTCTAAGCGGTTTACAACTGTAAGCTCATTGTCCCCCAACAGTTGGGTACTCATTTTAGCGACCTCGGAAGGATGCAGGCCTGAGTCTAGCCTGAGCCCTGGCTGGTGTTGAACTCGCAACCTTATGGCAAAGGCAAACCCCCTCTGAACAAATCTTGCCAAGAAAACTCTGTGATAAGTTTGCCTTAGCTTTGCCAGATGTTGGAAACCACTTAAAGGCACACAACAATAAGAACAAAAATGTAAAGGGTATTGCTAATTTGGGCAGATTTTCTGATAAATATATGAGAGAGACGGCTCTTCTTTCCATGTTTAATCTCTTTTGAATATAAAAGTCTTGTGGTCAGAATAATATGAATGCAACACAAACTTTTAAAGTGAAAAACAGGTTTATATGATAAGAAAACTTTGGGAAGTTAAGTGGGAATGTTTGTTCATTTATTTTACTATGTTTTAAGCAATATTTGAATATGTGAAGTCAAAGGCATTCACATCTGGTATTCATTTTTTGGTGGTTTTTTTGGGCTATGTGGCCATGTTCTAGGAGAGTTTATTCCTGATGTTTTGCCAACATCTGTGGCTGGCATCTTCAGAGAAATCTTCTCTGAAGATGCCAATCACAGATGCTGGCAAAATGTCAGGAATAAACTCTTCTAGAACATGGCCACATAGCCCGAAAAACCCACAAAAAACAAACAAACACTATTTATATAGCTGAAGAGTAAAAGGATTTTTGAAAATGCAAAATAGTAAATCTATTAAAAATAATTTTCAGATTTCTAGATATGGATTAATTGACACAGTAGTACTGCTGACCAAACAAAAGTGGGTACTGGGATAGAAGAATGATGAAACACTAAACCTAGAGAGCCCTGTTGGCGCAGTGGTTAAATGCCTGTAGTGCAGCCACTCACTCATAGACCACAAGGTTGCGAGTTCAATACTAGTCAGGGCTCAGGCTAGACTCAGGCCTGCATCCTTCCGAGGTCACTAAAATGAGTACCCAGCTCTTAGGGGGCAATGAGTTTACAGTTGTAAACCGCTTAGACACCCCATAGCGCGGTATGAAGTAGTATATAAATGAAGCTGCATTGCTTTGCTTTAAAGGAAAGCTGATTAAAAATCATGTATCTTCTCTCATTAATAGGAGATTGAAAAAGCCTGGAAAATGGTAGATGCAGCTTATGAGAAAGAGCAGAAAGCAAAGGAAACAATCATGTCTCTTAAAGAAGAAATCTTGAACCTGACTAAATTAGTGGAGCAAGGATCTGGATTATCACTGGGACAAGAACATAAGTGAGTTGGATCTGGACAAGTTTGTGGGAAATTGTTGTCTCTTCCTCATTGAGGTTGTTTTTTTAATTAATACAAATAATATCTTATAAAAGATTATTTACAAAAGTCTACTCAGCTCTTAGGCTAATGTTTAAACAGCTAGGTTTTGGCACACCCAGAGTGAATGATAAACAGAATGATCTGTGTCACCAGTAAATCTGATGTGATAGAGTTATGGGCATTTGAGAGTGTAGGCAAGGAATCTGGACTAACGTTGTGAAGAATCTCCTCTGTATACAATTTTTTCGTTTTAGGGAGAACATCTGCTAGAAGCTTCATGTTAATTTTGTGCATGTGTGTGTATATATATATATATATATATATATTTGTATAGATAAACATTTGGTCTTGTTCATCAAATCCTGAACTGTCATTTGTATATTGTATAATATCCTTATGCCATAGGTTACCTATAAAGGTAAAGATAAAGGTATTCCCCATGACAAGATTGTCAAGTTGTGTCTGACCATAGAGGGTGGTGCTCATCTCCATTACTAAGCTGAAGAGACAGCGTTGTCAGAGACCACTTTGGGATCATGTGGACAGCATGACTGCACAGAATTGCATGCTTTCGAACTGCTAGATTGGCAGAAGCTGGGACTAGTGACAGGAGCTTGGTTAAAGTTCTAATATCATGCAGCACCTGGGTCTCAAAATGCCAACCTGTCGATCTTGCAGTCAACAGAGTCAGCATCTTAACCACTTGAGCCACTGCATCCTCAGGTTACCTATGCCACCCTACTAAAATAAAAGATGGGACTTGCCTTAAGGACTATGAGAAAGTAGTAAGGATGTGAATAAGTAGGGGGATAGGAAGGTGCCTTATACTGAGTCAGACCCTTAGTCCATATACGTTAGTATTGTCAACCCAGACTGGCTCTCCAGAATTTCAGGCAGGATTCCTTCCTAGCCTTACTTGGAGATCCCATGTATTAACTGGTAGTCTCTCATTTCAAGTGTTAGCTAACCTTGGCTCTGCTTCTGAAATAAAAATTTCAACAAGAACAGATGTATATTGGGTACTATAGTGGTATATAATATGATCATTGAGCATGCTGTAGAACATGTTGGTTAAAGTTCTAATATCAGGGAATCTGTGTTTAAATCAGGAATGATACAAAAGAATAAAATCTGCTGAGGTATTATTTATATTGAGCAGATTTTATTCTTTTCTACAGTGAAAAGAATAAAATCTGCTCTACAGCGTGCTCACTGATCACGTTACAGCAACAAATTATTTATACTATAAAGTGGTTACAGTTCTGCCACAACAGGAGAGTTTTTCATAACTACAATAGATATGTAATTTAATTGACAGCTTTTGTGGGCTAACAAAGTCACTTGCAAGCCATTTATCTTTAACTGGTGTTTTCCACAAAATACTTCATGCTGAGAACACAGTTGACTAGGACTTTTTTTTTTCTTTCAGCATGAGGGAATTGCTAAAGTTTAAGGAGGAAGTATCAAAAGAACGGGACCAGCTATTGGCAGAAGTTGTAAAGTTACGTGAAAATGTAACAAATATGTCAGATCAACAGCAAGAAGCAGAAAAGACAAAACTCGAGGCAGAATCCACCATTGCTCAGGTCTGTTAAACTCCCTAGGTTGCTGTCATTGTTGCTTGTAATTCATCTCTGTGAATGTCACTTGCTGTATCTTTTTCCAAACTTTTTCCCAAGCACCTTAGTTGGAGATCATCAACAACAGGGTGTTTTTAGAACTCTTAATCCTTTCCCCTTCCAAGATATATTCCCTTGGATATATCTCTGTGTATGAATAGGATGTTTTCTTCACTTTGTCAAATTGGCACATACCAGAATATCTATTTTACTATTGATCTTTTTCCTTTTGCTTTAATTCATGTCCACTTCCATTTATCTACATCTGTAACTAAGGGGGGTTGCAGACTGCCAGAAATAGTGTGAATTCAGTCCACTTTTAGGGTTAGGGTTAGTGCCAGGGAATCATGGGAACTGTTATTTTTCTGAGACATTGAGCCTTCTCTGTCAGACAACTCTGATGCCACAATAAAATACAGTTCCCATGGTTCCCTAACTCTAACCCTAACCCTAAAAGTGGACTGAATTCACACTATTTCTGGCAGTCTGCAACCCCCCTAAGTAACTCTATACTGTTTAGGTTTCCACTGCACCATTCTTATGTTCTTCCTCTCTCTCCCACACCAATTATTATTAGAAAAGCTAATTAGTGCAATTACTAATTTGGAACCTTTGTCTTCCTTGTGTTAGTATAAAGCAGGGCTATTGTGTCAGAGAGAGGCCCATTGAGTACACCTTTTTCTTTCTTTCCAGAAAACTTGCTATGCTTTGTAGCAAGCACTGATCCATTGATCACCACCCTGAGTAGCCATGGTTTAATGATCACAGAGTGGCTACCTCTGCTTAACAGCTGTTATATCTACTACTTCTTTATCTGTGTAATCTTTCTCACCCTTTCACACTTCCTTGTTTGCATTATACCCTTTTAAAGTTGGGATAATTATTTGAAATAGAAGTGGTGCAAATGTAAGCATCCCTATTTCAGTAGTCAAACACAATGTGAGGCAGCAATAGCTTTAAACTAGGTCTTGTGCCACACCATTACTCTTTCTAGTCTTCCTAGTGGGAACACTTAACAAGGCAAATAGAATAATGGACAATTGAAGGCTCTAGAGAGGTCATCCTTGAATGGTAAATAATAAGTAACATGTCTGTTTCATTTGGCAGCCATTATTATTTACTGTAATTTAGATAACAATATATACAGGGAGAAGTATAGAAAAGTGGGGGTGGGAAGGAAGCTACGGGTATGTTTTTCTTTAGGTGAGCAAAGAGTACAGGAAGCAGGCTCATTATTTCTTACAAAGAAGGTAGAAATCTGTATTTGGGTTTTGTGTCCATTTCTTTTATATGCATGCAAAGTACTCACAAAAATCCAGTCAGATTTGTAAAATCAGTAGGATAATTTTCATCCATTAGGATGATTTTCAGAAGCTTCAGCATAGCTGGTGTTATTGCTTCCCCCCCTCCTTCCTTTTGTCCTTTTTTTGTCTTCATAAAACAAAATGTATCAGATATAATTTCTAAACTACTCTATCTATTCTAGTGTTACGGTACCTGTTCTCTGACTATCACTTGATTTTCACTTCCATTTCTTGTGTGAAGTCTTGACTTCATCCTTGTATCCCTTTCATCCTTCAATTTGCTTGTAAATCTGTGGCCAGTATTTTGTCCATTTTGTCTACACTTTAAGGAAAACACGTTAATACTAGAACTGGTGTTGTTTAATAATGAGTCTGATTAAAATCTTAGTTGATTACTCCTAACAAATCAACTAAAATTTTAATCAGACTCATTATTAAACAACACCAGTTCTACTATTAATACATGTTCATTAAAGTGTAGAAGAAATGGACAGATTTACAAGCATAGTGAGGGATGAAGAGGAAACAGGGATAAAGTCAAAATTTCACACAAGGAATGGAAGTGAGAATCAAGTGATCATCAGAGAACAGGTAACCCAAAGAAAAGGTAACCTGTGAGTTCAGCATATAAACTATCAAGTGTAAAAGAATATTGAAGTCATCTGTCAAGTGAGTATATGCCTACTGATGCCATGGTCTAAAAGACAAATGGATTGTTGTTGTTTTCCATTTTGTGGCTAATACAGCTCCAGCAGGAAATCCAGATGCGTCAGAATGAGGCTTCACGGGATGCTAGAAGGAAAGACAAAATGGAGAGGGAACTGAAACAGCTTCAGACGGAATTGGACAATAAAGTAGCTGATATAAAGACGATGCAGCAGGGCATGAATAGGACCAAAGAGGAGCTCCTGAAACTTGAACAGCTTCTAAAAGAGCAAAAGGTATTATTGTAGGGTCTTAAATAATTATCTCAAGAACACACATATATAAGCATTGAGATCAAAATCAGATGTGAAATGCAAAAGAAAGAGTTTCCCTTGTTAATGTGAGAATACAAATGTAATATTGAGGGAAACCACTGGCTTTATAAGGGTTTCCTCTGAAAGAAGAGAGGCAAAAGGTCTTAGAGGTAGGACACATGTGTGGGAACACAGTGGTATTGTTTGTTGTAATTCTTCTTTTTTTCTGATGTTTTGTACTATTTCTCCCCATTTTCCAAAACACTTTGTTCCTATGAAAAAGACTCCCCCCTCCCCCCGATATTATTTGTGGATGTGATGATGTAAACTGGTATGCCTACACACTCTCCTGCCTCTTCTCATTTTGTCTCTGATGAATTTCCATTTTAGGAGCAAAGTGCTAAAGTGCTTTTGACGTTTATTAAAGAAAGTGTCCTCCCAGCTTCTTTGTCCTTTTGCGCCATCTTCTTCATTTTTCAGCAACTTTTTTTCAGATGGGTTTTTTTTTTTGAAAAGGGGCAGATTACAGCCCTCTTTGGAGTCAGTCCAGCTACCACAGCTGCTGTGTGAGTGAAACTGCTTCTAACCATTTTACCTGCTTACGTTAAACAGGTTGTGTGAATGCTACTCTCTAGTTTAAATGGGTAATCAATAATGCCACATTTATCATGGCAAAAGCCATGGTGGCGCAGAGGTTAAATGGTTGTACTGCATCCAAAATGTTGTGAGTTTGATCCTGTAGGGTTCCAGGTTGTCTCAGCCTTCCATCCTTTTGTAGGTCAGTAAAAAGTACCCAGCTTGTTGGGGGCAAATGGCTAACACATTTGAAACTGCTTAGAGAGTGCTCAGCACTATAAAGTAGTATAGAAATGTAAGTGCTATTGCTGTTGCTAAAAGCTGAGTTTACTATGTGTGAGAAGCTTGCACATGACTGACCTAGGTTGATAAAGGTTAAATCAGCATAAACTAACATATTTGTGGAAAGGGGTCAGCAACCTTCTCATACTTGTACAATCATATGAACTGACTCACACTTCTGACAGTGTTCATACTTGTTGCCATGGATCACAAGACTATTGTTTTTCACCATTATTTTTCATAACTTGGTACCAGAAACCCATAAACCCATGATTAGGGCTGCCATATGTCTTGGAAAACCAGGGCAGTCCCGGATTGGAGAGTCTAAAAAATGTCCCAGCCTGGCTGGGCATTTTAGACCCTCCAATCCCAGATACCTTTGTTCTAGGACACATTTTGTCCATTTCCATTCGGACTAAAAATTGACAATTGCCTTGGTTGGTGGAAGGAAGAGGAGGCCCAGAGTCTGCAGCGGAGGCCCAGCCCACTGGCTGAAGAGCTATGAGGCTAGCTCCTCCACCGCCATGAAGGAACCGGCAGATCCCTCGAGGCACCATGGCCGCGCCTCCAGCCTCAGTGCTGCCACCACTGCCTTTCCCAGGGCAAGCAGGCAGCAGGTACGCCTTCTGGAGGCCCGGGAACCCTGTTTTTGGCTTTTAGTTGGTCATGTCTGCCATTTTTCTTGAATGTCCTACATTTGTCCTACATTTTGTGGAAGAGAATTATGGCAACCCTACCCATGATAAATATGAAAGTTTGCAGGTAAATAGAAAATTAGACAGCAGTATTTTTTTTACTAGTCATTTTTGTTGTGAGCTTAGCTAATAAAAATGCTGCTAAAGGACTTTAGACAGAAGTTGGTCTTATGAGCACAAAGTTGTTGCTTTTTTTAATGAGTACAAAATTGTTGCTTTTCTGGCCAGGCACTGAAATTGTCTTCTGAGTTTGTTTTTTTGGTCCATTTCCCTCCCTATGCTGCAAAGCCTGCTGATTCAGAGAAGCAATTTTAGTAAACAGCAAAAGAGCTTTGGTAATTGTACAGCAATTCTTCCTGTAGCAAAATTCTTTTTAGAGCTGCATATGTCATGCAAATTTAGAATACTTTATTCCCACCAATCCCTGAATAATGCAGGTAGTTACTTTAGTAGAAGGCTTCAGTAAAATCGATCACAAGTTAAATGTATTTACACATTTAAAAGGAAAACTTGGTTGTTTTAGTGGACAACATTTATTTATTTATTTAATTTTTATCCTGCCTTTCTCCCAAAGTGGGAGAAACTTATATAACTAACTTATATAACTTATATAACTAACAACTTATATAAAACACATTAAAACAACAATTAAAATAGTACAATTAAAACTGTAAAAAATATAAAAATTACAAATATAAAATTTGAAACAGAGTTAAAAATAATAATGATAATCTAAAACTACCCCCCATTCCTCAATGAAACCCCCCATTCCTCAATGAAGCCTGCAGGATTCAGCCTGATGTGGCCTTTTTAAACTAATGTGAGGATCTACTTACACATTCTGGATGGTATCTGGGAGGCATTTCTAATGTAGTTCTTTACAGTCATGGAATACTGCTAATTTGGCCGTACTTACTTACATGTTGCTCTGCTTCCAAAACGTACTGTTCCTACTGATTTTATCAGTTTTATTGTACAGTGATGCCTCACTATCCCAATTCCTCCCATGTATAATAATAACTTCTTCAATTGAAGATATGTTAGGCAAAATAGAGTATCAGAAAGGTTTGCCTAGTGCCTTCTTTATAATCTTTCTGGCACAAGGTGAAGACCAACCTTTCCCAACTGTATTTTTAGTATATTCTGGGTGAAGACCAACCTTTTCCAACTGTATTTTAAGTATATTCTGTGTTGATCATTTGAGCTGCTAAGCGATTTCCCCCCCTCTGGTACAAAATAAGGTTTTATGCTGCATTTTAATTTTTTAAAGAAATGTTTAAAATTAGTATTTTTTTTTAACACTCTAGTGTTTTTGCTTTGAAAACTGCCCAGAGAACATGAGTAAACAGGAATGTAAATTCTGTAGTAATAACAATGATGACAATCCCAATACTGCTTTCCTTGTTCCTCTGACTGAAGATGGACTAGAGGTGGAAGAAACACCAGAATCTTGGACGCAGAAAGCACAAGAAATTTAAGAGCAGTGTGTGATCAGGCCAATGGTCTGTTTATGTCCAGGATCCTGATTTCCACAGGGGCCAATGAAATTCCCATGAGACAGCAGCAATCTGAGATTTCCTACTGCTTGAGGTGGGATGCAAAGAATTGCTGCTGCTTCAGTTATCATCACAGTGCTGCTCCTCCCTCCCTCCCTTCTTGCCTTGCCTTGCCTTGCCTGCCCATCCACTCTTCTCCCTCTTTCCTCTACCTCCATTCCCCTCTTTCCCCTTCTCCCTCATTTGACTCCATCCTGTCCTTGTCTAGTTACTCACTTGCCTCTTTACCTCTCTTCCCTTCCTGGTACCTATCTCGCCTTGTTTAGTTTTCTCAATCTTGGTGCCACCTGCCTTCTGTGGAAAGCAGCACTGGCCACAGAAGGTGGCCAGGTACAAATGCCTTCACAAATGCTTAGCTCAGAAAGGTCCTTCCTCAGAATGGACAGGGTGCCCTGGCAGATTGTGCTGTTAGCCCCAAATGTTGCAGAACCTGCCATTTTGCAGCCTAGCTTCACTAGGGTTGTAGGAAGAACACAGTTTGTTGTGCCAGTTGATCTGTCACTTGGGGCAGATGGGCTAGCCCTGCTGTGCAACATCCACAAACAGGACATAAAGGTCAGTCCCATTGTTGTTTCAAAGCAGTTGGCTTAGAAGTATGTTACAGAGTAGTGATGGTCATTGATAGTCTTATATTCTAGACATTTATCTAATTTTCTTTTAAAGCTATTTCTGTTGGTAGCCATCACCATACCTTGTGATAGTAAATTCTCTACTACCTGGGATCCTTTAGGCGAATATACCAGGAAATAAACTTGAGAACTTTCTGCCACTGAACACTTATTTTACAAATTGCTCCTTATGAATGCAAACTTTATTTACTGAAATTCATAGTACCTTCTTACTGCTCCTGATTAAAGTCATTTGGTGCTCCTGCTGATTTGCAGTGATTACAGGAATAATAATAATAATAAAAACAAATTTTTATTTGTATTTATAATAATAAATATTTATTTTATTTATTTGTAGGAAGCGTTGATGTACACTATAAATGCCAAATCACAAACAGATATTAAAATATGATGTTAGTGTGATAATCAGAACAATATGTGAAAGAAAGATGGAAAATCTTGAAGTGCTACTGGGTTTTCTGAGTCAATTCAGTAATATGATTACAAACGAATAAACTGCTTTGTGTGACAATCCTACAGATCGTGAATGAAAGAGTCTCAAAGGATCTAGACCAATGTATAGCAAAAAATGCCAAGCTCCAGCAAGAGAATGAACAACACACCTTGACTGTTGAACAACTTACACAAGAAAATCAGCAGAAGACCACAGAACTGAGAGTAAGTTGAAAGTGAAATAAAATATAATCTGGGTTCAGGAAAGGTATTGCATATAATTAATGATTTATATATAGGAATTTGAAGTTTCAAATATCTGAATGTTTGATCTTTTAGCACCAGTGGAAGCTTCCCTTGAGACAAATAACCGCATTGAGGTATTTTTTTATGAAAGCAAGACTATGACTTAAATCCCATCCAAGGGCTGCTATTTATGCAACAAAATGCATATTAATTGCATTCATATTTAATGACATATGTTGTTTGACCCTGACTATATAGTACTTGTGGGAAGTGATAACATTATTCTTTTGACATGTAGTGTTTTCCACAAAAAAGTTACTCTTCCAGTTACCATCTTCTTTCTGTTCCCTAAATTGCTGTTGTTTTCCCACTACTATTGTGACATCCTAGAGGTACCTGACTTTTAAAATGTAGGTCAGTCTATCCTTAAGATGAAAGTCACTCTACAAACTTAGGATATTGATGTTCATATATTGTATCTAACCTCCTCTGTTCAAGACTATATCTTGAGGTACAAGAAGCGTTATGTTAAAGAAAAAGGGAAACCAATAGTTTATTGAGTTTATTGAATACAGTCCATTCTGTTAAATAGAGGAAGTCATTTGCTAATGAAATACTCTGTGTTAAGGGGTTGGCTTAGTTAAAGAAATAAAAATAAATGACTGGATTTATAAGAAAAGGTTTATCTGGTTCTGATGTTGTATATAGGTCCAGGTCCTTGTAAAACCAGATGATTTTGTTTGAAGTCTGCTAACAAATTAGTGTAAAAGGCTGAAGCTTTGACAGTAAAGTCTGCTTCATTAATTTCATGAGACACATGGTAGACTTGTGCTAAAAAAGGTTGGGCCACATTTTATTAGTCTTTAAGATGGGATGTTATAAGTGTGGTTATAACATGTGGTTGCTGCAGCCCCGATCTGCTGCTCCCAGGCATGGCACAGAACCGCCCCTTATGGGCTGCCTGCATCGGTCCTAAGTGACCATCTCACTCTCTCAGCCTCAGAGGAGAGCAAAGGCAAATACCTTCTGAACACATTTTGCCAAGAAAACCCTGTGATAGTTTCACCTTGAGGTTGCCATAAATCGGAAACAACTTGAAGGCACACAAAAACAAAAATTGGTACATAAGATTGCATTGTAAGAGGCCAAAGGAAATGGTTGTTTCTGTTGCTATAGCTTAACACAGCTATTTGTCTTGACTATTGTGTACTGCTAACTAGCTGCAGATCTGTCTTTTTATTCACTTTTCCTATTTTCATGCTGCTCCACCACCATCCCTGCACATCTTCTATCTGTTAGGATGGGAAAAGAAGCAGTTATATGTATATAATTTATAAATCAGGCTTTTTCAGGAGTATGCTTTCTCAGACACATATACACATGCATGCATACATATTCTTGGAGATACATTTGTGCAGAAAGGACCATCCTTTTGTAGTGGTTTGAGAGTTGAACTAGGATTCCAAGAGATCAGGGTCTGAATACCTGATTGGTCATGGGAAGCCCCTGAGTGACCTTGACAAGTCAGACTCTCTCAACCTCAGAAGAAGACAGTGGTAAACCCAAAAATAAATCTTGCCAAGAAAACCCTGTGATAGGTATGCCTTGATGCCACCATTGGTCAGAAACAACTACAACAAACCTGTCCATTAAGCCTGTGCTTATGGAAAGATGGGGCTGGAATCCTTGTTGTAGAGCAGGGATGGGCAAAGTTCAGCCTGGGGATGGGGTCAACTTTTTAATATACTTTTTCAAAAAAATGTTTTTGCTCCCAAATGCACCCCCCCCCATTTCTCTAGGAGTTGTAGAGGTCATTTGTTTTCAGGAATGGATACAATGCAGCCACACAGGGTCTTGCGGGGGGGGGGGGGAGCTAATGTAGCCCCCTATTCTTCCACAGTTGGCCACCCCTGTTGTGGAAGAAGATAAGCACCTTAGTTGTCTTTCAGTGAATGGCAGCCAGCTGTAATAGCAAATATTTTTTCAGTACCAATAAGTTCATTTGTACAGAGAGAATGAAAATAAGATTGAGGAGACAAAGAGAATGGAGAATATAACTGGCACTCTGCCAAACCTCACAGCTTCTGCATATGTTTGGAATTGTAACTGACAATTAGAAATGACAATTGCTGTTTTTCTTTTATTTTACCTGATACAGTACATGAAATCTGAGTGAGGAAAGGAGTTGATATGTTTTTGTTGTGTCCTCATTCCTATTCCTTTTTCTTCCCTAGTCACGAGAAGATGAGGTGTCTCAGATGCGTCAAGAGATTGCAAAGCTTACCAAAATGAGAGAGGTTATGCAGCGAAAATTACGTGTTGTAGAAGAGCACAAAACACAGGCAGAACATGACAGGGATACTCTTAAAAACCAGATAAGTGGGCTTGAGAAAGGTAATTGTTTCTTAGAAAATTCTTTTTTCTCTGAAACTTTTCTGTTCCCTAGGGTCACTTGAAATTGCTGAAAATGACTGAGACTCACCAGTCACAAAATTGGAGTGGTAACAGGGGTGTACAGATGGGGAACCCCCCCTAGGAATTCTGCCCCCCAGTGAAATTTTCCTTCACTCCTTGAATTTCTATCATTGCAGTAACTTCAAACTTCAATTGAGCATTTAGAAATAGAATTGGAACATCCATGAAAAGGAACAGACCTTTCCTTATCAAAGGAGTGTGAATATAGCAAATATAAGAGTTCTAGATATGTATGGTTTTCAGTCCCTCACTCTCTGCAGTGCTAGAAATTTGAGGATTTGGTAGAAAATATCATATCTCATATAGGCATTTACATACTTTTCCAATACACTCAGTTCAGCATAGTTATAACAAACATTTTAGAGAGTATTTATAATTCTGTCTGTTCTGAGAGAATGCCTGATTTTTTCTGTGAATTGGAATTTCAGTCAGAGTATTGTAAGTTCAAAGTTCAATTCTGGGGACTGTTTCAGCATTTGTTGTTGTTTGCCTTCAAGTCATTTCCGACTTATGGCAACCCTAAGGAGACCCTATCATGAGATTTTCTTGGCAAGACTTGTTCAGAGGAGGGTTACTATTGCCTTCCTCTGAGGCTGAGAGTATGTGACTTGCCCAAGGTCACCCACTGGATTTCATGGCCAAGCAGGGAATCGAACCCTGGTCTCCACAGTCATAGTCCAACACTCAAACCACTTTTTGGATCTGTTGCCACAAGTTTAATGGACTTCTGGCTGCTGCAGTCAGTACAGTTTGTATAGCCAATTTGGCCCTTATCCAATGACAAACTGAGAAGAACTGCTCCTCACATTGTTTTGTGATTCCTTTGTTTAATTATGTATGCCAGGGATACGCTGTACTAACAGAATGTTTTGTAGTGTTGTGTCACATAGAAATAAAACTTGTTTGATTGCTCCTCACACAAGACTACCTTGAGAGGTACAGAATGTCTAGTCTGGCTTCATGAAACCTTTATATGATAATTGTCATGTTATGGGGAAACTACATTTGAGAAAACAATATTGATTTTGTTTGCTCAGCTGAGGGGCTTGACTAGGTTACCTGCTTTTCTTTTACTTAGGTTTTGGCTGGCTCTGTGCTCTGAAGCAGATTTTAGTTCTTCATGTTTAAACACAGATATGCAACCTTTTAAACTTTCATTTTCTAACATGCAGTGCACAAAATTACTGGCAAATCATAATGGATTTCTCACAACACTTCATCTTTAACTATTTTATTATATAGTTATAGACCCTAAAGGGTATTCAGCCCCTTGCAAAAGCTAACTTCCTCAACAATTAAAGTAATGCTATCATATTTGGCAGGGACCCCCCCAGTCCCCCCACCTTTCTCTTGGTAACAGAGGACAGCTGTTATATTAAATAGATCATAGTACAATGATGACATTTAATTTTCAGCATTCGAGTTTAAAAAACCAAGAATATGGCTCGAGTTTGTTTGTTTGTTTGTTTGTTTGTTTGAAGAGAATCCTATAAACAGATTGAATACATTAATTTCTCAATTCCAGCCCCTGCCTCTCTTTATATGTCAGTCATCATTTAGGATCCAGCATATAAGTGTCATCATTGCCTGTATTTCATATGTTCAGTTTGTGGCTTTTGTTGAACAATCCATACATAAGACAGAGGTTTTAGCAGATTTGGGGAAACACATAGTTTGGAGAAGTGCAAAAAATATTTAGACAGAAAGTGGGAAATACCTGAAAACATCCTACTGAATATTGAGGATGGTCACTCATATCGCAGTGCTCACTGGCAGTTTGAAATAGGGATATAGAGAACTGTGGGTGAGGAGGAATGAAGTATTCAGGAAGAGTGTAAGGCTGACCGAACAGGTGCATTCATTCCACACTGCATTATTTGGTACAGGTTTTACTTGGACATATTATAGAATTTCTGAGGGCCTGAACAGACTGCCAAAAATAATCCAGCTTGAGGCCACTTTAGCTGTCTTGGCTCAATGCTAGGGAATCAAGGGAATTGTAGTTTTTTTCTGACATTGAGCCTTCTCTGTCAGAGAGCTCTGATGCCACAATAAACTACAGTTCCCATGATTCGCTAGCACTGAGCCAGTTAAAGTGGCCTCAGGCTGGATTATTTCCGGCAGTCTGTTCAGGCCCTAAGTCATGGTCCTTACTTATGTAGTCAAAATGGTACAAGAGGGGGGTTTTGGCTTTAGGGAAGCTCAAGTATTGCAGAAATGAAAATAGCATTTAAAAAAAAATCTCAGGGGAGCCCCTTTGTCTGAAAAAAATAATAATGGTGAGGACTGAGCATGTCCAGTGGCTTTGGGATACTTGACTGATTGTTAAAGATGGATAAAATGGAAGATCAGGCAGGTTGGGGGATGGACTCTTGAACATGGGTGGTTTATGCTCAATATTGAGCATTAAAACACTGAAACATTTTGTTGCAAGCTCTGTTTATTGCTTTTCATGTGGTATGATGGGTTTTGTGTTCAATGAACTGAAGATTTTTTTTTAAAAAAAACTTGTTCCATAATACCTTGCTTTGACCTGGTTGTGAAGTCTGAACTCAGTTTAAAATCTTTTCCTATATTATTTTTTTTAGAGCTGGAAGCTTCCAAAAAGCAAGTAGAGATTGATAAGAAAGCTATAGATGAGCTTGTGAGAGAAAGGGACATATTGAACAAGGTAAGGCCATACATCTGAATTTGGAGACTTGATATTTTTCCCTTTTCTTGTAACCCAAACTACTTGTGGTCTTTAGGGTTTGTTTGTTTGTTTGTTTCATCATGTAAACTCTCCAGGGTCCTAGGAGGGATATTCAAGCATGAAGAAACAGCTTGGATATAATTATCAGTTTTGCTGCACAAACGTGGCAGGTGATCTAAATATATCCAGAATTGTCTGCCAGTTCAGCAGAAAACTGGTATTTATTTGTCCCATAATATGAAAGGATTCATCTGTTTTTGTTGAAGCTTGTTGGCAGAATTGATAAAGGATCAAACAGATCTTTAGGCATTATAATACTGGTAAAATGAAATGGAATGAAACTGCCCCTTACCAGAAGCCTCATGAGTGTCTATAGGAATTATGGATGTTGCATTCTCTGTTAATAAATAAATAAATAAATAAATAAATAGTCCCATATAAAATTGAGATAGTTCTATAAAATTTGATATAAATGAGATTTTTTTCAGTGAGGAGTACAATCTTTAATAACTTGAAAGAAAGATAATTGATTTTTAGGTGGTTTAAAAATGTTGCATTTGGTATTTATTAAATATCTTATTTGGACCATTAAAGCATCCTTTTTGGACATAGTGAATATTACCCTATCTAGCTTTGAAAAAATTCTGCAAGATCCTGCAGTATTTCCCCAAACCTCACAGTTTAATTTGAAGTTGTAATAATACAAGAGAATATGTGTCCATTTGTCTTTCTCTACTGTAGGTCTACAATGAAACTTGGACACCTGAAATTTGGGATGAAAATCTTAAAATAGTTCTGTTTTTAAAACTTACTTATTTTAGTTAATAAAAGTTGTGCTGTAGCATGAATTACACTAATTAGTGGCTGCATGAGCCTAAAAATCTTCAAACTAGGGTGGAGAAGAGGAAAGAACAGTGTGAAAGAAAACAGGTTGAGGCAGTGCAGAAGAGGAAAAATAGCTGGAAAGAGAGAGAGAGCACAAACAGAGCGTGCTTCCTTAGGCTGCATCCTCATGGCAGAAATAATCCAGTTTGACACCACTTTAAGTGCTATGGCTCAATGCTATGGAATTCTGAGAAGTGCAGAATTACACAGCATTGAGGCATGGCAATTAAAGTGGTGTCAAACTGGATTATTTCTGCCATGTAGATGCATCCTTAAGAGATGAAGTTGCAGACCAACTTGGGGCACTTATTTTCCTAGAGGATCTATATGTAGCTCGATGTTGTGCTTCCTTCTGCAGGCCCCCAAACTCTTTAGTTATGCAAGAGACAAAGTGCTGCTACCTGGTAAGAGATGGAAGGAGAAAGAACAGAGGGAAAGGCTGAATAAACAGCAGGGTGCATGGAGATAAAAACCAACAAGAAAGAAAAAGATAGGTATCCAGGCAGAAAGAGAAAATAAGAAGCACCAGGGTGTGGGACCAAGACATTTCACTTTTGCTAGTGAATAAATAAATAAATAAACAGACAATAAAGCCTGGTAAATCATTTCAGTAAAACAGGTCAAAAGCTACTCAAGTGTAAAAAATCATTTCTATCAGCCCTTGAATTTCTAACATAGTTCTTAACCCCTTTCCTACAGTGCCATGGCTGATGAGAAATAAGTTTGTCATCTTGCTTTCTTTTGAGCCTGGGAATTGTATTTTGACCTCTGATATATAGCCAAGAATGGGGTGGAAGATGAAATATACCATGCAAGCCATGCTGGGAAAGCAAATTCTATCTCTGAGAGATATGTCTCTCTTGAACGTAAGAGTTCTTATCTGGTGTATTGCTAAGTTCTGTAAACAGTGGGGTAGTTATGTTTCATTAATTCCAAGGGGATTTAAGCAGCACAATTGTGTCCTGGGTTGTGGCCCTTGCCAATCATATTTAGCAGTTACCTACTTCTGTTAATAGTAAATGATTGTCTACTAAACATAGATTTCCTCTTAAGGCACCAACCAGGCATTTGGAAAAAAAAAAGACATAAAAAAAGACATGCAACTAGAATGAAAGAACTCTAAACTGTGGAATTTATTCTATTTCCAGAACTGAACAAAATGGATGGCCATTTCACACATTTAGCTGAATGGAGTAATTTTGTTTTTCTATTGTTAAGCAAATGAGAATCAGAAATTCTTGTTGATCCACTCAAGGATTACCCAGAAATCTTAACTTTATATCCCAATGTGTTTTCATTCCCTTATCTTTAGAGAATCTCTCTTCTTATTGCAGTGAGAGTCAAACATTACATAATCTCTCAAGATTTCTTTATATGTAGGTTCCTTTATAAGGATAGCTGTAAGAAGCTGTAGTCAAGAGTGGAGGATTGAGTTGAATATTTGGGATGTTGTAGAAAAAACAGCTGGGGAGATTTTGTGTGGAAAAGCAGCTGGAGGCAAAAGAATAAAGCACCCCCTATCCTCTGCTGTTCCTCTGTTCCCAAATGCAGCCTCCCATGGCTACCTTTCCTTTGTTAAAAAAAGGACTTGTCTATATACTATTACATTTGGTTTTGTATCTGCTCATTTTACAAGAGTACTAACCAAATCGTATTTTTGTAGAACTTGCTCAAGGCTGCTAGTGTCACTCAAAAGCAGATGAACCTTGTTAAGCTCCATGAACAGTCAAAGAAGAACCTAGAAGAAGAAATTCAGAATTATAAGGAAGAGGCTCTTAAACAGAGGAAGATTATTTTTCAGCTGGAAAAGGAGAGAGACCGCTACATCAATGAAGCTAGTGATCTCACACAGAAGGTAAGAAGAGCTTACCTTCAAACTAGGGTGGATGCTTTCTTTCTTTCACACAGTGAATGCTTTCTTTCTTTCAAGATGTCCCTTTTAGTTCTTGATTTTTTGGATAGAGTTTTGGGTTCCATTTCAGCATGGTAGTGAATCTGCTCTGGGCCTGTGGCGGGTGTTGACACAATGAGATTTCTGCCCAGTGTTCTGGGTTTTGGTCTGACCTTCAAAAAAACTGTCTAAGGGGCTGTATGCAAGCGCCAAAAAGACCATTTCCTCACTGGCCTGGCATCATCATTTTAGATGATGGAGGCCGACAGTCCTGGGCTAGGAACAGGCAGACCAGATGCCATTCTGGTAGATCTGGCCCAACCCCAGCCCACCTGCCTCTTAGGACCTTATCACACGGGGGTCCCAAGCAGAAGGTATCCAAAGCTAATACGTATTTTTTTTCCATGTGTTTACACATATCCAAAGGCAATCCAAAGCTAATACGTATTTTTTCCCATGTGTTTACACATATCCAAACGCAATCCGGATCTAATACGTATTTTTTTTCCGTGATCCGAAGTGAAAGGGGATCTTTTGACATTCGGTTTTTCGGGGAAGTACAAGGGAGCTTTTGGAATCATTGCGCAATGGCCGCGCAGGCGAAATTCAGTTCGTTTCGGTATAGAACTGAATTTATTCTTACTTCGGTTAGTTTTCACTTACTTTTCGCTTCGTGGCCAGCGTTTGATAAGGTCCTTTGACTGGTCTCTTTGTGGTGGAGTTTGCTAGGAATTTTGCAGCGACAGCTGGTAGACCAGACAGCCTTGTGTCCCCCTAGCCTCTTGCTGCTATTCTACTTGCAGGCCTCAAGCATGGCCTGTGATGTTGAAAGAGGGTACCTGTCCATGTGAATGAAACCAGGTGTCCCATTTCCACCCTCACAGACCACAGCACGGTCCTGCAAGTAGAATGACATCAGTGATGGGGGCTCCATAGTGCAGTGGTGGGTTTGGACCTGAACACCAGCCCATTGCCTCACTGGACCAGGTAACTGCCAGGGGTGGGAATGGACTGATCTATGGACAGGATATGACAGGATTGGCCTGTCGTATCTTGCCCATGTGTTCAAAGGTACTGAACTCTACACTTTGGATAATTCCTTTTAAATTCAGACTAAAACTAAGGTTGGATTTATGACCCAACTGACGTGGGAAATACTAGCCACTATGCACGAAGATTAAAACTGCTCCTATGAGTTAGGCTTAGTCCCCTGTCTATACTCTGCCTCTTAAAAATTTCATATAAGCACATATTCTAGAATTTGCAGTTAGTTTCCAGAAAAACCTGTTGTTGTTTTTTAAACTTAACCCTCAAATGTATGTAAGCAGTGTCTGCTGCAAATTTTTTATTAATAAATTGGCAGATTCAAATACCCTTCCCCAAAATGTTGCTTCTTGGTGTGCAAAAGTATTTTTATTCATTTATTTTAAAACTATTGTAGTCGGCCTTTTCTTTCTAAGAGTTCAAGATGGCCAAAAACAAGCCTTCTGTAAATTACCGTAACAGTTTAAAATAGCCATTACAGTTTATAGCAAAACACTAAAGCACTGCAATAGTGGCAGATAATAAACAGGCAGCAGCAACAAAAATATTTAAAAGATGAGAGAGGCTTTTTTAAAAAGAGTACATTACAAACCAGATGCCTTACAAATTTTGGAAAGAGGGTCCAAAGATGTGGTGCAGCTGATCTGTAGTAGAAGGTACATTAAGATTTATAGAGATAGATGTTGTCACCTGTCTGTTTTGTTCACTCATTCTTCACAGGTAGATCTTTTTGGCTTGTTTGACCTGCTTTATAACTGTAATATGCTCCACTAGTTCCTGGAAAATCTGATGAAGACTTTTTCCAGAAAACTTCATCATTCTGACTTTCTGTTTTTTCAACCCATTTCCCCCTGCTCCATTTATGATTAGTTCTTGTAGCTTCATTTGACACAATTGATTCTAACAGCATGTGCAGACTGGCCTAAAGGGCTGGCCTGGGGGTGGAGTTGGGTTGGGGTGACTGCACGCCAGCCGCCCCGACTTTGTCCCGATGCCGCGTCATGCCATATGGCATCAGAGTGCCTTGTTGACACAGCGTGTAGACACACTGCACCAAAGGAGTGCAAAAGAGCTGTGGCGATGGCACTAAGGGCAGCTTTTTGCCACCCAAAAAGGAGTGGCAAAAAGCTGGATCGGGGCTGCAGCGCGTGGTTGCCGCAGCCGCGATCCAGCGCTCTCAGGGGTGGCACAGAGCCACCCCTTAGGGGCATTCTGTACGACCCCTAAATCAGTTGATATGATGTATGTCTTCTTATATGACAAAATGTATAACTTATTTACAGTAATATCCAATTTAAGGGGGGATACAAACAGCCCAAAAGGGGAGGCTTAAAGCCACCCCTTTTAGGTTGGATCAGGTTTAGAGCAAACAGATGCCCAGCCCTAGTCTAGCCAGATTCTGTCCCAAAAAGGAGTGGATAAGATCAGCTCCTTTTTGGGGTGGTAAAAGTCACTCCTTCTCTCAAAGAGCTGGCTTTCCCCCCGGTTCTGGGGAAAGTGGCATCTAAGTGCCATGCCCTCAAGTGGGAGAGAAGCTGACTGTCGTGTAATCACCAGCCTGACTTCTGTCTGGCTTAGGGATGTGGTGCATGTAAATGCCATGCCCCCAAGCCAGCCCCAAGCAGTCTCAAATGGGCTGTCTGTTTCGACCCTAAGTGCAGTATCTTGGGCTGTGCTTATGGTGGTCAATCTTTGTCTTGAACAGTACATATATCTCTGGGGTGGGGAGTGAGATGGGAGCAAGAGGTTAACATTGTCATAAAAATTTGGATTTGTTGAGTAAAGCCAAGAAAGAATTGTTTATATGGAGGCACCATTTTGAAATCTTCCATTTCTGTAGCATTATTTCCCAGAGATAAAAAGTTAATATGTACAACAACAGTTTTAAAGTAACACATTTAGTTTTATATATGTATAGTTTTAAACTGAACTTTTAAGTGTTTTCTTTCCAAAACTGTTACAATGCATCCAGACTTTCTTAAACTTGCAGATTAAAAATTAGTATAAATGCTGTAAGAGCAGCACATGGTAGGATTGGTGCCAGAAACTGAACAAAAAATAATAATTAAATCTTTCTCAAGTGCCATGAGTGAAGAGGTCTAATTAACAGTTTATGGATATTCCAACCCAATTGTGTAGCAAATGAGAAGACTATTACTGCTGGTCTCTGTCCTTTAGGTCAGAGTTCCCCAGCCTATTTGATGTGCTAGATTACTAGTGGCCAGTACTATGTTAGTGCCATATTATTACTGTATTTGATTTATTTCCTGGAAACTCACCATGGACCAGCAGCTGATGGCTTGTGGACCAGCATCTGCCAATTATATTACCACTTTAATTAGCTTTAGACTACCAAGAGAACAAAAGTACAGACAAATTATGGGCCTTTGCAGACTGCCTGAAATAGTGCAAATTGAGTCCATTTTAACTGGCTCAGTGCTAGGGAATCATGGGGACTGTAGTTTATTGTGGCACCAGAGCTCTCTGACAGAGAAGTCTCAATGTCTCAGAAAAACAACAACAATTCCCATGATTCCCTAGCACTGAGCCAGTATGTCACTTTCTGCCTTCCCAGAAAGCACTTTTTTTGGTTGATGTAATTGTATCGAGTTTGAGAACAAGTGGTGGTGGTTTAAATGGAAACAGCACATCGGCATTGATAGTCTCACAGAAAAGGGAATACTGACTGTTTATATATCTGTAAATTCCAGATCCAGGTTAGTTCAGATACATTTTGCTGGAATTGCATAAAGCTGAAACATAGAGAGATCTTCAACTACAAGTCTAGAATTTACCTTAATGCCTCCATTAATAATTTATTACATGCCAGATAGTTCTCCCTGGTTGTAGATACAGACCAAGGAACCAGAACAGAAATATCTCATGTATAAAGAGAATTCACTAGGAAAGTCTGAAAGAAGAACAGAATGATTTGGGATTTTGGTGGTTTCAGTGTTCCTTGGATTTTTCAGAACTACTTCACTCTTTCTGTCTTTCAATTAAATTAGATCCATAAAAAGCGTAACTTGTCTGCCAAATTGCTCTGCTTAGGAGACTGCAAGATGCCTCTAAATAATGGAAATCTCAAAACCTTTAGTTTGATATATAATGAACAAAACTTCAGAACACTAGCCAAGTCAAGGGGGAATGCCTAGAAGATTTAATACCATAATCACACCTGTATATATTTCATATACTTTCCCACATACTGAGAAATGAAGTTGTGGAAGCTGTAATAAATAAGTTTCCTTTCATTTTGTTCTGATTCTCTTTTTTTTAAGACAAAAGAAATAGTGTTAGCGATTCCATGCATGGAAATTCACTGTTCCTTTGGGCAACATTAGATTAACTACTCACTAGTATGGTGTAGTGGTTTGAGCATTGGACTACAATTCTGAAGACCAGGGTTCAAACCCCACTCAGCCATGGAAACCTACTGGGTGACCTTGGGCAAGTCACATTCTTTCAGCCATTCAGTCAAGGCAATGGCAAACCTCCTCTGAATAAATCTTGCCAAGAAAGGTTCACCTTAGCGTTGTCATAAATTGGAAAACAACTTAAAAGTACACAACAAAAAGTTTGGAAAAGCAAGCATGTGAAACTCTTGAAGTTTCACTTGTCAGGTTGTGGTCACCAAGAGATCACAAAAACAGAAAAGCATATTCCCTCCAGAAATGCTGTAGGAGTTAATTTTCTTTAAGTAAATATATACATCTTTTTCTTTTCTTTCTTTTTCAAAATGTGTTTTTCTTGAGATTAATGATTGCATTCTGAAACATAGGGGCAAACCAGACCACCCCGAAGCCTGATCTGAAGCCAGATCAGGGCAGTGGCAACCTCATGCAGCAACCCCAATCTACCTTTTTGCTGGCCAAAAAGTTGTCTTTTTCTGCCCCATCATGAACAGAATCTGGCTTTAAGGTGTTCTGGCGGCATGCAGCATGTAAACGCCATGCAGCTGGAGCACGGAAGCCAGTCCACATCTGGGGAGCTGGGTGGCCTCAAGATGTCTTGGGGACATGCAGTGTCGCCTCCGTAACTATGTAATTGCTACATAGTTATGGCTCTTAGTTAGAAGAATAGAACTCACGGAACTCTGTGAAACTTACTTCTGAATAAAATGTTTATCATAGTGAAGATTATAATCATACAGTTGGAAGGGACCCTATAGGGCATCAAGTCCAACCCCAGCTCAATGCAAGAACTCCAGGTAGGCCATCCCTAGTAGGTGGAAACCTCAAACGTAAACAGAATAAAGTACGAAAAGCATCACAGTGCATGATGGTTGGGTCATACCATAATACTAATGCAATTTGGCTGAGGGGTTTAGCACACTGAGGCAAATTGCTTAAATCTTGTGGAAAAATGGGATTTAAACATAAAAAAATCCCTGCAAAAGTGGGTTGTTTTTCGGATGTATTTGTGTGAAGGAGAAATAATGTGACATTAACCCAAATGGAAAGTCGCTGAAACCTGTTCATTTTTACATTTGGAAATTCCCGAAAGTAAAAAGGAGCAGGTTTTGGCGACTTTCTGTTTGGGTTAATGTCACATTATTTCTCCTATTTCTAGTTTCTGTTTGGGATAACCCTGAACGTCATGTGAAAAACAATCTGCAAAAGTGGGTTGTTTTCACTTTAATAGTTTCTGCATGGGATTCATCCCGTGTGATAAACTCCTTATTTGTATGAGATGGTTGACAGAGGCAATGATTGGAGCTTTTATATGTTTTTTTTTTTAATGTATTTGAAAGCTCCATCTTTATATTTTTCTGGTCATCCCCTGACTATATCATAGAATTTAGAATCCTTTTCAGTATGGCTGGCCACAATTGAATTTTTCATTCATACTATTTGTACTGTTATTTGTTTAATTATTTTCATGCACTGCTTTATGCCAAAAAGTTTGAGAAAGATAGAAATCATGACAATTCCCATCATATCTTGATTTAATGAAGCAAGTTATGAATGAGCCTTTACCTTTTCATTTGTGGTACGAGCAGAAAGTCTGCAAATAACCATCATGCATCTTTTGTCTGAACTGGGAAATTATGTTTATTAGCTTCAGAACAAACGAATATATTAAAGCATAGGTTGACGCTGATTTTAATATCCTGGGATTTTTAAAAACTGGTAACCATATTCTCTTGGTTCATATGAAAGAAGAAACTGTGATTAATTTGTTGCTTCCAGATTTAATTGTGGCTTGCACAAAGAGAGGAGCAGAAGTTACATTCATATCTCAGATTGTCTCAATGAGTATTCTGGAACAAAATTCCATTTAGCTCCAGATATATTTAATAATAATAATAATAATAATAATAATAAAAAATTGGCCATTTAACAGCAAGATCACTCTATGAGGCTCTTGACTTTGAATATCCCATCTGTAGTCATGACTATCAGTAATAGCTCAGAAAAAGAACAGCGATTTCAGTCTAATATGGGAAATTATTTTCCTAATCTCAATGGGCAATTCTTGAGATTTTGTATTAAAATATCATAATCTTGATGCATTTATCCAGTTTCAGTTTGACTGCTAAAGAAGCATATAGAAGTCTTGCTTCCACTAGCAGTTTTGTAAATTCTTGCAAAGACACAGTCAGAGTTAGAACCATAAATAGCAAGTAGGAAAACGCTTGCAGTGTTGTGTAAATTAACTGCCTCCTCCCCTCCATACTTTCTCTCATCTCCTAACTCTGCTCTGCAGGGGAAAAAAAATCTTCTTCCCTATTCTGATTGAAGCAATTCTGTTGGTGTGAATTCTTAAATGGATACCAGTCGCATCAAATAGTGTATTGTATTTTTGTTCATCAGCTCCAAAATTGCATTGTAACAAGTTGAATGAACAGGTTTTTGCTCCCATTCATATAATCTGAACTAGGCTTCAAATGTGAAATACATGTTATTGATTTTAGTCCCACTTTATTACTATTGGCAGCTTGTTTTTAATGGGGAAAAGAAAAAGATGGAAGTTACATACATACTGCTGTTATTTCAAAGTAAACCATTTTTGGGTAATTGTGCAGTCATCAACAAAAGCAACCAATGCACTGAGTACCATCACCATTACTGAAATAACTTTTTTTCCATATTTGGACATTCTTTATCTCCTGAGTTGGTCAGAAAAGCATGATAATCAGTTAATTAAGCTTTTACTGCAAAGCACATTGATTGTACAACAGCAGTACAACTTCTTTCACTAGGACTGGCTGTGCTAAATGCAAACTCTACTATCACAATGTAGGTGTTCTGAACATTAATGATTTATTTTCCTTTGAAGACTCATTAGCATAGATTCATGAACATAATAGTTCTCAAAGCAAAGAAATGAAAGGAGAACAAATTCCAACAGCTTGTTTTATCACTTTATTATGTCAAGGTAAATAAAGAAAAGCTGTTGTACCTGAATGTCAAATTATCAGATTTCACAAGCTTCGCCTTATGCAATATCATCACTGTGATTAAAGTTGATAAAAAGTTTTGTGTTTCTCATTAGCTCAGTGATCTACATGCCCTCTGTGAGGCATTCAGATAAATGAAGCTAAATCCATATAACGTATAGACTAATATTTCTGAGGAGAAACCATTTTACAAGAAAAAAGAGAAAGCCTTAGAGCCAGCAAAACTGACAAGTCTGCTAGTCATATTTCCTTCTGGTATCTTGGGCAAGAAAACAGTAAAGATATTGTGTAAGAAAAAGTTGTATTAGCTGTGGATTCCAGTACTAATATGACACTGGATTAGATAATATGTGGGGCTTCTTCTAACACTGCAGTTCTATGATATACCGTATTTTTCGGCATATAAGACGCACCCAATTTTAAAGGAGGAAAATCTAGGAAAAAAAGATTCTTAACCAAATACTGTAGTAAAATATTTTATATCAACTGTATAAAGTTAACAGCAGTTTAAGAACAATTTTAAGTTGTAAATGTAAGTTTAAGCCAGCAGCAGGGCCAGGTGTTGCACAAATTCCCTGCCCAACTTTCTTGCAAGTCTCCTGTCGCCTTATGGTGACTCCATGAATTTCTTAGGGTTTTCTTAGGCAAGGAAGACTCGAGAAGTGGTTTTGCCAGTTCCTTCCTCTGAAATACAGCCTGCAGCACCTGGGATTCCTTGGCGGTCTCTTAGGCAAGGAATCCTCAGAGCTGGTTTGTGCCTGTTCCTTCTTCTGAAATAGAGCCTCCAGCACCTGGTATTCATTGGTGGTCTCCCCTCCAATGACTAACCAGGGCTGACCTTGCTTAGCTTTCAGGATCAGATTGGATCTGGTGCCTTTAGGGCAGGGGTAGGCAACCTTTCCCCTTTAAGGGCCGAGGGACTTCAGCTCCCAGAATCCTAGGAGCTATTGGCCAACATGGGACTATTGGCCAACATGGCTGAGGCTTCTGGGAGCTGAAGTCCCTCGGCCCTTAAAGGGGAAAGGTTGCCTACCCCTGCTTTAGGGGATTTGGGCACTACTTGCAGAACCATGGAATATCAGAAGGCCAGAGTTGGAAGGGGCTCTCCTGTGGTCATCCAGTCCACCCCTCATCAATGCAAGGATGTAGCACTAAAACATCCCTGGCAAAAAAGACATCCTAGAATCCTATAGTAAGAAGGGATTCCCCCAGGGTCATCTAATCCAAGCCTATAACTGAAGCACCCTGTGTAGAACAGCATGCTAGAACTCCTGTACAGCTGGAAGCCCTGGAGATCATCCAATCAACCCCTGAACAGTGGAAGACACTGCCTTGGAGGATGGGGGAGTCTCCTTTGGAGGTTTCTAAACAGAGGCTGGATGGCCATCTGTCCCAGGAAGGACTTGGATTGTGTCTTCCTGCATGGCAGAAGAGGGTTGGACTGGACCCTTGGGGGTCCCCAACTCTAGAATCCTATTTATTCCTTATGGAGTAAGAGGTTTAGACTGGATGGCCATTAGAGGTCCATTCCAACTCTAGGATCCTATGTATTCTTGCACGGCAGAAGAAGGGGGTTGGACTAGATGGCCCTTGGGGGTCTCTTCCAACTCTAGGATCCTATGTCTTCCTGCATGGCAGAAGGGGGTTAGAATGAATGACCCTTACAGATTCCTTCCAACTCTAGCATCCTATGTCTTCCTGCATGGCAGAAAAGGTCTAGACTGGATGGCCCTTGGAGGTCCCTTCCAACTCTAGGATCCTATGCCTGTCTTACTGCATGGCAGAATCATAGAATCCTAGAGTTGGAAGAGACCACAAGGGCCATACAGTCCAACCCCCTGCCATGCAGGAACTCCCAATCAAAGCAGGAAGAAGAGGGCTAGACTAGATGACCCTTGGGTACTAGGATTCTGGGTATGGCAGGTGCCAGTCAGTCTCTGGCTGGTAGAGAGCCCCCCCTTGCCCTTGCCCTTGCCCTTACCATAAATGCTGCTTTAAAAATTATTTCCATCTCCCAGCTATGAGACGGTTGGGGAAAAATGAGAAAGTGTTGGGGGAAAGGACTGCCAATATACTAGGTGATGCATTCTGGGGTATGTACAATTTGCACCCAAGTAAGTGAACCTGGCCATGTCACACACTCTCAGCCTCAGAGGATGGTAATGGCTACCCCCATTTGAAGAAACATGCCAGGAAAACCCCATGATAAGGTTAAAAGTCACCATTGTGACCATTAAAATGTCCTCCATTTTGAGCACGGCTAAGAAGCATGGATTTACATTTATATTAGTGTTTTTAGCTTTCTCTACCTTTTTTTCTTGTATGTCCTACATTTTTTGTAGTGACTTGTCCTCCTTTGCATTGAAGACATTTGGTCACCCTGTCTGAGTATCAGAGTATGACTCTAGAAACCAGGGTTCGAATCCTGGCTCAGCCATGGAATCCCCCTGGGTGACCTTGGGCAAGTCACACTCTCTCAGCCTCAGAGAAAAGCAATGGCAAACCCTTTTTGAACAGGAGGACAGGAGGAAAGGTAGGAGGAGGGGGGGAAAAGGCAGGGAGATTTGAAGGCACACAAGAACAACAAAAAAGTCTGCAATTGTTTCATAGGTAGTACATGGGAATAGGAGTCAGTGTGGTGTAATGGTTTGAGTGTTGGACTACCACTCTGGAGACCTGGGTTTGATTCCCCACTCTGCCATGGAACCCACTGGGTGAACTTGGACAAGTCACACACTCTCAGCCTCAGGGGAAGGCAATGACAAAAAGAACCTATGCCCAAGCAACACATTAACTTTGGCTGCATCTGCATTGCAGAGATTTATTAAAGCAGTTTTACACCGCTTTAAATGCCCTGGCTCAAGGCTATGGAATTCTGGGATATACAGTTTTGTGAGATACTTAGCCTTTTCTATCAGAGAGCTCCAGTACCACAAAGAAAACTGCAGATCCTTGAGCTCTCTCTCTCTCTCCTCCCTTCGTTTTTAACCCCTTGTTTTTGGGCTCTTTCTCTCTCTCCTCCCTTCGTTTTTAACCCCTTGTTTTTGGGCTCTTTCTCTCTCTCCTCCCTTTGTTTTTAACCCCTTGTTTTTGGGCTCTTTCTGTCTCTCCTCCCTTCGTTTTTAACCCCTTGTTTTTGGGCTCTTTCTCTCTCTCCTCCCTTCGTTTTTAACTCCTTGTTTTTGGGTTCTTTCTCTCTCTCCTCCCTTCGTTTTTAACCCCTTGTTTTTGGGTTCTTTCTCTCTCTCCTCCCTTCGTTTTTAACCCCTTGTTTTTGGGCTGTTTCTCTCTCTCCTCCCTTCGTTTTTAACCCCTTGTTTTTGGGCTCTCTCTCTCTCTCCTCCCTTCTTTCTTCCTTGGACTGTTTCTCCCTTCTCTCTCCTTTTTCAAACCTCTCTTTCTGTCCCTGGCTTCCTTCTCCTTCTCTCTCCGTTTTCAAACCTCTCTTTCTGCCCCTGGCTTCCTTCTCCTTCTCTCTCCGTTTTCAAACCTCTCTTTCTGCCCCTGGCTTCCTTCTCCTTCTCTCTCCGTTTTCAAACCTCTCTTTCTGCCCCTGGCTTCCTTCTCCTTCTCTCCCCACTCCCCGTTCTCATTCTCCTCCTTCTCTACCCAGCGTATATTCGACATATAAGGCGCACCAACTTCCCCACCTCCGTTTTGGGGAAGAAAAAGTGCGTCTAATATGCCGAAAAATACGGTATTCCACAATCAACCTTTGCTACCAAAAGAAGCTTAAACCACCCTCTAAAAATAAACTATTTGCTGTGTAGAATGCAGTCATTAGTAAGTGGCATGGACATTAAATGGACCTCAAATGGTTGCTATCACACCATTAGTGTTGAGGAAAATAAGTCTTCTACCATACTGGAAACTATATGTGTTTCCCCAACAGTGCAGTGTAATGCAGTAAAAAAAAAGGGTGGGTGGGTGGGTGGGGGAAAATCCAGTTGTTTTAATAATCAGGTTCTTTGACAAACTGTGATGTGATGAAATTAAAAAAAATGTTTTGTTTTTTGCTGTGTAGTGTTGCTTGCTTTTGCTCTTTGGTTCCATTTTTTCTCTATCACATGAGTATGCTTGTTTTCCTTTAAAAAAGCAAAAGAGTGAATAGTGACGTGATTAGGCAAATAACCTTTATTCCTACCAGCTTTGCAATGAAGTGTGCAGTATGGTAGGATAATTGTTGACAGTTTTGATAAATGAAAATAACAAGAGAGATACAGGGGAGAGCATAATGGTTCAGATAATGGGAATTGTTTATATTTGAAATTATAACACAGACCTCTCTTGGATGGTTTTGTATTCTCCTGTCATTATAAGGAATAATCATTGGATAATGGGAGCCACACAGATGCTATCTTTTATTCATTTTAACTATGTTTTTTCTTTTCCCTGGTGGCGCAGTGGTTAAATGCCTGTACTGCAGCCACTCACTCATAGACCACAAGGTTGCGAGTTCAATACCAGCCAGGGCTGAGGCTCGACTCAGGCCTGCATCCTTCCGAGGTCGCTAAAATGAGTACCCAGATTGTTGGGGGGCAATCAGCTCACAGTTGTAAACCGCTTAGACATCCCATAGCGTGATATGAAGCGGTATATAAATAAGCTGCTTTGCTTTTCTCTCTTTGAAATAATTGCAGCTTCCTAAGACAACTATCCCACACTGAGAAATGATAACAGTTACCAGTAAAACCAATAGCTAAAAGAGTAAAATAATAATACTGTAAAATTAATAAAAATGAATTAGTAAAGAGCTATTAAGGCAGCATATTGAATCGTGGTTATTATAATTATTAAGCAACAAGTTTGAGTTTTGTCACATAGAGAGTTAAAATAACCTTTGTTACTGTAAATAAATGAACAAGCTTGCTAACTTAATCTATATTTGCATCTTAGGGTTCTTTAGTTGTTTAATAATAATAATAATAATAATAATAATAATAATAATGTTTATTTATACCCCGCCCCTCTGAGAACAATCGGGGTGGCTAACAATATAAAAACCAAGTACATTCAACCCCGGTTTTTATGCCTGCTGGGAGAAAGGTATCCTTCGTATGTTGGGTCACATAGCAGCTAAAGCATGGGTGATTTCTGGTGGGGAAATGATGCCTGGAGAAAGACTTAAGGATCCCCTGCCTCTTCCCCTTCAGATATTTGTTTCTGAAGTTTTCTTTGTAAGACAAAAATGTTTGTATAAGAATATACTTTGCGACTGGTTGGACAGAAATAATTGTATCTTCAGTTATTTCAGACTCTGATATGTAGAGCATTGCAAGAAATCATAGGAGGTTTCATGGTGCTGATTATGTTTTCTTTGACAGGTCCTCCACCACATGGAAGATATCAAAATACGGGAAATGCAGATTTTTGATTATAAAAAGAAGATAGCAGAGTCTGAAACAAAATTAAAACAACAACAGAATCTCTACGAAGCTGTGAGATCAGACAGAAATCTCTACAGTAAGAATTTGATTGAAGCTCAGGTACCATAAAGCAATGTTGTTCTTAGGTTTGTTTTCCCATTTTGGTTGAACCAGCCATTCTCATATAATATGTGGAATGGAAAGATAATGAAAGCCAATGCCAATATGACATTTATAACATTTTTTGTCCTTCAGCTCCCCATAGGCATCACATAGATGCTGACTGAATATGTGTGGAAACAAGTACTCTCTAGAATACTTTTAGTTCCTTCATGGTCCTGGGACTACAGATGTTCTGCCCATGTTAGATACCCTCCAAAAATCGCCTAAGAATTTTATTGTTATCAAATGGGGAACTATTTTTCAGGAAACCTTGAGTCAAGATACAAATTAATGCTCTCCATAAACTAATTGTCTAAATTCAGTGTCACTTGAAAATACTTTCATTTCAGAATATTTCTGTATCACTTTAATCAAAAAAAGTTTCAAATATTTTACAATAAAAACAGATAAAGTAAAACCTATGAGTAAAATAATAATGCCATGAAATTTATTTTAAAAATCAAATAGTAAAAACTAGGGCAGCTGATAAAATTAACAATGAGAAAAACAATATTCAGAGTTTGGGAAGTAGGAGAGTTAAATAGGACTGTAACTCAGTGATGGTTGTCTTGATACAACATTCAAGAAATTATAGATCAGCAGTGTTTTTGAGTATGTATTAAATATTAAACCAATACTACACATCAAATTATTTATTTGTTCACTTGTAGAAAATAGTAATATAAGCAGGTAGGACAAAACTCATGGATCACAACAGAAAAAACAAATTATTTTGTGTGGTAATGATGGCCCCTAAAACAAATTAGATTAGTTACAAAAGACCACATAATCCTGATTTAGCACCTGACTAGAAATGAAGCCTCTATCTTTTTTTTATAGAGTAGAATAATTATTGTGGCATTAGGTAAGGTTAAATATGTGGCAACCAGTTAATATATTAATGCATGATGTCACTATTTAAACGTTGCCTTCTTGACACTAGGATAGAAATTATTTATGATCGTTTTATTGTATTTATGTACTATATAAAATGCTGGCCAACAGACTGGAAACGCTCAATATACACCCCCATCCACAAAAAATGGGACACAAAAAACTGTACGAACTATAGAAACTTAGCTGTAATCATAGTTTTTTGTGGGTTTTTCGGGCTGTGTGGCCATGTTCTAGAAGAGTTTCTTTCTGACGTTTCGCCAGCATCTGTGGCTGGCATCTTCTCTGAAGATGCCAGCCACAGATGCTGGCGAAACGTCAGAAAGAAACACTTCTAGAACATGGCCACACAGCCCGAAAACCCACAATAAAATATGGATGCTGACCATGAAAGCCTACGACTTCACATTAGCTGTAATCTCCCATGCAAGCAAAATTATGCTCAAAATACTGCAACACAGACCCCAACCACATATGGAGAGAGCAATCCCAGAGGTACAAGCAGTTCACCAAGGAATTCCAAAAGAAAATCAACATGAGCTTTAGCAAAGCCTTTGACTGCATTGATCATGAAAAGCTATGGAATGCTCTCAAAGACATGGGAGTGCCAATAGACTTGATAGTTTTGCTGAGAAATCTACACAGGACAAGAGGCCACTGTCAGAACAGAATATGAAGAAACGGAATGATTCCCAATAGGCAAAGGAATCAGGCAAGACTGCACACTATCACCATACTTGTTCAACTTGTGTGCAGAAAATATATGAAGAGTAGAGCTAGACTCAGAAGAAGGAAGAGTGAAGATAGCAGGAAGAAACATCAACAATCTAAGATATGCGGACGACACAATATTAATAGCAGAAAACATCAATGACTTGGAACAATTACTAAGGCAGATTAAGGAAGAAAGTGCAAAGGCAGGCCTACTGCTTACATAAAGAAAACAAAAATAATGACCACGGAGGAACTACATAAATTTGAATTAGACAATGAGGAAATTAAAGATTTCTTGTACCTGGGATCAAACATTGTCCAGAATAGGGACTGCAGTCAAGGGGATAAGAAGAAGACTAGGAATGGCAAAAGTAGCCATGAAAGAGCTAAAGAAGATCTCAAAGAGTAAAGCTATACAACTGAGCACCAAAGTTAGAATTGCCCAAGCCGTAGTATTCCCAATCACTGTGTACGGATGTGAGAGCTGGACTGTTAAAAAAGCAGATAAAAAGTAAATCTTCTCATTTGAGATGTGGCATTGAAGAAGAGTGCCGAGGATACGTTGGACAGCCAGAAAGAGAAACAAATGGGTTCTTGAGTAAATCAGGCGGAAAATATGCCTGCAGGCCAAAATAATTAAATTGAGGCTGTTGTACTTTGGCCACATCATGAGAAGGCATGACTCATTGGAAAAGACAATAATGCTGGGAAAGATTGAGGGTAGAAGAAGGAGAGGTAGACGGCACACCAAATGGCTAGACTAAATTAGGGAGGACACAGGGAGGAAATGAGCAGTGGAGGACAGGGCAACTTGGAGATGTCTCTCCTCCACAGGTCACCATGAGTCGAAAGTCAACTGAAGGGCAGCTGACAACAACAATTACCTTCCAACCCACTGCCCTGAGGCATTACACAAAAAGTAAAAACATTTAAAGCAGTACAGAGATAAAAACTTGAAAAACAAATTAAAATTTAAGGATCTTTAAAAACATTGCAGAATAATTTAAGAACAAGCAAAGCAGAACTGTTTCAGACACCAAGCACCTTCAGTCTTTCCCAGCATTATTGTCTTTTCCAGTGAGGCATGCAGAACAACCCTGTTTTAGCTGTCTACCAGAACCTCAATACAGATGGAGTCAGTCTAATTTCCCCTGGTGAGATGTTTCACAGTTGAGATGCTGCTACAGTGAAATCTCTGTCACATGTGCACATCAATGTAGTCTTGTGAGGTATTGGGGCATGCAATAGGGCCTCCAGTGAAGTTGTCAAAATTTCAGCAGGCTTTTATAGGATGGGGTGGCATAGCAGCCTTTCAAGCAGTTGGTTAAAACTAGACATTCATGTCGAGGGAAAACATTTACCTTTTAAGCTGTTTACAGCTTTATAGGTTAGAATCAGGAACTTGAATTAAGCAAATTAAGCAAAGCCAGTGCAGTTCATGTATGACCAGTGTTAATGTGTTCTCTAAAATGCACACCTGACACCAGTCTGTCTGACACATTTTGCTTCCAAACACTTTTGTGGACAGCCCTACTCAGGCTGCATCTGCACTGTAGAAAAAAAATCCAGTTACATCCCTTTAACTGACATGGCTCAATGCTATGGAATTCTGGGAACTGGCACCAGAACTCTGGTGGCACCAGAACTCTGATAGAGAAGGCTAAATGTCTCACAAAACTATAAATCCCAGAATTCCATAGCATTGAACCATAGCAGTTACAATGAATTGACCTTCTGGGGGCACATAGAGGATATGGCCGTTTACCTTCATTTATTTACTTTAGAATATCTTATATTGTGTACAGCTTGAATTAATTGTAAGATCAATGAGCCATTTTGAATTTTGTTGTTTTGTTGTTGTTAACTGCCCTCAAGTTGATCTTGACTCATGGGGGCCCTATGGATGAGACATCTCCAAGACCCTCTGTCCTCCACTGCTCTGCAACCCTATACCTGTGACCTCCTTAATAGAGTCCATCCGTCTAGCATGTGGCCTTCCTCTCTTCCTACTTCCTTCCACCTTTCCCAGTATTATTGCTTTTTTCCAAAGAGTCCTCCCTTCTCATGATGTGTCCAAAGTATGACAGCCTCAGTTTGGTCATCTTGGCTTCCAGGGAGGTTTCCGGTTTGGTCTGCTCTAGGACCTACTTGTTTGTCCTTTTGGCTGTCCATTGGATCCTCAGCACTCTTTTCCAGCACCACATCTCAAAGTAATTGATTTTCCTCCTATCTTCTTTCTTAACTGTCCATCTCTCACATCCACACATGGTAATAGGGAATACAATGGCTTCCATGATTCTAACTTTTGTGCTGAGTTGTATATCTTTGCATTTTAGAATCTTTTCTAGTTCTTTCATAGCCACCCTCCCCATTCTTAGTCTTCTTCAGATTTCCTGACTGCACTCCCCATTTCTATCAATGTTTGATCCCAGGTATGGGCATTCTTTTAATATTTCTATTTCTTCATTGTCTAGTCTAGGTTGAACTTGTGAAGGTCCTCGGTGGTAATTATTTTTGTTTTCTTTATGTTCAATATTAAGCCTGTCTTAGCACTTTCTTCTTTGATCTTTCTTAGTAGGTGTTCCACATCTGTGAGGTTTTCTGCTAGTACTATGGTGTCATCTGCATATCTTAGGGCCTCTACAGACGGGCGGCCATGAGCCGCCCCGAGTAGCCGCGGATTGGGACCGAGGCTGTCCCACGCCTCGGACCTGATTCACCCTTATGGCGCCTCTGAAAAGGAGCGTTAAAATAGCGCTCCTTTCAGAGGAGCCAAAAGGGGCGCCTCTTCTGCTCTCCTTCTAGCTCAGTGTGTCCAGACGCTGAGCCAGAAGGACGTCATCGGAGCGCTTGCCATGTGCAATGGCAGGTGCTCTGATGATGTCCTCAGGAACGGCTTGGGGCGCCCGGTGTCTGGCTGCCCCTCCCCTTCCTGGGTTTGAAGACAGCACTTTTTGCTATCTGCATCCCCCCTTAAATTGTTGATATTCCTTCCTCCTATTTTCACTCCTCCTTCTGTGTCCAAGCCTGCTTTTTTTATAATATGTTCTGGTTGCGCAGTGGTTAAATGCCTGTACTGCAGCCACTCACTCATAAACCACAAGGTTGCGAGTTCAATACTAACCAGAGCCCAGGCTTGACTCAGGCCTGCATCCTTCCGAGGTTGCTAAAATGAGTACCCAACTGTTGGGGGGCAATGAGCTTACAGTTGTAAACCGCTTATACACTGCATAGTGTGGTATTAAGGGGTATATAAATTAAGCTGCTTTGCTTTGCTTTTGCATACAAGTTGAACAGATAGGGTGAAAGGATGCAGTCTTGTCTGACACCTTTGCCAATTGGGAAACATTCTCAATTGTTTCTCTGTGTTCTGTTCTAACAGTAGCCTCTTGTCCTGAGTACAAATTCTTCTCCAGGACTATCAGATGTTTTGGCACTCTCATGTCTTTAAGGGTGTTCCATAGCCTTTCATGATCTATGTCAGGGGTAGGCAACCTTTCCCCTTTAAGGGCCGAGGGACTTCAGCTCCCAGAAGCCTCAGCCATGTTGGCCAATAGTCCCATGTTGGCCAATAGCTCCTGGGATTCTGGGAGCTGAAGTCCCTCGGCCCTTAAAGGGGAAAGGTTGCCTACCCCTGATCTATGTAGTCTATAAAGCACATGCTGACTTTCTTTTGGAATTCCCTGGTGCACTCCATTAGCCATTTGTATGTTTGCAATGTGATCCCTAACGCCCCTTTGTTTCCTGGACCCCACTTGGACCTCTGGGATCTCTCTTTCCATGTATGGTTGGACTCCATGTTGCAGAATTTTCAGCACGATTTTGCTAGTGTTAAGAGATCAGTGCTATGGTTCAAAAGTTGCTGCAACCTCTTGTGTCTCCTTTTTTGTGGATGGGGATTGTTTCCAATCTGTTGGCCACCATTTTTCCCCCATATCTGTTGACATATGTTGGTTAGCACTAGAGTTGACTCTGGGCCTTTACAGACTGCCAGAAATAATGCAGCTTGCGTCCACTTTAACTATCCTGGCTCAGTGCTAAGGAATCATGGGAAATGTATTTTTTTTTTCTGGGACACTGAGCCTTCTCTGTCAGAGAGCTCTCGTGCCACAATAAACTACAGTTCCCATGATTCCTTGGTACTGAGCCAGGATAGTTAAAGTGGCCTCAAGCTGCATTATTTCTGGCAGTCTGCAAAGGCCCTCTGTCAGTGTGGATTGCAGCAGTTCAATTGGAATATCATCTCTTCCTGGTGATTTGTTTTTCGCTATTTCTCTTATGGCAGTTTCCACCTCACTTTTTAGAATCTGGGGTTCATTTTCATAAAGCTCTTAGAATCATAGAATCATAAAATTGTAGAGTTGGAAGAGACCACAAGGGCCATCCAGTCCAACCCCCTGCCATGCAGGAACTCCCAATCAAAGCATCCCTGACAGATGGCCATCCAGTCTCTGCTTAAAGACCTCCAAGGAAGGAGACTCCACTACTCTCCGAGGGAGTGTGTTCCACTGTCGAACAGCCCTTACTGTCAGAAAGTTCCTCCTAATGTTGAGGTGGAATCTCTTTTCCTGGAGCTTGCATCCGTTGTTCCGGGTCCTATTCTCTGGAGCAGCAGAAAACAAGCTAGCTCCCTCCTCAATATGACATCCCTTCAAATATTTAAACATGGCTATCATATCACCTCTTAACCTTCTCTTCTCTTCATTCTATGTGTCCTTCATTTTGTCATATCTTTTGTATAATTCTTCCAGTTATAAAGTCTATTTGATTTTTGTGTTGACCATCTGGTGATGTCTCTGTGTATACCTTCTTTCTGGTTGTATGAAGAAAGTGTTTGCAATGAATAACTGTACTATAGCAATAAAACAGTCATTGTTCAGTAATAGGCTAGCCTACCACAAGAATGAAAACTTGTCTGAAAAACTATGCTAGATTATCATTCCCCCTTGGGGTGTAAATTAAATTGGTGCAAAATAGTTGGAGAGAGCAAAGGTCTTGGAAGGCTTTTTCAGATTATTTAATAAAAGGCCCCCCATTTCCCAACCTTGTATATGCTGTTTCTGATCTCTAGGGTATCATAGGGCCTCGGCAGACGGAGGCCCCGGAGACGCCGCGGGTTGGAGCGCCGGCGGAGCTCAGCCTCCGCACCGCGGCGCTCCTGCGGCGAATCTAAAAGGAGCTCCAAATTGGCGCTCCTTTTAGATTTCAGGGAAAGTGCGCCCTAAAAGCGGCGGGTGCACTTTCCCTGACTTATCCTCCGCAGCGCGTCCGGTCGCTGTGGAGGGACGTTGCCCTGGAAGCGCCGGCCGTGCGGAGGGCCGGCAGCTTCCAGGGCGACCTCAGGAAGAGGAAGGGACGCCGCGCGTGCGGCTGCCCCTCCTCTTCTGGGTCTCGGAGACGGCCCTATTAGCCGTCTGCTGAGGCCCATAATCTCAGAAACAGTAAAATCTTTTCATAAAGAAGTTCTTGGTTGAATTTCAGTATTTTCTAGGATATTTTTACATTTTTCAGTCCTTCTGGTCCTGAGAGCTGTTGCTTGTTAATTTAAATTAGAATAACTGCAGCTTTTGCAAAATTCATGCATCTACTTTCAGAGTAGTATATTTCAGACCATGTGTGCAGTAACTTTTAAAAATAGCCTCTTTCTTGAGTATTTATGTGTAAGCTATCTAGAAGAATTACACTCAGTTTTCTCCTTTTTCTGGTATCTTAGCTTGTCAACCTGTAGCTTCAAAGGTCTATTTTAATCTGATGTATTTATGTAAGTGAAAAATAGTGTTCTTATTTAGTAGTTTTACTATACACTGATACTACTTAAATACTATTAGGAAAGTTCTTTCTCAAGGATGAGTATGGAAGCTTATCACTTATAATAACTCATGCTTCTAGGAAAGTGTAACAATCAGGTAGTACTACCGGCTTCTGTTTGATACACAAATCAAAACTATGCAGATTGTGGATTTATCTACCACTGCCTAAATCAATACATTCACCACTAAATTATTTTCTGTTAGGATGAGATCAATGAGATGAGAAAGAAACTGAAGATTATGACACACCAGGTAGATCAGCTGAAAGAAGAGATCTCTGCTAAAGAGGCAGCTCTTGTGAAAGTGCATCTGGACCACCAACGGATAGAAAAAGAAAAAGAGGCCTTGAAGGTAAAGTATTTCCTTCAATAAAAGAACACCATGATTCCTCAGAGGTAAAGAATCACTTTGAGTGCTTGAATTGGCAGAAACTTTGAAAAAGTTTACTAATAAGGACACAGGTACAGACAATCAGCCATAAGAGAATTCTACTTTTTGGAGGAAGTTGCTGAAGGGAGGTGGAGTAGTCCTTCAGTGTTAATGGTAGGAGCTGCTCTCCTAAGGCTGCTTGAGAGATTTTATTGTTTATTACTTCAAGATGTTATTTCCACTGAAGTGAAATAAAGGGAGTCTCCCGTTCTGGTGCCTGGATATGGAAAAGTCCTGTTGTCTTGCATATGAGCCAATGGTGATAATGTTGGTGCTGGGTGACACAGGTCTCTGCAGAGGCTACTTTCTTCTTCTGTGCTATAGGTTACTGTCAATGGTTTTAGTTATTTCTGTTGGATTAGAAGTAGATTCTGGGGTTGCTAGCCCCTTTTCTGGGAAGGCTGAAGACTGGTTCAGTTAAGACTGTCTCCTTTAGCAGAGTTCACAAGTGAAAGCATTGAATCTCTTGGGTCTCTCTGAGAGTAGTTTTAGCAAAGTAAGACAAACAGTTTTAATAGCTAAAACCATTACTACATTTAAAGGTGTATTCAAACATATATATGTGCAGTGTCTAAGTCTAATTCCTGGCTAATTACAGAAAAGTTTCAAGAGGGCCAGCTCAACTGAGCCTATATTCATCATCTTGAGGGAGGAGTCTTTTATGTGCTTGCAAACACACCTGATGTGGTTGCTTAGATACATCTCCACAATGGGTGACTGAGTAAATGGGGAAAGTCTGGGAAACAGCCTATATAGGGGTCAAGACATACAGGAAACCTTTACTTTCTAAAGCTCCAGTACTCTAATATGGTTGGGAAGGGTTAAAGAGAATGCTTGGTTGGGAAATATTTTCCTGTATTTGCCTTGGGGACAAAGCAAAGTTACTAAGTCCCCACCACCACCATTGTTATATGTAGAAATCTGTAGTGTATTGAAATGTCTTAACTCTACTAGTGGTAGTGGTGAGCATATTCATGTGGATGCTTTGGTAAAGCTGGCTACAATTAAGAACAAACTTAAGAAGCACTTAATAATTGGCATTATAACTAAGGAATGACAATGCCTGTGAATGGAGAACAGACATAAACAGTCTATTCTTTCTAATCTTTTTCACAACCTAATGTCTCCTACTTACAATGCCAAAGGCTCATCAAATCGTAAATTGCTGGTCCTTGATACCAAATAAGTACCTGAAAAAAATGCTATTAGGTTCATATTGTAGATGAGAAATCTGGATTAGCATGTATAACAACTTGGCGCGATGACAGCTGATGGCTGTCTCATTCCTTCTAGGAATGGAGATGAGCAGCTCAAATTCCTTTCCAGTTAGCTAGAGAGAGAGAGAAAGAAAGAAAGAAAGAAAGAAAGGGAAAAAGCAAGCAAGATTGAGAGAAAACTTACAGGATTGTCTAGCCAGGTATCTAGAGCTAGGTTAATAGCTAAGGAGCTAGGCCAGATAAGTGTTGCACCAGTGATGTGCAGGCATTTATTGAAAGATTTTATAGTTGGAACCAGCATGACATAGTGGTTTGAGTGTTGGACTGTAACTCTGGAGACTAGGGTTTGATTCCCAGTTCTGCCACGAAACCCACTATGGGCCTCTGCAGACGGGCCCTTTGTGACGTGTTGGAGGCAAGGAAGGGGAGGGGCAGCTGGACGCTGGGTGCCCCATCCCCTTCCTGAGGACTTCATCGGAGCAACGGCCCGTCCACATGACGGGCACTCCGATGACGCCCTTCTGGCTCAGCGTCCGCGCACACTGAGCCGGAAGAGGCACGCCACGCCTTTTGCGGCACCCCTTTTGCAGATTGGGGAAGGAGCGCTATTTTAGTGCTCCTTTCGCAGGTGGTGGAAGGGAGGATCGAGGCCGAGGTGTCCGGCAGCCTCGGCTTCGATCCTCCACTTCCCGGGGTGGCCCAGGGCCGCCCATCTGCATCCCCCCTGTGTGATCTTGGATAAAGCACACACTGTGAGCATCAGGGGAAGGCAATGGCAAATCTCATCTGAACAAACCTTGCCAAGAAAACCCCATGATACGTTGGAAATGACTTGAAAGCACACAACAAACACACAATCTTGGTTGTCCTAGGTCTTGCTGTTTGTACAGGTAACATTTAAAAATTTCCCTCAGGAGCTACAGCAGTAGCAAGATGACTCAGCAATTTAAAGACCTTTCAGCAAATTAATTTTGATTACTTGTGGTATTTGCTTGTTTGAAATTAGTTGTTAAATGTTCTTTGCTCTGGCTAGCGGAATAATACAATATGTATGTTATAGTGTTCTGTAGTCCAAAGCAGCAGTATAAAGTCTATATTACATGGATGCCATCACATTTTTCTAACGAGTTTCATATGTAATATTTCCGTGAATGCTAGAAATTTGACTTTTGAAACTTTTCCTAGCCTTGAGATGTAGTGGTGGAAAAGTATCACTTATTGGATTTCTGTTTATCCTGCATTTAGGGGTTTGAACCAGTCACAAGATTTGGCCTTGATTCTGATTCAGCATTTTTGAAAAATGGCTTATTTTGGTTGAATTGATTTGGAGCTAATCTTCTTTGACTTGATTTTCAAACTCAAGTTGAAATTCAGAATTCACAGAATGTATGCATCTCAATGGAATTTTTGGAAATCCAAAAATGGCAATCTGAAAATGGCTGTGCTATTTTTAAAAATGTTACATAGAATTAGATGAAATTTGCTGGAGCGGATTCTGCTGTCAAATGGCTGACAAATATCCTCCAAGGTCCTTGGTATTGTTATTTTGAAAATGAATGACACAAGGAAGATCTGGTCCTAACAGATTTGGACAATTTGAGATGTTTTGTGCAATAGTTTATGCAGAAAGAGAATTCTTGAATATGTGAGGAGGAGAGAGATTTGCTTCCCTTGTGTTTTCTCCCTAACAATTTGTATGAAACTAACACACCAAACCTGCAAAAAAGCTATTGTAGAAAGACAGATGCAAGGGACTGGGAAATGTGATGCCTGAAAACCAAATTGAGGCTTTTGAAATAGTTATGCACAGTGACTTTGGAAGGAACACCTCATCTTGTTTGCATTTGACTGTCATGTCATATTGCACATCAGCATTGCAAGGGGAGAATTAATAACAAGAATAATAATTTGGTTTGTTTTTAAATTCCTGTTTCAGCTAGGATCCATGGCAATATACTTGAGTGGTATGTTACTATTATCTTACTTGAGTCAGGAGCCATTTAAAAGGAGACAAAAGCAGACAAAAGCAGTATGATACTAGTGGTAGCAAAGAGCATAGCTTAACAACAGAAAAATGCACAATGCTGTATAGGTGGGTGGCAGGCAGAATGCTGGCAATGGAGGAAGCAGGCAGTCACAGAGACAGGGGACGTTTTCACACAGGCGGCTCTAAAGCCGCCTGGAAGCCCCCTGGAAGCCATCAGGAGTCATTCCGGCAGCGAAAACAGCAGCCGCCGGAATGACTCCTGATTGCCTCCGGCAGAAGCGCCTGTAATTCCTTTTTAAAAAAGGAATTAAAAAGATGGGGCTAAAGCCGGCTAGCGGCAGGGATGGCGCAGGGATTGCGCAAGATGGGGCGGGGCTTGCTGCGACGTAGTTTGAACACGACGAGCAAGACCCCGGAGTGAGGTAGGGATGGCGCAGGGATGGCAAAGGATGAGGAGGGGCTTGCTGCGACGTCGTGTGAACTTTTCCTGCACAGAGCCGGAGTGGGGCCGGATGGAGGTAGGAATGACTACCTTTTTTGCCCCGTGTGAAAACGTCCAGGGGCAGGTGGCAGCTATCTGGTGATAGCAGCACTCTTCCAAGATGGCACTGATAGCAAGCAGATGCTTCATTTTTGAATGGCAAAAGGATATCAGTCCCCTCTAATTAGTGTCAAAGGAACAATTAACTAGACAGACAGCAGAGGAAGGAGGCAATTGGTGGAAGGGGCACTTTCAGAAAGTGCCTCAGAGGCAGGTAGGCACCTACAGTAAGCAGTAGCAATATGTTAGGAATTCTGCAGAGTGACTGCAATCGTGGATCAGAGAGCTGGGCAGGAGAAGACCGTATGAAGCAGCTGGTGTGAAGGATAAGAGGCCTGCAGAATGAGGGGCAGGGTGTGGAAAGACGCTGCTAGACCGAGGAGACAACAGGACTTGCCAGATTCAAGTAAGTCTCCACCTCCAGGATGCTATTCTGAGGGCTGTACTACTTTTTTGGCTTGAGGTGGGCTGGCAGGATAGATGAAGATGAGAGATCTATGAGTCTGGAATTGCAAATGAGGGAAGTTGATCATCATAGACATATTCTTGACCTGAAAATATTTATTTTTGGTTTTGAAAAATATTTATGGTTAACCTTTGAAATGCTACATGATGTTTCTGGTTGTAGTTACCTTTTTCTAAATAAAGACAAAAGAAAAGATACATATATACGTACAAAGAGAGAGTTTGGTTTTTCAATAACAAATAACTAGTCCCCACAAATTCCTTGTAAATGAAGTTTCTTCTTTTGCTCAGGCAGAAGTTTATACTTGAAGATCAGTGAAAAGCCATTAATCTATCCTAAATCGAAAGAAAAGCAGGAGATTACTTTCAGTATTTCTTTTATTTAAAGGCAATGAATGTTGTCCAGGCTGGCTGCATGATGTCTAACTTTTCTAAATTCAGTCCAATTTTATTCTTCAAAGGTCAAGAGAAAAAACATCCATAGCAGATAATTATCATTTTCACAGAAGTGTCTGTTGGAGGAATCTCTTCCTTGCCACTTTTTGCTTTGCTTTCCTTTTGTCAATTTTGTGCTATGCTCCAGCAGCTCTGTAGGTTTTCAGCCATTGTCAGCACGTTAGTGTTATGACAGGATGTCAATAGAACTCTGTAAAAAGGTGATGAATTTGGGTTCCTGATGCATCTAGGAGTTGTTATATCAGCAGTGAAGAAAGCATTCAAAACCTCATTTCTTGTGCAAAATCTTCTGTTGTAATTAGTCTCTAATGTAACCTTGTCACCATGAAACCCTCTGCCAGCCTTATGACAGCAGCATAATTGCTATGCTCTATTACCTGCTCAATTATTCAGTAACAAAAGTCTCTGTGGTCTCATTTCCACCATGATTTAAAGTGAATTGCAGATCGGGTTATATGACCATCATTCCCACTTGAAACCGGTTCCGACCCTATTGAGCTCACTTGCAATTGCGATGAAGCAAGGCAAATGCAAAAACCCCACTGTTTCCTGACACTAGTTCTTTGGTGGTTCCTTTGAAAAGAATTGATTCTGAAACATGTTCAACAAGTGGGAACAACGGATCTGAATCGGATCATACTGGAGGGGAGGGACCAATGGCAGAAGGATGTTTAACATCCCGACTCAGTTTTTGAGAAATCCGCCCCCCCATGCTACCTTTGTGCTTGTGTGACCTATGGACACAATGTGTGTATACACACACGCACACACACACACACACACACACACTACTAAATATACGATCCATTGTTTTTGCAACTTGGCGGCATGCGAGGCGGTCAGGCCAATGGCAGCTCAGCGAGATAAGTAGTTGCAAGACCAATGCCAATGGATTGAATCTGCTATTATTATTATTATTATTATTATTATTTAAAAAAACCTCGTTCCCAAGCTGGGCTGCTGAAAGGGGAAATGGTGCACTTTTGAGCAGTCTGCTAAAGTTGCCCTGCTCTGGCCCCATCCTCACCATGTTACTGCTTGTGTCACCGATGACGTGTAAATGATTGACATGCATTTTGAAGTGGTGCAAACTAGTGGGAATGACAATTGTGCCAAAAAAGAAGCAATTACAAGGGAATAATGAAAAGATCTGCTTTCATAGTGGGAACGATGGACCCTTTGGAATCAATTTACCCACACGGAGTGAAGGCGAATTGCAAACCGGTTTAAATGAAAGTGGGAATTAGGCCTGTGACCTCCCATCACTTTAGCAATTGGCTTGAGGGCAGTCTGCTCAGATACCTCAGAAGCATTTCTCCTGAATACTTGAATGTAACTATGTCCACTGATTAGAGTTTGATTTGAACTGATGAAAAGGAACACTAGCACAAATCAAGGATTGAGGGCAGCTGTGTAACACTGAGATGTGAACTAAAAACAGATAGATGGAGTTCAGTTTTTTGTGTGTGTTATAGTTGCAAAGTCAGACCTAAAGGTCTTTGAGAACTATAGTTTTTTGTGGGTTTTTTGGGCTGTGTGGCCATGTTCTAGAAGAGTTTCTTTCTGATGTTTCGCCACCATCTGGCATCTTCAGAGAATGCTGGAATGGAAGAGAGTGGGTATATATATATATATATATATATACACACACACACTGTGAGACCCTGGGTAGGGAGGAGCAATTCCCATGTAAACTGTGTATTGTTCTGTTGTTGATGACAGGGCCTCAGGGTGAGAGGATATGAAAAAGAGGATTATTGTCTGTTAATTGGTGATCATTATCTGCAGGGAAAGCCCCTGACCCTGGTTGGTTTCCCATTTGCATTTGCTGAGTGCTGATTTTCCTATTTTGCAGGACTGGTAGCCAAACTTTATTTACTTTAAGGGTTTCTTCTTTCCTGTTGAAGTTGTCCAAGTGTTTGTGGATTTGGATGGCTTCCCTGTGCATTCCGACATGATAGTTGTTGGCATGGTCCAGAATTTCAGTGTTTTCAAACAGCATTTTATGTCCAGGATGGTTTATAATGTGTTCTGCTACTGCTGATTTTTCTGGCTGGCCCAGTCTGCCCAAACCCCCCACAAAAAACTATGGATGCCAGCCATGAAAGCCTATGACTTCTCTTTGAGAACTATTTCATTGCCCTTGCAATAAAGCCTCACAATAACTGCTTTCCCAGACAGAAAACAAATGTGGCACCCGTAAAAACAGCTACCAACACTTTGATTGTCAATTTTTGATTTTACGTCCGGTGTGCACTAAGTGTTAAATTTGGGTAGCTATCAAGGTAGTTCCCATGCCTGCCACTATCAGATCTGTCACCCACTCTGTCTTCCTTGGCTCAGTATCTGGCACTCTTATTATACAATGTTAAGTGTGCACACCAAGTTGAAATAACACTGCAGAATATTACTAAAATATTCTGGTTTTTCCAAAATACTTTAATGATTTGGTTATATTGTGCTTTTTTTTTTTTTTAAAACAGAAAATCTGGAAATTGAAAGCTTGCTGCTGCTGTTCCTGATCAATATGTAGTAGTTTGTGGATTAATTGTAATGTTAATAAATTTAGCACATATCTCCAGGATATCTTGCTTGTATTGTACTTGCTACAGTTCTACTGTAATAAGATACAATTGGGTAATAATCCAAACCTTCTTCCCTTGCTGCTTTATTTTCTTTTCAGCTCCAAAGCAAAGCAAGTTACTGTATCCTAGTATGCAACTTCTACCATGATCTTTGGTGCTCTGCCCAGGATTCAGTGGGTCAGAGGAGCAGTAGGGAATCCTTAAATTTGTATCTGTTTCCCATCTCCATGATTGAAGTTCATCCTTTAGAGGAATCTGATATTTATGTAACATAAAGGCTGCTAGGTTACAGTTAGACTTTTACATTGCAAAATAGCTTGTATTTCTGTGCCTTTAATGCATCAGAACCAAGGAATTTATATCAGTGGATTATGCCACCATCTAAAGCTATACCTTGTTTGCGGTTTGCATGTGCTGTGACATAAAGACAGTGGTATATTTTGATATACAGGTTGAGCCTCTCTTATCCAAAATGCTTGGGACCAGAGGTGTTTTTGATTTTTGATTTTTTTTTTTTTTTGGGGGACACCTGTATTTGCATATACATACATAATGAGATATCTCAGAGATGGCACCCAAGCCAAAACTTTAGGTTTCATGTATATCTTATATACTTTTAGATTTTATATATACCTTATACACATTGTCTGACACATGACACAGATGGGGACACAGGTACTAAGCCTTGCTGCAAACCAAGATGCCAACTCTGTCTCCACATTTATCCATGAAATGTCATCACAAGACCTAATGTCGTTACCCACAATATTAGGGGGACCTTCATGTACTCATCCTCCAATGTGATTTATGCCAAACTATGTCATCAATGCCCATCAGCACTCTACATCGGGCAAACAGGCCAGTCCTGTGCCAGAGGATAAATGGACATAAATCAGACATTAGGAATGGAATACACAAAAACTGGTGGCTCAACATTTCAGTCTTCCTGGGTATTCCATCTCAGACCTCAGAACGGCGGTCCTTTTTTTTTTAAATTTTATTTATAAAAATACAAAAAAAACAACAACATATAACATAATACAGTACACATACAATCTACAAGCAACATTTACATACACATGTAGAAAAAATGAAGGAAAAAATACACAATAACAAAAGAGAAGAAAAAGAAAAGAAAAGAACAAACAAACAAAAAAAAGAAATCTGCCGTCTGCATCGGCCCTTAGCCTCAAAGGTGCTACAAGATCTCTCTACATAGTGATTCTGCAGACTAACACGGCTGTATCTTTGAATTCTACCATATAGTTAAGTTAATTTTATAAATATTTTAAATAATTTCATTCACGAAACAAAGTTTATGTACACTGAGCCATCAGAAAGCAAGGGTGCCACTATCTCAGCCACCCCTGAAAAAAGTATTGGTTTTTGGAGTATTTCAGATTTTGGAATTCCAGATAAGGGAGACTCAACCTGCAATAAAAATAATTCAGCAATGCTGAACAGATGCACACTTTTTACACTTAGACAGCTACTTTAACATACTGTAGATTGCATGTTAATACCAGGCAGCATTCATTGTTGTTCTGTTAAGGAGGTTTGGTCAGCATCGAAACCAAGTAGTTGAGGTATAGATGTTGTGGATATGGGAAAATAAAAGTTTTATTAAAGGAACTAATAGTAGAACAAGTTATTTTAATAGTATGATAAAATAATCCTACCTGTCATCCTATTTTTTCCCTTGAATTGCAAAAAAATTGTACTTTGATTTTCTTGTTTTGACCTTTATTTCATCTGAAGAAACAAAGCAGATGTACCTGCTTATTGATATCAGGTCCTTTTCAGAATCTGTTGTACCAGAGCGGAATCAAATGTCTTTGACTCTGCAGAATACTGTGTCCTGGGAAAACACTGTGTTTCAACTAAGGCTTGATTTTAAAAAGATTTTGTTCCCACACTTCAAGGATATCAGTAGAAAGAATTTAAAAACATTTTTTCTGTTTTTAAAATGAAGTTACTGATATTATCAGAACATTATAGAATGCTTAGTTGCAACTATGGCATGTCATAAGCAGGATCTACCACTAATGCAATATTAGCTTTGTTTGTTTGTTTGTTTGTTTTAGCAGATTTTTAATGTGTAAGTTGGGAAGTTTCTTATTGGAATTTTTTTTTTAATTTTAAAATTTCCCCTATATCTTGAAATTATTTTATACTATTTAATATGGTGATTTTTAATTGTTTGTAAAAGATTATTGTTAATTTTTTAAATTGAATTTCTTTTGTAACAGCCCTGAGTCCTACTCCAGGAGAAAGGTGGCATACAAATGAAAGAGTGAAATAATAAATAAAGAATAATGATAATATTTACTTTGACATAAGCACTGGTGACCATTTGTTGCTTTCTGCATGCTTTGTTTTTGAGTTTATGTACTACCCTTTAATCCAAAGGTGGACAAAACGTGGACCACAAACTGCATGTGGCTCCAGGGCTGTTTTTGTGGCTCTTAGAGCCACCCAGAAGTCAATTTATTCAGTTTTTCATTTTTTTAAAAAAATGTGCGCAAATGTCCCAAAATGACCTTCAGGGGATGTGAGTGGCATTTTCACCACATTTGGAGCCCCCTTGGATCCTCAGGGGTCTCAATCATTTTTGCAATTTCCCCTCCCCCCGCCAAACTTTTCTTGCCTCAAATGCTTCCCAAGGTCCCAGGAAGGTCCCAGAACATGGTAAGAATGCCCTGATGTCCCCTAAGGTCATTTGGGGGGGAAAAAAAAGAATTTATTTTGATGGGAGCAGGTGCTTCGTAAGGTAGAAGGCAGTAGGAAAAGAGGAAGGCCACATTATAGATGGTTAGACTCAATCAAGAAAGCCAAGGCCCTGACTCTGTGAGACCTGGGCCAGGCTGTTAATGACAGGGTGATCTGGAGGTCTCTCATTCATAGGGGCCCATAAGTTGAAGTCAACTTCATGGCAGTTAACAACTAACAGCATGCTATAATGTTGGGCATACTGTGCATGCCCTTTTCTAAGAGTAAGGTATATTTGTGGAGTATTTCTCATTTGCTCTTGAGAACCAGCTAAATGAATTGAACAAAATATGATCAACTAAAGAACAGTGATTCTAAATTTTAATAATTCTAAATTCCCTAGGTTTATGAAGTGGAAAATTGTTACAAAAACTAATTTCTTTTCCTTTTCCCTATATTTCCCTAATTTCTTTTCCTTTTCCCTATATTAGAGTGAACTGCTTAAAATGAGACAACAAGCTTTGGAGACTAAACATTTTATTGAAAAACAAGAGGAGGAAGAAAGAAAGCTCTTGAAAATTATTTCTGAAGCTGATGCAGAGAGAATGAGGCAGAAGAAAGAACTAGACCAGGTAGGTAGTAGGAACACTTCTTTAATGTCCAATAAAATATAGGTGGAACACTTGACAGAAACCCTCTAAAAATAATGTATTGTAAAAAAGAATGATGCCAGTTTATTCTAGCAGAAGATCTGGCACTATATCCCAGCAGCTGAAGGCCCTCACTAGTAATGTTTTATATACTGATGATATGTAATTTCATTTATCCCATACTTCTTACTGATTAAGGTACTCCCCCCCATGCTTTTTGACAGTTATACTTTCAGCCCATCTGTAGTATTTTGCCTTGGCCTGTTTCATTTTCAGGTTATTAGTGAAAGAGACATCTTGGGAAGCCAGCTGGTTCGCCGCAATGATGAATTGGCCCTTCTATATGAGAAGATCAAAATCCAGCAATCAATTCTGAATAAGGGAGAAATGCAGTACCGGCAAAGAGTGGAAGACATTCGACTTCTCAAGTTGGAGATCAAAAAACTTCGACGAGAGAAGGCAATACTTGGCAAGAGCGTGGCTAATGTGGAAGAACTCAGGTAGAAAGTCATTAGTGAATCACGTTTGCTTAGAGCTGTGACCATGACATTACTTTAGAGACATCAGGTAACATTTGTTTCCATGCATGACAAAGATTTGTGTTGACGTGCAAGTTATTTCAGAGAAGGATTTTATTCAATTGACCTCATACATATACTAGACTTAAATTGAAGTAAATCAACCAGGTAGTACTGAGGGAAAGTGAGTTCTCTTTTCAGAGAAAACAGCTGGTATCAAACTATCACAGTTTCATACTTTACCTTGTTTGAGTTACTAGGAACATATACTTGATAGACAGCTGTGGGAAAGGTGTTCACAGTTCAGTGAACTACTTAGTGGTTCTCAGCGCTGACATTAGTGGAACTGTTTTTATTAGGCAATTCATTGCAGAAACAGAACATTTGACATATTTATAACAAGCTATTATATGTTCTCAGTTTTTCATCCTTCAGATTTATTAGGTGGCAAATCTAGTAGAAAGATTTGCTTAAATTTCTACTGGAAATTGTATTTACCTCAAAGCAAAATTTTATGGCTTTACTGAATTTCTTTCCCTTCTCTTTGGGCTAGTACTTTTTTTAAAAAGAAGAAAGAAAAACATTTAACTATGTGTGAGACATATTTTGTCCTTTTGGGAAAATACAGTTATGTAGTCACTATGGGCTTGTACAAAAACAGGCAGAAGGACTGCACTTGTGGTGTGTTGCTTGTTTGGTAAAAGAGGACTTGATTCTTTCTTTTGTTAGGTAGCTGGTCATATTGACTGGAGGATTCTGAGAGTTGAGGTTTGGTCCTAAAAAAAAAATAAGAGCGCTAAAATAGATAAAACACAGTTTTTATTGGATTTACATGGGCAGCTAAAGAGATGCAAAATTGTGTTGATTTTGTTCCATAGGAAATGTGCATAAGATTTATTTATTTATTTATTTATTTATTATATTTATACCCCGCTCTTCAGCCACAAAGGCTCTCAGAGCAGCTTACAGATAGTTGATTAGACATATCACTGCCCTCAGGCTTACAATCTAAAAAGACATGACACAAAAGGAGAAGGGAATGGCATTGGGGAAGGGGATCAGGTCCAGCAGTTCTTCTCTCCCTCTGAGGCCTGGACCATGGCAGATGCACTGAAGGGAGGACTCTTCTTCATATCAGTTTTGAAGCTAACATGCTAGTAAACTATAGTGATAAATGAATCATTTTGTATGTGTTCTTTTATTAAAGCATCAGAGACAGACAACCGGTTGTGAGACCTGGATTAGAGAGCAACCTTATGAGTGGCTTGATGAACTAATCACTGAATTGTGGTTGAGAGACAGAATTTTCTCCAGGCCACATTTTTTGGTGACTATAATCTGAAACAGGGGTAGGCAACCTTTTTGAGCCGGGGTCCGGGTTGCTGTCCCTCAGACAATTGGGGGGCTGAAGCACCAAAAATAAATAAACAAACAAATAAATAAATAAAAAAATTAAAAACTAAAAAATAAAAAATAAAAAAATAAAAAATAAAAAATAAAAAAATATACATGCACACTCTCTCAGCCCCAGAAAAGCCATGGCAAAACCCCTGTGGAGATTTTGCCAAGAAAACCCCAAGAACAAGTAATAACAACAATAATCAATATCATCATGGTGGGCGGCGGTGGCAGCAGGACTGGCCTAGGGCCGGTCCAAAGGCCTCGGGGGGCTGCATCCGGCCCCCGGGCCTTGGGTTGCCTACCCCTGATCTGAAAACAGAGGTTGCCTAATGTTAGAATATAGAGGGGTGTGTTCTGGTGCAGAAATTGAGTGAGAAGACTTCAGATACCTTCAGATCCTAGTGTCTTATGATTCTATGTAGAGTTGGCCTCTTATAATGCGTAAAAGATGCGGCATATACCATACTTGCTGTCTTTAATTAACAGGAGGTTTAACTATGTGACTCAAGCATGTTAGGCTAAATGCCTGATTACTACATGGAAATACAAGTATATGCCACAGTGGCAAGATTAGTTTATGTTTATAAAATTAGGAACTCTGTGTTTATAATGAACTCCCAACCATTGCTAGAGCTGCTAGAAAGGGTCATTTTATCATTTGCAGTGCTAAGTAGTTTCAATTAGTACTTCTGTTAATGTTCTTTTATTTTACCATTCCAGCTAAGTATTGCTTCACACATTAGAAATGGAAAATTTGTTTTGTTTTGTTTGCAATATCAATACTTTAATTTCAAGTTTTTTATAATGACAGAAAATCAAAGAGAAATATTTTAACCACAATTAAAACAGATATCAAAGAGTTTTAAAAAGTAGATACATAATGTGAAGTCGTAGGCTTTCATGGCCGGCATCCATAGTTTTTTGTGGTTTTTTTGGGCTGTGTGGCCATGTTCTAGAAGAGTTTCTTTCTGACGTTTCGCCAGCATCTGTGGCTGGCATCTTCAGAGAATACTGGAATGGAATATATACATAATATATATAGACCCACTCTCTTCCATTCCAGTATTCTCTGAAGATGCCAGCCACAGATGCTGGCAAAACGTCAGAAAGAAACTCTTCTAGAACATGGCCACACAGCCCGAAAAACCCACAAAAAACTATAGATACATAATGTGTTATACAGCTGTCTAGAACAACTATTTCTAATAATTATATTGTGTGTTGGTGTTCCAACCATGTATGAAATAAACAGTCAGTATGAGATGTGTTCTGTATTGTAAGTTAAATGTTTATATATTTGCATGTGAGAAAACACACATATTTCATGTGCAGAGGTCATATTTCATTTTAAGACATAGATTAAAATGTTTATAGGTATATCTTTTTCCATAGATTTCAGTGGGTCTTTCCTAAGAGTGATTAAATCTGGAGCCAAACTCTATCTCTTTATGAAATAGTATGATATGTTAAATTTGAAATCTGGGCAGTTTCATTGATATTTGCCATCAGTGACCACTGTTGGGTCTTAATATCCTAAGTAATATCTGCTGAACATACTCTAATTTCTTTTTCCATATAGTGTTGTGGGTATAATTCACATGCCAAATGCCACACTGCATTGATAAACCCATTGATTTCAGTGGTCTTGAGCAAGTTTTACTATGTGTTGGTTTTAGGCCCACAATTCCAGTTTCCAATCACATAAATGGAAAGGCCTTTAATATTCAGAATGTTATAAAGACATTTGCATAACTGCCTTGAATTAATAGGGAAAATGTGCCATTGTTTTTGGCAAGAGGCAAATGGGATTTCTGAAAACACTATTACTTCAGATTTACATGGTTAAATGATTGACTTCATTGCAGAAGTTATGATGTTTAAATGGCTCTCTTTTTGAAGGCAGGAAGTTTATCATATGCAGAAGGAGTTACTAAAGGAACGAACTCGCTGTAGAGCCTTGGAAGAAGAACTAGAGAATCCCATGAATGTTCACAGATGGAGGAAATTAGAGGTACCATTTTACATTCCAAAAAGCGGAGATTTTCAAAAATTTAGTGTGGTGCAATGCATATTTAGTTTTAATGTTATGCAAATTGACATCAAAAGAGCAGAAAGGCTAAAATTTACATACCGTATTCTGTGGTGATTAATGACAGGCAGGCTATATATGCACAAAGCGTTTGGGATTATTTTTCTGTTGCTTCCATAATATATGATTGGAAAGCATTATAAATTGAGAACTGATCAAAACCAAGAGAATAAAACAATCTGAAGATGGGATTAAAAGAGTAATAGCTCATTAGCTAGAACAGAGAGATGGAGTATTAAAACAGTTCAAATGGGTTCACACCTTAGCGAAAGAATTACCTTTCCATTGTCAGGTAATTCCTTCACTAAGGTGTGAACTTCGCTAAGGTGTAAATGTGAACTGTTGGGTTGGTTAGACTAGGCAGAGAATGGAAAACAATAGTTCTTTAAGCAGGTTGGCTTCCTTTTGGGTGGAGGTGAAGAATCTAAATAAAAAAACATAGCACTGTATATTTTGTTGTATGAGTACATAGATTTCCTAAGCTGTCAGACTGAAATCTAAATATATAAAAATCCATTAAGTGTGGGCCAAATGGATGAGCAAATATGGCACCTATAAACATTTTCAAGTCAGATTTCCATTCGTTTAGATCCTACTCTTTGATGTTGTGCCAAAGGTGATATTGTTCAAGTTCATGAAGAAAGTCCAGCTGAATGTTTTGACTGTACTGACTTGCCAAGGAGCTGATTCTGATATTATGATGCTATATTTTAACTGATAGAGTATTTTGACTTTTCTTGTTTGGAAGCCAGATTGTAGAACAGTACATAAATTATATTATAAAGCAGTTTTGAGTGAAAATGTGGAGCCAAGATGATTTTGTTAAAATACGTAACAATTACTTATACTGAATTACTATTTATTTTTCTTTGTCTTGAGCCCTTGGAACATAGTAAGCTGTATATCTAAATCATGTATGTTTAAATCGAATGTCTAAACGAAATTCATTCATGCATTCCATCTTTTATTATACTCATTATAACCAGAAACCAGAATTGTAGATGTCTGCTTCATTAGACAACCTTTTTTCCTGTTGATGACTATCAATATTATGTGTACATACGTAATATGTCAGTATGAAATAGAAAGGCAGCAGCGTAGAACATGGGTGGAGCAAAACCTCCCTAGACCTGGACACTAGGGTCTCATGTAAATGAATGTTTGCCATTCACTCCTGGATGGAAAAAATAAAGTACTGAACATGGCGCCAACATTGTGTTAGGGACAAAAGCTGTTACTGATATTGGGTGACTAGTTTGAACCTCAAAATAGGTTGCAATACTGATGAGAGTTCCAAGGGATTATAGCAGATTTCCTTGCTTTTCTGTGGCCTGCAGTAGAAGGCCCTTTCTTCAGATTGTTCCATCTATTATAACAATGGGAATTTTGCTGGTGTATTAAAATGTTGCAGTCCTATATGCACTTACTGCAGAGTAAGTTTTGTGGAACTTGAAGGGTATTACTTCTGGAGGAGTTAAGATAGCATTGTAAGTGTGATAACAGGAAATGATATTTTTGAACTCTAGCTCACTAAATGGCTTTTGGCAGAGGTACCCAGTATGTAGCAAAAACTATATTAATTTGTGACAGTTTCTCTGACATCGAAACAGAACAAATGACAGGATATCGCTGTCATTTCCCTCATAGATCAACACTTTGACTGTCAGAAATGTTAGAATGACACACAACTTCACTGTTTCAATATTTTGCCATTTTTAAGGAATTAGATGCATTTGAATTAAGATGAGATGATTCTAGGAAATTATTTTGTAGTTGTGGAGCTCCAGTTAAAGTAATAGCAGTCCATCTCCTAGGATCACTAGTCAAAATAGTATGGTTTATATAAGGAAAATATATATATATTTTCCAGCTCTCTCTTTCAGTCTGTCCTTCTCCTGTGCTAGAAAACTCTGTAGTTGCCTGAATGATTATAAAGTTTTATGAGGCCTTTCTTTCCAGTGTCTTGCTTTCACAGGAGATTTTTCTTGCCACATGTTGCAGTGGTTAAATGATAACAATGTGAAGAGACTGTCCTGCAGCTCAAGTGGTAGATGCCCCAGGGCAAGCAGGTTTTATGTTGATCACTGTTGATAAACTGTTCTGGGCCAATGTGCATGTCACATGAATGCCACCTTTGTAAGTTACTCAGTAGACAGTAGTAGTGACCTTGGGCATGTCCCACTTTCTCAGCCTAGAGGAAGCCAAAGGCAAACCACCTTTGAACAAATCTTGCTAAGAAAACCCTATGAGAGGTCCACCTTAAGATCACCAAATTGGAAATGATTTGAAGGCACACAACAGCAAAGTCACACTGTAGCACTGAGATAAGATAAATGTTTGCCTCATATAATATGTACTCCACAAGCATGAGAATGTATAGTATTTTTACTATAATCCAGAGCTATTAGACTTTGCACAACTTATCAGAAGATCAGGCATCCAATGGTTATATCTGCTATGTGACTATGCCTTTGGATCCACAAAACACTACATTATTTGTACATTATCAATACTAAAGCTATTTAAAACCCACATGAAGATTTCCATGAATATTATGTGTGGGACAAATTTGAGCCAGATACTGTTCAGGCTGATAGGCTGAGCAGTGAGGATTTCCTTATTGTCTCTGACTGCCTAAATTAATTTCTCTTTTCCTTCCGATCTGTTCATTTTGTTAGGAAATAAACAGAAACCCTGAAGGTTGGTCTTGTTCGTTGTGGAAGAAATTCTGCTTTCAGTTAAATGCAATTATGCACATATTGTAAAATATAGAGCTGGCAATTAGAAAAAAAAGAATATTTCTTCCATGCAGGCCAGTGACCCAAGTACCTATGAATTGATACAGAAGATACATACACTGCAGAAACGGCTTATCAGCAAGACAGAAGAGGTAGTTGAAAAAGAGTTGCTCCTCCAGGTACAGTTAACATGTTGGATGTATTTAGCTTATCTTCATATAACTCTCTTTGGTCTGGTGATGGCTTGTGGACCCTTGTGCAAAATCTGGGTGGCAGAGCTTCCACTGTGTGTGTGTGTGTGTGTATATATGTGTGTGTGTGTGTGTGTGTTTGTGTGTGTGTGTGGTACATGCATGTTTATCCTTATCCAGTTGCATATGTGCTGATCAGTGATGATTTTTTTCAGCTTAATTAAGAAATGTTTCCCTCTAATTTTGCTATGAGCAAACTCATCAAGGATTTTGTAATGCTAAGCTGTCATGCTTGTTTATTCTTCATCAGAGGAGCAGTTGCTGCTGTGCACTTCTTTTTCTAACATGAGGCATACTGCCATATAGTTGTTGTTGTTGTTGTTTTGTTTAAATATTGCTGTTTGTATGTATGTGCCTTCAAATTGCCTATTGACTTATGGTGACCCCATGAATTTCTACAGGAAGATTATTTTGCTTATTCCCTCCCCCAGCAAAATCTGATAAGCATTTAAAGGATAAGTGCTATCTTGGAGAGGTCTAATATCCCTGATCCATTATATGGAAAAGTCTTACTATTGAGATATTCTGGTATTTTATTATTATATGAAATTAGATGTCCAGCATCTCCTTTAACTAACTTTAGATGGCAGCACTGATTCACATATAGAAAATTCTGTCTTTACAACCCACAATTTCTAAGGAGAAAAATATAGGAAAAAGTCCTCCTCTCTACATTCACTTACAGCAAACAAACAAACAAATTACACAAAACAGCTTTAACAGTAACATCTTATTTTGGTCAGACCGTTCTTAATATCTTGTTTGTTCCAGTAGTTGTTTAGTTAGTAGGGAATAAGGTCTGTTGAATTGATCCACAATGTTGTTGTTGTTGTTATTCCTGCTTCTTGTGGTTTATGCTAGATTTCTTGGATTTGTACGGGTGAACATTTCTTTTTCCAGAGTGTCTTTCAACATCACTGCCTTTTTCTTCCGATCTGTTCATTTTGTTAGCATGAGAATGAATGAATGCTTGAAGTGAAAGTAAACCCGCTTTCACACATTATTTCTGTCATCCATTTTGTGGTGGTCTTTGAAATCAAATTAGATTACTCCATAGTTCATTCAGTGTGATGCATATTGATAGCATTAGGCCATACTTCCCAAACACATGTCTGTACACTATATTTCATATGTAGTCAATTTCATGTAGTGATTCATAGCCAAACCTGCAGGTAACAATGCAATGGGGGGTGGGGTGATGATTTGATATAAATGACATGACAGTGCTTAAGTTCATGTATGTGTTTTTGTGTAAGTAAAATTTTGTGTAAGTAAAATAAAGAAGAAAGTGCAAAGGCAGGCTTACTGTTGAACATAAAGAAAACAAAAATAATGACCACAGAGAACTTACACGCATTCAAACTAGACAATGAGGAAATAGAAATAGTAAAAGAGTTCTCATATCTGGGATCAAACATTGATAGAAATGGGGACTGCAGCCAGGAAATCAGGAGATTAAAAATGGGGAGGCCGGCTATGAAAGAACTAGAAAGAATCCTAAAATGCAAAGACATACAACTCAGCACAAAAGCCAGAATCATACAAGCCATTGTATTCCGTTACCATGAATGGATGTGAGAGCTGGACAGTCAAGAAAGAAGATAGGAGGAAAATCAACGCATTTGAGATGTGGTGCTGGAGAAGAGTGCTGAGGATCCCATGGACAAACAAATGGGTCCTAGAACAGATCAAGCCAGAAATATCCCTAGAAGCCAAGATGACAAGAATAAGACTGTCGTACTTTGGACACATCATGAGAAGGCATGAATTGTTGGAAAAGACAATAATGTTAGGAAAGGTGGAGGGAAGTAGAAAGAGAGAAAGGCCACATGCTAGATGGATGGACTTTATTAAAGAGGCCACAAATATGAGTTTGCAGGAGCTGGGCAGAGCAGTATAGAACGGGGGGGGGGGGGGGGGGCTGGAGATGTCTTATCCATAGGGTTGCCTTGGGTTGAGATCAACGCGAAGGCAGTTAACAACAACAAAATATTCTGACTCCTGTGATTTTAGGTATCTGTATAAAGAACAAAGCTGCATAAAGTAAATGGGAATTTTGCATTGCAAGAATAATTTAACTAAATAAATTAAATTGAATGAACAGCCAGTAGGATTTTTCCCCTTTCAAAAGCAAGATTTCTAGCATGTGGCTTGCTTTGGAAATTAGTCTTCAGTTAAAATATTACAAAATTTAGATTCTGTTAAAATTATTTATTTTAAAAGCTTAAATGAGAGGAAAATGCAAGCCTAGGAACAAGTTAAATGAAGATTAAAGATTCCTACTGAATGTTTTGTCACTGCAGGGTTACAAAGAATCAATATCTTTGTTTTGATACAGCTTTAAAGAGAACCAATTTCAGTTATTTTCTTAGTTAAACATTGAGTTGTAAGGAAAGTATACAGCAATTAGTGCAGCATCGGAAAAGTTAAATGGCATATAGATTCCACTAGGATGTAACCCCTTTCTTTCTCCTTTTAATTTCATTTTCAAGCTCATTCTTGGGGTTTGCTTTGTCACCTTTGCATTGCTCTTTGCTTTTAGTGTAACATAGGTCAATATGAGATGGATTTAACAGGGTGCCTGATGTGCTCTGTCTGCATGATAGTTTCATTTTTGTAAAGCAGCTCAGCACATTGCCCTTTTAATGCTTTAATATGTACAGCAAAATTTGCTCCTTTCTTCGGGAGGTCAGTGATGATGGAATATCTTTTCATGCATTCTCTCACTTCTTTTAGCCATCCTCTTTTTCTTACACAAGCCCTCAATACTGACATACATGTTTAATTGCTTATAGGTTTATGTTAAGAATTGGCTGGGATAGGAAATGGACAGCTAGTAATTTTTTTCTTGTGCTTGTACTTAAAAATGTTTTATCTGTGGACATAGTATGTTAATCAGTCTAGACTCTCATTTAATCCAAGTTGTATGTACTTACAACTTTTGGTGAGTCATATTAATGATTAAAGAGTAGCTTCTTTTTGAAAGGGGAGAGTCAAATCACTAGTAGTTATGAGGCAGGAACTAGGCATCTTGAATATGTGAAGAATTTGCAAGACACTTTGCAGAGAAAATTGCTTGAATCCACTCTGACTTGGATGCTTTAGTTGAAACAGATCCAGTAGATGTAATCTTGGCACCTGCTTGTATGTATTATTGGATAAGTTTCAATTTGTGTAGCCTGAGGATGTGGACAGGATCCTAGGAGGAGTGAAGGCCACTGGATCCTTGCCCTTCTTGGCTCCTGAAAGCAGCTAGAGGGGGACTGGCCTAGTGGGTAAGATGAGTGGTGAATGCCTCACTGCAGCAAGGCAGATTTCCAGACTGCCTAAAGGAGGCTGTGGTAAGGCCATTACTGAAAAAGGCCTCCCTGGATCTCATCATTCTGGATAACTATTGGCTAGTCTCTAATATTCCATTCTTGGGCAAGGTTCTGGAGAGAGTGGTGGTCTTGCAGCTCTAGGTGTTTCTGGATGAAATGAATTATCCAGATCGATTTCAGTTTGGCTTAAAACCTGGCTATGGGATGGAGCCATCTTTGGTCGCCTTGGTGGATGGCCTACACAGGGAACTGGGCAGGGGGAGTGTGTCCCTGTTGGTCCTGCTGGACCTCTCGGTGGCTTTTGATACCATTAACCATGGTATCCTTCTGGGCCGCCTCTCTGGGATGGGACTTGGGGACACTTTTATGCAGTGGTTCCCATCTGTCTTGGAGAGAGGAACTCAGAAGGTGGTATTGGGGGACTCCTCTCTGGCCATTGGCATGTGGTTTATACGATCTCTTCAGATCATCTAAAGCTTTCACCTTTCCATCTGATTCCAAGGAAACTGTCTCTGTAATGAACCAATGGTATCCTCCTCCCTGCCTTCTTCCACCTGCGGCGGGGGTGGAGTGGAGCCCTTGAGAACCCCTTTCGCAGCCGCGGCTCCACCAGCGGCACGGGCGGCACAGGGACCAGGCTTGCCGGGGCAGAGACTCCTCCCTGCCTTCTTCCACCTGCGGCGGGGGTGGAGCGGAGCCCTTAAGAGCCCCTTTTGCAGCCGCAGCTCCACCAGCGGCACAAGCGGCACAGGGACCAGGCTTGCTGGGGCAGAGACTCCTGCCTGCCTTCTTCCACCTGCGGCGGGGGTGGAGTGGAGCCCTTGAGAACCCCTTTCGCAGCCGCGGCTCCACCAGCGGCACGGGCGGCACAGGGACCAGGCTTGCCGGGGCAGAGACTCCTCCCTGCCTTCTTCCACCTGCGGCGGGGGTGGAGCGGAGCCCTTAAGAGCCCCTTTTGCAGCCGCAGCTCCACCAGCGGCACAAGCGGCACAGGGACCAGGCTTGCCGGGACAGAGACTCCTCCCTGCCTTCTTCCACCTGCGGCGGGGGTGGAGTGGAGCCCTTGAGAGCCCCTTTCGCAGCCGCGGCTCCACCAGCGGCACGGGCGGCACAGGGACCAGGCTTGCCGGGGCAGAGACTCCTCCCTGCCTTCTTCCACCTGCGGCGGGGGTGGAGCGGAGCCCTTAAGAGCCCCTTTCGCAGCCGCAGCTCCACCAGCGGCACAAGCGGCACAGGGACCAGGCTTGCCGGGGCAGAGACTCCTCCCTGCCTTCTTCCACCTGCGGCGGGGGTGGAGTGGAGCCCTTGAGAGCCCCTTTCGCAGCCGCGGCTCCACCAGCGGCACGGGCGGCACAGGGACCAGGCTTGCCGGGACAGAGACTCCTCCCTGCCTTCTTCCACCTGCGGCGGGGGTGGAGCGGAGCCCTTAAGAGCCCCTTTCGCAGCCGCAACTCCACCAGCGGCACAAGCGGTACAGGGACCAGGCTTGCCGGGGCAGAGACTCCTCCTTGCCTTCTTCCACGCGGTGAGGCGCGCTCCGGAGGCTGTGGAGGACTGTTTCCCTCTCTCGCAGCCAGGAACACAGCTGAGCGCCACCAGGAACACAGCTGAGCGGCCTGCACCGCCCCGCCCTCCGCGGCTATCAGGGACTAACACCTTCCCTACTAATTCACCAGTGGCTAGTATGAGGCTGGAGAAACCGGGAAGAGTTAAAACTCTTCCCCAACAACATCTTCCCCAGCAATTATGCGATTTGTATCTCAATTGTATTATGTATTTAAATTGTATAGGGTTTTTATATTGTATATTTTTAACAATTGTTTTAATTTGTTTGATTTGTTTTGAGGGGTGGGGTGGGTGAGGGTGGGAAGGAGGGATGGGTTTTGATTGATGTTATTTACTTGTTTGATGTTATTTCCTTTGTTGTTGTGACTATTGTACGCCGCCCCGATTGCTTGGCAGAGGGGCGGGATATAAATAAAAATTATTATTATTATTATTATTAAATTATTAATGTCTGCTGTCAGTAATGGACTGGGTGAGGGCAAACAAGTGAAGCTTAAACCAGGCAAACAGAGGTGCTCCTGGTCATTTGTAAGGCAAATCAGGGAATAGGGACTTTGCCTGGGCTGGACGGGGTTACACTCGCCTTGAAATCTCAGACTCACAGCTTGGGTGTCTCCTGAACTCAGCTCTGAGCCTGGATGACCAGGTTTCAGCAGTGGCCAGGAGTGCATTTGCACAGTTAAAACTAGTGCTACAGCTGTGCTTGTTTTTGGAGATGTCAGATCTGGCTATAGTGACACATGCCTTGATTACATCTTATTTGGATTACTATAACACACTCTATGTGGAGCTGCCTTTGGAAACTCTTCAGAAATTTCAGTGGGTGCAAAATGCTGCAGCCAGAATGCTGTCTGGGGCCAGTTACAGGGAACATGTCACTCCCTTGTTGAAACAGCTTTGCTGGCTACCGGTTCGTTTCCGGGCACAATTCAGAGTGCTGGTCAAGACCTATAAAGTCCTATATATCTTAGGTCCAAACTATTTGAGAGACCGTATCTCCCCCATATGAACCTGCTAGAGCCCTAAGATCTTCAAGGGAAGGCTTTCTCTTGGTTCTGCCACCATCACAGGCTCACCTGGTGAGGACACAAGAGAGAGCCTTCTTGGTGGCTGCTCCCAACTTCTGGAATGCCACTCCACAGGAGACCAGACAGGCTCACTACCTGCTTGCCTTTCATCAGCAAGCAAAAACAGTTTTATTCAAGCAGGCTTTTAATATATAATCGTAGGATGGCTTTTATATGAGATGTTTGTTGTATGGGGTGGGTATTGTAGTTTTTAAAATATGTAATTTTATATCGTTTTTATTTGAAATTTTAATTGTTTTTATTGTAATGTGTTTTTTAAAGTGTTTTTATTTGTGAGCCACCTTGGATCCACTTGTGGAAAAAAGTGGCATAAAAATGAAATAAATAAATAAATAAATATTAAATACCATATTATTGAGGCTTGTGACTTGAAGCTTCAGTCCTGTAGAGTTTCTTGTGTACACATTTTCCTACAGAAGAAAGCTGAACATTATGTACAAAAATGCATGAAAATCTCCAAAATATAGTTTAGTATATACTTAGGAGTCACACATTTGATATGAGGATTGTGAGAGACGGATGTGCTAAATTCTTTCTACATGGCAGTTCTTTTTCTAATGTTCCTTTAGCTATTTTTCACCATGTAGGTGACCAGGCTTTGAATCCTCTTTCAGACATGGAAACCCATTGAGAGACCATGAGCAAGCATAGTCTCTCAGCTTAAAAGCAACAGTAACAAACCTCCTTTGAATAAATGAAATCCTATGAAAGAGTTTTTGTAAGATGGAGTACATAACAACTAATCAGTCAAATAGACAATTAGCAGATTCACTTCTTGTGTCTTGTTATTTGTATGTCATTTGTCCAGTGTGATTAAATAGCAGAGGTCACAATATCATAGCAATATTGGTTATGTGTTTATTTATTTATTCTTTTTGTCCTTCCTTACCTCCAAGGAGCTCAACTGGCATACATAATTCTCTCCCTCCATCCATCTAATTTTTATCAACACGACAACCTGTGAGTGAGGGGAGAAGCAGACCAACACAAAGTAGCGGCTTTGTGCTGCCCCTTTGAGTGCCAAGTTGGGGCTGCGGCAACCACATGCTGCAGCCCGAATCCAGCATTTTTCTGGGCCAAAACGAAGTGGCAAAATGGCACTTCTTTTTGGCCCGGAAAAAGGGTGCCTTTGCTATGGCGGCGGCACTTTTCCACTCTCCTTTTTACAGGAGCACTGTAACACCACCTGCCATGTGGTCAGGTGGGAGGTGTGATGCTGGCTTGGGGGTGGCATCGTCCAAATGCCACCCCCCGATGCAGCCCCTAAGCCAGCGCTTAGTGCTGGTCTGTACAGCCCCTTAGGTTAGTCTGAGAGATAGTGATGTTGTAGAAGTCACTGTTGGGCATATATTTGTTCACAAATGAGTTATACTTGAATATTTGGAAACAATTTTGACACTTTTTTGGGGAAGAGTGAGTAGCTATTTCTATTGGATGGATTTTTCATTCAAATGCATTAATCAAAAACTCTGATTTGGTAATTATCAACATTCAAAATGATTATTCTGTGATGATGGAGAAGGAGCCACCTATGCATGAGTTAATTGCTTTCACTGGGCAAGTGAGGCAAGGGATCACATGTTAACAGTTGATACTTTCCTGATTGGATTCCTGGTTCCTCCATTTTTTTTCACCTTTACTTACCCAGGAAAAATTGTATCTGTGCTGATCTATTTACTCTTGGCTATATTTTTCTTTCCCCTCTTTTCTCTGTACCCTACTCAACTTCTTTATTAAATTTTCATTGTGTGTTACTCCATTTCCAGCTGACTTTGATGAACTGGAAGTACCTAAATGGAACACAAAAAATATGCATGCTTTCCCAAAGCCAATGGACCTTCTTAAAGCCCCTCTTATGGACTGTCCCATTCCTTCCCTGCTTACTGAAGCTATAGCCCCTAGGGAGGAAAATTGATTCCCTTAAGGACCATAGTGAGGAGCAAGCAGACTTAGCTCTCAAACACCTCCATAAAGCTTCACCCCTTTCCATCCATGCTTCTTTTTCATAGCTGCTCTTGATTCAGGATAGCCTCAACCACTCTCTGACCATAATAGCTGATGCCACCAGGGACACACTAATCTTTTCAGCATGCTTTATAGCTGACTTCTAACTCAGTCACTTGAAAGTCTATCTGAGTTAAAGACTGGGACATGGACAACCAATCTAGAATTTCTTTTCGCCATGGTGTCCTATGTATGCAAACTCCTCTTTGGTGAGGATACCCTCAATTTACATCCTCATTGAAACAAAGGGCAAAAAGAACAACATGTCTTCCATACAAAAGCAGGACATGAAAAGGCAAATGAAACATTCCAACCAATCCTTTAGTCCCTTTCATGGTTTCTCATGTCCAAGAGATTTCTGGCCCTTCAAACCCACCTGTGCAAGATCTCAATTTCCCTTCTGAACCCTGGGGGGGGGGGGGGCAAAGTTAAATCCATCCTCAGGAGGTCAGCCTCCCTTCTCAGATAGGAAAAGGGCTCAGGCCTTCATTCCATTTGGCAGCATTCTACCTTAGATCTCTGTGTGCTAAGTGTGCCAAGGCATTACTGCTTACAGTCTTGTGCATCAATGTTTCCCTCAAAGAACCTGGCAGTCCAACAGGCCATATCTCATCTTTTCAACTTGGGCTCTGCAAAGCCAGTGCCACCCAATGGGGAAAAAAATAACTGGAGAATACCCAATATTATTTGTTGTGTCCCAAAAAAAGATGGCGTTTGCCTAATTCTGGGCCTAAAAATTGTAAATAAAATTTTCAGAGACAGAAAATTTCAGATGGAAAGCCACCAGACAATCCAAGAATAGTTGTTCCTGGGGCACACCTCTTTTCTATTGATTTACGTATTTCTTCCTGCAAGTACCTCACTTTTGTTAACTCAACACTCACTACAAGTTCCAGCCCTGGCTTTTGTTTTGACCTTAGCTACTAGGGTCTTCATCAAGCTGATCATAGCCTCCATGGCCTTCTTGACAGTGCAGGGACTTTTTAAGTTAGTTGATTTCCTTTGGAAATTTCCATCCCTTCAGGAAGCAAGCAAGCGCACTATAGGATCCTGAACTCCCCAAGAGAGCATGGCTTTGCAATCAATTAAAACAAAAGCTATCTATGTACAATTGAACAACTAGTGCACCAAGGTACCATAAGAGACACATGGAAAGATTGGATAGTTCCCTCACCAGAAGAAATATCTTAAAGATTAATAAAAAACCACTCTCATTGTACAACCCACATCAGCAGACCTCATAGTTTTAACCTACCTCCTAAGTCTCACACATTTGTTTCTTCACTGGCTACTCCCACTCTTCCAATTGCAATCACTCCACCTTTTCCAGGAGGTGAGGAGATCTCTCTTGTGATAGACACAGAAATATGATCTCTACTAAGGGTTTCCCCATAGTACTATCGTTCTCTGGGTACTTCTCAGCATGCTGCCAGCCTCTTGGGGGTGGAGGTGGGGCTAAATACCAGGATCTCTCAGATAAAGGAGTGCTGAGTCCAACAGAGCAGCCCCACACTATCAACTGCCTGGAGCTACATGCCATGTAAGTAGCTCTTCTTCACTTCTATGGCATTCTCAAGGAGTCACATGTTCTAGCCCAGAAGGACCAAAAAAAAAAAAAAAAAAGTAGCCAATCATACCAAGTCAGACTCAGAGGTTCCTAGTTGTGCTCTCTTTACAAGGAAATGCATCAGCTTCTATTGTGAGCAGAGATTAATATCAATAGCAGCTGAGTATGTTCAGCCCATCCTAAACAAAGAGGCAGATTTTCTAAGTTGCCAAAGTCTAGATCCAGAGGAGTGGAGTCTTGGCATGATCAGATTCCATCATTAGAACCCAGCTTCAGCAATCGCCAAGTATAGCTCTTTGCTACAGACTCAAATCACAAACTGTCCAGGGGCACAGGATTTCAATCCCACAGAGCTGTTTACCAGATGCTCTTCAACCCCTCTGGTCAATAGACCTCTACTAGCCCTTTCTTTGATTTCTCTCATCTTCAGAATCTTGACAAAAGTAAAGCTGAAGCAAGCATCAGTGATTCTGGTAGCCTCCCACTGGCTAAGGAGACTAATGCTGTATATACTAACGTGAAAACTCCTACTGTACATTTTATGTAATTAATTTGGACAGAGCCCCCACTGTCCACAGATAGTTGACATTTTCCCACCTTTAGCAACTGTACCAAATTGCCATGCTCTCCCAGGAGTTTCTATGCCATTGCAAGAAAAAAAAGTTGAGGCATTGTTGATTTCTGACACTCTCTGGGCCTTTCTTTTATGCTGCTGTGCGTGGAAGGTGACAACCTGGAAATAAACCTATGCACCACAGCTGGAAATACTACAGGAAGATTTGCCACTCCCAAAAGGAGATGGATTTTTATGGATCTGTCAATGAATTCAGGTTAGTTTGGTTTCCAAAGCCTGGGGAACTTGGGTTACAACAAGATTTTTGCTAGTATGGTACTTCAGCCATGCTAAATTTGAGACTGCAGTGGTTTGATGGGAAAAGCAATGTTTGTCAAGCTGCTGTTGGGTTTTTATTTTGTTTTCTTGAACACTGGGAAATAACAGTGAATGAAGAAGATATAAAATAAACAACAATCTTTTCTGTTATTGGGGCATCCTGTATACTTTTTGTGTGTAATTAGATGTAATGCTAAGTAGACTTTGAGGATTTTATATTATTCATAATAAAAATGACTCTAAGGAGAGTCCCTTTATGCCTGTTCCACTGGTCATATTTAAATGCAGTGTGTATAATATTGGTTGTGCTGCATTTGCACAGCAGCGATAAAATATTTGAATAGGAAATAAAAGCCCCTCTATAATTAATAGAGCATCTGTGTCTCTCAACTACTATTTATTTCAGCCACCTCCACAAATTAATGTTTGATTTACTTCATACATACAGGTTACAGTGTTTACACTGGGTGATTGTTCTCTGGGTATGGATCCTAAAGAAAATAATCCTTTACCATCTGAAAAAAATATCTTTTTGTGTTTTTAAAACAAGCAGGATTGCTTGATACTTTATTGCTAGATACTTTATTGCAATTCTTATGTACAATGGAGGTACATCAAAGTTTTAAGTGACCTGAATGCTGTTAGTCTCAACTAATGGAGATATATTGAATCAATGGGATTTACAGAAATATTGACTCACTGTTTATCAGTTGAGCCAGCTTGATATTGAGGTTTGAATGTTGGACTAGGACACTTGGGAGACCAGGGCTTAAATCTCTGCTTGACCATGGAAACCTACTGGGTGATCTTGGGTAGGTCACACTTTCTCAGCCTTAGAAGAAGACAAAAGTAAGCCCTCTTTAAACAAATTATTCCAAGAAAACCCTATGATACGTTTGCCTTTGGTTTGCCATAAATCAGAAATGATTTGAAGGCACCCAGCAACAAATTTATCAATTGATTCAGTGGGTCTATTCTAGTTAGGATTCAGTAGGACTCAGAATGACCCCCCCCCCTTTTCCTCCCAGTAGTTCATCTGGCTTATTTAGTAGGTTTGTAGGGGGAGGGATAAAATACAAGTTGACACTTGTTTCCTTTACCCTGGAATATCATAATACCAGACATGCTCCTTGATAGCAAAGAGGTCTTCTTAAAAGTTATAAAGCTTGCATCAAAAGGCCAACAACATTTAGACTCAGACTCTTGTATCGTTAAAGGACAACCTCTGGGACTTTGTGCTATTTGGAAGGGATTCACTAGGGTGGCATTAAAAAACTGACACGATTACGCTGACACCTTAAACATAAGAAAGTTTGTTCTGGCCATATTGATTTTAGACAAGTTTGGTTGTAACTCATCACATCCTTTTTTTCTTAAAAGATTGGATGGTACTCCCATTCAATTTTGAACAGTAAGGTGCTATCTTCTTTGATAAGTCAGATCCTTTCTCAGGATACCTTGAAAAGTGTTTCTAGAACTGAGGCAGCTTATACTACAGCAGCTTTGAATTTCTCCACTTGCCTGGTTGGCATAGGTGACTGACAAGGAATTCATGCAGCCGAGGAAATGATTACTGGGAGAGAAATAGATTTGTCCATATGGTTTCTCTCCCAGTAATCATTTACTCAGACAATTTGTATTTTGTGCTGGCTGTGAAGGAAGAGGAGCCCTGTTTTGCTGGCCCCTTTGTAGAAGGACTAATAAAAATATTACCTACTAAATGGCTGGTATCCTGCGTTTCTGGAGGCTAGTCTACATGTAAGTGCTCAGTTGGTCCTCCATATCCACAGATTCTTTATCCATGGAATCAAGCATTCACAGCTTGAAAATATTTTTAAAAATATAAAAACCAAACCCCAGCAGATATCAAGGACAAACTGATATGCAAATTGCGACAAATGTTCACATATTCACATTGACACTTAATTGTCTTCACTTTTCTGCACAAACTTGCATCTATTTGCCCTGCCTCTGCCAAAAATGTACAGCCATATGAATCCATGCAAAGCAAATGGATGGCACATGTTTAATAATGTGCATCCTTGCAGATATGTGTGGTTACTCTGGTAAAAACTATGATTTCTTATCCTGTGGAGTTTGATTCCTCCCCCCGGCCAAATTCCTCCGAATTGCTTGTGGAGGTATTACAGTCCTCACAATGAAGAGTATTTCAATTGTGTAGAAAAGCTCTATACTGGATGTAGAGGATGAGGTTGCTTTTTCATGTTCACAATGAAAATGCACGTTATTAGGCTCTTAGTATGCTAGTAATAATTTTTTGTGTGGTGTAGTAACTTTTATGGATTTATTTACAAGGCTGCTGTCCAGATAGGCATCAAAAGACAGAGTCCAGGTAAGCGTATACCCCAGGCCAAACAGAGGAAAATGTCTGCCTGAGACCAAGAGATCAGACTCTTCAAGCAGAGAGCTAGGATCCATAGATTCACCACCCCGCTTGTTAGTATGTTGACAAAACAGAAAACAGAAGTTCAGCATATGTAATAACCTAAAGATCCAGGACCCAGGTAGGTTGTCTGACTTTGGAATCATTTCAGATTTCATGTACAAGTCTCCAGAGCACAGAGGGAATTGTGTCCAGCTTTCCATACCTTTGGGCCAGAATATTTGATTGGTTCATTTCATTAGTATTGATGGATCTTAGACTGAAGAAGAAAATTAACTTTCCCCTCTTCCAAGATTAGCAGAACCTACTGTCTACTCTCAGTAATGTAGAGATGTGAATGATCTAAAACTTTCAGGTCTAGATGAGTTCCCTTAGTGGTATGCCAGTGCATGTTCTGGAGGCTTGATTTGGAAAATGACACTGTGGAACTGAAATTCATTTTTCTGGTGCTGCCCATAAGGAATGCAGATATGTGTACATAAGTTGGCAGTCTGGAACAGTTTTTTATCTGAATTGCTTGCACCTGCTTTCTCTATAACATATTTACTGACTCTGCAGCTGTGGGAACTTCTTTACACTGAACTTTAGGAAAAGCAAAAATATCTGAAAAATTCTGCTTTATTATCTGCTCATCTGTTGCCCATATGTTTATCATTGCACAAAAAATCATTTTAAGAAGAGCAGTTACAGACTTTGGACCTTTTGGTTTTCTAGTGGTGTTTTGAATTTAATGTGTGGTAAGTGTTACAGTGTAGTGTTGTAAAATGCTTGCTTAATTCTTCTCATTCCTTAAGGGGCAGGTGGGAAATTTGATGACTCTTCTCACTCACAGAATGAGATATTTCAAGTTGAATGTCCGTCATAGTGCAAGGTGACAAATTCCTGACAAATTCCAGAAGGATCAAAAGTGAACATTTGCTCATATTACATGTGTGGATTCTAATGCCATTTGTATTATCCTGTGCCTGCAGGTTGCAGCTTTGATTTCCCCGTCAATTTATAACCTCTCATTCAAAGCAAAATGTACTTATTCTCAATGGATAAAATAAACACATATAAAATCCAGATATATAGTACAAATAAAGAGGAAACAACTGTTCTATTATTGCTTTCTATTAGAGACTACAAAAGTTACATTTTTGACTGCAACTCCCTGAATCTCAGACCAAGCATGCCCAGTATGGGGTTGTATTTTTTCAGATTAGCTTTCTAAGGTCTGCTCTTCTTACAGCTGCATATAATATGCTGTGTATAATGTGCTACTGGCAAATGGAAACTGTTAGATCTGCCTTGTGGCATCCTCCAGCTGAGTTGGACTTGACCCACCAAGCTATCTGAAGATGAAGAGAATTGTAGTCCAAAACAATTGGAAGTCCCTCTACTGGGGAAAGATGTTAGATTTTGTGTGTGTGACAGAAGTAGTGTTTTTTTAATAGACTGTTCAACATTCTTGTTTCTGTGTTGTTACTTCACTGCCCAAAAATAGATGGACAGATTTCTACCAAATTTCCACTCATTCACTTTTCCTCATTTTATCTGAATTTAGTTGCAGTTCTCAAGGTAGGAAATGAATTTTTCCAGCATCAGTATATTGCTGTAAGGTCTGCATCTTGTAATACAACTTTGTAATGCAAAATTATGCTAGACTAAGGGCCTTTGCAGACTGCCAGAAATAGTGCAAATTGAGTCCACTTTAAATTGAGGCACTGCCCTGGCTCAGTGCTAGGGAATTATGGGAACTGTAATTTATTGTGGCATCAGAGCTCTCCGACAGAGAAGGCTCAATGTCTTAGAAAAAAATACAATTCCCATGATTCCCTAGCACTGAGCCAGGGCAGTGCCTCAATTTAAAGTGGACTCAATTTGCACTATTTCTGGCAGTCTGCAAAGGCCCTAAGTAAAGGATGTGAACTTTACCAAATACTTGCTCCAAGGAAAAAAAAGGAAAAAACCTTTCAAGGTCCATGACATTAAAGGAATATGAGAAAATAACACAGTGATTCCTGTTCTTTTCATTAAAGGGTACATCAGAAAGTATGACAGGGGCTATGCAGACTGGCAGCTCTGGGCCGCCCCTGCTAGTGGCGGATTGAGGCCACGGCAACCACACGCTGTAGCCTTGATCCTCCCTTTTGCTGCCCCTAAAAGAGCTGCAAAATGCCGCTCCTTTTAGGGGTGGCAAAAGGCCACCCTAAGAGCTGGCGCCTCAGCTCTTCTGCGCCTTTTCGGTGCAGCGTGTCTACAGGCTGCACGTGGCATCAGGAAGGCATTGGGCTGGGGTTGGGGTGGCTGGCGTGTGGCTGACTTGCCCCAACTCCACCCCTAGGCTGGCCCTTTAGGCCATTCTGCAATGCCCCACAGTTGGGGTTTGTTCAAAATGACTCCCATTTGGCTTTAAAAAGGAAGAATTGCATATTTAATATTGACTATAGGAGACCAGGGGTAGACTCCCCCTGCTCAACCATGGAAACTCCCTTGGTGTCCCACTCTCTCAGCCTCAGCAGAAGGCAATGGAAAAGCCTCCAATGCTGCCTAGGGTTTTCTGGGAATTATACTCCAAAAAAGTACATTTCCGGAGCTCTGCATAGATAGATTACACAGTAAACACCCATATATTACAAAACACAAACATTAGTATCCCCTCTCTAGATGTTTGATAATTAATCAACACCATGTGAAAAAGTACTGCACATATTTGGTGAATATAGAAACCCCCCTCCCAAATTCTTCATGAGATTTCTATTATACTATTATGACCTCTACTACAACTACCACAATGGTCCAGACCCCACACTAATGTATTGTTGTGTACAAGAACATTAAAATAGCCATGTGGCCTTGCACATAAAATGTAATGGCATGTGATAGGTAGTGCTCAAAGTATGCCAATCTCCTATAGTTCCAATTGCCCAATCTTGTTGGTCAAGGTCGGAATTATGTGACTATCAGAATGTTGGGAGACTGTAATTTCCAGCAGCCTTAGCCAGCACGGCTTAATGGTGAGGCATGCAGGTAGTTGTAGTTCAACAATGTATGGAGGGCCACACATCTCCCATCTTTGTTGGATTGGATTAATGGAGTGCTATAACTTTTTAAAAAGTTGAATTACAGGAAGAGATGGAAAAAGCATACATAATTATATTTGGAGGGAGGGATGAGCTTAAGCTTTTGTATGTTCACAGGAGGACTCTGCCTTGAGTCTCAGAGCTTCTTTGAGTCCCAGATTTAAGGAAACGGAAGGGTATAGATGATGATGATGATAGCAGAAATTTATATTGTTTTTTCTCTACAGTGACCTTTTTCTATGAACATATCCTAACACTGTTCAGATTGAGTTATGATCATACAGAAAGAATGACCCACAAATATTTCTTAATCTGTCTACATGGGCAGGAGGCATCCCGTACCCTATCATGGCATCCCATACACAATCTGGACTTCTTCCTCACTTTTTGAAAGAATGGGATTTTCCTGTTCTTTGCAAGGTGCGGGAGAAGTCTGGATCAGGTATAGGAAGCCATGGTCGGGTATGGGATGCCTCTTGCATGGGCACGGAGGTGTGCGATAAAATCCATGATTTAAAGTTAAGGCGGTGTGGTAACTCCTAAGCCTGTATGATGGAGAACGATATGTACAGTTAAAACTGATTGCCCTTTTCCTTGCAGATTTTTCCCCCCTGCATTTGGGGGAGCTGTCTGAATGGCTGCTGCCTGCTGAGAGACACTGTTTAAGTAAAGTATGCAAGCAATAAAAATAGAATTTTAAATTGAATTGCTTCATTTGCAAGTGACCATATCTGAAAATTCTCACACTTCAGTGAGAAACTAACATGTTTCTTGGCTTGTAAAGAGAAATATAAAGGGATCGAGAGAGAAAAATCCCATATGTTTAGTGAACAGCCAACAAATAATCACCACATCCCTACTAGGATACTTTTAGATGGATAGTTTCTAATACTACCATATAGAAGATATAGTGTAAGTAGTCTCTCCTTTTCTATGGTAAGAAAAAAATCAAAGTACGTAGTATTTCCTGGACTATAAGTCAAACGTATGTAATAGTTGAGGTCTGGTTTGGAGACCAAAATTATAGATTGTGTTACAGCACATGGATAAGTCAACCCAGGTTTTTTGGATCAGTTTTTTGACTAAAATTTCTAGACTTGTACTTGAGTATACATAGTAATGCGAGAAAATTAATGAGGGTTGAAAATGCAAAGCTGTCTGTACATGAACTTTCCAATAATGAGACATTAAAAGCTTTCTGTAGTAAAACCATTCTGCTTTTTGCAACAAAAGCAAAGTCAGGTTTATCCACCCTCTGAATGGCAAAGAAAGCCATTCCAAACATTCTCATTCTAGGCATGTTCCTTGGGTTCCATCTTTGTAACCTTTTGAATGCTAGTATAAGTATACAGTTGGACCTCTGTATATGCGAGGGATCTGTTCTGGACCCCCCTCCCACTGATATGAAAATCCGTGCATGCTCAAGTCCATTAAAAGAAATAGCACACCTGCAGCACAGTCATGTGCACATGCTGCCATTAAACCAAAATAGGGGGCTTCCTGTCCATGGATGATGGTTAAATCTACTGATGGCATCCACTGATGAGGAGGGCAGACTGTACTATATATATCCAATCCTTGAATGGCAGTGAGGAGTTTTCTTGGTGTGGCAATCTGCCATTTCCTTTTTAACCTCCATTTTATACCTAAAATTATTGTAGTAATTTTTTGAAAATTGTTGTTGTTTATAGGTTAATTGGTTTTAAAAAACCAATTTAAGCCATTTTGAGGTTTCTAGTACATTTTAAAGAACACATTACTTACTTGAGAGTAAGGCTGCTTAATTTAACTCTGAGCCTAGGGTTCCACTTTAAAAAAATAAAATGTAATTCATTTTACACTTTGTAAGACAGAATATATTTCTAGGTCAGAGGGTGCCATAGAGTAATTTGTAAACAGCCATTTGGGGTGTGTGTTTTCATTCATGTACTCTTGCTAATTTTGTAAATGAGCAAATAATAATAGTGAATGAGGTAATAGTAATTACCTTAGGGCTATATTTAGCATAGCTTTAAGAAACTGTCAAATTTTAACTGAATTATACTTTTAAAAATCTGTCTGTCTTCCTTCAAGACAGCTTTCTTTTTTTAAACTTGATTTTATGTCTAATTGACTAAAAGTCTGGTTTACTTACCTGCACATTCAGAATGGATAACAGTGGAATGACATCATATAACCTGCTGGTTGTCAGTCATTTTCTTTAAAACTTGTCATGAATATATCAAAGGCAGATAAAGAAAAAAATAACTGAGAAGAAATGCAAAAAGAACTAGTTATTCAAGAACAGATGGTGAAATCCTTGACAAATTCATAATTCTTGTGTTGTTGGAGGTCATTTTTAGCACTGGAAATCCCGAATCTTGAATTTATTTTGGTTTAAGAGCTCTTATGCAGTTAATCAAAATAAACACTGTACTTCTGAATTCAGGTTTCAGCAGTAGCCAGGAGTGCATTTGTACTGCCAAAGCTAGTGAAACAACTTCACTTAGGCCTATAAAAGTCTGATCTGGCAACTGTGATATACCTTAATTATATCCAATTTTGATTACAATAATAAACTCAATATGGGGGTGCCTTTGAAAACTGTTCAGAAAACTGGCCCAGAATGTTATGGCTGGGTTACTGTCCAAAATTAGTTACAAGGAGAATGTTACAACATTGTTATGACAATTTTACTTTTTTCTGGGTGAAATTCAGCATGTTGGTTAAGAACTATAAAGTTGTGTACAAATTTGGATCATGCTGTTTGAAAGACCATATTGTCACATATGAATTTTCCTGGTTTTTAATACTTTTGATGGATGACTATCTATCTATCTATCCTACTACCATATGGTGAAAGAGTACATTGTTGGGTGGTTACTTCTAAACTAGGAACTTCCTACTGAGAGTGGCTAATCTGCACTGCAGAAATAATGCTGTTTGACACCATTTTTAACTGCCATGACACTATCCTACAGAATCCTGGGATTTGTTGTTTGTTTGGCACCTAAGATCTCTGACAGAGCAGTTTGACACCTGAGCTCTCCGACCTGAGCTCTCTAGCCAACTATTCCATAGCAGTGAGCCATGGCAGTTAAAGCAGTGTCAAGCTGCATTTTTTATGCAACACAGATTAGACATAAACCAGTTCTCTTATGGTATGTTCTTTTGCCAGTAGGCCTTTGGCAGGGAATCTAGCGTGTTATCGAAGGAAGTTTTTCCATTAGAGTTTTGCTTTTATTTCTTATTGTTGAATTCTAAATTCTCTTCTTAATTGATTCAGTTTTATACTGCCGTAATACTCGTGTACAAGTCGCCCTCATATATAAGTCGAGGGCAGGTTTTGGGGCCAAAATCATAGATTTTGATATGAACCATGGATAAGTTGAGGGTAAAACTTGGAGGGGGCTAACAAAAAATCTAAAGGAGAAAATACCGCTTCCCTTCCTTTCTCCTTCTTTGGACCTCTCCTGACCACCTAACACCACTTCCCTGGTGCTGGAGAGAAGGTTTTAACATTGAATTGAAAAGGGAAGGAAGTGGAGTTAAATGGGGTGTTTGGTGGATAGGAGAGATCCGGATGAGGAGGATGGGGAGAGAAGGTTTTAACATCAGATTGAGAAAGGAAGGGAAAGCAGGTGTTTGGTAGACAAGAGAGATCTGGAAAGGGGGAAGGAGAAGGAGGATGGGGAGAGAAGGTTTTAACATCAGATTGAGAAGATTAATAATCTCTTTCACACACACTCCTTGCCTCGGCAGCTCTTTCAGAAATTACTGCCGAGGCATGGATTGCGGGGCATTGGGGCAGAGCTTCTTTCAGGACTTTTCCAAGTAGTATTACTGTATTGACCTGTATATAAGTTGACCCATGATTTTAGGGTCAATTTTTGGGCATAAATTTTTGGACTTATAGTCGAGAATATATGGTATGTTTTCTTCAAGATTGTTTTTAATTATATATTTTAGAAGTTTTAGTCACCTTGAAGTGTCAGAAATAAATATTTGTGATTTTTATTAAAACTGTAAATCTAAAATTGCTTATTAGAAATGTTGCCCTGAGATTGATATTTAACCTTATTCCTTAAAAAGTCAGTATAGAATCTGTTTTATATTGGTTCAGTTTAATTATATCTGAAAAGAGGTTTTCAGACTTACTTTTAAATGTTGCCTAAAATTCACAGTAAATCTTGCGAATGTAACTGCTTTTAAAGAACGGATGACCATTTGTTCTTGCACATATATGTAAAGAATATTAAATGATCAGAGACAAAATACTAGAAGTAGAACCCTGCACATTTTACAGGTAGCATAAATTGTCACTGGGGTAGTAGGATAGATGTGTGTGCATGTGTGTCTGTGTGTAAATAGGCAGTGAGTGAGTTTTGCCCCACCAGGACCCCTGGTGGCACAGTGGTTAAATGTCTTTACTACAGCCACTCACTCATAGACCACAAGGTTGCGAGTTCAATACCAGCCAGGGCTCAGGCTAGACTCAGGCCTGCATCCTTCTAAGGTTGCTAAAATGAGTACCCAACTGTTGGGGGGCAATGAGCTTACAGTTGTAAACCGCTTAGACACTCCATAGTGCAGTATGAAGTGGTATATAAATGAAGCTGCTTGTTGAGTTTAATTTTTTTGTTGCTTAACTTTATAGCCAAAAATTTTGTGTGCACTTTGTAAGTCTTGATAAACAGTCAGGCTATACAGCCAAATGACTAAGGTTTGTAAATCAAAATTTATCCAAGTTCCAATAGACTTGAGAACAGTGAAACAATATTTTTCATTGCTGATGGAAAAATGATGAGGAGGGGGCCATTCTGACCTACATTGGAAGGGCATTCCAGCGTCTAAGGTCAGCCACCAGGAAGGCCCTCTCTTGCATTCCTACCAACCATGCTTGTGATGATGGTGGGATTGAGAGAAGGGCCTCTCTTGATGATTTCAGAACCCAGGCATGCTCATATGGACAGAGATAGATCTGCCAGATAGCCTGGACCTGAGGACTTCATAGGTCATAACCAACACTTTGAATTGTGCCCAGAAACAAACTGGCTGCAAACTGATTGTAAAAGGGGAGTAGTATGGTCCCTGTAACCCACCCCGGTTAACATTCTGGATGCAGCCATTGTACTAGCTTAGTTTTTTTTTTTAAATTATTATTCACAACACAACAGAACAATAACATCCACATCCCTAAACTAAAACCATATACAGTAAAAACAAACAATACTTCCTGTCCTCTATTTCAGGTCATACTCTTACAATATATTTTCCTTTTGAATTCAGTAATGGATAATATATCTACATCCCTCTATCTTATCAAATTTTACATATCTTGTTTACAGATAAAGTCTAAGGGAGTGGGCTTATATTTACACTTTATGACTACAGATACAGTATTTTGTATGACTTTAAGCACATACATTTGTAATTTAGATTTCAATTATTATTTTCAGATTAACATATCTAATTTCTTGAATTTTACCACCAATGGTTCTTCAAAACTTTGTTGACTTTAAATATTTTATCATCTCTGCCCATTCATTTTCAAACTTTTCTATAGTATTATTTCTAAGCAGTTGTGCTAGTTTGTCATTCTCCATGTACTCATACATCTTCCATATCCATTCTGACATCTCCAGTAAATTTTTGTCATTCCATTTTTTGGTGTAAATTACTCTGGCAGCTGTTATCATATAGAATAGTATTTTTTTCCATATCTTTTTTTCTAGTTTATCATCCAGCATGCCTAGAAGAAATATTTTAGGACTCTTACTCAATATATTTTAGGACTCTTACTCATTATACTAGCAAGTTTCTGAAGACTTCAAAGGCAACCCCATGAGGAGCACATTGTTGTTGTTGTTTGCCTTTGAGTGGTTTCCAACTTAAGGTGACCCTAAGATGAACCTCAAGGAATGAGTTCAGTGGATGCACAAGCTTTGAATGTGCAAAACCACTCCTGTCTGCCACAGAATCCTGGGCTTCCAAAGCTGAGCCCATGAGTACCCCAAACTGTGAACCAGCAACTTCAGGGAACTTCATTTAACACAGGCTGAATCCCTGTTCCCTGATCTGCCTTTTGACTGAGCAGGGCCATCTCTGTCTTGTTTGGATTAAATTTCATTTTTTCTCTCTCTTCCAATCCATTACTGATGATAGACACTACTTTAGACCACCAAGATAGCCTCTTTGGATTGAGGTGGAAAGGAGTAATAAAAGTGCCACATATTGGTGGTACTGTACCTCAAAACTCGAGATGACATCTCCCCATGGTTTCATGTATATAGTAAATACCATGAGGGACAAAACAGAACCCTGAGAGGCATGGCAGGCCAAGGCCCAAGCAGTTGAATAGGAATCCCCAGCACCACTTTCTGTGTTCACCCCTCCAGGAAGAACTGGAGGCACTGTAAAACAGTGTGTCCAAGTCCCACCCAGCAAAGCAGCCAAAAAGGATACTATGGTTGATGGTATTGAAAGCTGCTGAACAGTCCAGCAGAACTGACAGCTACACACACACACTTGTCCAATTCCCAGTATAGATCATCCACTAAGGTGACCAAAGCTGTCTACATTCCATAACCAGGTCTGAAACCCAGATTGAAATGGATCTAGACCCGTGGAGCTGGGAATCTACCACATGTGCCAATACCTTTCCCAAAAATGGTATGTTAGATGCTGGTTGATAATTATACATTATAGAGAGATTCAGGGACAGCTTTTTCAACAAAGGCTAACTGTCTCCTTTAGGCAAGTTACAACAACTTCATCTTGTTTTAAGGAGGTATTGATAGCCCTTCTCAACCACTCTTTCTCATGCTTGTTTAATGATCCAGGAAGAGCAAGGGCTGACACCAACCCCAAGACGATCCTAGCTAGCTCAGGAAGAGAGACTCTTGAGCAGCGGGATGGGTGGTACACCAATAGAATCCTTATTCTACATTGGCTTACCCACCTTTATGTATACATACACTCAAAACCTGGAGACTGTGTGATAGGGTGCCTGGTCAGGGAGATGGAATCACCATAGACCACTGCAATTATTCCTTCCCACTCTCAGGTCTTACTTATTGCTGCACAAAAAAATCTGATAGGTAGAGTTGAGAGAGTTAACTCCCCTCCGCCCCACATCATCCAGCCAGGTCTCTGTAATACAAGCCAGATTGGCATACTCATCCAAAAACCTGAATGTGTTGAACACCTCCCTTCTCTGGAAAATGTCTTTCCTTTATTGGGCAGACAAAGCACTTGCTATCAAGCAGGTAACAAACTCTTGCTGCTTTTGGGCAGAAGGATAGGCCTTCACCCTCATGTATCCTTGATGTGGATCCCTCATGGTGCTTACTGCCCCCCCCCTTTGGTGTTGCTCCCTTTAGTAACAACCTTGGTGGTGGACAAAACAAAACAATCCCAAATCAAATGTCTAATACAGCATAATAATTTTGATGCATAGCTACTTTCACAGTGAACACTCACATTCATTTCAAATTGCTTTGGATGTGACTTGGACCAGAACCTCCTGTGTAATATATAAAGTGAAAGATCTAAGCATTCTGTGCTTTACATTGTCCTCCAGGAGTGCTTTCTCAGGCTCTCCTCTTCAAGGCATCTCTCCCCACCCTTCTTTATATTTGGCAACGTATCTCTCAAAATAGGAAGTTGTTTTTGCATTCTGCTACCTGGTTTAAAATATGTTGTTTTTCCTATGCTTCTGGCAAGCTACAATATTTCTGTTCACTACCTGTTAATTTGTCAAACACATTTATTTCTGATTGCTTTTGGGTTTGTTCTGAAGCCTACTGACTTTTTTTTTTTTTTTTGCTTTCTTTCTAAAATTCCATAATACCATCCCTCTTCAAGAATCACTGTTTAATCTTCCATGACTGAATAGGATTGCATTATGTCTTCTTGCCATCTACTTCCAGAGTTTGTGACTGATATACATCAGTCACAAATACTGGAATTTCCCCAAATGACAACTGATTTTTTCCAAACTTATTACCAAATACGGTGGGGCTCCCATATCAGTGGGCTAACAATTCATGGATTTGACCACCCATAGATCACCATGCCACATATTATTCAGTGATGGTGCATGCACATAACAAGCAGATGCACACACACACTGCCACCCACTGAATAATATGGGGCTTGAGCTTCTGTGCTTTCCCTCCATCTGCATGGGGTCCTGGAAGTGAAACCCATGAATGGGAATGATTAACTATACATTTATTTTTCACCTGCTCATGCAATATTAGAGTCCAGGGTCATCCAGTGAGGTTGAATGGTGCGAACTTCAGGATAGGTGAAAGGAGAAGTAGCATTGCATTCAGTACATAATATATGGAATTATAGGCACCAACTTTGGATTGTTTAATACATTTCTTGCTATTACACAACAGATAGGAAGGAAGAAGGGAGGGGGAGAAAAAAGAGGTGTGGCAGCATCTTTAAGACTAGGTGGCTTTTATTTTCTCATGAGCTTTCATGGATATAAACTTACTTCTTCACATGTAGTACAGATTGGTATTAAGGCCTCAGGTATATAACATATTTATACAGTTGTAGGAGTGGGATAGAATGTAATAGGAGATGGGAGTAAAAAAATAATAATCTAGAAGCCTATGGTGAAGCCAACCCATGTTAGTACCAAAACCAAATGAGTTGGTATGGTTCTGTATAGACTTCTGTATAGATTGCATCAGGTGGAGGTAATTAGTTGCATTCAATCAAAAGAAAATTGATAAAAGCCAATTGTGATAATCTAACTTCATGAGTTGTGGAAAATAAAGCAGATAACTTATCACCCACATAAGACCTCTTCAATATAGATCTTATGGAATCTTTGTAAACTTATTTGCCCACAAAAGAAGAGTTTTCTTTCTGATAAATGTTCTCTTGGACAATACCAAGATGCAAATGTGACAGAGGAATTAGACAAAGTTGGATCAAAATTACATCCCTAGAGAATCCTGGCAATTTTTATCTATGTTGATATTATTTCAGTTTGAGATATTTTCAGGCACAGGGTGCCAGTTATAAAGAGGAAAAAGTTGCAGCAGAAGAGAAATGAGTTTGAGTTTATTGTTAGGAAAACTCCATGAATATGTAATCCCTTTTATGTTTTAAGGGGAAGTATAAGATCCTTTAGAGCTAAAACACAATACTACTGGGTCATGTAATTGCACTCGTTGCATCACAGGGGATTCATTTAATTTTGTCTAACCTCTCCTTGATAGACGGGTGTCAAGGAAAGCCTTTCTTCTCTGCATTTTAATGGGTGTACTCCCTATGCATGAATTTTATTATAGAGATGAGACATGGTATCTAGAAGATGCATTCAACTTGGTGGAATTCTGGCTGACAAGAAAACCATTATTAGATTTATGCGTGCATATTGGGATGGGTGATTTCCCAGGAGACAGGAGCAACATCGGACCACTCCACTATTCACTAGAGGACGCACCTTGCCTCTTCTGTCAAATTTACTACTCAATAAGCTGTAATTTCCATTGAAATTGAAATGTTGCTTCCAGGAAGCTTCCCACTTGCATTCTTTTAAAAGAAAATGGCAAGCTTTCTTCATCTCTGTTTCTGTGCTGCAGAAATTTGGCAATGGAGCACCTTATTTGGCAAAACAGTGTTGCAGAAACAGGCAAGGAGCTGCATGCAGACCATAGAATGCTAGTTCTGTTGATGAAAGTGATTTCTGGAGTTCTGTCAGTTCTTAGAGTTTGGAAAGCTAATTTTAAAAAGTATTTCATTATATAGCTCATTGTAAAGCCCAATGAGTTACATAATGGTTTTTGTTGCTGCTGCTGTTGCTTTGAATGGTTACTTGCTATGTTGTTTGTTACTTTTTTGGATACATTTTAATTATTTTTTTCAGTTCCTGTTTTGAAAAAAAATATCAATTTTAAAAGCAAGAAACAGCCTAAAAATGAGGAAGAGGGAACCCTTCAAAATGTAGCCCTTCCCAGATAGTGAGAAGAATTAAAAAGTAAATTCATTACTTGTTACATAGAAAAAAAGCCATCAGTGGTAACAGATAATTACATGATTTGCAAAAGAAACACTCAAGTAACATTGTTAGTGAGCCTGCTGTAATGGTGGGCTAGCCACCGATGGATCCAAGCTCCCACAGATCACCCTGCACCATATTTGCCAGTGGCAGTGAGCATGTGCCCATCTTCACCCCTGACTAATATGGACTTGAGATATTTTCCACATTGTGTGTGTGTGTGTGTGTGTGTGTGTAAAATCAACCCGCACGGATGGAAAGGGGCTAATGTACTTGGAATGTAATACTTCCAGGCTTTATTTATTCTCAAAGATGGTCTGTACATCAATGAGAGGTAAGTAAAGTCTGTTTTCTGTAGGATTAGTTCAAGATTTTTACTGTTAGTAATAGAAATTCTACTATACCTTGTGTGCAACCAAACATTTTGAGTGGACCTTCCAACAAGCGCTGATATAATGCCCGAGGAAAGCAGCAGTTCACTGTTAGCATGTGTGCTCTGCATTGAAATTAAGCCTTCTTAGAATCATAAAATCATAAAGTTGGAAGAGACCATAAGGGCCATCTAGTTCAACCCCTGCTATGCAGGAACTCAAAATCAAAGCATCCCCAACAGATTGCCATCTTAACTTCTGGATTTCAAGAAAAAAACTTTTAAGATATCAGCACATAATGTTTGATGAAGAATTGAAGATATTGGTGTCCACCTTTATATTTCAAATCCAAGTATCTGTTTTCAGAATTAGGTCTCCATTGATTCTTATACCTTAAGAACTAAACTTAAGATTACAAGTCTGCCCTGAATTTTTAATTACAAACATAATGTGTGTGTGTGTGTGTGTGTTATCTGTGAAAGCTCATGCCATAAAAGACTATAAAATGCCACAGTGTTATTTATTGTTTTTTGTGCAACAGACTAATACTGTCCTCTTGCTTAGTATAATGTTACAGTCAGTATTGTTGTTATTATGATGTTTTGCATAATGACACTATTCTTTCTACTCATCCTTTATCCAGTGGGTATATTAGATGCAGTCATGTGCATGTTTACTTGAAAGTAAGGTTGCACTGTGTTCAATAGCATATGCTCCTTTGTAGGTGTATTTAGAATGGTAACCTTGGTGTCTTCCAAAAGGGCATTGCAGCTATCTAAGGACCTTATCACACGTGGCCCACAAAGCAATAATAATCCTGAAATGACAGATTCCGAAAAGAAACCGAAAATAAACCTTCATTCTGCAAATGGTTTTCACATGCAATTACCTTCATCGCGCATTTAAGGAAAGTGCTCCCGGGAACCGTATTTGCCGTTCACACACAAGTGAGAAAATCCCGTACATGAACAAGCAATGATGTTCTTGCACATGCGCACTATGCTCGCCGCGGCTGTCACTTGCCGCGGTTGTCACCCTTTCCCAGGTCGTCCTCAGTGCAGCCGGCCCTCCACACGGCCGGTGCTCCGAGGAGGACCTCCCGCCGCAGCATTCACCGAGGAGGTCCTCCTTGGAGCGCTGGCCCTGCATTGGAGCGGCGCTCCGAGGAGGTCCCCCTTGGAGAGCCGGCTCTCCGAGGAGGTCCTCCTTGGAGCGCCAGCCCTGCGTCGGATCAGCGCTCTGAGGAGGTCCTCCTTGGAGCGCCGGCCCTGCGTCGGATCGACGCTCCAAGGAGGTCCTCCTTGGAGCGCCGGCCCTGCGTCAGATTGGCGCTCCGAGGAGGTCCTCCTTGGAGCACCGGCCCTGCGTCAGATCGGCGCTCCGAGGAGGTCCTCCTTGGAGCGCCGGCACTCCGAGGAGGTAATGACGGGGAAATGCTCCCCAATACGTATTTGGCGATACGTATTTGGTGATCGTACTTACGGTAAAAGTGAAATGATTCCCGTCGCGCAATTGTAATTCCTGAAGAAACCGAAATTCAAAAGATCTCGGATCATTCCACATTCTGTCGGGGTTCTGTGCGACGTCGTGTGGACACACGGGAAAATAATACATATTAGGTCGGGATTTCGATTGGATTCTGTCTGGATTGGACCCCGTGTGATAAGGTCCTTAGTAAATGGTAAACTCTTTTCACATCAATAACCAAAGAAGGTAAGCTATCAAATATACAGAAAATGATTGCCATATTGTCAGAAATGCTTATAATTTGTTGCATGGAGAAGATGTGGAATATAGTGATAATATGTTCAACTCATGTCATTGGAAGGCAGGATGAAAGTGAACATCTTGTAAGAGGCTGCAAGGTATCTTATTCTCTTATTAAGTTGTTTTGAAAATGTTAGTCATTTTGGTGCAATCTGCTCCATGCTGCGGGGGACAAATTTACTCCTCAAAAGCACTTTAAGAGCCAAAGAGATACCTCAAAGATGATATAACTGCATCTAGGCTGCAGCAAATTCCATCTGAAGCTGAGATATCACCCCAACTTGCCCTTCAGTTTGGCAGCAGATTTTCAGCTAGGAATTTCCTAACTGCTGATAGTGTATATTCCTTCAACTATTTCTACATGTCACCCGAAGGTTTGAAGTATGATTCATTTTATTTAGTCATATCTTTCATTTGTAGAGGTACAATATCTCTTGAAAAGGTAGCTAACACATTAAAAGAACAGCAGTATGCAGGAAAAACAGTAAAATACCAGCAAAGCAATACATTAACTAAAAGTTATCATAAGAATATATGAAATTAGGAGGAAACAGGATATTTTAAAAAACAATTTTGCTCTGTCACATAAATAAAATGACTTCTATGACTTGCCCACATGGTGGGGGTCCATATAGATACGAGGCACCCTTTGGTTTACTGGACCCAAATCATTAAAGGCAGGGGTAGGCAATCTTTCCCCTTTAAGGGCTGAGGGACTTCAGCTCCCAGAAGCCTCAGCCATGTTAGCCAATAGTCCCATGTTGGCCAATAGCTCCTGGGATTCTGGGAGCTGAAGTCCCTCGGCCCTTAAAGGGGAAAGGTTGCCTACCCCTGATTAAAGGAGTTAAAGTTTAAAGGTAAGGACCAGCATTTTTGAATTGTGCCCAGTAAGACACTAAAAGCCATGCAGATGTTTATGCAGAGGTGTCATATGTGTTGTGTAGCATTCCTGGTTAACTGCTGGGCCATTGTATATTGAGTCAGCTGCAGTTTCAAAATGGTGTTTGGAGGAAGTCCTGTGTAAAGCCTGTGTAGCAGATAAATTCAGAAGTTACAAAAGCATGATGATGGTGAAAAGTACTGTTTTTCCTAAGAGGGACAGCATCTTGAAAACCAAGCAAAGCTGACCAAATAATCTTATAGTCCAACCCCCTGCCATGCAGGAACTCAAAATCAAACCATCCCCGACAGATGGCCATCCAGCCTCTGTCTAAAGACCTCCAAAGAAGGAGACTCCACCACTCTCCGAGGAAGTGTGTTCCACTGTCAAACAGCAATTACTGTCAAGAAATTCCTCCTAATGTTGAGGTGGAATCTCTTTTCCTGCAGCTTGCATCCGTTGTTCCAAGTCCTATTCTCTGGAGCAGCAGAAAACAAGCTTGCTCCCTCTTCAATATGATATCCCTTCAAATATTTAAAGAGGGCTATCATATCCCCTCTTAACCGTTTCTTCTCCAGGCTAAACATACCCAGTTCCTTAAGTCGTTCCTCATAGGGAATAGACCCTTCACCATTTTAGTTGCTCTCCTCTGGACATGTTCCAGTTTTTCAGCATCCTTTTTGAATTGTGGTGCCCAGAACTGGACACAGTATTCAAGGTGGGGCCTGACGAAAGCAGAATACAGTGGCACTATTACTTCCCTTGATCTAGATACTATACTTCTATTGATGCAGCCTAAAATTGCATTGGCCTTTTTAGCTGTCGCATCACACTGTTGACTCATGTTCAACATGTGGTCTACTAGGACTCCTAGATCCCTTTCACACATAGTCTCATTAAGCCAGGTGTCCCCCATCTTATGTCTATGCATTTCATTTTTTCCCCCTAAGTGCAGTACCTTACATTTCTCTGTGTTGAAATTCATTTTGTTAGCTTTGGCCCAGCTTTCTAATCTATTAAGGTCGTTTTGAATTTTCATCTCGTCTTATGGGGTATTAGCTATTCCTCCTAATTTGGTGTCATCTGGAAATTTGAGAAGCATGCCCCCTATTCCTTCATCCAAATCATTGATAAAGATGTTGAATAGCACTGGGCCCAGGACAGAACCCTGTGGCACCCCACTGGTCACTTTTCTCCAGGATGAAAAGGAGCCCTTTGGGTTCGGTCAGTCAACCAGTTACTAATCCACCTTACAGTTGTATTGTCCAGCACACATTTTACTATCTTGTTTGCAAGAATATCATGGAGGACCTTGTCAAAAGCCTTACTGAAATCAAGATATGCTATGTCTACCGCATTCCCTTCATCTAACAAGCTGGTAATTTTATAAAAAAGAAGAAGAAGAAGAAGAAGGAGGAGGAGGAGGAGGAGGAGGAGGAGGAAAGAAATCAGATTAATCTTGCATGACTTGTTTTTGAGAAACCCATGTTGACTTTTAGTGATTATGTCATTCCCTTCTAAATGTTCACAGACTCTCTGTTTAATGAACTGTTCTAGAATCTTTCCTGGTATTGATGTCAGACTAACTGGGCGATAGTTGTTGGGATCCTCTTTTTCCCCCTTTTTGAAGATGGGGACAGTGTTTGCCCTCCTCCAGTCTGCTGGGACTTCTGTTCTCCATGAGTTCTCAAAGATTATTGCCATAAAGATCTGAGTGCCATTCCATCAGCATGTGATGGCTTTATTCCAAATTCCCAGACAGTATTCCCCAGCAATTTCACAGATATAAATAATATAAGAGAAGAAGTAAAGCCATGTGACACCTGTAAGCCTCTGAACATCCCTTACTGTATTTATTAATCCAGCTATAGTTTGATGTAACATTAGGTAGCAGCATGAGCAGGTACATCTGTGATGGTATACATAGCACCAGAATAGGTAGTGTGAATGACACGTCAACCCAGCCCTGTGGAAAGGTGTGGGGATGGAGGAGCTTGATGGAAGAGTGCCGTCACCCCACTACTCTGCAGTTCTGATGGAAACCAAAAGCCAAAAGATGAATTTTGCCAGATGAAAGAAGTTTGGAATCCCCCTTTAATCTCTTGTGTATTCCTAAATACCCCTTCCTGCCCTCTGGGGACTCCAGATCTTGTCTAGATGTTGTAAAGTCCATGAAGCATCATCAGTCAAAATCACATCTTATCTCCTGAATATCAGAACAAGCTCTCCATTTGGAAACCTTCTCAGGTTCCATTAAGGGGCAATGAAGCTTTTGGTTTCCCACGGAACCTCTATGGATTTAAGGTATAAGAGCACCCCAAAATCTTGCCTTTTTGCGGCAGCTGGCCCTTCCACTTGTCCAGTGACTGTTGCCCTCAGGCTTCAGTTTAAGTCACTATTCCTTTGTCCATTCCTGTCTGCAAATCTAAACTGGCATACTCAAGCCTCATGGTGTAAGCATTTCCTGCTTTGGACCATATCTTGAGGACATGTAAATATACCTTCTTATCCAGTCCTCAAATTCTACTATCCCTTTTCACTTTTCTATATTTGGTTAGATCTGTATACTGTGTGCAAGAGTGAGTTATTCTAGTATGAGTGTTCTTTTATATTTCTTCTAATATGGCCCTCCCTCCAGTCCATCTGTCTTGGTCCAGACTTGAGAGGGAGAGAAGATCTGCTAGACTTACTTATTCCCCTTCCCCACCACCAGTCCCTTATCCTTTTGTGCCTTGCCTTTTTAGATTGTAAGCCTGAGGGCAGGGAAATATCTAATTAACCATTTGTAAGCCACTTTGATAGTCTTTTGGCTGAAGAGCAGGGTATAAATACTCCTAATAATAATAATAATAATAATAATAATAATAGTTCATGTAGATCCCTGTGGCTGGAGTCTCTGTTAGTTACTACCGACATAGTTGGTTTTTAGTTCCTGCATATATTACCCCCTCTTGCAAAACCAAGCTAAACATTCCCCACATTAATTAAGATAGATTGCAACTGTCAGTGGAGGCTCTACAAGCACCACACATTTTGGATAACATACCCTGTATAGCAGTTGACTTGAACTGGAGTAGAAGTCTCCCAGTAAAGGCAGATTGGAACATTGGCAACATCCAATCATAGTGAGCCTGGCAACTGCCAATGGAAGCGAAGCCAAGAAAAGGTGAGGATTGCTCCCAGGAGCAAGTATAAATAGAGGGACGTAGCAATGTTTGGAGTTGATTGTGGTTGATGTTTTAATGTGCCCTGAGGGGTGAAGAGCTGTTGAGGCTAGGTTAGGCTGCTGTGAGGGCAGTTAGAAAGGGTTTTAGGTACCCAAGAAAGAGACAAAGAGTGTCCTTAATTAAGTTGTTGTAGTGTCCTGTGGGGGATCTAGTATTTTGTGACTAGTGAAGTCACCGGTAACCAGAAGGGTTATAAGATACAAAAGTTTAATAAAAGTTCTATGAGAACTTAGGGGCTATGCAGACGGGCAAAAAGGGGTACTTTGAGAGTGACTTGTAGGCGTGGCCTTTAGACAATGCACGGCTAAAAGTCTCAAGGAAAGTGCCCTGTTATTCATTCTGTTGCATAAATGCATTCTGTTGCATGTACACTTGCTGTCACCATGCACAGCAGTTTGCATGAAAGAGGCTTTTGTGACTTCTTCTGTGCAGGTGTGCAGAAGAGCTGCACACCACTTCCTGGCATGATTGGGGCGGGGGGAGCTCCTGGAGTAACGCTTGTCCATGTGTCCTATTGACCATGTCCCTTGCATGACCACCAGCTGCATGTATCAAGTCAGTCCACACAAACCTCCCTTACATGTACCTCTCACCTCCCCCCTGATCTGTGTGAGACACGTTTTGTGGAGGATGGCGGAGTGTCTTTTCAGTTGACAAACCCGTTCCTTCACTCCAAGAGTGGTACAGTCAGACAGTGGCACCTGTCTACTGCATCCACACCTTGGAGGGAAGTGGAGGTCAGCGAATCCTTGCATGATATGTGGGTGTATGACAGATCCTGTGCAGGTGCACAGGGATGCCGAACTTCAGTCACCTTTATACAGACAAAATAACAGACTGTATACTACCCTATAACAGGTCCCACGCACATTCACAGGGATGCCAAACTTTAGTCACCTTTGTAAACAGAGAGTGACAGACTGTATACTAGCCTATGACAGGTCCTGTGCAGGTGCGCAGGGATGTTTTTCTGCACAGATGCGCAGGTGTGGAGAGATGTTCCTGCGCACATGCGCATGAGTTTGAGAACCAAAAAAATAAATAAAAAAAATTAAAAAAAATTAAAGCAGTTGCTGCCGGTCCATGTGGTTGCTCCATCTCCCTTTGCGGCATCCTTGGGGCTGGCAGTGCGGTTGCTGGGGCTGCAATACAGCCTTGGAAAAGCTGCATTGTCTCCCCCCAGTGCAGTTGCTGTGTCCCCATTTAGGGCAACCTTAAGTCAGGCAGTGCGGTTGCTGCAGCTTAGGGAAAAGGCAACTTCAAGTCACCTTTTCCTGCCTATCTACATAGCCCCTTAGTTTGTAAGGGAACATATATAAAGCTATAAAGAACCAATTACAAAGGAACTGTCAAACTGTGTAACAAGTAAAGTATTTAAACATTGTATCCAGTGTGAACACCATCCACTAAAAGAGATACTGTATTCAGCGTAGCTTGTAAATCTATTACTTTGTTTCAACAAGAAGATGTCTGGAGTGATTTCAAAAATATATTAAAACAGCTACCAACATTGAGAAAAGTCTTTTAGATTTGGGACACACTAGATCAGAGGTAGGCAACCTTTTTGAGCCGGGGGCCGGGTTGCTGTCCCTCAGACAATTGGGGGCCGAAGCACTAAAAATAAATAAATATAAATATATATAACAAAAAATAAAAAATAAAAAATATGCATGCACACTCTCTCAGCCCCAGAAAAGCCATGGCAAACCCCCTGTGGAGATTTTGCCAAGAAAACCCCAAGAACAAGTAATAACAACAATAATATCATAATGGCGGGCAGCAGGGGGTCGGTGGCGGTGGCGGTGGCAGGACTGGCCTGGGGCTGGTTCAAAGGCCTTGGGGGGCTGCATCTGCCCCCCGGGTCTTAGGTTGCCTACCCCTGCACTAGATAGTGGATGTGTGGCTGTCAAAAATAGTTGGTGCCAAGCTAGGGGGAAAAATCTGTAACACTACAAAGAGAGAGTTATAGTGCAAGAGAGACACAAGAGAGTCCTGAATTCAAGTGTCTCTGTCATATAATTGGTGGCAGCAGTGGCACACAGAGGAAAAGAGAAAAAGTTTTAAGAAATTTTGGCAGTGCCACATTGTCACGTCACACACCCTGTATAGCAATTGACTTGAACTGGAGTAGAGGTCTCCAGATAGGAAGCGATCAATATACATCCCCATCCACAAAAAGGGAGACACAAGAGACTGCAACAACTGTAGGATTATAGCACTGATCTCCCACGCAAGCAAAATTATGCTCAAAATTCTGCAACATAGACTCCAACCACACATGGAGAGAGAAATCCCAGAGGTCCAAGTGGAGTGCAGGAAAGGAAGAGGCTTTAGGGACCACATTGCAAACATACGATGGCTAATGGAGCACACCAGGGAATTCCAAAAGAAAATCAGCATGTGCTTTATAGACTATAGCAAAGCCTTTGACTTCATAGATCTGATTGTCACATACCCATAGCCAGCCTGTGACCTGAGAAGGGGGAGGTTACCCCCCAATTTTATTTTAGAAGGAACTCCCCTGTCTTTGAAAGTGATGTAAGCTAAGCAAAACTGGCTGGCTGTATTGCCAAATCAGTATTTGCCTTTATATCTATCTTTAATTGGCAAGCAACCATGCAATGTATGTATCTAGCTTCAAGGAAATGTTTCAGTAAACTTCCCCCTTAGGGTTACTTCTGTCCTCCTAGATCAGGGGTAGGCAACCTTTTTGAGCTGGGGGCTGGGTTGCTGTCCCTCAGACAATTGGGGGGGCTGAAGCACCAAAAATAAATAAATAAATAAATAAATAATAAAAATATATTTTTTTAAAAAATAAAAAAAATAAAATATGCATGCACACTCTCTCAGCCCCAGAAAAGCCATGGCAAAACCCCTGTAGAGATTTTGTCAAGAAAACCCCAAGAATAAGTAATAACAACAATAATCAATATCATCATGGCAGGCGGCGGTGGTGGCAGGGGGTGGCGGGGGGCAGCGGCAGCGGCGGCGGCAGGACTGGCCTGAGGCCGGTCCAAAGGCCTTGGGGGCCGCATCCGGCCCCGGGCCTTAGGTTACCTACCCCTGTCCTAGATTAACATTAGCACTACATTCTTTCTCTCAAATATTAGGTATTGTATGGCCACATGCCATGATCAGCACAATGTGGGGGCTCTGTAGGCTTATTTCACAACTAGTAAAATCAGAAAACATGGAGAAGGATATTGTATGATAGGACAGAGTATTACCATGGATGGTTGTTGGCTGAATGAAGGTTCTGCTAAGAAACTCCTTTTAAAAACATTGCAGTGAAATGTCCATACATATACAAAGAGAGAAAGAAAAAAGAGAGAGAGAGAGAGAGAGATCCACAAATAAACTTTAGCTATATTTCTCATATTAGTGGTTTGCCAGCAAATCAAGAAAAGGTGGCTGGTGCCAACTAAATATGGTGACACTTTTGTGCAAAAAAAAGTCTCCTAATGTGTATATTCTGTGCCTTCAAGTTGTTTCTGACTTACGGCAACCCTAAAGTGAACCTTTCTTGGCAAGATTTGTTTAGAGGTTCGTGGACTCAGATGCTGTAAAGAACATTGTTGTAGAAAATGTAAAGTTTGTCCTATTATCCTTTTCCTGTATGAGGCTTTGCACAGTTGATGTAGGAAGGGAGGACAGCTTTTCAAAATGAAGCAGATATATTGTGCTCACCACAGGGAGTGAGACACATAGTTTTCCTGATTTATAAGTAAGTGAACTGTTTTAGGAAGCTACAGCTTTTAGAGATGTTTGCTGACATACATAAATTTTAGTACAGAAGTAAGACCTTTTGAGAATAGTTTATTAAGAACATTCATATTATAGATATCTTGGAGAGCTTGAGGCAACTTTTTCTCATTGTTGCAAGAAAAAAAATGAAGGTTACTGTATGCTAATTTCTCATATGCCTCATAAAACATTTCATTATACACATCCTGAGCTGAAAATTATTTTATTATGCAAAATCCTAAAAAGGGAAGCCCATCCTCACTGTGGTTATGGAAGGAAAATGTAAGGGAGTATGTACTGTTACATTAATCTAGATACCAGCCGCCAGCATACCATCTTGCAAAAGAGTTCTTTGTCCCCTTTGGAAACTTCATTGTTTCGTGATATGATAAAGAAAATGGTTCACTGCTGCTGACAATTTACTTGCAATGTCAATAAAAAGGAAACCTGCAAAACAGATTGAGTCTTGTTTTCTTTAGCAATGCTGCATCAAATTGCAGACATGATTTGATTTGCCAGTGTTTCTTCATCCATACTAGTAAATGCTAGTAAGACCTTTGTCAGATTGTTTCTGGTCTGCTGTTATAACAGTAACAACAATTTCTAAAAATATTAAATTAAATTGTTCCAACTTGACTCATAACTCTGTGGGTTTTTTGGAACTTTGATTAGGACATCTGTCTCACACTACATTTTGATTACAGCTCAGAGTAGTGCTATTTGCTTGTGTCTAAACAACCATTTCCAAGAATACTCAGAACTACTGTGGAAGCTGTGGAGATTTTAGCCTGATTTTGTATTGGTAGTTACCAAGAGGCAGCATGAAGTTCAGCTTGGATTACTAATATGTTCAAAAATGTTGAGGAAATTTCAGGATAGATTGATGTTCATCTGATTATAGATCTGTTAAAAGGATTCCTGAAAGAGAAAGAGGGAAGTGGGAATATGCAGTTTTTAGCCATGCTTTTTAACAATGAATCCATGAAATTGCTATCCCCTTCTGGCATGTTTGCACATAACATAAAAGTCTAGAATAAGAGGACTGAGAATGTACAATTCTTTGCAGCCTCTCTCCAGATGTTGGTACTGGAAAGGAGGTGACATATGTGCATGATGCCAGGAGACCAAGCTACACACCACAGCCACATTCATGCTTAGTTAGTCTCAATAGGGCTTATGTGGCATCTGGCATCTAATATGCCTGCTAAAGCACCAACAGTAATTGTTCAATCTATATATTTCATAATACTTTCATGTTCTCCTAGATGTTATAAGCCCTACAGAGAAATTCTTGATTATTTCACTCTTCAGGGAAGGCAGGCATACTTTACATTACTTTCATTTGTACATTTGTACAAGTACATTACTTTCATTTTTTGAGGACTGCAGATTTTTTGGAATATTCACCCCTCCAAAGAAATGTATGATGATGTGCATATTTGTGCATTCAAGGTGTAGGAAAAAGATTTGATTTGAGAAGTTTCTTGGTGTATAATGGGATACTAGTTATTTCTGAAATATGCAACCAAACCGACAGCCCTGGAGTACTAGGACTTATATTCACTTTGACAGTGAATTCATCTTCATTAAGGGTGCAACCATTGATCATCTCTAGTTAAAATGATAAGGCTGGACCTCCTGGTAAATGAATTAGTCTTGCATCATTTTCTAGATATGTTTAACATCCTGGCATATAAAAAAGAGCAAGAATATTATCCAAGTGAACATTGTAGTGCGGGGTAGGCAACCTTTCCCCTTTAAGGGCCGAGGGACTTCAGCTCCCAGAATCCCAGGAGGTATTGGCCAACATGGCTGAGGCTTCTGGGAGGTGAAGTCCCTCAGCCCTTAAAGGGGAAAGGTTACCTACCTCTGTTGTAGTGTGTTCAAAATTGTTAGCTACTGAACTGTGATTTCCTTGTACACCACTCTGTTCCCTATAGGAAAGTGACCAAGTGTGCATGTAATTTAAAAAGCGTGTAATTTAAAATTGTATGTTGAACTTTGAAAACCAACCTGACCTGGGAAGAGAAAACAAAGTGGACAAGCAGAACTTTTATGCAGGATCCTCGGGACATAACTGAATGACACGTTCAGAAATACATTATCATGGCTTAACCTACAGACAGATTCATTGATTTCTTTGCGGCCAACTAGAAAAAGAAATCTCACAGGCTGATAGGAATTTCTCATCCTACAAAATAAACCTGAACCTTGTTTATATAAATTGTATTCAAGGCAAGAACTGGCAGAAACACCCTAGTCCTGAATTCCCTTTTTGATGATCAGTACTTCCATGTAATACTTAGAAAAGGACAGAAGGCTGGTGAGTAAACAAGGCATTTGTTGTGTCATACCGTTCTGTATACACTTTCTCTTTTCATCAGTTATCTTTGCTCTGTCCGTAGTCTCAAAAGTCTGTTTCTAGGGTTTTTGCGTTTATTACTTTCTCTTCTATATTATTTAATAATAGATTTACCCAGTTGAACATAAATCTCACCCCATCTCAAAAGTGAAGGACAGATACCAATATATAAAACAATCTGAACACTGCACTATTCTGTTACATTGTATATGAAATTCTGATGTAAGGACACTGCTTTAATTTATTTTCTTAAATGGTGTACATTGCTTTGCAATTACCCTCTAATCAGTAACCTTTGTTCACTGTAGTAAATAGCAAACTTTAATGATGAACTGAATTAAATTTGGGATGAAACAGTTTATGACTTGTGGGGGTTTGGGGTGTGTACGTGTGTGTTAGGGGAGTTAATATTTGCCAGTTTTCTTTTTGATGGAAGCAATGAATAATTTTAACATTTTTTTCCTGATGCAAAAAAGTCTTTAAAAACTGCAGTTTTCAAAGACTATTTGTAGTTCTGAGTCTATACTGTGCAAATTTGCACAGGGTACTTCTGTCCAGGTAGTATTTTCTGCACAGGGAACAGCATTTTTTCTGCAGCTACCAGAATTTTATGTACAGAAAATAATATTTTCTGCACAGAAAACATTGTTTCCTGCCCAGAAAATACTGTTTTTTCATCAGTCCAGTGATCAGGGTTTTTCAATACTAAAATTATATGTGCATTTTGGACCATCTATTGATTTTTTAACATGCTTTCCACCCCCCCCTATGTCTGAATAAAGACTTTGACTCATGAATGGGTGATGTTTATCTTAGAACCATCTATATTATAATTTTTATCATAGATGTTAAACAGTGATAGCTTAGTGGCACAAAGAAATTTCAAATGATGAGACTACTTAGGAGTCCCTGCATTTATTGACTGCATGAGTCACTGCTCTGTGGGCAGTTTGAGGCCAGAAAGTGCAGTGGTATACTTGTGGCAGGCTAGGCCCATGTCAGCTGTCAAATAGTAATACCATTTCAAGTGCAGGGCAGACATATCTGCTGATTCCTTTCTGCCACTGATTATCTTCCCTGTTAAGTAAAGCTATAGGTGGGGTATTTTGGGGGATGGGGTTGAGTTGGTTTGGTTTTTAAAAAATTTTTTTTGTTGTTGTAGAAAAGGAAACAGCTGGGAAGGAGGGCTAGATCCAGGTTTTGCAGGCAAGCCAGATCCAGACTTGAATGGTTCTGGGATCAACTTGAAACAAAGGGCCAAAACAGACTGACAGTAAGTGCTGGCTTGGGGTGGTGTGGGGGTGTGGATTTTGGACAACGCATGCCCTGATGCCACCCCCAAGCTGGCATCATGCCACCTGCCTGACAGCATGGTGGGTAGCATTCCAACACTCGGGCAGCTTGGTATTTATATGTTGCACATCGGCAGAGCTAATAAGCTCTTTTTAAGCTGGGAAACAGCCAGATTGAGGGTGTGGCATGTGGTTGCCATGACCGTGATCCAATGCTTAAAGGGGCAGTGGCAAGCTGCTCCTTCAGGGTGGTCTGTTTTGCCCCAAAGTCTCCCATTTTGAAAGAGGGTTTTCATTTTCACACCCTATTAGCTCCAGTACTTCATCTCTGTATCTCATTGTGCTTGCATTCATTTGTAAGTTAATTAGAATGTCATTAGAAATTAGAAAGTCTGTCAAATGACAGGTGTGCTCCCCACTAGCCCTTCTTAACATTTCATACTGGACTGCCATGGCAGAGGGCAAGAAAATACCACTAGACTAGGGAGACCATGGGATTTACCTTACAGAAGCCAGAATAGTTTTCTGTTTGAAAGGTTTTATGCCTCTTGGGCCCTTTCACACTACACAATTATAGCACCATGATTCCACTATAATTGTGGTGGCTGCATCCTGTGGTCTCCTGGGGTTGGAGTTTGGTGAGGCCCTGGAGCTCTCTGGATGGGAATTTTAAATATTCATCTCTAAACTATAATCCCAGGATTCCATAGGATGTAACCATGATAGTACAATAGAATCATATCAGTATAACAATGTGTGGGGTAATTTAAGTTTCCTAGGGCATCAGCCTTTTTAAGGAAACAAAAATATTTAAATATCAAAATATAAAAGACAAGTGTGTTAGAGTCTGGCTTTTAAACAGCAGAGTAGCAGAAGAGTGACTTTGCCTAACTATGCTTCCCTAAGAACTGATACTGATTCAAAAAACAACAAACACATAGCTTGTATTTTTTTTTAATGGCTTTGATTTATATTTACATAGGCTATATCCTAATCTTACTAGTGAATAATTCAGGTAGAGAGAAATATTTATCTCACATTATTCTAAACAAAGTTGAGAGAGCAGGAGGATGGAACAGCTCAGATGAAAACCTTGAGAGAAAGACTGTTAATCTCAAAGGGGGGATTGACCTAAGTCACATAGTTTGAATGAGAGCGAGAGAAGGGAAGAGTTTCTAAGCAGGAATCCCTATCTATTTAAGGAGGGGAAAAGAGAATGCAGATTTCTTCCAACACACTGTCGTATGAAGGACCCCATGTCATCGACATTCCCTCTACAGTGAGGTCTATTGTACTTCTATAATTATTTTTTAATTTTTATTTCTGTGCATAAATAAACAAATCTTTGCCTTCTTTTCTATGATGTATACGTCAGCCGCCATAAGTACTGCACTATAAACATGTTTTGTTAATAAGAAAAACCAAAGTATTCTAGTTTTTTCCTGATGACCTTTTGACATATAGTGCTCTAAACCCAATGACAAATTAATTGACAAGATTTAAAAGAGGCAGACCATGTTTAGCGGCGAAGGACAGTGAATATAACACAAGAGTGGCCTTTCTATGGCAGCTAGATTATGGAAGTAATATATATTGGGCAGGTAACCGGCGTCTGCTGCATAAAGATAGATTCTTTTTGTAATAGAAATGCACGTTTTGTCTCTAAATAGGGTTATTTTACACCCCATTGCACAATGTTCAAAGTACCAGGTTGGCCCTTGTTAAGGGATAGGAGAAAATAAATTGTAAACCAATTGCAAATAATACTTGCAGTCCATCAACTTTACCCACATTACAAGGACTGCTGACAAAATACAGATCTGTACAGCATTCAAGCCTAGGAAAGGAATACCAACTGGGTTGGTTGTGAAAAACAAGAGTTTAATTATTTGCTACCATTTTCTATACTTTAAAGTAATGCGGAAAATAAACAGTATGAAAAGGTATGATCTCATTTGAATGACATGCCAAAAATTCACTTGTGAAGCAACTGAAAGAATCCTGATCTCTATGATAATTATAAATTTTTACAGTGAAACATAATTGGTAAATAGTATCAATAGTTTTAAGTGTTCTTTTGTTTTAGTGTCTCTGATCATGGGTACCTAATTTTAGACTTTGTAAATTCTAATCATAACAAGTGCAGTATTTCTGGCTCCTGGCCTAAAAATCATGAATTGCTTTTGAAAATCCTGGCTCCATTCCATGCAACTGAGTGATTAACTATAAGTCTGTGTACAGTAGTTACACATTTTTGTTCATTTCTTTATCCACACTCAGAATTCTGACAGGAAGAGTTATGGTGTTACATAGTAGCAAGAAAAGGAGACAAAGAACATGATCAACAAAGCAAACTTAAATGTGTAACATAATATCTGTATCATTCTAGTCATCTTTCTACATCTCTTTCTGTTTAAAGACTTTTCTCTATTCCAGATATTAACTTACTGCAGAAGCACAGGGATTGAAACTCATTACCAATTAAATACATCAAGTAAAACCAGAAAATGACTAATCAGAGATTTCCCTTTAATATGTATTTTCTTACGTATTTCTATGTCTTGTATTTCTTAATGTATTTCTCGCTGCATTTTATTTATTTCTATATTATCAAGATAGGACTCTAAATTAGTAGTAACTTTGGCTATTAACTTTTTTAATCTTAGAAGAAGTAATTGCATTTTTCGATATACAGTCGTCCCTCCTGATTCATGGTCTTGCCATTCACGGTTTTGATCCTTCGCGGATGGCAAGCTGGGAAGGACATAATGGTGTGTGTGCCAAAGCACGTGTGCAGTGCCACGCACAGGAGCGTGCCCCCATTGTAATCAGTGGGGCTCCAATATTGGCGATTTTCCCAATTTACAGCTATGTGTCCCCCCGGAATAGATCCCTCGGGAACTGGAAGGGACGGCAGTACTCTGTTACTCTGTCCTTCCACTGAATAAGGGCCTGAACAGACTGCCAGAAGTAATCCAGTTTGAGACCACTTTAACTGTTCTGGCTCAATGCTAGGAAATCAAGGGAATTGTAGTCTTTTTTCCTGAGACATCGAGCCTTCTCTGTCAGAGAACTTTGGTGCCACAATAAACTACAGTTCTCATGATTCCCTAGCACTGAACCAGGACAGTTAAAATGGTCTCAAACTGGATTATTTCTGGCAGTTTGTTCAGGCCCTAAATTAGCATTGGCTACTTTTCAGGGAAGAGCATTGGGCTGGATAGGTAACTGATCTGATCCAATATGGAAGCTGGAGCAGATGATATCCCATCTGTCTTAAAAGAGAGCTTTTGGCACTGGCAGATTAACTTCAGGGACTGTTTTCTTTCTTTAATGCATTTCTATCCTATGAGGACATTATGAATGGAAGGAAGTCAAGTGGAGAGTCATTTCAAAGCCACTGACACATTCCTGTTTCTTTGTCCTCTAGCATCCATGCCATTTCTTACTTGTGCCAACCCTGGGCATCCAGTCTCAGTACATGAAATTTGCTACTTCATCCTACAAGAGTTTTTGATTTATTTATTTTTTTTAAAACTAATACACATAAATGCTTATCAGTTGTGTGTATATACCTTTCCCTCTGCAGGCTTCCAAGAACAAATCAGAACTTTCTTTGATAAATCTGTGTTTCCTTACAGAACATGGAATATATGAATTATCTTTCCTGATAAACTTTTCAAGGGCCAGTCAGATATTTCCCCCAGGTTATAATTACATTTTCAGGCTCACAGATGTGTAGAACTGGAAGGGATCCCATATGTCCTCTAAGAGAGGATGACAGATACCAAGAGAATTCTTAATGGGTGATTGCCCAGTCCCTTCATGAAAGTTTCAAGGCAAGAATATTTCACAGCTTCCCTAGTCAGTTATTTCTGAGATGTTCTTGTGTTCTTTAGGGATGAACAAATCCATCAGTTTTGGTTTCTCTCCATTTTTTCCTTTATCCAATAAACATTCTGAGAAGGACAACTTCTGGAGAAAACTGTTTTCTGCTTTACATATTAATTCAGGACATATATGTGAACTGGAAACTAAATTTCTCCCCATCCTTACTGGTATCCCCATAATATATTTAATCTAAAGCTGTATCCCACATTTTCAGTGACCTGCACTACAGGAAATACCGAGCAACTGTTTTTCTTAACTGACATTTTTTGTATCATAAAACTCACCATATATGCTCAAAAATATAGATATTCCCACACTGTCCCTATATATGGCTTTTCTACTGCCACTCATATCTACTGCTCTTTGAATCCCTTCTAGCTTGTCAATATTCTTGAATTGCTATGCTGCATATTGAGCACAAACTTCTAAATGAAGTTTGTGGAAAGCAAAGTAGTAGTGTTATCTTTAATCCTGAATCTGGATATCAGAGATCTGTTAATATCATTTAAAATAGCTTTGGCTTTTTTGGCATTGACTCATACTGTTGACTCATATTCATTTTGTTACTTACTACAACTTCTAAATGCCCTCTTGCCATCATTACATCCTAACTGGTTCTCATCAATTATAATTTTGCCATCCTTAAAAAAACAAATGAGCTAACCTCTGTGTATCTGTCTGCTTTTCTTTCCAGCTGCTAAGTTTACAAAGATTATCTTAACCTGTCATGTAACATTTAGCCTGTAATATATTTTCATTATTTGATGGCACAGATGTGGATGTAAACTGGGAGGTACCTTGAGTAAAATAACAAATTACCAAAATAGCTATGGGGTTTTTTGAAAGAAATCTTACAGTCAAACACCAACATATGTATTACCTTTTAGCATATAATTCTTGTTGTGTATTATCATCAGCCCACATAGGGTCTATTATATAGTATAAAAGCAGACTAGGAATGGATCAGATTTTATGAGACTTCTTTGACTGGTTGGTTGGAGGGAATTATTTGTTGTCACAGAGAAATCAGTGTTTACAAGTCTGTTTTAGTGGTTTGTGTGGGCATGTCCATGGTAGTGACATTGAACTTTGTCTTAAATGTATCCCTCTAATAAATCAAAGTCTTGTTGTCTCACCCTTCCGAAATGAATCTCATTTTAAGTGAAAGCAGGATTTGAATGATAAAAACTGAACAACAATATATTGTGAGACTGAGATGCACAGATCTGTCCAAAATGTTTGTTTCACTGTCCTTTTTTTGTCCTTCAGACAACCTGCAATACATTTTTTCACTCTTAGGAACAGTTTTTAGATGGTGCTTCCTTTTAGCCTTCAGTCTTTCTCTTTCTTAGTTAATTTCCAGTACTTTTGCTTTCTGATTGGTGCAATCAGAGTGTTAAGAAGTGATTTATTGGCTTCAGTGGAACAACAGCAGCTTTAGTGTTGAATTAATCTTGTCTTCAATGTGAAACCTCTAAGTATTTCCCCTCTAGCTATGTTTTCAGCAACTACCTTTTATCTGGTGGCAAGCATGATTTTCAGATGGAAGCATATAAGAATGCTTAATTCTAGTTACACATTAGTTAACTATTTTGGTTAATGAAGTATCCAGCTTTTACCATAACACTTTCAGATAGCTTGTAGCTGAAGTTGAAGGAAAGGATCAAGTGTCTAAAGAACACCTTAGAGCTTGCTCTTCATCTCAGTCTGGTTTATCATTTTATGTCTGTATAACATTTTGATATTGTTATTCAGATTTCAGATTGTCTTCTCAGCTAAAAAAACAAACCCCTGCTTTTTGAATTGGATATTGGTTAGACTTGGATAATTGTTCTTTGATCTGTCTAATGGTCTTGTACTGGTATTTTAAATATGGCACCTTCAGGCTTTAAAAAGTACAAGGGTTGCTCTGGTAAAATCCCTGACAGGAATGGCCATTCAGAATGGCTCCTCTTTTTGGGAGAGCAGCACAATGTTCAGTCCTGTAGACTTTGTAATGTCTTTACATCTCAGACCAACTGGAACTGATACGCAAGACCTGTATGAGCATGCGCTGTCTGTGCCCTCTAAGGAAGCTGAAAGCTCAGCCATTGACACTGAAATCATCAGGTTCAAGCCCGCCTATTCCATCATGGTCCTCATTGGTACTGACACAGGATCCATCCATTCCATTGGGCCAAATGCATGTAAAACGTATTGGAGTCTCTGTTGATGAAGCCAGCACTTAAATCAGCTGTTGAGCTCCCAGATAAAAGGTCTCTGCAGACCGAAGACACCTCTTTGGTATCATCACCATGTAAGAGGTACAAGAAAAAGAAGGCTTCCATCCACATTGAGGAGGCTTCCTCAGTTTTAAGACCTTTGGTTTCTGACAGGGACACTTTCTCTTCAGTTTCCAGGCTGGCAGTTTTGAAGGAAAATATGTCTGCATTGACTGTTGTGGATTCTCCAAATTCTCAAGCACAACCTTTTGCTACTGAGACCCTCACTACTTCACTGCCCCAGCCTGAACTTCTTCATTCACCACACATTTCTGCAGCAGAAGATACATCAGCAGGCAAAATACAGTACTCGCCAGTGATATTGCACATAATTCCTTGTCAAGTTGAACACACTGGAAGTGCTGCATTTTTCCATACCCACAAGATGTGTGTGTGTCCGGAACAGATCCCCCGCAGATACCAAGGCCTGACTGTATAAACATTGTATAAAATAAATTAGTGATGTGGATGGACATTGGTGTATTAAGGGTCAACAGATATTTTGCTGCTTGAAGCAAGGAAAAATGCCTTTCCCCATTCCACATACAGAAGTGAATTGAACAAGAATTTAAAACTTCCTTTAATAGTGGAGCTAGGATAGCATCCTCCACTATATCTGAGGGCAGCAGGCTCTCTAGGAGGTGGAAAGCAGGCTACATAACAAATCCAACTTCTGCAGCAGCTTCTTGCTGCTCCCTGAGTCTGCTGGCTGTGTTTTGTCCATGAATTATCCATTTAGGCATTTCTATTACTGCTGTTAAATTGTTATTGCTCTGTTTTAAGTGCTTTTTTTTTTTTTTTTTTAGCTTTCTTGTGGTTTTGGAATGTTACTTTTTGGCACATTTTATGTGTGTTTTTTTCATTACAAACCAGCTTAAGAGCTCCATGAGACTGATTACCATAGCAAACACTTTTAAATAAGTTTTTCATTAATCAGTTCCAAATATGAAAAATTGTTTTCATTTTTAAAGTCTTGAAATAATATATGAAATTATGAAAGGTTGGCTTCCTTGCATACTTAACAGTGAAATATTTAATGTAAAAATACTGCACAAGTTTTTATTTTTGCATGTTTGCATTGTCGTCATTTCGATATGATGTATGGTAGAGGGTTCAAGGTAAGGGACAGGTGGAATCACTTTTGTAGGAATTAGTTTAAAAGATACTGCCATTTTATATAGCTCTAATGCACAATAATAACAGAAATTATTTTGTGTTTGATAGGAAATTAAGTACTGCGATTCAGATAAAAAAGCTTAGATTATAAATGCTTCTAGGCTGTGCCTCTAGTTTATTTTTCTGGTCTCATGAGCTTACATTGTTTCTTTTTCTATATATTTTAAGATGGGAAAAGTGCAGGTGTAACTTGTACGTTGGCTTCATCCTACTCTGTGTCCTAGGAAAAAGAGAAGCTGTATGTGGAACTGAAGCACATCTTAGCCCGTCAGCCTGGACCAGAAGCAGCAGAGCAGTTGCAGTTGTATCGGCATACCTTACGGGAGAAAACCAAGCAACTTAAAGTAAGAGCTATTTTCAGCAATTCGTGATAAAAATAAATAAATCTAAAGTACAGTTGTTCTCTTCCAACAGCTAAGAACAGGCATCTGAGAGAGAAAATACCACAAGAACTTGCCTCCTTCCAGCAAAAATGCAATAATTAAGTAAGAAATAATTTGCTGTCTTTGCATAACACTCAAAGTTTGTTAATTGAGGCAGCTGCTTCACTTTACCTAATGGTAGGGCTGGCCATGTATATGAGGACAATGTGATATATAGTCCATATTTCTTTTTCTTTCTTTCTTTTGCAACACATCAATAGCTATTAGCCATGAGAGTAAAACAGCATCTTCATGTTCAGAGGCAGCATAGTTCTGAGTTACAATGATTGACAATTAAATCTTGTGCATGTCTACTCAGACGTAAGCCTTGTGGAATTTGGTTGGACCTATTATCAGATAGTCATATGTAGAATGGCATTGTAATAAAAAAGAACATGCTGATGCTAATCAGCTGGGGAGGACATTGACTTGGTGCCTTGCTTGTGGATTTCTGGGAACTGTCTAAATTGCCATAGTGGAGACTGAATGCTGGGCTAGATGTGAACCTTTGGTTTGGTAGAACAGAGCTGTTCCTTTCTTAGCCCTCTAAGAACACAAACCCTATTAAATGAAGAACAAATTCTTCTTTGGATACTAGCAGTGAATCATATGAAGTATGATTTTAAGGAAATGTCCATGAATTTTTTACACGTTTTGCTGAAGAAAGCTAGTGTGTAAATTCCCTAACTGTGAGAGTAGCGTTTTGTGGTATAATGTTTGTTTAAAAAATTAAGAAATGAAAATCTAATTAGAGCATTAATTTACAACCTATTACTATAAATGTGCATCCCACTTGGTACTTGGAAAACACTGCCAGAATTTTGTATGAGGCTTAATTTCCTTTTTAAATGAGTGAGAATTTCTAATGTGTCGGTCAAAACTTTTTTCCTATTGTCTTTAACAGGCTAGTGGAAATGGATTGAGAGAACATTGCTAAATCCTTCATCTTTTTCTTAACAGTACATCCTTGTATATTAGTCTCGCATCTTATTAAAGGGTTGACAAGAATAATCGCTCTTAACCTCTTGTCACTGTAAGGCAGGATTTCCTTGGTGAGAAAAGCTTGTTTATGCTTTCTGGAACTGTTTGAAATGCTGTGTTAAGTAGCATTCTTGGCATCTGTGTAAATTCCCCTCATTTTCATTGCTATGAAAATGCAATAGAATACACTGCTAATTTTGTTATTTGTTTGTTTGCTTTTGCTATGCATACATGCTAAGGACAACAGTAAAGAAAAAAGTCACAACTAGTTGCCATACATGGCAACAACAAGGGTAAGAGCCTACACCGAGGATGGAGCCCTGGTGGCGCAGTGGTTAAATGCCTGTACTGCAGCCACTCACTCATAGACCACAAGGTTGGGAGTTCAATACTAGCCAGGGCTCAGGCTAGACTCAGGCCTGCATCCTTCCGAGGTCACTAAAATGAGTACCCAGCTGTTGGGGGGCAATGAGCTTACAGTTGTAAACCGCTTAGACACCCCATAGTGCGATATGAAGCGGTATATAAATGAATGAAGCTGCTTTGGATGCCCTTCAAGGATTCTTCTTCTTCTTTTTTGCTGGCTAGATGTATTATGTAGGCAGGGAATAACATGGAGAAGGTGTGTGTAATTTTAAAGTTTCTGGCTTTTATAGGTATAAATGAGGTTGGGGAAAAAATAGTACAGTGGGCCCTTGGTATCCACTGAGGTTTGGTTCCATGACCCCCAGTGGATACCAAAATCAATTGATGCTCGTCCCATTAAATACAATGGATAATAAAATTGTCCCTTATATAAAATGGAAAAATCAAGCTTTGCTTTTTAGAATATATATATATATATATATATATATATAATACTTTCAAATAGTGGATGCTTGAATCTGTGGATAAAGAATCCGTGGCTAAGGAGGGCTTGACAGTATATGTTAAAGCTGAGAAACAAAATGACAAATTATTGGATTCTTAGCCTATGATTTATAAGCTGTTTGAAGACCTTCTGTGATTATTTCAAAATTTTTCCACATTGTTGCATTGTCACAGAAGCGTAGTATGGTTGTACACTTGCTGTGCTAATAAAAATAGCCTATTTATAATAATTGCTTCATTAATATTAATATTGATGAAAATAAATGACTCAAATTATCCAGATTCCACTGGCTCATTATGTTTTCATTTTTAGTTCTAGCTGTTTATTAAATATTTTAACAGAAATTTCACATTTTGTCTACAAGGGCTTTTGGTTAGCTTACTTGTCTGTTCCCATAAAGATGATTTTTCCTGGAAAAAAAGTATCTTTATCACTTTAAAGTACAAACAAACTCTAAATGCTGGTGTGATGGTAAAATATGCAAAATATTAATGTTGGTGTTTTTTGCAACTAAAGACCTAATTCCAATGTAATGTTAGTGGAGGAAAACACTTCACTAGTGGATTTCTCTTTAGCTTTATTTTTATTTGTGCATGTGCTAGCACATATGTTCTTGTCCTGGACACATTGCAATTTGTGAATCTGGTTGTGCAAAAGCTTTCACAACTGAATACTACATCAAAATTCCTCTTCACACACTTGGGAATTAGAGGCCCATGAGTTAGTAATAATTTGTGCAAGGGAATGGCACTGTAGATACTGGCCAGAATTTACTGTAAAATCTTTTATTTACTGCAGATTTTTTTTCCTACAATGAAAGATGTGTGTGTACTAAGCCTAATTATTTGTTAATTATAAATTTTGATGCCTTGCCATTCTATGAATCATACCCAAGGAAGCTAACAACACTTCTGCATAGCTGTGTGTGTGGTGTGTGTGTGGATACACACTTTATATGTGTTGTGGTGCGTGGTTATAGAATGCTCTTGCTTAGAGGTTCGGTTGAAGCTGAAACTGATTTCATTCTGTTGCCAAATGAAAATATGGCTTGTTTAAGCCTTTGTGATCTAATAATTTTATCAGCTTGTGTATGTAGTTTTAATTGTTTTAACTTTTCAGATTTGTTATACAATTTAATATGTTTTTAGAATGCAAGTTATATTTTACTGTTTCACATTTTAAATTGTTTTAAATTGATTTTATTGCTCTTTGGATATGGAGTGAAATAAAATACTATAATAGATAAAACACACCCACTCACCTCAAGTAAAATATTGAAAAACAGGAAAATAGTAAATTCAAAAATCGAAATAAGGAGGAATAGAACATTATCCCAAACATGCTAGATCAAATTCCTTAAGAATCACTGGAGCATGGGGAGTACACCTAGCCATGTTTAACAGTTGAACATCCAGCTTAAGTCAAGAAACACAAAATAATGTGAAACTAAAATTTCAACAGCCTTGATCAGGTAGAAATCATGTGACCCTGCAGATATTGTTGGAAGGCAAAGTCTAGTGTCCCTGGCTGCTATAGGGACAGAATGGATGTCTAGCAGCATCTGGAGGACTGCATGGTTTCCACTTTTGATCTAAGCCCAGTTGTTACTCCAAGCTAGAGTAGAATAAATGGCACTTGCATAAGTGTTGCTTTATCACATCCCCATTGATTGATTACTCTAGCTGAGAGAAGCAAATGGATTTAGGCCAAAGTGCTAGCGATAAACGGTAGTGAAAGCATGAAACAAATAATCTTATAATCCAGGATGGTAAAAGAGACTTAACATTAAGATGAGCTTCTCTCAGGGAAGAATATTCCACAGCCTGGAGATGGCCACAGGAAAGGTCTTCATTCTTTTTTTTTTCTGAATGTATTGCAGGTTTAGTGGCAAGGGCCAGCATGAGCTGAGAGAAGGGAGACACATGTACATACATTCCAAATGGAGAACAAAAGGCCAGCATTATATTATACATAGCTCTGTAGTTTGACAAGGGGCATGGATGTGTGGATTGGATATCTGATGTGCATCCTTCCCCAGGTCTCCTACTGGAGGGAAACCCTGGGATAGCCTATGTGAAATCCACACGGGCATAATGCCACAGTTTGGTTCTTGGCCACCTGGAAGTGTGGCATGTTCAGCAGTCCCTGAACTGGATCTGACCTTAATCACTCTTAGGGAGATCCTCACCAGAGGGACAGAGTGGCACACAACACATTTTTGCTCCCAAATTGGATCACATGCCACACTGCACAAGTTGCAACAATGGAAATAATTGACATGAACAAGCACAAAATATCTGCATAGAAAGTGGGTGGATGGGAAGCCCAAGACCAACTGCCAGGTACAAGCTTTTATCTTTCCTGTAAAATAGCCTTTCCATGTAAGTCTGAAGTTGGGGCATTCTGAACTTGGCTGGACATGCAAAATAAGCTTTTGGGAAACCTCAAACTGGGATAAATAGTGCTTCAGTTGTCTCATTCTTAGACTATTTAGGGTTTTAATGAGCACAATTGGAAGCCATTATATGTGTTTTACGAGGTAGTAACTTAATGCTGATATCCAGGTTTGCTTAAGTGTTTGTTTAACATTTTTAGACATTTTTCAGCAGTACCTCCCTTATGGAATGTATTACGGTAGTGCAGTTAAAGCATATTTAAGGAATGGTTTTGTCTTTTTAGATCAGGCCCTTCTAAGAATAGACATAGCTAGTGGGAATATGGGAAAGACATATTTGACTATGTCTGACAGCTGAGCATTCAAGCTTTTGTCAAAAACTGTGAACCTGAGACTTTGAGACCGTCTCATCCAAATCAGACTATATTCCTACTCTCAGAATAACAGTTCTGTTGACCAGGCTCACCTCTCTCTTCTCTGAATTACATTTCATTTTTAAAAACATTTATCTATAACATTAGTGACCCCAGATACTAGTTTAGAAACTTGGTATTCCTGGAATTAGATGGAAAGGTGAGAGACAATTTGGTATTATCATCATATTGATGGTACTGAATGAATGACATTCCCTCCATCAAATTATATAATGGGGATGTAAAAAAGCATTGTGGCCAAGGTAGAATCTTACATGACACTATAGCCTAATGAACATAGTGATAAGCAGCACTTTCCTAATAACAATTTCTTGAAATGATGTATTAGAAAAAATAACACCTACCCTCACGTGATGCCCCCATCCCCATTCTGATAGGTAATCCAGAAGGATACTCTCCTGGCCAGATATCCATCTATCCCCCAGAAATCAGTTTGAAGGTGATGTTGATATGTTGATAGCTGGTTCAGGATGCACTGTCCAAGGATATTTTTACACCAGCCTCGAGTCTTGTGGCAATTGTGTTATGAAAGGAAACAGAAACATACCTCTTTGGAAGCATTTCTTATCACACTTTTGTTCTCATGCCACCGCACTGCTTTGAACCCCCCTCCCCTTGGGTGTGATGAGTTTCTTTGCTGCAGTTCTGGCATTACATCAGTCAGTGCCCTGATTCTCCCTCCCTCTCCCCTTCCCAAGCACTATTCCAAAGCAGACTAATTCTGTGCCTGTTTTTATTTTTTAGTTTTGCTGTGTTTGCATAATTATGGCAAAATGAATAAAATTTATTTTAATTTTATCTTTTTTTGGTCATAAGTATGCAAACACAGCAAAGATAAATATAAAAAACCCCAACAGACACAGAGTTTGCCTGCTTTGGAATAACAAGGGGGAAGGGGAGAAAGGAGGAGAATCATGCCCCATCCTGCCACATGACTGCTATAATGCCAGAATTGAAGTGAAGAGACTTTTCTCATCCATGCAGCTGCACTATAATAGTGACATTTAGACTATTGACAGATTTTACCCATCAGTAAAAAAGTGCACCACAGTAACAAATGGAATGCTGGATGGCAGCAGGATAGGCATGACATCATGTAACAAGTACCAGCCGAAGACACTTTTATCCTGTTAAAATCTGCTTTTTAGCCTTGTGTGATAAAGTCCTAAATGACCATTGTTCTTGCTGTTCAGCCCAGCATTCTACTTAGATTTCAATAGCCACCATTATTTTTTCTTCATGCTGGGACCTCGGGAGTACGTGTCATGAACAAGAGGTTGCCCCTCTTGTAAATATGGAGGTACCTTTACTGTCTGTTTCAACAGAAAGGATGGGTGTTGGTCTCTCTGTCTTCTAGTTTATCGGTCTACCAAGGTCCTGGAGATTTGGGTGCTATGTATGTGTAACTGTATATCGATAAATCAATATTTTTAAAAACTAAAATCTCTGACTCAGATGTAACAGGGAAGGGAGAGATCTCTTTTATTTTCCTTTCCTTTCCATTAAAATGGAATTTAAACAAGCCAGTTTATCCAACTGAGCCATAAGGGAAGAGGTGGTGCACCTGCAGGTGCTCTGGGGAGTGAAGGTTTCTGTTAGGCTGGTATAAAAATAACCGCAGCTCAGTGTTGTGCAAAGCCTGAAAGGGAGTGGCTCTAAATCTCCAGTTTTAATGTCCTGCTGGGAGATGAATTCCAGAAACAGTGTAAATACAGTTACATATCTTGACCCTAAAATGATCTGCATCTGCAGTGCAGGTGAAAGCTGATTACATGTAAGCATTACGTAGACTGAGTGGCTTGCCTTTCCTCAGTGCAGATAGATTTCGAAGGCACAGTCTTAAACCACAGTTCTTTCTGCTAGTCATGGAGGAATCAAATCACCGATGATGATTTCCCCCTAATTGATTTTGTTTTGGCTTATAAAGGTTTTGTCTTCAGAACTGAACATGTATGAATCACAGAGTCAAGAATACAAATATGAAATTGAAAGACTTGCCAATGAGCTTCTGAACGTAAAGAAGAAATACCTCACTCAGAAACGGAAGGAACATGAAAACAAGTAAGAGGACATAGCAGTGGCAGTAATAACAGTAACAATGCTATTTAATACTAAATGGCTGTTCAGCTGCAAGGTCATGTATTTGTATTTGTGTGTGCACTTGTTCCCATGGTGAGATAGGTTAAATAGGCCTTTATGGGAACCTCCTGAAAGTGTCATGTATAAAAATGACCTCAGATAATCTTTTCTAAAATTAAGTCTTCTATGGTAATAGAAAATCTGCATCAATGGAGAATGCATATATCTTGGGAACAAATAGACCTTACAGTGCAGTAGAAGAATTTGCAGAGCTACAACATTTTATCTTGTTGCGCCTCCTCATGTCTAGCTTTTTCCATATGTTGGTACCAAAAACAGGGCAATATTTTTTTCCAGCTATTCTCTCTTTCCTCCTTGGGGCTACTTGTCCATTTGTATTCTGGGATTGGTAATTTAGGGTTTGTCATTTCCAGACAATTATATCTAATAATCTCCCTATTCTGTCACCATCAACAGAGGCTTTATTCCCACAAGACTAGGACATTATGGATAAACTTTTTCTCAGTGCAAAAATCTTATAGACAGTCCTTAAAATACAGGCTCCTTATATTTCCTGCCTTTCCTGCTTCATCTATATGCATATAAGAACTTGGAGCATCCCTTTTCTATAGATTCACAATGTTAAAGCTGTCAATGGAAAGGCATTATTTGTTTTGTCAGTTGTGGTATTCTGTCATTTTATGGTTGCCTTGGTTAAATAGGACTGTATTCCTGTAGACAAAAAACTTACATGGGAAAACTGCCATGTATTAGTATTTAGTTAGAATTTCTTCTGTGAAACTCACACATGTATTTATTTAGATGTAATACATATTTGATTATTTGACTGTCCTAGTATTGTTCTGCAGTTTTCTGGCTTAATTTTTGCAAATATGCTTTCCCAATATATGGATTAGATACAGTTTAAATAATGCAAATAAGTCTCCACCCCCATTTCCCTACTTTGTACCCCAAGAAACTGTGTTAGTACCCCATTCAAAATAATGAATTTGCCTGGAAATTCCTTTCTCTTCCTTAATCACATTTTAAAGACAGCAGCCATTTCTGATGACTGAATTAGCAAAACAGTCAGCGATCAAAGGCGACCTCTGCCCAGCTGCAAATGGCATAATGCTGCCTTGATGTTTGGAATTAGCAACAATTGTTCATGGCTAATGGCCTTTCTGGAGCTTTATGATCAATACACTGTACTCCTATAATGTCTACCAATCCATTTCCAGCAGCTGAGTGTCCTTTTGAAAACAGCTATAATCTTTAGAATTTGAACTATGGGTTTTGCTTTTTCATTTCAGAGTTAGATGGGAAGAAATTCACTTTTTTATCTGTAGAATTTCATTTCTGTTACAATTATATTTTATAAGGTAACAGAGTGTATATTACATAAGGACCAGGGCCATTCATATGCAACAGGGTCACACATTGTGCATATGTGTATTATAATGCAGTGTTAAAAAGATTCTGTTGCTTCTTAGTATTATGCAAGTTCAGTCATTTCTAAGCCTAGAAATGTTGCATTATATTCCTCTTAGGGCCTTTGCAGACTGCTAGAAATAGTGCAAATTGAGTCCACTTTAACTGTCCTGGCTCAGTGCTAGGGAATCATGGGAATTGTAGTATTTTTCTGAGACATTGAGCCTTCTCTGTCAGAGAGCTCTGGTGCCACAATAAACTACAGTTCCCATGATTCCCTAGCACTGAGTCAGGGCAGTTAAAGTGGACTCAATTTGCACTATTTCTGGCAGTCTGCAAAGGCCCTTAGTTAAACCTTCTTTTTTCTTTCTTTTTCCAAAATAGTTACACGATCAATGAAACTTGAAATTTTTTAGCCATGCTTCACATGCAAGGTATAATAAAGCCCGAGTTGCATGTAAGGTGTGAGCAAAAATGCGAATCTGACTTTTAAATCTGGATCTTGTCTTTTGTAAGAAGGTTTACAGAGGGATTGACCATAAAGGCCTCTTGACTACTTAGGTGCATATATTGATGGCACTGGCCATTTTTAAGAATAGGAATGGGAAGATCTGTTCCTATGGATTTCCTTGTTTTACTGCTCCAGTTCCACCCCATGTTGATTCCACATTGATGTAAATTTAACTGGGAAAAAAATCTGTCCTTGGCTGTATTTTTAAAGATTCACATTTTAGTGTGCATTTTTGTTCAAATTGTACTATCTCCATCTATTGTACTGTTTCCATCTATCTATCAACTAAAATGTGTTTGTACGGTAAACATTTTTTTAAAAAAGTATTTATTTTTCTACATAGTCTTTTCAAGTGTACACATTCTGTTAAATTTATTTTTCTGTTCTACTGAACATGCTTCGTTTAATGAAAGTGTCAATATCAAACTCAACCTGCATCCAGTCTACACCCATTACTGAGTGGTACAGATTGGGGAAACCTCCTCCCATCCTCCAAAAAACCCCGATGGAACAGTCCTCTTAGTTTAGAACAGTGCTTCTCAATTATTTTCTGCCAATACTAGGAAGAAAACATTTCGTGCCCCTCGCGCGACTGTAAATAGTATCGGTACAGTACTTGCCGAGGTCAAACGAGCCCCCCTTTACGGAGCTTCGCGCCCCCCCTTGGGGGCGCACCCCACTATTTGAGAAGTACTGGTTTAGAAGGAGACATCAGTGTTCACTTATGTGATTTCTTGTTACAATAAAACTGTAACAATATACTCTCCCCAGAGCTCTAGTTTTCAAGTTAGTCCTGCTGACAGCAGGAGTGTTGTTTTTAAGAACACTAGATACCACCACTTCCAAGAAGACATAGTTGGTTTCAGGAATTCTTGCTGCTAGATTTGGAACAAAATAAATGAGGTTTTAAGAAATGTGTTTATATAAAAACATTATGTACTTGGCTATGCTTGTATGAGCTCAGGGTGGGGATGTTGTATGTCCCCTCTTTTCTGAATGGCCATGAGATCAGAAGTTTTCACTGCTGTTTTTTTTTTTTAAATTAATGCTGTTTAACGTTTCTTTGGAACTTTTAACTGGTGGTTTGTTGGAACAAATGAACTTCATAAGCCATATTTAACACCAGTAGGATTTTCCCCTCCCCCCCCCAATAAACCATTATTGAGATTAAGCATACTTTGTTGTGTTGAGATGAACCACCCAGCTCCTGAAACAGAATTTCTCATAGCCATGTCTGGCTATGAAAGAGAGTGTAAGCCTGAGGCTTACAATAATAGAGCATCAGATTAGTAGAGCAAACCTGTGCTAGCCATGGTTTATTACGTTGCATGAAAACAACCCCACAGTACTATGACTTTACAATGGCCTAATAAATTTATTTAAATATTTTTCTGCATTTATGTAGTTGTCCATTTTAGATCAGGAAAAAGCATCCTCGTGCTGCTCTGGTGGGGGCCTCTCCCTTCCCTCATTAAATAGTTGAGTGAATTAGTTAAACTGTGTTCTTTTTCTTAAAGCTGCTATATGCAAGTGGGGACTGTTCATTCTGTGGTTCAAAGTCTAGAGGTGATTGTGGTTCAAAGCTATGTAAGCAGTATTGGTTTTGCTGAAAAAGAACACACCAGATAATTATCATTATAAGTCTATTAAATGTGGAAATGGTTAACATGATTTATTCATTAAAATTCAACAAAGGAAAAAGATATCCTCTTTCTGCCTTTGATTTTAGTCTTTCATTTGAAAACAAATTATTATTTGGAAGAACACTACTAAGATTAGAAATTCCAAGTGACAAACCTTACGGTTATTCTTCTAATGAGAAACACTGACCATTTTAAGGGGGAAACATTAGGAGAGCTCATTTAGTTCTAATTTTTAATAATTCTGCATACCATCAGCAGTCACTTAATTAGTTCCAAACAGACATCTAATTGTGGTTGTTTAACTTAACAGGCTTTCATCAACATATTTTTAATGATCTCCTGATATAACAGTTGCAAGTGAGAAAACTTTAGAAACTTTTGAAAATGATACCAAGAAAGAGAGTATTACAATGCACCACATTATTTTTCTTCTTTCTTTTTTTCCCCCACCCCTAAGGGAGAAGGAAAGAGCCTTGAATAACATGGAACATGACTTCTCAGGACAGAGGACAAGAGTTTCACGTTACACTGGTGGTGGTTTCCCACTCAGTAACCCACCTCCCAAAATTGTAGTCTAAGTCACTGAATCATCGCACCTCATCACCTGCTTTGGTACCTTCTGAACTAAACTGTTGTTTTTGGAAATATATTGCATAATATATATTTTTCTTTTAAAGTAACATATTGTAAAATACTTCCTTGAGATCACAGGTTAGAAGTAAAGTTCGAAAAGAATGTTTGTTATAATGATGTCACTCCACATTCTACAGTTACCAGTGGAGCCAATACTCCTTTTAAAACAATATTATGCTGCTGGGAACCCTTGATTGGAAGTAAGCTCTGTTGAAATTAATGATACTCATTTCCAAGTAAATACACTGAGGATTGATGTTAAACTGGTAATCAACTTGATGCCTATTATATTGCTTCAGTCCATCTCTCTCTAAATATACCACCACCACCCCCGACGATGCACATGAAATCCAAGAACATTTATATTCTCCATCAAATGGAGATAAAAATTGTCATCTTAATGAAACGTTAATTTATGTAGGTGTAAGGTCATGTGTTATTCAATTGCAAAGTTCATTAGGGCAAGGGTAGGCAATTTGGAGCCTACAGATGTTCTGGCTTACAGAGTTAGAAATGCTGGCTAGAGCTTATGGAAACAGCAGTACAAAGTATCTGTAGGACATCAGTTTGACTACCCCTATGTTAGGGAGAACTGAAAGATGTGGGGAATGTTGAGCGAACTCTAGCAAATGCATTTCTTTTTATTATAAATACCAAGTGGGACTGAAACATCTCAGATGGTATTAGACTGTTCTTATTTTCTTGTGTATCATAGCTGGAGACTAAATATAATAATCTTACCCCTGTTAGAATGAAAGCACCAAGTTAGTTTTGCAGCATATAAAAATTGTTTACATATGAAGGCTTGCATGTTTCTCACAATGGTTATCATACATTAAAAAGCCATATGACCGAGGCACTGTGTGAGCTGTTGAAGGATGGTGGTGGGAACTTAAAATAAAATGTTTTTCAAGTGTTTTGGTGTGGATTGCTTATTTTCACTTGAGGGATGAAAAAATAATTTAAAGAGAAATCCTGATACTTAATTTTAAAAACATTTGGAAAAATACTGATCACTGGTTGTTTACTAATAATGAGGAGTTTAATATTAAAATTGTGGAAAAACTATTAATGTAAGTGTTATATTAACAGAAACCATGAAAAATATGGCATGGAACAATTTTGCCCTTACATCAGGGACCAGTATAGTGAGTTTTGATAAATATTGTAATTTTCCTCAGTTTCTGAATCAAAGATTCTATTAGATATGTCTTAAGTTCTTATAAATTTAAAATCTACTCACTGTTAATAAAAGAAGGATTGGCAGAATAGTCTTCAAAGGAAAATGTAGGTGAATATATAGAACAGTTATTTATTGTTCTTGTTACCTGCCCTTGAGTCAACTGCATCTCATGTCTGAGACATCTCCAAGACCCCCTATCCCCTACTGCTCTGCACAGGTCCTGCCAACCCAGCCATCTGGCATTTGGTCTTCCTCTCTTTCTACCTTTCCTGGCATCACTGTCTTTTCTAATAAATCATGCCGTCTCATGATACGGCCAAAGAATGACAACCTCAGTTTCATCATCTGGGCTTCCAGGGACAGTTCAGGTTTAATCCATTCTAGGACCCATTTGTTTTTTTGGCCATCCATGGTACCCTCAGCACTCTTCTCCAGCACCACATCTCTAATGAGTCGATTTTCTGCCTATCAATTTTCTTCACTGCCCAGCTCTCGCATCTGTTTATGATGATGGGGAATGCAATGTCTTGGACAATCAAACTTTAGCGCTTAATTATGTATCTTTACAGTTTAGGATCTTATCTAGTTCCTTTATAGCTGCCCTTTCCATTCCTAGTCTTCTGATTTCGTGCCTGCAGTCTTTGTTCTGATCAATATTTGATCCAAAGTATGGGAAATCTTTAACTATTTGGATTTCCTCGTTATCTAGGTTGAATTTATGTAGATCCTCTGTTGTCATTATTTTTGTTTTCTTCATGTTCAGCAGTGAGCCTGCTTTTGCACTTTCTTCTTTAACTTCCCTTAGTAACTATTACAAGTCCATGATATTTTCTGCCAAGATTATAGTGTCATCACATATCTTAGATTCCTTCCTCCTTCTTCTGAGTCTGAACCTGCTCTTTGTATGATATTTTCTGCATTCAAGTTAAACAAATAGGGTGATAGTATGCAGCCTTGTCTTAACCCTTTACCAACTGGGAATCATTCTGCTTACAATTACATAATGGTTAATTTTCCATTGTGGAAACAGCTCCTGTGCTTGAAAAATATTGGACTTCAGATTTCTGTTCTGTAGTTTCTAAGTAACATTGCTACAGGGCAGATGTGGGCTAGTATCCCTTTTTATTGAAGGTAGTGGGATAACTTGTGGGCTTGAATGAGAATAAATCTTGAACCTTTTGTCTTCTATGTTTCCACAACTCCCTTCCTCCACTTGCATTACTGAAAGTGATGATTACTACACACTGCCCAGCAGGGAGAAATGAGACTAAGAGGGTGACTAGAGGGTTAGAGCTAGTGTGGCATAGTGGTTTGAGCATTAGACTATGACTCGAGAGGCCAGGATTCAAATCTCTGCTTGGCCATGGAAACCCATTGAGTGGCCCTGAGTAAGTCAAACTCTCTCAGCCCAGAGGAAGGCAATGGCAAACTCCCCCTGAACAAATCTTGCCAAGAAAACCCCATGATAGATTTGCCTTAGGGTTGTCATACACTGGAAGTGACTTGAAGACACACAACAATACAGTGCCAAAAGGGCAAGTGTGGGAATCATTAAGCAGTTCCCTCACATTCATAATGTAAGTTATACTTTTGTTATGTCTGTTTATAACTTCATTAAGAGTCAGCATACCTGTTCCACTAACTGTTTTTCTGATTTAAAATGACCCCTTTCTCACTTCATAGCTGCAAAGTTGTATGCATTTTAGCACATTTTAACTGCCATAATCAGTTAGTCCTTAGGGAATCTGCTGAAGAAGGGAACCTATTGCAAAACTAAGAACTCAACTGGCTCAATACACCCTACATGTATCTATTTATGTTTTCCTCATGCTGCCCTTGTCCTATAAACCCAGTCTAATGCAAAAAAGCAGCAATATTGGAGTTTTTAAAACCATATGTGCTGCTGCTTATTAATAAATAGCATGTGTGTATAGCACAGGTTGTAACACTTGCTATGTTCATCATGAAAAATATAACCTAGATATTCATGGAGGGCTTTTAGAAGATCTCCAGACAGTAGATGAAACAGTTGGAAAGTATATAGGAAGGACAGATATTTTACCTTCTCTTGTCCTTTGCAGGAATATGATTTGCTTTCAACTACAAAGTGAATTAAAAAAAATACACTCTGAAATATATTACCCTTATAATATAGAGATAGAGGTAAAGCAAATTGTTACCATTTGTTACAAAAGAGGGTGAGGTTATTGGCTGAAATGATACTGTACCCATTTTTGTTCTTTTTATTTTTATTTTTAATTTAGATTTTGAATGTGTTTACAAATAACCATTTATCCTCCTTCCCCTCAAAATTAGTTAAAGCAATATAATAAAATATTATAATCTTACACATCTTCCACTTATATTTTCAAGTCCAGATACTGCTCATGTATCTCATTTACAGCTGTAAATTACTGTGTCAATAAGGACTACAGTGGGCCTGCGATCTGCGAATCGGAGCACCCGTGAATTGGCCTGCTCCACATTAGCCAATGGTGGTGTATGCCCATAGGCACACTGACTCAGGCGGACACATGTTGGCAACCATTGACAAATATGGGTTTGATTGAGCTGCTGTGTTTTTTTAGTCATCCATAGGGTGGCCCAGAACCTAACCCACATGAATGGGAAGGGCCCACTGTATTCCAAAACTCCAATTGATTTATTAACAGTCTGTATGTTGATATCACACCTGTATTTTAGAAGAGAAATGGTGACCAAATTGCCAGGAAACCATATTCCTTTATCCATAACCAGTTTCAGATTGTAAGTTAATTTTTCACTTAAGGAAGTGGACCAAATTCTATCAAGTCCTGAATCAGGAGTCTTGGAGATGTCTCATAACAGGGCCGTCATGAGTCAGGGATGACTTTGAAGGCAATTAACAACAACAAATGTATGTGTAGGCATGCATGGCCTCAGCTTATCAGCCAACAGTGGATATAATTTTGAAATGCCTGTGTGTCCTGTTATAAGCAATAAAAAGTTGTGCTTGTGGTGTTATTATGGAATTTGTTGTGTGTGCCTATGTGTAGGTGTGAGGAGTCTACTCTAAAATGAAGAATTACAAGAAGAGGTAAAGGGAGATTTTAAAGTTTTAGAAGTGTGACATGTTTTATGAACAGTGGCAAAGTGGAAACCCATCCATCCAGTTTCCCCAGCCTGGTCATGCAGTAACAGTCATTATCAGTTTGCATGGGCTAGTAGAGGCCAATGTAGGTTGAAGCATCTGACCTTTCTCTACAGCATTAGTGACTGGATGCATGAAGAAAAGATGTATTGACCCTTCTCTGTGGGCTCCCTTACTGGCTTAATTTTAATCATTTTTATAAAATGCCTTCACAACTTCTTTTAAAAGAAATGCTATTCTTACATGTGTTTGTTTTTACATTGTTGTGCTTGAAATGAACTTGGTTCAGTTTTCTGAAGGCATATCTGCTTTACACTGGCAGAGTGCTACCAGAGTCAATAAAGCTAAGTTTATTTATATCAGCAGGTAATCTGGCATGCTCATATATAGACAGGTGGCTCCTCCTAGAATAAGAGAACATATGCTGACTTTAGCAGAATCATTTCTTTCTTCCTCTCTCTTTTTTCCACATCTTCACTCTTCTGCTTATGAAAATAGCAAAAGGAAAACTGAAACGTCATCTCAAGTTTTTGTTGAGCTCATATTTTGCACTGATATTTGAGCCATTGTCCCATATACTGTCAGCATGATCCAGCTAAACCACTTTTAATTCCTGTTGATTTGAAAATTGATCATGTGCATAACTCAGTGGATCTCTATTGAGCTGAGCAGATTTACTACAAAGGAACCAGGAATATAATCAATCTCCAGTGTTTAATTTCAGCAAGATAATACCCAGAGATTTTTATGATTGGTATTCACTTATCTGCAAAAAATGGAAAGTGACTTGTAATGCTGTAGGCCATTGGAAGAACTGGGTTCAGATCTTAGTCATTCTTCATGGGTCAAATAATTCATTTTTCTGCAGTGAACACATACAAAATATGAAGCCTTTCAAATTACTATGAAAAAATTAAGGATTTTTTTTAAACAACAACAACAACAAAAAGACAAGCCAATTCTCTCAATGTTTTCAAAAATGTTTACAAAGATGTTTTTGTTCAGAAAACTTAAGCCCCCCATTCATTCAGATAATTATTTAAAATGCAATGGAAATCAAATGCTAGGTGAAATCAAAAGTTGTTGTTGGTAAAGGCTTAAAGGGAAACGGAGCTACCATGGTGTGCTGTTGTTTTAAACTCATGAGGGAGCTAGTAATTGTCACCATCTCAATACTGCCTCTTTTATAAATCAATAGATGCATGATTCTGGGGCTGTCGATCCACTTGCCCTTTACAAGATTGAAAATTCAAACTGAGGAATATCAAGGGGAAATACATGCCAGTGTTACTTGACTGATCAAGAGCTTAACCTCTACCATTCTTAAGGCCCCATAATTTACTTCAGTGTTACAGGGTAAGTGATTTTCCATCTGCTTTTAACATCTGCAGACAGCCAACATGACTCTGAGTTCAGAGTGCCTCAAATTCAGACCCACACCCAGACCCAGACCCCAATTCTGATTTTCTTTCTCTCTTATGCTTTATTTACCTTCCTGACAATTTATCAATACATGGTGAAGTATGCTGGGTAAATATGCTGAGATCTGTGGTAAATATATCCAGTTCTGTGATTAGATTCTGCAGCTTTGAAATAGATGATGACAATTAACTTATGGCTTCTTAATGATCTACAGCAGACCTGCACAACTTGACAGTAGGTAGGGGCCAAAATTAAAATAGGCTAAACTTCTTCGGGCTGCAGATAGGTTTTAATTAAATACTAATTAATTAGTAATATTAATTAACAGTATGAATTAGAATTAATATTAATCCCATTCTCCTCTTTCTCTGCCTGGCCCTCTCCTCAGGAGAAAGCCGAGTAATGGAAGAGCCTTGCCTGTCTTCCTCCTTTACCTGGTCTTCTCCTTGGGAGAAGACCAAGTGACAGAGGAGCCTTGAGGGGCAAGCATTTGTCCCCTGCCTGGCTTTCTCAGGAGAAATCTGGGCAGAGGAGGAGCCTTGCAGGGTGAGTGTTTGCCTGTCCTCCTCCACCACTACCACCTCGTGTTCTCCTCAGGAGAAAAGATGGCTGCAGCGGACCCTTGCAAGGCAAGTGTTTACCTGTCCTCCTCTGCCACCTGGCCTTCTTCTCCTCAGGAGAAAGCCTAGCAGCAGAGAAGCCTTGAGGGCCAAATGTTTGCCTGTCCTTCTCCTTGAGGGAAAGCTGAGCAGTGAAGAAGCCTAGCAGGGCAAGCATTCACTTGTCCTCCTCCCACACATGGCCCTCTCCTCCAGAGGAGACTGAGCAGCAGAGAAGCCTTAAAGTCATTCCACATCCTCATGGGCCACCCAAAATTCTTTGTCGGGCTGCATGTGGCCCCTGGGCCTTATCTTTTGCAGGCCTGATCTAAAGAATTATCTTTGTATGAGATTTTTAATCAAGACGAAAACATAACATATCTTAGTCTGTAAAGAGACACATAGAGATGTCAATTATTTTTCTATCATTTACTAACATAGCTAATGTACTAAAATTAGCCCTTTGTACATGGATTATACCATCTTTCATTTTAGACAATATATTATACATTTTTTCTGTTTTGCATTTTGACATTTTGGAGAGGCATGTGATAATCAAAAGAAAAGAAAGAGTGGTATATTACAAATAGGGTGCCCAATAACAGCACTAGGAACAGGAAAGACATATCAAAAACTTGCATATTTTCTCTTTGCACTCAGGGTTGGAAGAATCACTTACCTTTTAAAGTTTTTTATTACATGTTTTTGACTAATCCATGCCCAATAATTGCTTCCTGCAATTTCATTCCATTTTGACCAGTTTTAAAACAATTTTAAAACCTGTTTTTTATTGTTGGCATGCTTATTTTATTAGTAAATACACATATTTGTGATGAAATCTACTAATATTTACATATATTGAAATGACATGGTATACAAATCAATAATCCATCTACAAGGGGGTATCGTAAAGTAATAATTATCACATGGAGGTTATTATGGTATATTGATGAAATTTTGTCAATATCATCATTGGTCCCTAAGTGCAAGATGTTGAGAAAATCAGCACATTGTGTCCTTTATTTTTGTGACAGGTTGTGCCAGAAGTGACTAAAGTGTAGGATCGAGAAGTACGAGGGGGTATCATAAAGTAATAATGATCACCCAGAAGTTATTATAGTATATTGGTGAAATGTTGTCAGTGTCATCATCACCAAGTGACTTCTTCTTTTCCCAAAAATGAAAAATCTGTTGTGGGGTCACTGATTTGACAACACAGATGATGTCATTCATGAAGTAAAAGAGTGATTTAAGGTGCAATCTGCAGACTTTTACAATAACGGTATTTGGAGGGTCAAGAAACGCTTGGAAAATGTGTAAATCTGGATGGTGGCTACATAGAAATAAGTTAACAACTATAAATCAAAAAACGTTCTGTCTATTTTTTTAAAGGTGATAATTAAAACTTTACGATACCCCCTCGTACTTTCAGGTGAGTTTACATACTGTTTGCTGTTGCTCTGTGCCTTCAGGTTGTTTCCGACTTAATGTGACCTGGCCTAATCATGGGGTTTTCTGGGGCTGAGAGGGCGTGATTCATCCCAAGTCACCCAGCGGGTTTCCATGGCTGAGTGGGAATGGAGCCCTGATTTCCAGAGTCCCAGTCCTATGCTCAAAGACACTGGTTCTCATATACTGTTTAACGTAGATAAAATCAGTGTAGTTTTGCATATGTGCATTGTTCATCACTTGAGAAATTTATTCTGATTATTGTTATTTTTTTCCTGTGGCAACTGATGAGGTCAAACTCATAGGAAACCACCTGGAATTTCATCACCAGCATATCTGTAAAATGGAAATGCTAGTTCTGAATTCTTGCCAGCTATTGGGAACACAAAGATAATTGAGCTCAGAAAACTGCCTAAAGCAGTCTCCTTATTATTTTTATACAAATGTCCCACAATCCAATTACTTTTTACAATGATCCTTTTATGAAGCTATTTAGTTCAATATGGTTTTTAAAAAGTAGCTTTAAGGAAGCCTAGAATCCTAAGACAAGCTCAATAGGGTTTGTAACATTGGAATAATGGCCAAGGGGAAGGAAATGGTTGAACAATAATCCCACTGGAGCACATTGATTTCTAATATTCAGTCTATAGAGCAATAGACTTTTTTTTAAAAAGTTATGCCATATAACCTCTAAGATGAACAGAAATTGATTTTTTTTCCTCTTCATGTGGGCTGCCACATTTTTGTTTCCAAAGTAAATTAAAAAAATTCTAGAGCTAAAGCAGTACTAAGCAAATAACTGTATATTATTAAGATGAGCCATTAGTTATAAGGGAATTTATATGCTGCATTTGTACTGTGTTTAGTAGACTTTATTTCTTAAAAAAAATTCAGAACTTCCTTTTTCAGTTAAATACCTTTAAGGCTAAAGACATACTAAAATAGTACAAATCAGATGCCATTATAACATGCTCAAATTATTTAACAAGCCTAAATGCTAATTTATGACAACAGTTTACACAAGATCAAGGCAACCCCAAAGCACTCCCTGCCGCAAGAAAGTCACCTAAGCTGGGGCTGGAGATGCTTGAGTTCTTCACGTGATCCAGATTTGTTAGGAAACCAACCTGATATTTCCTAGTTTAATAAATGGTTTGGAACACAGTGATCCTTGGGGTTTTGCCTTTCTCTGAATATGTGAGGAAAACAGTTGTGCTCAGTTATGTTCATATGGCGTGCAGCCTGTGTTGCTTTAACTATAACTGATTCAAAAACATGGAAGCCAGATCTATGGAGAGATTATGGGAGCTGGACTCCAGCAACTTCTGGAGAGCTACAGTGGCTGACCCCTGCTCTATAACAAGCAAACATTAATATTGCAGTAGTACTTTCTGTGTCCCAACAGGACTTTGTATCAATGAATGGTAAGTTGGACTTGCCAGTGAGAAACAGGGAGCATACACTAAAATAACTTAAATACTGTATAGCAGGGGTAGGCAACCTTTCCCCTTTAAGGGCCGAGGGACTCCAGCTCCCAGAATCCCAGGAGCTATTGGCCAACATGGGACTATTGGCCAACATGGCTGAGGCTTCTGGGAGCTGAAGTCCCTCGGCCCTTAAAGGGGAAAAGTTGCCTACCCCTGCTGTATAGTATGTTACATATCCGGAATAAAATTGGTAGCAGCTTATCTTTGAAAGCAAACTTGGAAGCTAGTTCCATAATATCCTGTGATATAATCACATTAAAATCTGACTGCTGTATCATTTTCTTGTACTGTTTTATTGTTGTTATGTGCCTTCAAGATGTTTCTGACTTATGGGGAACCTTAGGTGAACGTATTATGGGGTTTTCATGGTAAGATTTGTTCAAAGAGGGTTTGCCTTGGCCTTTCTCTAAGGCTGAGAGAGTCTGACTTGCCTATGGTCACTCAGTCCATGGCTTAGCAGGGATTTGAACCCTGGCCTCCAGTGTCCTAGTCCAATGCTCAAACTACTATAACATGCTAGCTTTATGTAGCATGTTAATAATGAGGCTGAAAATCCAGCTGTTTCCAAATGGTAGGTGCTTAAGGGATTTAAATGCATTTAACAAGTTCCTTTGATAAACACATTGCTGCTCTTTCTTCAATTATCCTGCCAGCTACAGATAAAATAGAAGAGGTGGGAATGGAGTGTCACTGGCAAATGATGCAAAGGCAGGCACCATTTCCAGAGACAGATGGAGTGTAACTCCCCTATAATTTCCCTTAAATCATATTTAGAATGGTATGATATGAAAGGCAGTTCAGAATGTGAGTGGTGCAGGACAAATAGTATGCTGAATATTTTAGAAAAGAACAATGTGCACTTTAGGAAGTTTTCAAGATTCAAAGAGAAAAATCCAGCAAAATGGCATACACAGTCATTTCCCAGTGCCAATTTTAAGTCTGTAATATCACTGATGAGCTCTAGAAAATGCACATTACAAGCTGAACTCAAAGATATACCAGGTAGTTATACCAGGTCACAGAAAGTTTCCTGATGCTGTCAACAAAAAGACTTGCTGGTATAGTTACAAAATACCTGCCAGTGGGCATGCATGCCTTAGTGCTGTGACATGTTTTCCTTTTCAGAGCTGTCAAAGTACATGTAAGGCCCATTTTAAGTGAATGTACTTACTTAAATATTTATTTAATACCCCACCTTTCTCCTTATACGGGTCCAATGCAGTTTTAAAAATTAGTCAGACAAAAGGTAAAAAACTATCAATGTCAGTTTAAATGAACAAGGTTGAAACAATGTAATATAGAATTAAAACAGACAGTAGTTTTTAAAATATTTTAAAAAGAGATTAAAAACACACATTATAAGCTCTTTTTGTCACATAAATTATAAGCCAAAGACATGCCTAAATAGAAAGGTCTTTGCCTGCTGGTGATAAGAGAGGAAGGAGAGAAGGCCAACCAAAGCCCCTGTGGGAGGGAATTCCATGACTTGGGAGCAGCCACTGAGAATGCTGTCTCTCATGTTCTTTCCAAATCATAGAATCATAGAATCACAAAGTTGGAAGAGACCACAAGGGCCATCCAGTCCAAACCCCAGCCATGCAGGAAATCACAAACAAAGTATCCCCGATAGATGGCCATCCAGCCTCTATTTAAAGACCTCCAAAGAAGGAGACTCCACCACACTCCGAGGGAGTGTGTTCCACCGTCGAACAGCCCTTACTGTCAGGAAGTTCCTCCTAATGTTGAGGTGGAATCTCTTTTCCTGTAGCTTGCATCCATTGCTCCGTGTCCTATTTTCTCTGGAGCAGCAGAAAACAAGCTTGCTCCATCCTCAATGTGACACCCCTTCAAATACTTAAACAGGGCTATCATATCACCTCTCAAATGTCTTTTCTCCAGACTAAACATACCCAGCTCCCTAGTCTTTCCTCATACGTGTCCCTGTGATTGTGGTGGGACTGAGAGAAAGCCTTGAAATGAAATAACGTTGCTGTTTGTGTCACATTTGGGCTGGATTCATGTGACTTACTGGCCTAAAAGACTACCACATGGGAATTACAATCATGTAGGAAGATGGGAAAGAGCCAGCATGGTGTTTGATTGTTGGACTATAAGTCTGGCAATCAGAGTCCCATTCCACTTGGCCATGGAAACCCAGTGGGTGACCTTGGGTGAGGCACACATTTTCAACCCCAGAAAACGCCGTGCATGATAGGGTCACCTTAGGGTTGCCATAAGTCATAAACAACTTGAAGGCAGGTAACAACAAAAAAGATGGTTGCCCATTGCTCCCTACCAGTCCAGTTTCATTACACCTTCTATCTAAGCTTAGCTTGATCACACCTTCGTATTTACTCATAGACTTGGGGTGACATGGTGATGATGTACTTTGCTTTGCTTGTCTGGGAAATGAGAGTTATGCTTGATTGGACATTTTATTATAAGGGAGCCCTCTCAAAATGTCTTTTTTTTTCTTTTTTCTTTTGCTTAAGGACTCTACCCAAACAAGGAGAGTACCTTGTGAGCCACAGTTTTGACTTAAACTGCTTTTATTTTCCACCAAAAGGGAGAGCAGATTTAACAAAGACAATGCCTTTTCTAAGCTGATTTGTATTTTTACTACATGCTAAAATGGATAACCATACTCATTCTCTTCAGAACCTGCAGTACTAGCATACTGAACTCCTTGCTTGTTGAGCCCAGTCTTGAACAAAACTTGTAGCCATGAGATTTAATCCAGGAGATTTAAATTGAAAGGCCTGTACAGACTGCCAGAAATAATCCATCTTGAGTCCACTTTAACTATTCTGGCTCAGTGCTAGGGAATCATGGGAACTGTAGTTTATTTTGGCACCAGAGCGCTCTGACAGAGAAGGCTCAGTGTCTCAGAAAAAAATACAATTCCCATGATTCCCTAGCATTGAGCCAGGACAGTTGAAGTGGTCTCAAGCTGGATTATTTCTGGCAGTCTGTACAGGCCCTAAGACAACTTGACACTGCAAGTTGCTTTTTGGGAAAGCTGTCCCCTCATCCAGAAAAACATTTTCCTTCACGTCCCACTTCCCTAGTCTCATTTCTACCTGTCTTTGCCAACTTCAGACTGTCATTCAAGGCTGAGACCTCCAGAGAGCTACATGTCATGCTGACTACCCACTCCAAACCTCCAATAACCTCTCCTACCAATTTCATATAGGTGTTAAAAACTGTGGAAGGCAAGTAAGAATTGTGCAGAATCCTTCAAGAAAGTTCCACTAAGTGTTTCACTGAGAGGTATTGTATTACTTTCTGGTAGACTGGTTTTTCCTGGGACCATCCTGGTTTTTCAAGCTCTTTGGGATATCCTGCCCAGTTTTAAGACCATGTCCTGGCTGGCAATCCAGGTCAGCAAAGCCACAAGGGAGTCCAGGGCGGTGAGGCCTTGGACGGATAGCCAAGCTGCAAGGAGGTCCAGGGCGGCAAGGTCTTCCTGCAGCGGCCGTGTGGGGCCTTGGACAGACAGCCAAGCCACAAGAAGGTCCAGAGTGGTGAGGCCTTCCTGCAGTGGCTTCATGGTGCCTCGGATGGACGGCCAAGATGCAAGGAGGTCCAGGGCGGTGAGGCCTTTCTACGGTGACCACATGGGGCCTCAGCCAGGTGGCCAAGGCTGCCCCCCCAAAAAAATCCAGGAGATCCAGCTCCAAGGGTTATATTTATATTCATGTTTTATTATATTTATATCTAATGTTATATTAATGTTTTTATTTTAGTAATGTTGTTGGTTTTTAATTGGTAATGTCCTCCATTTTTCTTGAATGTCCTCCATTTCTCCCACATTTTGTCCGACGTTTTCCCTACATTTTGTCCCGGTTTTGTGGAAGAGAATTATGGCAACCCTACATGAGGAAAGAAAGAAACCATGGCAGAATAGGGCATTTTAAACCATTGAGTGGTGTTGGGCTACATATGCAATTGTTTTGCCATGGTCCACTTAAAATCTGGGAACAAACAGGTAAAGGCATGCTTACCATGCTTTCTGAGGTATCCAGTTTAACACAGCCACTTCCTGGAGACAGGCTGGTCCAAGGTGCATCTGCATTGTAGAAATGCAGTTTGACATCAGGTTAAGTGCTGTAACTCCATCCTACGGAATCCTGTGATTTGTAGCTTTACATGGTCTTTAGTCTTCTCTGCCAAAGAGTGCTGATGACTCACCAAACTACAAATCTCAGGATTCTTTAGGATGGTGCCATGGTAGTTAAAGTACTGTCAAACTGCATTACTTCTACAGTATGGATGCATCCACAGATAGATACATACTAGACCTATTAGAGTAATTCTTCATGGCTTGCTTAGCTAATCATGTAGGAAAAAGAGATTAAGGGCCTTTGCAAACTGCTAGAAATAGTGCAGCTTGAGCCCACTTTAACTGCCCTGGCTCAGTGCTAGGAAATCATGGGCATTGTAGTTTTTTCTGAGACATTGAGCCTTCTCTGTCAGAGAGCTCTGGTGCCGCAATAAACTACAGTTCCCATGATTCCCTTGCACTGAGTCAAGGCAGCTAAAGTTGACTCAATTTGCACTATTTCTGGCAGTCTGCAAAGGACCTATGTTACTCTTATTGGATCAAATAGTGTCTCAATTTTCAAATCTCAGATTAGATTAACATGTGCTTTAAAGGTGAAGACAGATAGCCCAAGGAAGAGTTCTTGATGGACACCTTGAGGTATTTGGAAGTTCTTGTGGAAAAGTCTGCATCATCTTAGTTTCTCTGTTCTGCATTTAATTCCAATAACTTTCCTCTCTATAGGCTCTTTAGTCCCTGATACAGCTATAGCTTCCTTGTTTCTAGTTCTTTCATGCAGTGTAATTTGATTAGAATTTCCACAGTTCGTTAACATCAGGGCCAGCCTAGCACAGTAACGGGATCAGCTGGTTTAGGTCTAGTGGGGCTGTGATGCACATATGGCTGCCTGCAGAATCTGTCTTTGCCACTGATTCAGTGATGTGTGCCAAGGTCACCCATAGCTGCTACCTAGCTCTGTTCTGATTCTCAACAGGTCTGGGAAAACCAAGCACTGGCATGCAATAGGAAGCTAGCTCTCAGGAAGTAAAGTGTTAGCCTTGAGATAGAACTCTGTAATGAACTAGGACCATGTGTTAGTATAATTTGAATGAAACTTATTTTGTGCACACATGTGAAAGTCTACTTCAGATTTCCCCAGTATGAGAATGCACCTCATTATAGAAACAACTTTTGCACAAGATAATGAGGAAACGTGGGAAAAGGCACAATTTGGACAGGAAACAAACAAAACCCTGGTTCCAGTTGTCAATGATGGATAAAACCTGCAAATATTTTGCACACTTTTCCAGGCTGTAAGAAAAGAAACATCTCACAGATCCTAGTTTCAATGAGAGTATCTCCAAATGAAGGGAAGGTGAATAAGAAACCATCTATGCAAAGAGTGATTTCAGTGAGCTGAAGGAGGATACATGGTTAAAATTAAATGATCAAGTATCTGAAAACTGAGGATGCTGCTGTTTCATCTTTTCTGTGGGTTGGATAGAGCTATAGTTTTCTTGTTTTGCAGACAGTGTGATCCTCTGTAGTTGCTACTGGTGGCCTTCCATTACTCTGAACCATGAAGGGGATATCTAAGGTACAGAACCTTTTAAAAAAACTGATGCAGCACCTTGGGTAGCCCCTCTAAAGTCTGGACTCAAACCCAGTTCAGATTTACTGCCCATGGAGATGGAAGCCACCTGGTGCCACTGGTCTTGTGCAGAGAGCTATCAGCAGGCATCTGACTCCAGTCATCTGATAACAGCTTGGATGTAGGGACATAGTGTTGAAGTAAAATTAATTATCTCTCGAAATAGGGAGAAGACTTTGCAAAAGGGTGGTGGTAGGGGAAATTTGCTTGAACAATTGGGGTTGTGTGGCAATTATGGTTCTTTTTAAAAATCCCTTTTCATTTTTAATTTTCTACACTAGAGGGAAATACTTTTATTCTTTCTGAAGCTGAGGCTTCATTTTCTCTGGGTTCCAGTTATTAGAGAAAACTACCTGAATTAGATTATCCTCCTTTTAAAAAACTTGCTCAGTATATAAAATTATGTTTAGCCTTTAAAATATAAAGTCTGCTTAGTTTTCCATCATTTTGCACTGATAAAGGAGCTGATATGCTTGGCCAGGATGGAGACCAGTTTGTGTTAGTAGCTGGATTTTATATTTAAAGAAAAAGAGGAATCAAATTTTTCTGCCTTGTGTGTTCCCAGCAGCCGTAGGGATGGCTCTGGGTAAAACAACACCAACACATCACCTGCTAGAACCTTATTTGTGTATCTGCAGTGATGTCTTCCTCTATTTCCATCATAAGATTATGATCATGCAGACACCATGACTTCTAACATAAAATAAGACACGCTCTCTCTCATTATAAAATCTCTGTAGAACTTGAAAGCTTTCACATGTTTGGTGAAACTTTGATGGGCCTAATAAAGGTATTATGCTGATACAGCTTTTCATTTTTTTGGGGGGGGAGGCAATATGACTACAAACTATATATTTATATAACTGAATATGAAAAGCAACAAACCTTCCCAGGCAGGTGGTGATTAATTATTCTTTTCCTTCTGTCTCTGCTTGTGGGCCCAGTGGTGAGTGTAGGGCTTCATGTTTAGCAAAGTGAGCATGGACTACATTTTGCTGGAATGGATAAGACTATATGGTTATAGCTGAACAGGCTTTACCCACAGCATGGATATGGATTTAGCCCTCAATCAACTCCTCTGTTGACCAATGGCAACTCATTCATCTGTTGACCCACCTACTGGCCAATAGAAACCCATTCACCTGTTTAGGATTGCCAGGTTGGCTATGGGATGATGCTCCTAATTGTGGATTAGGATGAGATACCATAAAGTTACATCAAATAGGATGAAGGTAACTGTCCTCTCCCACATTCCAAACCCCAACTTTCAGCTGCATCCACCCCTTCTTGATACAGCTATTTAATGGAGAATGGCTGTGAGTGAAAATTTGGGTTTGGAAAGTGAAGGAGGAGACAGCTGCCTTCATCTGGCTTCACAGAGGTTTGTAGTACCTCACCATGTTCCATGATTTGTTCAGAACTAAAGTTACAGAATCTGTCCTGCCTGGCATCTCTAGTAACAAACGGCAGACATAGAAATATATTGAGGCACAAGCCACTATTTGGTTCCCCTGCCCCCTGGGTGTGAAGCAGGGCTAGCTACTCCAAACTAGGCTGTGATCTGGTTGCCTACATCCCCAAATGTATAATGACAAGTACATGTGTCCTGCCTTTCTATTCCCAAACTGGATCTATTCCACCACAGTGTCAAAACCACTTGAAGTTGTGGCATCATTAGCAATGTGATACCACCAATAAAGCAATAAACTGTTCAAAACTGCAATCACTGAGGGAGAGTGGGTAGAGATGACTGTTGAAGCCAACTGGCTGTTGGTATAGCACCTTGTATGAGCCAGGAGTGGACCTGAGGGAAGCCTTCCCTTGCTCCTGAGTCCTGGACTTGTCAGTAAACCAGACTGTCTCTGATTGGCTGGTCTTCCCAGTCTATACCAGAGCCCAGGAAAAGTCTGCGGATATCTTACTCAGATAAAGAGCCCAGGTACCTGGAAAATGTCACCCATCCTCTCCTCATCTGCAACCCCATTGGCATACCATGGTAGGGAATCACTTTTTCCTAGAAGAGATGACCTCAGACTTACCCAGGAGCCCATTTTGGGGCTAGAAGCGGGAGGCATAGAATCAGTGCCATCTCCTTGACTGCACTGGCACCTCCTTCTCGTGGTTCTGCATGGTTTTTGTGGGCTTGCTGCTAGGTCAGGAAAATGGATGAGTCAGAAGGGGCTTGGTTAGCTGGAGGCAAGTCCTTTCAGGTAGATTTGTAGGCTTCATTCACATCTGCATAGATAGCATAAAATCATTACTCCAGTCTTCTTCTGGCCCTTATCTTGTACTTTAATGAGTATTATCTTGTCACAATTTCTTCATTTTTGCAAGGAGTCCATTCCAGACTGGGGGAACATGATACCTGTTTGCCCACCATCTCCTTTATGGACATGGGGAGGAGGCATGGGTCATGCACACCTCTGTGGCAAGGGACTCAGGTCACCCCATATGGCAGCAGTCCACCCAATAACTTTTACCCACATGTTTTCCTGCTCTTGTCACTCCAGATTGTTCTCAGTATATGGGACTGGATTACCAAGAAGCATCAGTGGGGAGGTGGCTCATCTGATGCCTAGATCCAATGCCACGGAGGCCAAGCCTCTACAGTGGAAACCAATAAAGTTGAGGTCTTTTATATCCCAATAGAGGCAGTTTGTGTGTTTATTTGTCATGTGCTATCCCTCACATAGTGGCTGCTGAACTTTGCAAAAGAAACTTTTAAGAGGCTCAAGACTGTGTCCCTTCAAACAGTAGGAGTTGGGCTGGTTATCAGTTATGATTAACTGGTGGGAGATTTAAGTCTCAAGCTGGGCTCTGCCAGGTCTAGTCTAGAGGTGACAGATTTACTCATCACAAGTGACCATGCACTTAAGCCTATTTCTCATTTGGGGAAAGGGTCCTTAGATACCGTTTTTTCTGAAGACAAGGGGAATATGACAAAATCCTTGAAATACCTTTTGCTGTTTACTGATTATTATGATTAGTTCAGCTGACTTTCAAGATATCTTTAAGTCAGTTTCAAATTAGAGATAGCTAGTACATCAAAATCCTAGCCATAGGTGTTTTTACATCATAGCTATACACTCAGCACAACACCGGCACAACAGAGTTAAAAGAGCATGTGTATCACCTGCAAAAGATTATTCCACTGATTTCTCAGTGGAGAAATCATGCACAGACAAGGCTTTCTGTGTTTTTGTTTCAAGAAATAGTAAATTATTAATGCTGTTTCATAAAAAAAGGATTCATGACTTTCAGAGTTCAGGCTTGGTATTAGATTTATATGTATGAACAGATAAAGTTACATTAAATTTGCAATGTATATTTAGTCAAGCAGCATTTGACTGTGTATTACTGTAAATTGGTTTGTTTCTCCATTGTGCAATGATTTATTTCCATTTTGCAAAAACAAAAACAAAAAAACCCACACGGAAGTCTTAAACATTATAAGCCAATAGTTATTTCTAGGATTAGACTTACAGATTTGTTAAGGGACAATAGAACTTTTTCACTGTTGTGTAATTGTCCTTTAGAAACCTACTGTTACAATACATTTGTTTGACTAAACACTAAATTTGGGTCTCTAGTTATTCTCAACTAACCAGAATAAGTCCTAGATTTCTTTGTTGCCTCTTCCATTGTACAGCTTTTGGACACTTTTTCCCTGTGGCATTAGCAGCTCATTTCACAATGCTGATGTACAATATGAATGCATTATTTATTTCTATCATATAAGATGAGAATTAAAGACTGAATAAAAACCTTTATGTCTAGGAGTGTGGTACGGATGTGTAAGAAATCTGCTCTTGCAGATGTTTTTTCAGATCTGCACTTCCCAGAATGGTTTGGGCCAGACACAATTTATAGTTGAGAATCTGCACATGTCCAGAAAAAATTATGTACAGGTTAAAAGTGTACATAGAAAAATATACATGTTTCAAATGTGCCCAAACCATTTCAAACATGTTTTAGTTGAAGAAGTTATACATTGAAGCAATGTTCACTTCAAGAAATGTGCATAAAGATATGCACATTTGAAAATGAAGAAATAAATTCTTCTGTTTTAAAAAGAACGCACAGCAATGAAACTTGGCACCATTTGGTCACAATAGCGGGTGGAGGGAGAGGTAGACTTTATAGATGTCCCCATCCCTTGTAATAAGTGACACTGTTGAGGCCAGTTTCAGTGGGAAACAGGGGGAGGAAATCAGGTTGCAGAGTGTATGCATGTGCGAGAAGAACAGTATTGCAGAGCAAATTGATGATAGTAGGAGTAAGCAGCACACTCTCACAATCTGGAGAAGAGCAGAAGAACAGAATGGTAGCTGGATTGGAAGATGGATCAAGGGATCTTTTGGGAAACAGTGGGCCAAAGACATAGTGAAACATATTGAAAGGGACAGGAAGTTCTGAGAAGGGATCATACAAGAGAAAATGGAAAGGAAGACCTACCTGTTGAAAGGCAGACTATGAATTAAATAAATAATAAACAGCAGCCAGCTTCTAGAAGGGGAAGGAGAACATGAAGGATAAATGGGTCAGATATTTTCATGTCATGATTTATTGTGGCTGAAGTTGAAAGTATTTTGTTTCTTGCTTTATGATTTGTTCCTTTGTGTAAAGCAGTGATAGCAAACCTTTTAGGGCTGAGTGCCCAAACTAAAAGGCCTTCCGGCATTGGGTGTTACCCAGTGCTGGGGGTAGGGCTTCCAGGGCAGGACTTCCCTCCACCCTCCCAGGCCTTCAGCTGCCTCTCCAGTGCCTGTTCCTCCTCCTCTCCCTGCGCTGTCTCTGGCCTTCAACTGCCTCGGGAGAGGCAGCTGAAAACTGGGGAGGGTCAGGAAGGACAAGGAACAGGCATGTACCTGTTCCTCCTCCTCCCTGCCCTCTGTGTGCCAGGGCAAATGACTTCATGTGCCATCTCTGGCACACATGCCATAGGTTCACCATCACAGGTGTAAAGTGTATTTGGTTGTGGGTTTTGTACCACCCTGAATTGTATGAAGAAAAGTAGGGTATAAAATATATTAAATCAATGAACTATAAACACTATAGTCAACCCATCAAACGAGACAGGAGAAGAAGGAAAAATCTAAGAATATGAAAGAGGAGGGAAAGGAGGAGGGGGAAAAGCAGTAGTGATGGTGAAAACAGCAAAGAATTGTAGTCTTCTCTTTTGTCAGGAATAAAGGCTCCAGACCAGCTTACAAAGATGAATAACACAGCTGCTGCCCTCATGCTGGTAATTTAAAAGACACAGCAGAAAAAGAAAGGGATTTGGTGGAGAAGGGAAACTCAAATACTAGTTCTAAGTTATAAAGTTCTTATAAGAACCAGCTGACCAGGGGCAGATCAAGGGGAGAAGAAACCCAATATTGCTAGTATTTCAGGAGAGCTGTTGTAGTGGCTCATCTTACCTTCTTTTGCTGATAAAATGGCTGCTCCCAGCAACAGTGGATGGAGTGGGGAAAGGTGGTGGTGCTAGGTTCTCTGTCCAGCTGATGGTGGACCTGGCAGGCTCAGATTAGAAAGCAGAACATGTGGACAAGAAGTGAAAGGGTCAAGGAACTGGAAAAGAGGCTGAATCAGTTTGGTTTCACTATTGTTTGGTTGAACAGAGAGGCTGGAGGAGAGGTTGGATTTACAGTGGTGAAATTAGGCGTGACAGAGGGGTGGGATATAAATAAAAATTATTATTATTATTATTATTATTATTATTATTATTAGGTCTTTCTGTTCTTTTTCTGGGACTACACTATATTGGAGCCTGAATATAGCAAATGGCTGGTGAAGAGAGGGGGCAATAGTTCATTGTGAAAAGGGGGTAGACATTTTAAGAGCTGATGACAGATGGATTGAAAGTGGTAATTATAAACCATGCATTGTGCTTTGTTGAGTGGTTGACTTTGCATATTGCAATTTTGTTTTCTGTACAAAAGGTTACAAAGTGTATTGATCCCCTGGTGGGCCATTATAGATGATGGAGGAATTGAGCTTGATCACATGTTATGGAGACCGAGATTAGTAAAATGAAAGAAGTCTATCAGCCTATGTGATGTAATTTGCTCCCCCTAATGCTGAAAAAGTGGGATAACAGAGGATTAATTGGGACTGTTCCTGACAAACAGGACAGTTGGAGGTCATGTGCCAGGCTCTCTGGACAGGTTGTGGTATCATGTAATATTCTGCACTGTGGGAAAGTGTGGTTGGAAAAGTCCATCTATTTACCAGCCTTGGGAACAGAGGGCAGGCAAAACAACAGAGCGGAATTTCCAAGTGATTCCTAGTAACTATTCTTAGTGGTTCAGTCCAGAATCATTTTGCCCACATCCATCAATCTTCAACATGGTTGTTCTAATCTGAAAGGGTTTTCAAGAGCAATATAGTTTCTATATTCTATTCTAAGAATTCTATTCTATTCTAAGGATTCCATTTGTTTAAACTGCATCTATTTCATTTTTCATTTGTTTGAATAACAATCATTCATTTTCCCCACTCATTTTCAATTTCCCCCCACTGATTTCAAAGAGAGACCCCAGTAGTTTATTGCTACCAGGATAATTTGCATGCATGATTGAGAGAGAGAGAGAGAAAAAAAAGAGATACTATAGTCAGGGCTGGATGTCTCTGAGAATGAGACGGAAGGCAGTGTTCTGTGAAAAAGCAGCACTCTTGCTCCACAGAACCAGGCAGACTCGAAATACCAGCCCCTGAGGGACCTTCAGAGCCAGTCTGGCTAGGTCTGGGTGATGAGGCTGTCTAGTACAGTGACTCCACATATGGAGAAGCAGAGCAGGGCTATTTGACACCCCTCCTACTCTGTCATCTTACTCTACCTAGTTATTTATTTTCTTCATATATATCCAGCCTTTCTCCCAGTAATGGGACTGAAGATGGCTTGCAACAAAATAATACAGATTAAAAACTATACAAAAATGTCAATAAAAGTATAAATAGTAAAAGACAATGAAACAATTTATGTAATTAAAAACATTACGATGCATTAAAAGACTATATAGAAAACAGAAAACAACTCAGCACACTATTAAAATCTCATCCCAGTCAGTTTCTAAAAGCTTGATGACATAAGAGTGTTTTAATGTGCTGGTGGAAGGAAAACAAGGAAAGAGCCATCCTAGTCTTGCTAGGGAGGGAGTGCCAAAGTGGGAACAGCCTTCTTGGTGGGAACAGCCACCAAGAAGGCCCTCTCTCATTTTCTCACCAAAGGAGCCTGAGAAGTTGGTGGAACAGAAAGAAGAGTCTTTCTAGAAGATCTTGGAGCTCTAATAGCCTCATAAAGGAAGATATGGTCCATCTAATGGGAAAGGTAGCCTCTGGCCTGGTTGTACTTACTTTGGATTGCCCTTCCATTGATTATTACTATTATTTCAGCATGAAATTAAGAACTCATAGAATCACAGAATCACAGAGTTGGAAGAGACCACAAGGGCCATCCAGTCCAACCCCTTGCCATGGAGGAACTCAAAATCAAACCATCCCCAACAGATGGCCATCCAGCCTCTGTTTAAAGACCTCCAAAGAAGGAGACTCCACCACACTCCGAGGGAGTGTGTTCCACTATTGAACAGCCCTTACTGTCAGGAAGTTCCTCCTAATGTTGAGGTGGAATATCTTTTCCTGTAACTTGCATCTGTTGTTCCAGGCAGCAGAAAACAAGTTAGCTCCCTCCTCAATATGACATCCCTTCAAATATTTAAAGAGGCCTATCATATCCCCTCTTAACCGTCTCTTCTCCAGGCTAAACATACCCAGTTCCCTAAGTCGTTCCTCATAGGGCATGATTTGCAGACCCTTCACCATTTTAGTCACCCTCCTCTGTACACGCTCCAGTTTTTTAACATCCTTTTTGAATTGTGGTGCCCAGAACTGGACACACTATTCCAGGTGGGGCCTGACCAAAGCAGAATACAGTGGCACTATTACTTCCCTTGATCTAGATCAAGGGTAGGCAACCTTTCCCCTTTAAGGGCCAAGGGACTGCAGCTCCCAGAATCTCAGGAGCTATTGGCCAACATAGGACTATTGGCCAACATGGCTGAGGCTTCTGGGACCTGAAGTCCCTCGGCCCTTAAAGGGGAAAGGTTGCCTACCCCTGCTCTAGATACTATTCTTCTATTAATGCAGCTTAAAATTGCATTGGCCTTTTTAGCTGCGGCATCACACTGTTGACTCATGTTCAACTTGTGGTCTACTAGGACTCCTAGATCCCTTTCACACGTAGTCTCATTAAGCCAGGTGTCCCCCATCTTATATCTATGCATTTCATTTTTTTGCCCTAAGTGAAGTACCTTACATTTCTCTGTGTTGAAATACATTTTGTTAGCTTTGGCCCAGCTTTCTAATCTATTAAGGTCATTTTGAATTTTCATCCTGTCTTCTGGGGTATTAGTTATTCCTCCTAATTTGTGGCATCTGCAAATTTGAGAAGCATGCCCCCTATTCCTTCATCCAAATAATTGATAAAGATGTTGAATAGCACTTGGCTCAGGACAGAACCCTGTGGCATCCCACTGGTTACTTCTCTCCAGGATGAAGAGGAGCCATTGTTGAGCACCCTTTGGGTTCAGTCAGTCAGCCAGTTACTAATCTACCTAACGGTTGTATTGTCTAGCCCACATTTTACTATCTTGTTTGCAAGAATATCATGGGGGACCTTGTCAAAAGCCTTACTGAAATTAAGATATGCTACGTCTACCACATTCCCTTCATCTAGCAAGCTGGTAATTTTATCAAAAAAAGAGATCAAATTAGTTTGGCATGACTTGTTTTTGAGAAACCCATGTTGACTTTTAGTGATTATGGTATTCCCTTCTAAATGTTCACAGACTCTCTGTTTAATGAACTGTTCTAGAATCTTTCCTGGTATCGATGTCAGACTAACTGGGCGATAGTTGTTGGGATCCTCTTTTTCCCCCTTTTTGAAGATGGGGGCAATGTTTGCCCTCCTCCAGTCTGCTGGGACTTCTCCTGTTCTCCAGAGTTCTCAAAGATTATTGCCAGTGGCTCTGAGATTACATTTGCCAGTTCTTTTAATATCCTTGGATGTAATTCATCTGGTCCTGGAGACTTAAATACATTTAGGTTAACTAGGTATTCCTGTACTTCCTCATTACTTATTCTGTGCTGCATTTCCCCTATTGTGTCCTGTGCTCCATTTTCCTCAGGTTTAACACTCTTTTCCTTTTTGTGAGAAGACTGAGGCAAAGAAGGTGTTGAGTAGTTCTGCCTTTTCTCTGTCCCCTGTTAGAATTTCTCCATCTTCTCTGCGCAGTGGCCCTACCATTTCCTTCTTCTTTCTTTTGCTACGGACATACCCCAAAAGCCCTTTTTATTGTCCTTAACCCCTCTAGCAAGCCTGAGCTCATTCAGTGCTTTGGCTTTCCTGACTTTACCCCTCATGTGCTAGGTATTTGTTTGAATTCTTCTTTAGTGATTTCGCCCTTTTTCCATTTTCCATTTCCAGAAACTTCTTTTCTTCTCCTTCCTGGCAGAAACTGACCTGAAAAGCCTCTGGGAGGAGTTGTATAGAACTAATTGGCTATCTCCACACCCTATTGACTCACAAATGCAACTGACCAAAGCCCCACCTACTCAGCAATAGTCACACTCTCCCCAAGGGTTTTTAGAGTGGGAACTCAACCACTCAATATGGCTGCCCAGAAACTGCTTTCCTTCTACGTCCTGGCAGAAACTGATCTGGAAAGCCTCTGGGAGGAGCCTCTGTTTGTCAATCCATGTTATTCTCTCGCTGGATATGTCAGTGCTGTTATTAACCATGCTGGAACTTTTAAAAAAATTACAGGATATAAATAGAACTATATACATCTATATAAACTTGTCTGAAGTTTGAGGTCAGCTTATATCAATAGTCAGGACACTCTACTGTGGAAGGATTTGGGACAGGGCTTCCTCTGCTCTCGCACTCTAGTTATGGAATATCATCCAACTAGAGGCCCAGTTGCCACCAATTCATTTGTCATTCTGGTGCAAAGTAAAAACATGGCTATTTGCTAAACCCTTGGAGGCATGACTGATTCATCCATATCTGCATAGTAAGTTTTTTTAAAAAATGTTTTAAATAGTTTTAATTTTTAATGGCTTTTCATCTGTCTTTTAAAATTATTAAATGGTTTAAATGTTTGGATGACACCTAGGAAGTGTAAGAATGTGGGTGACCAGTAGCTGTGTTTTATATATACTGCCATTACTCAGTGCAAACATTCATTTCTATCATAAAAAACTTTACCTGTTAATTGCTGAGTATCAGGCACATCTGTGAAAGGCATAGGGCGTAGGCTAAAGAAGCTCATTTAAAGATTGGAAACTCAACTCTCATATATTAGTGTATTCCCTTAATAACATTTGTTTGCTTCCTCTATTCTCATAGGAATATCACAAATAGTTCAGATGGGGAACAACAATAAAAAATTAAATACATTTTATAACAAAATCTGTATGTACAGCTATTATTTCAGTATAAGAAAAGTCATTCTAAAATGGCACAGGAGCAGAAGTTACTAAAAAAGGACAATATCAGAAGATCGAATCACTAGATCAAAACTGGAATCAATGCACTATGAAATTTTTATGTTGTCATGTTTACCTTTGCACAGAACCAAACAAATCATTTCTTATTATTTTATTTCTTCATCATTATGTACAACATATCCTTTTCTTGTGCATTCATTGCCAGTGTGATTATCTTGTATTGTAAGTGCTCCTGTTATTTGCTACAGTCCTCAAAAAACAACTAAAATTGCAGTATGAACTGCAGTTGGATTATAAGAGAAACCCATTTGCATGATAGAGGGGCTTTCTGAAACTCTCTGCTTGTTTTATACTATAGTACGTACATGCACATGCACATATACATTAAAATATTTTGGCATTCTAAAATAATAATAATACCTTGGATCCTGTACAAGAGGAAATATGGCATATAAATTAATATAAATAAAGGAATGCTAACAAAAAAAAAATCCCTCAGAAGACACAACAACACAACGTGACAAAATTAAATCTGGAAAAATTGTTATGGGATAAATCCAATATTTAGTCCCAACATTGATTCAATGGGAATCTAGGAATCTAGTTAAGTCAAGATTTATAAGGTCCTCTGATTCAGTGGGCCTACTCTAGTTGAGTCTATCAATTAGATTTAAATGCTCATTGTGATTAACAATGGAATTTAAGACTAAATCATTATCACCATCCCCACCATACAGTACATCTTCTTTCTGAACATGATACAAGATGTGATTTTTCTCTGTTTAAGTGACTTAAAGAAACAAGATATTAACAGGTTACTGAGCATATATAATAGCTAGAGCTAAGTCAGTAAACTTCACAATGCTCTGAAAATGAATCACAGCATTTCTGGCAAAATCCAAACTCTTGGCTTAAACACACACACACACACACACTGTTGCCAACTAGCCAGTATTTTACTGATCTCATGAGTAAAACTGTGTTCGTCAGGTGACTAAAAAGCCACCAAGAAAGCAATCCTATGTAAGTTTTCTCAAATCCCATTGTGTTCGATGAAGCCAACATCGATTGTACAACTACAATCCAATAACATTTACCTGAAGATCCTCGTCAATTCCATTTGCCGTCTTGACCACACTCTAATGATGCTTGACACATAACTCCTGGTTTTCATCTGTGAGATGTTGGAGGGTATCCTATGGTAGCCTGAGTTCCTCCATATTCAACTTGAAAACCTGAGGCAAAGGATCTTCCCCACCATCAGATTCACAGAAGCCAATAGGACTTCCAGCAACAACTTTCATAGTGGTGATGTGAGAGCTAACTTCCAGCCCAACTGAGGGCAGCTTAAGGCATGAAAACCAAGTTGCCTGGAATGTTTAGCTCTGTTTACAGCAGAAGAGAAGATTCAGATCCACATCAACTTGGATCTGCTGCCTGGGGTGGCCACTTCACTTGAATTAATGACAACACTGGCTCTTCTTGAGGTTGTCTTATTTTTAAAAAGGTGCTCTTCAATTGTTTTCCTTTCTTTGATAATACTTTTCATTATCAGCAGCTTAGTTTGTAGGTTTGATTTCTAGAAGAAAATGAGCACACCCTAAATTTTAAAGAGGAGAGCAATGGAGAGCAGTATTCTTGACCATCTTTCAGAACTGCTGATCTCAGGAGTTGATCAATAGGAATAGACAGTTCATAAAATGAGGCCAGAAATCTTTTATCAGCCATTGATTGAACAATTAGTACATACAATAAGTATGCTAGGCCTGCAAAGCATCCCAAGCTTGTATGAAGAAAAATATTTATACCAAATCATTTGTGTTTGTGATTTGATATTCTGAATAAATCTATAAACACAGAGAACTGGAAAAGATCTCAAGGATCATTAAAGACAAAATCCTATGTACACTTATTTGGAAGTAGGCCCCAATGAATATGATGAGACTTAGTAAACATGAATATGATTGTACTGTGCCTGCAGCCCCATGAATTATTCTTATATTCCTTTCTGTTCAACCATGCTTGATGATTCAACAATTCTTGGCCATGATGGTTCTCTTATTTTCCCTGCGTTTATTTCTCATCCGCTTTTCAAATTCCTGTCTTCCCTGTGAAGAGGAAAACAGGTTTTGCCTCCAATACACAGAATATCAAAGAGGTGCACAAAAACATGGATATTAATTATGCTATGTATATTAAAAGAGATTTAAAATATGAGATTCAGCTGGTGCCTAACACAAAGGAAGTCCTTTTTGAATTATGTTTAGATAGTTCTGAAATTCTAAGCTCAGTAAGATAGCTCTTAACTTTGGAAAACCTCCTAATATAGCAAGGTTGTCTCAGGAAGCAGATGGTAGCCATTTTTAAAATTAATTATTCTTACCATCTGAGTCTATTCTTAGCCTGGTCTTTGTGTATATGTAGATGTTTGTGTTTTCTTGCTTTGACCATTAGTTCAAAAGTTTCTGCACAAGGGATGGCCTTTAGTTTCTATGTCAATGGGCAAGGATTCTAGGAATTATAATTCAGGTGCAGGACCATTGAATTTGTTAGATTATGCCAATTTATTCAATCTGTGCCACCATCATTGACCTCAGAACATGGGTGTAGAGGTGTCAGCCCCATTTAGTCTAGGCCAGGGGAGCTGAGCCCCCCCCCCAAAAAAAAAATGATTAGGCAAAATTGGATCTTTAAGACTTGTATGTATTTCAGTCCTCTCAGGAATTATCAATCAGAAGTGTACTAAATGATCAAGAACCAAAAATATTAAGACAGCTATTGCAATTGAAAACAATAGAAATGTTCATAGTTAAAGATGATTGAATGATAATGCATGCAAGAAATAATTTGCACTCCCTGACTGTTCCCTCAGGTACTATGACAGCTGTTACTATGATTTGATAGTAGCTTCCAAATTACAGCAGAAGGGAGACTGCCTTGCACTCAGTGGACTTAAGGAAGATCTGTGCTTTTTGGTTATTTTGTTGTGGCAAGAATGGGCTTGTCTCTCTGGGCAGGAGCAAAGGAGACTACAACAGCCTTTTTATTTTGTCTGCTAAAGAAAAATGTGAAGAAGAAAAGTCTACTACACCCTTGTAACTCAGGATCATCTTTGAATGAGTAGCATTCACAAAGTCTGTTTCCGTCCATAATTATTGCTTGTACTTTGCATATGCCTGGGAGCCAGTTTCTTTCAATACTTTAGGGCTTTAACATTGATGGTTCTGTCAGTGTGTGGATGATGGGTGTTGTAGTGATGCTCTTTGACACCCAGCAAAATCTGTAGGACAAGCTGGCTGCTGTGATCCACAGCCACTTTGTATCTCTTACCATCAACTGGCTCAGCTTCTCTTCAGGATCCTGTCTTCCTCAGTCAAGAAGACACATTGTAGAATCCAAAAGCATAGTTTATTAATGCATATAAAAACAAAATAAAATAGCTAAGTAAAATCCATTGTAATGAACATATTCAGTTCAGCCATGAGAGGTTATATTTTTAACAATTCCAAAAGCTTAGGATCTCAACTTGTTGCAGTTGGAACCACTGCTGCCAGCCACACACGTGCTCACATCTTGAACAATAAACATTCTTAAACACAGTATTATCTAGGCCCTTCCCATACTCCACCTTCCAGGTGTTAACCTTATGTTGATTGGATAATGCCTGTAGGATGTATATTAACCCAGCCTCTTGCTGTCCATCATCCACCACATGACTATTTTCTCAGCCTAACAATGTTTACATATTGTTATCAAGGCTTTTCTCATAACAAAACCTGTGTCCATGAGTTGTACCTTTGGGAAAGTACATGTTTATGTCTTCTTGGCCATCTGGTGTTAGATTCACTTTGTTTCTCTAGATGTTGTTCTCATGAGGAAAATTCCACACACACATCTCTGCATTTCACCTTTGACTGTATAACCCATCCATATTCTAACAGGTTCAGATCTGAATTAAAGAATCATGGAATTGAAAGGATCCCAATGGTCATTTTGTCCAGTAGTTCTCAACAGTTGGTAATCCATTTGTTTTCTAACTGTCAGGAATTATGGGAGCTAAAGTCCAAATCATCTGGACAATGAAAGGTTGGGAACTGCTGATCTAGTCCAACTTCTGCATGGACAAAATCCATATTAAAGCATTCCTGAGATTTGAGCATGCAACCTCATCTCATAACTCTTTAAAGTAATGATTTCCAAAGTGGGCAGTTGGCCCTGGGGACAATAGAAAGATTCAGGGGGCAGTGAGTGGAAAGGGGGGCAGCAGGGGGGGCTTTCAGTTAAAGTACTGATTCACAAGAAAGACGAAGGGCTGAAAAGGATGGTCTTAAAGGGGCAGCTTGATGCTGCCATTGATCACTGGATCAGGGCTGCAGCAAACACATGCCGTGGCCCCAATCTGGCATTTTTCTGGCCCCAAAAGAAGCAGCAAAATGCCACTCCTTTTGGGGGTGGAAAAAAGGCACTCTTTCCAAGGCAGCAGTGGCTTTTCTGTGCTCCTGCAGCGTGTAGCATATAAATGCTGTGCTGCCAGAGTGCCGCAATGTTGCCCACTGTGTGGTGAGGTGGGCGGTGTGATGCCAGCTTGGGGGTGACATTGGGGCATGCATAGTCTAAACACCACCACCCCATGCCACCCCCAAGACAGCATATTGTGCCAGTCTGTTTTGCCCCAGTGGTCTTTAGGACCACGGTGCTGATGAAGGTTGCATGAAACTTCTTTTTCAAGTCCCTTAAAACCACCACACACCTTTGCTGATTGCTTCATGGTGTTTCCTACTCTTTAGCTCCCCACATGAGCTCACTCCCTTAGCCTTGTCTTTTGCTACTTGTGGTGGTTGGGGAAATTCTCACGAGGCTTGGGTGCAGGGCATTGCTTCTGTGGCTTGGTGCAGCACCATTTTGGGACTGACTGACTGGAGTGAGGCATTAGAGCATGTGGCAGTGAGGGAGAAGTGGTGGCAAAAAAGGAGTTTTCAAATTTGGGACCATGCTTAAGGTTTTTGAGCTTTGCCAGGACTTGGCTGGCAGGTTGGAGTTTCACAGCTGCTTCTGCTTTCTTTTGTCAGACATACTGAGAGAAGTGGTAGCAGATAAAACAATGTTTGTGTGTGTGTGAAGACACTAGAAGCTGTATGAGGAAGGCACATCTCTGGGGAAAGCAGGGGAGGAATATCTGGGATCAGTTCTTGAAAAAGGTCCTTTGCCCTGGAGTGGTTCCTATAGTTAAAATCTCTCACTTTCCCCAATCATGCCAGTGTCCGTCCATAGCATGCGGCCTCTATAAACTCCCTACACACACATCAGTTGCATCCCTGTCTGCCACAATGAAGGAGGACTGAGAATCCTTCCTCACTCAATGGGACAATGGGCCATTGCAGACCTGCCCAAAGGGATTGACTGGGGGTAGAGTTGGGGTGGAGCAACCACACGCTGGCTGCCCCAATCCCACCCCGATGCCATCCTGATGCCGTGCAGCCATACGCATGGCGCGCAGCATCAGGATGCCCTCCTGGTGCAGCGTTTAAACATGCTATGCTGAAAGGGTGTTGAAGAGCCATGGCGCTGGCTCTTAGGGTGGTTTTTTTGCTGTCCCTAAAAGAAGCAGCATTTTGCTGCTCTTTCCAGGGCAGCAAAAGGAAGGATCGGGGCTGCGGCTTGGGGTTGCTGCAGCCCCAATCCGCCGTTTCTTAGGGCGGCTCTGTGCCACCCTAAACGGCCGGTCTGCATCATCCCAATGTCTCTTGTATGAATGGACCTTTGCACCTTGTCACCTTGGGAGCAGCAACTAACAGCTAGTTGAGCAATGACCAAGAGGCCTCTTGCCTGCCCTGGCCTTTGCTGCAAGGCAGTGGAGTCACTGCAAGGCAGTGGAGTCACCTGGTAAAATAACTCATGGTTTCACACATCCCATTGACCTCTTCCCCGACCAGATCATACCGAATCCTTAGTAACATTTTTGAACTAATATTACACCTTAATAATTCTGTACATCATTGAATGTAATAGCAATAGTTGTGACATAAACAACTCCTAAATAACTTCATTGTTAACTCTTGAAACTGGAGGCTGCTGATTCCCATTCACAGAAAAGAGTCCACCTTCATGGGATTCTTCCTCCTCTGACACCACAGCCTTCTACTTTAGAAGTTAAGAGGAGGAAGAATCCCTGGATTCCTCCTGCACCTCACTCTTGAAGCTGGATACTGCTGTATCCCATTCTAACAACACCATTCTGCTTTGGGAGGTAAGAGAATCCTAGATTCCTCCTGCACCCCACTCCCAAAGCTGGAGGCCCTTGTAGCAGATAGCAGCCTTTCTCATGCTCACTCTCCCTGATTCTTCTGCCTGCTTCTCCCTCTCTCACAAATGGGTCTGGGCTATACCAGAAGAACAGAGGAACTCAGAAAGTCCTGCCGTGTTTCCTCATCTTCTCCCAGAGGGTGTTTGAAGCTCAGTGGGCAGAGAAAGGAAAGGCCTCATTTGTCCCACTTTCTGGCCATACCTCTTCCACTGAGTTCCTCATTTCTTACAAGGTACATTAATGCTATGCTCTGTTTCTTCCAAAAGGCAGGCATTGAGAGCAACAGTGGCATTGCTAGGATGGTGGTCATGATGTCCCCCACTTGTGATCCACACACCCCATACCCCCTAGTGATGCCTCATCTGCAAAGCTGGCATGGGTGAGAGCCTTTTCAGTCACTATTTAGTCAGTTACTTGGTTGCTGCACCAGGGGTGACCAGGTGACAAAGGGATCAGTGACCAAGATTGGTTGTTTGGAATGTGCAGTATTAGTAGACCTAATATCAAGAAATGTGCATTGGAGGACACTAGGGTTGTCATCCAAGAGGAAAGGGGCGGTAGCTCAAAAACCTTTGGGGCCCACTAACATCTAACAGATGAGAGTCTACCACCCTCCAAGGCCTCTTAATCACATTTTTTGCATACTATAGTCAGAAGGAGATTGTATTGTACATTAATAGGTCATGCATAAAGCTCTTAGACTCTCTAAAATTTAAAATGCATTTTTGTTCTGTAGTCATAGTAATAGTCTGATCAATGAGTACAGAAGTAGTTTTCAGTTCCTAACAGCATCAGTAAGAGAGAGCCAAAGGGATAGCAGGAAAAGTTTGCATGATAGCAAAGTTTTATTTTAGCAGGTATCCAGAACATAGGGGAGAGAGATTTTCTCCTTCCATTTTTTTTTGCCTTTTGACAGATTTTTGTTTGTTTGTTTTCAGATAGGAAGTGTGAGCCTCTGCCATAAAGGAGAGGGAAGCCCATCTCTACAAGGAGGCAAAATTAATAATGGGTGCCTGCCAATGTTAAAGATAGTTCTAGTGTTTTCTTGCTCTTCACCAAGACCAAGAAGAGGACTCCATTCTTTTCAAAGCTGTGTTTCTTCATAGGGTCTATTTTTCCATATTCTTGATTTTTCTGTTCATGCTTAAGAGTTCTTTTATAACTACATAGAATTTTTCTTGATTCTTCAGTCTTTGGGCTGATTTAAGAACATAAGAAGGGCTATATTAGATTAGATCAAGGAACTGTGTGATTCAATATTTTGTTCCCACAACCAGTTTTGAATTGGAAACCCACCAGCAGGAGAAAAGTGCAACTTCACCCTCCATCTTGTAGTCTCCAGTTAACAGATGTACAATTGCAATTATGTTGCCCCCGACACTGGAGATGATTTGTAGTCATCCTGATTACTAATCACTGAGGGCCCATAATCCACAAATTTATCCAGTTTGCTTTTAAAGGCATCCAAGGGTCTGAACAGATGGGCCAAAAACACTGGCTTCTGTGCTGCTTGGGGGTGTGGCCATTAGATGATGCACCCCCCCAAGATGTGCAGAAGCTGTGCTGAAGCTGCTTCTGGGCCACCCAAACCTGGCCCCAAATCTTATTTGGGCCAGTGGCAGAAGGTGCCCTCAAGGCCACAGTGACTGTTTCGGCCCCCAAGTTGGCAAATATCACATCTTAGGATGTTATCACACGGGGGAAATCTATAGTTTATCCCACACAAATCCCCCAAAAAAGCGCACTTACGCCTCACGATTTCACACGACGTCACACACAAACTGACATTAAAGTGGTCAGAAAGTGGTGTTATCTGAGATCTTTTTAATTTCGGGAGTTTAGAGGAAATGCATTTGCGATATTACAGTAATTCCGCATTTACCTCAGTGTGAAATTCAAATTCGCACAAACAAATCTCCTTTAAAGCTTCTTCCCATTTCCCATGGTTCTGTAGGGCTGCTTTTACTTCCTGGTTTGCTTGGCTGTCAAACATTCTCCGCTTTCTCTTTCATCAAAGGATGAAGAAAACCATCATCCTTTGGCTTCCTCTGTCCCTAGCCCCAGGAAGCGTCTTTCCTGCTCCCCAGATCCCCAATATTTAGCTGGTTTCCCCACCTGCTCCGTGGTTTCTTTACACAACACACAGCCCTCATCCCTCCCTCCCTCCCTCCCTCCCTCCTCCTTCTTCTTTCCCCACTTTCGTGCTCCTGCTTTTCCTAGCCATCCAGAGCCCTCTTGCCTTCTTCTTCTTCTTCTTGGCTCCCCCGCTTTCTTTCCTGCAGCTCTTCTTCTTCTTCTTCTTCTTCTTCTTCTTCTTCTTCTTCTTCGCTTTCCTTTAGCCCTTCTGGAGATCTTTCTCCTCTTTGCTGCATCCCTTTGCCTTATCTCTCTCTCTCCTGCTTTCTCTCTGCACCTTTTCCTCTTACGGCTTTCTTTCTCGGGGGCTGCATCTGCACTGCAGAAATGATTCAGTTTGGCACTGCTTGGGCTGCCATGGCTCCATGCTCTGGAATTCTGGGAATGGTAGTTTGTGGAGGCCCCTTTGGGAATTCCAGAGCATGAAGCCATGGCAGTCCAAGAGGTGCCAAACTGGATTATTTTTGCAGTGCAGATGCTCTCTCTCCTGTTGAACTGTCCCTCTGTGTGTGTGTGTATCTTGCCAGGATCTGCCTGCGATGCAGCCACTGGCAGCTGCCAACCCCTGCTTCCCTCCCTCCCTCCTTTTCGGATGCAGCTCCCACACACACATCCCTCCACACAACACACACCGCACATTGCACCGGCAGGCAAGGCAAGGCAAGGCAAGGCAAGGCAAGGCAAGGCAAGGCAAGGCAAGGCAAGGCAGATAGATGGGCAAGGCAAGGGGAGCCACGAGGAGCAGAGCCCCACTGCCAAGGCTGACCCTCCTCCGCAGACCCCTCTGGACCCCCACGCCAAGGGCTGACCCTCTCGCCCCGCTCCATCCCCTGGGGAAGGAAGGAAGGAAGGAAGAGCTCCACGATCACTCCCTCCTCCTCCTCCTCCGCAAGGCAAAAGATCAGCAACCCAAGTCTCCGGGGGGCAATGTCCCCCAGAAATCATGCTTCTTACTCCTGCTCCAAATGGAGGACAGTTTGACATTTCATCCTGGAGAGGGGAGAAGGTTGAATGAAATGCAGGACCCGCCCTGGAAAAGGAGGATTCTGGTCATAAAACACACCAATTTCTAGTACATTTACGGTTTTTCCCCCACTTGTGTATGAAAGTTAAAAATGTCTTTTTTTTTTTTGCTTTTAACTTAATTCTGTTTTTATTCTAATTACGTGTGAAAAGCTTTTGCGCAATTTAGCGCTATTTTCACTTTATTTTCACTTTATTTCCACTTTATTATCTCTTTAACCACGAAACTGGCCCCTGTGTGATAACGTCCTTAGTGACAATGCATTCCACACTTCACCTACTTGTCTGTACTTACGTATCTGTCCAGAATCTTCCATCCTTCAATTTCAGCGAATGACCGCAAATTCTAGGATTGTGAGAGATGCATAATTTTATATCTCTTTATCATGTCTCCCTTACTTGCTTTTTGTCCTAAACTGAAATAGCCCCAAACAGTTTAAACTGTCCTCAAAGGTTACTGTTTTCTACACTTTTTTGTCTCTACAACATCCTTTTAAAGTGCAGTGACCAGACTTAGGGGGAAAGCAGATGATGGCGTCGGGGACGCTCCTTTTAGATGTCAGGGAAAGTGCGCCCTAAAAGCGACGGGCGCACTTTCCCTGACTCTTCCACCACAGCGCATCCGGTCGCTGCGGTGGGAGGTTGCCCCGGAAGCACCGGCCATGCGGAGGGCTGGCAGCTCCCAGGGCGACCTCAGGAAGAGGAAGGAGCGCCGCTCGTGCGGTGGCTCCTCCTCTTCCGGACCTCCAAGACGGCTCAATAAGCCATCTGCTGAGGCCCTTTGTTTCTTTATTTGCTTTCTTACTTGATTTATATCCCACCTTTCTTTGTACAGGATCAAAGGTGGCCACAGTATTCCAAAAATGATTGAACCATGGGGAGGGAAGATGATCCTGGCAGAGTTATTTCTGATTCCTTTCTAATTATTCCAAGTAACTTGGATTTTTTTAAAAAAACAGCAACTATACACATATTGACACATTGACATTTTCAACCTTGATCCCAGATTCTTTGGTCAGTTGATTGGGATTCACATCCCATATAGGTAGTTGGATTTATTTATTTATTTATGCCCCAGTATTCAGCATGGTGTAGTTACTGGATAGTTTTATGGCAATGTATTCTGTTTTCATTGCTTAGCAAAAACATATCTGCAAAAAGCAGCTTCAGGAGGCAAAATGGCTGCCTGCCAATGTTAAAGACAGTTCCAGTGCCCCTGGCCTTTGCATCAAGAAAAGAAGGCAACCATGGTACTTAATGTTGCCAGTCCTTGGTTCTGCATCCTTTTCATTTCTCCTTTCCAGACTCTATAGCTTTTCACACCCTGCTGCTTTTCCTCCACTGCTGAAATTCTGGTAAAATATATCAAATGTTGTAGAGGCATAAATAATGCAAACCAGAAACATAGCTATAATAGAGTTATCATATTTTGAAAAGTAAAAAAGAGGACCCAGTTAACCAGCTGACTACTTTAAATTACTAATTTCTATGACAATTTCTATGAGGAGAATTTTTATTGGAGCGGCAACACTGTCATTTTTGCCCTCTGTGCATTGTGCAGAGTGCTGTGGGCATTGGTGCCTTTCAGATGTCTTCTTGGGACTTCTAGGTCAATGCATCTGGAGGGTCAGTTTGAGGAAGACTGAAGCAAAACAATGTGAGTTTATCAAGTATGCAAACTGATCGCTTTTAATTTCAAGAGCTCCTTTAGTTTATGGCTTCAATGTTTTTGGTGTCAGGAGCATCCTGCCCTAGCAATATTATCTTCTTTTTTGTAGATGCAAATTACCCTATCCCAAAGATGAGGTTTTAGCTGAGTGTGATGGAGGTCAGGCAGGGGAAGAAGGGGAAGATGGTGAGAAGAGATGTTTTGGGACATCTCCTCCTAGCAAGTGCATAGTCATTCACTTTCTCTTTATTTTTTATGAGCACCAGAGAAGTCTTAATTAAATCATACCAGCTGGCCTGTTTTATCACAGCCCTAGGAGGCCTTGTACACTTCCCTCCCCCTCTTCCAACTTGAGCTTTAGCAGGCCACTCTTCCTACTGGGTCACATTCCTCCTTGTTGGAAGACTATTTCTGAGAGGGTGATCTTGGGCTGCTCACTGTAGCGTATTAAGTAGCTTGGATCCAGAAGCCTTTCTCTCCTTCTGCTCCCACCTCTGCTAATTGCCTAGCAGATACTTTGAATCAATGCGTCCTCAGTGCAGTGAAGTTACTGGTATATAATTTGTGTGGAGAGGAAGCTGAACCACGGTAGATATTTTTTTGAACAACAAAAACTGAGCAGCTTTTAGTCAAGAGTGGAACAGGGCTTTTAAAATTGAACGTATTTATGGAAAAGGCTTTAACAGGGTGCTGTATGGTTTTAAAATGCTTTTTATAATTGGAAGTGTAGGTTTTAAATTGTTTTAATATTGTCAACAGTTTGATTCTGTTTTGATTTTGATTTTTTTGAGTGTCTTTAACTATATTGTAATTATTTTTATTTGTGAGCTGCCTTGATTCCCAGTCTTGGGAATAACAATAACAAAAAGAACCTTCCTGAAGCTGGTGCATTCATCTCAAAAAGCAGTGTTGTCATTAGCATAGCTGTGTTCTTTTCACCACTTTATTCTTTACTTAATGAATATGATGGTGAAGTGTATTTCTTCCCTTAAGAAACAAAGAGCTTTCTCTTGTGTTTGTGGCAAATGCATTTTGTTTTCATCTAATCTCATCAATTAGCTTCATGGGAGAAGACATATACCAAAGAATGGGGAGTGGGGTAGGAGAATGAGCCCTCTAACACTACGTTTGGGGAGACTGATCTCTCCCCCCCCCCCCACAACTAGACCACCAATACTCAATGTAGTTGGAACCCCCTCAGGAATTTTCTGTCAGAAATGCATTAAATGACCAAGCAGTAAGAAATACTTAAGAGAACATTGTCATTGAGCCTTCCCAAGAATAATAAAGGCTGCATGCAACCAGAAAGTATACAAATCAATGGGACATTGCTAAGACCAAGGTTAGCATTGATGCTTGGCCACTTAAACAAAGACTGGAATGTACTGTTCAGTAAGGGCTTACAGTGTTTCAAATGAAATGTAAAACAACTGAAATAAAGGGAAATGATTTTGAAAATGTTTACAAAATGCCATGTGTATGAGGAAGACAATCTCAGGCTCAAAATAGTTTGCACCACTAAGTATAAGAGACTTTGGGGGGGTTGCAGACTGCCAGAAATAGTGCAAATTGAGTCCACTTTTAGGGTTAGGTTTAGGGTTAGGGAATCATGGGAACTGTATTTTATTGTGGCACCAGAGCTCTTTGACAGAGAAGGCTCAATGTCTCAGAAAAAAACCCAATTCCCATGATTCCCTAGCACTAACCCTAACCCTAAAAGCGGATTCAATTTGCACTATTTCTGGCAGTCTGCAGCCCCCCTAGACATTCTGTAAACACTGGAGAGACACCACAGAGAAATGTGATGTAGAAGAAACCAAACACTTCAGAACTGCAGGAGTGGGCTTTGGGTATGGGCCTATCCTAATGGGCCCAACACATGATAAAAGAGATGCATGCTGTAGGTTACTGATGGATCTTATTACTGATGGTGAAGCCCTTTATTCTTTTTATTTATTCACTCACACATGGACTTCCACTGTTCTGACTGCCAGATTTATAACCAAGGTCATCCATACACACACTTACACATTGACATACACACCCACACCATTGGACAAATCTTCAGATACACTGTTCTGCATTTTTTGCTGGTGAGGAATATGTAGTCTCCCCAACAAATGCTAAATTAGTTGCCGCCTCTCAAAATAAATATTTCCCACTAGCAACTTAACAATGACTGACATCATGACAGGGGAGGGGAATGTGTGGCTTTCTGGATGTCACTGGAATGCAGTTCCATCAGCCTTAGAGAGCACCGCTCGTGTGAGAGAAGATGGGAATTGCAGTCCAGACAAATCTGGAGGGGCATCCTTTCCCTATACCTGTTTTAGGAGCTGTGGGTATTTTAACATGCTTCCAAGAGCTTATCTATGCAATACCAGAGCTGAGGTACCATCCAGCTTTCAAGGAGAGCTTCATGTACTTGACCTATTTCATCCTAGCTTCTTTATCAAGAATTGAAAATGACCCTTGAAAATAATATTATCTTGATCCTGTCTAAAAATGTACATTTTACCCTATGTCATGTAATTTTAGGGCAATATACAATGAAACCATCTTAACCAATTTAAAACAAAAGAGCATTTTAAAAAAAATCAGCTGAATATTTAACAAGTTAAAATAAGGCAATTTTAAACTGGTAAACACAGTTTATGACCATTTAAAACCATACACAAGGGTAAAGTAGGATGAAATCAATTAGGCTTGAAGAAAGAGCCATATTTGTTCACCTGGCACCAGAATGATACCAGCATCATTCCCAATTGGACTGCTTTAGGAAGGGCACTGCACAACTAGGGTGCCACAGCAAAGAAGGCTCTCCTTCTCCCATTATCATCATAGGATGTATTGTTTTACTGGTGGGACACAGTGGAGGGCGCTCCAGCAGCCATAAGTCTTCAAATATACGTATTTAGGGAAAGGCACTCCTTGAAGTTACCAAGATCCCAAGCCATTTAGATATTTGAATGTCATCATCAGCACCTTGGATTTAAACAAGTGTATAGACAATTTCCATCACTTCTGTGACTCTTTTATAATGAAAAATTTAAAATTAATTGTTCTTTCTGGGGGAGGTTGATTTTCTTTTTAAAATCTGGCCACAATTTTGGGTCTTGTTTGTCCTTCAGTCTTTAAAGAAAATCTGTCTTTATAGTGTGAGTAAGGAAGCAATGTTTTAATTGAACCAATGTTAACCTAATTACTCCCCGCAGTCTTATTACAGATTTCAAGGAATATATATTTATTTTCAGCACATTGGGTTTTAGTTAAAAGTATAAAATGGAAGACCAGGCTGCCCAACACACGTAGAAACCCAATGCTGTATCATTTCAAATCCCATAAAGCATGTCATGTAAAAGGCACTAATATTTATCTGCTGGGTTAAATTGCATCATTATTAAGTCATCTATGGCATTCTGGCACTGTCTGTTGTTTAATGATTTCTCCCACCTCTGGCTCCAGTGGCAGATTTGCTAACCTGTGTGGTTCTTTTTATTATACTCCTGTCTCCAAACAATATTCCTATATCAATAGTTTGTTTCTAAATTAAGTAGGAAGACTATATTTTTTTAATGTTTTAGAACCTTTTTAGATAAGTAAAATGCTAGCTAGTGAAAATCATGGTGTCATCAACACAGGCAGTATGCATTCAAGGAAAGCTGTAGTTTACTTGTACGTCTGTTTTGCTGCAGCTGAAGTGATTCCACTGATTATATTCAAAAGTATATATGGCTGAGATTTTAGTTCTGTATAATACACTACACACACTTAATCATCAGGTCCCCATGATCTCTGTTTCTTTATTTGTTTTTACATTGCGTATCCAAAGGGTGCATCTACATGGTAGAAATACAGTTTGATACCAGTTTAAGTGCTGTAGCTCCATCCTATGGAATCCTGGGATTTATAGTTTTAGAAGGTCTTTAGCCTTCATTGACAAGGAGGGATGGCACCTCAAAGATCGACAAATCCCCATGACTCAGTAGGATGGAGCCTTGTCAGTTAAAGTGGTGGAGCCATGGCAGTTAAACTGCATTATTTCTGCATCTACAAATAGGACTTTTTGATTTGTTTTGCTTAAATGGCATCCGGTAGATTGTAGAAGCAATACTAACAAATTGAAAAGTATAATTTTTGTATGTTTTTATGCATCCATTCAAAAATTATAATCTACTTTTGAGCAGGGACAATAGCTCTGTTCAACTTTTCTCACAAAGAGTTTGACCTGAAACCTATTGGTAGTCCTGATTAGAGTAAACACAATTAATTGTTGAATGGTGGTTCAACACTTGTGTAAATCCCATTGCTGCAGTGGGATGACACTAGTTGGGACTGCCAATCCATGCTTGTATCTCTAGAGTTAGAGATCCTTACCATGGACAACCTACTGTGGTTACCTGGTCAGTATGGCAGCAGGGAGATGCTGACAAACAGAGCTCTTAAGAGTGCTGCTCCAGCAGTGATCTGAAACCACCTGCAAGCACATACCTAGGGGTGGGTGGGAATTATATAGCTCTTGAAGCTTCCCACTGACCCCCTAGATAACCAGTATATCCCCAAATTCAGCTAAGAAGTCAAATTTTGTCTGGAAAATCCCTTAAAAGGTCTGAAAACATTAAAATATTCTGTGGGGCATATGAAACAGCAAGGATCATCTGCCACTTAAGAGTTGCCTTGGAGTGATATGGCATCACTTCCAATTGCCAAAATGGTAGCTGTGCTAGCAAGGTGTGGGACTCCACAGAAGTTGAAAATTAACTGGTGTAGTCCTCCAGACTCTAGAGCATGCCCATAGTACAGAAGATGAAAGATGCCCATAGTACAGAAGCCAACTGCCTTAAAGCCCTGCCTTCTTGGAGGTAAATTGTTTGGGTAGAAAAGGTCTGTGCCATAGTATGAAATAGCCTGTGTCGATGGCCCTGGAAAGCTTTCTGCTGCTCTGGGACATAGTGGGACTCAGAAAGCTTCCCTAGCCCCAGGTGCACATGAATCAAAGATCTGGGGGCCAAGCTATATTCTCAGGCAGACAGGATACCTATAGCATTATCTCATAATGCATGCCAAAACTAGACCAACACTGGATGAGAATGTGAAAACAACTGGAGGAGACTTTGAAATAAGAGAAGGACCCTCTTGCTTCCTTGAACATTTGCAGGGTTCAAAAAGAATTGGCTGATACTGATAATAATGATTTCAAAACATTATCAAGCTCAAGTAGATTTAAGCTGACAATGTACCTCAACTAGTCTTAGGGTAGCAAAATCAATCCTCAAATCAGAGGAAGTGGTGTGTGCAAGCACAAACCCAGAACCAGAACAACACCTTCTCATACTGTGCCCCCAATTGGACAGCTTCCCTGTTATGTTAAACATCTTGATCCCTAGCCCACTGAATGGCTCCTGGCTTGCTCTGATAAAATGGATTTTTGAGTGACACAGAAGAGACACAGAGCACCTTCAACCCAATGGAAACTCAGGATGAGAGTTGTATTAGAGCAGGGGTAGGCAACCTAAGGCCTGGGGGCTGGATGTGGCCCCCCAAGGCCTTTGGACCAGCCCCAGGCTGGTCCTGCCGCCGCCGCCACCGCCCGCCATGATGATATTGATTATTGTTGTTATTACTTGTTCTTGGGGTTTTCTTGGCAAAATCTCCACAAGGGTTTTGCCATGGCTTTTCTGGGGCTGAGAGAGTGTGCATGCATATTTTTTTAATATTTATTTATTTATTTATTTATGGTGCTTCAGCCCCCCAATTGTCTGAGGGACAGCAACCCGACCCCCGGCTCAAAAAGGTTGCCTACCCCTGTATTAGAGCCTCCCCTGAGGTGGATTCTGAACTCAGCCTTCTTCATTCTGTTGGTTTCTGAATCCTCCTCTGAAGAGTATCTGGGGCTGCTGTAATGCATGTCAATTAAAGTGGTGGAGCCATGGCAGTTAAACTGCATTATTTCTGCATCGACCAAAATGCTAGTGCACTATAGGACTCTAATCCTTGCCTTGGGGAGTATTATCTATTAATTCTCCATCAGGAATCCATAACACTGGGTTAAGGAATTGTTGTGAAGGAAACAGCATCCTTCTGTGTGGACCCAGCTGTTATTTAGGTATTCATACATTTATCTCAAAGAAGTCCTAGGGTGTATGGCTCTTTCTAATAGTTGAGAGCGAGCCTTAGCTGTGATGAAAGATATACTATATTGTTGTTTCTTTCCTTTGTGCACAAGAAGATGTTTGAGAATACCTGAAATCAAAGTTGAGCAATGGTAGATGGAGTGCTGCTCCCCACATCCCTCACCATTGGCTATGCTGTGGTTCCCCACTTCTGTCTCTTCAGATCAGTGTTTCCCAAACTTTGGTCCTCCAAGTGATTTGGACTTCAATTCCCAGAAGCCCTAGCCAGTTGGGCCAACAATCAGGAATTCTGGAACCCATTTATGAAATGTAATAATCTAAAAGAAAACTATTTTAAAGTCTTCTTCAGATGGTACATAACTCCAACCAGACTGGCAAAGATTCGAAAAGAATTAAAAATAATTGTTGGAAGTGCAAAGACAAAATAGGCACACTCTATCATATGTGGTGGCAGTGTAACAAAGTTAATTTTTTTGAAAGATATACATACAATTATGAAAGAAATATTACAGAAGAATATTCAATTGAAGCCAGAACTATTTTTATTAAACATAATGGATGTGATAGAAGACAAACTGAGTCAAGACAAAATAAATATAATCTTATATATGATTACAGCTGCCTGTATGATATATGCAAAATACTGGAAAAGCAACATAATACCTACTATAGAAGAATGGATAGTAAAATTAAATGATATCACTACAATGGATATTTTATCAGTGTATATCAATGGAAAGACAAACCAACAATATGAAGAGAAATGGAAGAAAGTAACAGAATTATGGATGAAAGAAAAGGAAAAAAAATCAACATAAAAAAAGGTTTATAAAATATGTATATAGCATATAGGTTCCTTCCAATCTTAAGTAAGCTTTCCCCCATCCTTGCAGAGGATGTATTTCCTCAACATGTCAGAACTTTACTGACGTTATCAGAAAAGGACTTATGGAAAGAAAAGGACACATCCTTGGCTAATTCTCTTTGTAGCACATTATATTCTTCACAGTCCATTTTGAAATAAACGTTTATATTGTATGTGTGTGTGTTTCATTCCTCATTTCTGATGAGGTGACACAGATACATCTTCACATCCTGGAAATCATGGTAGTCATAAGAGAGCTGAAAGATTTATTGTTTTTTAAGAGCCTAACCACTTAGCTATACTAGGTCCCATAAAATAAGAAATATTGGCTTGTGACAAGAACCATATATATTTTAAAAAAAGAATCTGACAAACCCCCAATAAAGTAAAAAATATAATATATCAGAATAACAGAAAGCTCTAAATTGCCTAGACTGATCTCACTTTGTTATTACGGATCAGATGCACATCCAGCTATGGATCTCTTTTAATGACTTCCATAGGGAAATAATGGTTTTGCAGTGAAGGAACCTAATGATAAGTTCTTTGCTGTGAACCAATAAAGACTTGTCCAGTGGGTTCTATAATGGGAGAAAGGCAGAATAAACATTAAATAAATACTTCTTTATTTATTTATTTATTTATTTAAAAATGTTTTACAATTTTTAAAAAGCCAGCTGAATTTCTTACCAGGGACAACTAAAAATGGCACAAAGTGTGAAAGAACCAGAGGGGAGGAGGGCAATAATAAATGTAGATGGAATATTGAAAGCAGAAATATCTGCTGCTTCCCTTGGGTGTGCTTCAGAAAATCTCAGTTATCCTATAGACCTATTTATAAATTGTATTCAATTGAAGGTTGTATGCATCACCACTTCTCTTTATCCGTGTCCTTTTTCTGTTAAGTGGGAAACTTTGAAGCAATAGTGTGATGGTGTTTGGCTTCCACAGTTACAATATTTCCCATCATTGGGTATTACTGGGATCCAGAATTTTGAGTTGCATGGGGAATTGCAGCTATATTCAGCTAGGGACCTTCCTTTGCAATGAAGTGGCAATGAAAGCAGAAGTCTGTTGATATACTGGGAGTGAGATACTCCCACCCAGACTACAACCTCCCTGTATTTGGATGGGCCAGTATGGTGTAGTGGTTTGAGCAATGGACTACACATCTGGAAACTAGGGTTCAAGTCACCACTCAGCCATGGAAACCCACAGGGCAAGTCACACTCTTTCAGCCTCAGAATATGGTTTTCTTGCCAAGAAAATCCCATGATAAGTTTGTCTTAGGGTTCTCCTAGATTGGAGGTGACTTGAAGACATACAACAACAACAAAAAGAGGAAACACATTCCTCCCTGTACATGCTCTACAGGCAAAAATTATGAATGCCTGAATATTTCTTTTGTATATGATTTCAGTAACAAGTCACAAAAACATACCAGACATGATTAACTATGATTACATAAAGCAGAAGCAATTCAGTGTATGGTTACAATCAAGGACACAATACAGTGACAAATGAAGCTGTAATATGAATGAAAGGTTGTAGAGAGCTCAATTAACAGTAGGAGGTAGGGCCTACAATACACAACTACAAAAACACAAGGATATTGACAGTATCCTGTATCTGAGCATTGCTCACGTTTGATGCAAAAGGTTGGGAGTGAAACCCTAGTCTTCAGAGTTGTAGTCCAATATGAAACTGCTACACTATGCTGGTCTGTTATGTTCTAGATGCCTTTTAAACTGTTTTAAACTAATATTTTAAAATATGATTATTTATTTCATTTTAAAAACTTTTGTATGATCCATTGTTTTCATGTATTTTGTTTTGAGTAATATTGTGAGAAATCTCAGTCCCATACTGAGATATAAATGAAATAAATAATAAATTCACAAAACTCACCCTACTCAGTACCACATCAGCAATATTTTTCCCACTTGTTTAATGACTTTGTTCCAATTAATATGTGCCATCATGCTATAACTCTCCTTGGGCTTGCTTGCAAGGGAAGGCCAGCCTGCTATGGCTGATTTTAATTCTGAAGTTTCAGTAGCCCATTTAATATGGGTGGGTGGGGTTTGGAAGTGGATATGGATGAAGTATATTTTTTATTTTGTTTCTCAGAGGGCTGTTCCCTCTTTGGAATGAATGAATTAATTAAAGTCCATTCTTTTAAAATTCTCTCTTGAGTGACTGTATTGTTGAACACATACATAATACCAGATTTTGCAGGCTAATGTGTGTCTGTAGGTTTGGGTCTAAGTGGGGTTACACTGCCTCCCCCCCCCCCCCAGTTGCCATTACAGAACATTATTGCAGACGACTAACACTAGTTCATTCTAGGAGGAGGGAATGGAGAGAAACTTTCCTTTGATTTGGGTCAGTAGTGGGTTTCAAGCACACATTGAAGCAAAGAACATTTGCAAGTGCTGCTGGAGGCTGCGTGGAGCTCAGTGACAAACAGTAATACTGAGCGATTGTTCTTTGCTTGTGGACAATTACACTCCAATCGCAACAGGAATCTGAGCATGGCTAATCTAAATGGCCTAGCATTTTGCTATTCAGTGAGTAACAGTTTTTTAGATTTGTTAAAGTTATCAAGTGTTTAACCTGTACGAGGGAGGTTCAAGTGCTTGCCACAGCTTGCATTTATTTCTAAGGCAGGACTGAAGCACCTGGGCATATAAAATGTTTACCACCAATGAAAAATTATTTTAAATAAAATAGTGTAGAAAACTGTAACTCTTCAAGCAACTGAGGGAAGGGGAGGTACTTTTAAAAGAAAACATCTTGCCACCTGACAAGGTGTCATCATGATTCATAGAACAGATCACATCCTCAAGAAAGGTAACTCCCCCCCCCCCAATAAAATAGATATACTCTTATCCATAAACTGGATCACAGCAGAAATCGGGAAGACTCAGAGCACCTAAAGTGATATTTCTCAAAATGATGCATAAACAATTCTGTCTCTTGGGTCACTTCTGCTTCTGGTACAGGCCATATTGGTTTCCTATGTCTGTTTCAATAGAGAGTAAATGCCATTTTGTGGTTGTGACAAACTTAACTAATTTCATGGGCTTCATCATTAGTGCAAATAGAGAACACTCATTGAATCAGTGGACGTTATCATGCATGGGCCAGTTTCGTTATTAAAGAGATAAAAAGTGGAAATAAACCATCCCAAAAATAAAGCGAAAATAGAGGTTAATTGTGCAAAAGGATTTCACACGTAATTAGAATAAAAGTGTAATTACACGAAAAGCTTTCATGCACAAGTGAAAAACCCCCGTATATGGGTGTGTTTTGTGGACTCCTCCTTTTCCAGGGTGGGTCCTGCATTTCATTCAACCTTCTCCCCTCTCCAGGACAAAATGTCAAACTGTCCTCCATTTGGAGCAGGAGTAAGAAGCATGATTTCTGGGGGACATTTTGGAAATTCCTCCTGGACAGGTTGAAAAGGAGGGTGCATCCTGGAAAAGGAGGACGCCTGGCGTTTTGGGGGGAAGGAAAGGTGAATTAGGAAAGGGGCGAGGGAGGAGGATGAGGAGAAGCAAATGCCCCCTGGGGACTTGGGTTGCTGATCTTTTGCCTTGTGGAGGAGGAGGAGGAGGAGGAGGAGGGAGTGATTGTGGAGCTCCTTGCCTTGCCTTGCCTGCCGGTGCCGTGTGGTGTGTGTGTGGTGTGGAGGGATGTGTGTGTGGGAGCTGCATCCGGGAGGGAGGAAGAGAGGGAAGGAGGGGTTGGCAGCTGCCAGTGGCTGCATCACAGGCAGATCCTGGCAAGACACACACACACACACACACACACACACACACAGAGGGACAGAGCAGGTGGGGAAACCGGCTAAATATTGGGGATCTGGGGAGCAGGAAAGAGGCTTCCTGGGGCTAGGGGCAGCGGAAGCCAAAGGATGATGGTTTTCTTCATCCTTTGATGAAGGAGAAAGTGGAGAATGTTTGACAGGCAAGCAAACCAGGAAGTGAAAGCAGCCTCACAGGACCATGGGAAACGGGAAGAAGCCTTAAAGGAGATTTGTTTGTGCGAATTTGAATTTCCATTACAGTAAATGCAAAATTACTGTAATATCGCAAATGCATTTCGTCTAAACTTCCGGAATTAAAAAGATCTCGGATAACACCACTTTAATGTCAGTTTCTGTGCAACATCATGTGAAATCGTGAGGCGTAAGTGTGCTTTTTTGGGGGGGTTTTGTGGGATAAACTATAGATTTCCCCCATGTGATAATGTCCAATGTGTCTTGTTAAGTCACTTTGTGTCCCAGTTTTGAGGAAAAGTATAAAGGCCATAATCATAATATGAAGTAAAAACTTACACCTGTCCAGTCTCTTGGTCTACTCTACAACTGGATTTAGCCCAATTAATATTCACTGTTCTCAATTGAGAATATGTCCCAATATCCTTATAATGAAGGGATCACATGGGCATGAAGTGCCTGGGGCTATTCTACCCCCTACAACTTAGGTCACAACCAAGTTCCAGGAAGAAGATAGAGTTTTTTGCCCACACATCCGGGCAGAGCTGGAATGATGGTAATTTTGTCTTTTAAAAATGAAGCTTGTATTCCTGGGTGGGTGGGGGGAGTTTTTTTTTGGAAAAAGTTCACTCTTACAAGGCACACAAAGCCAGAATCCTATGGGTTGTTTATGGTGGCATAACTCAGGCATTACCCCAGTGGAAGAACTGTTTTGGATGTTCAAAGAAGAAAGTGTAAAGGCAGGCTTAATCCTAAACATAAAGAAAACAAAAATAATGACCATGGAATTCATCCTAGAAAATGAGGAAATTGAAATAATAAAAGAGTTCCTGTACCTTGGATCAAACATCAATCAGAATGAAGACCACAGTCAATAAATCAGAAGACTAGGAATGGGAAGGGCCACCATGAAGGAGCTAGAAAAGATCCTAAAAAGCAAGGATGAATAACTGGGCACTAAAGTTAGAATCATCCAATACATTGTATTCCCCATCACCATGTACAGATGTGAAAGATGGACAGTGAAGAAAGAAAACCAACTCTTATGGGATGTAGTGCTGGAGAAGAGTGCTGAGGATAGCGTGGACAGCCAAAAAGACAAGCAAATGGGGCCTTGAATAGATCAAGCCTGAAATCTCCCTAGAAACCAGCATGATCAAACTGAGCCTGTCATACAATGGTCACATTATGGAACACACTCCCTCAGAGAGTAGTGGAGTCTCCTTCCTTGGAGGTCTTTAAGCAGAGGCTGGATGGCCATCTGTCGGGGATGCTTTGGTTGGGAGTTTCTGCATGGCAGGGGGTTGGACTGGATGGCCCTTGTGGTCTCTTCCAACTCTATGATTCTATGATTCTATGACATGACTCATTAGAAAAGACAATAATGCTAGGGAAAGGTGGAGAGAAGTAGAAAGAGAGGAAGACTGCAAGCTAGATGGATAGACTCAAGGAGGTTACAAGTATGAATTTGCAGGACCTAAACAAAGTAATAGAGAATAGAGGGGCTTGGAGGTGTCTCAACCACAGAGTTGCCATGAGTCAGGGTCAACTCAAGGGCAGTTAACAACAACAACAACAACAAGAAAGAGGTATCCAACATATCACTGTGCAATGTCTTTTTCCCAGCTGCACAACAGTGACTGGTTATTGTCAGAGCATACTCCTATGGCCAATCATTAGCTAGACTGCTCCCTGATGCCGTCTGGCTTTCATTGCTCAGCCAGGAAAAAAGAAACAACATTTACTCTGACAACTTCTTTATTGGCTGCAGAACAGAACTGGTTGTTCTCTTGCACATGGGTACATTTCCCTATAGAAGCATCTGAGCATTTTTATCAAATGTGGATTGTCTGCATTCTATTGTAGGTTGTGGAAATAGAGTTGTTCATTTAGAGTCATTGCACACAAGGTTACACACTGGGCTATTCATTTGTCTGGGCATTCAGATATACATTTGATTGTGCCATACCCTCCAACTGTCCTGATTTGGCAGAGACAGAGACAGTTGCAATGAAACCCGTGTTGTTCCACTTTTTAAGCTGCTTTTAAAATTTCCATTTTTTTCCCTCCCATTTTCCTTCTTTTGACTCATCTTGCTTTAATTGCTGCAAACTGAGTTCAAAGGGCAAAAGGTGCTTGCACTCAATTAACTCAACTGCAGAGGGAGGAAAGGACAGTATAGAATCTTGAGCTCCTCAATAGTCTCAGGCAAAAGTAAACTTCTGCTGCCTTGGCTAGTTTGTGTTTAATTAATAACATTTGCCATCTTGACCTCTTTCTGATGTTGCTTGGCCACATGTATCCCAATTTTCATCTATGAAATGATTTAGAGTATGTTGTAAAACATCACCATTCAATACAAGGTTTGTGTTGTGCTATCTAAGTGTACCCATGAGTTCCCATAGCTTGGATCAAATAATAATAAGAACAGAGACTGCAGTCAAGAAATCAGAAAAAGACTAGGAATGAAAAAAGCAGCTATGAAAAAACTATACAAGATATTAAGGAACAAAAGATATACAACTAAAGAATAAAGTTAGGGATCCCAATAGTCTCTTCCATTTTTTGGTAGAAAATGGATGAAAGGCCATCTGGGCCAGGAGCTTTTCCTAACTTCATTCTTTTTATTGCTTCCATTATTTCTTTCTCTGTGATCATTTTATTTAATTCTTCTTTTTGAATATCAGTTAGTTCTATTATTTTTTGCTTATTTAAGTATTTTTTAATATTTTCCTTGTCAGTTTCTTCATTGTCTGTATTTTTATACAATGTCTGAAAGTATTTATAGAATATTTTTTGATCTTTTCTTGGTCTGTATATACTTTTTCTCCTTTCTTATTTCTGTAATAAGTTTATTATTTCTTTCTTTCCTTATTTTGTTAGCTAGGATTTTACTCAGTTTATTTCCCATCTAAAAATGTTTTTGTTTTATGTTCTGTAAGTTTTTATCCATATCCTTTATTGTTAAAGCCTTCAATTGTTGTCCCAAAATTTGTATATCAGATTTTAATTTTTCATTTCTTTTCTTGTTCCATTCTTGTTCTTTGACTTTAATTTCTTTTATTATCCTGTTTTCTTCTTCTTTTTCTTTTCTATTTTTCTCTATATTATATTTATTAATAGACCCCTAGCTACTGCCTTTCCAGCATCCCATGTTGTTTTTTGTGTTATTTCTTCCATTGTATTTTCTTTATAGTAATAATTAAGTTCTTTTTTAAATGTCTTCGTTTTTCAAAAGATATTCTCTTAGGGGGGTTGCAGAGTGCCAGAAATAGTGCAAATTGAGTCCACTTTTAGGGTTAGGGTTAGGGTTAGGGAATCATGGGAACTGTATTTTATTGTGGCACCAGAGCTCTCTGACAGAGGAGGCTCAATGTCTCAGAAAAACAACAACAATTCCCATGATTCCCTAGCACTAACCCTAACCCTAAAAGTGGACTCAATTTGCACTATTTCTGGCAGTCTGCAATGCCCCTTAATCTCCAATGAAACTCAGTTTTTCTTTCTTTTATCTCTAGTACTATAGGGTGATGGTCCAATAAGATCTTAGGTAGTATTTCCATTTTTTTGAGTTTTCAGTTGGAGTATTTTTGTTGCTATAAACATGTCTATTCTCGACATTGAATCATGAACTTCTGAATAGCCCCTTTTTTGTCCATATTTGACTCTCCAAATGTCTTTCATATCCTTATCCTCCATTAATTTAAAAACGATCTAGGAAGTTTTCCTTGACTTTTCCTAATTATTTTTCCTTTGTTTGATGTTCCATCTAGTTTTGGATTGATTACAGCATTAAAATCTCCCATAATCAAAATATTATCATATTCCAGTTCATATAGCTCCCCCGCAATCTTTTCAAAGAAATTCCCTCTTTTTCCCAAGGATGCATATATCCCTATCACTAAAATGTTTAGTTCCTTTGTTTTTACCTTTACAGCTACTTAGGAGCCACCAACATCTTTGAATATCTCTTTTGAGTTATATTTCTTGTTTATGCATATTACCACGCCTTCCCCCCCTTTTTTCCCATTGTCGAGGTGTAACAGTTCCCTAGTTTGGGGTTCCTTAAGTATTTACAGTCTTTTTCTCTTATTTTTGTTTCCTGTAAACACATGATAGCCTTCTTATTTTTCTCTAAGTAATGAAAAACCATATTTCTTTCATATTTAGAATTCAATCCTTTCACATTCCATGATAATATTTGGATTGTCATGGTGATACTAGTTCAATATATGTCTTGTTATTTAATTTTTCTTTTCTTCTCTCTTTCCTTGTATTGTTTTTGTCAATTTTAATACTCTTCTTCTTTCTTCTTTTATGTTTTATGTTTTGTGTTCTACCCCTTCCACCCCTTTTTATATCTATTTATTTGTATACTTTATTAAGTTCTTCTTCTTCCTCCCCCCTTTTCAATATTCTCAGGTGTTGATATTGTCCTTACCATCCTGATTTTTATCTTCTTCTTCTTCTTCCTCTATCTCCCCTTCACTTTCTTCCTCAAGTTCTTGTTCTGTGTCCTGTTCAATTTCGTTGTTTCTTTGTCTTTGTCTTTCTGCCAGATCTGCTTCTTCTATATTTTTTCTATTCTGTTTAATTCCTCCTGTTTTTCTTTTGTTGCACCCTAAAATGTGTTAGTTAAGTAGGTCTTATTTCTCCTTTCCTTTCCTTTCCTTTCTTTTCTCATTAATCTCCTTTCTATGTCTTTTGCTTTTTCCACTGTATCAATTTTAAATCTTTTCTGAATCCCCAGAAAGGATAACCCCTCTATCCTTTCCCATCTATAGTCAATCTTTTTTCTCTTTAAAAGTTGGGTCAAGAATTTGTATTTGTGTATTTCGATCATAGTTGCAGGAGGTATGTCTTTAAATATTTTAATTTCATTGTTTTCAATCCATAATTTTGATTGATAACTTTTTTGAATGATTAGGTCTCTAGTTTGTAATCTTGTTAAGCATAATATTATTTCTCTTGCCATTCTTTTCTCTCTTGTGTAATTTGAGTTTACCCTGAATATTTTATCTATTTCCATTTCTATTTTGATGTTAGTATATCCTATATATTCTGCTATTGCCATTACCATCCTTCCATATAGATCTTCATTTTTTAGTTTGGGCAGATCTCTAAATTTCACACATCTTTCTCTGTATCTCAGTTCAATTGCCAGTTCAGCAATTTTCTGTTGTTCTTACTTTTGTATTATTTCCTTTGATGTTTTTTCCCCCCAACATTTTGGTTTGTTCCTTCCATTCCTCTACTTCTTTTTGTGTCTATGTAGAAATCTAGGAATGAGAAAAGCAGCTATGAAAAAACTATACAAGATACTAAGGAACAAAAGATATACAACTAAACACTAAAGTTAGAATTGTCCAAGCAACTGTATTCCTCATCACCATGGATGGATGTGAAAGATGAACAGTGAAGAAAGCAGATAAGAGAAAAATCAACTAATTTGAGATGTGGTGCTGGACAAAAGTGCTGAGGATACCATGGACAGCCAAAAAGACTAACAAATGGGTCCTTGAACAGATAAAGCCAGAAATCTCCCTGGAAGCCAGGTTGATCAAATCGAGGCTACATCATGAGAAGGCAAGACTCATTAGAAAAGAGAATAAAGCTGGGAAAGATGGAAGATAGTAGAAAGAGAGTAAAACCACATGCCATATGGATAGACTCAATCAGGTGATGGTCCTGAAATTGCTCAATCTAAGAAGAGCAGTGGAGGATAGGAGAGCTAGGAGATGTCTCACCCACAGGGTTGCCATGAGTTGAGTTGGCTCAAGGGCAGTTAACAACAACAACAAATCATGCCTAATTCTAGATGCAGAGGTCTCTGCTATGCAAGCCTGATATAGGGTTTCAGTCCAATTGTTAGTCTCAACTAGAAGAAACACACTGAATCAGTGGATCTTAGAAAAATGTTGGTTTAAGTTCTCATTGATTAAATGAATCTACTTGAAATAGGGCTAACCATTAGATTTAGCCCTTTGTGGCTCATGCATAGCTACTTGTATTATTCCAGTGGGATGACTGCCCCTCTTGCCATTCTATCAACAATAGCTGATTTCTACCTTTAGTAGTGGGTACTAAAGATGCTACTGTCAGAACAGAACATGGAGAAACAGAATGGGTCCCAATTGGCAAAGGGGTCAGACAGGCTGTACCCTTTCACCCCATCTGTTGAACTTGTATGCAGAACATATTACAAGAAAAGCAGGCTTGGACACAGAAGAAGGAGGAGTGAAAATAGGAGGAAGGAATATCAACAATCTAAAGTATGCAGATGACACCATAATACTTGCAGAAAACCTCACAGACCTGGAACAGCTACTAAGGAAGATCAAAGAAGAAAGTGCAAAGGCAGGCTTACTGTTGAACATAAAGAAAACAAAAATAATGACCACAGAGAACTTACACACATTCAAACTAGAGAATGAGGAAATAGAAATAGTAAAAGAGTTCTCATATCTGGGATCAAACATTGATAGAAATGGGGACTGCAGTCAGGAAATCAGAAGAAGATTAAGAATGGGGAGGGTGGCTATGAAAGAACTAGAAAAGATTCTAAAATGCAAAGATATACAACTCAGCACAAAAGTTAGAATCATACAAGCCATTGTGTTGCCTATTACCATGTATGGATGTGAGAGCTGAACAGTTAAGAAAGATGATAGGAAGAAAATCAATTCATTTGAGATGTGGTTTTGGAGAAGAGCGCTGAGGATCCCATGGACAGCCAAAAGGACAAACAAGTGGGTGCTAGAGCAGATCAAGCCAGAAACCTCCCTGGAAGCCAAGATGACCAAACTGAGGCTGTCGTACTTTGGACACATCATGAGAAGGAAGGATTCATTGGAAAAGACAATAATTCTGAGAAAGCTAGAGGGAAGTAGGAAGAGAGGATGGCCATATTCCAGATGATGGACTCTATTAAGGAGGTCACAGGTATTAAGGGGTTGCAGGAATTAAGCAGAGCAATGGACTACAGAGGGTCTTGGAGATGTTTCATCCATAGGGTTGCCATGAGCTGAGATTGACTCAAGGGCAGTTAGCAACAACAACAACAACAACAACAACGACAACTAAAGATGCCTGCTGTATGGTATTTGAATCCTCATTGCAAAATGAAGTAAAAGATAGTTTATACCCAGACAAAAACTTGTATGCATCTGCATCCCCGAGCAAATAGTTATTATGCTTACCATCCAAACAGGGAATAGATTTAGATGGAATAATTTATTGGCTGGAATTCAGGTTGGGACATCCACACATCTATGTCTCATACGGATGTGATTTTTTTCAGGCACTGTGGTTGTTGGTATTCCTGTCCCCTCTGTGCAGGGCACAAAGCTCCTTCCCAACTTGATTTAAAGCCTTGAAGCCACTTCATACAGGCATTCAAATGCTTCAGCATGAACAGACTGGATGAGAGAAGCATCTGGCAAATCTCCCCATGATGTTAATTGATTACAGAAGTGACAAGACCTCTGGAGAACCCCTATGGATCTCAGCATTGATGTTATCATTGTGTGCCCAGCTATTGAAGAGGGTAGCCAGACCATTTTAGATCCAGCCTGATCATGCTGAAGCATGGAGTGTTTATGTGAGGTGGATTGAAGGCTTTAAGGTACATTGAGGAGGTGGTATATGGGTCAGTGTAACAGCATAAGGACCATATGTGAATATTTACGTTACAGTGAGGGGATGCTGAGCTTGGGCCTTTATTTGGGAAAAGCAAGAACCAAGGGCCAACTCCTTGAGCAAAAAGGCTACAACTGCCAGCACTGTGCTGATTCATACCCGAGAAAGATCTGGATCTTGTAAGTCCCTCCTCATCAGTTAGCAGCTCATTAGTAGTGCCCAGATAATTGGAAAGCTATAAATACTGAAGACATACATACTATTACAAGGTGGTGTCATCAATTAGGCAACGACAGCATCAGAGAAATGTCAGGTTAAAAATAACTTTGAATTGCATTAAGGCTTTTTCATCATTTAATTTCCCCTCCCTCTCTGAAGGAATGAATTACATTGGAAAGCCTCCTTTGTTTAAAAAAATATTGATCATCTACCAGGGCCAATTATATAGGCAGTATGTCAAATAGGTTAGGATTCTTGCTTTCATACTGAAAAGTTGTGGTTTTGATCTTTTACACAGTTTCAAACTGTGGCAGAAAATGTACTTTGTCTACAGAATGGAAATAGGCTTCTTGAAAGGGTTTTGGTCATGCAGTGACAAAATTTATGTACAAAACATATTGCGTGAGCTAGTCTATTCATGGACACAACTACAGCAACCCAATACTGATTTCCACAACTGTGGTGCCCCCCAAGTCTCTGTTTCAGTTGTGGAAACAAAAATACCATAGTTGTGGCAGGCGTGTGGATACACTGATTCCTTTTACTACATTTTCCACCTACTTGCTATCACAGTCTGAAAGTAACAGATTTTTGCTATTTTTTCCTGCTCTCTGTTCTTAGCAGATCAGAATGTCTAGTGCATGAATGGACAAAGTTTGGCCCTGGGCTTCATGTGCTGCTTAAGTCTGTTTGAGTAGTCCTTGAGTCCACCATACTCCTCAGATTGTCCTTTTTTCTGGCCCAGAATGGACAGTTTCAATTCCTGCTCATCGAAACCATTATAGCAACAATTAACCCTTTAAGCAGTTTTTTTTGGACTCACTGAAGTGTTTACCATTTTTAAAATATCTATTTTTCAAAATTGTTTGAAATTACCAGAGTTCCTGTTGTTTGTAGGATTCCTTTGTTTGGTTTTGATACTTGGTGTGATGCTCCAGAGGGTTCCAGGAGCAGAAAACTGGTCTCCAAACACACTACAGTTGTATTCTAGGAGACAAGGGTTTGAATCCCTGCTAAATCATGGAAGCCCATTGTCCGATGTGCTCATGAAGCAGGATATGCTTTCTCCAGGATTTTTGTTTTGTTTTGTTCAAAGCTTGGGAAATCAGGATGGATTTCCACTTGTCACACAGCTATGGAAGCTGTGGGAACTGAGCCAGGCAAAAAGTTGGCAACCCAAATTATGATTGCTTCATCAGTGCAAACATAGGACCTTATCAAACACTGGCCACGAAATGAAAGGTAAGCAAAAGCTTACCGAAGTAGGAGTAAATGCAGTTCAGTACCGAAACTGCATTTCCCTGCATGCCAGCATCCGGAGAAGAGGAGAGCCAGTCCCTGGCCCTTTTTCCTCCCTCTCTTCTCCCCTTTTTCTCTTCTCTCCTCTCCTTCTCCTTCTCCTTCTCCTTCTCTCCTCCTTCTCCGTCGGCTGGCTGCCTCTGCCTCTGCCTCTCTGAGGAGGGAAGACTGGCTCGTCGTCGAAGGGAGGCAGGAGGCAGTTTAGCGTTGATGGATACACACACTTGTCTCTTATCTCCGGAGCCTCTGATCAATATGCTATTTCCCTTTGTTGCCAGAGATTTCGATCCTCTGCCCTGGAATTTGGTTCCCTGCCTTAATCTAAATGGAAACCGGCTTCCAGTGAGCTCCGAGGGAGGGAAGGAAGGAGGGAAAGGAGGGGGAGAGGAAGGAGGGATGGGGAAAGGAAGGAAGGAAGGAAGGAAGAGGAAAGAGAGAGAGAAAGCAGAGGAATGAGGGATGGGGAAAGGAGGAGGGAAAGAAGAGGAAGGAGAGAAGGAGAAAGAGGGATGGGAAAAGAAAATGAGGAAAAGAAGAGAGGGGAAGAGGCGGCTCTGGCCGGGGAGGAGGTGGCGGCAGAGGCTCCCTCCCGCGCCTCGCTTGGTACATCCACAAAAATCCGAATGTCAAAAGATCCCCTTTGACTTCGGATCAAGTGGGTGAAATACGTTTCAGCTTTGGATATTGTGTGGACACAAGGAAAGGAAAACGTTTTAGCTTTGGATTGCCTTTGGATATTGTGTGGACACAAGGAAAGGAAAACGTTTTAGCTTTGGATTGCCTTTGGATATTGTGTGGACACAAGGAAAGGAAAAACGTTTTAGCTTTGGATTGCCTTTGGATATCTTCTGCTTGGGACCCCGTGGGATAAGGCCCATAATGAATTATATAAGCCAATTACATAAATGAAGTTAAGTCTCACATTCAGATTTCTTTTGTGCATGCAGCTGCCAATAGATAGCTAGGATTTTGCTCTCTGTTGATCCTAATAAGTTAAATCATGCTGCTGGAGAATGAAGGGAATCCCTTTCTTAATGGCTTTTCAATGCTAAAGCAACTCAATAAACTAGCTTGATTATACCTCCTGCATAATCTAAGCTAGTACATGCTTTAAAAAATGGCAGAGAAGAGGGAATCTAAGGGCCTTTGCAGACTGCCAGAAATAGTGCACATTAAATTGAGGTACTGCCCTGGCTCAGTGCTAGGGAATCATGGGAATTGTATTTTTTTCTGGGACATTGAGTCTTCTCTGTCAGAGAGCTCTGGTGCCACAATAAATTACAGTTCCCATGATTCCCTAGCACTGAGCCAGGGCAGTGCCTCAATTTAATGTGCACTATTTCTGGCAGTCTGCAAAGGCCCTAAGTTTACTGCCAAGACTGGATACAACCCCACCTTTCTTTACATATCTTTTCACAGTGATGACTAGTGTTTTTGATTTCATTGGGGAAGTGTATCCACTCTTAGGTCTGGTCTGAACTTTAAACTATCCAAGATGCTGAACTTGTGAGGGAGGACATGGTTGAGTACGTTAGATAGCTCCTTTCAAATTTGAACTACTAGCATTGAAGCCAACATCTGCCACTCTCTTTTCATCCAAGTCCTAATTATAGCCTCAGAAACTTCCTACAAAACAGCAAGAGGGATTCGTTGTAGTTCTATTGCTTTTTGATTAAGTGGGCGAAGACTTTGATTGACACCTTGTTTGCTCATTTCTTATCTCTGACAGCCTTTCTTGACATTACAAAATCTTCACCAGTTATGCCAAATAAAGAAGTTACACAATTTTGAAATGTCTGCACTTCCAAGTTCTTGGCATCAAAGCAGGATGGAAGAAAGAGCTGTTCAAGAACTGGAGGAAATGGGCTTGAGCTGAATTTATATCTCTATTGCTTTGTACATTGTGAAATAAGGCACACCTCAGGGATACTCCATAACTGTAAGAGAAATGCATGTCCTTTTTGGAATTTGTGTATATACTATAGACAGTGTTATATGTAAGTGGTTTACTACTGTAGGTGTCACTAAGGCAGGTATCCCTGATCAAATCAGCAGTGACTAAGGATGACATCGCTCCTCTGGATGCTTGTCTTGCGTTGGTAATGGGCTGGATGAGGGAAAACAAACTCAAGCTGAATCCAGAGAAAACAAAGGTACTCGCGATAGGTTCCCCTAGTCCGGGAAGGGACCTTGCTAACCAGTCCTGGATAGGGTCACACTTCCCCTAAAGGACAAAGTACGCAGTTTGGAAGTACTCCTGGACTCATCTCTACAACTGTCATCTCAAGTGGATGCGATGGCCAGGAGTGCTTGGTATCAACTTCAGTTGATCTGTCAACTGCATCCCTACCTGGACTGAAAGGATCTTGAAGCAGTAGTACTTGCCCTGGTAATCTCTTGTTTGGACTTCTGTAATGTGCTCTACATGGGGCTACCTCTGTACCAAGTTCAGAAGTTTCAATTGGTTCAAAATGCAGCAGCCAGACTGGTCACTGGAACATCTAGGTCGGATCATATAACACCTGTTTTAAAATCTCTTCATTGGCTGCTGATTAGCTTCCAGGCGCAGTACAAAGCGTTGGTTATTACCTTTAAAGCCCTACATGGCTTGGGCCTGAGTTACTTGAAGGAACGTCTCTCCCCACATAATCAGCCCCACACTCTCAGAACATCTGGGAAGAACTTATTAGATCATTATAAAACTAGATTGAGTTCTACTTCCCAAAGATCATTCACGGCTGCAGCCCCCAAGTTATGGAACAGCTTACAGGAAGAGATCCATCTTATCACTACTTCAGATGCCTTTAAGAAGGCACGTAAGACGGACCTCTTCCGGCGGGCCTATCCATCTGATCTTCCTAGCGAATCTCTATAGTACTACTCTAAAACTGACTTTTTGGGTACTGCTGACGACCAGCTGGTTTATTTTAGTTTATCCTTGTTTATTTTATTTTAATTTATCCTATTTCATTTCATTTTTTTATTTATTAACTATGCTCTTATTTTACTGATTTTATTGATTGTATTTTGTACACTATTGCATATTTTATTGTGTAATCCCACCTTGATCCGTAGGGAGAGGCAAGAAATATAAATCATCATCATAATCATCATCATTAGACCATATAATTCATTATTACAAGAATAAGTGATGGCTGCCAATTTAGATGGATTGAAAGGGAGATGAGACAAATCCATGGATGGTTCCAATAACTACTAGCCAAGAAGGACATGCTTTTCTTCTGGTTTCAGAAGCAGGTTTTCAAAGCCAGGGAAATAAGTGAGAGCATTCTTCTACATTCATGTCCTGCTTGAGGGCTTCATCTTGGCATCTGCTGGGCCACTGGACTAAATAGTCTGATCCTGTGCCATTCCCAGCTCAGGACTGGACTGGGGATAATTTTAGTGGCCCTGGCAGGAAAATTATGCCACGCATACCATTCCCACCAATGGTGGTGGGTGGCACTGATAACAGTGTTTGGGCAGTGTCTGGGTTTTAGCCTGAACTTTAAAGGAGCTACTGAATGGGTTAATAAACTCTGTTACTGAAGTAGCTGCTTTTCTCATGAAAAGGAAAGTCCCTGGGACCAGTGATGTAGCTAGGGTTTGATCTTGGAGCAGAACCCAGGGGTGCTGTGGCTCATCCCCACCCACCCGACTGCTCCAACCACTGCAGATGGTGTTTGTAAAGACAATCAGGCTTGGCATGAACACTTGTGTGGGCATAGTTGCTACAGCATACTTTTCTTCTTCTCATCTATTTGTGGTTTCACTTACTCATTCCTGAAAAAAAGTTTTCTCTAGGCATTTCTAGGTTCGCCAGTGTGATTCTCTGGTATGCTTAGGGTGGAAGTTGTTCATCTCATTGAAAATAATAGGGTTCCCTGTTATCTATAGTTTCTGGTATCCATAGGGGAATTGGAACATAATGCCCATGGATATGAGGACCGTACTGTATATCTGTGTATGCTATAGCAGGGACATTTTTAAAAAAGGTTTTAAAAAGTGGACATACTTTAAGTCTTCTTTGCCTAAGTGCCTGTTTCCCACCTATCATGTTTAAATCTCCAATGTACCCATTACTTACATAGCTAAATAAACTTACTTACAGCTGAGTTAAGATCTTTAGTGGGTTGGGTAAAATGTATTTAATAATTTCAGCTCCATGAATTCTAATTTAATCTCTTTTTTAATACCAAAAATTGTAGCTTTTATTTACAGAAGGAAAGATGCTTTTTTCCCAAGCAACTTTTTATGCTTCATGAAATTGTCTCATTTAATTTTCTTGCCAAGAACTATATGATGTGTTTTCTTGTTGTCTCACACTAATGTGGATTTTTTCTTCATTGATATTATCAGCTATTTAAAATTATGTTTCACTGACAAATTATTTTCTTATATTTCTCCCTTGCCTTGCATAGGGGAATAGATTGGGGGGGGGGGAACCCTGCATTTTTGTGTGTGTGTCACACAGACATTTGTCTTTTTCAGCTATTGAAGCTTTCCTCCATGAAAATTGCATTGGTGACAATAATAAGTGCCTAAAGCTTTCCACCCCTCCTCTTCCCTTTTTTTCCTCCATGGTCAAGAGTTCTTGCCAAGAAAATAAACAAATGAGGCATCCTGTGTAGCAAAAACCATTATGCAGAGGGAAGCAATAATCATTTAGATTTGCACATAAAAGGGAATAGGTTGTAGCAACAGTATAATTGCTTAATATATATTATGTGGCAGGATTATCTCTTTGCATTGACAAAATAAGCTTTTAGTTGTAGGCCAGCCGGTTCCTGATTAGCAATAGTCAGATGGCTTCCAAAATAGAGGGAGGTAAAGGAAAATATGACCATCTGTCTATTGCAAGTCCTCTTGGTACTTGATGACTTCCAGACCACCTGCCCTCTGTTGCAGGACTAATTTCAAACTTGAGAGCAAGTGAAGTATTCTATGAGTTTCTCCCATGCAAGGAACTCTCATGTGCTTTGGAACAATTCATTAATTACACCCCACTGTTACCAGGTGAGCTATTATCCTAATTTGAGATGTTGTTAATTGAAGGAAAGAAGACAAGTGATTGTGTGTGACACATTTATGACAGAAGTTGAAACATGAGCCTAGGTGGCATGAGCCCAAGTTCTGTCTGTTGTGCATAACCTGCTGTGTCTTCTGATGACTCAGGGTCTTGTTGTGTGTATTGCAGAGGTACAAGGTCAAAGGAACAACACAGCCTTGTAGCTCATTAAAGATAAAGATATGTTATGGGGTTCAAGCCTTCAAGGACCAGTGTTCACCTCCTTAAATATATCTGTAGACCTGATTTCTGTTACCTTGCTTGAAGTTCAAAAACAGGAGAGACAAAGTCAATAGAGGGGGGGGGGGGATGATGCTGAAATTTTCCCCTGGAGCTTTTAAAATAATTCAAAATAGTTAAATATGCTGTTTTGGGGAACTTCCACTTTATTTATTTTGAATGGTTTAGGTATTCAGAAATTAGAAACAAAATGCTTGAAATAATAGTATCTTGTCCTATTGCCTTCTAGAGATGTAATGTCAAAACTGGTTTGCCAAGCATTCACTTTGTGCATTCCATTATTTAACAGCTAATGTTAAAATGTCAACCAAATCCAAAGCTTATGCTCAAGACACGTGGCTGTACTCCATTAACTTCCAAACTTCTGTTTTCCTTCTGTCACCATTTTACTAGGATATATGGGAGATTTCAAACAGCCACTGAGAAACTGACTGTGGGTCAGGAGTTCCACATCTTGGGAGCAGTCACATAGAAAACCTTTCTTTATGCCCTGGCCAAATGAGCTCCTCTTGTTAACTGCCCTCAAGTCCACTTCAACCTCTGGTGACCCTGTGAATGAAGCATCTCCAAGACTTCCTGTACTCAGTGGACTTGCTTAGTTCTTGCAGACTTAAGGCTGTGTTCTCTTTGATTGAATCTATCCATCTGGTATGTGGTCTTCCTCTCTTTCACCTGCCCTCTGTCTTTCCAAGCATTATCTTTTCTAGTGAGCCATGCCTTCTCATGATGTGGCCAAAGTATGATAGCCTCAATTTAGTTATCCTGGTTTTTAGGGAAAGTTAAGATCCTATTTACTCTTGTACCCATTTGTTTGTCTTTTTAGCAGTCCAATGGTATCCATGGTACTGTTCTTCAGTACCACATCCTAAATGAGTTTATTTTCTTCCTATCAGCTTTCTTCACTATTCAGCTCTCATACCCATGCATAGTGATGGGAAATACGATGTATGAAAAATCCTCACTTTAGTGTTCAGTTGTATATCTTTTCACTTTAAGATCTTGTCTAGTTCTTTCATAGCTGCCCTTCCTAGCCTAGTCGTCTCCTGATTTCTTGGCTGCAATTTCCGTTCTGGTCAATGATTGATCCATGATATGAGAAATCTTTGACTGTTTCAATTTCCTCATCATCTATATTGAATTTGTGAATATCCTCTGTGGTCATTATTGTGCCCCTGAGGTTGGCACAAATAAGAAAAGGGACCTCCTCCATTGATCTCAAAGCTGGAGTAGGCATGGGAAAATATGATCCTTAAAATAACCAGGATTCAAGTAATATTAATCAGAGAGTTTGGAAAAAACTTTACAAATAGTAATAGTAACAGGCTATTTTTTAGAATAACAGCAGCAGGATGGTCCCTTCATGAAATCATGTAGCAACATAATGGGGGTGTGGTGGAGTAAGCACATAATGTTTACCCATTAGTTCAAAAATGTTTTGGGGGATGGTTGTTTTGAGGGATATTTGGCCATTTGGGACATTTTTCTATTTTAAAGTTTACACACACACACACACACACACACACACACACGTACACGTATATGCAAAGAGAGAGAGAGAGAGAGAGAGATAATGTGATAGTCTAAAAATCAATATGCAAAGGGGTCCTGTAGCACCTTTGAGACTAACTGAAAGAAAGAAGCTGGTAGCATGAGCTTTCATGGACTTAAGCCTACTTCCTTAGTAGAAACCACCAGCTTCTTTCTTCTAGGTAGTTTCAAAGGTGCTACAAGCTCCCTTTGCATATAAAATGATGTGTTAGTGATGTACTAATACATCATTTGCAAAGCAACAAGTAATGATTAACATATTAGTTTTTTAAACAAATAATCCTCTAAGCTCTTCTAAACAGAAATAGCTTATATGTAGGAATTTGACAAGTTAAATGTGGGGAATACACAACCAGGTTTTTCAGAATATTGAGAATCAGCTGCATTCTGGTTGGCACAAGGATTTCATGAAAATTTGAATCATTTTGGCTGCAGCAGCTTGCTGCCCCATTAATCAGTCCCCAAATTCTCTGGAGCTTTTATTTTGGGGGGCAATCATTTTTGACAATTACCCTGTCTGTGGCCATCTGTCCAAAACTGAAATTGCTTGAAGCATATACCTACTTACGAGATTTTATTAAACTGTTTCTGTGAAGAAGCTTGAAGTTGTATAGAATATTACAGCAGATGCAAATTCCATGATACCTGGTGCAACATTACAAGTAGGCTAAGGGTTTTATTGTGCCAGGCTGCTCTCCTGCTAAAATAGTGGTGTTTTCAAAAGTGCTGTACAATCAGGGTTATACTCTTCTTTATCACACTTTAGTAATCTTTCTGGAGTTGCCTTTGTTCATGCTAAAAACATATCACACAGAGCATTTGGCACTGCCCACCCATACCACTGCTTTTCCTAGTTTGGTGCACATATGCACACACAGACACACACAGATCTTCCTCCACAGAAATATAAATTAAAAGCAGTCTGAAATGCAAAAAGGCTGCCTCCCCCTTTTGGGGTGGGAAAATAATTTCCTGATTTGGGATAGACTTGATTAATCACTGGCAGATGAAAGCCATCAGCTAAAGTAGTGATTAATATGCCAGAGATTAATCATGTCTGCTCAGTCAGGGGCTGAATCTACACTGCAGAATTAATGCAGTTTGACATTGCTTTAACTGCCATGGCTCAGTGCTATGGAATTCTGGGATTTGTAGTTTGTGAGATAGGTGTCACTGGACTTTATCATCCTCTGATGACCAAAAATCAGCATAAAAGTTCAAGAAATTGTAGCATAGCAGATGTGGGAAGGGAGGTCATTAAATGATTTTTTTTTGTGTTAATAAAAAGAAATGGTTTTCAAATGACAACTGAACAACAGAACAAAGAATGGTGTTGTGCAATAAGGTTGGGGCAATAGTGAGACTAATGCTATGACACCATAACTCCATGATAAGATTCTAAGGGCCTTTGCAGACTGCCAGAAATAGTGCAAATTGAGCCCACTTTAACTGCCCTAACTCAGTGCTAGAGAATCATGGGAACTGTAGTTTATTGTGGCACCAGAGCTCTCTGACAGAGAAGTCTCAATGTCTCAGAAAAAAATACAATTCCCATGATTCCCTAGCACTGAGCCAGGGCAGTTAAGGTGGACTCAATTTGCACTATTTCTGGCAGTCTACAAAGGCCCTAAATCTCTTGTTCTATGTTGCTATGGACAATCTAAATGTGTGTGTATGCTTGGGTCTTCAAGTTGCCTTTTGGCTTATGGTGACTCCATGAATTTCATAGAGCTTTCTTAGGCAAAGAATACTTAGAGGTGGTTTTGCCAGTTCATTCCCCTGAAATATAAACTATAATAACTGATATTCATTGGCAGGCTTGCATCCAAGTACTAACTAAGTACTAATCTGCTTACCTTCCAAGATCAGACAGGATCTGGTGCCTTTTAGAGTATTTAGGTAATCCTTTTATATTACAAGTATTTCAGGTCCAAACTTGTGGCCCTCTTTAAAAGGGGAGATGAAATACCTTTCCCCATGACCAGCATGGTAGGAGGAGATTTAGTATAAGTAAAAGCAGGCTTATACTTAGAAAATGGCTCAACAAATTGTTTGAAACTTGGCGCTATAGGAGACTGTATCTGAAGATGGTGCATATTGAGGTACAAAGGGTGAGAAATACTAAGTGTGTCAAGTGACTCTTGATGTTTGATAGAATTTGTGTATTTAGGGAAATACTGCATATATGTGTGTATTTACCTGGGTGTGTCTGTGTGTTCTGTCAAGAGGTTGGGTGTGTGCTTTGTCCAAGAAACAACACATTTGTAGTTTTTACAAACTGTGTAGTTTTTTTAAAATTGCATTTTATTCTTTTCATGAGTCATGTTTTAATATTGTACTAGTTCAATGCCATTTTAATGTGCACTTTTATATAGTTTTAATTGTACTCTTTTAATTTGTAAACCATGTTGTGTCCCAATTTTGGACAAAAAAGTGGGATGATGATGATGATAATAATAATAATAATAATAATAATAATAATAACAATATGCCCCTTGTTTTGCCTATATTAGCCTGTGTCTGGCTATAGGTTTATTTGTGGTACATGCTCAATAGGAACCTGTGTTGCCCAGCACCAGCATCAGCACCAGCACTAGCACCAGCCAGAGAAGATGCCTGTTCATGGTTCAGCAGCAAAGAATGTGGCACTAGTAACACTGAGGTCATGGGTATGATCCATGTACAGGCCAAGGGATATTTTTTTTACCTTGCTTTCCTCCCACTTCATTTTAAAAAACAGTTTAAAAGAAATTCACAGGGGTAAAGAAAATGTACATAGTACAGTTTTTCAGAGGATGAATTTGATAAGACTTGGAAGAAACGCACAAGAAAACAACTGAACTACAAAAAGAAGGGCCAGGACCCTCTGTCACCTGCTAAGTTACATAACCACCTTAGTAACATAGCTAAGTAGTGTCTTCCAGTATGAATCCCTCCAGTCCTCACTTACCAGGCAACTGGAGGTCTGTTCTCCCGTTTTTGGGAAGGAGCCGATTGATGTTCCCAGTTCTTCCTGTGAGCGATCTTGTGTGTGACAGTCAGATGTAGTGATCTTCTCACCATTCCTCCTCACACTGGAGATCACTCATGCAAGAGGGTGGGAACATCAAACAGCTGCTTCCTGATAGACAGTGGAAAAGATCCTGTTGCTCACAGTGGCTGCTGCTTCCTAAGTGGGGGGATTTGGGGACTTTCAAAGACAAATTGTTTCTCTCGGAGTCTTCCAAAAGAGTCCGCTCACTTTTTTTTTTGGTTAAAGATTTTGTTCCCTAAACTAGGGCATATGTAGGGATAGTGACTATGATGGAGCCAGTGGGGTGTAGTGGTTTGAATGTTGGACTAGGATTCTGGAGACCAGAATGGCTCAGCCATGTAAACCCAATGGTGACCTTGGGCAAGTGGATGGCAATGGCAAACCTCCTCTGAAGAAATCTTGCCAAGAAAACCCCATGATAGTTTTGCCTTAGGATCACCATAAGTTGGAAATGACTTGAAAGCAAGCAACAACAAGTGAATATGAAGTAGTCACAAATATGTTACTGTAAGCTACATATTTGTAACTGCTTTAGTGAATTCCACCCAAGGAATTGTGCATATCAGGATATGCACAGTGTGTTTATCCCTTACTACTGAGACCTCTCTTATCCTCACTCAACTGTGTCCTGTCAGCTCTCTCTTTTCAACTATAGAGAGGATTGTGCCTGCCTTTAACAGCCATTCTTCTGTTGACAATTGATCAATTCCAATGTGGTTTCCTTGCTGTCCTATTCTTTTGTATTTCTCCAACAGTACTAAAGATATAGGAGCAGTAAGACAGACATTATGATAAGAACAATGTTTAAGAGGTATTCAAGGCAAAAGGTATTCAACCACAGTGGAATTAAAAAATGGGCTTTTTCATACTACCCAATTATAGCATTATGATTCTATTTTAACTGTTATGACAACATCCTAAGGAATTCTGGGATTTGCAGTTTAAGGAGAGATAGAACTCCAGTTCCTTCCCAAACTACAAACTCCAGGATTCCATAGGATGCAACCATGGCAGTTAAAATGGAATCATGGTGCTATAATTGTGTAGTGTGAAAATGCCCCAGGAGAAGACCTTTACTTTTCAGAAGCTGTGAACACACTCTGACATCTATATTAAATTTTTAAAATTCTACTTTTCACTTAAAAAGACACTAATTAGGGAAACATGTTATGAATTCTTATACTTCAGAATTTATTAATCATGACTTTTCTTCTTTTTTCATCTTCAATTCGTCTACCTGAGTTGTCAAAATGCTACTATTCTACATAGATGTTTAAGTTATAGACCAGATTGCTGTCTGAAGGGAGCCCAGCTGAGAGACAACTGTGGAGTGACTAGTGGTTCTGGGCGATTTCAACATTCCACTCGAAACCAGTTTGCAAGATTTAACTGGCGCGGCTCGGGAGTTCATGGAGACCATGACGATCATGGGCCTATCCCAACTGGTTGACGGGCCCACACATTGTGCTGGTCATACCCTCGATGCAGTCTTTAGTACGGAACAGGATTATCCGTGGGTGGAGATCAAAAATATCTCCACCCTGTCATGGACGGATCATTTCCTGATCAGGGCAGAACTAAAGGCTATTATCCACCCTCCCGGGGGTGGTGGACCCATTAGAACGGTCCGCCCTCGAAGGCTAATGGAACCAATTGGTTTCCAGAAAGCCTTAGAGGGTTTAATGGTTGGTAACGCCGGTGATTCTGTCGAGGCCTTGGTGGACACTTGGAACATCGATCTCACCAGGGCTATCGACACAATCGCTCCCAAGCGTCCTTTCCAGCCCGCTTCTAATCGTAAGCCCTGGTATACCGAGGAGCTTAGGAGGATGAAGCGAGCTGGACAACGACTAGAGTGCGAATGGCGGAAGTCTCGTCTCTTATCCGACAGAACTCGCCTTAGGAAACATCTTGATTCCTATAGGGAGGCTTTGCGTGCAGCGCAGAAATCTTTCTATTCTGCACGCATTGCGTCTGCAGAGTCTCGCCCGGCAGAGCTGTTTAGGGTGGTGGGGGAGTTGACAAGGGCTCCTCCTGCGTCGAACCCCCTACTTAGCCCAACAACAGCCTGCTGTGAGGCTTTTAACACTCACTTTGCAGATAAAATCTCTCGGATAAGAGCCGACCTTGACGCCATTGTTTCGGCAGAATCCGTAGACGAGGTATCCAGGAACTCCGTTGATGGCACTTTACTGGATCAGCTACAATCTGTGAGTACCGATGACGTGGACAGGCTGCTTGGAAGTGTGAGAAAGACGACCTGCCCCCTCGATCCTTGTCCATCATGGCTGGTCGTCCAGGGGGGGGACGCGTTGAGGGTGTTCCTTCGGGACACAATCAACGCGTCATTCAGGGAAGGCAAGGTACCATCTTGCCTAAAGGAGGCGGCGGTAAAGCCACTCCTGAAAAAGCCTTCCCTGGATCCCCTGGATAGAAACAACTATAGACCAGTCTCCCTGCTCCCTTTTTTGAGCAAGGTGATCGAGAGGGCAGTTGCTTCCCAACTACAAGCAGTCTTGGATGAAACCGATTATCTCGACCCATTTCAAACCGGCTTCAGGACAGGATACGGAGTGGAGACTGCCATGGTTGCTCTGACCGATGACCTCCGCTTGAGCATCGATGGGGGTAGTGTGACCTTGTTGGTGCTCCTGGATCTCTCAGCGGCCTTTGACACCATAGATCATGCCATCCTCTTGGATCGCCTGAGAGAGTTAGGAATTGGAGGCACTGCTTTGCAGTGGTTCCGTTCCTTCCTCTCGGACAGATCTCAGAGGGTGAGGCTCGGGGACAGTTGCTCATCTAAAATTGAGCTTAATTGTGGCGTCCCTCAGGGCGCCATCCTGTCCCCGATGCTATTTAACATTTACATGAAGCCGCTTGGTGAGATCATTCGGAGGCATGGAGCCCGGTGTCTTCAGTACGCTGACGACACCCAGATATCTCTCTCCATGACCAGATCATCGACTCAGACTTCAGATGGCGCCTCTCCTCTTGATGACTGTCTTAGAGCGGTAATGGGTTGGATGGGGAAAAACAGATTGAAGTTGAATCCAGACAAAACGGAGGTACTTGCAGTTACAGGCCCGAAACCAGATTTGGGAATACAGTCTCCAGTCCTGGATGGAGTCACACTCTCCTCTAAGGACTGTGTTCGCAGTCTGGGGGTACTTCTAGATTCATCGCTTCACATGACTAGTCAGGTGAATGCGGTGGTCAGGAGTGCCTGTTATCAGCTTCGGCTGATACGCCAACTGCGCCCTTATCTGGATAGAAGGGATCTGGAAGCTGTGATACACGCCCTGGTAACCTTACGTCTGGATTTCTGCAACGCACTCTACATGGGGCTACCCTTGTGCCTAACCCGGAAACTTCAACTGGTACAAAATATGGCAGCCAGGCTAATTACCGGAACATCTAGGAGGGAGCACATAACACCGGTGCTTAAATCCCTCCACTGGCTGCCGATTAGTTTCCGGGCGCAGTACAAGGTGTTGGTTTTAACCTTTAAAGCCCTACATGGCTTGGGTCCATCTTATCTTAGGGACCGCCTCTCCCCATACGACCCCCCCCGCGCCCTTCGGTCCTCTGGGAGGAATCTGCTACGGCCTATAAAAACTAGGCTGTCTCAGACCTCCCAGAGGGCCTTCTCCGCAACCGCTCCCAGACTCTGGAATGGCCTGCCGGATGAGATCCGTCTTATTACTACTCTCACTGCTTTCAAGAAAGCAGTAAAGACGGATCTCTTCCGGCAGGCCTTCCCAGAATAGTTGTCTGCCCAATAAAGGGGACTCCCATTTGTCTGACTCCCTTGTGATACTCTGTTTTAATTTACTATATGCATTTTAACTTTCTTTGGTTTAATTTTATTTTAAGGGGTTGGGTGGAGGGAGGCGGGGATTGGGGAGAGAGAATGTTTTAATGTTGTTCTGTTTTAAACGCTGTTGTCCCCCGCCCCGATTGCTCTGCAGAGGGGCGGGCTACAAATAAAAATTTATTATTATTTATTATTATTATTATAGTGTGGAATTGGCAATAGTGCATCCCTTTGTATGGTTTCCTTACACCTGGCACTGAAGCAGTCCTTTATTCCCCCAGCAGGGACTGACCCTCTTAGGCCACACTCTTAAGAGGACCCCCAAAATGGGAGGACTGTCAGACCAGGAGCCCCCATTTCCCCTGAAACTGGATCTACACTCATGCTGCCCATCAAACTGTGGTAAAGGAACATACATGCATTGAGAGTGCTGAGCCCAAAAATCTATATTTAAAGGGAGGGAGATTAGGGAGGCAGACTTGAGCCAAATGCTGGAGGAGTGTTGAGGAGGGAAGTAAACACTCTGTTGCTGTTCCTAAGTGGAGTTTGTGGCTCCAATGCTGCCCACCCTTTGGTTTCTGGCATGTAGGCTCTTAGGTAATGACTGAGGAAGTTTACCAAGCATGAGGGAAAGCCAACCAAGGGATGGGGATGACAGTCCAACCATTTTCTGTACTGCTCTGGATCCATCAGTTGAATTTGGGCCTCTGCTTTTTGTAGTTTGTTACCACTGGAAGTTGCAAACATGACCTGCTTCCATGAAGTGCCTTGCACTTGTTCTTGGTTCAACTTTTTTACAAGGTAAAGGAGGACACAGCATGAGATAAATGCCATCAATTGACCAAATGTCCTAGGGTTTGGTATATGAATACTTCTTGTGCACAGCAATAACTGAGTTCCAAGCATAAAAGCAAGCCCATTACATTCTTGCTTGCAAAGGAAAGAGAAAGGGAGGGAAGGAGAAAGAGCTGAGCTGAAAGTTATTAAAGAGACAGATATAATTGCAATAACTGTAAAAATATATGTAGAAATCAATGTGTATAATTCATTGAAATTTGACAAGCTAATGGAATTTCTCATATCTCATATACATTTTGCTACCCCATACAGGAGTAAGATTTTTTATGCGTGTTTACAGAGACTATTGTGGCCAATCTTTGTAATGCCAACCAGGACAAAACACAAGATTCCAGCTCCTGCTGAGCCTCCTGGGGACAGTGAAAAGGATACCCATGTAGGCTTCCATGTGCTTATCTATGTTTCTGCATTACTTCCAGGCTGGCTAACTAGATTCCAAGAAATATGATTTTAGAAGAACAAAAGAAGAGAACGGTAATGGTGATATGATTCAACCATAACTGCCTTATTGTGCCCATATACATCAATATAGTAATAGGGAACAAATATGTTGTATATCTGCATCTGTCCTGATTTGGCAGAAACAGTCCCAATTCTATATCATCCACTTTTTAAGCTACTTTTTAAAATGTCCTGGTTTCTCTATCCTTCCCCCACTTTCCCCTTTGTCTTCAGCTTGCTTCAATTGCTGTAAACCTAGTTCAAAGTGAAAAGAGGTTTACAGTCAATTCACATAGCAGGAGATGGAAAGGAGAAGGAAACTTGAATTTCCCAGAAGGCTCAAGTAAAAGCAAACTGCTGCAGACTTTCCTAGTTTACATGTTCATCTTCATTTATAACCATTTCCATCTTGCCCACACTCTGATGTTGCTTGGCCACACAAGTCCTAGTTTTCATCTGAAAAATGTTAGACAGTATGTAAATGGTCACAATGTTCAATTGTGACTTGGGAGATTCAGATTCTAGTCCTCGCTATACTAGGGGTGGGAAGAATATTCACAATTATTTGTTCTCAAGTTGAAAAATGTGTTTTGCATTGATTGGGAAACCCTGTTGGAAGTATAAAGTCTAGTGAATTTTGAACAGTTTTCTCCTGGTATTTAAATCCCAGTGTTGCAAAGGAATTAATCTTCAAAGAAAAACAACAACAACCTGTTTTCTGTACAGAAAAAACACATTTTCACCACAGAATAATTCTTCTGTAACATTTTGGAACTTTTGAATATTGGGGGGAGGGCAATACTGCAGATGAATATTTGTTTTCTCCTGCAGCACTGAGGAAACTACTGATATTATTTGTCCTGCATATAAGGATGAAATAGTTGAGGATCTACATCTCTACCAGTAGTGTGAAAGTCAGGCTGCATCCACATTGCAGAAATAATCCAGTTTGACACCACTTTAACTGCCATGGCTCATTGCTATTGAATTCTGGGAATTGTAGGTTTTTTGACAGAGCAGGCTAAATGTCTCACAAAACCACATTTCTCAGAATTAAATAGCATTGAGCCATGGCAGTTAAACTGGTGTCAAACTGGATTATTTCTGCAATGTGGCTGCAGCCCCAGTGGGTGACCTTGACCCAAACATTTCCTCTACTACTGTGAGGATAAAGTGTGTGTGTGTGTGTGGGGGGGGAGAGTCTTCGTTGGAGGAAACATGGGATATTAAATGTGATGAATGAAAATAAAAAAGGGTTTGTAGTACTTCAGAAACCTGTCTGATCAAAGAAGGCAATCAATGTGCTATAGGAAAGTGTGCTCTTCATAATATTCTCTCTTTAAAGGATGGTATCTTTCCAGCTGGGAATATTTAGTACTTGCAAAAGTGTATAAGGATAACCAAACCCAAGGATATGCACTCAAATGGAGGGCAGCAAAAGAGAAAAGAGCAGCAATTTTGCCTCCTTCATTGCTTAGCAGTGAGAAATGTAAGACTGCAGTGCCAAAGGCAAATAATCAGGCTTGGTACTGTGGATAACAAGTGAGTTTGGCAGTTCCATTTAATTGCAGAAGGTGCTGTAGGCAGCAATATTACTCTACAGTAAATGCACTAGTGGAACATAACTATGCCTGAAATATAAACAACAAGTACATTTGCAAAGAGTGCAGTGACCATTACATTTTGTGCATCGTCCTTATTTATACTTCACTTTCCTTCTGATTTTAAGTGGGTGGTAATAAAATTTGATAGTGGGTGGTAACAAAAGCTGGCAGTTCAGTGGTTCAAGCTTATTATGGGCCAGGAAGCTTATGCAAGATGACGGGGTAAGAACATGTTCATTCTGTTTTCTCAGAAAGGTGCCTGATACTTTGAGCAGAAGGAACTAACTATATTACCAATTGGTGCAGGAGGGATGCTCAAATGCCCTTAGTTATTTCAAATATATGCCTAGCTGCATAGAGCAAGCTGCATTGCTGACTAAGGAGATTATTGCATGGGCTTCCACCTGGCCCCAGAGTGGACTGAAAAATTGGGAATTTCTTTTTCCAGATCAGGTGTTATCACACACTTCCATCTTCAGACCAGAGGCATTGCGACCTGATCTTAGCCAGATCCATCCTCAATCCATCCTAATCCTGTCCTTTGGTTCTTCTGTAACATTTTGGAACCCGTTCTTTATACTCGTATATACATATCAGGCAATAGTCTTACCAAGAGATTGGCCCCACTGATTCACATTCAGAGCTGTTCTTTAGAGAAGTTCCCACTGCGTGACCTTAGTCACTTTCAGCCTGACCTACCTCACAGGACTGTTGTGGAGACAAAGTTCAAACGAGGAAAGTCATGCATGACCTCACTACACAAAAGTTGGAGTAGAATTGCAAGAAACAATAAACAAATAAATAAATGGATATATTTATTCATCAGGACATGGAGATGACCTTAGTCTCTCAAGGGCTTTATCAGTGGAGCATAAGGTCTGGCAGGTTTTACCAACTAGAGTACAGGTCTGATGGAAAAATACATTTTGACCATTTGAGGGTCAAAGACCATCTGTACTTAGCCTAGCTAAATACAAAGGGGCTCATCATCAGAAGGCTGACCTGTGCAGCAGAGCCTAATGTGACCACTATGGTAGGGAGTGAATCTTTGCTTTTTTTCAAAGAGCCCAGTCCTAAACCACATTTATTTAGGGATAATTCCCAAACTCATGCTGCATTTCCACTCCCAGTTCCTTTGCACAGGGTTTGCATATAACATTTGACAAGCAAGCACTTTACTCCAACAGTTTTTTCTTTCAAGAAAGTATGCTGAAAGTTGTTGCTTTACAATCCAACTTTAGGTATGTTTAGTAGGAAATGTGTTTTAATTTTTTCCAGCAAACATCATTAATTATGTTTAGGATAGCACTTATACAGGTGGATGCTAAATGTTCACAGAACTTACTTAAAAGGTGAAGTTGTAAAGAGCTGATTCCACCTTTCACTGTCATCCTCTGTTGCTCAGTCATGTTTTTCCTCATCCTATTGGATAAAACCTATTGAGAATTTCTCCTTAGTGAAAGACACTAAATATTTAATAACTCACCTGCTTGCCAAAGGCAACCATGGATATCTTGCAGGTGAGTGTTTAAGTCACTGTTGAATAGGTGGAATGGAAGAGGAGCAACAGGTTGTTATATCTCTCCTCTTTCTATTTGCTTCATTTTCATGCCACTTTCAGAGGAAGTGGTAACAGCCTGTAGCCCAGTCAAGGGGGACTCCTACATTGGTGAGATGCAGTGTACCCCTACCCCCTACCCCCAGACCACAGAACCATTCCTTGCCTATATCCCTCCCCTAGCAGCCTTTTTCATAGAAGGACATTTTTTCTTTTACTAAGTAACCTTTGTGATCATCAGCGTACAGGTGGTCACCTCTTTTTCTGCAGTAGCACCATATAGAACGGTGGTTATCTGTCTCAGGAAGCTATATTTTGAAGCTTTTGGTCCTGGAACTTAGTGCTGGGATCCACATGGGAATCAGTAAGCTAAAGAAAATGAGAAGGTAGTGATATGAAGGAAGAGGGGGAGCAGAAAGCACAAAGCAGAAAGCAAATTTTGGTAGGATGGATGAGAGTTCTCCTCCCCCCCTAAAAAAATTAATTCAGCTTTTTTCTTCTCATTCAAGCTCAAAACAAAGATGTCTAGAAGCAAGTGTGGGACAAAGGGAGCAAAATAATGGATGGCATTTTTTCAGCTTTGTTTTGGTAAGGCTTTTAATTGTAGGCATTTAACCTTTTTTGGTGAAATGGCAATTTCACATAAACATAATGATTTTCATAGTTTTTGTGGGTTTTTCGGGCTGTGTGGCCATGTTCTAGAAGAGTTTCTTTCTGACGTTTCACCAGCATCTGTGGCTAGCATCTTCAGAGAGAAGATGCTAGCCACAGATGCTGGCGAAACATCAGAAAGAAACTCTTCTAGAACATGGCCACACAGCCCGAAAAACCCACAAAAACTATGGATGCCGGCCATGAAAGCCTACGACTTCATAATGATTTCCCCCCCTTTCCATTGTAAATGAAACTGAATTTTTAGAACTTTGTTAAACTTTGTGAAACTAAACAATGTTAATTACCACACAATGAACTAAACACATCAACATTTTCCTACTAACTTTCTCTCTCTTTCTCCTTCTCTCCCCTTTCCTTTCTGCTTTACACTTCCTGCGGTAACTTTGAAGTTGCCTTTTAAATTCTAGTGCTCCTCTTGGCTCACGTTTTATCATAATTTTTTAAAGAATTCTTTATAAAAGGGAAATTGTTCCAAATAGTTTAGCTAATCCCAAGAGAAGCACTAACTGCCTACAAATCTGGCACCACAATGAGCCTTTTAGTACTGGAGGAAGAAAGATTAAACACTACAATGCTTTTCTTAAATATTTACCAGATCCACAGATTCTTCAGAACCTGGTACTGACACACACAACTATAATAGGGTAGTACCACTCTGGACACTTTATGAATATTGTAAATTTACATAACTGAATATTCTTTTTTAAAAAACTTGATTGGCTTCCCAGAACAAAAGTTTTAAAATCTTATGCAAATGACTCCACTCATACAGTGGTAATATTCACCCATACTGCCCAGTGAAGTAGAGCTAACAGAGCTTTGCAGAAGAGTCAAAAAGTGTAATCCAATGATACAATAAACTAGGGATGGAACAACCAGTGATTTAGTTATCTTATTGAAAAGAAATACATCCCCTTATAGCCTCATCTTATAATGAAGCCATTAATGTTATGTGCCACAGCCCTTTCCAGAGGTTTGAGATCTCTACACATATCAATAGTATGTGTGGGAGAGGGCAGCAAGGTGGAAAGTGGGACCATACAAAACTTCAATGTAGTAATAACTCTGTGTTCATAAACTCAGCTGTGAGTTTTATGCCCACTGATGCTGTATATGCAGTTAGGGGACCTTCAAAATGCTTTCTCTCCATACATGCAGTGTCCACAGATTCCAAGGATCCAAATATCTTTAAAGAGCAAGTATAAGAACATAAGAAAGGTACTACCGGATCCCTTGGATAACTTATAAAGAACTAGTAAATTGGAGTGATAGTACTGAAATATTGATTAAGATGCGGGAACAGTTGATAGAACCAATTAAAGACAATTGGTTTTTATACAATCAATTAAGAGAAAGATATAGAGTTGATAAGAAAAATAAAGGTATTACAAAAATACATAATGAAATAGATAAAATATTTTTTGATAAAAAGAAAGGACACATATCAAAGTTCTATCAAGTGTTAAAAATAGAGATTTGGAAAAAGAGGTAATAGAACACTCAATGATTCAATGGGCACAGGATGTAGGAAAGCCCATTGAACTAGAAAACTGGGAAAAGGCATGGGAAGATACTCATAAATTTACTAAGTGCCAAAACCATAAGGAGAACCACACTAAGATGGTGTATAGATGGTATTTATCCCCGGTCAAATTAGATAAACTATATAAGACAGGCAAAGATTCTTGCTGGAAATGTGGGAAAATGGGAGCCACCTTTTACCATCTATGGTGGAAATGTATAGAAGCAAAAAAATATTGGAAGAGAATAAAGGAATTAATGAAGAATATATATGAAGTTGAAATACCATTAGAACCAACCCTCTTTTTGTTAAATATGACTGGGGGACTTGAGAGCGAATTCGTAAAATAAAATAAAAGGGTATTGCTATATATGGTTTACTACTGCCAGAATTCTTTATGCAAAGAAATGGAAGCAATCAACAATGCCAACAGATTATGAATGGATAGAAAATTTATGGGAAGCTATGGATTCGGATATACTAACTGGTTTATTAAATGATAAATCAAAAGAGGAAGTTATTAAAGACTGGGTGAAGTTTAAAGAATATCATGAAAAAAATGTTAAAATAGAAGGGGGGAAAGGTGAATTAGAAAGGAAAACAATATGTATATAGTTTAAATAGTGACAACTGAATTGTAAGAAATAATAATTAAGTTCAGAGAGATATTTATTTGATTAGGGGTTCAGTAAAGTAACATCAAATTGCAAATAACCATTAATCTGGAAGATTTTAGTCATGTTAACTTCAGTTAGTTGTGTTATTGGTGTATTTATTTGTTTGTATGTTTATTGTAGTCAATGTTTGTAATGTACATTTGGTTTTATTATGTTTGTATGTATGTATTTGATTAATAAAATTTAATAAAAAAAAGAAAAGAAAAAGAAAGGTACTATTGGATCAGATTGAAGTCTTACCTAGTCTAGGCATTTTGTTTGCAGCAGTCAACCAGATGGCTATAGAAATCCCACAATCAGGACATGAATGCAAGAGCACTCTCCTGCCAGTGGTGTTTCCCAATAACTGGTGTTTAATTGTGGAGGTACTCTGTGGCCATCATGACCTCATGCCTATGAGCCATTGATAGCCTCATCTTCTATGCCTATGTTTAAAGGGTTTTTAAACTGTTTATGTAAGGGGCCATCACTGTCTCTTGTGAAAGAGAATTTTTGTTGGAGAACTGGTGGCATAACTAGTGTATTTGACACCTGGAATAGGTAATTTTAACACCCTCCTTCTCTATTCAACAAAATTATGTATAATCCTTAAACAAAAAACTCAAATTTGTCACATATGAGGGGGTATTGTAAAGTAATAATTATCACCTGGAAGTTATTATTGTATATTGATGAAATTTTGTCAGTATCATCATTGGTCCCTAAGCACATGATGTTGGGAAAAATCAGACCATTGTGTCCTTTATTTTTGTTACAGATGGTGCCAGAAATGACTAAAGTGTGAGATGGAGAACTATGAGGGGGTATCATAAAGTAATAATTATCACCCAGAAGTTATTATGGTATATTGATGAAATTTTGTCAGTGTCATAATCAGCAAGTGACTCTTTCTTTTCCCAAAAATAAAAAAAAATCCATTGCATGGTCACCAATTTGACAGATCACGTCATTCATGAAGTGGAAGAGTGCTTTAAGGTGCAATCTGCAAACTTCTACAATAAAGGTATTCGGAGGGTCAAGAAATGCTGGGAAAAATGTGTAATCTGGATGGTGACTACGTAGATAAAAGTTAACAACTACAAATCAAAACAAACTTTCTGTTAAAAATTTTAAATGTGATAATTAAAACTTTACGATATCCTCTCGTAGAATGATAGAACTTAAGTAATTCACATCCTTTTTCTTCATCTGTACAGTCACTGTGCTATCATTATTTCAAATCTACTGCTTAAATTCTGTTATTATTTTCAAGCATCAGAGAGTGCTGCCATATTTTCACTTTGCAGCTATGCTTTGATTGCAAGGACTGTACGAGTCAGAGAGTAAAGAAGCTAAATATGCACTCACACACACACTTTCACTGTGTAAAATAAAATCCTTCTAACTTTTCACCTCCTCCTTTCCCTTTAGCTTCTCTTTCATTTGGTCCATGCCTCAGTTTCCCACCAACAAGGGGCAATGCCATTGCTGCCTTTTGGTTGCATAATAATGGTTTCACAGACGTGCCTTTTGTTCCCTCCCACACACAACAGCACCAGCAACAATGGCAGCCCTCACTCACAAGTGGACATGAGCTTCCTGCAGGCCCCATTCCTTTACCAAAAACTGTTCAGCTACACTTGAGATGTGTGCCTTCTTTTCAGTGGAGGAGGCAGTGCATAAAGAAATGCACAGAAACCACCATATGGAAAGAAAAAAGGCCACAACTTTATTAAATACAGTTGACACGTGGGGTTGACCCGAGGCATCAACCAACCCCCATTGCCCATTCACGGCCGGGCCTTGGGATGACAAAAGAGAGAACCAGATATTCGCATGTTTGCATCTCTGTCTCTTGTCACCAGGGGATGCTGATCAGGAGTTGTCTCTTCAATGGTAACTCCTCCATGATCCCAGCACCCCTGGGTCCCCATGGGACTCCTGATACCAGTGCTCCACAGCACAGGTAGCCACATGACCCATGCTACTGCCCCCAGGAAGTTGTGACAGCAACCTTCTTGCAGAAGTAAACTAGGGTGGGAGAGTGGGGAGACCCAAGCAGAATGGCATCCTAAAATAAGCCTCTGGGCTGATGGGAAATGGGCCTGCCCCTTCTAACCAACTCACCAATGGGAAGGCCAGAAGTCCTGCCCTTTCCGGTGGCCAAATCAATCCAAGGCCACATCTGGCTTCCAGTGCATGCTGAAAGTTGTAGTATCACCCAGCCAGGAGGTTCCACCCTCTGTGGCCCCAGCCAACCAAACAGGGCCTTTCCTAGGCCCAGGAGGCTACTGGGAAGATGTCGGGCCAGGATCCAGGGCCAGGAGCCACATCAGCCTCTAAGTGTCCCCCGCCACCATGGCAAATTGGCCTGCCCAGTGAGTTGAGTAGCCACACATTCCATGCAAAAGTCCTCTTGATCTCAGTTTCTGAAAAGTAGGCAGGGAGATGGTTGACTGAGGGGGGTTGCAGACTGCCAGAAATAGTGCAAATTGAGTCCACTTTTAGGGTTAGGGTTAGGCTAAGGGAATCATGGGAACTGTATTTTATTGTGGCACCAGAGCTCTCTGACAGAGAAGACTCAATGTCTCAGAGAAAAAACAATTCCCATGATTCCCGAGCACTAATCCTAACCCTAAAAGTGGACTCAATTTGCACTATTTCTGGCAGTCTGCAACCCCCCTGAGTGCAGTGCATGTGCGAATGGCTGGAGGATGGTGAGGTATTACCATTTTGGATTAACTAGAAACGAGAAGTAGAAAGAGGAAGAAACACAGTTGGATATGATGAAGGGCAGTTACCATTACACCCATTACTTCACTTCCACTCTGTCCTTCACTCCCTCCCTTCTGTGTCCCAAACCTATCCCTTGTGTGGCCCCAGCATGCACATTGTTTAAAACTCACAAATAAATAAGCAAGGGAGGGAAAGGGTAGAGTGGAGGAGGAGGAGAGCAGGGCCATATTTTTTGCTAATTGCACATCGTCTCTGTTCAAGTAAAGGGGTGAGAAGCTTTCCTTAAGCTGGAGAAAGAAGAGTTTTGGTAGGATCCCAGGTTGTGTTTGGATGTGGCATTGCTCTGGATGTCTTCAGGGAGAATGCATCCCCTCAATTTCTGCAGCTGGAGTGGACTGCATTCATTGCACCCTCATTGATATACCACTGTGGAGAACTATGATTTTACATTGTATCATTAACATTAACAGTAAAGTTGGATTCATTGCAGCTGGTATCCCTGGTTTGTTCCATCTTCTGAGAGTCACTGTACAGAATTGGAGACTTCCTTTATTAGGTATTGTACAGATGAATGGCCCTTTCACAATATGAAGTCTCTTTGATTCCATTTTACATGCCATGGCTGCCTCCTATGAATTGTGGGATCTGTACTTTAGCGTTCTCTACTATGAGAAATACACAAGAGAACATTTTTGGGTGGATTTGGAAACTGATACAGAAATGGACTGAGAAAGCTTATAATAAGGATATGAGAGAGAGAGAGAGAGAGAGAGAGAGAGAGAAAATGAGAAATTATGTGGTCTATGCAGCTAGCTTACATTCTGGTAGCTCCTTACCGAAAGGACACTAAACCCCTGTGGATTTCTCACCACTCAAAGAAAATAGGGAGTGCTTCAAAATGATTATGATATATACCTTGTTCCCACAATGCAATAGTCCCTTTAAATAATAATTCCAGTTTATTGGGAGTAAGTAGGGTATAATTTAACCTTGCTGGTTAATTTAAAAGGCACTAGAATTAGAACTGACATATTTGAATATCAATGAAAATATTTTATAATCTTTTGGAATACTCAGATCCATGGTTATGGCTTTACATATTCAGAAGTGAATCAGCCATAAGTATAAGATCTGAGCAACTTAATAGTACAACAGTACATGTGAGAGGGATCTAGGACTCTTAGCAGACTACAAGCTGAAAATGAATCAACAATCAGAAGATGTATCCAGGGATAACTGTGTTGGCCATACAGCAAAGTACAGTAACATCTTCAATCCACAAGACACCTTTATTGGACCAACTAAAATGAACAAAATACATGTTGAAAGCTTTCAAAGCTCCACTGCCTTCTTCATCAGACAAAGGCATTAAAAACCATACAGGAGAAAGAAAATTATGACAATGTTAGAGTCACAGGCCTGCATTTTGTCAAGATGTTACTGTTTTCAGTTAATATGATATGGAGGGATATCCATGCAGACAACCTACTTCTCTTTCTGACCATGTGGGTTCTGGGAGACAAAGGGTCATAAAATCCAGGAAATAAAATTTAAATTCCATTGGCAGCTCAGATACTTCCTTTGAGATCCAGGTTACCTTTGTCCTTTGCAAGGTTACCAGCTCCCTTTATAGGCAAAGGACATTGAATTTCTCAAGAAGCCTCCATGCTGTTGCATTAGAAAATCTTTTAGGTGCTGTTTAGGTAAAACACACCAAATTCAGTTCCATTTTTTTAAAAAAAGTTTTACCTTTGTTGGAGGTAGAAACCTCAAACAATAAAGTCCCAGTCCCTTGGCTCCCTCTATCACATTCCCCTGTTGTGACTAAAATGTGGTATCATCACATCCAGAAAACATATCCAGGGGTAGGCTTCTTGAGAAATTCAATGCTCTCTGCCTATAAAGGTTTAGGACTTTCCTTTTGACTTCCAAGGAAGTACCCAGATTGCAGGGCCCAATTTTGCCCCCACTGTTCAACCATAGCAGGCTGAAGCCCTCCATTGTTGTCCATTCCAATTTTGTGTACAGAAATTCTACATACTTCTAAAAAGATGTTTATCATGCACTTCCTATTGCACTCCTGATGAATTAAGTTTACTGAATTCCAGTGATGTAGACTAGAGTTGAATGACTTGGACTCGGGTTGGGCTCAACACTCTTTAGTGACTGAACTTGGACTTGACTTGGCAATGAATGATGCACTGACTTGACTTGACTCAACTGGCTTGCGACTTGTATATTTTTGTTGACTGACTTGCTGGCATCATTCACTTAAAGCAGCTGACAAAACCTGCTTCCAAGACAGGCACATTTCTCAGAGAGGAACAGCAAATGCGTTAGACAATGGGCTTGAGGTGGAAGAATCTTCCTAAAGCTTTTAAAAAGCTTTGGAAGGCTCCTCTGATGTGCAGTGGGGGCAGGCTGCCAAGCAGACTTCAATCCCCACCTGAAGCCCATTGCCTAATGTGCTTGCTGTTCCCCTCCAAGAAATGTACTCCATCTTCTTTTTTCCCTTTTAAAACTGGCTCCCAGACTTCAGACTCAACTTGAGTCTTGAAGGTAGAGACTTGAGACTTGGAGTAAAAGACTTTAATACATCACTGGTGACATGATAGCCATGCTTAAATATTTGAAAGAATGTCATGTTGAGGATGGAACAGGCTTGCTTTTGGATTTTCCACAGACTGCAGGAAAAGAGTTTCCACCTAAACATTAGGAAGAACTTCCTGACAATAAGAGCTGCTAGTAGAATGCACTGCCTAGGAGTTTGATGGAGTCTCCTTTTTTTGGAGGTTTTTAAACAGAGGCTGGATGGCCATGTGTTGGGATGGCTTTGATTGTGTATTCCTGCATGGCAGGGGGTTGGACTGGATGGCCTTTGGGGTGTCTTCCAACTCCATATTCTATGATTCTAATATTTTTAGGCAGTGGTGGTGAGAAGAGAAAGTTTGGCCAAAACTAGAAGAGGATGATATAAATGGCAGGGATTCATTCAGTATAGCTGAGGATAGATGGCCTTCATGGGAAAATAACTCTTCTTTTCTGAGAAATCCTGACTTAAAACTGTCACATTTAAAACAACCAAACAAAAAGCCACAAACTAGTTTGTACTTTCTACTGATCAATCCTTGTGTTTTTCCCTGCTGTTTGAGAGGTAATTTTCCCCTTCACATACCCACTTATCTGATTACAGCTGCCTGAGGAAGATGAGAAAGTACAGTTTTGCACACTTTGCTTCGCCTTCATTTCCCCTTATGTCTTTGAAGGAATGAGGCCTGTATCCACAGACCTCTTGTAAAACAGCAAATGTTGCCTCTTGTAACACACACATAAATGGGGGAAACTGAACTTACTGCTTTGTTAAACAGAAAACAGGAGCTTGGAGGGGAAATACTAGTATAAAATTGTGATAGGAGAAAGAAAGGGAATAAGAATTATTAACATGGATTTAATTCTTAAATTCAATTGCTTGACCCATGAACCAGTGGGAACTTGATAAATTAACACATATGTAGGTTCCTTGATTCGGCCAATCTATTATACTTAGGCTAACAACTGTACTTAGAATATAATTTTGCTATTCCTTTTGTTAACATGTTTGTAGGATGGTCAAAGAACAGTAGAAGGGACAACTCTTTCAAAAAGCACTTTTCTATTGGAAATTAACCACAAAATAAATGTAAAGAGATAACTGTGTGATCCTACATCAGGAGACTTATGTCTGGTGCATATCTATTTATTTGTAACTACTGCTATCCCCCCAACCCCACCTTTTAAGTGACTTTCTCTCCAAAATCAACTTTTAAAGTAATGGATGGGCATTTGCAGGGATCTCCAGTGGTCCCCAGGAAGTCTCTGCAGATGACATCCTTGCAGTGTGGGCAGCTACAGGGAAAATGGCTGGACACAGCTCCGACTGTTCCCCTCACTCTTCAATGGTATGGAAGTGGTTGAAGATGGTGTGTAGGCTGGTTCACTCAAAAGGTGGTTTGGGGGTTGTTGCACAGTCTGACTTCTCCAATGACCAAAATTTGGGCTACAGTAGTGTTGGACTTACACTGTTATAACTCACTTACACTGTTATAACTCACTAATAGGCCACTAGCTTAAGCTTAAGAGCAAAAACAATACTGGGATAGATAAGGGCTGAAATTCAGTATGCCTCAGCCTAGTGTAGTAATTCTGTATGTGGACCTACACTAGTTAAGCCACAGATCAGTCCCCAGACTTACTGTACAGCTTCTGATGCTCCATTCGCAAGCTCGGTCAGTTTGCGTAGGATCTGGCAATGTCCCTCTTGAAGCCAAATATCAAAATGATTACAGCACTTCTCCAGAGGTCTTGGTGGTGATGCAGTAATTTCAGATCTAGCTACAAGGACATAGCCAGGTGCTTCTCTGATTCTACCCACTTCCCATGACACATGGAATAGCCATGATAGATGGGGGGCAGCTATATGGTAAGTCAGGAGGGGGATTTTGGGCATTGTGGCATGAAGGAATATTAGACTCCAGCTCCACCATGCTTAGCTCCAGAGGCAGATGAAATGCCCTCTTTCCATCTTAACTGCCACCATTCTGGTCTTGGAGGGAGAGAAGAAGAGGTAGGCACAGCTCGACCATGCCAGGGTAGTTCCCTTCCCCACTGCCATTCCTGTCTCCTTTTATGTCATGTCTTTCTAGATTGTAAATCTGAGGGCAGGCAGGCACTGTCAAATTAACAACCTGTAAACTGCTCTGGGAGCCTTTGTGGCTGAAGAGCAGGGTATAAATACTCTAAATAAATATATAAATATATAAAAATCTCTGCAGTACCAAAAAAAAAAAAAAAAAAAAAAAAAAGGACATATGCAGGTGTAAGGCAAACTTACACAGGCATATGTCCTTAACAGGTTGCCAACCATAATGTGTCATTTGTACATTAGTCTCTGTTGTTGCTAGTCTTGTGGATAGCTGAAATTTTTCCTTCTAATCCATATGCAATGCAATTTGAAACATAAAGTTTTGAAGAATTTTTCATTATCTTTGGGTTTTTTTGTTATAATTAACTGACTTTTCTTTTTTTTTTTTAAAAAAAGGTATTTAATTCATAACAGTCCAAATCTACTGGGAGTGATACCCATAATGTTGCTTGGATTAAAGTCTTCAGACTATTGCAAGAGGAGAAATGATGTGGTTTATCAAAGATCTGAATTTATTCCAGTGGCTTTTCATATGTAGGAGATAAGGGTTATATTTATCATTACGCAGGTTGCATATCACTGAGGTCTGTGGTACATACATCAGTAGGATTATAAAAGTATCTCTATTGAGAGTGCTCCCATTGTTTGTCCCCTCCATAACCTCACTATGATAATTGTAACTGACAAGAATGATAGGTCTTTGGATAACCCATCCTGTAGTCTTGGATGTTTATTCAACCCAATAGTCATCTCCCTTTTTCAGTTTAGTGTACATAATTACACCAGGGAAAGATTTAAAAGAACACAGCTCTTGGCAGGTCATTCTTTCTGATCAAAAATATTTTACCTAGTCAGAAAATTTGTAAGAATAACCATTGTAAGCTTTAAGGAAACCTTAAAGGATGATTACCCTTAAATTCTTTTTCAGTGGCAAATAATTGATTAGCAACAAATCTCTCTTGTACATCTGAATTTTTATCTCTACATATCATATTTGTTGAATTCAAATGTGTATATTCTAGTCTTTCAATCTATCCTTTAAATCCATCTGTTAACTCTGTTTCTGACCCTTTCGATTTAGATTCACATATAGTGATCAGTTCCCAGCAAGCTGACAAAGATTTCTTTAAATTTATGATACAGATCAGCCACATCACCAGGATATAATGGTTCTTTAAATTTATGTCCCTGGTTTGGCTCCTTTTGCTGCATTTATTTTATTTCTAACATTTGCAAATGGTTCTATAGTGATGGGGAATGACCATGTTCATCTGTTGCTGAAAAACAACAACAAAGAAAGCATTTTGTGGCACCTTAAAGCTGAACGTATTTTATTATGGAACAGGATTACAAGGGCTACAGTGGTGGACTATTTGATAAAATACACCACAGTCCCTGAAAGTTTCAGTTATAGTAAGAACTCTGCTCATTCTGGAAGCATATTGAATCAGCTTACAAAAAAAGGGAGCTCATTAGCTCAGCTCCCTTCATCTTCAGTTCTATTGTTCTCTTTACATGAATAGCTATGAGTTTTCATGGGTGCATTTCCACCTTACATGGACACTTTAAATGGATACTATTTCCATACTTGTTACCTTCATGTAACAATGGAATTCAAGATGGAGGCAGCTGGGGTAGGGCTAGCACATTCCTCTCTTTGTGCATTGATTCAACACGTTTCTTGAGTGAATGAATAAATGAATGAATATCACTACAGTTTATTAGTCTATGGTGCCAGAAGAGTAGTTTTATTGTTTTATCTTCAAGAGCTAAACTTGTGAAGCTTAGTGGCATAATTACATCATCTGACCCCATATCAAACTCTGTAAAAACAGGAAGCACATATTATTGTTTTCTATGCTATAAACATAGCATAGAAAAATGCTATAAACAATGGTACAAACATTTCCACTTATTTTCTTCTAATTCTAAACATAGTTTAGTAAACTTCTAATGCAATATTCTTGGAAAAAGTAATATGATATAACTATATGTATATATTTGGATACCAGAACAGTAGTCAGTATTTTAAATCCAGATGCACACAAGACTATAGGAAATAATATTTCTGTTTTTCTGAAATTACAGACTTTTATTTCAGGATTTACAAGTACTCCCTTGAATAAAGCACCTATTTCACCAACAGATTCACAAAAGCAGATTGAATAATAAAATTATATACATTTTATTAGAATTTGCAAAATAGAAAACTAGATAATAAAAATGATTATTATCTAGGAGAGGGAGAGAGTGTCTGGCCAGTCCAATCAGGCCTATTACAATTTACAATTTTTTTCCAGATGTCCATTGAAACCAGGGAGATTATTTTGTTTTAACTGCTTGATTATCTTTTGAACTTTTCTCCTTTGAAATGGTGCATTTAACACTCTTCAGTCATAATCTAACAATTGGAGGGCCTTAAATCTTGTTTAGGATTTTAAAAGGTGCATTCCCTTTTCAAGTATCTTTGTTTTAGAATGAGTTTTCTATTTGATGAGCTTCCAAAACTATTTAGCATATTTCTCATAAATTGCTTTCTTTATAATGATTTCTCTGCCTTTAAGAGCTTATGCTCTCTGACAGTTCTATAAATATTTCACCTTAGGCTTTCCATTTTTTTAAAAGTGCAGATAAATGAATAAAATGTCCCTTAATCACAGTTTTTGTTGCACTGCAGTCCTAATTCCTATTAATCTCACAAATTTCATTCTCACCTAGAAATTCTGGTACTCCCCTTTCTAATTTCTTTGCTGTCCAAAAATCCTATAAAAGCAAATGATATAAGCATGATGTTCCACTCCTTGTTTTTACATTTGATTTTCCTGATGTGTAATCTGTACTAAAACAAGAGCCTACTATCAGGACAGAATATGGAGAAACAGAATGATTTCCAAATGGCAAGGGGGTTAAGCAAGGCTGCATTTCATCACCCTGTCTGTTTAATTTGTATGCTGAACACATCATATGTAAAGATGGATTAGATTTAGAGGAAGGAGGTGTGAAAACTGGATGAAGAAACAGCAACAATTTAAGATATGCAGATGACACCATGTTACTAGCAGAAAAAAGCAAAGACTTGGAATGACAGTTGAAGAAAGTCAAGGAATAAAGTGCAAAGAGAGGTTCACAACTGAATATTAAGAAAACAAAAGTAAGGAGCCCAGATTATATAGAAAATTTACATAACTTTAAAGTAGATGATGAAGACATTGAAATAGTAAAAGATTTCCTATACCTCTCAAAGTGGAGAGTGCAGTCAAGAAATCAGAAGAAGGCTAGAACTTGGAAGAGCAGCTATGAAAGAACTAGACAAGATACTCAAATATAAACATATATCACTGGATAACAAAGTTATCATCAGGTTTAGCCAGAGAAAGAAAAAGGCCCTCCACATCATCCGGCATCAGAGGAAGAGAGTGGCAGACCAGCTCCATCAGGTCTAGCCAGAGCAAGAAAAAGGCTCTTCCTCCATCCATCATCATCCGGCATCAAAGAGAGAGAGCAGCAGGCTAGTTCCATAAGACCTAGCCAGAGAAAGAAAAAGGCTCTTCCTCCTTCCACCATCATCCGGCATCAGAGGGAGAGAGTGGCAAGCCAGCTCCATCAGGCTTAGCTAGAGTGAGAAGAAGGCTTTTTCTCCATCCACTATAATCTGGCATCAAAGGGAAAGAGCAGAAGGCCAGCTTAATCTAGGCCTGGCCTAGATTAAGAAGCAGAGCCCTCCCTCCAGTCCATCTGCCATGGTCCAGGTCTCTGAGGGAGAGAATAACTGCTGGACTTTTCCCCTTCCCCACTGCCATTCCCTTCTCCTTTTGTATCATGTGTTTTTAGATTGTAAGCCTGATGGCTGGGAACTGTCTAAATAACAACTTGTAAACCACTCTGAGAGCCATTTTGGCTGAAGAGTGGGGTATAAATACTCCAAACAAACAAACAAACAAACAAACGTTGGGATTGCCCATGCCATTATATTTCATTTTTATGTACGATTGTAAAAGCTGGACAGTGAAGAAAGCTGATAGGAAGAGAATCAACTCATTTGAAATGTGGTACTAGTGGTAAATTCTGTAGAATTCTATGGGTTGCCAAAAAGACAAATAAATGATAAGACAGTTAAATGGGTCATAGAGCAAATCAAGCCTGAACTTTCCCTTGAAGCCAAGATGAATAACTGCTTATCTATATGGACAAATTACCTAACATTATACCCCAGCCTGGGCTTACTGCATCCTGTTTAAATGACTGAGGGCTAGAACCCCAAATTGGGTGCAGACTCTCTTCATGATGCCTGCATTCAATTCAGGGCTTCCTTCCTTTAACCTACATTTTGCTGTATGTTTTTAACTCTCTTTGCTGCCTTTAGTTGTGGTTCCTGTAAACTACCTGGCGAAACTGCTGTGGGCACAAATTGCTTTTAGATCAGAATGAACTGCCCAGCATCCATAACATGACTGGGCACCTCATTCTGACAGCAACAGTGGCACTGGGCAATGAATGAGACCATGTGAGAAGGCAGATGTCCATCATTCATTGCGGAATTTGAAAATCTGCAGCAAAAGAGAACAGGTAAGGGATGAATTCGGAGGAAATTCGGGGCCACAATATTCTGGGGGCATGGGAAGACATGACTCACTAGAAAAGACAATGATGCTTGGCAAGGTAGATGGCAATAGAAAAGGAGGAAGACCTCATTATAGATGGATAGAGTCAATAAAGGAAGTGATACCTCTGTGTATGCAAGGTCTGTGCAGGGATGCTGATAACAGGGTGACTTAGAGGTTTCTTATTCAGAGGATACATGTGTACATGTACAGGTACAGATACTATTAGCATTCAGTGTTAAGAGTTAATTCACACACAGCTTACCCCCTATCCCACCTCAAGATCCTTGGAATTCTTTGTACCACAGGAATCTCACTTCCCAGATACTTTCTAAGCAACAAGTTCCTAGAGTCTACAAACTCTAGCTGAACTGACAAGATCCCTTCATCACACCTTCAGTTTCTTCAATTAGATATTTCCCTCCTAAAGCCAGCTTTGCCTCTAGATTTACTGAGCCCAATGCAATCATCTGGCTTCATAATTTTGTTGCAGCACGCTTGCTGGCAAGTTTATTAAGTAATAAGGAATGACAGGGTGTGCATTTCTTGGCAGTTATAGTGTGTCTTGGGTGGTGTTGATAAGGCACAAGGTCGAAGACTTGTGGTTTTAATAGCCCAAGAAGTGCACTCTGGAGATTGAGTATCTTATTGGTCTAATGAAGTGGAACTGAAACATAAAGAAAAATGTTATAGTAAACTGCCTATTACTTTTCTGTCCTGGGAAAAAAGAGGAGGTGGGAATGCTGAAAACAGAGAATGAGTATATTATACATTTTAATATATATCAGTATATCTGGGAAATCCTGCAGGTGAATTATGAAGCTCCTGGAAATACAGTGATCAGATGAAATAGATATTGTTTACCAACTGTGTAAAAAATCAGGCAAAAGGCTTTAAAAAGAGGAATTGCTTTGTTGTTGTGTGCCTTTTAGTTTAGAGAAGGCTAAATAGCTCACAAAATTACAGATCCCAGGATTCCATAGCATTGAGCCATGGCAGCTAAAGCACTGTCAAACTGCATTCATTCTAAAGTGTAGACACAACCTAAGAGTTATAACCCTTCAGAGACAAAGTTCAAGCATCTGCCTAATGCCTTACCCTCTTGTTTCTCCAGTGTGATTGTTAAGCTTTGTTGTGAATTTATTTGAAATAAATTGTTGCCCTGCTCAGAAAAGTGGACCCTATGCAACCTAAACAGCTCTGGGTGTTCAACATGGATTTTGGGGTGCAGAAGAAAGTGCCGCAGATCCTTGTCTATGACCATACACATCAATTTGATTTTCCTATGGACCTTGTCCAAACATTGAGGGCCCACTTTCCATGTCATATCTGCTTCAGCAAGATGGCAGACCAGACCAAAGTCACGCTGCTGCATGTACATGGCTGCATGTACATGGGTACATGGCATAGCTTAGGATCAGCAATGTTTGCCCTTGAGAAGCTCAAGATTGTTAACACTGTTAACACTGAGCAGCTTAAGATGGACCAGGAACACACATTGAGAGGGACCCAAGCACTCCTGAAAGTGTACCAAGCCTAAGCCATCCACTGCATCTCCCTTCACCCCAGCCATTTGAGTGTTGCCTGCCTACTGAGTTTTATAGATACCTTTCTAAAGGTACAGGGGCCTGGTAATTTGTTGTGTCTAGTCATCCTAAGTGGCTATTAGTAATGGACAACTTTTCTCATTTGAATTGCAAAAGACTCACCAATTGTGGGTATCACCTGTCTGCTTTAGAAAGAGTTCAACTTTGGTTCACTTCCCCTATAATAATGTATGGCTGGCATCCTGTTTAGTGTAAAGGTATTCCCCGTTGATAAGGCTGTCAAGTCATGTCCGACCATAGGGGACAGTGCTCATCCCTGTTACTAAGCCAAAGAGCCAGCGTTGGAAACAGGTTGTAGCTACATTCTCATAACTATGCTTCCCATGCAAGATCTTGGCAAAAATGTGTGTGAGTGTGTGTGTGTATAAGAATGCTTCTGAAATTGTAAAATGTAACATTTAACATACATTTAAAACATACATTTAAAGTGTATGGAAATGGAAATGTAAGTTCCTTCAAAATATAGTTCCCATATAACATTTTCATACATTTTACACCTAATAAAGGAAAGCAATTGTATTTTCCTTCTATATGACTGCACACATGTAATGTTGTAATTTCAAAGTATATATATTTAAAACAAATTGCAATATTATTTATCTGTTATTTATCTAGCATTGTGAGGAACAAGGGAGTTGTTTCCTAACACAGGTGGGTAAATTCATATACTGAGCTTGTTTATCAGTTCCACTGCTGTTGCCACTCATCTTGCTCTGTCGCTCCAATGTTGTGGCTGAAACACTGTCTGTGAAGTAATTGATGTACTGCTGCAACCCTATGACTGTCCTAATCTTTAGGTCCTAAACCATGAGTGATTCCATCCCAACCAGTGGTGCTGATTCTGTGTTACTGGGGCATTTTATTTATTTATTAAATGATTCCCAAACTGTGGAGTATCACCAACACACCTGATCTCCCTTCCTCCTCTTCCTAAACCTTTTCTGTCCTAAAGAGGAAGAGAAAGGTGAGGAGGATGGTTGGTACAGTCACCTCTGGAGGAGGACAGCAGGAAAGCTTGCAGGATTATGGCCTCTGGCAGGGCCCATCCCTAACCACCACTTCTTCTTTCCCCATCAACAACCAACATGCCCACACAGGCTAGTGTTCCCTAGGTGCATGGCAGCTGAAGGAGAGCCAGTTCTGTGATGGCCCCGGTGGAGACCATTGATGCCTCTTGCTCATGGCCACTGCTGTCACCTGGCTCTGACTCGACCACTTGGAAGTAGAAGAGAACCAGTCTCAGTGGTTCTGCTACTGAACAAATGCCATATCAGACTGGCTGGCCAAGGAGGCCCTGAGAGCTTTTGGAGCTAAGCATGTGCCTTGGCTTGCCACTGCCCTATGCCACCACCTTCAACCTTCTGGCAGGCCAGCCAGTGAACCCCACTCACAGGTGGAGACAAGTGATAAGCTGGTCCTTTGGTCTGGGGGGTTGGATGGGGCTCAAGGAGAGGAGGAACAAACAAATAAGGTATTTGGGCAGCCATTGGAAACATCGGGAGTGGGAGATTTGGGGGCCCAGTGGAACCAGCTTCTATGGAATCAGTGCCATCCATGCTTGGGGTGTCACCCAGTGCAGGGGGATGGGGCTTTCAGGGCAGGGCCAAAAGGGCACCCCTCAGTGCCGCAGCACATACAATGGTGCCATGTCAACAAGGTGAGGGCATGCACTGGGCCCTCTCAGCAGCCCCCAGCCTTGTAAGTTCTGGAAGGCAGCAGCCCCCAGCCCCCAGCCCCCTGAGTCTCACACAGCCATGACCACATGGGACTCAGATGGCAGCAGCAGACTCCTGCCACCCCGGGTGTACCACCTCACTGGGTGACACCCCATCTGAGGGTGCAGTCTGCACCATCAGAAGCCCTAGTGATGCCACTGCATGAGATCCCATTTATCATGAGATTCCAGCACTCTCATATGTACACTCATTCTCTCTCACACACTCACACTGTTTCTCTTGCTATTTTTCTTTCACATGCTCACTCTTGCAGGGGTTTGTTCACATTAATTCTGGGAGCTGCTGATCCTTTTCTCTGAGAAGAATTTCTTTCAGTCTGAAAAAGTGGTACACAAGTTTCCTTTATCTCTTTGTTTGTGACATATACAAGCATCTCTCTCTCTCTCTCTCTCTCTCTCACACACACACACACACTCAGCTGTACACTTTTTCTTGCTTGCTTTCTCCCTCACACCTTCTTAGCCAGTTAATTCTTACACACATTCTCAAGTCATGGTTTCTCTCCCAATCCTCACAGACACTCATTCACACATTCTCAGATTCTCTCACATACTAATTCTCTCTCACACATGCACACTGTGACACACTTTCTCACACACTGTCACACAAATATTAATGTTCTCACACACCTTTGGTACCTCTTTTGGTGTGTGAGTGACTTTCTCTCTCACATACTCAGTCACACTTCATCTCTTTTTTTATATACGCGCCTACATACTTGTGTATATTCATATATACACAAGACAATGAATATTTCTGTGTAACTGTGAGAGAGAGAATAAATGGGGATGTGTGTGAGTGAAAGAAAGAAAGAAAGAGCATGAGTGAGTGTGTACATTTCTGCAAGTATTTGGTGTATGTGAGTGTGGCTGTATGTGAAACAAAACCATTCTAATATCAACAATGTTAAAATGTTAAAATATGAATATACATAAATATGTGAATGGAAATATGCACACTAAACAAACAAAATATTTTTATTCATATACTATATCAAGTGGGGGCATCCACATGTGGGTGTAAAGGGGGTCACAATGCTAAAAGAATCACAGATTTATTTAAAAATGTATATATAGCATCTTTAAAGGCTATGCAGCCCTATTAAAAGCCCTGTATATTCACAAGGCAATATTCTTATAATAAAATAATATAATCATGTCATTATAAATATATAAATTCACTAGAAAAATCACAAAATGCTATCCTCTAAACCCCACTGTTCAAGAAAAACACCAAGCAGTGAACATTTTACAAGCCTGAGCCAAACAATTATTAAATTATCCAATAAAAATGGATGTAAGCTGATCTTTAAAAAAAACTATTTAAAAACACAGAAACCAGTTTCCTATGACAAAGAGTTCCACAGTGGTCAAACCATCATTGAAGAAATCTTTGTGCAGACCCATGCTGTATGGGTATAGGACTTTTTTTTAAAATTCATGATCTCAGGCCATTTAAGGTACAAAATCTGTACCTTAAATCCCTTCATTCTCCTAAGCAACCAGTATAGCTTCATTCTTTCTGTGTTATGCAGACCACTGTACAGAAATTTAGTCTGGATGTCTACTCTAGTTTAGTGCATGGATAAATTTGGCAAAATCTGTCCCATCCACTCCCCAAAATGGGATGAGGCTGGGGTTTCACTATAAACAGGGACAAAATACAAACTCCAAAGCCATCTATTAGTTTCTTGGGGTGATATGCATGGCTCCTCTTCTTCCTACTTTACAGCAACTCTGGAAGTCATGTTATACTGAGAGAGAATGCTTCACCCCTAGTCACTCTGGGTACATCTGTGCTTCACAGCTCAACTACCATGGAATAATCAAATTTGAAGACTAGGGAGAGATAGCACTACTGCCTCACCAAACAACAAACTGCAGGATTCCACAGATGTTGCCGTGGAATCATAGTGCTATACTTGATTGCCACGGCAAAAGGCGGGGTATAAATAAATTATTATTATTATTATTATTATTATTATTATTATTATTATTGGAAAGCACTACCGGATTCTGTAGGATGGAGCCATAGCAGCTGAAGTTCTGTCAGTCAAACTGCATTCATTGTGAAGTGCAGATACACTCTCAGTAAATGGCTCGTTTGGTGTTATTTCCCAAATCCTAGGGGTTATTCATATTTTTTTTTTAGTGCAACTATGTGAATAATCTCACTCATGCATTCCAGTTTTGTTGTTCACATTATTTTTTAAATCAGAAATGCATCTCTGTGAGTTCTGTTGCTCACACGTGTCACCACTGCAAACAAAGATGGAGTCCATGATGCAGATATATTTGAAACACATTCAGGGCATGGAGAGTTTTATCCTGGTCTATCCTGAGTTTATTCACATTGGTTATTCATACAGCCGACAATGCAAATCTTTTAGGAAAGTTTTTTTTGTGGGGGAAACCCGAGATTGATTATCCCAGACTTAATGAAGCTGCTTTTTTAATTGGATGCATTCAAAATGCATGGGAACAACAAAAATATTCAAGCCACATTCTACCGGGATTATTTTCACCATCTGAATAACCCCCCTGTCCATCATACTTGAAAAGACACTCTGGGTCATGAACATCACCTCCTCCTTTACCAGCATTCAGGAGAATATCAGGATGACTCTTAACCTGTAAATCTTATTCCATCCAACACTGATCACATTGCTCTGCTCAGACTAGTAGATTTCCCTACCCACAGCACCTGCACAGACTTGAACCACAACAAGAAAGTGCTGTTTGTGACTGAACACAGATTGCATGTTTCTAAAATGCCAGAAACACTAACCGTGTCTCCATTACATATAAATGATACATTACACTGGTGTTGGACTGGCATTAGCACTGCTGTAATGCTAAGCATAAAATATATTTCTCAGCTGTGTAGGAAAGCCCTTAGTCTCTAAACATTAAATGTTTATATCATTATTGCTTCCCTGTGGATGTTATATCAGATGTTGAAAGATGTCATCTGTGCAATAAAGACATTAAAAACATCTAAGAAGCTGGCCTTACTTAGCAATCCAAGCACAGCCAGGCTGAGAAAACTGTTAAATCACCATCTCTATGGAGAAAGAAAGAAATAATTAATGTATCTATACATAGCTTTAGAGATTGATAGCTGTAATTTAGCCCCGGGCTGCTCAGCACTTCTATCAGAAATGACAAAGAGACTTGCAGAATTACCTGTTTCCTAATCAATCAGTCACTTCCTATTCAGCAGAGACTGGGTTTGCTATCTGAGGAGAAGAGTTCCTAGAAGAAATTAGGACAGCTAAGCCATATGGATGGCCATATGGGAAAAGGAACATCTGCAGAAACCATAGAAAGTCATCTCTGAGCAAATATTTTCTCCTCTCGTATTCGTTATGAAGAGGAATTGGATTAATTAAGTAAGCCATATCCATGGCAGAACCAAAATGAGCTTTCACAAGTCTTTAATCAGAATTCAACTGGCATGAGGAGAAGCTGGGGTTGGGTGGAAGGTGGGAAGGTGACTATTTTATGCTATGAGCCTGTTTGCCAACATGTAATCTTATATTTAGGTAATAATTGAGATGTACATGCAAGATATAGGTTGTAGATGTAGAAGTGTGCTGGGTGCTACTGTTCCAGGTGGAATGGACACATGTCCACCCCAGATCTCCATGTTCACACATGATCATCAAATTTAAAGTGGAACCATAGTGTGAAACTAAGGGGGGTTGCAGACTGCCAGAAATAGTGTGAATTCAGTCCACTTTTAGGGTTAGGGTTAGAGTTAGGGAACCATGGGAACTGTATTTTATTGTGGCATCAGAGTTGTCTGACAGAGAAGGCTCAATGTCTCAGAAAAATAACAGTTCCCATGATTCCCTAGCACTAACCCTAACCCTAAAAGTGGACTGAATTCACACTATTTCTGGCAGTCTGCAACCCCCCTAACTCTATAGCAATTTGGTTGATCCTAAGAATTCAGTTCTGTCTGAGCTCTTTGAAGACTATTGCAATGACTGGTGAAGATGGAAGGCAACCCTGAGCATCAGTTGTTCAGATGAAGTAAATTGAATTCATTTACTTGAATTTACTTGAATGAACCATTGGTCACCCTACTTGACAACCAGTGGCTATTTTGTGGGAAACAATGATGTAAATGTTTTTAACATTCTCAATAGAGCAATATGGGAATATATCTCACATTATAGCCTCACTATTGTAACACAGGGATGGGCAAAGTTGTTGTTGTCAACTACCAACTAGAACATGGTGTCACAGAAGACAAGAGAGAGTGCAATAAAATTATTTAATCCTCTCTCTCTCTCTCTCTCTCTCTGTGTGGGTGCACGCACATCTGTCTGTCTGTCTGTATTCAGGTTGCTTGTCAACTTATTGTAACCCCATGAATTTTGTAGGTTTTTCTTAGGCATGGAATACTCAGAGATGGTTTTGCCAGTTCCTTCTTCTGAAATATAGCCTGTAGCACCTGATATTCTTTAGCAATGAAATTCAAAGTTGCTACAACACAATATATTGTAGACATGAAACATAAGCTAGTATAAAAAAACTACAGCCTCAAGTAAAATATCATTATATGTATAAAATCAAACATGTTTTGATACAAAAGCCAAGATCCTACATCAGGCAGATGGAGTAACTGTAGACAGCTACTAGTAGCTGTCAAACTCTGAGAGGCTGCTACTCACATGAAACTGCAGGGAAGGGAGGGAGAGGATTGAGCAGTAGGAACAGCTTCCTTGTTCCCACTGCAGTTCTCTGAAGCAAGGGAACAGGAATAATGACCTCAGGCCCTCGCATACTACATATCTATTTATTAAGGTATTTATTTATCACTTCTCAGCCCACCAGTGGTTTCACGACAACAAACAGCAGGTTAAAAAACAACCACCCCAAAACAAAACAAAACAAAAACAAAAACAAAAACAAAAACAAAACCACTTTTAAAACTACAGTTTCCAGAAAGGGCTCCTGTTCCTGTAATGGTTATTTAGAAGGGGGGATTTTGGCAGGTGTTGTTTATCACGAAACCAGGTACCAAGCAACCTCTGCTGAAATTCCTTCTTCCACATAACCTTTAAGGTACAGGTTTCACTCTGTGAATTCTATTCAAAGCAGTAAATAAATAACTAAAAATCAATGTTAAGCACCCAAGACTTCTCTTTAAAAAATAGTTCTAAAAAACAGCTTTAAAAAGGACCTTAAAAATAATTATAAAACACTTTTTAAAATAATTATAAAAACACTTTTTAAAATTATTTTTATTAAATTTTTTACAAATATATACACAAAAATTTTACAAGATTAAGAAAAAGAACAGAGAAAAAAGAAAAGAAAAAACAAACAAACAAACAAAAAACAAAGAGGCACAGATAAGACATATTGTCTAAGAGCAAAACAACCATTACATTAAATCTACAAACAAACAAGCAAACACATTGGAATAACAGCTCTTCCAAGAGTCTTCTCCAGCTATTTGAGAGTTTTGTGACTATTCAAATATTTTTAACAACTTAAGTTTTTGTAGCACTTCCTGTTACTCTAACGTTTCTTGTACTTCTTTTATCAAGCATATTGAATTTATCAATAAATTTTCCCTTTAACCCCATTTTCTTGATTCTGGTAGTTTCACTTTTCAATGATAACGATCTAGAAAACAACAGATAATATATAAAAAAGCTATTATTCATATCTCATCATAGTTTATAGTTCTTATTTATACAATTAATAAATATATATCTCCATTATATATATATATTGCCTGTCGTATATGTTTTACCGATATCAACCATAATTTTACCTGACCTATCAACACAATTAGTGATTTTCTATTTTATTTTATTCATTATAAAAACACTTTTAAAAACCATTAAAACAGACACTCCTAATTTTATGATCCAGAGGTGAAGAGAAATCGCCCACAAGAAACTCAAAAGGGGCCAACCTGACCATAGGTCCACAGTTAGGTTACTCTTATAGAGAAAGCCCTATCATTGATTGGTTTAGTCTAGCCTCCTGGATTGTAACACTATGGTGGTGTTTGCATGGGCCAGGATACTCAAGGGGCAGCCTAGAGTATCTTGGCCCCAGAGCTGCCCTGACCTCTTCCCACAACATGGGACCCCCTGCTGTGATGTAGGGTGGCTGTTCCTATGGATGTCCCACTGTGCCACCTGACACAGCCACCGCTGCCATGTGTCGCTCACTCTGAGGTCCCAATGAGGCACTTAGTATGAGTCACATGGCTTGTTCTTACCTCAAAATTAGCAACACAAAGCAGCGGTGGCCATGTTGAGTAGTACAACAGGGTGCTTTTTAAACAGCTACCCGGTGTCGCAGTGGAGGGCTCCAGACCTTCATGGAAGATTCAGAGCAAACAGTGATGTATTTAAATCCATTATAATGGGGGTATACCCTGGGTTTTATGCTGAACGGGCAGGAAATCATCCAGACTTGGGGACTGAGCCCTGTGTCATCTGAATTCTCCACCAAGATGATAAGGAGAGGCCATTTTATTTGATCTGTGCAGACAGGGATTATGATTTCACTTTACTTGCCACTGGGGTTACCAGCTCAGGATTGTCTTGGGCTCTAAGATTTCCAGGTGAAACCTAGGAATAGTCCCTGGTGGTTTCATTAAGCATTATGCATTAAGTACCAACCCCAGTTGTTCACAGTTTGTTACTTAAACACACACATGAGCATGCAAAGAACATGGTGGAAGAGTACTGACACCAAAGCATCTGTGAGAATCAAGCTAAATAAGGGGGGATGCAGATGGGTGGCCCTGGGCTGCCTTGGGAAGTGAAGGATTGGGGCCATCCCACGCCCCAATCCTCCCTTTTGCCGGCCCAGAGAAGAGCGGCAAAATGCTGCTCCTTTCAGAGCTGGCAAAAAGGATGCCCCAAGAGACGCCGCATGGCTCTTCTGCACCCCTTCCATGCCCTTCCGATGCAGCGCATCAAGACGCTGTGCTGGGAGGACATTTTGACACCGTGTGCTGTGTGCCATGCATAACGGTGCATGGTGTCAAGACGTTCTCGGGGAAGGGTTGCGGCAGCTGGTGTGCAGCTGCCCCTCCTCATCCCTGCCTTGAGGACACCGCAAAGGGCCCATCTGCAGAGGCTCTAAGTAAATAGGGTTAAGAGGAGATAAATATGGAGAACACACAACTTTGTTGTTGCAACAGCTCCACTGGCTGTTGGTCCATTTCTGGGCACAGTTGAAAGTACTGGTTTTGATCTATAAATTCCTACATAGTTTAGGTTGAAATTATTTGAAAGACTGGATTTTCCCTTACAAAGCTGCCCATGTTTTGAGACTGTTGGGGAAGCCTTTCTCTCTATCCCACCACCCTCTTTAACTTTTTACATTTTTTTGATAGTTTAATCATCTTTGTATTTTGTGAATTTGAACTATGTGTTTTTATATGTTAAATCATGAACTGGGGGGGAGTATGATATAAATGATAGAATAATAATAGTTAGAATTCTGTATGGCAAATACAAATATATCTGTTTTACTGGGAATCCCACTTATTGGGAATCAGCTTCTGTGATTGACAGGGTCTTTCCCCCCATTGCTCAGGAAGCAGCTAGCTCCCTCTGCCCACATTACACAAGCAGTTTCAGGTGCAAGGAGGAATTGTGACATGGGCCCTTCTTCTGCATGTTACACTGTAGATCTCTCACAAGGGATTGGGAACAGCAGTCAGTGTCTACATCAGTGGCTGTTTCCTAGTAAGTGGATATGGGGGGGGGGGGCAGAATTCACTGCATAGGACTGTAACTACAATGCTTATACATATGCAAACACTATACAGGATTCCAGGCCACCACCACCACCACCATCATCATCATCACTACCACCATAACATAGATTCTCTTGAGAGTCTTTGCAAGTTGCAACAACAAATTAATTACAACTTGAAATTTATAGGAAGCTGATCCCCACCCCCCACACTCCAACTGAGCTGGAGATTTGCACACAACCCTTTCCTTTTGCCTGGAGTGGAGCCTACCAAAATTGGAAAAATTGTACTTTTGTCTCCTGCCTGGAGAAGACCCACAAAAACCATCCCTGGGATCTGGTAACCCTACCTGTCATGGTTCTGTCATATGGACTTCTGGCATTTGCAGTTTAGGGAGGGGTAATCATACTTCTCAGCCAGAGAGCTCTAGTGCCTCCCCAGACTATAGACCCCAAGATTCAATGCTATAATTGTGTAGTCCCAGGATAACGTATATATCCAATACATAAATAAATAGTATGAAAATGGCCGCTAGTTCCACTTCTCTCTGTCTTGAGAAATGCAATGGGAATGGGAGGCAGTCCTTGCTGCTCAGTCCCTTCCCTTTCCCAATGTTTAATGGCAGCAGCAGTGCCTCCTCAGGGCCTGACTGCTGCTGGGGGTGGAGGAGATTATTTGAATAGTTGTGCTAAAAACAACAACATGTGAATGACCCACAAGAGGAGGCAATCTATAAGATTCTTTCATGAGTAACTGTAATCACAGGGTCACCACAAAAGGAAATGGTTAGCAGCTCCAGACACTTTAGTGGGAAGTTGTAATAACATGACTCACCACGTGTAGCAGCAGTCAGCAGTTTCTAACAAATTCTGAGTTGATAAATACTCAGCTGACATAGCATACCCCTCAACTGTTGGTTGTCCCCTTTGGTAGATCTGTTCCCAAGTTCCCCTTCTTGATTTTCTTCTTTATAACATTTTCATATTGGTTTTCTAGGCCTGAGGCCAAGGACATTTTACAGAACTATGCCTCCTGCATTTGCCACAAATTACAGCAGAGTTTGCTGTGTATATCTACTTTTATATTTTTCTCAGCTCAAGTTACTAGGTCACTTGGTGTGGATCAATGCAACCCTTTAGACTCCTTTGGAATCAATGCCTATCTTTGCCAGCTGAAAATCTATTCCACTTACTTTAAATTTCTAAATGTAATTAACCAGGAAGTAGCTCGAAAAGCAGAGGTTTCCGTGCCCCCCAGAGTCAAGCATATTGATCTGAAACACTTCAAGCCAAATTGGTGCAACTTTGCTCAAGTTGACACTGTTAGTGGAAGGGATGGGTGGGAATCAAATATTTGTTTTTCGAACAGGTGATACAAAATTGATCACTTGGACCTTATTTACATGTTCACACTAATTACATGACAATCCAATATTGCTACATCATCACATGGAGATTGTTGGAATGAACAGTGTTTGGTGAGATTAGAATAAATATTCCTAGAGAGTTGCAGCAATCTTTCATTGGAATTGCCCTATACCCCAAGAAGGAATGATGGAGAAGGATATCTTGACTTACCAACTGAGAAATAAGGAAAAAGAGAGCTTTATAAAGGTGGATTCAAGCTGCTGCCTCTATTGCAGAATTAATGCAGTTTGACACCACTTTAACTGTCATAGCTCCATCATATGGAATCATGGAATTTGTAACTTGTGGTGGCACTAGAGCTATCTGTCAGAGAAAGCTAAACTACAAATCCCAGAACTCCATAGCATTGAGCCATAGCAGTTAAAGTGGTGTCAAACTGTATTCATTCTGCAGTGTAGATACAGTCCAAGTCTCCTTACTGGGATGATGGGCGGTGTGTCAGATGCACTAAATGTCCACTGTTTAGCTGTATTGTAAATGATACATAAGCTCTCAGTGGTATAGATTTTGCCCTCTGGTTTTATATTACTGCATTGCTGGATTGCAGCAGTCAGTTCTGCTAAAACAACATTGACTAAAAGTTAAAAAAAGTAGGTATTTATCTACTCAAATTGGATGCTTTACTGCCTACTCAGGAAGCAATTGTTTTAAGTACCACCCCATATAGAGCCACTTTCATTAACAACTCAGAATTAGGAGAATGGGCAAATAAAGGAAGGGAAAAGTCAAGGTTTCATTTAGAACAGGAACATATTGAGAATGACTGCTCTACTGATCTTTCCTAGCATGGGATGGGAGTGGGGAGGAGATAAGTATTTAGGGATGAGATGTTCCTCCAGCTTGGACCACAGATTGTTGCATCCTTCACTGACTTCTAGTCTGCCCTTCTGCTCTTCTTCAGGCACTTGTTTCACTTCTCTCCCCCTCCTTTACTGGAATAAATCACTTTGCTTTGCCACATGCTCAGACTCTTTGGCTATACTACCATCCCTTTTCCCTGAAGAGGCCTAGATCCTCTGAGACATTAGAGAATTTAGGACCAGCTTTTGCATTAGGCAAAGGGAAGTACTGGTTTTGGGTGGGCAGTACTGGGGTGAAGGTGCAAACTATGTATTTGCCTTTTGTACTTGAAATTAGCCTGCTGCCCCAAAGTGTGGTAGAGGATGTTGTTTCCACTACAGTGTTGAAGAGAGATTCAGCTATCTGTCTGACAAATGTTTGTATATGGAATGGGAAAGACCCATATTATTCTCTTCCTTAAGCAACCTTGTGTCTTGGGCCAGCCCTTGTAGGAGTTTCCTACTGCAATACATTTTGCAGTTGATCTGAAATAACATACAGTTGCAACCTCACCCCCCCAAAAACCCCAGCAGATGACAGCCCTACCAAAAGGGTAGAAAGGATCCAACCAAGTCAAATGATTTGGATATCACAGAGCTAGAAAGTAAATGGAACTAAATTCCAGCATCCTGTGTGGCCATGCAGGCTTAGCATCTATCTTCCTGGCAATGGAGCATTTTTCAGTAGCACTACATTCCCAATACAAAAAACTGGGGAGCTACTGGCTGCCTGCCATTTCCTACAGGTTGTAAAATCAAATGACATTGGTGACAAAGAAGAGAAGTCAAAGAAACAGGTGCAGGTGTACTTCTGCTTCAGCCAACTCTACCAAGGATAGCAGGTGCAGAATGTTGCAAATGCAGGGCAAAGGGGATGAGAACGAAAAGATTTTTCTTTTTTCTTTTTTAAGTATTGCATGAATCTAAACGTGACATACTTCAAACCTTCCAGTTAGTAACTAACCACCCAAACTGTGGTAGCAAGCTAATTTATCTTTCTTTTTGCCTTTCTAAAGTCCCTTATCCTTTGCTTTGCTATTTTTGCATGTTTTGTTGTGCCTATTTGTGTATTTCGAGCTGCTTGGGTAGATGAAATAACTGTTGATTAAATCATTTTGCTGATCGACAGGGACAAGCTTTGCAAATCACTTCTCTGAAGATGATTATTTTCACTGTCTGCTAAACCTGATCTAATAACTAAGCCACTTACATAGCAGGAATAATTAGAAGCCTGTAAATGCAAGAGGAAATATGTGTAAATAACCATTAGGGACCCCACATTGGATGGGGGAAAGAATGAAAGAATCATGGTGGTGAAAGGTACAGTGTCATGGATACAGAGAAGCAATAAATATGCAGTTAACACCCAGATTTATCTCTACTTTAAAGTGTATCATTACCTGGTTACCAGTGTGCATCAAGGGAATTGAGAATGAATTATGCAATCTAAGTTTATAACTGAAGAAGTGTATCACACATTTGATCTTGAAGTTGATTTTCAACATTTCTGCTTTCAGCTCTGAACTTATATTCATTTTTAGCAGGTTTTTAGACCTATTTCACTGGGTATAATGCAATAAAAAATGGTCCTCCTTCTACCATTCAATAAAAACCTGATAATGTGGGCTTTTCCTCAACATGCCGACTGTCATCTTTTCTTTATGTTGAGAGCTGGACAATCTTTCTTCTTTTAGCAAAACAGATAACTTTGAACATGTGGCAAGTAGTCTTAGATAGGCAACCATGTATTTTTCAACACAGCAAGTGTAGGTTGAGTTCTAGTTGGATTGTTATCCTGGTTCACTTTCGGCAAAGGACTTGGTATCTCATATAATTAATGACCTGCCTGGATACTAATTCCTAATAGAACAGAGATAAGCAGCTATGGTGGGCCCAGGGTCCAATTCTCTGCCCTAGGATCATCCACAGGCTCTACCAACTGCCAAAAAGACCAATAATGAAAACAAAACAAATCAAAGAAACCAGAAATGGCCAGAAGTCTATGTCTGGTTTGAGAGGATAAGAGGATGCATGAAATGAAAGAGAAGAAGGAAAAAGAGACAGAAAGAGATTGGAAAGGGGAACAGGGAGATAAGAGATATGGGTGACTAGAGTGGGGAATAGAGAGAAGGAAGATAGAAGAGGAAAAGAAAGGAAAGGACAGATCAAATGATATTAAAAATGATATTAAAATGATATTAAAAAACAAAGAAATTTTATTTAAGTAGTAATTATAGTTTTGTTATAAGATCAAAGAAATGTGATGTACTAATACGACTTTGATGTGTTAACACAATTGTGATGTAACTATAATTATACAGAGGTAAATGAGATTGTAATAGAAATATGAAGATGTTGGCGGGTTTTGAATGTATAAATGTATTATGTTTTAATCTGAATACTCAATAAAAATATTTTTTAAAAAAAGAAGTCTACTTCTGGTTTGGAAAAATGTGTTTTTTTAAAAATATATTAAATAACGCAAAAAGGAGCTGCTTAAAACTGCCAATCATGGAAGCTTCTTGGGAGATTATCGCATTGACTTTTCAGCCCTATCTGTGCATGGGACTGGATTGGGCTATCCATGCATGGGACTGGATTTGGCTGGAATGGGGCAAAATGGGGTTTATTGCACACAAAATTGCCCTATCCATGTATGGGACTGGATTGGGCTGGAATGGGGCAAAATGGGGTTTATTGCACACAAAATTGCTGCTGTACTTCTGCCTGACCATCACCTATCCCATCGCTTCCCATACTATCAAAATCGGCCAGCGGAGTACGGCTCAGGGAAAGGTGATGGTCAGCCAGCAGCACAGCAGCAATTTTGTGTGCAATAAAACCCATTTTGCCCTGCTTCAGCCCAATCCTGTCCCATTCATGGATCGGGCTGAAAAGTCAATGTGTTAATCTCCTTTGAGAGACAATTCATGAACATTTTGGGGAGGGGCAGAAACAAGTGGTCTGAGACATCTGAAGGGACTAAGAGTGATATGTGGCCAGTTCTGTTGGGGCACATGTGAACTGAATTCAATATGTGCAGGAAACCTATGCTGGAACAGATGCCAAAGATCAGTCTTCACTGTGAAGTTCTATGCAGGCTGCAAACACTGCAAGGAAAACACCTCCCACTCAGGCAGCTGTCAGCAAGACACAAAACAGCTGGACTCTCTCTTGTCTCAGGAAGAGGTTCTTTATTCTTCTGTTACAGACTAACAAAGTGCTCTGCCAGTATCTCTATATACAATCACCCACACATGGGTATCCAACTCACCCATTTATATACAGTATCCCTTTTTGGGATATTAGCCCAGCCCACTCCTGGGATGTCACCCAGTTTCCGGTCACCTGACTGATGGGACTCTGCAGAATTGAAGGTTTCTGACTCAACCCTCTGCCTAGTGTTGCATCAGCCCCCTATGACTCAGGACTGTTCAAATGTTGAATCATCATGGTTCCCAACTGTACCAAGGTAACTCTTTCACCTTTGGACATTATCACACGCGGGTCTCAAAGCAGCAAGAAAGCGGTATGGAATAAATCCAGAACTATACCGGTATAGACCCCACAAGACAGAAATGGCTATCAGACGCAACTAGCATCATTGCGCAATTGACGAAACTGCGATAGATACGCTCCCGGGAACCGTATCTGCCATTCACACACAAGTGGGAAGATCCCTTCCACAACTCAGCAAGGATGTTCTTGCACATGCGCAGAAACAGGACAGCCGTGGCTGTCACTTGCCGTGGCTGTCACACACACACACCCCTTTCCAAGCCTGGAAGCCTGGTTGCTTTCCTTGGGATGAGGCCGGGCTCAGAGGGCTCCTCCGACCCTGGCCTCATCCCAAGGGAAGCCTGGTTGCTTTCCTTGGGATGAGGCCGGGGTCCGAGCCCAGTCTCGTCCCAAGGAAAGCAACCAGGCTTCCAGGCTTGGGAAGGTGTGTGTGTGTGTGTGTGTGCGTGTGACAGCCGGCTGTCACACATGCACTCACACCCCTTCCCAAGAGAGAGCTGCTCTGAACAGACGTCCTCAGAGTGGCTCTCTTTCTCGGCTTGGGTTGGGAAGGGACACCCCCCCCTTCCGAGCGTCTCTCTTTCTCGGCTTGGGTTGGGAAGGGACACACACCCCTTCCGAGTGGCTCTCCTTCTCGGCTTGGGTTGGGAAGGGACACACACCCCTTCTGAGCGGCTCTCTTTCTCGGCTTGGGTTGGGAAGGGACACCCCCCCTTCCGAAGTCTGTGCAGGGCCTGGGCTCCACGATATGTATCTCGTGATCAGACATACGGTGAAAGCAGCATCATTGCGGTATCATTCCGGTTGCGCAATTGCAATTCTCCAAGAAACCGGCATTCAAAAGAACGGGGATGATGCAGCATTGGGACGGGGTTGCGTGCGACGTTGTGTGAACACACGGGAAAAAGAACCGCAATGGGACGGGATTGGGTGAAGATTCTTTCTGCTTTAGGCCCCGTGTGATAACGTCCTTTGTCCCAGTCACATCTATGGCATTTTCTATTCAGACTGCATTTTACTCTGACAAGTTCTACAATAGAAGGGCTGCTGTCCAGGAAAGCTGCCAACCCGTGGTTGATAAAGACAGAGGCCTCTTCCTAGACAGCAACCCAGTTGCAAATGACGTACCAACAAACCAAGAGTTCCGAAAGTCAGGTCCAGAGAGCACTCCAAAGTTCAGGGTTATAGCGAGCAGGTAGTCCAGAGCCGTTCCAAAGGTCACAGGGTGTAAGCAGTCTAAAGTCAAGCCAAGAGCCAAGAGCTTTCACTGGGGAATCCAAGATAAGCCTTGACAAAGAGCTTGGCTTTTCCCAGCTGCTTATCTAGCCTCAGCTCCTCTCCCCCAGGTGTTTCTCTTTAGCTGCACGTTTCTCAGCTAGCCTTCGAGAACGCCGCAGCCCCTCCCTATCTGTTCTCCTCTGAGCAAAGTTAGGAATTTCAATCTCTTGCTCCTCTGCTTCTTCCTGGCATGAAACCTCTGCTGGGGAAAGGCTTTCTGCTGGGGAAAGGCTAGGCTGCTGAGGAGGGAGGCTAGGCTGCTGAGGCAGGGGCTGTTGCTCACTGGGTTCCACACAGCTAGGTCCAGGTTCAGCTAGGTCTATGGGGGCTGGTAGCACCAAGCTAGGATCAGGCCCCATATCCTCCCCCTCAGAGTTCTCCAAGTCCTCCACCTGGCTGTCCCTGACATCTGCATTATAATGAATTCATGCTCTTGTTCTCCCTGGGGGAAGTGATATGGATAGAGAACTTAGGAGAAAGTTTCTGTGTGGTCATATATGAAAAACAACCAGAGAGCATATGGTATTGTATTACACAGAGCTGAAGTATTCAGCAGGGCCAGATTATTGCTCATTTGGTGCAATGCTCCAGGTGGGGCCAACCCTTCAGAAATCCACAAATGAAAACTGGGATGCCTGTGGCCAAGCAATATCAGATTATGGTCAAAATGGTAGAAGCTCATAAATGAGGAAAAACACACATGTTAGGATAGGCTGCAGCAGTTTGCTTTTGTCTGAGCCTCATGGGAAGGGCAACATTTTGTCCCCTCTTCCCTTCCTGCCTGTGGCTAAGCAATATCAGATTATGGTCAAAATGGCAGAAGCTATAAATGAGGAAAAACACACATGTTAGGATAGGCGCAGCAGTTTGCTTTTGTCTGAGCCTCATGGGAAGGGCAAAATTTTGTCCACTCTTCCCTTCCTGCTGAGTTGAATACAAACTACTTTAGCACTTTGAACTCAGTTTGAAACAACTGAAGTAAGCTGAAGACAAAGAAGGAAAGTGGAAGGAGAAAAGAGAAACTGGGAAATTTTAAAAGCATATGTAAAAGTGGGATGACAGAGGATTAATTGGGACTGTTTCTGCCAAATCAGGACAGTTGGAGTTATGCCAGCACTGAAAGGAAAAAGTGCAGCTTATTTCCTTTATTCCCCTCTGTATGAAAAATGGATTCACATGTATATTTGCATGCTGTACTCCATTGTAATATGTATTTCATTGAGTGTTTATACATTTATTCAGTTTCTATGCCACCACACCTAGCATAAGTTAACATATGCTGAAAGACACCCCTATTTTGGAACTGCTCCAGGGCCCCAAACACTTTAATCCAGTCTTGACTATCAGCTGTGAACTTTTAGGAATGATCAGGGTGCCTCTGTAGGGGTTCAGGGAGATGTCTCTTCCAATGCCTGGTGGCTGGGTTTATCTTAACTGGATATGCAACCAAGAATTGAGAAGCTCCTGCTGATGTTCTTCCCCTATTGAGCGTCAACTGTTATAGTTTTCGACTGCTGTGCTAAGAAACTGAACTACATCCTAGCTCTAGATTGTTGATCACATCACCCTGAGCAGGCTAAAATCTGCACTGCAGGATGCAACTACAGTATCTCTGACAAAGGGCTGCCTGAAGGGCAGCTTTGATTGGTCAAGCAAAGGACAGTCCACCGTCTTCTCTGGCAGTCTGTTCCACTGCTAATATGATCAGGAAATTCATACCATTAGGAAGTGTCTTGACTAATAATTTTAGTGGCTCTAAACAAACAAACAAAAAGGAATAAACTAAGAACCATGAATGCAACAGTAAAAAGGCTAGTGCGCAAAGATAAGGAAAATTACTACAATGACAAATGTAGAGACATAGAAAACAACAACAAAAAGGGAAGAATGAGAGACCTATTCCAGAAGATTCAAGAAATCGAAGGAAGGTTCAAACCAAGGATTGGGATGCTCTATGCCAATAAAAATAACATAATTCAAGACCAGGAAGGAATAAAAAAGATGATGGATGCAATACACAGAAGAGTTATATAAAAGACATGACAACATGAAGGACACATGGAACAAAGAACCATATGAAGATGAACCCCAAATTCTAAAAACTGAGGTGGAAGCTGCGATAAAGGAAATGGCAAAAAATAAGACTCCAGGTGAGATCGAAAAGTTTCAATAATCAATATATTGTAACTATCTATGTTAGAAATGTAGTAGAAATGTAGAAAATAGATGCCAAGTGGCCACATAGAGAGGATTCTGGGAGTTGAGTCCTCTGAATAGGAATGAAATGCTGGAAAGTTTTAACACCAGGAATGCTTAGAGACAGATTGACCTTTTGAAGGACTGCTGCATTAAGATGCCAGAGCGGTGTATAGCAGCCATAATAAATCATTGATAGGAGACATAGAAACTCTATGCAAAGGAGCCCATGGCACCATCTTTCTGCTGATAAGGAGTGTTGGAATGTGGCTTAAGTAGATTATAATGTATTCTGAAATCTTTACTCCTATTGCTTGAGATTCTATATGTTTAAGGTTTGAAATATCTAATGAGGTGTATTTCTTTGTTTGGAGGTGTATAAATGAAGCCATTTTCTTCTGTTTGTGGCCGAAAACTTTGGAATGCTAATTCCTTTTGGGACTGCTGGCATAATTAACCTGTGTTTACAACTGACTTCAGTCCCCTCTCTCTTACTTTTGCTCTGCCAGTAACTGAAGCTGCTGCGGGCTGATAGCTCACAGACTGGTTATTTCCATTACACAGGAACAGATGATATTCCAATAGAACTGTTGCAATCCACATTGACAGAATCAACTCTAGTGCTAACCAACATATGTCAACAGATATGGAAAACAAAATGATGGCCAACAGATTGGAAGTGCTCAATATACATCCCCATCCACAAAAAAAGGAGACACAAGAGACTGCAGCAATTATAGGACCATAGCACTGATCTCCCACTCAAGCAAAATCATGCTCAGAATTCTGCAACATAGGCTCCAATCATACATGGAGAGAGAAATCCCAGAGGTCCAAGTGGGGTTCAGGAAAGGAAGAGGCATCAGGAATCACATTGTAAATATACAGTGGCTAATGGAGCATAGCAGGGAGTTAAAAAAAATAAAAAAAATCAGCATGTGCTTTATAGAATATAGCAAAGCCTTTGACTGCATAGATCATGAAAGGCTATGGAATGCCCTTAAAGACATGGGAGTGGCAACACATCTGATAGTCCTAATGAGGAATCTGTACTCAGGACAAGAGGCTACTGTCAGAACAGAACACAGAGAAACAGAATGGTTCCCAATTGGCAAAGGAGTCAGACAAGGCTGCATCCTATCTCCCTACCTATTCAACCTATATGCAGGACATATTGTAAGGAAAGCAGGCTTGGCCATGGAAGAGGAAGGAGTGAAAATAGGAGGAAGAAATGTCAACAATCTGAGATATGCTGACGACACCATAATACTAACAGAGAACCTCACAGACCTGGAACAACTACTAAGGAGGATCAAAGAAGAAAGTGCAAAGGCATCCTTACTGTTGAACATAAAGAAAACAAAAATAGTGACCACAGAGAATTTACACACATTCAATCTAGACAATGAAGAAATAGAAATAGTAAAAGAGTTCTCATATCTGGGATCAAACATTGATTGGAATGGGGACTGCAACCAGGAAATCAGAAGAAGATTAAGAATGGGGAGGGTGGATATGAAAGAACTAGAAAAAATCCTAAAATGCAAAGACATACAACTCGGCACAAAAGTCAGAATCATACAAGCCATTGTATTCCCTATTACCATGTGAGAGCTGGGCAATTAAGAAAGAAGAGAGGAGGAAAATCAACTCTTTTGAGAGAATGTGGTGCTGTAGAAGAGGGTTGATGATTCCATGGACAGTCGGAAGGATGAACAAATGGGTTCTAGAGCAGATGAAGCCAGAAATATCCCTAGAAGCCAAGATGACAAGATTTAGACTGTCATACTTTGGACACATAATGAGAAGGCATGAATCATTGGAAAAGACAATAAGTAGAGGGAAGTAGAAAGAGAGGAAGGCCACATGCTAGATGGATTGACTTTATTAAAGAGACCATGAATATGAGATTGCAGGAGCTGGGCCGAGCAGTAGAAAACAGGGTGGCCTGGAGATGTCTCATCCATAGGGTCGCCATGGGTTGAGATTGACGCGAAGGTAGTTAACAAAAACAAAAATGTACTGCTTAAGTAGTTTTAGTAATTAATTTTAATGGGTTTATTTAAATTGTTCTTAATTGCATTGTAAAATGAATTAAATAAAATTAAAATAGCTATTTTATTTTTAATATCTATTTTAATTTTATTTAATTCATCCTACGAAAACCCCACGATAGTATTCATCTTAATGTTGCCACAAGTTGGAAATGACTTGAAGGCACCCAACAACAACAATAACAATAAGATATCATTATTTGAGGAGAGGGTAGGTGGAAAATGTAATAAATGAATACATAATGAGACAAAACCTGCTTCCTTGTAATTTTTACCCATTAGTAAAAATTAGTCTGGAAAAAAATAGGACACAGTATACTACATTTCAGGGGCAGTCTTGTAGATGAAGCAGTGAATGACATTTATGTTATCAGACACTTCTGTTGTCCAGTTTCATTGTATAGAACAGTCCTCCCCACCCTGTGTTTCTTTTTCTTACAATGCAAAAAGTTTACTTTGGCCCAGAACAGATGGGCCAAATAAAGTGGCTTATGGCCACTTTGGAAGTGTGGTGTTCAAACAACACATGCCTCCAAAGTGACCCAAAGCCAAGTCGAAGCCACACTCCAATTGTTTGGGCCAGAGCGAAAAGGAGCCAGGATAATCTGACTCCTGGTGGCACTGGTTGGCTTCTGCAGCCTCAGGCCACTTTGCGAGCCGGCTGGGCAGTCAGTGAGGTCCTGACCCACCTGCAGCCGGAGTGGACTCAGGCTCCTCTTTTGCACCTGTCTGCTCTGGCCCAATGTCTTTCTTTTAATTTTATGGAGTATTCTCTTGAACATCTGGATGGTAGATGCACTTCAGAAATCTATTAAATAATACTTCTTTATCAGAGATGCAAGGCTTCCATTGATTTAGGAGGCACATGGAACAGGTGTGGGGAATGTGTGGCCCAGCAGATATTGAACTTTGACTCCCATAAGCCTTCATCATTTACCATTGCTGTCTAGTGGTGTTTCCACACTGCAGAAATAAAACAATTTAACACCACTTTTACTGCCATGTCTCTGTCCTGTGAAATCCTGGCATTTGTAGTTTGGCGAGACACCAGAGCTCTGGCAGAACAGGCTGAATATCTCACCAAACTACAGATCTCAAGATTCTACAGGATGGAGCCATGGTAGTTAAAGTGGTGTCAAACTGCTTTATTTATGCAATGTGGAAGACCAGTAAGGCTGTTGGGAGCAGAAATCCAATAACTTCTCCTGGCAACATGTTTCTCACCCCAAATTTAGAAAGAACACATGGAAGAGGCAACATTTTCTTTATTTTCTCTGTCCACAACCACCATTGTTCCTTTGTAAGCAGATTGTAGAGTTGGAGTCCAACAACATCTGGAGGGCCATAACTCTCAATCCCTTGCTTATATTATTCTGTCCAAGGGATTTTCATATTGTTACAAAATATGTCAATAAGGTATTCGGTAGTCTTCATGAAGTACCACCTCTGCCATTTGTTCTGGATTTCATACTAGTTTGAAATGAGAGAGTGAAATACTAATCAATTACTTTTGCTTCTCTTTGTTAAGTTGACTGAATAAAGTCCAAATTTGACAGGTTGGGATCTATGGCAATGTCCTTGTGTGTCTTTGTGTATGGCATGTGTGAGTCCTGGGGAGAGCACACAACAGGGATCAGGCAGTGCAGTGGAGAAGAACAAATGTATTCTGACACTGTAAGTGAAGATTAAACTGTGAAGAGAATGTGGTTTCAGCTATCACTCATTAAATTAACGGCTTGTGTATGAATAATAATTTTCAAGATGTATTTTGTCATGCATGTTAACAAAAACTTGACTCCTCAAGGTGCTGGCTGCAGGGGAGAGGGGGTGAAAAAATAAAAAGTTACAATGAAGTTTCCCCTTCTTCAGGACACATGGATGCTAGGGAAACAGGCTCTTAATTTAGCCATTTCCTCTGCAGTTAGTCTTAAAGTCAGCTTAAAGTAGTACTGCAAATCCACCAGTTGCATTCCTTTATCGGTCAAACAAAACTCTTTTGAGAGCTCTGCTTACTGGAGATGTGTAGAGTTAGAGGCTAGTCCTACCTACACTCATGTATCAGAGCAGCTATAAGATACTGTGTGGTTTCTGGAAAGATGTCAAGGAAAGAATTAACTTGTCACTAGGCACAGCCTGTGAATTCACTTTTGTTTACTTGGTGCTCGGATACATTCCAGCCCAATGGGCCCTAAAGAAGATGTATGAGGCTTGGAGTCAATGTGCTCCTGGAGTTGCTAAGCAACGGTTTTTATGGGCTTGGAAGTCCTACTCTCCACTTGATATTGATGACTGGGTAGTGAAAATCCAAGAATATATATCTTGAGCATGAGTAGTAACATCTATGCAAAGAAATACCTTGCACAATTTAATGGTATGCAAGATGTCTCTCTGGAGTATTGTTGTTGTTACTATCTTGGGGTGCTGCTTTTACCTGGTTCCAAATGGTGGTGCTAGGGTTGCTTCTTCGGGGCTTTATCTTGCCCAGTGACTTGCAATTCAAACTCATCATTAGGTTGATTGTGCCCAGCTCTGTCTTGTTCTTCTAAGAAGAAGGAAGTCTGCAGTGATTTAAACCATTCCCTAGTGACGGAATGGATGTGGTCTAATAAGCTGAGACTTACTGCTTTTTGTCAACGGAATAGCTAATACGGTCTTGGAGTTGCAGCTAGTACTACAGATGGTTTGGGAATGGATATGAAACCACCTTTCCTCCTGGAGAACTGGGTGGCCACTATGGCTAGGCATGCCTTTGCTTGATGATGACAAGTTCCAGATATGTCGCTTTCCCTAGAACATGCAAAATGTTGGCCTTTTTCACACCTTGTTTACATCAGGTTTGGACTACAGCACTGTACTTTATCTAGGATTGCTCTTGAAGATTGTTTGAAAACTGCAGCTGGTGAAAAATGCAGTAGACAGAGTGGTTTCTGGTATTCACTTCTGAGGACATTTCATTCCAATTCTTTTCTTTTATACTGGTTTCTGATTTAGTTTATGGGCACAAATCAAAGTGCTATTGTTTTACGAATAAAGCCCTACATTATTTGGGACAAAACAGTCTAAAGGGTCGCCTCCTCCCACATTTAACTGCTCATACACAGAGTTTAAAATAAAAGCGTAGGAGTGCTCAGTAGCTGCACTCATCTTTTCAAACTCTCCCACAAAAGAGAGAGGGTATGAGGGCAGCAAATTATAATTATTAGAACTGTGATTATAATTATTTTATTTATATTAGTATTTTATGTATTTATATACTGCTATGACTGTGTAGTGAAGTCTTTGGTTTCTTCCAAAAGTACTGTACACCTGGAGAATATGATGGAGATAATGTAAAATGTATATAATGTAATGTATGTAAATGGGATGGTAGCTGCTACACAGAATATCTTTAAAAATAAACAACCTTCACATGTCGAGACACATGATGGTGGTCCACATGATTTTAAAGCTACAATGGGCAACCACCTGGGATAATATAAAGCATCCTGTACCATTTGCCCACACATTAGATGTGGATGTCTGTATAGATCTTTGTGGGAGCTGGAAACATGGGCAATCAAGGTCCCAGCTCCTGGAAACTGGCAGGCAGGTGGTGTCTTTATATAGTTTGCTCAAAATTGGGGAAACTTGCTTTTTTTTTTTTTTTTTGGACCACAACTAGCAGACTCCCCTCAGAAATTCTGAAAACTGTAGTCCCAACTGTAGTCCCAAAAGGCATTTTTTTCAAGCTCAGAGTCTGGCATGTATTGTTAAGGGTGAGCTCCTTGGAGCAGACATTGATCCCTGCATCCTGCGAACCCTGTTCATGTGAATACAGGAGCCTGTAGCTCCATTTGTAAGCCCAGGGTAGTCTTCTTGATGAAAACTCACCACTTCACTGATTGCTATGTAGCTCCTGGTCATGCAGTGCCATCTGGAATATGCTGTGTGTCTTTTGTCTTGGTTGTTCTATCAAGATCAAACTGGTAAATGGTCCTGGAGATTCCACTACCCCACTTCAAGTGTGTTTTATCATATCTTCCTTGTTTGAATCATTTGAAGCCATTTCCCTGTGCTACTTATCTTTTTGCTCAAATGCAATGGTTATAATCAGGGCTGTAGTGGAGCAAGATTCTTCAGGCAACACAGGGACTTTCTGATTACCAGGGATGATGATATCATCTCCCACTCTCTGCTCTTGGGTTCCCCTGTTCCCTCTGAGTTTAGCTGAATGGGGGAAACAATATATTATTGCTTCTCAGCAATGCTATATTATTCTGAACTACCCATGTTGGAATGCACAGTATTTGTGGGTGGCTTAGTTCTGAATAGACATTTAAGGCCCATTAGCCCTAGGGGAAGACAACCAGCATAGTGTAGTGGTTTGAGTGTTGGACTAAGATTTGAGTAGATCAGAGCTTGAATCCTTGTCCAGCCATGGAAAGTCATTGGGTGATCTTGGGTAAGTCACCCTTCCTTAGCAAACCTCTTCTGAATAAATATTTCCAAGAAAACCCTATGGTAGAGTTGACTTGAAGACACAGTACAGCAACAAAGCCACTGGTGGAGAAGAGAATGAGTGGAATTGCCAGCATTTTTGCAGTCACCCTGGAGTGTGTGGCTATGAGGACTGTTGTGGTGAAACCATGTATTTCAAATGTTAACACTACTGGTTAAAATATGCCATACAGGGTTTGGAATTCACTGTTACCTGTAACATGTTACACCTAACATAATATGTTATCTTTTTTTAAAGAGCTAAAGTAAAGTAAAGTAAAGTTGTCAATTGTGAAATATTTTTGGAGGATCATTGGGAGCATTTGTTGGGCAGTTTTCTATTTTTAAAGTGTATTTCTGTAAATATTTTTTTTAAAAAAGTAATGAGGAAGTGATGTAGTAGTACTATACATAGTAAGGAAAATGTTGATATGATCTTTTGATTGGAAGGATACCAAGTACCATCAAATGCATTACATTGAAAAAAACAAAACCATTCCTTACCAGCTTCCAGCTATATCCTGAACCAGAAAGGAACTTTTTAGTCCTCCTCCCCCTCCTTCACCCTGTAACTGTCCTGTTTTGCCCAGTGTTGGAAATCTGAATGTACAGCTTAGTTTATAATGTGAATTCCATTTATTTAAGCTGCCAGAATAATTATTCAATAGACTTTGGAAACTGTAAACATAATACATAACAATCTAAACATGGAATAGCAATGCTGAGAGCCAGTATGGTGTAGGCAAGTCACTCTCTCTCAATCCCAGAGGAAGGTAAAGACAATCCCCCTCTGCACAAATCATGCCAAGAAAATCCCATGATAGGTTCACCTTAGGGCCTTTATAAGTCAGAATGCACCCAACAGCAATAATATTAAATGGAGGAACCTGCACCCTTTTTCCTGTCCTGATCGGTATCTTGGTACCTCATTCGAGTTCTGCAAAATTAATAGCACAGGGAATATTCTCAAGGCTTCTTCCAGTCTTCTAAAAAATCATGGCATTTCATGATGTATTCAAAATATTTGGAACATGGTCTAGCTCAGTGATAGTTACTGTGCAAATGACTGCCTCAAATCTGAGTGGCTGACTGGAGTGTTTTCAACATTATCAAGTTCGTGAACTTTTCTAGGAAAAAGAATCTTTTGCTTAGTTAAACTCTGTATGGTGCTTCCCCCTTTTTTTGTTCCACAGAGCAGCAATCAGCAACATGTAGTCATTTCCCTCTTTCTTTTTATCTGAGATTGTTCCAGTCCCCATTTCACTGGTTATGGTTATTCAGTAAAACAATTTGCTGAAGGACTCAGCTGCTGTAAAAAGAAATTTTGTGAAAGCTGTTTTAGAAAGGGCAAGCCAGAATTCATCCCAAAGGGAAAATACCAGAGTAATTTGTCTCATTCACAAGTCTGCCATGTCACTTTTATTCCTTTGCTTTTGGTAGATCTGTGCCCCAAACCAGTGTTTTCCTTTCATGTAAAGCAGAGTGACAGAACATATCGACAAATTGGAGGGAGTTCAGAGTCAAGTTGAAGAAATAATGAAGGAAATAGAGCCATGAAGCTACAAGCTATAGATGAAAGAGCTAAGGAACATCAGAGGGGCCAAGGTTTGCCAAAGGTGGGGGATGTGTGTGTGTGTGTTGAGCAAGGTGAATAAAAGTCACACCCATAAGGACTATGGAAAAAGGCCCATCTTGTTCTGAAATAAAGATAACACTGTAAAGCTTCTGTAAAATTTTTATGAGTGACACAGATAGCAACCACACTGTCACATACTTGAAATGGTGTACCAGTGGTGTAGCTATGGGAGATGGCAAAATGAGGACTTTGTCCCCCCAACTAAGAATTCTGTACAAACAAAAATTTCCTTCCTTCCCTACATTTTACCATTGCAGGGACTGAGATATTGAAAACTGTTTACACCTAGGACTCTTATATTTGCTGTGTTCACATTCCCTTGGTGTCTTTGTCTTCCCCTTTTCTTTGGACACCAACACTGTTCTTCTAAATGCTCAATTGAACTGATAAGTTAATTCAGTGCTGGATATTTAGGGAGAGAAGGAAAATTTCATGGGATAGGAAAGAATTCTTATTTGGAATTCAATGCCCTCATTTTGTTCTCCCTATAGCTACACCCTTCTGGTGACCTTTTGTGGAAAAGTTGTGGCATATAAATGTCCTGTAGAGTTGAAGGGACTTCTTTTTGTTCTGTGAAACTCTACATATGGAACTCCTAACATTTTTTAAAAGCTTCACACACTAGAGGAACATGTAACTCTCAATACCCTGCTCTATTGACAGCTAATAGCCCCTAGTACTCAACTTGCAGAATTTAAACTTTCCTTGATCAATGCTGTCTCTCCCCCTTTAAAAATAATATCTTCTAGCATTGACTGGTCTCTAGTCGGTCAGTCTCACACAACTGAATTCTGTGGGAAAAGAATACTTTTGGAGCACATACATCAGTGCTCCCTCTTTCTTTCCTTGTTACCAATTCAGTTTTATAATCCCCATCCAGGATGCTGGTTCTCCTTGAAAACAGTGCTGCTTATTTGCTTCTTTCAGCTATTTTACATATTTATATGTGTAAAATCTTTTCTTGTATGACTACAAACAAGTTCATTAGGGCAGAAAAGCACAAGCAAATCATTATATAAATACAACACAATTCATAAAACAAATCAACTGTTGGCAGTGAATGTTGAGAATATGCATTTGATTTGCCTCCCCTTGTTGCCTGGGTAAAACAATTTCCAGAATATTTCTACTCTGCCAAAGTAATCTCCCCACTCAGGGTGGTCTGAAACCATATACTGAGTATTTGCATTTGAAATCTGACTATCTTCTGTGGCTTCCTCATCTTCCATTGCTGCTCTGTCACCAATAAATAGCATTTAGTGGAAAATAAGGACCAGTCCAGAAAAAAAAGTCAAGTCAGAATGTCCATGGTTTTGTTCCTGTCTGCCATTTTCCTTTCCTTTTCTTTCTTTTTGAGATCTACATGACATTTTCCCTATCCTGAAAGGTTCCCAGGGAACTTCCAGCACTAGCAAGGACTTTTTATTCTCACCCTCCCACCCAGCTCAGTTTAAATTAACCCAGTATTTCCCAAAATGAAATATACTTCTCCATGGCTGCCTGGCTGTGTTATCTGTTAGGATCAGATCTATTTAGGGGAATTTATAATTAACTCAAATATGCAAGAGTGAGGTCCCAACAAAGTCTCTCGGAATCGTGTACTGTTATGTATACCAGTGGACTAATAGATCTCTCAAAGGAAGATATGGAGACGGGCTTATCCAATCAAAGTCTAAATATTTATTAATTAACAAACGGGGAAAAACTGCACACATCCAAATATGGCACACACACACTAGAAGGAAAGATGGGTGAAAGCTGGGATAGCTTGAGAGGAGCTAGGCTGGTGGGGAAATACTTATTTCTGAAGGCTTCTCCGGGCCTGGCTGTGAAGGTTGATGATGATGGTGATGAAGCACGGCCACAAAAATGAGGGGAAGGAGATGGCCACAGGAGCTAAATCAGAGTACAGACCGACGTGGAGTCTGCATGCATTCTCAAGATAGCACATGGAGCCTAGAAATCCAAGGGTTCTTATAGGGAATTCCTGCCTTCTAGCTATGGCATTGATGGGTTTAGTATTGTTAACCTAGGTATGAGTGTAATCTAAACAATGCATTTGGTTTCGAAACTATCAAGGAAGGGAGGCTAGAGAAAAGGGTGCAGTCAAATTTGATCACTGCCCTATTATGTGTGAGATTCAAGACAAATAAACACCATTATGTGTCTTTTCCAGTATAATGGTCTTTCCCTTTTGGCAACTCCCAAACCTGTCTGTTAGGGAATTTTCCAGTGGTCTTGATCAGGTCTCTCAGTGCCTACATGACCTGCTATCTAGGGGCTTATGGCTGATATCCCTTAGAGGTCAGTCTGGGGTCATAGAGGGTCCAAAACTTTATGAAAATGCACATAGGCTAACATATCCCAAAACTAGCTAAGATGGTCACCACCAAGAAACATAGTGGCTGTTCCCATGACAGCAGATTCGACAAAGATCAAGTGAGGGAAAGAGGAATATTAGCAGTAAAGTGAAATTATCCTAATGCTAAAACACATTAATGCTTTGATACAACTCCTGAATAACAATTTTAAAGGGCTCAGTGGCAATTGGTGAAATGTTGCCTGAGTCTAGATATGACATGTGATCAGTGGGAGCGGAGGAGGAAGAACACATGGGCGGATGGAGGGAAGAAACCCAAGATATTTCAGAAAAGTGTTTGAATGCAAAATCATGGCTATGCAGTTAAAATAAATTTTTAAAAAGAATTGGAAAGTCTCAGTACTTCTAGGCATTTTCTCCTCCTTTTTTGGATAAACCCTAAGAGTGAGATTCAGAAAAAGTCTGCCTGCCACAGTTATAAATATAACTGGCCACCCCATTCAACAGAATCCTGAACCAAAGCCAATTCAGACAGATCTGGGTCAGGTTGAATAGGATTTGATTAACCCCAATTGGATCCTGAGCAGATCAAATTATTCTGGAGCATGCAATTCTATGAAACAACAGAAAGGTGTGGTAATTTTAATTTCCAGGTGAAAGTCAAAGAGAGGCACAAAAATTCAAGTTTCCAAATTTTGCTTTGGAATCAAGTTTGAGCAAATCTGGAATAACTGAATAACTTTTGCTCCAAAGCATTTTTTACAGTGCAGAGTCAGACTGGTGCACATTTTTCAAAGCAAACCAGACCTCCTGGGCAGATCCTTTGTCTCTTACCTGATCCAGCTGATCTGGGTCCAGGGAGAGACAGATAGTCATGCATGCTTTCCTATCAAGCTCAGCATTCTTGGCTGAAGGCCCTTCTTCAATTACATCCCAGAGACCTTCCCTTACTTGCCTCGGCATACACTGCCCACTGGGAGTAGTTCTGGTCATTCAGCCTTGGGAACTTTACAAATTCCATGCTGGCAACAAGCAAGACAAATGTACAGTGTTGGTAGCCTTCGCAGCTTTCACTCTCTTCTGGAGATAAGGAGCATGGCTGAACAGCTCGGCTTCTTAACTCTCTGCCTTCTGGCACTCAGACAGCAAAAAGCAACTCTTCTGCATTTCTGACACAAACAGCTACTCACACACTGTCATCTAGTCAGAACCGCTGGTGCAGATTGGGCCCATAACTCTTGTTAGCATGGTTACACAGAGCATGAAGATCCACATAAGCACGTAGCACCAGGAACACGAGCTTCTCAGATGCAGGCAGCAGCGTGTCAGCTGGAGAAGCATCTCTTCCCTTCCAGACAGAGTAAAGAGACTCCACAGGCAGACATCTCTCAGACAAGACTTTAATCTTAGTTCCTCTATGTACAAGGCTATTTACAGCAACAATGACAATCATCCACAACCACAGCAATCCACATGTGTGTCCAGAGGCTTCTGCCTTATATAGCCTTCTGGCCCTGCCTCTTCCTGCTAGACACCTGTCAGTCACATGAATGACTCTGCAGTTTTGCAGCAGTTCTCTGTGCTTTCCAAAAGCATGGTGACTGCCATCTATTTGAGAGTTCTGTTCATTCTCTCTGCCATTTTGTCTCTGTCATTTTGTTCTGGAGACTATGCCTGTGTTGTCTGATGTTCAATGCCATGTTCCTTTAAAAATTCATCAAATTCAGCATTGACAAATTCAGTTCTGTTGTCTATGTGCAGGCTCTTTGGTTTATAACCAAATTTGTTAGAGACTCGATTAAAGTAGTATTTGAATTTTTGAAAGGCTTGACTCTTCTCTCTGAGAAGATAAGTGTATGTGTACCTGCTGAAATAATCAATAATAGTCACAAAGTAAGAGTTGTCTCCTGCTGACTTTTGATTCATTGGTCCAGAAAGATCAGCATGTAGAAGATCCAATGGCTTGTTGGATTGTCTCTCAGTAACTGGAGGGTGTGGAACTCTTGTGGCCTTTGCTTTCAAACATTCTACACATCTTTCATTGTTGGAACATGCTTTGAACTTAAAGTCTCTTGCAAGCTTTTGATTAGTCTCTTAATATTTTCTATACTTCAGTGAGCAAATCTGAGATGCTTTAAAGTTGAACAGTCTTTGTGATTATACTGGGTCACACTGTTTGCAGATGAATGCAAAATCTGCATCTGATAACAACCATCAGATCCTAAGTCTACTCTAAAAAAATCAAATTCTTGCCATGAAAACCAAAGCAGGTTTGCTTTCTGAAACTGACATGGTTGCTTCCTGATGTTGTCTTTTGCACACTGTAAAAGGAGGCTTGCACATCTGGCACATAGTAAGCATTAGGGATTTGTAAGGTTCATATTCTGTCAGGACCAAGTTTGTTTGCAAAATAACAGTCTCTTTTCCTTGTGCAAAAACTTTTTGACCATTAGCAAGATAGACAGGAAAAGTTACATTTGCATCAAAATCAATAAACCATTCTTTGCTGTTGAAATAATGTGCACTTGCTCCACTATCAATGAAAACTTGGTTTTCATATTTATCTTCAGCAATTTGAAATAATTGTTCATGAATCAAACCAATATCAACATGGCTGGAAGATTTCTGTTTATGGTTAAAACTGTTTTATTAAAATTGCTTTTGTTTTTGGTGTTCAGCCCCTAGCTTTGTATCTTTTGCTGCAAAAGTCAAATACATTTGCTTTGACTTGTTAACTTAGGGCCTTTGCAGACTGATAGAAATAGTGTAAATTGAGTCCACTTTAACTGCCCTGGCTCAGTACTAGGGAATCATGGGAATTATATTTTTTTCTGGGACATTGAGCCTTCTCTGCCAGAGAGCTCTGGTGCCACAATAAACTACAGTTCCCATGAATCCCTAGCACTGAGTCAGGGCAGTTAAAGTGGACTCAATTTTCACTTTTTCTGGCAGTCTGCAAAGGCCCTTTTTTATTTAATCTAGGAGAAAAGGAAGCCTTTTGCAAATTCTCTGCAGCAAATTGAGCTAATTGTCTGTCTGTTGTTTTTGTATTATAGTTGTCTTCCACCAAATTCTGCCTATTTTGAAATTCAATAACTTGGGTAATAGCATCTTGCAAAGAAATATCTCCTTTAACTTGCAAACCATTGATTATTGGAGAATAATATTTTGGAAGACTAGCCAAAAACAGTCCAAGTTTTGCATGTTCTGGAAAGGATTCTCCAGGTGCTGTAACTCCAGACAAAGTTGTCATAAAGCCATTAATATGCTGATTTAAAAATTGAGGATGATGCGATTTTGTGTTAACAAGTTTGATCATGAGAACTGTTTGATTAGAAGTACTTGGTGAATCAAACACTTTCTGTAGTTTGTCCCATATTTGTTTTGAATAAACCTTGGATATAGTATGCAATACTGGGATCTATAGATATGCAAATATAAGCTGCTGCTTTCTCTGCATTTTTATCAAATTGTTGTTGTTGTAAAGTCGTAGGCTTTCATGGCTGGCATACATAGTTTTTTGTGGGGTTTTGGGCTGTGTGGCCATGTTCTAGAAGAGTTTCTTTCTGACATTTTGCCAGCATCTGTGGCTGGCATCTTCAGAGAAATATTGTTGTTGTATTCCTGCTTCCGTGGGTCTCTGCCCATTTATTGCTTTAAATAGTCCCATTGTAGTCAAGTACATTTGCATTTTCTCTGATCATGTTTTATAATTGGTTCCAGTTAATATTTCAGTGATCATTATGGAATTAGAATTTGCAGAAGCCATTCTCTATTATTAGAGTAGTAAAATCTTTCTTGTATTCAATATCTTCAGGAGAAACAGTTTAGAACAAAAATATGGGATAATTTAATTTCCCAGGGGTTTAACCCATTAAAGGAAACAAAAATATACAAATATGAAAGTTAAACCTGTTAGACCTTGTCTTTCATTAGCAGAACAGTAGGTGCAATTTTGCCTAACTATGCTTTCCTAAAGAATCAAAACATACTCAAAAAACAAACATGAAGCTTCCAGTTTAAAATATGTATATTTACATAAAAACTAAATCCTAATATAACTGGTGATATTTCAGGTAAAGAGAGAAAAATCTCACTGTCTTTAAGACAGCAGGAAGATGGGGACAGCAATTGTTTAGAATCTCCAGAGGGAGAAGACAGTCTCAAAAGACAGTCTTAAAGGGAGAATAACCTAAGTAGGAAACCTATCTATGTAAGTAAAGGAAAGGAGAATGCAAACATATTCCGACAGTACTGTCTTAAGATGTAGCCTCACTGTGGAAATAAAGCAGGTTGACACCACTTTTACTGTCATGAATCTGCACTGTGGAATCCTGGGATTTGTAGTTTGGTGAGATAATCAGCCTGGTCTGTCAGAGAGCTCTGGTGTTTTGCCAAACTATAAACCCCAGGTTTCCATGGAGTAGAATCATGGCAGTTCATCCTCCTCAGAGTTATCTCTTTGTCCATCCCTCCTGTGTCACTCAACAGCAACAGCAGTGGTTTCCCTCAAGTCTGGCAGCTAGATAATAAACCCCTGTACTCTGTTCAAAAGAAAACACACACATACAAATTAGGGGCTATACAGAATGGCACTTTGCCATTCCAAAAAGAGCTGGCAAATGCCGCTCCTTTTTGAAGTGGCAAAAAGCCGCCCTTACCACCGCGGCGATGGCTCTTCTGCACTCCTTTGGTGCAGTGTGTCTGTACGCTGCACCAAGGGAGCAGCCTGACACCACACATAATGGCAGAGTCGGGGCAGAGTTGGGGTGGCCAGCGTGCAGTCACCACAACCCAACTCCACCCCCAGGCCAGCCCTTTTGGCCAGTCTGTACAGGCCCTAATATATATATATATATATATATACACCACCAACAGAATTCTAGCCTTTCCAGCTTCACTCTCCAGGGATAGCTAGTTGGCCTATATACAGACTGGCCAAAAGGGCTGGCCTGGGGGTGGAGTGGGGGTGGGGTGACCACATGCCACCCTCGACTCTGCCCTGATGTCACTGTCATGCCGCCCAGTCAACCAGATGGCAGGCGGCATGAGAGAGCTCCCTTGGCACAGTGCACCAAAGGAGTACCAAAAAGCAACCATCACTATAGCAAGGGTGGCTTTTTGCCGCTCTAAAAAGGAGTGGCATTTGCCAGCTCTTTTTAGAGTGGCAAACCACCAGATCAGGACCGCGGTGTGCAGTTGCCAGAGCCTTGATCTGGCAAGGAAAGGGGCGGCAGGACTCCGCCCCTTAGGGGCCATCTGTTCAGCCCCTGTGTTAACAAGCTAGTTCCTACATTCTCTAGTTACTGGAAGTTATCATCTGTAATCATAGAAATGACTCCTAAAAGCAATAACATCAATAGCTATATGTTACCTCTATGACAAAAGCCAGTGTCATTCTCAGTGCTGGTTGCTAGGGAACATGAGTAGAAGGGTGCTGTTCTCTTGCTTATGGGCTTCTCACAGAAATCTGCTTGTCTACTGTGGGAAACAGGATGTTAGACTAAACAGTCCTTTGGGATGAACCTGCAGAACCGTTATTGTGTTCTAGGAGTTTGGAAGATCCATCCATTTTAGATGTCTGGTATAAACTAAATGCATGCTTTCCAGTTATGAAACACAGGGAAGAACTTTTAATACTGCAAATTTATATATATCTAGTTAGAAGTAAGTTCTATTACATTCAATGGGGCTTACTACCAATAAACGGTATAGAATTGCAGCCTATGTCTCCTGGTCTGATGCCCATATAGTAGCTGCATGTATGACATAGGAATTATGGTATTGTTTGGAGTTGGCAGTGCACATCTCATGAGCTTAAAAGTGGCCATTAAAAAAAGAAGATGGTATTGAAAATCAATTCTTTCTTTGCAGACATTGAGCAATTTTATAAGGTATAATAAGATGTGCAATCTAATTCTAACAGTGGGGAAAAAAGATGGTGAGCTATAATTTCCTTTCATGAGAAAGTGCTGCTGTGAGGGTCACTTTGTACAACAGAGTGATAAAGAGAGAGCAGGAGCTGTGCTATGGTTAAGTCTTCCTGAGGTGGTCTTTGACTTTGCTAGTTTTTCACTTTTCTGTCATGTTGAAGCATTACTGAGCATGGCAGTTTCATGAAACCAAGACCAGATTCCTGCTGTGGTTTTGTACAGGTATAGCGTGGTGGATTGAGTGTTGGACTATAACTCTGGAGGCCAGGGACTGGAGACCATTCCCCACTTGGCCATGAAGCTCACTGGACATGTGACTTGAGCTTGGTCAAATCACATGTTCTCAGCCTCAGGAGAAGGCAATGGCAAATCTCTTCTGAACAAATCTTGCCAAGAAAACCCCATGATAGGGTTGCCTTAGCATCGCCATAAGTCAGAAGTGACTTGAAGGCACACAACACACACATAAATGTTCTTACATTAGTGGTTGCACTTTCTTGAAGGTTGTGCAAGAGTGGCATCCTATTCAGTGTTCCATAAGCTCTGCCATAAGCCATTAAACCAGCATATATGATGGCTAGGAGTAGTTCTAGCAGTGGGTAGGATTGACTGTTGTACAGTGAGAGAGTGTAGACCCATGCCAATACTTTGCAACTGGTTGTATAATAGTGCCCTCCAGAAATTATAGTTTAGCTATGCTGGAATAATTTTATACTATGTAACTGATGAACAAGACCTCAACACAGGAGTCCTAACTGATGACCTGACTATTAGGACACAGGAGTGACATAGACAATGGCTTGGAGAAAGAGATGGCAGCTGAGTCAGTAGTGTCACCCTCTGAAACACCAAAAATTGTTTCTTGACAGCTCAAGGCCAACAAGAACTACCATATGAGTCCAAGACACCTGCACTTATAAATCAGCAGCTTAGGCTGGACTTCAGCAAGTATCAGTATTCTTTCCCAGTCCAAATAACAGATAGTGTGCTTGACAAAAGGCAATAGAGAGAGAATCAAGTGTCAGGCTCCTAGCCAGAGGACTGTCCATTTAAGGGTCAGCTTCAGCAAAGGGTGAGGTCTCAGAGAAGTAGTCATGCTCATGCATGGTAAAAGGCAAAAGTGAGAAACAAGGCTATCCATATGCTGTTTGACTTAAATGCCAACCTAAAAATGAGGACATTGTAATCTAACAGTGTCTTGTGCAGGGTTGGGAATTATATGGCCTCTTAATGTTATTGGAATGCAAATCCTAAAAGCCCTTACTAGTATAGCCAGTTGTGAGAACACTAGAAGCTGCAGGGCAACATCTGATGTGTATGTGCATCTGTCTTTGAGTCACCTGCCAACGTACAGCAACCCTATAAATTTCACAGGATTTTCTTAGGCAGGGATTGTTTTGTTAGTTCCTTCATCTGAAATATAGCCTACAGCACCTTGTATTCATTGGTTGTTTCTCCATCAAAGTACTGATTACAATTGATCTGGCTTAGCTTCCAAGATCAGATAGGATCTGGTGCCTTTAGGGTATTTAGATTTTCTGGAGAAATGCATAATTCCCAACCCTGACCAAGAGGCCCAGAATCCATTTCTAGTTTGAACACATCTATCTAGGATTTTGAAGGAATTTCTCTTGCTTTCTGCTTCAGCTTTATAATATTGGCATAGCTACATACTCTCTGCCTACCTGAGACCCACCTGAGTGACATTTAGAACACCACTTTGCTGTAACATAACAATGTCTTCCAGTATTTTGTCAGGCTAAGAACGGGAAAAGTTTCTTTTTAAAAGTATTTAGTTATAGCTATAGTTGCAAGCAGTTATTTATCATTAAAAAGTAGCACTTTACTTTCCTGATTCTCAGAAGTAACTACTATAACCATTAGTTTTTAGTTAATTTCAAACAGCATCTATTTTTTATCCATAGCGTGATTCAGCACTTTTAATATGTGATATTTTTTCTCCACCAAATGATGGAAGAGGCCACACCCTAACAGAAAGTGACAATTATACCACAAAAGAAGTTAATTTCTTCCTCACTTTGTTACAATGGTAAAGAACTGTAATTATCTTAGTAACAGAAATGGGCATTGATTAGTATTAACTAACTGTTTATAATTAACTACTTAACAAGGCCTGGTGTTGCATCTTTTATAGTTCACACTGTCTGATAATCTCCTGAAGCCTCACCATCTAATATTGATGTCAGCATTTTGATAAGGGCCATTTGCACTGTAAAATGCCTGGTCCATGGTGAGTGTCAATAATTTTATGCTATCAAATTACTTTTTTGCAGATGCCAGATGAACCGTGCTGTCTTGGTTCAATGGACAACTTCAGAAATATCAGGATTGTTATTGGAATTGTTACTGTAGCTATTTAATAGCATACCAAAATCTAGGAGACTCATACATACTGTTAGTTATCTGAAATTGACTTTAGTCTTTACTGAATGTTGTGGATTCGTAGATCTAACAAGTATTTGGGGAAAATCAAATAAATTAGCACATGTTTTTAGAGGGACATTTTATGAATTTATACTGTATGCTTAACAATCAAAAGTACTTGGTTTTTCCATACTCTCTCTCTATGTCTGTCTTAAAAACCAATTTTTTATTGTTATCCAGCAGTTGTCTCCATAGTTGTCTTGGATGCTTTTTTTGCTTTTGGGGTTTGAGAACCATAGCATTGTATCTTTTGAAAAATAAATGCATAAAGATGCTTTATACAGACTACTGGGCCATCTAAACCCATATTTTGTTTGCTTTGACTGGCTGTAGCTTTCCAAGATATGCAGAGTAGCAACCCGAGACCATTTACCAAGAAATATGCAAGATTGAAAATGGGGTATGTTGCATGTTTTAATATGAAGAACAGGTGTGCTACCTACCACTGAGTGGTTTATTTTCCTTTCAGTAGTTGGCCAGTCTTGTCACCCATTTCTTAAAGGAAAGGCTTCTAATAGTCCCAATTGCACTAGACCCATTGAATCAATGGTATCATAACATAAGTTCCTTTGATTCAGTGGAGTTTCTCTAGCTAGGACTAACAACTGGATTTAGCTTTTCATTGTATTAACAGGAACACAAAGTTAGCTAAGCCATTGAATGACATATGAAAACTAATAAAGGAGGTACTGATTTCCACATTTGCAATCAATTCCCCAAAGTTTGGAATAGCACCCACAATTTAGGTTATCACTGGAAATGCACAAGCATCTGAATTATATTCACATCACTGTTCTCTATTCAACCCTTCTTGATAAACCTCCTTAATGATACAAAGCAAATAAGGTTTTTACAACCTGTCATTTTCATAATAAAGGAAGATGGTTGCTGCTACATTATGGTGATGCTTTGTGTGTCTATTGGGGGGGGGGGTGAGCAGTGTGAGTGGCCCTATATGTAACATAATATACAAGTTCTATCTTAACAGTGTTATTTTTGAGTAATAGAATCTGGAATTACAAGCTACATAAGCAATGGCAGAATAGAACCTCTTAAAACTTGTTCCAGGAAATTGCTTTTCTCATCTCAAAGAGCTTCAAGCAGCTGAAACATCTTCTAATTATTGTGAGCCAATGTAAAAGCTGGTAAACTTTTATCACAGGCCTATTACTGCAGTTGGCTGAATGCTCCTTAACCCTCACTATCCACCCTCAGTCACATGCACTGCACTTGGGAATAGATTTAGTATGCAGTATTGTTCTCCTTTTCTGACTCTACCCCTCTGAAAGACAGCCGCTTGCCCTGAAACATGTTGGAATCCAAGAGTTCATCAATTCTCATTTACTTTCTTACTTCTCTTTCCTGATGCCACAGAAAGCATTTTAAACAGAAGAGAACTAATGAGACTTCCTTCCAGCAAATGATTAGCTGGCCTTTGCTCAGAAGGTGAGTTTTTTAAAAAACACATCAACATATGTGTCTGTCTAGGTGGAAATGCATAATCTAGGTTATGGGTGAAGGCAGAGGACCACCAACCAACTGAATATTTGCCTTGATGGATACATAATCATTCTGAATGTTACTCAAAATTCCTGCAGCAGCATGGATCCTTCCAGCCATGGACATAGTGGTTTTTGCAGAAAGCAGCACCTTCAGATATTGGTTCAACATTGGAGAAAGATTTCAGTGGGGAAAGAGTATGGAAGGAGGAGTTGACCATTTCCTTGTTCTTGATTATGATCAGACCTATCCCCTATCTTTTGAGGAGAAAGAGGTGTGGCTAGGCCTTATGATTTTAAAACTTTTGAGTAGAATCTCAGAAAGTGCTGCTTGCTATGCAGGGAAGAAGAAAGGTTCACCTGCTGAAATTTCCAGAAACAGGAGCAGTGGCCTTCACCTTGTTGACACGTATCAATTGTCTTTCTACTTGGTGGAAAGTAAAGGATGACTAGCTTCTTACATGGTTTCAGTGTATGGACCTTATCACACGGGGGTCTGAAGCAGTCCCATCCCCGTGGCATCCCCGTCCCATGGCGCTTCCTTTCCCCGGGTGATCAAACGACATCGCAGGGAAACCCCGCCCATCCCCATCGCATCCCTGTCGCATCCCCGTCCCATGGCACTTCCTTTCCCCGGGTGATCAAACGACGTTGCAGGGAAACCCCGCCCATCCCTGTCGCATCCCCGTCTCATCCCCATTCTTTTGGATTCCTGGTCGAAATGGGAATTACATTTCCCGCGACCGGAAGGAAGCGCAATGGGACGGGGATGCGACTGCTTGGACCCCGTGTGATAAGGTCCTATGCCAGGCACTTAGGCTATATTTCAGAGGAAGGAAGTGGCAAAACCACCTCTGAGTAATCCTTCCCTAAGAAAACCTTATGAAATCCATGAGGTTGCCATAAGTTAACAGGCAGTTTTAAGGCACACCCACCCACCCCCCACCCCCCACACAAGCAACCATCCTATGGCCACAGAGCACCTGGAACAATGGTGGTTGGTATTCACACTGGTAATGGTTGGAAAAGAAAAAGCATCCACAAATTATGTTCAAAAGCACCTGGCAGTGTGAAAGCTACCTATTTATCATTCCCACACATGCAGGTTTTGTTCACAATAATGATGAATGGGTTTGGCTTGGGAAGCTTGAAATTTCATGAAGATATCAATGGTTTAGCTCTCATAGCATTTGCAGGAAATATTTTGACAGGAAAACATTCAAATAATTTGAGGATACAGATGGTTGGGTTATGAAGTCTCAAGAATATCTCAAGACTGCAGATACCATGATAATGCACCATGTTGCTTGTGGCTTATATGCAAATCTCTACAAAATGTAACAGATTTGGTAATGGACACCAGCATTTTGTGATCAGGAATTTAAAAAATTAGAACAGAGATGGGCAACTTGTGGACCTCCAAATGTTTTCGACTGCAACTTCCATGATGCTGTGTCATTGGCTATGCTAGCTTGGACTGATGGAAACCGGAGCCCAATGATACCTGGATGGCCAAATGTTGCTCGCTCCTGTCCTACAACCATCGTGGTAGAACCACAATATTTGATCTCATGTCCATCTGTAAGGATGCCAGCAATTCTGGGGAGTGCAGCACTAGGTTACTGAAGATGGCAGTGAGATAAACAGACCTAGTAAGAGAAACAAACAGGGAGCTGAAACATCAGTTGTTTGTTTTAAAACTATGTGAAACTTGGGCACAGTCATACATAAATATGATCCTCTTAGAGGCTGTATGAGCTGGCTTGGGAGCAGTGTGGGGGTGTGGCATTTGGACGATGCACTCCCCGATGCCACCCCAAGCTGGCATCATGTCACCTGCCTGACTGCATGGTGGGCAGCATTACGGTGCTCTTTTGGTGATCACACATCACATACCCAAAGGACCATGGAAAAGTGCTGCTGCAGTGCCAAGTGTGCCCTTTTTCTGGGCCAAAAGAAGTGTCATTTTCCTGCTTTTTTTGGCTTCGAAAAACACTGGATTGGGGCCACGGTGTGCAGTTGTCACAGCCCTGATCCGACACTCAAAGGGGCAGCACAGAGCCACTGTTTTGGGGTGGTCTGCTTCACCCCTAAGTTTCATTTTATCTCTTTACTCATCAACATCATAACTAGAAAATGAGTACACAGGAGCTAAGATCAGTACCCTAACCATCCCCATGTAGCAATTCTCCATGGGTGACCATGTTCTTTATTGTTTTTACCCTCTCGTAGTTCAACCACTATAAGCCTGTATATCTATGTCCCTACTTGTGATGAAACACTTTGCTTTTTGTGTTCAACAAGATAATAACTCATAATTCAGTAGCTTTAACCTCTTGGGTTGATGCCTTGTTTGTTCAAAAAGAAAGGGAAGGTCTTGCATTAAAACAGAGGGATCAAAAGAGAATTCTGTAATTACCAGCCACTAAATAAAGAGCAGGGTTGTTTCCTCAAATGCCAAGGCACTTGTATAATTAGCTGATAAAATACAAATGAATGATTTCCCAACAGTCAACGAATGACTGGAAAGGAGGGGACATGCCAGCAGGAGGCTCACTCTTTTTGCTTTTTAGCTTCATTTCCTTTTTCTTCATTCAATAGTGCTGCTTGACTAGAATTCTGGTTCTTTTTATTTCAAGAATTATGCTTTGTATCTGGGGTACATCGAGTGTTATTCACTTAGGGTGTGAGTGGGAGGTGGACTTTTCACATCAAATATTGGGTGAACTGCCATTAGTTGAAAATTTTGTACTGCTCTCTGTGGGTTCAAATCTCATACTTGGAATTGAAAAAGCAAGCATGAGGGCCAGAAGCCTGCACCTATGGGCATTATTTGCCTTGATCAAGAGGGAAGGCTAGTGGGATACTATGATTAGGAATGGAAATAATATATTTGAAAAATGGTTTAAATGTTTGAGTGTTGGAAAACCTTGGCAAAGAGAATCCTGGGCTGGCAAGAATCTTTATAGCGTAGATCTTATTTGACACAAAAGTGACACATTTTCCTCCCCACACAGAAAACATCACTTTCTGTGCAAGACACATAGACTACTGCCACACTGCAGAATTAATGCAATTTGACATCACTTTAACTGTCATGGTTCCATCCTATGGAATCCTAGGATTTATAGTGTGTTGTGGCATGAGAGCTCTCTGACTGAGAAGGCTAAATATCTTACACAATGCCAAATCCCAAAATTCTATAGCATTGAAGCATGGCAGTTAAAGCAGTGTCAGACTGCATTAGTTCTGCAGTGTAGATGCTGCCATAATTTTCTGTGCCAGAAACAGCATTTTCAGCACATGAAACAATATTTCTACACAGGCATGTTATTTTCTGTGCTAAAATGTTGTTTCCTGTACATAAATTGTCTTTTCTGTGTACCTCTCCCTTCCATGAACAGATTTAGAGCAGAGAAACCCACCCTGAACACATCTTGCAAAACAACAAAAACAAACAAACCAGCAACACTTTGATAGGTTTGACTTAGGGCTGCTATAAATCAGTAATGACTTCAAAGAAACAACAGCAACAAAAGTCTCAAACTACAGCACTTTCTACACAGGAAGTGCATTTTCTGTGCAGAAAATAATATTAAATAAAAGAAACAAATAAAATAAAATTTCTGCACAGAACTATTATTTGCTGTACATAAAATATTTCTTGTGTAGAAAATGCTTTCTCTGTGGCAAAATGTGTGAATCTTGCACTGAATAAGAATTTTGCACAGTGTTTTGCTGTGAATTTCTCACACCAAGTGGGAAATTGTGAAAATTACTTGTTCCTTCCTTCGAGAACAAAATTAGTGAAGAATTGCATCCTTAATTGTGATAACACTCAGATCTTGTACAATCTCATTGTTGGCTTAATACATTTTACTGACTCCTTCCCATGCTAGACATGTCATTAGATGTTTTTTCAGTACTGGCAATGGGACAGCATCCTTCAGTTCATCTGCTGGCAACAAGCTAAGTTGATATATATAATTGACCCTCCACATTTGCAACTTTGACTTTTGTGGATTTGATTGTTCATTGGATTTGATTAATTTTTTTATATACTTTCTTTTTTCTTCAAATATATACATATCTTTCCAGTAATGTACATTAGAATTTGCTTAATTACATAAAATACTACCCCTAAAACTCTACTTCCTCAATGTCTCTTGTGAGGTCATCCTTTCTTTCCAACCATATCTATTTGAATTTGTTGTTCTTTTGTTCTTTTATGATATATACCCATATATCTACAGTAGTCACAAAGTTTTATATTCATGTGATGCACAGTTCATCTTATTTCTCTGTCATCCTATTACTCTACCTATAGTTTAATTCCATCTGTTCTTGCAAAATTTATTTACTGGAAGCCATTCTTTCTCAATTATGTTCATATCCTTCTGCTTCAGATGAGCCATCAAAATATCAATTTCCATAATTTCTGATAATTTTAGCAGCCAATCATCTAATGCAGGAAGTTCATTATTTTTCTATTTTTGTGCAACCAAAAGTCTTGCTGCCGTTATCATATAGAATAAAATTCTCCAGTGTTTCCTTTCTACATGAGATCAGATCTTATTTAACATATTAAGTAAATACATTTCTGGTCTCAGTTCATAGTTTATTTTGAATATCTTTTCAATCGTTATGTGAATCTGTTTTCAAAAGATCTTTAGTTTTGGCATCACCCCCACATATGGATCCATGTACCTCCCTTTTCTTGGCATTTCCAACATTCATTAGAATTCATCTTATATATCTTTGCATTTTTACTTGGTGTCAAGTACCACCTATGCTCCATTTTGAAATAATTCCCCCTCAAGTCCTGTGCCCTTTGTAATTTTTTTTTGTTTTATTTCTGGCGTAACTCCAGTTCTCTAATCCAATGACCTGGTCACAATCTGATGCCCATTTTATCATCTCATCTGAAATCAAATCATCTTCCTGTTCTTTTTTCCTTAAATATTTATATAAATTTGATGTTCTTTTCCTTGGATCAAACTGAATTTTATTTATTTCCAAAGTTTCATATTCAAATTCTTCTATTTTTTTGATCCATCAGGAATCTTTCTTTTAGTTGCAAATATAAGAACCAATGCATTTCATGATCAAGCTGATGCAATTCATTTATTTCTCTCATTTCATACTTATTTGGATGGACTTTATTCAATATATCTTTATATGTAAGCCATCTATCAACCAATTTTTCCATCTTCCAACAAATGCTTCTTGTAGTGACACCAAAAGAGGTTTTCCTTTGTAAGTTTTCTTCTTAAAATTCTCCCAGACTCTTAATAAAGCTTTTTTAAACAATGTAATGCTGAAATTCACTGTGGACAGATGCTTTCCCATACCAAATATATGCATGCCAACCAAAATTATTGTTAAATCCTTCCAAGTTCAGTAATCTAGTGTTATCTAGTACAGTCCAATTGCCAATCCAATTTAATACACTTGCTTGATAATATAATTTTAAATCAGGGACACCTCCTCTTCTTTTTGTCTTGTCATAGTTTTCCATTTTTTCCTTGGTTTCTTATTATTCCAAATACATTTCCTTAGATCTGTTTCCCATTCTTGAATCGGTTTGTTGCTACTTAATATAGGAATGCTTTGAAATAGAAACTTTATTTTTTGGCAAGATTATAATTTTTATTGCTTCAATCCTTCCTGATACAATTAGTTGTAATTTTTGCCATTTCTCCAAGTCCTTTTTAATGTCTTTCCATAACACTTTATAGTTATTGTCAAAAAGATCCATGTTCTTCGTAGTTCTCCAAATTCCAAGGTATTTGTCTTGTATTTTACAATTTTAACCAATTTCTATCCTTTGGGCTTCTTCTTTAGTTAAACTTTTAGTTATAATTTGTGTCTTTTTCCTATTGATGTTAAAACCAGAGATCTTACCAAATTCTTCTATTACATTGAAAAGTTTTCCCAATTGATGGTTAGGCTCATCCAAAATAATAACCATATTGTCAGCGGATTCCTGAAGCTTATATTCTATTCCTTTAATTTTTAGTCCTTTTATGTCCTCCTCATCTCTTATTCTATTCACCAATATTTCTAGGCCTTTTTTGATGGCAAATGTACTAGTTCTATTACCATTTACAATTAATTGAGCCATTTGTTTTTCATATATTTTTCTTATCCAGGACACAAAATTTGTCCTCATTTCCATCCTTTCAGTATTTCTATTATGTAACTCAAGCTCACATTGTCAAAGGCCTTTTCAGCATCAACAAAAATTAGTTGCAGCTTTTTATCATTATGTTTTTCATAATATTCCAATATGTCCAGAATTAATCTTATATTTTTCTTCATCTGTCTAGATGGGAGAAATCATGATTGGTCTTCATTTATATATTCAGTAATTACTCTCTTTAGTTTTTCTTCTAAGATGATTGCCATTATCTTATAATCCATGCTCAATAGAGATATTGGTCTATAATTTGTGAAATCTTTTACATCTCTTCCTTCTTTTGGTAGCAATGTAATGTTCTCATTTTTCCATGTTTCTGGAATTCCATTGTTTTTAATGTCATTTAATGTCTTTGTAGTGGTATTTTTATCTCCTCATAAAATTTCTTATAATACCAGGCCATGAATCCATCTGGTCCTGGAGCTTTGTTTATTTTTCATCGCTTTACCACCTCTTCTATTTCATCAATAGTAAAAGCAGCATTCAATATTATCTGATGTTGCTTTTTTACATGCTGAATCTTTTGTTTATCCAAATAATCTCTTATTGCTTGCAAATCTATATTTTCCTTGCCATATAAATTTGTGTAAAACTTCAAAAAAGCCTGTTTGATCGCTTCCTGTTTAATAAACAAATTACCTCCTTCTTTGATACTTGTTATTAATCTTTTTTTCTTCTTTGCATAACCTATTCACCAACCACTTCCCTGATTTATTTGCATTTTCAAAATGTCATTTTATATACTTCATTTTCCTTTCAATTTCTCTTATCAACATCTTATTTAATTGCTGCATAAGCCACTTCAAATGTTTATTTTTTCTATCATTTGTAGGGTCTTAACCTAAATTCACCTCTGCTTCCATAATTTCTTTTCCCAACTTCTCCAAATCCCTTTAATATTTGTGCTTTAATTCCATTCCTCTTTGTATCAAGAACCCTCTCATATAAGCCTTACTTGCATCCCAAACTGATTTCATCTTGATGTCTTTTGTTATATTATCTACAAAAAATATCTCAGTTTACTTTTAGTTTGTTCAAGAAATTTCTCATCATTTAGAAGAGATTCATTTAATCTCCAATTGAATTGTTTTTGCCCTAGTTCCATTGTGAGAATAAAGTTGTGATCAGAAATCAATTTAGGTAAAATCTCCATTTTCTTTGTTTTTGATATAAGTGTACTAGAAAGGAGATCCATGTCTATTCTTGATGTAGAATTATGACACTCTGAAAAAAAAGTATGTCCTTTCTCCTCCGGGTATAACCTTTACCACACATCAATCAGGTTCTTTTCCTCTTTTAATTAAAAAAAAATACTTTGGACGTTTCCCCTGATTCTTCTTAATGTTTTTTTGTTGATATTCTATCTCTGTTGGGGGTCTACGACCCCATTCCAATCTCCTAGAATAATGATTTTTCTCATAGTCCAACTTTCATAGTTCCTCAATTCTCATTAAAAAAAACTGTCACAATTTTTTGTGGTGCCTATATGCCTACAATCAAGTATTTCACACCTTTAATTTTAACTTCATTGTCTATATAGTGGCCTTCTTCATCACTGCATATTTGTTCTGTATGTAAAGTACCACTCCTCTTTTCCTTTTAATGTTCAGTGCTGCAAAATATTGGCCTAGTTTTGGATTGCTTAAATATTTTGAGTCCTTTTCCTTTATTTTCACCTCTTGTAGGCATACTATGTCCAGATTCTTTTTATTCAAATAATGAAAAAACTTTACTCTTCTTATATTTTGAATTTAGTCCTTTTACATTTCATGATCCAAATTTCAACTCCATTTCTATTTTCTTTTAATTGTAATATATCTCTATTTCTTATAAAAATTTAAGTTAATTTATTAATCTCTGATTGCTCCTGCTTCTTCACCTCCTGCTTCTTCTTCACTCTTCAATTTTTTACTTCCAGATTCTGTGCTGTCTTGCTCTGAATCTTCTTTTTCTCCTCCTCCTCCTCCTCCTCCTCCTCCTCCTCCTCCTCCTCCTCCTCCTCCTCCTCCTTGATCTTTATCTGTTTCTTCTTCCTTCCTTTCAGCTCTTGTTTTCCCAGCATGTAGCTGGGAGCTGAGAGGTGTGTGCCTTGGTCCTCCCCCTCCTCCTTCCCTTGGAACACCAGGGACGCTGAAGAGAGGCTATTTAGTCCCTCTCCAACCCTAACACCAGCATCAGCAGCGTGTAGCTGGGAGCTGAGAGGTGTGTGCCTTGGTCCCCCCCTCCTCTTTCCCTTGGAACACCTGGGATGCCGAAGAGAGGATATTTAGTCCCTTCTCCAGCCCGAACACCGGCAACAGCAGCATGTAGCTGGGAGCTGAGAGGTGTGTGCCTTGGTCCTCCCCCTCCTCCTTCCCTTGGAATACCTGGGGTGCTGAAGAGAGGCCATTTAGTCCCTCTCCAGCCCGAACACCAGCAACAGCAGCATGTAACTGGGAGCTGAGAGGTGTGTGCCTTGGTCCTCCCCCTCTTCCTTCCCAGCTATTTCTCTCAGAGGATGCCGAAGAGGTGGTTAGCGGCAGCAGCGGAGTCCAGAGGATGCTGAGAAGGCTTTAAAAGGACCTCCCAGCCTAATTCCACCACCACCTCCCTCAGAGGATGCTGAAGAGGCAACTGGATTCCTTGCCTGCTCCTTCCCCCTTGGGAACATCTGGTTTCAGAGGGAGTTTTTTAGCCGCTGTAGGCCCAACCACCGACCAAGCAATGATGGCACAGGAGAGGAGAAGCTGGTGTCTGAACTCTTTGTTTGCCCCCTCCCTCTCAGGAACATTTGACCATATAAGATGCCCAGCTTGTATATTTATGGGTATCATGTGGTGAGACCTCAGGAGCTTATAAAACAACAAATTAAATGCAACATAATGAGGGAGAGTGGATAAATAATTCTCTGGGGGCAGAAATTGAGGTGTTATGGGGCAGGGGAAGATATGGCGAGCACGGGATGGTGACTTGTTACAAAAGAAGGCGGGTTTGAAGTTTAAAAGTGATCCCGCCTTCAGACCACTCAAAGTAAGTTGGGGAGCTTACCAACCTTGCCACAGAACCACACCTTGCTCCTTTGTAATGCCAGGTCAGTGAAAAATAAAACTCATATCATCCATGATCTTCTCATGGATGAGGATGCCGACCTGGCATGTTTTACAGAAACCTGGCTGGGGGAGGATAATAATAATAATAATAATAATAATAATAATAAGTTTTATTTATATCCCGCTCCTCTGCTGGGCAATCGGAGTGGCGAACAAGATTAAAAAGAACAAAGTCAAAACAATTCCATCTCACCCTCAATCCCTAACCCACCCACCCCATAAAATCAAATTAAACTGTATTAGAAATAAAATAAAAATAACCAGCAGTAATTTAAAACCATTAAACAAACAAACAAATAATAGAGGATGGGAGCAAAAGAACAATCATTCTCAAATTGGTCGGGAAAGTTATTCTGGGAAGGCCTGTTGGAAAAGATCCATCTTTACTGCTTTTCTTAAAGCAGTCGAGCATGGTAATAAGACGGATCTCATCCGACAGGCCATTCCATAATCTCGGAGCAGCGACAGAGAAGGCCCTCTGGGAGGTCTGCGACAATGTAGTTTTCATAGGGCAATAGCAGGTTCCTCCCAGAAGACCGAAGTGTGCGGGGGGATCGTATGGGAAGAGGCGGTCCCGAAGATAAGTTGGACCCAAGCCATGTAGGGCTTTAAAGGTAAAAACCAACACCTTGTACTGTGCCCAGAAAATAATCGGCAGCCAGTGGAGAGACTTCAGCACTGGAGTTATGTGCTCTCTCCTAGATGTTCCGGTAACCAGCCTGGCTGCCATATTTTGGACCAATTGAAGTTTCCGGGTTAGGCACAAGGGTAGCCCCATGTAGAGCGCATTACAGAAATCCAAATGTGAGGTTACCAGGGCATGTATCACAGTTTCAAGATCCTCATGTCCAGGAAAGGGCGCAGCTGGCGTATCAGTCGAAGCTGATAACAGGCACTCCTGACCGTCGCATTCACCTGACTAGTCATGTGAAGTGACGAATCTAGGAGCAACCCCAGACTGTGAACACAGTCCTTGGAGGAGAGTGTGACTCCATCCAGGACTGGAAGGTGTATTCCCAAGCCTGGTTTCAGGCCCGTCACTGTTAGTACCTCCGTTTTGTCTGGATTCAGTTTCAATCTGTTTTTCCTCATCCAATCCATTACCGTCTTAAGACAATCATTGAGAGGAGAGACGCCATCTGAGGTCTGGGCAGACAATCGGGCCATGGAGAGATATATCTGGGTGTCATCAGCGTACTGAAGACACCGTGCTCCATGCCTCTGAATGATCTCTCCCAGCGGCTTCATATAGATATTAAATAGCATTGGGGACAGAATGGCACCCTGAGGGACACCACAATTAAGCTCCATTTTAGAAGAGCAACTGTCCTCTAGCCTCACCCTCTGGGATCTGCCCGAGAGAAAAGAGGGGAACCACTGAAGAACAGTGCCTCCCACTCCTAATTCTCTCAGGCATTCCAGTAGAATGTCGTGATCTATAGTATCGAAGGCTGCTGAGAGGTCCAAGAGCACCAGCAGGGTCACACTACCCCTGTCGATGCCCAGGCGGAGGTCATCAGCCAGAGCAACCATGGCAGTCTCAACTCCATATCCTGTCCTAAAGCTGGTTTGAAATGGATCGAGATAATCGGTTTCATCCAAGACAGCTTGGAGCTGGGAAGCAACTGCCCTCTGGATCACCTTGCTTAAGAAAGGCAGCAGGGAGACCGGCCTATAGTTATTCCTGTCCAGGGGATCCAGGGAAGGCTTTTTCAGGAGGGGTTTAACCACCGCCTCCTTTAAACAGGATGGAACAGTGCCCTCCCTGAATGACACGTTAATGGTATCCTGAAGGAATACCCTCAACGCGTCTCCCCCCTGGAAGACCAGCCAAGATGGACACAGATCGAGAGGGCAGGTAGTCTTCCTCATGTTACTAAGGAGCTTGTCCACGTCATCGGTACTCACAAATTGAAGCTGATCCAGTAAAATATCATCAACGGAGTTGCTGGATACTCCACCTACAGATTCTGTCAAAACACTGGCGTCCAGGTTGGCTCTTATTCGAGAGATTTTATATTTGAAGTAGATGTTAAAAGCATCACAGCAGGCTGTTGTAGGGTTAAGTAGAGGGTTCTGCACAGGAGGTACCTGCGTCAGTTCCCCCACCACCCTAAACAGCTCTGCTGGACGAGACTCTGCAGACGCTATGCGTGCAGAGGAGAAAAGTCTCTGTGCTGCACGCAGTGCCTCCCGATAGGAATCAAGATGTTTCCTATAGCGAGTTCTGTCAGATAAGAGCCGAATCTTCCACCGTTTGCGCTCTAGTCATTGTCCAGCTCGCTTCATCCTCTTAAGCTCCTCTATATACCAGGGCCTATGATTAGGAGCAGGCTGGAAAGGACGCTTGGAGCGATTGTGTCGATAGCCTTGGTGAGATCGGTGTTCCAGGTGTCAACCAAGGCTTCGACAGGGTCACCGGTGTTACCAACCATTAAACCCTCTAAGGCCTTCTGGAAACCAATTGGTTCCATTAGCTTTCGAGGACGGACCATTCTAATAGGTCCGCCACCCCTGGGGATAGTGCCATTACCTGGAATCAGGCTCTCCCAGCTGGGTAGTCTGTGTTTGAGCAGGTGAGGGAAAGTGGGCAGGGGAGAGGCATGGCTCTGGTTCACAAAAATAACCTTTCCTTGACCAGGATACCTATCCAGAAAACAGACCATTTCGAGAGTATGTACCTGAGCCTGAAGACCAAGGATAGTATAGGGATTTTGCTGGTATACCGTCCACCACGTTGCCTAACAGATTCCCTATCTGAGCTGACACAGCTGGTCTCGGAGTTGTTGCTGGAGTCACCTAGACTTTTAGTTCTGGGTGACTTCAACATTCTTCTCGAGACCAGTTTAACAGGTGCGGTTCGGCAGTTCATGCATTCCATGATGGACATGGGCCCATCCCAATTGGTTCATGGGCCCACACACTTGGCAGGCCATACTCTCAATGCGCTCTTTAGTATGGAGTAGGCATATCCATGGGCAGAGGTAAAAAAACACCTCCGCACTGTCATGGACGGATCATTTCCTGGTCAAGGCTTAACTAAGAGCCACTGTCCAACCCACCGGGGGTGGAGGACCTATTAGAATGGTCTGCCCTCGAAGGCTGATGGTGCCAATTGGATTCCAGAAAGCCTTGGAGGGTTCCTTGGTTGGTAAAGCCGATGACCCTGTCGAAGCCAGGGCTATTGACATGATCGCTCCCAAGCGTCCTTTCCAACCCTCTCCAAATCGCCATCCCTGGTTCACAGAAGAACTTAGCAAAATGAAGCGGGTTGGACAACGACTAGAGTATACCTGGTGGAAGACTCAACTCTTATCTGGCAGAACTTGTCATAGGCAATTCCTTTATTCTTATCGAGAGGCAATGCAGGCAGCGAAGAAGTCTTTTTCCTCTGCCCGTATTGCGTCTGCGGAATCTCGTCCAGCAGAACTGTTTAGGGTGGTAAGGGAACTGTCACAGGCTCCACCTGTACAGAACCCTTTACTTAACCCAACAACAGCCTGCTGTGACACTTTTAACAACTATTTCGCAGATAAAATCTCTCAGATAAGAAATGACTTAGATGCCAGGATTTTAACAGAAGTGATTGACGAGGTGTCCAGTCAACCCATTTATGAGATTAAACTGGATCAATTTGAGTTGGTGAGTACTGATGACATGGACAAGATCCTTGGAAAAGTAAGGAAGATGATGTGCCCCTCAATCCCTGCCCATCATGGCTGGCTGTCCAGGGGGGTCATGCCTTGATGGCCTTCCTCAAGAGGGTCATCAACGCATCCCTTAGGGAAGGCATTGTACCATCAAATTTAAAGGAGGCGGTCATTGGACCACTCCTGAAGAAACCTTCCCTGGACCCCCTGGATATGAAGAACTATAGACCAGTTTCACATTTACCATTCTTGGGCAAGGTGATTGAGTGAGCCGTCGCCTTCCAACTCCAGGTGATCTTGGATGAAACCGATTTTCTAGATCCATTTCAAACCGGCTTCAGACCTGGATATGGGGTGGAGACGGCCATGGTCACTTTGGTATATGACCTGCGCCTTAGCACCGACAGGGGAAGCGTGACCCAGTTGGTGCTACTGGACCTCTCAGTGGCCTTCGACACGACATTCTACTGGAACGCCTGAGAGAATTAGGAGTGGGAGGCACTGTTCTTCAGTGGTTCCCCTCTTTTCTCTCGGGCAGATTCCAGAGGGTGGTACTCATCAAAACCTGGGCAAAAATATGGTGTCCCTCAAGGAGCCATTCTGTCCCCGATGTTATTTAATGTTATTTAATATTTATATGAAGCTGCTGGGAGAGATCATTAGGAGACATGGAGCAGGATGTTACCAATATGCGGATGATACTCAAATATTCTGCTCCATGTCTCGATCAGATGCCATGATGGCTGATGGCGGTTCTCCCCTCAATCAATGTCTCGAAGTGGTAATGGACTGGAGGAGGAAAAACCGACTCAAGTTGAATCCAGACAAAATGGAGGTACTTACGGTTGGGGCCCCCAAACCAGAGATTGGGTTGCGACCGCCAGTCTTAGATGGGGTCACGCTCTCCACCAAGGACTGTGTCTACAGTCTGGGGGTGCTCCTGGACTCGTCGCTTCACATGACAGATCAGGTGAATGCGGCAGTCAGGAGCTCCTGTTATCAGCTTCAGCTGATATGCCAGCTGCGCCCTTTCCTGGAAGTAAGGGACCTAGAAACCATAGTACATGCACTGGTAACCTCACGACTTGACTTCTGTAACACACTCTACATGGGGCTACCCTTATACCTAACTCGGAAACTGCAATTAGTACAAAACATGGCAGCCAAATTGATCACCAGAACATCAAAAGGTGATCATATCACTTCCATCTTGAAATCATTGCACTGGCTGCCAGTTAGTTTCCAGGCACAGTATAAGGTGTTGGCATTGACCTTTAAAGCCCTACATGGCCTGGGCCCATCTTACCTAGACTGGCGATGACCTCCCAGAGGACCTTTTCTGCCGTGGCCCCCAGATTATGGAATGCCTTGCTGGAGGAGATCCATCAAATAACCAACTTAGATGGCTTTAAAAAAGCCATCAAGACGGATCTCTTCTGGCAGGCATTTCCGGAATAACAAATTCTCTCTCCCCCCCACAGATAGTTTCTTCCAAGATGTCTACAGTTGCCGCTGTCTGTTCATGTTAGATGTTTATTGTTTTATTGTAATTGAGATTTTAATCTGTATAACGATTTAATACATTTTTAAGGGGGGTTATTTTGTCATTGATTGTATGGGTGTATTCTTTTTAACTTGTAAACCGCCTTGGCAGCCTCGGCTTAAGGTGGGGTATAAATAAAGTTTTATTTATTATTTTATTATTCTCTCTCATTCTTGCACGTCTTTTTCTTTATTTGCTCTCAGTTTCCTTAAGAAATCTTTCACTTTTTGTATAGAGTTAATTCTATACCTTCTTTGCCTAATGACAGAGGTGGCCACGCACCATCCTCCAGATTATCCAGTCCTCACCCCAGATAAAAATTGGAGTCCCCTAGCAGAATGACCTGCATTCAATTCTTCTACCCAGTGTTCAACAATGTTCATCATTATGGATCCATAAACACTTGTGGACTTTGTTCTATGTCATATCTGTGTAATAGTTTGAGACCCATGACATAGTGCTATTAATTGGCAAATGCAAGGAGGTGCCACTCCTGTTTTCATTGAAATTACTGTTGTATCAACTATATAAATAACAGGAAAATGCACTTTCCAATGTCTTCCTTGGAAACTCAGGCATGAGACTGATGAACAGTAATGCAGATACGAGAGCCAAAACATGTAATGGAATATTGAAACTTTTTAAAAATGAAACACATGAAGTTCCTTCTGGTACAGATTCTTATTGTAAGATCCTTTACCACATAGACATGGATTTAGTTTATATCTGCTATTTCCTGTAGCTGAAAATGTAAGGCCTGTGTAATTTTTATTCCCCATTGTACTTGGTTATTCAATGACTTACTGAGAAAGGATGGTCTCTGAAATGTGTAGATGCAAAGAGTGTCACCTGTCTATAAGTGTGCTGCTCCACTTGATTTCTAGCTATAGTATTCCAACATTAATTTACACATCTGTGCTCAGCACTTGCTGTCTGTATCTCTCTTAAATCATGTGACTGCCTCTGATGAAAAGTATTCCATACCCCTCCAATGTCTTGATTTGGCAATGACAGTCCTGAACAACATTCTATTGCCCACTTTTCCAGCTGCTTTTGAAATGTCCCTGTTAATCTCTCCTCTTCCTGTCCCTCTTTGTCCTCAGCTTTCTTTAGTTGCAAACTGAGTTCAAAGTGCAAAAGTAATTTGTATTCAATTAATTCAGCAGGGAGTAGAGGAGAGGAATTGGAGAGCTTGCCTTTCACAGTAGGTTCAGACAAAAGCAAACTGGTGAAGGTCCTCCTAGCTTGTGTTTCTTCATTAATAACTTTGGTCATCTTGAGCAAACTCTGGTATTGCTTGGCCACCATGTCCTGGTTTTCATCTATGAAATACTGGAGAGTATGGTATCAGCCTCCTATTATAGCTTTTCTCTCTGCCTTAGGGGCTGCACAGAATGGCATAAAGAGCCGACCTGGAGGCAGAGTAGGGGTGTGGTGACTGCATGCCCAGCCGCCCTGATTCCTCCCCCACTCCAGCTTCACACTATGTGCCCCACTGAATGGTGGGAGGTGTCACAGCACTCCCTTGGCACAGTATCTACACATGCTATGCCAAAGGAGTGCAGAAAAGCCACCACAACAGCGGCAAGGGCACCCTTTCTGCAGCGCAAAAAAGAGCCGCTTTTTATGGCTTCTTTTTGTGCCACAGAACTGCTGGGTTGGGAGTGTGGTGTGCAGTTGCTGTGTCCCCAACCTAGCATTTTCAAGGGCAGTGCAGAGCCACCTATTAAGGGAGGTCTGACAAGCCCCTTGGTTCATCTGTGATGGCTGATTCACACATGTAGGGGGGCTTTTTACTGGAGATGTTTCATTTACCTTTTAAACTGTTTAAAAAAAAGATTTTAATGTGTTTTATTAGATGGTTTTAATTGTTTTTTTTAATTTTATTGTAAATGTTTTTGATTTTACTATTTTTGGAAGCTGCCTTGTGTCCCACTCTGGGAAAAAGGCTGCATATAAATGAAACAAACAAACAAACAAAATAATATTTAACTATTTGATGCTACATTCAGGAAGGCTATGACAAACATGGCTGCCTGAACCAGCAAAAAGTGGCTGCTGCACATTCATTAGGTTCTCAATCTTGTTCAAGATATTACCTTTATTAAGGGAATTTTCTTCTGATAATAGGTGAACTTCTCCAGGCCTTTGCAGACTGCCAGAAATAGTGCAAATCCAGTCCACTTTAAATTGAGGCACTGACCTGGCTCAGTGCTAGGGAATCATGGGAATTGTATTTTTTTCTGGGACATTGAGCCTTCTCTGTCAGAGAGCTCTGGTGCCACAATAAATTACAGTTCCCATGATTCCCTAGCACTGAGCCAGGGCAGTGCCTCAATTTAAAGTGGACTCAATTTGCACTATTTCTGGCAGTCTGCAAAGGCCCTCAATACAGCTGACTTTTTTTAAAAAAAATATGGCTTATTTTACAGCTGTTGTGATCCTCTCTATGTTACATTTTGGCAAGTCCATTTGATTTTCTTTTGATTTTGACTACATAGTTTGGGGAGATCAGCATTTAAACAACTCTTCTGCCAGTCCTCCTAGGGTCATACCTGTTAGGATATGGATGGGTTATACAGTCAAAGGTGAAATGTAGAGATGTGTGTGTGGAATTTTCCTCATGAGAACAACATCTAGAGAAACAAAGTAAATCTAACACCAGATGGCCAACACAGACATAAACGTGAACTTTCCCAAAGATAGAACTCATGGACACAGACTTTGTTATGGGTAGCAAGAGATATCAAAATAGGTCAACAATAGTTAGGCAGGGAAAGAAAACCACGTGGTGGATGATGAACAGCAAGAGGCTGGGTTAGCATACATCATACAGGCATTATCCAATTAACATAAGGTTAACACCTAGAAGGTGGAGTATGGGAAGGGCCTAGAGAAGCCTTTGTCTAGAATGTTATTATTCAAGATGTGAGTGCGTGAGCCTGCCTGGCAGCAGTGGTTTTAACTGCAACGAGTTGAGATCCTAAGCTTTTGGGATTGTTAAAGATGTAATCTTGCATGGCTGAACTGGACAAGTTCATCACAATGGATTTTACTTAGTTATCTTATTTTCTTCTATATGCATTAATAAACTATGCTTTTGGACTTTACAATGTGTCTTCTTGACTGAGGAAGACAGGATCCTGAAGAAGAGAAGCTGAGCCAGTTGATGGTAAGAGATACAAAGTGGCTGTGGATCACAGCAGCCAGCTTGTCTTGCAGATTCTGCTGGGTGTCAAAGAGCACAACTGCAACACCCATCATCCACACACTGACAAGGGTTACAGGTCCAGTTATGGCTGTTTTGCCAGAAAAGACTGTTCTGCCAGTTATGGCTAGTCTGCCAGTTAAGGCTGTTCCACCAGTTATGGCTAGTTTGCCAGATGTGGCTTGTCTGCCAGAGGACAAAGAGACCAAATGTCCAGAAGGAAAGGAGCCCAGAAGTCCAGATGGCAAGTCTGCATGGTGGCCAAGAGGCAAGACTGCCTATCCATGACTTCAGCTGTGCCAGGACAAGAGAACCATGCTTCAGCGTTTGCTGGGAAAAGCAGAGGTGGCTTCAAATCTTCTTCAGATGTAAGTAACAGTTAAAGTTTACTGTTAAGCTGTTTTTGCCTGATGGCAGAGTGCAGAACTCTTTAAAGACGGTTGTCTGAGAGATCTCCACTCTACAAACAGTAAGAAGCAGGGGAAAACATAGCCTGGACAGGTTGGAAATAGTGCGGGTTCAATGCAGTGAAAGTTTTTTTTCAAGCTGCAAACAAACTCTGTTAAGGGCCATTTTGTTTAAAATGGGTGCAGCTGGGTTACTTGAGTCACAGTTCATGTTGCAATGCATGGAGTTTTAATGCAGCAGGAATTGCTGGACACAGGTGGATGTCTAAGCTAAAAGAACTCATTCTGTTAAGCCTCTCTGAGTTACAGTTAAAGTTTTGGGAGAGGATGTTCTTCAGCAAAGGTTTTTGGGAAACTGAAGAGGAAATTCATGAATTCTGCACAGCTTTGTCATAAATGCTGTGGTCAAAGGACTTTACAGTTCTTGGAAGAAAATACAAAAAAAAAATCCCTGGTGAGGGTGAGATCTATGCTGTGGGGGGCTGCAGCAGTTTGCTGGATGCCAAAAAGTTCCAAAGGTTGGAACGTGATGAGCCAAGCAGTTTGCTTGAGGAAAAGCCAAAAATGTCAGCTTGTGGATGCCTGGGACAGCACCTGAGGTTTTCAAGGATATGCGTCCTGAAAAGGCAGCTGATGCACAGGTGAAAAACCAATGCTTTTACTGCGGCAGAGCAGGAGATTTGAAAATGGCAATGCAAGGAAGTTTGCAGCAATCAACAATCAACAACCCAGAGACTTTGAGGGAAAACAAAGGAACTACAGCTGTGATACAGAGCTGTGACAGTGTGACTCAAACAGGTGGTAAAAACCTGAGGACAAAATACAGTCTATATTCTGGGACAACCAGGCATATGATAAATATTGCAGATTTGCTGAAAAGCAAAAAGAAGTCCTCCAATCTCAAATATGTTTATCTAGCTCATGGAGGGGTAAGAGATGTTAAAGAAATTGAGAATGTCTACATACCAAGTTTTAGTGAGAAAACTTTGAAAATGTTTTATGTGTACCTGATTTACAAAACTGTTTAGTTAATGTGTCAGGGGATATACACTGAGTTTTGTGGGATAAATGTAAAATCACCCTGGATGGGGAAGTGTGTACAAAAGCTATAAAAAAGAGAATATGTATTTTATACAAAGTGAAAACAAATGCTAAATGTGCAGATGTGAGAAATGAATAATTGCATTCTGGTTATGCACATTAATTATAGAATCCTAGGGAACATAGGATTTGGTAGCTTATTTAAGCTGGTGGGATATAGGTCCTGAATTTGAAAATGTCTCATTGAACAAATGATTTGGGAGATGTTTGGTTAGCCACAGAGAAAAAAAGTCAAGGTTTTTCCTGTGACAGAACCAGAGCAAGAAAATTGCTAAAATGACCTGTTGAGGTTGGTCCATGCTGTTAAGCAAAAGGGACAAATGTGTGTTACTAGGTGACAACAAAAATTTTCTTAGTGATTGTGGATAGATTTTCCAGTTTTTCAGATGTCAGAGTTTTAAAACAGAAATGTGATACAACTGAAAGTTTTCAACAAAGGATAAACATGAATGTGAAAAAAATTGATTACAAAGTAAGGGTGTTTGATCACAGACCGGGAAAAGGAGAATTCATGTCTCACAGTTTAAGGAACTGGCTGAGAAAAAAGAAATCCAACACCATTACACATGTTATGTGGGAAACCACTAAATCTAAGGTATCTGACAGTTTTTGGACAGTATGCAAATATATATGTTCCAGCATGTTTTAAAAAAGAGAAAAAAATTGAACCAAAGTGCCACAGATGATGTTTGTAAAATATTCAAAAAACAGTTAAAGATTTCACCTTGGTGGTGGGGAAAGTTTTTAATATCCAAGTGTAACAATTGTGAAAAACATTTAGATGAGGAAAGATACATTCAAACAAAGAAGTTTTACTGAAGATGAGACAGTGCCAGGAACGGAGGGGCACACAACAGACACACTACAAACATTAATCCTCTGGAAGTGAGGGAAACACTTTAGATCAGACAATGCAGACCATCAACAAGTAAAAAACCCCAAAGTAAAACAAAAGACACACAAGTCCAGACACAAAAAAATGAGAGAGAAAACAATACATGTCACATCAAAAAGAAAATTCATAGAGAGTGAAAAACAACACACAAATGTATTATACAGGGAACAAGAGTTTATACAATAGTGGCTGGTGAGCCAGGGAGTTTCAGGGAGTTTCAAAGTTTCAAAAAGTTTTTTCCTGTTGAGGAAAGTGAGAATGATATACTACAGTGCAGTAAGAAATTCAAGTGTTTAAATTGACAAAGAGATGTTTAAATGTGGTTGATAGACCTAAGCAAAAATCACAAGGTGATTGGATACAAATAGATATACAAAATAATGAAAGATGCCTGATGGCAAACAGAGTTACAAAGCTAGGTTAATAGCAAAAGCATTTGCTTAGCAAAGGTTTTTAAAACATTGATTAAAACATTTAGTCCAAGGCTGAGAGCTTGTGACTGGTATAGACTTTAACAGCAAGGAGGGGCCAGTAGGTGCAAAATTTTGTGTTTTTGAGATTGCTTGTTTAGATGATGATACGTGTGTTTACACAAAAGAGATGACATTTTTGGTTATTTAGATTCAAGAGATTCAGACAAAGAGGAGAAATTGTCTAGAGAGATTTGTTATCAAAGGGTTTGATTTTTGAGATCTTATTTTAAAGTTGCTAGATGCTGATGGAATATGTTTAGTGAGTTGGCATAGAAAGATTAGGGAAGTATAGTTTGCAGGGTACAGAGGATGGTGACAGGTTTAAAGTCAGTAGGTTTTGCTTGGAGTGAAGTTACAAGGGGTTTAAAATATTCAGATATATGGAGAAGCTTTGTGAGGGGTTTGATGTTTGTGGTTGACAATAATGGATTAAATACTGTGTTTGCAAGAGGTGTTTTAAGAGAAATTGTTTTTTTATAAGGTAAAAGATTAGACAGCAATGAAACATTTGATAAGATTTTTTTTAAAGGAAAAGGGGCTTATGATTTAGAACAGCCACATTGTGTTTTATAAATAGTTCATTTGCTTTAAAGTTACATGATAGATAGTCAGGTTAAGGATTGTTAATTAAGTATAAAGAAAACCTCAATAGCTTGGAAAAATAAAAAAATAATGATATATAGCTTTAAGTGCTGATAGAACAGAATATATAACATTAAATGAGATAGAATAGATTAAACAGTTGTTATAGAATTTACACTGTGAATTGTCAGTTATGATATATAGAGATTCACAGACATGCATTTTCATGACAGTGGCAGAAATGTTAAAGTGCAGATCAAAGTACATTGGAGTTAGATGACAGAATGCTGGGGAGCTAGTTTAAAATGGAATTGTGTGCCTAAAATTTAAAACCAAAACACAACACTATAGATATATTAACAAAGATTCTGGAGATAAAACAACATTAACAATTGTTACAACAGATTGAGATGTCACTTTAAGTGTACAAAACTAACATTGTGCTTAGATAGTTTAACAACAACAAAAAATAGTGGTCTCACACATCTATACATTTCAGGAGGGGATTGTTAGGATATGGATGGGTTATACAGTCAAAGGTGAAATGTAGAGATGTGTGTGTGGAATTTTCCTCATGAGAACAACATCTAGAGAAACAAAGTAAATCTAACATCAGATGGCCAACACAGACATAAACATGAACTTTCCCAAAGATAGAACTCATGGACACAGACTTTGTTATGGGTAGCAAGAAATATCAAAATAGGTCAACAATCATTAGGCTGGGAAAGAAAACCACGTGGTGGATGATAGACAGCAAGAGGCTGGGTTAGCATACATCATACAGGCATTATCCAATTAACATAAGGTTAACACCTAGAAGGTGGAGTATGGGAAGGGCCTAGAGAAGCCTTTGTCTAGAATGTTATTATTCAAGATGTGTGTGCGTGTGAGCCTGCCTGGCAGCAGTGATTTTAACTGCAACGAGTTGAGATTCTAAGCTTTTGGGATTGTTAAAGATGTAATCTTGCATGGCTGAACTGGACAAGTTCATCACAATGGATTTTACTTAGTTATCTTATTTTCTTCTATATGCATTAATAAACTATGCTTTTGGACTTTACAATGTGTCTTCTTAACTGAGGAAGACAGGATCCTGAAGAAGAGAAGCTGAGCCAGTTGATGGTAAGAGATACAAAGTGGCTGTGGATCACAGCAGCCAGCTTGTCCTGCAGATTCTGCTGGGTGTCAAAGAGCACAACTGCAACACCCATCATCCACACACTGACAATACCATCTCTCACACAGTTTCTTACATCCTTAAGGATAATAGAGGCTGACTGCTCCTAGGATTCTTGATTTATGATAAATAAAATCTGTTAAGTAAAGCATTGTCAAGAGACCAGATAAAGCACAATGAATCAGGGGACAGTGTGCCTTTCAAAGGATTCAGTCCTTCAGCCACATAGTAATGCCCCCCACCACCATAAAACTGACTGTTTAGAAGCAAAAAACCCCTGTCTCTTACTGAATTATCAGCAACACTGAAAATTGCAAATCTTTCTAAATCTACTTAGCTCCTACACAAAGTGATCAGATCAGAGGATGGTCAGGCATGGCTGTGAGCATTATGCACTCCCCAGTAGGCAACCTCAACAGTCTATAAAAGTAACTGAAATAAAATTTAATCGTCTCTCCCCACATTGCCTGGAATACTTTTATATGTAAAACAAGACATTGTTCACAGTCAGCTTTTATCCTCAGGGTGCTGCCTCCTTGTCTGGGGTTTCACTTTCTTGAATAATGGAGAGCAGGAGGAGAAAGAAAGCCCACCCTCCTCAACTTTCTAGCCAAGCTCTGTCTTGCTTCACATACATCATTACCATATACAATTTAAAATTAGAGGCAAGCTCATTGATACAGGAGGAGAGTTAACTGTGTGAAGTTTATTAGAAAACCTCCCACAACTTTTGAAGTGTGTCCAATTAAGTCATAGAGGAAACTCATGTTCACTTATAATCGTGCTGCTAATATTCTGTGTAGAATTTTGTAAAAGCCCCTCTAGCAAGACTTCATAGTCTAAAAGTGAGGATACAGTCTGTTACAAAGAAATTAGTTGGTTTCTCAATTGGTGTATAAACTTGAATGGTGCTACTGGCTTCATTGAGCCAGTGTTTTGAGGACAATAATGTATAGTTTTTCTCTGTCAGGAGGTCAGTTATTCACCCATTGCCCCTTTGTGTGTATATGTGCCTCCAAGTCATCTAATGACTTATGACAACCCCATGAATTTCATAGGTTTTTCTTTGGCAAGAAATATACAGAGGTAATTTTGCCACTTCTTTCCTCTCAAATATATCCTCCATCACCTGGTATTCATTGGCAATCTCCCATCCAAGTACTAACCAGTGCTTACCCTGCTTAGCCCATAAAGAGCAATGGGATCTGGTGCCTTTAGAGTATTTAGTCCCTTACTGCCACTTTAGTCCTCTGTTATTTTTGGAAGCATATACTCTTTGGTACAGGTTTGTTGTTGCTGTGTGCCTTCTAGTTGTTTCTAACTTATGGCAACCCTAAGGCTAACTCTTATCTGAAAATCCTAGATCTGAAATGTTCCAAAATCTGAAACTTGTCCCATGGGTGGATAGTGACACCTTTGCTTTCTGAATGGTTCAGTGTACACAAACTTTGTTTTGTGCAAAACAATTATTAAAAATATTGTATAAAATTAGCATCAGGCTATTTGTGTAAGGTGTATATGAAACATAAATGAATTTTCTGTTTAGACTTGGGCTCCATCTCCAAGATATCTCATTATGTATATGCAAACATTCCAAAATCCAAAGCAACATCAATCCTGAAATCTGACACACTTTTGGTCCCAAGCTTTTCAGATAAGGGATATTCAATCTGTATTTGGACATATGGCTCTACCTGTGTAAACATGAAGGCAAGTTATGTATTTCAGATCAAACTTTCAGTAAACTATAGTGTTTTGTTACTTAAAAATTGAATGTTCATTATATAATATTATGCTTTCTAAGGGAATGTCCCTTTCTATAAAATTGAACAGTTGGAGCAATTAAGTTTCTTTTAGGGACATCTGGCAAAATCAGTAAAGAGCCTGCCTCAAGTGCTAATCTCATAGGTATATATACTTATGTATATATAGTAAAGAAATGCATGTACACACCTACATATGCATCTCTTTTTCTCTTATGTTGGAAAGGCTTCCTTTTCATTCTCTCTTTCTCCCTGTGTGTGTGTGTGTGTGTGTGTGAGAGAGAGAGAGAGAGAGAGAGATGCCAGCATAGAATGGACTCATTTAGGATAGACTTTAGTTGCCACTGTACTGTAATTAATGCTCTGTAAAGTCCTGGTGTTCCCCAGCATTCCTTATTTCCTTCCCTCTCACTCACAGCTCTGGGAACTAAGTGCAAACAGGATGTAAAAGAACACCTGTGGGGCTTGAAGTTCAGAATGATTTCCTTTCAGGCCAAACCAGAGAAGCTTTAAAAAGTAAGTCCAAGGGCTGCTTGCTCCAAAGTATTTGATTAATTTTAATCTGAAGCCCTTAGTGGGGGAATAAGAATTGTGGCATGCAATCCTCCTGTGAGGGGCACAGAACTGGTTTACAGATTGCGCATCATGCATTAAAATGGGAAACTCCACTCTTGCTGTCACAGCATTTTCCAAGGCTGATTCTTTGCTGCTCAGTCCTTTCAGGATACAAACAGACTTGCTGGCAGACTAAATGCTTATCTGTACCTTATTATCTTATCTGATGGATGAGGTCAGGTTTATGCTGCTTTTTGCAGAAGAGGCAAAGAAAGGCAACTCTATATGTCATTGGCTCCTGGTAGTTTGGAGTTTCTAAGAATCCAACAGCATGGCAGCCTGAAGGGGGTCAAAGCTCAGTGGGAGAACACATTCGTTATATGTGGGTCTCTAGGGCAGCCCTTGCTAACTTCAGCTGAAAGATCTAAGCACCATGACAGGATAAAGATTCCTCTCTGCCTAATCCTCTGCTGAGTCAAGGCTAGATGAAATGGCATGTGTTAGACAAATCAGCATTCTCTCTTGTGTTATCCATAAAGATACAAAGCTTGGAGAGCCTCCACTAACAGTAACAGTCTTTCTTAATTATATTCGAGAATTTTATTTTGGCTTGTGAGAGGGTGGATAACCTTTAGGACTGGAAGTCCCTTTTTATACCAGTACTAGCTGATGAGACTCCAGGCATAGATGAACTAAGGGAAAATTTATTTATAATAAATATGAAAGAGTATGCATACAAGAAAAGTTCACTAACATCCAGTATGCAGAGCTAACCCAAAAAGGAAACTTGAAAAGAGATAGTGGAGAGTGAAGTTTGGTTTAAGATTAGCTACCTGTCTCGAAGACTGGTCCACAGAAAGTAGGAGTGACTCAGACCTGGAGTCTGAGGACAATGGGAACTCAGTGCAGGCTGAGTGCCAAGCAAGAAAGGAGTGATTAGATGGGAGTTTGAGGGCAACAGTGCTGGAGCACCGCTGGTGGATTGTCTGTGTACAAAGAACAGTCTGGTGTGTGTCAGTCATTTCCAGCTTCTTTCTGAAAAAGGCACCCTGGTAAGAGGACACATATTTTGACTCTTTGAGCTGCTGCAGAAATCTTAAGATTTATGTCAATGATCCTTCTGAAGTGTTCACCTGGGTTTCGTGTCAGTTTCAGTACTGAGACAGGCAGTGAAGGATGCCTAGGGAGTGAAGAGGACATGAAAAGGGCATACATCTAACTATCCAAACAGTACTTGGTGCAGCTGTTAAATGTAGGAATAAGTGGCATATTTAATCCTTCCTCTGTCTGCCCCTCTCCACCACTACAAATTCCCCCCAGATGTTTTGTTTCCAGCTGAAGTCTGAGATTGGACGTGAGCCTGGGAGGAGAATCTGGGAAAGGTGTTAATGGGGGTGGGGTGGGGTGGGGTGGGAAACAGGGAGATAATATGGCTGAATGACTCCCACCCACTTGTTTTTTCTCAGTTGGAAATCACCTTCACTATTTTATTGCAATTAGTAATCAAGTGGGCTTTACAGCCATTCTGATCACCACCATCACATGTATTTCCATCCTTAACAGATATAAACCTTGATAAGTCTGAAAGTCTAGAACAGCACTATGAAAACAACACAGAGAGAATGAGCTCTTGAATATTTGCTCAGAGAAAATAAGCACTCTGGGGTTCCATGAGCCTTCCTTTCTGGAAAATGAGCACATGATTGAAGCCTAAGCATTAGTACTCATAGAGCACAGTCTCCTCAATATTCAATGTTTTTCTTTTCCATTTGGCTGATAACTGGTATATTTTATATTTTTCAAGAGTGCTGGGGGTGTACAGAGATGAAGACAAAAGATGTTAAAGCCTTTCTTGCCAGGTGCCCGGTTTTGTTTTGGGAGAAGCACAGAGGGCAGTCAAAGTTCTTCTTTGGGTTGGATTCCTGCCAGCTGTTTACACACATTGCATTTCTCTGCGTATGGTCCTGGGTATTGATTTAATCAATTAATAACAGTGTGGGGGCTTTTCTTTCCTGTAATCACACAGTGTGTTTCTGTTGACATTTGAAGGGCTGGAGGATACACAGGGAACAAGAAACCAAACTATTCTTTGAAGTCTGTTCTGTTTTTCCTTTCCATTCTCTTCTAATTATTCACTGTAAGACTTCTACCAAAGCTTTCCTCGCTGTGACGTTACTGAAGTTGAATTGCCCCTTCAGGGGATTATATGGCCACTCATGGGAAGGGTGATATTTTCAGCAGGGGCATCATATAGCTTCAATAGCAGCCTCCCTGACCTAGTCTCATACCCAATTGTACTTCGATGTAGTTTTGTGCTTCCTTAGGGTAAAAAAAATCTTTAAACACAATTCCCTTTAAGAAAACACAGAGAGCTGTTTCAGGAGAGGTGTGATTTAGAGTGGATAAGTAACAATTATTATTAACAATAATAACAACAAAAGTAATAGGAGAGATATGTCTTCTGATCTTCTTAGCTTTGCTGCTGAAAATCAACCTCCTGGCTGCTTCTCCCCTTATGGGAAACAGATGGTGGGAAAAGGTTTAAGTTTCTCTTTATCTTGATGCTTCTGTTCTGAAAATTATCTCATCCTATAGCACCTTTTCTCTGAAGAATTGACTCTCAGGGGGTTTGCTATGTGAATTTAGTTTGACCCTTGGTGGACAGTGATGTCATGATCACAAAATTAGAAATATTATAGCATTTTGTTTCATCCAGATTATAAAGTGAAACAAATTACCCAATCATCTTTCTCAGACTAATGCATTCTCCTTGACATTTCTCACTTCTCTGAATTTTGTGATACCTTTCTGAATTCAGAAGTGGTACACAAAGAAAATCTATATGTTATTTAAATGTACCTACAAAAACATGTATTTTAGGAAAGATGCATACAAAAATATATACATCAGGTGGAAAGCATACAAAATGGCATATATGTTAGGGAAAACTGAATTTTTGTGAGTAAACATTTGCAGAATGCCGGGGAATTTGAGCAGAACATTCATATTACTGAATGCAAATAAAACTGACATGGGACAGATATAGACTGATTTAAACATCCCTACATAAAGCAGTTTCATGTTGTGCTAATGACAAAAATAGCAAAAATTGAATGAAAAACAGAAATTAGGTACTTGCTGCTGTGTAGCCACTGAGTATTGTTTGGCTGTGTGTGAGATTTTGTGTATGTGACTGTGTGCAGCACAACATTATTGGATGTGAGACTACAGAATATGATAAACGTCCATTTGCACTGAAGTGTTGAAAAATCTATTCCAAAGAGTAGGTTACTCAGATGTTGCTAAAAGCAATGTCCTCTCTATTGTTATTGTTTCCTGAGTACATTTATGTTTGTATTTTAGTAAGCTATTCTCCCCATTATTGCCATGTGTAGTAAACTTTCTGACTGTCCACAGAAGAAAGATGGGCTGGGAGGAGGAAATCAGTGAAGGCAGGAGTGGGCAAAGTGTATATTCTCTGTTTTTGTGATCCTTAACTCCTCCAACTTCTGTGAGTGGTTCCCTTTTTAATCAAAAATAAGGATGAGTTGCCTGTTCCAAAACTTTCCAGGAGAGTCACTTCACCTTTTACATAGGTTGCAGCCCCCCTTTCCCATTCAACATCCAACCCCACTCAATTTCCAAATCTAGAGCTGAGGGTCCTCACAGTGCATGTTGTTTACATTACTTTGCAGCAAAAAACCATTTGCCAGTTGAAATTAAATCCCATCTTTTCATTAAAAGAATGCTCTTGTTTCTTATTTAAATTCTATGTCTGAGAAATTCAGGATCTGACTGGATTGTTTTTATGCATATTTTGTGTTTCTTTTATTGTCTTTGCTTTGGTATTTCTGCATCTTTTGTATTGGCTAGTTCTCTGCATTAGGGCTCTAGTGTCCAGCAAATATAACTCAGAAATTTTTATTTGGAAAGTAAATAAAAAAAAAATACAGCTTTCCTCCTCTCTCCTCTTCCCTTAACCAAGCTGATAGCTTGTCTTCTCCTCCATTTTCACAGTGCTTCTATTTATTTATTGTAGGGATGCACCAAATAATACATAGTTCCCAGTAGAGTATAGATAGAATTTTGTTGCCATAAAAACTGCCAAGAAACCTGATATTAAATTATATAGTTAGGACCAAAGCCATAAGGAATCAGCTTCCTGATTTCTGCTTAAGAAAGTAACAAACATACAGCCCAGTACAATGCATGTTTACTCAGAAGTAAGTCCTACTGTATTTGATGGGGCTTACTCCCAGGAAAATGTATCCAGAATTCCAGAGGGAACTGTTACCTCAGTGATCTATCCTTATTTACCTTGGCTGGATTTCTGGACAGCTAATGGAAGAAACCTTTCTGAAAGGAAAGGGGAGTTTGATTGGAATACAATCAATAGGTTCTTCTGACTACCTAAACATTGAAGTAAATCAATAAGCAGGAGGAACCAACAAATGTCAAAGCAGAGTCTGTAAATGAATTGTACTTCCCAGTGCTGAAAACTAAATAGAACATTTCAAGAAACTTTGACTTCGCAGATGTTCATATTATTTTTATGTCCCCCTGCTTCATGCAAAGCATAGAGCCACCAACCCTTTGAGAACTCTATTGGCCTTTGTAGAGAGTATCACTGTTAGCATCTCTGAAATGAAGCTTCAGATCTTGGGCTGCTGGGATGCAACTGTGTAAAGATGATTCTGTGAAATTGTGAAAGAGTATTGCATCCTCTCGTTACTAAAATTGCTAAAGGTAATGGTAAAGGTTTCTCCTTTGACAAGGTTGTCAAGTTGTGTCTGACTGTAGGGGGTGGTGCTCATTTCGATTACTAAGCCAAACAACCAGAGCTGTCAAAGTCAACTCTCTGGTCATGTGGCCAGCATGACTGCACAGAACACTGTTACCTTCCCACCAAAGTCGTATCTATTTATCTACTTGCACTTTCACATGCTTTCAAACTGCTAGGTTGGCAGAAGTTGGGACTAGTCCATCATGCAGCACTTGGGCCTTGAACTGCTGACCTGCTAATCTTGCAACTATCAGAGTCAGTGTCTTAACCACTGAGCCACTACGTTCTCACTAAACAAAACTTAAACTAAACTTTGGGGGGAAGCAGATGGAGGTGCCGGAGACGCTGCCGAATGGAGCGCTGCGGGAACGCAGCCTCCGCACCCCGGCGCTCCTGCGGCATCCCTGGAAGGAGCGCTAAATCAGCGCTCCTTCCACAAGACAGGGAAAGTGCGCCCTAAAAGCGTAGGGCGCACTTTCCCTGCCTTTTCTGCCGCAGCGTGTCTGGTCGCTGCGGCGGGAGGTTGCCCCGGAAGCGCCGGCCGTGCGGAGGGCCGGCAGCTCCCAGGGCGACCTCAGGAAGAGGAAGGAGCGCCGCGTGTGCGGTTGCTCCTCCTCTTCCAGGTCTCGCAGACGACTCAATTAGTCGTCTGCCGAGGCCCTAAGCTAAAATTGCTAAAGATCTGTTTTATTTTGAAGATCTCACCTTAAAACCATGTTGGAACAGAGTTTTGCATTTTCTGGTGTCATCTGGATCTTTATTGGCCAGGGCAAGGAAATCTAACACATTTTAATAATCAGCTTTTCCCTCCTCTTCTACTTAGAAGTGGAGGGAAACTACTGTTTTTCACTAAGTAGGTAAAAAAGGGATTAACCAATGAATAGCCTAATGGAAGAAAAGAAAACCTCCAAGCTGAAGCTATATTCTATGATATGCTTATTGGTTCAGTTAACATCAGCCATCGTGTGGGTGGCAAAAGTAAAAAAGGATGTGCATTGTTTATATTTTAATGTGTTCAATGTATGCCATAAATCAATAAAAATATTGTTTGAAAACATCAAAAGACTGAGTTCAGACTACCCTTGACTCATGGAGGTAAGATTATGGTCCTGAAACATAATAATCCCCCAATCTTCTGTAAACCATGCCCTTAAAAAAAAAGAAAAAAAAAAGAGAGAGACTATGATTACCACAGCCAGGATTCTCATTGCTCAGAAATGGAAAACCAATGCAATACCAACAACTGAAGAGTGGTTATTAAAAACATTGGATAACATAGAGCTTGACAGATTAACAAACATGATAGAAAAAAGGTTTACTAAAATAACAGATGTCAATTGGGAAAAACTAAAAAATTACTGTGTCAAACGCTGGTCATTGAATATATGAGTTTTCTAAAACTAATACAAACTAAGTTGGGAAGATTATTGGAATAGAATATATACCATGTGCAGGGGGGGGGAGGGGGTAATATCAGCAAACATGAGGCTAAAGAGCAAGAAAAGAACAATTATATAAATGCAATATGTTTTGTTTTTTAAGTTACATTTTATATTGTAATATGATGTATAAATACTATGTATATTACGATGTATAAATTAGAAAGATAAGAACTAAAATCAAGAAAATGAGAGAAATTGTTAGAAGGGGAATGTAGTATAACAGATATTCAGATACTCAAAACCAGTTGTTTAAACAAGAAGCCGGTAAATAACCAAACAACTAAATAACTATGTATGATAGCAAGTCAGAAGAAGCTTTACATATATATTCAAATGTTATGTTGTTGTTTTTGTTTGTTTGTTAGTTTGTTCTTTAATAATAAAAACCTTTTAAAAAAAGACTATCTGTGGTACAGTGGAAGCAAATAATTGTGTTCAGGTTCATAACATTGGCTGTGCGAAAGGAGCTTCATGGAAACATGGGGGTGGACTTAAGATGTCCTCCACATACAGATAAAATAACCAAGTTCTTCTAAACTCCCTGCATATTTAAGGTCAGCAGGATTTAACCCGGTCTCTAAGCCCCTAATTAGGGCAGAACATTCAGCCTGCGGTCATGACAAAGAGGAATAATACATGAGCACAAACAGGATTTTGCTGCCCATATGCCTCCTTGGTGACAGGTGTCACTGGGTTTTCACCTTCAATTGTATTTGCAAAATTGCAGGTGAGCTCTTCCAGGCTCAGGTTGGGTTTTTTAAAAACATAGTCTCAGAATATGGTAACTGTCAAGCCAGTTGCTCTAAGCAATTTGTATAGCCTGTTGCAAATGGTTAAAGTAGAGCAGAACTTTCAAACTTTTTATTTTAAAAATCTATTGGTGGAGTCCTACCTTACTTCTGTAGAATTCAAAGATATAGCCATGTTGGTCTGTAGAATCAGTACACAGAGAGATCTTGTAGCATCTTTGAGACATAGGGCCCCTGCAGACTGGCCCAAAGGTAGAGCCAGCCTGAAGGTAGAGTTGGGGCAGGGCAGCCGCATGCTGGCTGCCCCAACCCCATGCCGACGTCATCTTCACACTGCGCACTGTTATGCATGGCACGCAGTGTCAGGATGCCCTTCTGGTGCAGCGTTCTGATATGCTGCACTGAGAAGGGTGAGGAAGAGCCGTGCATCAGCTATTAGGATGGCCTTTTGCCACCCCTTAAAAGGAGCGGCATTTTGCCACTCTTTTGGGGGTGGCAAAAGGGAGGATTGGGGCTGTGATGTGGGGTTGCTGCAGCCCTGATCCACCACTTCCTAGGGTGGCCCAGAGCCGCCTGTCTGCAGAGGCCCTAACTGAAAAAAAATTGGCAGCATGAGCTTTTGTACACTTCAGTCTACGGGGCTATGCAGATGGGCGGCTCTGGGCTGCCCCTGCTAGCTGTGCATTGGGGCTGCAGCAACCCCATGCCATGGCCCCAATCCTTCCTTTTGCTGCCCCTAAAAGAGTGGCAAAATGCTGCTCCTTTTAGGGGTGGCAAAAGGCTGCCCTAAGAGCCGGCACTGCAGTTCATCCACACCCTTTTGGTGCAGCATGTCTGGATGTGTTTGACGTGTGGCGTCAGGATGGAGTCGGGGTGGGCTTGGGGCAGCCAGAGTGAGGCTGCCCCACCCCAACTCCACCCCCAGCCCAGCCTTGTAGGCTGGTCTGCAATGCCCCTACTTTGTCAGATGCATTTGATGGAGTGGAGGCCAGGCACAGACATATATATGTGAGGATGTCAATTCAAATTTAAAATCCTTTGTGTATGGAAATGAAGTGGCAGGTCCAGTCTTAATTATGGTTGTTAGTGCACAAGGACATAGGAAACTTGTCTTTGTGCATGGGGATGAACTGGCAGATCCAGTTTTGTAATGGGACTACTCTGTGGTGAGCGGAATAGATGAATGTAGGGCACCCCATGAGGTCAGATAGTGTTGAAGTGTGTGTAGTGAGTAAGAAAGCCATTGTCTTTGTTCAATCCATTGCTGAGGAGCTGTAGTTTGTGGATAAATTCCAATTCTGCTGTTTCTCTTTCTAATCTACCTTTTTAGTTCTTTTGTTCAAGGACCACTGTTCTGAGGTCTGAGGTGGAATGCCCAGGGAGACTGAAATGTTCTGCCACTGGTTTTTGTGTATTCTCATGCCTAATGTCTGATTTATGTCCATTTATCCTCTGGCACAGGGGCTGGCCTGTTTGCTCAATGTAGAATGCTAAAGGGCATTGCTGAAACAGTATAGTCACATTGGAGGATGAGCACATGAAGGCTGCTCTAATATTGTGGATGATGCCATTAGGTCTTGTGATGACATTTCCTGGATAAATGTGTGGGCAGAGTTGACATCTTGGTTTGTGGCAAGGCTCAGTACCTGTGTCGCCATCTGTGTTGTGTGTCATCCTATAGGTGAGTACCCATTTGAGTTTTGGAGGCTGCCTGTAGGTGAGTAAAGGTCTGCCACCAAGAGCCCTTGAAAGAATGGCATTATTGTCTAGAATGGGTTGTAGTTCTTTGATGATGCACCTGAGTGGTCCCAGTTGGGAGCTGTATTTTCCCTCTTCAATTTGTTCTGTAATAGATCAGTCCTGGGTACACATCTTGCCTTGTTTGTTTTTTCACTTCATGTGGTGGGTACTGTAGTTTGAGGAATGCTTGTTGTAATTCCTTGAGTTTGGCATCGCTGTCGTGTGGGTCTGAGCAGAAGTGATTGTATGGTTAGGCTTGGCTGTAGACTATGGAACTAATGGTGTGTTCAGGGTGGACATGGAGGCATGTAAGTACATGTAATGGTCCGTGGGTTTGTGATATAGTGTGGTGCTTATCTGTCCATTTTGTAGCTGTACTGTGGTGTACAGAAAGTGAACTTGTTCAGTAGATAATTCCAGACTGAGGTTGATGGTGGGGTGGAAGTTGTTGATACTCTGGTGGAATGTCTTGAGTGAATCCTCTCCATGAGTCTAAATTATGAAGATATCTTCAGTGTACCTCAGGTAGAGGAGCGGTTTCTGAGTGCATGAGTTAAGGTCAGCCATGGAGATATTGGCATATTGTGGTGCCATACATATATATGTCTGTGCCTGGCCTCCACTCCAACAAATGCATCTGAGTAAGTAGACTGAAGTTTACAAAAGCTCATGCTGACAATTTCTTTCTTCATAGTCTCAAAGGTGCTACAAGATCTCTCTACTTGCTTCTGTAGGTTAACCATGATAACAAAAGTTGGATAGCATGTTACTCTTTTTGTTTTGCATTCTGATCTCTTGACCATGTTCTCTACCTGGGAGCCAGCTGGTGGATTTCATGTCAGTGAGACAGTAAATCTGCTCCAGATTTTAGTCCAAACTTTAAAGAAGCTATAAAAGGTATGAAACCTATTTGGGGGATAGGGTTTGGCATGTTGGATAATTTCTTTAATGTAAAGTGGATTCACTGGCCCACTGACCTGGAGGCAGCCAGTTGCCACTGCCTTGAAAATCAACCCAAGGGTTTCTCACAATCTAGGGAAGAGATGGGATTGTTCCTTTAAGAAACATCAGAAACAGGGACTTAAGTTGAGTGGATGGATTTTTTATTCAGTAAGCAATGGGTTTACAGGTTAGAAGAAAAGACACTTGTTGAAGGTGAGTTTATGAGATTTTGTGGTTTAGTAAGTGGTGCCTAGCAGTTCAAAAGCATGCAAATGCAAGTAGATAAATAGGTACCACTTCAGTGGGAAGGTAAATAGTGTTCTGTGCAATCATGCTGTCCACATGATCACAGAATAGTCTCTGACAAAGCTGGTTCTTTGGCTTAGTAAAGAGATGAGCACCACCCCCTATGGTCAGACATGACTTGACAACCTTGTCAACGGGGAATACCTTTACCTTTTTATCTGAGTCAGGGTAGGCAACCTTTCCCCTTTAAGGGCCGAGGTACTTCAGCTCCCAGAAGCTTCAGCCATGTTGGCCAATAGTCCCATGTTGGTCAATAGCTCCTAGGATTCTGGGAGCTGAAGTCCCTCGGCCCTTAAAGGGGAAATGTTGCCTACCCCTGATCTAAGTGGTGCTCTACTAATTTGGGGGAGGGCTTCATAGTGGTAACAATCCCCTCTTTTAAACAAAACTTTGGCATTGCTTCAGTCAACAGTGAACTACAAAGAGCATAATACTGGTTTTCTTCATTTCGCCCCATGAGAACGATGCTATCTTAAGATGTACTATTGTGATCCCAGGAGCATTGTGTGTGTGTGTTTGTAAGTGTGTGTTCTGCCCTTCATGTATGGTAGACACATAGACATACCAAAAAATGAGGACAAGTAAATGCATTGATTTGCATAAAACTGCATATGTTCATTTATACATGGAAATGCAAAAATAGAAAGCTGATGTTAACAGAATAATTATGGCTTCATTCCCACTTACAAATAAATCAGTTTGTGATCTGAATTGATGGATTGGTTTGACAGCGGAGCATGGTTCACACTACCCTGATAGTATTCTCTTGTTGTAAAATAACCCACTTGTCGTTCACATTGACTAATGAACTGATTCAAAATGGACCCTCTTCAGCACATCACTGATTGTTGATCATGCCGTAGGAAATCAATTCCAATCTGCATCTCATTCACACTTGTGCTGAATCGATTTATTGCAAAAGACGCGGAAAAAAATGAGCATCAAAAAGATGAAATGAAGGGCCACCCTCACCAAACCGCTTCAGCAATTTGGCTGAAGTGCGAACAAGGGTAATTTAAACCACTTCAAACCAGTTAGCAAATTGGTGTATACCGTAGTGGGAATGAGGCCTATATATCTTACCCAAGTGGGGAAGACTCTGACCAGATGACCTGTGTTCCTGCTGAGCCTATTGTCCAGGTGCTAATGGTGGATGGGCAGCTTCAGCAAACTCTTCAAACAAAGAATACCTTCAAAAAGACAGCGCTTCAGCTAGAGGACTGACCTCTACAAAAGAGGACACATGACCCTTCTTCCTTTACTGGTCAGTTCTAAAAGAAGCTGCCCTCAAAGAAATCCTGCTACCAGGGCTATTCATGGAGAAGCTATGGTGAAGCAAGATGATAGCTGTGGACAAATATTGATATCTGTTTACAGTTGGCCCTCTGTTCTCGCGGACTTCAAGTCCACGGTTTTACATATTCACAGAAGGCAACCTCTGTTTAAATCAATGGGGCTTGCCCCATTCAAGCCTATGGGGCTTGAATACATAAAAACAGAGGGCCAACTGTACACAGGAACAGCCTTTTATATGTTGATGCTGGGCTGCCATTTGAAAATGAACCTTAGAGTCAAATTCAGGCAGTAGAATGTATTGGGATGATGTTGGAATACATACCAAAGGCAGGGAGAGTCTTTGTAATGTTAGAGACAACCACTTTTGCATGGCTATACTCACTGCTACTTTGCATGATGGTGAATTCCTGTGTCCTTGTTTCACTATACCAACTTTCTTCCTGCATCACTCTAACATGTGCCATTTTCTTCTTCTTCTTCTCTCTTTCTCCTTCATCACTCTATGTATTTGATTATAGAAAGGTATGTTTACTTTTATATGTTTTAAAAAGAAGACTACACTTATTTTATTTCTCTGCTACACCCTGTGTGTGTGAACAGGAGAGTAGTTGGTGTTTAGCTTTTGCCTTGCCAATATGATTACTCTGCTTGAGAGATTCAGTGCTCTCGCTCACATTTCCCAGCACTGTAGGCCTGTTGGTCAACATTCTTAAAACATTAATTCCACATTTTATAGGCTTTTTTTCACTCAAGATAACTACCGCTCAGTGCATGAAACAGATGTTCCATGTTTGAAATTCTATGCTTCTGAAGAGTTCTCCTAGTTTTGAGATTCTTATTCTTTGTGATGATCTAGACTGTAATAATAATAATAATAATAATAATAATAATAATTTATTTATATCCCGCCTTTAGGCTTACATCTAAAAACCAATACATAAAATGATTCATACAATAAGTTACAGACATGTAACTAACACTATTTACCACCACCCCTTAAAAGTAGATTAAATACAGGTCTAAGTTAAAACTGAAGTTAAATAAACAAATAAAACATTAAAACTTAAATGAGCTCTCTGGGAAACAGCATGGATATAAGAGAATGTCTGATGGGGGAGATTAAGGTAGGTGGATAGTTTTATTCCAGATAGGCCTACTGGAAAAGATCCATCTTGATGAGTTTTTTAAAAGCCCTCTAAGTTGGTTATCTGACGGATCTCTTCTGGCAAGGTGTTCCAGAGTCTGGGCACAGTGGCAGAAAAAGTCCTCTGGGAGGTTGCCACCAGCCTAGTTTTCGATGGTTGAAGCAGCTTCCTCCCAGAGGATTTGAGGACATGGGGCAGATTATATGGGAGAAGGCGATCCCCTAGGTAGGTTGGACCCAGGCCATGTAGGGCTTTAAAGGTCATCACCAACACCTTATGCTGTGCTCAGAAATTAATAGGCAGTCAGTGGAGGGATTTCAAAATAGGTGTAATATGATTACTCCTCAGTGTTCCGGTGATCAGCCTGGCTGCCATATTTTGTACTAATTGTAGTTTCCGAGTTAGGTATAAGGGTAGCCCCATGTAGAGTGCATTGCAGAAGTCGAGTTGTGAGGTTACCAGTGCATGTACTACAGTTTCTAGGTCCCTTACTTCCAGGAAAGGGCGCAGCTGGCATATCAGCTGAAGCTGATAACAGGCGCTCCTGACTGTTGTGTTCACCTGATCTGTCATGTGAAGCGACGAGTCCAGGAACACCCCCAGACTGTGAACACAGTCCTTAGCAGAGAGTGTGACCCCATCCAGGGCTGGAGGATGCAACCCAATCTCTGGTTTGGGGGCCCCTACCAAGTTCTTCCATTTTGACTGCATTCAGCTTGAATCGGTTTTTCTTCATCCAGTCCATTACTGCTTCGAGACATTGACTGAGGGGAGAACTGCCATCTGCCATCATAGCAGCTGACCACAACATGGAGAAGGATATCTGGGTGTGGTAAGCATACTGATGACACCCAGCCCCATGTCTCCTATAATCTCTCCCAGCAGCTTTATATAGATGTTGAACAACATCGGGAACAGAATGGCGCCCTGCGGGACACCACATTTTAGCTCTGTTTTTGAGGAGGAACTGTCCCCTAGTGACACCCTCTGGAACCTGCCCAAGAGGAAGGAATGGAACTACTGGAGTATAGTGCCTCTGATTCCTAACTCTCTCAGGCGTTCCAAGAGGATGTCATGATCTATTGTGTCAAAAGCCACTGAGAGGTCCAAAAGCACCAACTGGGTCATGCTCCCCCTGTTGGTGCTCAGGTGGATGTCATCTACCAGAGCGACCATGGCAGTCTCCACCCCATATCCAGGTCGACTGCATATGTAAGCTGTGTGGTATCTGCAATCTACCTGATGTTGATCTCAGAGTGCAAAAATTTTTGTGTTGAAGCTGTTTCATTGCTTCAATGAATAAATCTCCAGATGACAGCTAATCTTTTATTTCACCAGTGACTTCACAGTATTGGGTCATATGCTGATTTTAGTGACTCATTAGTATTCCCAAGACTATTTAGTAATGAGTCCTGCACTAGTGTCTGTGTCTGTGTACTGGATCCTGTTAGCCATTCTCATGATGTTCTTAGATAGTCTGTTTTGACTATTATTACAGTCCTTCCTCCCCATTCACGAGTTCAAGTCTGTGGTCCTTTGAGGACCGGCAAGCGGGGAGGGATAAAATGGTGTGCGTGCCATAGCACATGACCATTCAAGCCAATGGGGCTTGAATGTTTGTGATTTTTCATTTTCACAGGGGAGTGGGTGGGTCCCCATGAAAACAAAGGGGCAACTGTATACACGTGAACTGACAGACTTTGATTTCTCCATCCAGGCACAGCATTTTGTTATATATTGATGTGGTGATAAAATTAGCCATTTATCACTAAATATATCTCTAGGATCTAGAGTTTAAGTAGATATTTTTCATTATTCAATAACAGCCAATGTGGCAAAATGCTCTCTCTACTTTTTTGTGAGATTAAGATAAAGTGCTTGATATTGTGCTTCTGTGAATACAAGGCCTCTCGTACCAGTCCCAAACTAAATCTCCTGTCTACTTCATATCTGTTAGGCAGGCTCATGCATCAAAGCAGTTTGGCATCTATAGCAGAGGGATTGAAACATGCCTCAAACTTGATTTATGTCCTAAAATGCCCTAGTTAATTCAGGATATAATTAACATCTGAAGTGTGGGAGGGATTGGGATCATGCTCTGTCTTCTTCCAACCTCCATGCATTGATTAGCTTTTCTGTACAATAACAGAAAACCCTCTCCAATATGCATTGATTATCCTTGGAGTGAAAGCCATCCACATTGCCGTGATGTTTTTTCACTGTGTTCTCCCCCCTCCCCCCCCATTTTGCAAGCTCTAGGGCTGAGAAGCACCATTCTCATTCAGAGAAGCTTCTATCCACCCAGCATTCCACATTTCACAGGTAGAAATAGGAAAGGTAGATCCTCAAACCAAAGATTGCTATCTGAGCTATCTGATCAAGAAGTACTTTTCTTTAAGGGGAAAAACTCCTCTTTCAGTGAAAACAGGTGAGGTGGGCCCTTGGTATCCACTGGAGTTTGGTTCTAGGACACACACATATCCTGCAGATACCAAAATCCATGGATGCTCAGGTCCCATTATGTGCAGTGGCATAGTAAAATTATGTCCCATATATAAAATAGCAAAATCAAGATTTGCTATTTGGAATTTATATCTTTTTGGAATATTTTCAAGCCATGGATCTGTAGATATGGAGGGACAAATGTAATTAATTTGGGTTATAATAATGAACAGTACTTTAGCCCACAGAACATTATATTATTGTAACATGTTACACTTTAGATTGCCTTTGAAAATAGTCTGGAAAATTTCCCATTTCCCTTGCATGTCCTCCCTTTTGCAGAGCTTCATCCCTCTCCCCCTAGCGGGGACAACATCTAACTGGTCAGCTTGGGATGAGGACAGGGTGACCAGCATGTCCAATTTCCCAGGACCTGTCCTCGATTTCATCTTCCTGTCCAGGAAAAATGTCCAAATGCCCTCCCTTTGGAGCCTCTTTCTATGAGTTCTTTTAGCTTTATTTTGGGCATGTCGTCCATTTTGTGGTGCCTTAGTCCTCCTTGGCCATGATGACATCTGGGATGGTGATGATGATGATAGGAGTCCTTTCTTTCCACTTTGACCAGGGAGGCCCTTGGGCTCCGCAACCCTGAGCTGTCACCTCTACCCACTTGGGAGGGTTTTTTTGGGGGGTGCCTGGGGTTGTGGGCTGACGCAGTGTGGGTCTGTCTATGTGTCTGTGTGTGTCTGTGTGTTGGGGAGAGGGAGAGGTTCCCATGTCAAATAAACAGGCGATGAGGTGTGTGGGTGTGTATTTTGGGGTCTCCATGGTGGAAATGTGGGGAGGGGTTTGTGAGAGACACAGAAGGAAGCAAAAGCAGTGCTGAAAAATAGAGAGAAAAGGCGAAGAGGAAGGGCCTTGCTGCTGGTTGCTCTCTCTCTCTCTCCCTCTTCCTCTCCCTCTCTCTCTTTGTCATCTTCTCCTTTGGGAAGAAGAAGAGGAAGAGAAGACCCCCAACCCCAAAGAGCTGGCAATGGTGGGAGCATCAGATTTCATCTGAGCTCCTGACAGGAATGCACCAAGGCTGGCTGGTGAAGGCTCTTCCATCCCTTCCTCCTGACCTCTTTTCTCCTTCCTCCTCTTCCCCCCCATCCCTCCCTTTACCCCCCCTCCTCCTTGCAATGGCATCATTGGGGAACACACACAAAAAAAGCAGAAAACAGAAACACTAGAGTGATATGGTAGCCGAGGGAAGGAGGAATTGACACTCTGAGAATGAATCACCTTGTGTGGAAGCCATGTAAATGCAATGGATAGCACAGTCTGTCAATTTTTTTTTTAAAAAAACATTTTCCCAGAAGACCTCCCCTTCCCTGGCTTTGGTGAGACCCAGATATCTGGAATGGCATCATTGGGGGGGAAAAGCAGAAAAGGAAAACAGCTGAGCAGTTGTTTAAAGGGCACACCAGCAGGAAATTTGAAAACACTCAGAGCCAGCAATTAAGTGTGAGCATAAAAATGGCACTTGCCACTCTGTAGATGGGATAGGCATGTTCCACCCCTCTACCCACCCCCTGCCCATTGATCCATCCCTCCATCCCTCTCTCCCAGAAGCCCCAAATCTAATCAGGAGCAAGTTCCCATTGGCAGCACCCTGATAAAACCTGTTTTTTTTTTGGAAAAGAAATGGAGAAAAACTTGATATCAAATCAAAATCAAATCAAATCAAAGTCTTTATTGTAGTCTACAGACCATAGGCAAACATGAAACAAAGGCAAAAACAAAGAAAAATAACAGACTCAATAAAACACAAAATTTACAACACATAAAAAATTGGGTGGCCACAGAAGATATAGTATTACAATTGTAAAAATGGTCACTATCAGATAAGAAAGGGGGGGGGGGTATATAAAAACAAATTTAAATTGGCTCCCATAGAGAAGTATAACTTAAGTTTATCGTTAGGGAAACCAGATTTTCCTTTTCTTACAAGGTTATTTTCTTATAACATATATCTTTTTGGGTTTTAATAGCGGACAGAATAAACTTCACAACTTCTTCTGTAATTCCCTTATCTTTATCTGCTAATAAGAATTTTAAATACCAGTCGGAAGATCTACCTGGTTTACTGCTCAGCAAAGGTGAGATTATTTTTAGTCTATCATCCCTATAGAAGGAGCAGTGAAAAAAAAATGAGACAGCGTTTCTACAAGGCCCTCTCCGCATGGGCCTACATGATCCTTGTACTCCGTTTGAAGAAAGCATCCCTCTAACATAGCAGAGGGAATTACATTGTATCGTCTCTTGCTAAATGCCAGCCTGTATTTTGGAATTGTTAACTGCCGACCGTTGCTTATAGGTTCTCTCTCTATTCCTTTTTGCAATTAAAAATTTATGATGTTTTTTTAATAATGTAGTATGATTCAGGAAGAGTTCGAGTGTTATCTGTCTGGTACTTAGCATAAATTTTCCTCAAAATATTTTTAGTCTCTAAGTATTCTCTGACTAGATCTGTAGTGATGTTCTTTTTTGTTTCTGTTTTGGGGGTGATTTTGGACATCCCTCATACTATTAGACATCATATCCAATAGGATGGAATAATTGGCTATGGCGATTTGTGAGTCTAGAGTGTCAGTAATTGAATGTTTAATCTTCCTATATGTAGAGGAGTCTGATAATGATGAGATCTTACTATGAATATTATCTGTCTATCTCAGTCTTCTATGCCCAATATCAATTTGTGTATTATTAAGATACTGTTGGGGATTATAAGATATTTCATAAGGAGAGCTAATAGTAAGAGATAGAGGCAAGTGGTCACTCACTGGTAGGTCTACTATGGAGAATTTCATTATTTGTTTGTAAAGGAGATTTGATACAATAGCATTATCTATTGTACTGCTTCCTTTTCCAGAGATATATGTGAATTCTCCATGCTGTTCAAACTTTGAGTCTCCGTTTAAGATTCTTAAAGATAGTTGGCCCACCATTTGAAGGAGATTTATGCCAGCATAATTTATCCTAACATCTTTAGAGCTCCTCTTGCTATTTAATATGTGTTCCTCAGTTTCATTTAAATGTCAGTCTCGAGCAGAGAGAACAGCATCATTGTTGGCTCCAATTCTGGCATTTAGATCACCCATCATGATTAAATGTGCTTTGGGAGAGGTAGCTTCTAACTTCGTCAAGTAATCTTCTAGGCTTTCCCAAATATGATTTAACTCTTCCCTCTTGCTAGGGGGTGGGGCATAAACATTGACCATTATAAAACTCATGTATCCAAAATCAATTAAACTTGTGATGGCCAGGTTTTCACAATGTGGTAAAATAGTGTTAGAAGCCTTCAAAGAAGTGGTGATTAAAATCGCTAGCCCAGCCTTAGGCCTACCTTTGCAAAAAGATGTTGTAGCAGGAGCTTCTATTACATAGTATCCATTAAGGTCTAAATGGGATGTACACCAGGTCTCTTGCATCAGAATTATATTGTATCTCTGTAAAAAATCAATACACTCAGGGTCCCTAGCCTTCATTTTCCACCCTGCTATGTTCCAGGATAGGCAGTTAAGGTGTCCTTTACCTGGAGTCAACAGGTTAGTGTTATTGTGGCTTAAAGGAACATTAGAAGCATAAGAAGGGACAGGTATGTTGAGAGGGTCTATTGGTGCCTTATTGGCCAAGTTATAGATATTAAATGTCACGTGCCTTTCTATTTGTCATTTTAATACTTCAATCTGATCAAGATGTCCTGTCTCATCAAGGTAAACTGCACCATTTTTCTTTGGGCCCTTTCTTTTTGTTATATTAGAAGCTAAAGGTAGCACATTTTTCTCAGGGCCTCCCTTGTTTGTGTTAGATATTTCCTTGATCTGGCTTGAGGTGACACTTACTGGCTTCTGCATCATTTGTAAACTGATGTTTACCTTGTCTTCATTGAGAAGCTCAAATTGGAAAGTCTTCTGAATATTTGTTTTGTTCCCCCTATTTTCCCTCCTCCCTATAACTCTAATAATGTTATGCAAAGGGACTTTAGTCTATCCAACATCTCAGATGGTACAGGTGGGGACATAAACTGAAAGGTTTTCAGGAGCGTGTTTTCTTCCTCAATAAAAGAAGGCCTCTAACATGAGGTGACTGTGAGTTTTCATGCTCGGGTGCTGACAGATCTATTAAGTTGGTTGTAGGGATTTGATTTCCCTCATTCTCAATATTGGCTGCAAATGGTTGTTTAATTAGTGGTTTGGGTGGAGCATCATTTTTGAAAAAGTGAGAAATTGTCATGCGTTTATCCAGAAAGGCCTCTCTGAGAGAGTACAGTTTCTTTGCTATATATTCATTTGAAAATGTTATTATTGCTCGGACTTGGTTATATTTATAAAGTTGGTAGTCCACCTGCAAAATTTCAAAAGGATAGATGGTCTTGTTGGTCAAAGATCCTATCAGGTAAGACAGGTCCTCCCTTCATGCTCTTTGAGATGGGGTGCCTTTATCCTTGGGAAAATTGCTAATGGCAAGTTTATTTTTAATTAATGTCAAATTTCATGTTTTACTAGTTTGTTTTTCCAATTTCGGCGTCAAGTGACATTTTGCCTGAACAGACACTTTATTCTGATGTTGTGAATCAAGCACTTTATCCCAAGGATCCTGATTATCTAATTTCCTGCCTCCAGTTTGAGAATCTATGCTTAAAGAATCATCAGGTGTAATCTTTTGTCCAGGGATGGATTTTAGACCCTCTTCTATTGAACTAAGTGTTATGTTTAAGTTTGTGCCTTTACTTTTTTCCTTTCGACCTTTAGTTAACAAGGAATCTGCATCTAGCAATTTAAACAACTTCATAAAATTTATCTTTACCTGATTGGCTAAAGATTTGTAATGTTTGCTAGTCCTCTTTATTTTCTTTGGTTTCCTTGTTGTGTTTAATCTGAGATGACAAGACTTTTTTACACCCCTAGCTGCCTTAGTCTTCATCATTTTAACTTCCTTTTTTTTAGGACTATCATGAAGTACAGCCATCTCGGGATCAACCTGTTTAGTTTTGAGCTGTAAATTGCTTTTCACCAATAGCTTAGAAATGGTGGTTAATAGACCATTACATTCAGATAGATAGATTTTAATGGAATGTATATTTTTTGACAGGTCTCCAACATCATTTATAAGTGAATTCTTTAGGAATCATTCTTTCTCCTGAGATTATACTTAAATTAGGTACACTTTCAGTTCCATAATGGGAAAGATTTTCTTTTACAAAATTTGATGTAGATTCTTTCCATTCTACACATGAGACAGTATTGTTGTAGATGGTATCGGTCAGGGCAATTTCCTCAGCCAAGCTGAGTTTATTCCCATCATATGGATCAAATAGCATTTGTTTTTGATCAAGTGACCATTCCACAATTGTGTCATATGGTTGATCAGTCCCTTTGTCTGTAATTTTGACAATTGGGGAAAAGTACTGCAGTATCTCTGTTTGCTTTGACTGTTTCTTATTGGCATTGTTGTTAGCCTGTGGTGTCTTATCAGTTGGGGAAATACCTAACTTTTTATATCCCTGTCTAGTTAAGACCACCATCTTCAAATATTACCCCTTGGATTATCTGATTCTTAAATTTAATGCAAGGTGTTGCAAGACAGAATTAAAAATAAAAATTAGATTATATAAAATAAACAATTATAAACCGCTAACCTTAATATTACTTATGTAGCAAGCTTATAAAAGAAAAGGTAATATTATCTAAAAAAAAAAACCCTTTGTATATAATCTCCCAAAAAAACTGTGGCTATAAAAATAGGTTTAAATAAAATAATTGATTAGTGTCCTCCATCTCTGCTATCCAAAGCCATGAAATAATTGTTAGTCAGTTATATAAATTGTATTTAGTCAGGGAAACAAGGCTAAGAGAGCTCAGGCTACGGCCCTTTCGCTGTCTCGTCACCACCACCACTGGAGAGCCACTGGTGGTGCTGGGGCAACCTAAAAAGGTTCTGGTGCTCTGGCTCTGCCACCTTCGCTGCCTCACCACTGCTGTTGCCACCAGACTTGTCCCATTAGTCTTCTCCAAGTAACAGATGCTGAGGAAAAAGGAGGGGTACCAGCCTTAAGTCTTTCAAACAGCCCAGGCAGATGAAGAATAAAAAGACTGGCTTACTTATCTTCTCTGCAATTAACAGACCCTGAGGCAGAGGGTGGAGCAGAGCCTTAAGTCTTTCAAACAGCCCAGGCAGACAAAAAATAAAAAGGCTGGCTTACTTATCTTCTCTGCAGTTAACAGATGCTGAGGCAGAGAGTGGAGCAGAGCCTTAAGTCTTTCAAACAGCCCAGGCAGATGAAAAATAAAAAGACTGGCTTACTTATCTTCTCTGCAATTAACAGATGCTGAGGCAGAGGGTGGAGCAGAGGCTTAAGTTTAAGTAATTCAAGCAGCCCAGGCAGCAAAATTTGCTATCAGAAAACCCGTGCTAAGGGGGATTTGACACAGGCTCACCCTAATTCAGAGTGGTAATACCCAATTCAAGTATGAACGACCCATATTTAAACCAGTTTGCAAACCGATTCAAATGTGAACAACCCCCTTTAAATTGGTTTGCAAACTGGTTTATAATGTAGTGTGAATGACCCCTTTGTTTTTAGCAGAATCCTCGGATCCACCAGTCAGAGCCTGAGCAAAACACATTCACTCGGTTGTAAAGAATTCTGAGCCTAGATGATTATTCTGATTCTGGACGTTATCACATGTGGGCCAGTTTCGTTGTTAAAGAGATAATAAAGTGGAAATAAACCATCCCGAAAATAAAGCGAAAATAGAGGTTAATTGCACAAAAGGATTTCACACGTAATTAGAATAAAAGTGTAATTACGCGAAAAGCAGAAAAAGATGTTTTTAACTTTTATACACAAGTGAAAAAAACACCGTACATGTACTAGAAATGGGTGTGTTTTGTGACCAGACTCCTCCTTTTCCAGGGTGGGTCCTGCATTTCATTCAACCTTCTCCCCTCTCCAGGACGAAATGTCAAACTGTCCTTCATTTAGAGCAGGAATAAGAAGCATGATTTCTGGGGGACATTTTGGAAATTCCTCCTGGACAGGTTGAAAAGGAGGGTGCGTCCTGGAAAAGGAGGATGCCTGGTGTTTTGGGGGGAAGGAGAGGCGAATTAGGAAAGAGGAGGGAGGAGGATGAGGAGAAGCAAATGACCCCTGGGGACTTGGGTTGCTGTTCTTTTGCCTTGCGGAGGAGGAGGAGGAGGAGGGAGTGATCGCCTTGCCTTGCCTTGCCTGCCGGTGCCATGTGGTCTGTTGTGTGGAGGGATGTGTGTGTGGGAACTGCATCCGAGAGGGAGGGAAGGAGGGGTTGGCAGCCGCCAGTGGCTGCATCGCAGGCGGATCCTGGCAAGACACACACACACACACACACACACACACAGAGGGACAGAGCAGGTGGGGAAACTGGCTAAATATTGGGGATCTGGGGAGTAGGAAAGAGTCTTCCTGGGGCTAGGGGCAGGGGAAGCCAAAGGATGATGGTTTTCTTCATCCTTTGATGAAGGAGAAAGTAGAGAATGTTTGACAGCCAAGCAAACCAGGAAGTAAAAGCAGCCCCACAGGACCATGGGAAACGGGAAGAAGCCTTAAAGGAGATTAGTTTGTGCGAATATGAATTTCACATTACAGTAAATGCGAAATTACTGTAATATCGCAAATGCATTTCCTCTAAACTCCTGGAATTAAAAAAGATCTCGGATAACACCACTTTAATGTCAGTTTCTGTGCGACATCATGTGAAATTGTGAGGTGTAAGTGCGCTTTTTTAGGGGGATTTCTGTGGGATAAACTACAGATTTCCCCCATGTGATAACGTCCTCTGACTATGCAAGCTGAATGGATTTCATACTCCTTACAAACAAAAATTCTGCCCCCTCTCCAAACTTACTTTGGCTTGGTAGTATACTTTTAGGGTAGCATTGTTAGTATTGTTAAAACATTGGGAACTGAAACAACAACAATAACCCAACCAGCTAGCCAATCTACTGCCAGAAATCTACCAATCGATACTGAACTATCTTTACTCCACTTATACTCCAGGCCACTAACAAAATGTTCTAAACCATGGTTAAGAAACTTATTTCTTGTATTCTGGCAATGGGCATGACTGAAGCCAAAATGGATGACCTTAGAACCTGGCCCTCATCTACATGAAAGTAGGCTGAGATCAAACAAATCAGAAACTTCAGTCTGAGTTCATGACTTTATTTTTCAAGTAACATAGGGCCTTTACAGACTGCCAGAAATAATGCAACTTGAGGCCACTTTAACTGTCCTGGCTCAGTGCTAGGGAATCATGGGAACTGTAGTTTATTGTGGCACCAGAGCTCTCTGACAGAGAAGGCTCAATGTCCCAGAAAAAAATACATTTCCCATAATTCACTAGCACTGAGCCAGGACAGATAAAATGCCCTCAGGCTGCACTATTTTGGTAGTCTGTAAAGGCCCATAGAGAGGGAAAGGCAGAGAGCTAGTTTGTGGCTCTATAACCTAACTGCAGAGAGCCAGCATGTTGTAGTAGTTTGATTGTTGGATTAGGATTTCAGGAGGCCAGAGTTTGAATTCTTGCTCAGCAGTGGAAACCTTCCGGGTGATCTTGGACAAGTCACACTCTCCCACCAACAGGAAAGCAGTACCAAACCTCCTCTGAACAAATATTGTGAAGAAAAATCTTAAATAGAGTTCACATAAGTTGGAACTAATGCAAAGGAACATAACTATAACAAGAACAAGAAGTATAGTATAGTTTAGTTTAGTCTAGTCTAGTTTAGTTTAGTATACAGTTGCATTGTTTGTAGTTTGGTTTAGGGTTATGATTTTGCATGCTATGTATGTAATTGAGTTTTTTTTGCTTTTTATGTTTTAAAACTTAAAAAATTAAAACAGCAACAACAACACAACAACAAGAAGTTAACTGTACTTTGGGGAAACTGCATCTTTATAATACAAACATAGTAATGCAGCTGGGTAAGTTCAATCTCTGGATCTAGTGGCCTTAGAACAGTTGTGAGGTGTTATCATGTAGCTTTCTAGATGTTATTGGACTGCAACTCATAGCATTCAGCACTGTTGTCTATGCTGGCTAGAGGTGCTGAGAATTGCAGTCCAACATCTGGTGGACGGCATGATTCCCACCCTTGCTTTAGAGTATGAATTCCTTCACTTGCTTCAAAATGCAGAAAGCTTCACTGTATTTGTGGGGCCTTCTGCTTATTATGCTCAAAGTGACCCTGGTCTTCTGCTCCACTGTCCTGTCCTGAGCTTGGTAAACTTTCTTTTTGAACTACTATAATACCTCAGGCTGCATGCACACTGGTTGCAGGGTTCTGAGACTTGTCACTGAAAAATATAGCTTCTAAGTTCTGGCCCCAAGGGCTGTACTAAAGCTGAAATAGGCTGTGCCTGGCTGTTGAATTATTTAATTCAAAGAGCTGTGCCTCTGTTTTATTTTAACTTATGTAAGGTTATTTATTTGTAAATAAGCTTGATATTACAAAACACCATCGGGCTCCCTCAACCTCTGTCCAAAGAGAGAACTGTACCCCTGGAATTGTCAGTGCCTAGACAAGTGAGAAAAGAGTAACAGTATGTTTTAGTATCTATGAGATGCTAGTTTCAGAAAAGTATATGGTAAATGAAAACAGTTAACATTGACATTTAGAAGCTTTTGCCTACTTATAATGAAGCTGTTCATTATAATCACCTCATATAAAAAGCTGCCTGCTGAGTAAGAAGCACCATCTTGTGCCTTGCAAAATGCCAGGTAAATGTTCAAAGAATTGTAACAGGGGCATTTCCACAGGATGCTTGTGGAGGTATCACAGTTTACTTGTGTCATACTTTGCACTTGCCAGCCCATGAAGTCCCACTTCTCATTCAGTGGGAAATGGGAAGTGCAAATTGAGAGCATGCTTCTGAGATAATACTCACTTTGATGTTCAAGTAGTTGAGAATACCTGAAAAAGGGCTAGCCAGATAAATAGCAGTGCCACTTTCAACCTTCTTTCTAACTAGTGGATGCATCTCATCATGACATTCCAGCATCTCATGCTCATGGGGGAGTTCTTCAGATTGAGTTACAGAATCCTTTTATTTTTGCTGTCATAGAAATAAAGGCCTGAATCCTATTGTTAGTACTGAATAGAGCAGAATCATTATTTTATTCTTTAAATCAGAATTCTCCAGGTAGGGACCTCCAGATATTCTGGATTACAACTCCTATCAGCACCAGCTGGCTTGGTCAGTGGTGAGAAATGATGAAAGTTGTCACTGAACAACATTGTGGGCACCTCATACATTTGAAAGATTTGCTTCTGAAAACCTTTAGCTATGGAAAAACCAATAATCTCAACAGGATGGTATAATGGGTGGGCTCATCAATTGCTACAGGCATGGCTCATTAGCTGCCCATGAGAGTATGGTGTAGAGCTGATCAGCATTGCTTTGTATCTAGCAGCTGGATCTTCATAAGGATTTTGACTTTTTGAGATTTTCAGAATATTTTTTTAAATATAAATCAAGTTCTAGCTCACCAAAAGATACCACCTCTTATTACAAGGATATAATGAACAGTGCTGTAGCTATATACTGGATCAGAGTTTGCTTGGATTCCTCCCTTCTCTAGTATCAGAAATGCCTGAACAAACAGAAATTTTCAGAAATGCCTGGCTACCTGAGATATCAAAATCTACATTTGTATCACTTTCTAGGCTTATTCAAAAGTCACAGGAGGATGATGACCAGGCCATCCCAGACTACTGATTCATCAATTTGGATCTCCTAGCAAATTTCGTTTGCCCCTGAATGAATACCTTTGGTTGCCAAATAAATATCCTTTGACATCATGTAGAAGATCAAAAGTAGGAATTATGTGGCCCTCAGAAGTTGTTTGACATAGCGAGCCAAGTCAATAGTGAGGGATGCTGGGAGTTGCAGTTCAACAACACCTGGAGGGCTACATGGCTCTCATCCCTGATGCAGTCAGTAAAGAAGGAAGACTGGTCTGAAAGCAAATCTTGCAAAAGATAACATTTCTCAACTGCAGCTCTCAGACCTGGCCAGCCACTAATAGGTGTAATCCAAAAAGGTAACTCCAACTCATAACATAAAACATTAGAAATACATAATAATTAAAACAACAAGTTCAAAACCAATTATAGGTTTTAAAAACCCACAAGATAGTGGTTACAATGCATAATTAAAACAAACCACGCACATATAAAATCTAAATGTCTGCTACAATTTGGCCAAAGATATCTCCAGTATAACTCTCTTTCTAATTTTAAGAGATAAGAAAGTAAAAATAGGCACTTGATAAGTACCATATAGGGGTGCATCTGCCAGTAAATAGCTGATACATTCCTCTTTGAACCCTGAATATCTTACTATAATCTGGCTCAGAAATCTCCCTCTTATGTTGTTCTAAAAAGGACAATGTAAAACATATCTTCCAGTTGACCCAGCCCACAGGGACAAAGTCAATATTCCACAGGGTCCTTATTAAATCTGCCCACAAGGTATGCAGAAGGCATACTTTGGAAATGTAGACTTGTAAATGCCTTCTGTGGGATGGCACTAGTAAAATCAATAAGGTAGTGAGAGATACCTTTATTTTTCTTAAAATGAGGGTACCACCTGCAAAATTTTGAGTGCTATATCAAACTGGAAGCTTGATTTTTATCCTCAGTAAATAGCTAATCATAAGCCTTTTTTATATCCCAAAGCTTAATGATTTCTAGTGAAGGCACAAAACATATTTCTAAAACACTCAACAAAACATTAGCCTACTTACCCTCTCTCTTAATGTACCAAAAGGAAAGTTTAGCAAAAACTGTCTCCAGTGAGGCCAGTTTCTTAAAATATTTAATAATTTCAGGTGAACTCATACATGGATTGAAGATAGGTCAACTTCTAATCTTAAATGTGCAGCAGGAACACCCTGAGAAAGACCCAACATTGTCCTTCAAACCATCTATTCTTATTTCTGCTTGTGGAGAAATACACTCAGAACATAATGTTTGGGGCAGCCAGTAGGAATCAGGATGGAAAAAGGTGGGGGCTGCTCTCAGGAGTGAGTATAAAAGGATGAGGAGCCAGTGATATTGGCAGAATGTGTCAGGATCCTGAGGGATTTACAGCTAGGATGGCTGTGTGAATATTAGAAACTGCCTGAGGAGCAGAAATAAAAAGAGAGCTGAGCTGAAAGAGCTGAGCTGTGTGCATTGAGAGTGTAACAAGTAACCTAGGAGGTTAACAGCTAAGGAAGTTGGCTGTAGGTTCTGTGTGAAGTCAGTGAAGGAACATACATATAGGGGCTGTACAGACTGGCCAAAAGGGCTGGCCTGGGGGTGGAGTGGGGGATGTAGCAACTGCACACCTGCTGCCCTGACCCCACTCAGATGCTGCAGTCACACCGCCCCCCCCCACCAGATGGTGGGTGGCATCAGTGCACTCCATTGGTGCAGCGTTCACACATGCTGCACCAAAGGAGCACCGAAAAGCTGCTGCCATGGTGGCAAGGGTGGCTTTTTGCTGCTTTAAAAAAAGAGTGGCATTTGCCAGCTCTTTTTAGAGCAACAAACCACGGCTCGGGACCGCATTGTGTGGTTACCGCAGCCCCGATCCGGCAAAAAAAGAAGCGGCGGGAAGCTGCCACTTAGGGGCTGTCTGTTTAGCCCCATAGTCATTGAGGGAAAGTAGTAAATTTTTAACAACTGAAGTAATTCGTACACTGTAACACAAGCTTGAGAAAGATACAGTAATAAGTTCTGAATGTAAATAAAATGCTTTTCTTTGTGTTCAATAAGGAGTTGCCTGAAGTAATTTACAGTTAACAACAAACACATTACCAAAAGTAATAATAACAATGATTAATAAAGACACTTCAGTTAGTGAGTAGAGAGTGAGATACTGCAGAGTGAGATATTGAAAAGCCTTCAACCCCAGAATTCTTCTATTTGGTGTGTTCACATTCCCTTGGTAGTTTAGCCTGCCCCTTTCCTTTAGATGCCTGAAATATATTTCTAAATGGTCTACTAAAGTTTTAAGTTACTGTAATGCTAGCAATGTGGGCACTGAATGAAAACCTCATGTGGGGGGAGAATTCTTATGAAAGGACCATGCCCTCCTCCCTCCTCCCATCGCTACAGCCCCAAGCATGAGTTATTGCAGTATAGCTCCTGGGCTTTTTCAGGTTGTCCACTTGTTCCATGGGTATTATTATTATTTTTTGCTGCTGCTGCTGCTGCTGGTGGTGGTGGTGGTAAGGTGGAGGGTGTATAGGTTATTTTTGTATTTGCACTAGAGCTCTTTGAAGGGTTTGTCAGAACCAGGAATGTCAATAGTTGAGGTGATCCTATTGGAGGGCAAATATTCTCCCATTGTTTTTTTTTAAATAGGTATTTTAATGCTATAGTGCAAAACTGTAATGTCACTTTTTTCAATCAAGAAAGAGAGGAGGGGAATATCATGAGACTTTTTTCCTCCTCTCCTATATGTCCTGGAATTAAAAGACAACACCTTTGAGTGTGGTCACTAAATATTTCAGCTGGTACCTAGAATTGCCAGAAAACAGTCTGGAACAACCAAAACATTGTTTTAGTGTTGTTAACTAACTAACACATACCACAAGCTCCCAACATATTTGCCCATTCTGGAACAGCACAGAGCTGAATTTGCTTTGCTTGTTAGCTATGCATTTTTTTTAATGAAAGAAGCCCACATGAACCTGGTCAAGTGGAAGCAAAGTGACATGATTTTTCTTCTTTTGTAGAGGCAGTGTGTTACCTTGGTCAGTTTTCTTGGCTCCCACACATTCTTATCACAGTTACCAGCCACCTTTCTTCCTGAAAACAGCACAGAAGCTTGCAGAGTACTTAGTTCAGGAGCCCAAGTTGAAGTGATATGATGGAATATTTAATACAACACTTCGGCTAGGTGCATAACTTTCTTGTGTGAGATGCCCCTTATTCCCATCCCTTGGCCATGCCCACTCCTTGCTGGCAGTGTTGCTTGACTGCTTGTTGCATTTAAATAACAAGGTCTATTTATGCGTCATGCCCTCATCTTATTATCCTGCATAAAAATGTCTGCCATGCTATTATTTTTCTTTAGTGTACTTTACAAGCTGCATGCAATGGAGACCTCAGCAGAAAATTATCTTTAATCAAACTCAGAGGAGTAAAAAAAAGTAGTGAACTCCAATTACAGGCTACCCCACCTACTTCAGAAGAGGTACAAAATGGTCTTGGATTGTACCCTTCTGTATTCAGTGAAAGTCCATTTGAAAAAAGCTGTGTGGAAGCAGCATTTTTTTTAAAAAAGAAATGCAGTAAGGTTGATCTTTTTGGAACTTTATAAAAGAAAGTTAGGATTTGCATTCAGATGTATTTTGAGAACCAATGGGATGGTTCATTCAAGCATGCTCATCTCATTTGATTACCCAATATATTTGAATTGATTCAGTCATAACTAATGCTTAAGCTGACACAGTTAGCTGCCTATTTGAATTTGCAAGGGTACTAAATGATTAAAGGGAAGGGGCCTGCCCACTGATCTTCCCCTCAGCAACCAGTTCCTTTTATTCCCCTCTTTTGCTGCTTTTTCATTTACACCATCCTATAATGCTTTGTCTCTCTTGCCTCTTCCTCTTTACCTTCCTCTCATATTCCCTGTTTCTTGCTCCTCTCCTCTCTAATTCCAATTATTGTTGGTTTTATTTGAAGCAGAAGTTCTTTATTCCCCTTTATACTTTCATTCAAAACTCTCTTCTGGCCCTTTTCCCAGAAGGAAAGGACACTATTTCACCTTACTCCACTGAATATTTCTTCCTCTTAGCCACTTCTCCATCCGCTATTATGATTTAGTGACTTCATTCCCTTTTGCCTGCACCTTCTCTTCCACAGCCTTCTGCCTGTTGATTGATGCCAGGAGGGTGATATGCCATGTTTTTTTTTTTTTGCATCATTTATTTATTATATGTTAAATAATTCAAAATATATATTAATAGCCAAAGTCTGTAAAATGGCAGGGTGTGCAGTGGTTGGTGGAGCAGTGAGGTGTAGTGGTCTGAGCGTTGGATTAGTACAGTGGGAGACTAGAGTTTGAATCTCTGCTCATCCACGAAAACCCACGAGGTGATCTTGCGCAAGTTACATTCTCTGAGCCTCAGAGGAAGGCACGGCAAGCCCCCTCTATTCTGCCAAGAAAACTCCATGATAGGTTCACCTTGGTCACCACAAGTAAAAAATAACTTGAAGGCACACAACAACAGCAGCAGCAGTGCTTAGTGCTTTAGTGTTTATATGCTTACATGTGTAACTCTTAGTAACAATATTTTTAAAAGAGACTTGACAATGGGAGCTTTCTTGGAATGCAAATAGCAGCCTTGGAGAGGCAACTATGGTTCAGTAAGGAAACTCACTTTCCTTACTCCAAGCTTTCAAAGCTGTTCAGACATCCCAAGGGCTGCAATTTACATAACAAATGATGCATGTTGATTGAATATCCGCCATTAACATCAATATCATTCTGAGATGGAACAGTCTGAAGATAGTGGCAGTGCACCAGTTAAGTCATCCTTTACACTCCAGGTGTGTGTACTTATTTCCTGACAATTTCAAAGTGTGTCCTTGTAGGGATTGTAGCATATAACTCACCTTTTCCTCATCACTATGATAAATGGTGGCCAATTTCTACACAAGCAGCTGATTCTCAATAAATGTGCATAATGTGAAATTCTGATTAATTAATGTGTGTGAATATCTCTACATAAACATGTCTGCAAATTTTGAATCAAGATTTCCTGGTGCCTCTTGGGATGTTTGCTATTAGTAGAAGCAAAACAGCTCAAGGCATTTTTAAAATAAACTTGGTTGTTAGGTTCTAGTGTTCCAGGCTTCTGAGCGTTGTGTGCCAGCTGCTGTTTGCCAGTTCTGTACTTCTCCAGTTACGGTGAATCACTAACACTTTCAATGAGAGAGAGAAAATAGGATCATAGAATCATAGAGTTGGAAGAGACCACAAGGGCCATCCAATCCAACCCTCTGCCATGCAGGAAATCACAAAGCACCCCTGACAGATCCAGCCTCTATTTAGATTCAGTGTAATAAAAAAGTAAATAAATAAATGCATGAAATAAAATAAAAAATAAAAAAAGATTTCTAAATCTTACTAGACAGAGATTAGAGATTGGCACAATAGGGTTGATACCAGACCGTTTAACAAGATAAAAATCTTTTATTTTGGAAAAGATGCAAGGTGTGGAAGCTTATAATGTAGTCAATGAAAGAATGTGTCTGAGTGGGAGTTGGTCCCCTCCCCATGCTGAGACTGTTTGGATTTAAGAACTGGTTTTCAACCTATCCATCTTTTGGCAAATTAGAAATCCAAAACTGTTGGTCCCAAACAAAGTGACCCACTGAATCAATGGAAAGTTAGTATGCCAACATTCATGTAAATATTATTGATTCAAAGGAATTTAGGCCATAGTCTACTCATACTATATTGGTTTTATGAATGCAGAATGTTGCTCTCAGTTTAAGAATGAATTACCTCTTTAATATTTCTTAATCTGGATTTAGTCTATGTATCCTGTGAAAATTTAAAATAGGAAACAGAATTTATGCAGGGTCAATTTATCTTCTGAAAGAGGTCCAAACACACACACATTCCTCTCCATACGATGGCCCATTATCTGGCTCCATGACTTCCAATTAGACAAAAGTGTGGTTTTTAATCAGGAAAGACTGCCTCATCAGAAGTTGCAACCAGTCTAATGAATTTTGACCTCCCTCCAGGTAATTTAATGAGCTGAACATCAGAAAACACAATTTTGGTATTGGAGGTATGGCAGTGATATGCTTGAACCATCTAAAAATATTACTGTTAATAGTATGGAAAATCAAGGTAAAATAATGTTATATTCCAGCAGTTCTTCCCAATTGCTTGTATCAGGTGTATAGCAGTGGAATAGGCAGTAGGAATAGGAGATAGCAGAAGCTACCATCTTGAGAAGGCAAGGAGATTTCCTTCTCTAACCCATGAAGAATAAAACAGGTATGCAACCTCTTTGCTTACTGCTTCTTGAAAGTGGAGCCATTCTGCCCTTCCAGCTGTTGAAGTTCTCCAAAATGTGAGCAGCACTATTAGATCTGAGTTGTATGGCAGCAAGATTTTTGTTGTTTGGATTTTAAATATTTAAATTTGTGCCTGGAGTATTAGAGATAGAAACAATTGCACTTGTGCATGAAAAATTGAATGGAACAGGAGATTCAAAATTAAACATGACCTGGTAAAATATTCATGGTTGGTATATTTAAATTATGCACTGAAGATGTTTGAAGATAATTTGGTTTGGGGAAGTTTCAAGTGTGGTGCATCTGCATGTGTGAATTTACCTCAATATATCTAATAAGGGACCCCCTCATGAATAATACATTTGCCTGTATATTGTGCATGGACCAAATCTTTTAGGAGACATATAATTGTGCTCACTTAATAAGTTAGAGGGGCTTCACGTCCCACAAGGAAGCATCATTTGGTGAGTAAAATTCTCTTTACATACACATTTCTGGCATCAGAGCTGAAATGCATTTTCTTTGCTTACCTCTGGCTCTGGTCCTACCATTAGGCAGAGTAAAGCAGCCATCCAATCAGTGGTGGCTGGTAGCTTCCATGTCAGTGGAGAAATAAATCTGCCCTGGGTTTTCAATTCCATTTGAACTTTAAGAGCACTATCCAAGCTGCTGGACCTGTTTGGAGGATTCAGAACCATGGATAGTTCCTTTGAAGTTTAGATTCAATTTGATCTTTGGTCACTGCCATGGAAACCAATTGCTACTGTTGCAGCCACCTCAGACAACACATTTAGGGTAGCCGCCTCGATTGTACTCAGAGGGGTGGGGTACAAATTATTATTATTATTATTATTATTATTATTATTATCATCATGAAAAGGCAACTAATTGTGAGTTGTTTAGTATTATTAGATTCACACTGACAGAGAGATAAAGGAAGGCATTTGTAGGTTGATCTACTTTATTTGCCAAAATAACTTGGTTGGCCTTGAGTACTAAGGCTTGGTGGTTGTGTGTATTTATGTAACATTTGCTGCTCTACCTCAATCTATCAATGGTCACCAGATCAAACAATGCCGGTAATTTAAATACCTTGTATTTCAATAGGAAAGATGTATGTGTTCTGCTTTCATATGACCATGGAAGTTTGGAAATCCCTATGAATAAATCTTTGTCTCTCACCATTTCCACATTAACTGGAATAGTTGTTGGGAGATAAAAGATGACACTGTAGGCTTCAGAACGACCATCAGCAAGACAAGAGAGGTAAAAGAGTGCCTTTGAATTGTAATTGTGAGTTCCACAATGGATAGCAGAAGGGATATAGGTAACAATGACTGGGGCACCAGTGAATATTGCTGGGAGTCAAAGGCGCCATTAGGGTTGGTGTCACCCTTTGCAGTAACTCGTGGTGTCACCCCACCCCATTGACCTCCTTCCATACCATACCATACAGGATTCTTAGTAATTACTTTGTTCTAATGTTTCTCATAAACATAATTCCTATATATCACTGAATATAATGCTAATAGTTGTGACATAAGCAACTATGTAACAACAAAATTACAATTAAATTAAAATATCATATGCACAGGCTAAATGTATTTACATGTACATAGTTTCATGTGGTTAAAATGAAAATGTGGTAAGATGTGATTTTTAAAAAGAACTAAAAAAAGAATTTCAAAAAATTAAAAATATTTTTTTATTTTTTCAAAAAACATTTAAAATTAAATTATATATATATAAACAATAACCCTGGGGCTCCTCCTTTCACCTTCCACTGGCCCTCACCCACTCATACTTTCTCTTTAGCATTTTAAAGGCAAACACCATAGTGTATTTCTGCCAAAAGGCAGATGTTTGGGTAGCAGTGGTGTTGCCCCCCTTAAGGTTTCACCAGGTGAGACCCACACACTCCAACACCCCCCTAATTATGCCCCTGGTGAGAGTTGGACAATTTCAACTCAAGGGAGTAATTTATTGGGGAGGCATTGGAAAATCTTCTGCCAGGATCTGAAATATGCAGCCAGCTCAAATGACAGGACATGGCACACTGCCACAGAGCACGTGTGGGTGGGAAGTTGGGATTGAAATATAGGATGATACCAAAGTCAGAGATCAGAAGCTAGGAACAACAAACATTGAGACAAAAAAAAAAAAAATTAAAAAAAATTTGAGACAGGAGCAGAGAAGGGAGCTTAATCCAACAAAGAAATAATGGGAATAAAGTTCTGGCTCAGAATTAGAAAAGAACAAGGAATTATATGAGGTTGCTGACTTCTCTCATGACTGGAGCTTTGATGTGTTTTTCATTAGGGTTCTGTTGAGGGCTCGAGAGAAAACAGCATATTGAATTTCTATCTTTCCCCCATTCATTTAGCTTTTACACAGCAAATGGTTAGATCCAGGAATCAGGAGTGTGTTTGTTTGGCAGAGAAAAAGGAATCAGAGAGCAACAAACACTGATGTGATTTATTGCTCCAATTCCTATTATTTATAGAGAAAGGAAGCCAAACAATGTGTGAATCACTGTGGATTAATCCTTTGTGGGTACCACTCTGGCATCAGCTTGAGTTAAGTTGAATTCAAGGGAATACTACTCTTATTTTGTGAGTGTCTGATCAAACCTTTGCAATGGCAGGTGGGGGGTGGATTGGCAGATGATCTCTTTTTAATATTATATTTCAGTGGGTTTCTTAAAAATAGGTGAGGACAAAATATGGAGTGGTGTCTTCTTTTTAGTAAGAACATGAGCTTCACCAGCAAGAGGGAGAGAGGTCTGGTTCCTCTCTCTCTCCATACCAATGCTGGAAATCTGATTTGGAGGGCTGGAAGAATCATATAAAGCATATTTGGGAGCAGGCTTGGGTTGCCAGGTCAGAACCATCCCAGGCTTTGAGATTCCAGGGCCAGACTCTGAGACCTAGGGATGATCCCATGATCCTGTCACAGGGGGTGAGCCCTGATGATGTTACAAGGGTGATGTTTCAAGGGGCAGGCCTTGAAGCCATTCAGCATGATACATTAAACATCAACCATCATTACACATTGCACAGAGTATGACATTTAAATAAAAAACCAAAACTCTAATAAATGTGGAACACACACACACAGCAGTACTCTTACTCTAAGATTTTTCCTCCTCAACTCAGGACCAGAGAAGTGGGTCCCGAACTACTCTAGAGTAGGCAGGGGGTTACAGTGTGAAGAAGGGGCAGAGAAATTCCAATTACATAACTTGAAGTCTACTTCTGGGATGTTGGATTTCATCCATGCCCTTTTCCACACCAAAACTTTTAAAGAAACTGCTCCTGTGTCATTAATAGCCCTATGGTGAAATGATTGTCATACTAGCTGCATGAAAGGAACACATCTCTTGCTATATATCTGTTACAAGGCAGCTGGTAAATGCAGACAACCAAGTCCAGTAAGAAGAAAAGAAGTGGCAACCTTATTCTTCCATTCTCACCTCTCTTTCCCTTTTGCCTCATGGCAAGAATCCCAGAGATTTAGAGCCAAAATGTAATTTAGTGCTGTTATCCTCAAATGTTCAGACTTGGGCCCATTTTTAGATGTCTCCTCTCCAAACACATTTCTCAGGCTGTTAGTCTAGGTATGGATGGTTTGCTTTATAACTGAAGTTATAAAGATTTGTGTTGTGTGATTTCAAATTCCCCAATGTGGCACTTTGTGGCTGTGTGTGTGCACGCGGGAGTTTGTACATATACACACCACAAATCTCTATTGCCTTTCTGAACTGATTTTGCTGCTGAGTGCAGGGATACTTTGTTAAGTCCTTTTATAGCAGGGCTTTAAAATAATTTATGCATGTTATGCTTGGCCAACAATAAAAATGTCTCCAGGTATAAATTGTTTTTTACTTGTGTTTTTAGCCAGATCTGGATTGTATACATGTTTAATAGGGTTTTGTGTTGCAATAAGCTTTTGAAATCAGTTCAGCCTATTTGTCACTGTGAGCCAGCTATATTAATTTTGAAAATTGGTAATCCTTGCCAGACTTAACAGGACATGTTTTAACATTTCAAATTCAGATGTATTCAATCATTTATACTTAGTAAAGCACAGTGTTTAGGAGTCCTCATTTCTGATATTACATTATAATCTGTTTTGCATCTTTTCTTTTCCCACTCTTGAAAAATAAGTGCAGGTGTTTACATGGAAAATAAACAGTAAAATGTTCAGTTCCAGTATATTATTGTTCCTGGCAGCTACTTGGCAGTATGTTATGTGCCCCTTCACCCACAAATAGAACTGAAGTTTGAACAAAGTATGTGGAATGATTTTCATTGTGATATTTCAGTCTTTGAATCAAATATTGCATTACAATATACACTGAATTTTTTCACTTCTGAAAACAGATGTTATGATTGATTTGGTAGCTGAATTATTAAATTGTACTTCTACTTGGGATGCCAAATTTCATGACAATGTCCATCCTGTACATGAAGAAAAATCAGGTGTGGGAGCAAACCAAGATTCATTCATCCAGGCCCAAGGACAGATGCATCCATCCATTGGGACTCCAGGCTCTGAATGCTAACTCTCAAAAGTCTGTGTTTGTATTCTTGTATAATTCGCCATGGCTCTGGTGCACTAGGAGTGCCATGTATTTTTTTTCCTGACAGACTCCTCATTTTTAACATCTATGTGGCAGGCAGGTTATGTACCTTAATTTGGGTTTGAACACTGCTTGTTACTCTGCCTTAGGCAGCAAAGTGTCTTGATCCAGCCCTGGCCTGAATTGTATATTTAAAACTCAAGTTCTTTTGGCTGCTAAGGCAGAAAATCCCCCAAACAGCTTATCATATCTATGGATGTAGAAGAATAATACCAAAACTTAAATAGCTAACAATTGTATCTTTTTTTGTGACACCCAGGATCTGCTGCGTAATGCTGATGGTAGGGCTGGCCCTGGTTTGAACTTTTAAGTCGCTATAATAGCTCTGGAGTTATGGTGGACAAAAGATGAGTTTCAATAACTGCCACAAAGAGCAGTCCAGGGAACACTGTTCTATTCCATCCAGTTTACATTGTTCTGAGGAGCTTTTTAAAGTCTGGCACCAGGACATGCATGCATAGCTGATCTTCTAGGATGAAAATTTGGAAAAATTACTTTTCTGGACTGTAATACAGTCTCATGCTGACTGGAGGATTCTGGGACCTGCCGTCCAAAAATATTTTTTCTTAGGATAGGGTGGGCTGAAGGTAGATTGGTATGTGTGGGTAGATGTGTGATTTGCAGTAGGTCAGGGGTAGGCAACCTTTTTGAGCCAGGGGCTGGGTTGCTGTCCCTCAGACAATTGGGGGGCCGAAACACCAAAAATAAATAAATAAATAAATAAATAAATAAATAAAAATAAAAAATAAAATAAAAAATATGCATGCACACTTTCTCAGCTCCAGAAAATCCATGGCAAAACCCCTGTGGAGATTTTGCCAAGAAAACCCCAAGAACAAGTAATAACAACAATAATCAATATCATCATGGTGGGTGGTGGCGGCGGCGGGGGGCAGCAGGGGGGGGGCGGCGGCAGCGGTGGTGGCAGGACCGGCCTGAGGCCGGTCCAAAGGCCACGGGGGGGGCGCATCCGGCCCCCTGGCCTTAGGTTGCCTACCCCTTCAGTAGGTCATCAGGGCTTTCTGTCTCCTAAAGGTGTGTCAATAGCATCAATGAAATAACTTTCTCTTCTATGCTAAAGTATACTACTGAAACAAAGAAAGCATAGGATAGTCTATAGGAGAGGATGTGCAGAAGGACTCTGAGATCCAGTCTTTTCTCATAATGAAAATAAATTTCTGAGTTCTATTTCTTTGAAATATAGCTGTATTCTTCCTTTTGCATCCAACTCTGATATGTGGAACTTGGAATTCTTACAAAAGGTTCTCATGAACCTAAAATCTGGCCACCATTGTTTTAGGATAGCCATTTAAAGCAAGGGTGGGAGAACATCTTTGAGCCTGAGGGCTACATTCTAGAAGTCAATGGGGGAAAAGCAAAAGAATGTGACCAAAACCACCAGGATAATTCAGAATCATCATAGCACAATAATCTGAGAGTTAGACAAGGGAGATTATTGCAGCGCTAATAAAACCAGTTTACCTGAACCAGCTTAAAATTTAAAATGGGTGGCATCCTGTTGTTTTCAGAACGATTTAGCTGCTGAAATTAATGCCTGGGTCCATCCTGGGTCTATCCCCGCTCCCAGGGCTGCTCAGTGTGGCTTTTTTTTTTTTGAAGCCAGGAGTTTTCCAGCTTAAGGAAATGGCCACTGGAGCGGCCCTGGGAGCAGCAGTGGACCCAGGATGGCCCCGGGTTGTGATTTCAGCAGCTAAATCCTTCTGATAACATCAGGATGCCACCTGTTTTAAATTTTAAGCCAGCTCAGGTAAGACAGTTTTATTAGCACTGCTATAATCTCCTAGGACTCTGGGAAACCAAGGTTTGGATCCCTGCTCAGCCATCAATACCCACTGGAAGACCCTGTGGAAGTCACATTCTTGTAGCCTCAGAAGGCAAAGAGAAACTCCCTCTGAACAAATCTTGCCAAGAAAACTCTTAATGTTGCCATAACTTGGAAACAATTTGAAGGGACATAAGAGTAACATATTTCAGCTTAAAAGTCTTCCTTCCAGGGACTAAGCTTTAGCTGAGGCATTTCAACCTTTTCAAATGGGGGAAAATATCTGTGCAAAAGCTGAGCAACCACCAAATGAACAAAGCCACATGGCTCTTTGGGGAATTCCAGAGGGTTAGATTTAGGGTTGCCATATCCTGGTTTTTCCCGGGACAATCCCAGTTTTTCAAGGGATTGGAATGTCCTGGCCAGTTTTAAGATCATGTCCAGGACTGCTCCTCTCCTCCCTCCCGCAACTCCTCCTCCCTCAAAAAAGCCCCTCCCTTACCTCCTCCTCCTGCCTCCCTTTCCCCACAGGGACCTTTCCCAACATCTCCTGCCTCTCTGAAGTCTCTGCTCTCCTTCCTTGGAAGAGGACTCTCTAGAAATCTGAATTTGTTGCTCTTGCCCTCCCTTGGAGGACTCTCTAGCAATCTGAGCATTTTTGCTCCCTAGACCTTGGTTGGTGGGGAAGAGGAGGAGTAGGGGGAGGTATGGCAGGGGGAGTATTTGGGAGGGAAGGGGAGGCCCTGAGTGGCTGGGGCTGGGGCAGGAAAGGAGGAGTTCAGGGGCACCCTGGGGGGGAGGGAGAGAGTAGGGCCCCTTAAACCATGCATTGTGTATCTGTGGGATGTCAATTCCCTCTCCCCTTCCCTCTCCCCCCATCAGCCACCCAGGCTCTCCTGCCACCAAAAGGGGGGAGGGAGGAGGAGAGGGAGACCAAGGCAGTGGCTGAGGGGTCATCTCCACTGAAGAAATAAGGCAGTTGGACATCACTTTTAAGGCCTCCCAGACCCTGGGTGAGGCGTGTCCCCCATTTTTCTTGAATGTCCTACATTTGTCCTACATTTTCTCTTGGTTTTGTGGAAGAGAATTATGGCAACTCAGACTGAAACTCCTGGAGGATTGAATTTGGGTTCAGGACCTGACATTTACCAGCCCTGTCTTAAAACTGCATTGTGCTTATTACATTTTATATGAAGTGCTTTACTCTCACCAGCCATTGTGGTTTAAAGCATTTTTTAAAAGAAGTGTGAACATTAAAGCACTTTCAGAGATTTAAAATGCTGAGAGCCTTCCCTGCTGAGCCGCATTTGATCCAAGACGTATGTGCCTGATTCCTTTTTCCATAACTTTCCTTGATAACTAGACATGAACACAAGGGAGCACCAGAGAGTTTCCTAAGGTTTCAAAGAACTTTGCAGAGAAATCCACAATCTATATACTCTTCACAATCAGATCTAGGAAGGGTTTTTATTAAGCAACCCTCAATGGTTGTATGAGGAAGGACTAGTGAGTGGCAAGCAGGATCCAGTATGTTGCTTCCCATTTGGGGGCACTGGCCTGATCTGGTCTTTAGTATGCAGTTGCTACAAAACTGAACAGAAGTCACCGATGTTCTTAGGAGACTTTGCATTGATCTCCTTTGCTTTCTGTGTTCATTTTTCAACCTGGACAGAATTCCAACAATTAAAGCATATTTACTTGTTTCCCTTCTGACCTCCAAAGAGCTCATCTCTTTTTTAAAATCTATAGAAGCAATCCTTTAAAGTTTTTTAGTTCAGGGCAGAGCCTGGAAATACTTTAGACTACAACCCTCAGAATTCCTGAGCCAGCATGACCATTGTCTTGAGGATTCTAAAAGTTTTTATTCTCACAATAACCTTAGGAAGTCAAAGTAGATATGTTGTAAAATGCATCATTGTATTTCACATACCTACATTTTTAAAAAATACAAGCGTCGTCTCTTTCTTTCTCTCTCAATGTGTGTCGAGGTAATTATCAGGAGAAATGACACTGAGGGAACAGCAACCTCAGAGGACAGATTTCCAAAGGGCCATTGCAGAGCAGGGGAAGGGTTAACCTCCCTTCTCATCTTTACTGGGGTCCCAGTACTTATTAGTCCTCATTTATTTATTCATAGCATTTAAAAAAAAACCCAATAATGATAAAGATGCCTTTAAAGTCACATTTAGTGTGCCTGTAAGAAGCAATGATGTACTCATCTTGGAGTCTGATAAAACCTGCTGCCTGGAGACGGTTCTGGAAGGGGTGCTTGGTGGCAATATAAAAGAAATGAGCATTTCCCACCTGTCTTGCCCCACCTCACTGCCTTGGAGCCTAATAAAACCATCTTTCTGGCGACAGTGCTGAAAGGATGTTAAGGGAACGAGACCAAATATCATCATAGAGAGATGCCTGAAGGAGGACTGGCAACATTTACCTCCCCAAGTGAGAGATGAGGAAGGAACTGAGAAAGGAGCAAGTTGCCATAAGTGAGAGCTGTGGCTGCCAGCTAGTGCTTGTAGATTAAATATTGCCTTTGTATGTAATGGTGATCTGTTCAGCTTTATATCTAGTACATATCCTTAATTTTGGTGTTAAACTTCATTTTCTCTTTAGTTTAATATTAAGTTTATGGATTGGGGGCATGTCTACATAGGCCATTTGCAGCAGTTCCCCCCTGCCCTTGCATTGCTCCATCCACACTGGGCAGGGCCAAGGGCTCAATTTTACAGCAGACTGATTACACATGGGAAGGGCTGTCCTGAGTGAATCTAGGCCATCCCTCCTTATTCTGGCTTTAAAAAAACCTACCCTTTGCTCTGGATCTTCCCAGAAAATTTGGAGCACTCTGGAATGATACTGGGCAACTATTTATACAATGTCCTGCTGTGTTGCCTGACATCACTGATGCGGTTTGCTCCTCTGAGATCACAACAGGGCACCCAGCCATGTTATTGACACTGGATGCCTTGCTTTTGACCTCATAGGCAGTAATTTGTACTAGTGGTGGCAGTGGGCATCACAACGGGATGCTGTGTGGACACATGCCCAATGTCACTCCAGAATACACAAGTAATGGTGGGAATTCAGGCCAGCATCAGGGATAGAATACTTCAGGGGCAGCCAGGAGTATTATGGCCAGTATAGATCCCCTCTAGGTAAGTTTATTTATATTTTGTGCAATATGCTGTTGCATTACATTGGTTTGGATGATGAGGTTTGTAGACCATATTTGTGGAGGCTGCCAACATAGGAAAGGTAGCTATAGAGATGGAATGCCAAATTACTGAGAATTGGGCCTTGTATCATGTAAGAAAAACCCAAAATATTGAAATAACTTTCATTTTGCAGCCATTTATTTAGCAGTATCAAATTAATTTGATGTGCTTTCGAGTCATTTGACATTAAGGTGAAAATGTCATCATTTTTTTCTTGGCAAGATTCATCCAGAGGAGTCTTGATATTGCCTTCCTCTAAATGAGAGAGAGTGGCTTGCCTAAAGTCAACAAGCTGGTTTCTGTGGCTGAGTGAGGATCTGAACCCTGGTCAACATTTCCACATGATTCATTGACAATATAAGGAACAGATTATATAGATTATACTTAGTACTGCAAATCTGTTCCTTAGAAATAAATTGAAAAACATGAACGCAACAGTACAACAACTAGTGTGCAAAGATAAGGAAAATTACAATAATGACAAATGTAGAGAAATAGAAGACAACAACAACAAAAAAGGGAAGAATGATAGACCTATTCCACAGGATTCACGAAATCAAGGGAATGTTCAAACCAAGGACTGGGACACTCTACAACAATAAAATAAAATAAATCAAGACCAGGAAGGAATAAAAAGATGTTGGATGCAATACACAGACAAACTATACAAAAGAGATGACAAAATGAAAGAGACATGGAGTGAAGAGCCATATGAAGATGAACCTCAAATTCTAAAAACTGAGGTGGAAGCTGCAATAAAAGAAATGGCAACAAACAAGATTCCAGGAACAGATGATATACCAATAGAACTGTTGCAATCCACACTGACAGAGTCAATTCTAGTGCTAACCAACAGATGTCAACAGATATGGAAAACAAACCGATGGCCAACCGATTGGAAGTGATCAATATACATCATCATCCACAAAAAAGGAGACACAGCAATTATAGGACCATAGCACTAATCTCCCATGCAAGAAAAATCATGCTCAGAATTCTGCAACATAGACTCCAACCACACATGGCGAGAGAAATCCCAGAGGTCCAAGTGGGGTTCAAGAAAAGAAGAGGTACCAGGGATCATATTGCAAATATACGATGGCTAATGAGGCGTAGCAGGAAGTTCCAAAAGAAAATCAGCATGTGCTTTATAGACTATAGCAGGGGTAGGCAACCTTTCCCCTTTAAGGGCGGAGGGACTTCAGCTCCTAGAAGCCTCAGCCATGTTGGCCAATAGTCCCATGTTGGCCAATAGCTCCTGGGATTCTGGGAGCTGAAGTCCCTCAGCCCTTAAAGGGGAAAGGTTGCCTACCCCTGGACTATAGCAAAGCCCTTGACTGCATAGATCATGAAGGCTATGGAACACTCTTAAAGACATGGGAGTGCCAACATATCTGCTAGTTCTAATGAGGAATCTGTTCGCAGGACAAGAGGCTGCTGGCAGAACAGAACACGAAGAAACAAAATGGTTCCCAATTGGCAAAGGGGTCAATCAAGGCTGCATCCTATCACCCTACCTATTCAACCTATATGCAGAACATATTGTAAGGAAAGCACGTTAGGACATGGAAGAGGGAGGAGTGAAAATAGGAGGAAGAAATGTCAACAATCTGAGATATGCTGACGACACCATAATACTAGCAGTAAACCTCACAGACCTGGAACAATTACTAAGAAAGATCAAAGAAGAAAGTGCAAAGGCAGGCTTACTGTTGAACATAAAGAAAACAAAAATAATAACCACAAAGAAGTTACACACATCCAGACTAGACAATGAGGAAATAGAAATAGTAAAAGAATTCTCATATCTGGGATCAAACATTGATCAGAACGGGGACTGCAGCCAAGAGATCAGGAGAAGATTAAGAATAGGGAGGACGACTATGAAAGAACTAGAAAAGATCCTAAAATGCAAAGACATATAACTCAGCACAAAAGTCAGAATCATACAAATCATCGTATTCCCTATTACCATGTATGGATGTGAGAGTTGGACAGTCAAGAAAGAAGATAGGAAGAAAATTAATTCATTTGAGATGTGGTGCTTGAGAATAGCATGAATGATTCTGTGGTCATTCAAAAAGACAAACAAATGAGTCAGATCAAGACAGAGCTATCCCTAGAAGCCAAGATGACAAGATTTAGATGGTTGCATTTTGGACACATCATGAGAAGGCATGAATCGTTGGAAAAGACAATAATGTTAGGAAAGGTGGAGGGAAGGAGAAAGAGAGAAAGGCCACATGCTAGATGGATGGACTTTATTACACCATGAATAAAAGCTTGCAGGAGCTGGGCAGAGCCGTAGAGGACAGGGGGCCCTGGAGATCTCATCCATAGGGTCACCATTGGTCAAGATCAACATGAAGGCAGTTAACAACCATGACAACTCTTAGGGACAAAGCATATGGCCATTAAAGAGTGGCCACTGGCTGCTCCAGACACTATCAATCCAGCCACAATTGATTCAGGACCATGGTGACTGCATGGCGCACTCCCAAAGTGGGCTGCCGCCTGCAGTCCCAAGGTATGCCAACCAGGAGTAAATTCAAATTAACTCCTTTTTAATTTGGTCCTTTGGACCAGAGTGTGGCTTCAGCGCAGATCAGGCCACTTTGGGGGCATGCATCATGTAACTGCCAGGCCCTCAAAGCGGCTAGAAGCCTCTTTATTTGGCCCCTGTCTTTTGGGCCAATGATTCCTATTCCAAAACACAGATAATCTCACTTTGTTTGCTCCTTATAGTTCTGAATAGTTTATGAAAATTTGCATGAGAATGGGGTGGCTATCCTTTGACAGCCCTCCTGTAAAAAAACTTTAGCTTTCATCATGAGAACAAGAGGCAAGCCTTGCCTAGTTTCAGACTTTAGTTAGTGCTGATTAATGTGTGTTGAGTCACAACATGTAGTACATCCAAGAAGAATCCGTGACAAGTAGGCGATGGTTACTCACCAAGTGTTTTTCCACTCAGCTTGTGCACCATCACTGGCTTCTGGGTGTCTGAATAAGGCAGCATTATTTCAAACTATCTTGACAAATTAGGAACCAGGACACTATTTGGACCTAAGACATTATTTAAACCCACCATGGTGTCTTTGCAGATATAGAATCAGGACATTTGGACCAATCTCTGAGGTTTCTTAGGATGAAGAACCATAGCAAAGTGATCCCTACTATATGTGTCCCTGTGAAAAGGAGCACTACAAACTTAAGAATACAGATTTTCTTTTTTTTTAATAGCAGGAAGACACTCTACAGATAGAGGTGTCTCTTCCTTTAATAAGCCACGTTCTGCTAGAAGAATGTGACAGAAAATCCAAGGGGACAGGTGGAGCCAGTACATACATACAGTTGCTGAATGATTGATTAACTGGTAGGTGTGCAGCTAGATTATATCCAGCAATGCACTTTGAGAAAGAGAAGAAATGATGAGTCTCCATTTTCAGGACATAATGCTGACTGTAAATATATATTCACAAAAGCAGTATTTCTCTGCTGTATTTGATGTTCTTATTTGCCATCATGTCAACTTCAACTTATTGTCCCTATATGAATGAGAAACTTCCAAGAGTCTTGATTATCAGTGACCCTGTTCAAATCTGGGCCATGGCTTCCTTGATTGAATCCATCAATGCAGTCTCCTCTTACTGCTTTTCACTTTACCAAGGGTTATTGTCTTTTTCAATTAGTCAGATCATTTTATATGTCCAAAGTATTTCATTATAAGTATAAGGAGAGGAAAAAGTAGGAAAGTTCAATAAATTGGCCAAATTTTGTTGTTGCTTTAAAGTCTTCCATTAAACTCAGTCCTAAAATGGCAGTCTTAACATGAGTGAGTCGCTGATAGGTGTACAGGCAGATGAACTGCAGTAGTGCTGATTGGGAGTGAGAATGTAAGGCTCACTAGCAGTAAGAGATCTACCACTTGATCTCTACATAATCTTATTTTATTTTATCTTCATAGAATCATAGAGTTGGAAGAGACCACAAGGACCATCCAGTCCAACCCCCCTGACATGCAGGAACTCTCAATCAAAGCATCCCCAACAGATGGCCATCCTGCCTCTGTTTATAGACCTCCAAAGAAGGAGACTCCACCATTCTCTAAGAGAGTGTGTTCCACTGTCAAACAGCTCTTACTATCAGGATGTTCCTCCTAATGTCTCTTTTCTTGTAGCTTCCATCCATTGCTCCATGTCCTATTTCCTGGAGCAGCAGAAAACATGCTTGCTTCATGCTTAATATAGCATCCCTTCAAATATTTAAACAGGGCTATCATATCACATCGTAACCATCTCTTCTCTAGGCTAAACATACCCAGCTCTCTAAGTTGCTCCTCATAGTCACCCTCCTTTGGACATGCTCCAGTTTGTCAACATCCTTTTTGCATTATGATGCCCAGAAATGGACACAGTATTCCAGGTGAGGTCTGACCAAAGCAGAATAGAGTGGCACTATTACTTCCCTTGATCTAGACACTATACTTCTGTTGATGCAGCCTAAAATTGCATTGGCCTTTTTAGCTGCCGCATCACACTGTTGACTCACGTTCAACTTGTGGTCTACTAGAACTCCTAGATCCCTTTCACATATAGTCTCATTAAGCCAGGTGTCCCCCATCCTATATCTATGCATTTCATTTTTCTACCCTAAGTTCAGTACCTTCCACTTCTCCATGTTGAAATTCATTTTATTAGCTTTGGCCCAGCTTTCTTTCTTTTATTAAACATAAAAAAGACATACAAATACATATACATCAACATTTATATACACTTATATATAATTAAGACACATATGGAAAATATGAAAAAAGATAGTAAATTAAGGTAAACAATCTTTAGTTAATATATATCTATATCTATATACATATATTTGCTATACTAATTTTTGGTAAATTACTATACATGTATTTACTAAATTACCTTTGAAGGTTTGGTATCTTCATTTCTTTTTTCCTGTTAACATAACTCTATTCTGTTTCTTTCTATTAAAAAACAACAACCCTCCTACCTTACCCTCTTACTTCCTTCTAATTCCTCTTTCATTTCTCTCTCACCTCTCTCTTTCGCCTTCCTTCTACCTCTACTCCTTCCCTCTTTTTACCTACAACATATACATACCTTATTTTCCTGCGTATAAGACTAATTTTTTACCTGCAAAATCTGTGGCTAAAGTGGGGGGGGGGGGTCGTCTTATACGCCTGATATAAGGATAATGAAGATAGAGGTGCTAAAACTCTATATTTTGACTGGGAAAATGGGGGGGGGGTCATCTTATACGTGGGTCGTCTTATACACCGGAAAATACGGTACCTTCAACTACTTTCTCTTACCTTCTACAGCATACTAAACCTTCTAGTATCTATCCTCATCAATCTTCCAATCCTCACATCTCATTAGTAACAAGAAACACATAACATTCATTCCTTCTTAACCTTCCTTCCCAGACATTACTTTACCACATTCATTCCTTAACTTCTCCTCCTGCTATCTTTGGTTATTTCTCGAACTTTCTTACTCATCTCTATATAAATATACACTTTTCACTTATTGTTAAAGCAAAGTATCATTTTGTTAGCCATAGTTCCCTCTATCTTTCAGCTCAGATCATTTTTGTTTATCTATCAATTATAAATCTGTCAATTTTTAAAACCCTACTGTTGAGAGAAGACCCCATTTTTGTCTCAAATATAATTCTACTGTTTCCCAGTCTTTTTCAAAATTTCTCACATTTCCCTTAGATAACTATCTCATTAATTTATCCAATTCAGCTGTTTCATAAATCTTGAGGAACCATCTTCCAAATGTGGAGTTTTGTCTTCTTTCCATTGCTGAGCATAGATCACTCTTGCAGCTCTTCTTCTTCTTCAGATTCTGATGCATCACTGTCCCTTTTGTCTTCTTCTATTTTGTCCTCAGTTCTCAGGTGGTTTATGTCCTTTTCTATTGGCTGATTTTCAGAGTTTTCTGGATTTTCTTGACTAAATTTGGTATGACTGTCCAAATCTTTTGCAAATCTTTCCAAAAATTATTTAACCTTTCTCACTGATTTCAGTTTGATTCTTTTTTGTTTAAAGTTAAAAGACATCCATTCTGATAATTCCCATTTGCAAGAGATATTGTGTCTTTTAAGTTGTTGTGTTGTCAGGAACTTATACTCAGTTCTTTTTTTCAGCTTTGGCCCAGCTTTCTAATCTATTAAGATTATTTTGAATTTTCATTCTCTCCTCTGGCGTATTAGATACTCTTCCTAATTTGGTGTTATCTGCAAATCTGATAAGCATGCCTCCTGTTCTTTCATCTAAGTCATTGATAAAGATGTTGAATAGCACTAGGCCCAGGACAGAACCCTGTGGCATCCCACTGGTCACTTCTTTCCAGGATGAAGAAGAGCCTATGGGTCAGTCCTGGAAAGTGCTGCCAGGTCACAGCAGCACACACCCCCCCACCAACAGTGGCTGTAGGGGATTGCCTTGTCTTCCAATCCTGACTACTGTCCTTTCCTGTGCTCCCTGCCCCAGAAGGAAGCACAGGGCAGGACAGCAGGAATGGCAGCCAGCAATGTGCCAGGCATCTGTGAAAGATTCTGCTGCTTCCTGGCAACCCCTTCCGGGTCTGGCAGGTCTTCTGATCAGGTGGGAAAGGGAAGCAAGGGCTGCAGTAGAGGCTATTGACTTCTTTCCTTTTGGGGAAGAAGAGGTATCTGAGGCCACCACTGCTGCCACCGGCCACTGGCACCTCCATTTTCCAGCATGGCCAGCATCCCTGCCACACCTGGAAGAGGCTTCTGGGTGGCAACAGCACCCCATCCCCACCAGTGACCACAACCACTGGATGGCAGAGGTGCCTGTCTGGTGGAATAGGGTGGACAGGAGACTCTTGGGGTGTATGGTGAGTGACCGGTCCATTGGGTGTTTGCCCCCCTCTGTGGTGTCACTCGGTATGGTCCACACTCCCTGTACCCTTCTGATGATGCCCCTGAGGTTGTATCTACTGTTAGTTATAATGTACATGTTAACAGTAATTGAGAAAAAAAGTCAGCCATGTAGACAACAAAGCTTGTGATGTTTCCTCTCCGTTATGTTACAAATTGTTGATCGAATCACTCCTCTCCATCCTTGAAATGCTCTCTCTCTGATGGCTCATCAATAAATTAAGTTATCTATAGATTATTGAGGCTTTCTGAGGAAGTTGTTTGTTTCTTATAATCAGGACCTGCTTTAGATTTACTGAATTTGGACTTCTCTCTGTGTAAAATCTTCTTGCAGCCATGATTACTGTGAGCTTGTCCTAGGATCTTTTTCCCTCCCCCACACTGATATGATCCACACTCCAGGTGTGGGCTCCCCTTCCCCTGCTCCTGTCAGTATTTTCAAATCAAGCAAATTTATAATCCTTGTGTCATTTTTATTGTGTGAACACCTCTTTCTCGACCCTTCCCTCCCACCTGTTCCTTTCTATAGAACAGTGTTACACATGGTGCAGCTCCAAATAAAGATCAGGCTGTTCTAAGTCATTCCATCTCACTCACGGCTGTGATATGAGTCAGTCACTTTAACTCTAGGCTTGGATGTGTCATCCGCAAATGCTGACATCTCTTTAGAGTAAAAGCAGCAGAAATGAGAAATGGCAAGTGGGAGAAAAGGAGAGCTGGGAGAAGACAAAAAGGGTAGAAAAAGGTGTGGGAAGACTGGAAGGAGAGGATATTTTATAGAGGAATTCTATTCTGAACAACAACAATAATCATGGTAATGAATTTAGATTTATAGCCAAAGCTACCAAGTTTCTAGAGTGGAAACTGAGCAGTTTTGGCTAAAAATCTAAACTACAAAAAACTACAATAAACTATAATATGGCATTCCAGTTGAAAACATCTGTTTACTATATATTATCACTATACTTTCTTGGGACACATGTCCTTATCAGAAATGGGAACATTAGTGAAAAGAAACCACTATATTAATTTTACACAAGGAAGCTAAAAAGAGTATATTAATTACATTTACTTGGAAATGGGGACATTTATCACACTTATATTAATTCTAACTTGGCATTTAAATGTACTTCACATTGCAGCACTTAAAAGCTTACACGATGCAAAGGCATGATGAAGATGAAAAACCGCATCCATGATTTTGCCGCTTATTCCTCTCTCATGCCTCTTATGAACTTGACACAGATGGAAACAGCTGAGCAAATTCTGGAAAACTCAGTTTCTTACCCACCAACCAAAAGGAAATGAATGAGGTTAAAAAAACTGCACACATTGTAAGAACACAGACAACAAAACTTAAAAAATTACCTCCAACAACAATACTCCACAGTAAAAATTAGCATTTACTTATATGATTGGTAGATACTGAATGTTTAAGGAACAGCAGCCAACAAGAACAATTATCTTATTCCCAATCAGAAATATTCTGCAGGAACAATTCAACAGTGATATTACCCAGTATCTGCTGCATCCTTAGGATTTCATCACTTGGTACTGTCCATTTCCTTTTCTCTGTCCTCTTCTTCCTCCCATGACCTCTGTGATTTCCTTCTGTTTATGTACTGTTTAAGAGACAAAACAGAAAGAAAGGAATATTGAGACAAGATGGGAAAGAAACCTTGAGATGAATTTGCAAAGGGCCATTATGGGTGAATCTACACTATTGAAATAATACAGCTTGATACCACTTTAATTGCTAAAACTATCCCATGGACTCCTGGGATATGTAGTTTTGCAAAATGTTTAGCCTTTTATTGCAAAGAGTGCTAGTGCATCACCAAACTACAAATCCCAAGGTTTTATAGAATGGGACCATGTTAGTTAAAGTGCTGGCAGGCTACATTATCTGCACCCTTTGTCATCAAAATACATTCAAGATACAAAAACATTCTTGATTCAGCTGCTGCTGTTATATAGAAAATTAACTAGGCTAATAATAATAATAATAATAATAATAATAATAAATTTTATGTTTATACCGCCCATTGGTAGTTCAATCCGGTCGGTTTACAGTATAAAAATTAGCATACAATGTAAAACAACATTTTCCCTCTCCCCTTAAAACGTTATTAAACCACACTATAATTAAAACCATTTAGCAATATAAAAACAAAAATTAAAATTAATACAATACAATCATAATAACCCCTGTGACTTTCTTCCAAGAAAACAGGGGTTCTAGAGGTTCTGCTGAGGAGTGAGGGGGAACCCGAGGCCGGGATATTTAGTCCGCAAAGGCTAATACTGCCTTCTGAGCAAGGGTTGCATTAAAATGTTGCTCCACATTTACCAGTAACTGCATCTCTCTGTATATCGCTGTAGTGAGTGGCAGCAAGAGTTGCCCTTCACTGGCAGGCCTTTTCTCTTCCTGGTTATAAGCCTTACAATTGTTTTGGTCCTATACCAGAGTAGCTTGTTATTCAATCAAATAAAGAATGATGGTGACCCCTCTAAATGGTGTCACTGGACGGGGGGTGAGGATCACACCAGGTGACACCTAGAAGAGGGGCAACACTCAGTTGCACCCTCCTCCCCCTTTGGTGCAGGAGAGTTGCACGCACACTCTTGCCAGGTGCTCCATCCCTGGACTTCCTCCTGGGGTGAAAGACTGGAAATGGAGGTGCAGGAGGAGCATGCACACACCTTTGCTAGCTCCTCTGCAGAGAAAGCCTGGGAATGGAAGAGCAGAAATGGTGCACACATACTTTTACCATACTAGGTGACACCAGAATTAGCAATTCCACTGCCTCTACCTTTTGGTTGATGTATGGAACAGCAGCAGCAGCAACAACATCTGAAAGAGGATATATAAGCGAGTTCATTTTTCCACTTAACTCTGTTTACTTCTAAAAATTATAAACATTCATAATCTCATCATGTACTAAACAAACAGAATTTCTAAATCCTCTGCATTTATGTTCATGTAGGCACACACATTTATGTGCAGGAATGATTTCTTAACTAGATCCATTGTATTTTTAATCCCTTTTTGGATGGATTGGGACATATTTGGAGTATTTGGGTTTGCACTGAAATCTTTCTTAATCCTCATCTCACAAACTACAATTTAATAATAACAAAAACAATTATGTTCCTTATGTGAAAATATATTTATTTTTAAAACTTCCACATTGGCCATATCTTTTTGCAATTCTAGTCTTGCAAAAATGTTGAAAATGAATGTACAGAGCAATCCCCATATGCATCTGAGGAAGTAGACTTTAGTCTATGAAGGCTCATGCTGCCAATGTCTTCCTTTCAGCTAGGGCTGATCCAGATGGCCTGTAAGGGTTGGCTCTGTGCTTCCCCTGGGAGCACCAGATAGAGGCTGCGGCAACCACACACAGTGGCCCTGATCCTCCTTTTTGCTGCTCCAAAAAGAGCAGGCAAATGCTGCTCCTTTTGGGGGCAGCAAAAAGCCACCCTTAGAGCCACCACTGCAGCTCTTTTGCACCCCTTTGGTGCAGCATGTGTGCACGCTGAGCCAACGGGGCTCCCTGATGCTGCATGCCGTGCAGTCGGGCATGCGGCGTGACAGTGGTGTCGGGTGGTGTCAGAGCAGTGAGCGTGTGGTTGCCCCATCCCAACTCCACTTCCAGGCCAGCCCTTTAGGCTGGTCTGCGTCAGCCCTTAGTCTCAAAGATCTCTATATACAGGGCAATCCCCAATTTTCTGAATTATGTTGCTTTTTACTTAGGCTGCCTTTGAACCTCTCTCCCTTTCTCCATGGCTACTCATGATGGTCTCATCTCTTTCAAACTCTGACAGGAAGAGAACCGACATATTTGAAATGTGGTGCTGAAGAAGAGTTCTACAGGTACTATGGACTGCCATAAAGGCAAATGAAGGAGTATTACAACAAATAAAGCCTGAAATCTCACTAGAAATGCAGATGTTTAAACTGAGTCTGTCATACTTTGGACATATCATGTGATGATGTTACTCACTTGAAAATACTATAATGCCTGGTAGAGTGGAAGGCAGTAAGAAAAGAGGAACATTATATTACAGATGGATTGACTCAATAGAGGAAGCCACAGCTATAATGAATTTGCAAGACCTGAGCAGAGCAGTTGATGACCTCTTAGAATCATAGAATCATAACATTAGAAGAGACCACAAGGACCATCTAGTTCAACTCTTCACCATGCAGGTCCCCCCTGCTCTTGGAGGTCTTTTATTCATAGATCACTGAAAGTTGAAGCCATCTTGATGGCAAATAACAAATGGTTTACTATAACCTTTTCTGCACAGCAATGGCATAGTGCTTTGGGTGTTGGACTATGACTCTGGTGTTACCCCAAATGCTGGGATCCCTGGAGGGCATCCACAGGTTAATATGTTTTAAGGGAATTTTAATAGCTCCCATTATGTTTTGGTTGAGGCAACAGTTAGCCTTGGGATCTTACCCTGTTTATAATGGTTCCACATCACACAGAACTCCAGAGGTGATTCCAAATAGGTTTTTGTAGTTTTATTAAGGAGGTAATCCACACACACAAGCACACACTCATGCACACACACAATAACTTATGAAGCAAAGGTGGGAGAAGGTGAATAGTGGAGGCCTTGCTAACAGTGATACATTACCAATCTTGAAGCACAGTTCAAATTGATGGGAATCCAAAACAGAGAGGGCTCAATAGCTGCCTTGGCAAGTGGTGTCTGGCTCATTGAGGAGCCTAGTAGAACTGACAGAGTGTCTGCCCAGTTACAAACTAGACCAAATTGCTAGTATCTAGGTAGTGGTATATATACTGAAAATCATGTCCCAGAGCAGTAATCAAGAACTGAATGGATTAAAGCTCTGCTAAATGGTTTTCCAGGCATTGAGAATGGTTGGAGGCTGTAGTAAATATATGGACAATTGAATACCTCAGACAAAAGCAAAACCCTTGCTGCTGGACAAGTGTCCTTTGTCTGTCTATCTCTATAGACAAAAGGGATTATGTTGATGTCTTGGGTGATCTCATTGTGGTGGGTGCCTTGCCTACTTCCTTGCTGGATCCAACTGGATTTCCAAACTTCCACTTTGGGGTCACCTTTACAGGTCACTCACTGGTTACTCACCACTTCTCTGTTACTATTAGATTGATATAAAATATGAGAGGGGTGATTGGGGGCCTGATCTTGTGGTAACACTAGAAATCAGGGTCTGGAGAGCATTCCCCACTTTGTCATGAAACCCACTGGGTGACCTTGAGCATGACACATGCTCTCAAGTCTAAGAGGAGGGCATTAGCAAACCTCCTCTGAACAAATCTTGCCATGAAAACCCCAAGAAAACTGCTTTAGGGGTGCCATAAGTAGGAAATGGTTTGAAGCCACACAACAACAATAGTAGCTCAAGTGCCACTATTGTTATCACTGAGGGATCTTCTGCCAATGTCACCTCCCCTCTCCCCACTACTGCTGCTGTCCAGTAGCTGTTTGAGACATTTAGTGTGGCTCCTGAGAAAAATCTTGTCTGACTTGGAAGATCCTAGCAACAGCAATGTTACCATCAGCATACCATCTTCACTGGAGCATACAGTCCCTCCACCAGGGAAAAGTAATACCAAGGTGTAGGAATTCTATATGCTTAGAAAAAAATCAATTTCTGTGAAATGGGTTACATGCATAAAAATCCTCAGCTAAAAGAGATTTTACTATTTCAAAATCTGATTCATATTAAAGATCATCACATCTATTATGGCATAAGTCTTCAAGGCTAATACTGTGCATCAGATGCATGAAGTGTTCGCCTCCATTTGGCAGGTGTATATATACAAATGTTTGGAAATTGGGGCGATGCATAATTGTAAATAGCAAGGTCAGAGGGAACTGAAAAGCAGGAAGTATCTCATCCAGAGAACAGAGAGGCCCCCAACCATCAGGAGATTTCCTAACCGTTAACTCCCATTGATAAAACATCAACAACCACTCTGAGCTATTATCCTAACAAAGGAATAGTCAGCCAGCAGCCATAACACATCATTACATCCCTAAGCATGGTTTTAAAGAGAGGATAACTAGGAGCCAAGTGACTGCAGAGCTATCTGCTTAGGTGGCTGTTTTCTGCATGGCAAGGTTTCTAAAGATGACAAATAGGATTCGTTTATATTCTTTCCCCTCCCATTCCCTCCCCCAGTGAATTCAGAAATTAAGTGGCTGTAATTTTCTAAGTGCCCAAGCAGCTTAACTCATGAGAATCAGATGCAAACACCTGGAAGGAAAAAAACAGATGTTGCCAAGGTTGGTTATTTGGCTCCATCAGACTGCAGGCAGTTCATTCTCTCTCTCTCTCTCTCTCTCTCTCTCTGTTGTGTCACCCACCAAGAGTAGCTTGCCTGTGGAGGATTTTCCATCTGGCTCAATTTGTCATACCATACAGCTCAACAAGGGCCAGCCAGATGGAAAATTCTGTGTGGATGAAGCAGCCTTGAGGGACTCACTTCACTGGTGGCTCTTGTAGCTTAAGAACTGCCTGAAAATGCTGTCCCAAATTCATGAGATTGAGTCTGTCAGTTCTGAGAGTATGCCCATAATTGGTTTCTCTCTAACTCAGGTCTACTAATACTTGCTTCCTTAAAAGGACTGTCACATTATTTGCAGAGTTGGCAGAATGCCCCAGCCAGCATGTTTAAACTACAACTCTCAGAATTCCCTAGCCAATGGAGGTCCATGTTTGTGATCATGCTGGCAGTGGTATTTTGGGGTGTATAGTCCAAAAAAGCAACTTTTCCAAGCTCTAGAAATTGATATGAATCAAGAATGTTAACATGATGGTGAAGCTGAACTTGTGGAAGGGGAGAAACATTATTGACTTGGGCCATCAAGGTACATCCTTTTGCATACTGTGTTCCTAAAATCCTAGACCCTAGAAATAATTTAAAATCAATGTTTCACTGAAATTTATATGTATGCCACCATGGATTAGACAAGAGTGACACACCTTTCTCATCTTGCTTTTCCAGCCCCTTAGTGCAAAACCACTCCATGATAGAAGAGTCATTGCCAGGAGTGTTATTTGTGCTCAAGTTCAGTGTAATTACTTCTCATTTACAGTGGTGTAATTGAGACAAAGGATCTGAATCCTCACACAGCATGGGGAATGGATGGCTGATGGTTTTAGTGAGATCAGCATTTGCCAAAGAGGGGGCTTTCTTTCTTGTGTGAATCTCTATGATGCTACATTATGTGTGCATACTTGTACTGAGTTCCAGTCCCCTGTAGAATGGGCTGGAACAATCATGACCCTGGGGCTGCATTCAGCCCCACAAATCTGCTTTTGCAGCCCTTGATCCCTCTTGACTTCCTAGACCCCCCCCCCCCCCCCGGTGAATAGCCCTCTTGGAAACCTCCAGGGTCCCTCTCACCCTGCACAACTGTAGTACTATGGAAATATCTATGAAATTCTGGGATTTGCAGTTTAGGGGAGAATATGAAGAATTTTCAAGCAGTGAGCTCTAGTGCCACACCAAAGGGCAATCCCTAGACTTTCATAGAATATTCCCATGGTAGTTAAAGTATAATCATAGTGCTAAATTCATAGTGTGAATAGGCATCAGGAGAGGCTATTTACTTTTTAAATATTTATTTCATTTTAAACTACCCTTTTCCATGGGATGGGACCCAAAGCAATTACTGGGGTGCCCTGCACTGGTAGTGGTGGGACAGGTTTACTAGCCCCCCCCTCACTGTTTAACATCAAAAACTGCCTGTTTATCAAAAGCAGGGGTAATCTTACAGCCAGATTTAGCTTTATTTTATTATGCATTGTCATTTTTGGCAATGACTGCAAACCCTACAGGGTCCCACACCTGCTGTAGTTGCCCACTCCAGTAATAAAGAAATGTGGAATCTTGCTTCCTTTGTAGAAGCCAGACTGTTCTAGACCTCTTTGACATATACAATTGGACCTCAACAAGGTATGCACAGCTCATTAACCATGTTATTTTTATAAGCAGGCAAACTAAGCTAATGTGGAGACAGTAGTACACAGAAGAGCTTTAATCTATGGCATTTATTCACCCAGTCACCTCCCTCGCCCACTAATAAATACCAAAATGCAGCATTGTACAAATGATGCAGCTCATTAGGTTTCCCCCCCCCCTCTCTCCTGTTTTTCCGTTCATCTATTCAGCTCTGACCATTACTACAGAGCAAAGTGGAACTTGGCATGTAACCTAGCAGGTTGGAAATGTGATCCCTCATTGTAAATTTAATGCTGCCTATGAAGAATGACATAGATTCTTGTAGCGGCAGCTTTTAGTCCTTCCTGTTTGCACCGGGTACCTTATTCAGTAGAATAATATTCCATATATTCAAGGGTCCAGACTGCTGCTTTCTCACACCAACTGGTATCCCTATCTTGAGACTTATTTTGTCCTCTTGCTAGAAGTTTTTACTGGCTTAAAACTCTGCCGTGGGCTGTTTCTGGATTCAAAGTTAATGAAAATGAACACACTGTGTGATTTCTTCAATCTTTATGACAGTCCTGATATTGGAAATATTATTTTATTCCTCTGTGGAAGAATTCACACATGGCTTTCTGAAAAATAGATTCCTTAAGTTAATTTCTGAATGTTCTATGTCATAATGAATGCAGGGAATGATGCATGGAATAGGGTATAGAATTCTCTCTAAAGGAACTTGCACTCATTTTGTTTGCGGATAGCTCATGAAACAGACTTAAAAAGTTGCCATTCAGCTATATATATATTTTCTATTTTCTATTGCCCACACCAGGTAGACTAGTACCTGGATGCTGGATTGCTCTAAGTGAAGCAACTCAAAAATACATGCTGGACATTTCCTCACATTTAGCTGCAAGTTAGAAGAATGGACCCACATATATTATGTAGAGGCTGTGATGACTACATCAAAGGATACCTCAGACTCCCAATATGGTGAAAATAAGGCAATTACAGGTACCTGTCTTCCTTTAGGTGTCTATGGGCTGCTCCAGATTGGTGTAAAGAAGTGAGAGCTCCCGTAGCATAGCTCCTTGGCTTTTGCCAGATATTGCCAGCCATTGTTGTTTCTATCTCTACTTTTTCCTGTTACTTTTTCATGGTGTTGTGGGAACCAGGCATTTCTCATTTCTTGGTGTTACAGCCAGATAAATGACACATGAGGAAAAGAGACTTATGAAGATGAACCCCAAATCTTGGAAAGCAAAATGAAAGCTGCACTCCAAATAATTGAGTAAAATAAATCACCAGGAACAGATAACATACCAATAGAACTATTACAATCCATAGAGGCAGAATCAACTTTAGTTCTAACAAAAATATGCCAACAAATATGGAATACAAAGCAGTGGCTCACAAATTGGAAACAATCAATAGATACAAAAGATTACTAAAGTAGCTAAAGGGCCATTGCACTAATCTCCCATGCAAGCAAAGTCATGCTTAAAATTCTTCAGCAAAGACTCCAGTCATATATGGAGTGAGAGATCCCAGAGGTGCAAGCTGGATTCAGGAAAGGAAGAGGCAGAAGAGATCACATTGCAAACATATGATGGATAATTGAGCTCACCAGGTAATTTTAAAAGAAAATCTGCATGTTCTTTATTGGCTACAGCAAAGCCTTTATAAATCATAGAATGCGCTCAAAGAAATGGGAGTACCTTTACATCTGATTGTCCTGATGTGTAACCTGTCCTCACAACAAGAGTACAACCTGTATTCAGGACATCAGAACTGAATATGGAGAAACAGAATGGTTCCTGATCGGTAAAGGGTCAGGGAAGGCTGTATACAATCACCCTATTTATTCAACCTGTATACAGAAAATATTGTACGCAAAGCAGGCATAGAAGCAGAGGAAGGAGCAGTGAAGATTGAAGTAAGGAATATTAATAACATAAGATGGAGATGAAATAATACAGTAGGCCAGAGGTTGGCAACCTACAGCCTGTCGGCCGGTTTCGGCCCGCCCCCCCGCGCTTACCGGCCCCTGCCGACCCCTGCCTATGCCACCTGTTATCACCGCTGCACGGCCGCGCACGTTGCGCCTGCCATTTTGTTTTCCAAAATGGCGGCTGCGATGCGTTTGTGCATGCACAGTACTCCTGCGCATGCACAAACGAGTCACGGTAGCCATTTTGGCAAAACAAAATGGCAGCCGTGAGTGGCGGCTGCCATTTTGTCTTCCAAAATGGCGGGTGTGTGGCAGCGGCTGTGGCAGCGGCGGCAGTGTGCACGGTGGTGGGCGGGTGTGGCAGTGGGGACAGGTGTGGCAGCGGGTGGGTGTGGCGGCGGGCGGGTGTGGCAGCGGGCAGGTGTGGCCCTGGCCTGCCGGAAGGGAGCTGTTCTGTGGACCGGCCCACACCTGAAAAAGGTTGCCTACCCCTGCAGTAGGCCCTCAATATCCGTGGGCTTGCCGTCTGTGGATTTAACCATCCTCACATGGCAAGCCCCATTGCTTTCAATGTCATGTCCACCATTGAAATTGATGGGACTTGGGGTCCCATATTTTTCTTTATCCATGGGATTTCCAGAACTGGTCCCTGAAGATACAAAGAGCGGACTTCACTACTAGAAGAAACCAACAAAGAGTTTGAGCAATTACTGAAGAAGATCAAGTAGGAAAGTGCCCAGGTAGCCTTAATGTTGAACATTAAGAAAACAAAATTAATGACCATGGGAGATTTACAAGAATTTAAAAGAATTCCCATATCTTGGATCAACCATTGAGCAGAATAAACAAACAAAATTTATTTACGGCACACAGCCAGCTTATAGTGATCAGAATAGAGACTCTAGTCAAGAAATTAGAAGAAGACTAGGAATGGGAAGGGAAGCTATGAAAGAACTGGACAAGATTCTAAAATGTAAAGATATAACTCTGAACTCTAAAGTGAGGATAGTCCAAGCCATTGTATTCCCCATCACTGTGTATGTATGTGAGAGCTGGGCAGTGAAGAAAGCCAACAGAAAGAAAATCAATTTATCTGAGATGTGGTGCTGGGGAAGAGTACTAAGAATACCATGGACAGGCAAGAACACAAACAAATGAGTCCTTTAATAGATCAAGCCTACACTCTCCCTGGAAGCTAGGATGACTAAACTGAGGCTGTCATACTTTGGCCTCATCATGAGAAGGCATGAATAATTAGAAAAGACAATAATGCTAGGAAAGGTAGAGGGCAGTAGAAAGAGAGAGAAACCACATGCCAGGTGGATGGACTCAATCAGATAGGCCACGTGACTGAGCCTGCAGGAAATGAGCAGAGCAGTGGAGTATAGGATGTCTTGAAGAGGTTTCATTCACAGGGTCACTATGAGTCGAGGTCGATTCAAGGGCAGTTAACAACAACAACAACAACAGCCAAAAAATCCAGAAGGCTTCATGGAGCTGCTGCTTTGGCTATTAAACCCGTGTCATGTGTATGGGGTGGTGGAGGGAGGCAACAGTGATTGCCTTTCTTTCCTCCTGCAACTTGCAAGAGCAGAGGGACAAGGATGTCATGTCAGCAAGGGCAAAACCTTGCTGCCAGTCACCTCCCTCCTCGTCTCCTTCCATTGTAGCTGTAACTCTGGGGTTTGATCATGTCAGAAGTCTCCGATACCACTTCCTAATCAAGGGTAAGGAAAAAGGGGAAACAATCAAACCCAAGGTAACATGTTTTCTCGGTTCTTGTGTGTGACCACAGTTGTCTTATGGGTCTTCTTTCTTTCTCATCCACAGCTTTCATATGAATCTCTTTTTCCAGGAAAGGTAAGTGACTTCTCTCAATCTGTTTATTATTCTCCTACCTCTGCCAGGGACTGCAGAGTTTGGAAATAAGATTGGTTCAACTTGACAGTGTATTTCTGTGGTAGCTGTTTACTATGAAAAGCTTTAAGTGAAACATTTGGGGCACTTTAGTTACTATGAATGATAAATAGCATGCAAACTAGCTTTCACTATTTCTATCTTTACCAATAAGTATTGATTTGTGCCTGGTATAATAACTTTCTGTATTATCTGTGTGCAATATAAGGGAAATGCACTGAATATGATTCTCGATGGCACCAGATAAATAACAGCATCAATGATAACCAAGAATTTGTTAATCACATCTATACATTTTGTCAACCAAGCTTAGGAGTGTCAAAGCCTAGGTAATGCATATTGTGTCACTAAATATATTATATCCAGAGTAGGCATGCTAAATTTCAAGCAAGTCATTAGCTTGCATGAAACACCCAGAGTCTCAGTTTTCATTGCGTAAGTACATTTTAGAGATGTATTGTTATAATGTGTAATTTGGCGCTATCCATCATGCTGTGCCTATCAGATGTTCAAAGCAAACGATTTGCTGTTCCAATCTGGCAGTGGATTCATGCAGCTCAAGCTGGTAATTGGAATGTTTTGTGACACCATAACTGTGAAAGATCATGAAAAGTGGGCCTTATTTTTGTAAACGATTAATGGCTTTGTCCTATATATCTTCTAAAGCTTGTGCCATAAATTTTTATGAAGCACATGTGCATGCGTGTTTGCATGCTCCCTCATGTGACTGTGTGAGATGTCATTTGCTCTGAAACAGGCTTTGTTGATGAAGCTGCTAAAATTACAATCTATGCTGAATCTAGCAGTTGGTCTACATATGTAGCCTATTTTTACATTTTTTTTGAAGAAATGCCCCCCTGCCATATTTTAAGTTTGCAAACCCCATTCTTTCATGGCTTTATGAAATTAAGGAAATGAGTTGGAAATGCTTGCTTGATGAACTCATTTCTTAATAAGTCTGATGGATTTAGAAGTTGTTCTGTAAAACTCAAAATCAGCGTGATAAATGTGTTTTCTAGGGTAGGTTTTTTTAAATGTTTGAAACGAGTTGGGAACTGCTAATGCTTAATCAGTTATACAAGTGTCTTTTGCTTCTTGGGCCTGTTGTGATGTAGAATGTCATTGATTTGTTCATGCATCACAAATGGTTCAGTTAATGTTTCAAGAAATTAAATAAAATGTATTAATAGACTGTTTTTCTTTTACATGGCCAGAAATGTACTGGCTGTCTTTTTACTCCACCCACCATTTTTCCAGGAGAGCAAATATTATGCAAAAGCCCTTTCACCTTTTTCCCCCCAAACACTGAGACTTGTCCTCAATGTGTCCCCAATGACCTCTTAAAGTATAATAGCACTTGTAGGCACATATGCTCCTTAATTTGATGCTGATGTTAGAAGTAGGAAATTATTTAAAGTGACATAGCTTGAAATGACAGGTACTGATGGGTAGTAGTACTCTAGAGAAGAACAGAAGCTTGCTGAGTAATTCATCTTCCTGTTCTGTTAAAGGACTGTGTAATTTTCAATAATTTCTATCATTCAATTGGTATAATGTAAACCATGTAGAAATATGCCTGGTCTACTTTTTGGATTGCCAGAATTCACCCCCTTTGGGTGGGGAGCTTGAAAGAGTATTTCTTTATACATGTAGGGTTTATTTTTAAAACAGACTAGGGCCAAAGTGCTAATGAAATTAATAAAGAGAAATGAAAATGTGAAATGTGATCTGAACTTTGGCCTTTTGGGAGCTGGATGTCACTTAAGGATATACACTGGTTAGCCCCAATCACCACAGCTTGTAAGGAATGTATTTTTTGAATCGCAGTTCTCAGTCAGCAGGGGATTCTGGGAACTGCAATCCCATTAAGTCATCCCCCCCTCCCCAGGCTCTGTGAATCAGTGTTTATATACTGCATTTGCTCAGATCGTGGTGGGCATGATTTTGGCCAAGGTGAACAAATGCGTGGAACTTAAAATAATTTAATTCTGAATGGAGCATGTCCAGTGTTTATATACTGCTGGATCCTGCTGAAGAGCTTATAGTACACAGTGGAGATGGTTTGCTACACCTAGCTGAAATTGTGTGTTTGTAAAGGAAAGTGAACATAGGCTGAGTACTCTAGGGAGTCGACATGATTTCTGAATAAGACTAAAATGGAGGGTAAATATTAAGAATTAGAAACAACAATAGCAACCAAAGCAGATACAATACAGACATATACATCCCATCCCCTCTTTCACATACAAATTATCTCTAGAAAGAAACAGATCTGTTTAAGGCAACATCAAAAGGAGTCACTACTTCTGTAATGGTTTAAGCAGGCCTATTGCCTTCAATAATTTGTAAAGTGTTGGCATTGTGAATACACTGTACTGTGTTTTTTATTCTAGGGATGTGCAAGGAATCATCTCTGGCAGCCTTCTTGTGCAGACTTTCCCTGTTTTGCACTGCTCAGGCTACATCCCATTTGCAGCATGGAATCTGCACATTACTAGATGGAGGCAGGTGGGAAACACATTTGATGCTTGCTCACTGTCCATTCCAAGACCCCCTGGCTGCCCACGTTCACCAGCCAGGGCATCTCTGCCCTTAACCCACTGCAGGTGGGTGCGGAGTGCTGCTGTTGCCTGGCAGCCCCTACCGGGTTTAGCATAGTTGCTGGCAGTGGTGGCAGCAGTGGTGGCCGTGGACTTCTCTCCTTCTTGCTGCCAGTGCCTCTTTTTCCTGCCCAGCCTGCAGCTCTGCCAGACTTGGAAAGGGCTGCCAGGTGGTGGCAGCACCTTTCCATGATGCTTGAAACAGCTCCCTTCCAGCAGGAGCGAAAGAAGCCCACCTTGCTCTCCCTTCCCTCCAACTGCTCTGCCCTGCCTTCCTTCTGGGGCAGGACAGCAAGACAGGACAGCAGGAGGGAAGGGAGGGTAAGACAGCTCACTGTGGGTGCTGGTGGGGGTAGATGCTGCTGCTGCCCAATAGCCCCTTCTGGGTCTGGTGGGACTGCTGGATGGGGAGGAAAGAGAGCAGAAGAGAATGGAGGGCAAGGAGGTCTGCTGTGGCTGCTGGAGGGGTGGGGTGTGGGTGGCTGGTGGGCATGGGGTTCAGAGGTGGCCACAAACTGCTCCACTTCCCCTGCCACTCTTTCCAGGCCTGGCCATCAGCTCTGCCAGTCCCAGAAGGGGCTGATCAGCAGCAGCAGCATGCAGTGGACTGCCCTCCCTTCCCTCTTGCTCCCCTACCTTGCGCTCTCTCCCTGCATAGGGCAGAGTAGCAGGAGAGAAGGGAGAACCAGGTGGGCTGTGGTCTGCCAGACATCTGGGAAAGGTGGTGTTGCTGCAACTACCTCGCAGCCCCTTCCAGGTCTTCTCAGGCTGCAGGGTGGGTGGGAGAGTGAGAGGGATGGCTACAGACACCTTTCCTTCTCCTCCCTTTGCTGTCTGGCCAGCGCAGGAAGGAGTTGCCAGGTGGCAGCAGCACCCCAACCCCACCAGCAGCCACAATGGGCAGATGGCAGAGGTGCCCTGGTTGGTGGAGTGAGTCAACTGGGGTATGTGTTAGGTAGCTTAGCTGAGATGGGAAAGGTGGTGAGGTGGTCAGGAGGGGGAGGGTGGCCAGCAAGTACACCTCCCTGCCTGCTGCTGCTTCTCCTTCAGTATCCTCCTCACTCCTCACAGTCTCTGCCCATGTTATCTACCATGGGGTGGCTGTGTGCCTGGGAGTTACAATATTTATGACACCTAGTAACAACACTGATTACAGATACCAGGCATTAGAGCTTGACATCATGAGCATACTAGTAATGCTTGACTCCCAAAACCCTGGACATCCTCTGTCGTCAGTTTCATATGAATGTTAAATAGCATGGTGAACAAAACAGATCCCTCTGGACCAAGCAGTCAAGCAGGATTCCCTTAGCACATCTGTCCAGGAAGGACTGGAGGCATTGTAAAACAGATCTTCTGAGTCTCATCCCAGCAGACTTTAACTACTCCCATTATCCACACAGCCAGTGCCTCTCAGTTCCATTCAATGACCCAGAAGGGGCAAGGTGCTAGAACAGGGGTAGGCAACCTTTTTGAGCCAGGGGCCAGGTTGCTGTCCCTCAGACAATTGGGGGGCCAAAGCACCAAAAATAAATAAATAAATAAAAATTAAAAAAATAAAAAATTAAAAAAATTAAAAAATATGCATGCACACTCTCTCAGCCTCAGAAAAGCCATGGCAAAACCCCTGTGGAGATTTTGCCAGGAAAACCCCAAGAACAAGTAATAACAACAATTATCAATATCATCATGGCGGGCGGTGGGGCCAGCGGCAGGACATGCCTGGGGCTGGTCCAAAGGCCTCAGGGGGCCACATCCGGCCCCTGGGCCTTAGGTTGCCTACCCCTGTGCAGAAATCTATGCTGTGACTCTTACCTCTCCTAGTACAGACTACTCTAGTGTGTGTGTATGTGCCTTCAAGTTGCCTGTCAGTTTATCCCATGAATTTCATAGGGTTTTCTTAGGCAAGAAATATTCAGAGGTAGTAAGGAGCAGTAATTAGGGGTAGGTGCACATGCATTCATGCACGTGCACACACACACATGCACACATTGTAGAAGAGAATAATTTCCATGTTATGCATGGACTAGAATGAATTTCCCCTATGTTTGCAATATTGTTTTCCTCATTATTATAATTTAATATAATAAAATGTAATACTATTATAATACTATAATAAAATCACACCTGGTCTTCTGCCATCTAATATTTTTTTTTATAAAGTTTGTTCCTCCCTTCCCCCAGTAGGCTTCAGTTTATGATTATTAATGGCCCATAGAAGAAATGTATCTAGATGTTATGTCTATTTGCACATGGGAAAACTGTGTCACTCCTTCTAGCCAAGATATTTTGCACAGGTATCATAGTGCCTTGGTTCTATCTGTTGTCAGAATCCTTTAGTTCTGAGGATTTAAAATCAAGGTTTTCTGTTTTAAGTCTTCTGAATGCAGTTTTGCATGTCATGAGAATTTATGCTCAGTTCATGCGACTGGAAAGCATATAAATATGAAAAAGTCACCCAGTGGGGAAAATTTTATACAGACAGCCCACAATTTAAAGTTCTTGAAAAGTATTACCTTTTTAGTGTCTCAGAATAACTATTTAACACCAGCTAATTCTAGAAATACTTTTCAGCTCAACAGAGATGTTTTAATATAATAAAGACTGCGTTGTAAATGCTTTTAGAAAGAAATGGGTAGAATGCTTTGCCTGTGCATTCCTCTTGCTCTATGCATATAGCAATGATTTTTTAAAACTCCACACCACACTTTTCTTGCTCAATTTAAAGTCCTGTCCACAAGTCATTGAAGCTAACTCTGTATTAAACAGATTTTAGAATAATTAAACAGGCTTAAATGCTATGCCTCCATTTTAAATTCTTTGTGGTTTGCAAATTTTAGAGGCTCAGCAATTCAATCTATTATAAATAGTTTAACATTCATTTGGAGAATGGTTGGCTTTTCTTGGCTCTGACTTGGCCACCTACCAACTTGATTAAACTAGGATATAATTTCCCAGTGGAGAGGGGAAAATTGTTTACCTGGAAAATATCATAAGCAATGGAATACTGAGAATCGATCAATCCTAATGTGTAGGCAGAAAACAAACAAACAAACAAAAAAATTGGGATAATTGCAGGATTCACTATTCAAGAAGACAACTTTTATTATTTTTACTTCAAGAAGTTTACAATGGATCAATCCTAAACCAAAATGCAGGGCAGGAAAAACATTAAAATACTATGAACATTGTTTGGGTAAAGACATTTTAAATAAGATGTAGGAAACATACAGTTCTCTAGATATTACTGGATTACAAAACCTAGAAGCCTCTAACTAACATAGCCAGTGATGAGCAATGAAGGAAGCAAACATTTTTGTAGATGGCAAGATAGCATTAAAAGAGGTAGGAGCAAGAGAGAGCAAAGAGAGAAGCTGGACTAAATCTCTCTATGACACTACAACTGTTGAATGTTATAAACCCAATAGCAAAAAAGTCAACCCAAGCTCCCAACAACTCCAAAACAGACTCCTACAGTATATGAAGGGCAAACAGAACCCATAGCCACAATGATCCAATCTCCCTTTCCTTGATCAAAATATAGCTACTGAAAACTAAAAGGTGGGATTAATAGGCAGATAGTTGCTGCATGACTTAAATTACTGCGCATGGCTTTTAAACAGCAACAACACTGGGAAGGAAGTGGCTTTGGTGACACTCATCACACAACATCACCTTCCATGGGGCGGTGGAGCTCTGGAAATGCATGGAAGAAGGATGAGCAAACCAAACCAAAAATCCTTAAAGGTGTGATGGGTAGGGAATAAGGCAGTGAGGTAGGGTTAAGGGAGGGGTCGGGAAAAGAGTGTGATGGGAGCCTCAGCCTGAGTGATGTGATTGACTGAGGTGTCATGATGCCTGGATGGAAAGATGTATATTGTCATTTTATTTTTCCTAGTGTGATTGCTGCGAGAACAGGGGTGGTGCATTACAGAGCTGCAACTGCTCCTTATTCACCATTGTAGCACCATTGCCATGAATTTAAATGCTTCGTCACCTACTTTAATGGAGAGCCCCTGCATCAAGTGATGGAGGTCTCTTTTGCTGGCTGTTCAGCAGGATGTTTCAAGCCTCTTCCTACCAGCAAGTGAGCTGTGACAATCTGTAGCAGGACCTTTGATGCAATTTCTCTTTGAAGCATCTGTTGCTGGAGGGAGGGGGCTAAAAATGTCATCCTGCTGTGACCTGTTTGGTAAGCAAGTCTCCATTGCTTGATGTGGCTGTTGGCTATTAATGTAGGTTTGAAGAGATCAGACCAGGAGATGCTGCTTAGGAATGAAACAGACAGTCAAAATAAGCAGGTTTCCAGCTGGCTTCCAGGCTGGATGACGTAAGCCTCAAGCCGCCCTAAGGGGAGAAAAGCCAGACTAAGAAGAAGCTGAATTTTTTTGCTTCTTCCCAGATAATGTGCACCTTTGCTCATACCTCTAAATGCAGTGCCACCAGAGCAGCACTAAAGGAGCGCTCTATCCTAACCCTAACTCTAATTGTGAATTTAAACTCTCCATGACAGGAGTGCATATAATGGGATGGAGCTGCAGTGCCCAAGTGGTGTGGATGGCAATGCCCAAAAGAAAAGGCATGATACCTTTCATGGGGATGAGCACAACATACACAAAACAGACAGTCAAAGAGGGTGCATGGGGTGAAGGGGGGCATGATTATACCTTGCCGGCATCTGCATGGGCACACATCTGCTCCAATGCCTTGTCCCAGTGAAGTGCTGCACATGTGAATGTGTGCAGGTTCACAGGGACAGCCATGTAAAGGGATGACAATTGCTGAGGCTTCGGAGTTGCACAGGGATGGTGGTGGTAGGGAACAGTAAAAAAAAAATGTACTCAGTGATGTGGCTTGAAGCCACGCTGTGTGGTCATGACATGCTCACTTCAGCCACCTTGGGAGCCAGCAGTGTGGTTGGTGGGGTTTCAATGTGGTTTTGGAAAAGGCAACTTCAAGTCACTTTTTCCTGCCCATCTGTTTTGCCCCTTAGTTACACATTTATTATTAGGTAGACGGTGTAGATCAGAATGAAACAGTTGATATTCAGCACAAAAATTTGTGGGAGTGGCGGGAGCCAAAACCTGTGCTCTAGCACAGTGCCATAGGCTTCCTCTTCCTGCTTCTCCCTCCCTCTTGTTCTTGTCACTATCCATCCCACTTTGCATTTCTCACACCTACCTTTGCGTGCCACAGACTGGGGAAAAAAGGACAACAGGAACTGGGGAGGGAAGAATAGTACAACATAGTGCATCATATGATTCCCAGGAAAATACCATACAGTCACTGTATGTGACATTGAAAAATAAGATGCTTTACATTTAAGATGTGAGTGATTTTTTAAAGCTGTAACTGATGTATTTAATATCAACACATGAGTTCCAGTGTCTTCTTTTGAGAGGTGGGATGGGGTAGAGGAGAGATACTGTTGAAAATTTGAAACTGAGCATGTACAAAGTTGACTTTCTGGAGACATGGGGTGGAATAGTGGATTTGTATTGTTAGTATTTTTGCAGAAGATTTTTGCTTGGCTTGCCTATCTAAAATCAATTGCAGGTTAAATATTGCGGGGGGGAGTAAGAATCTAGCAATTTCTTCTATACAAAACACAAATTGATGAAGTCTTGCCTCTAGAGTTTCTTACTGCTGAAAGAAGGAGCTGAATACATAGCTGTGTTTCTATTTTGCAAGCTTTTAGGGAACTCAGTGGCAGTGATAGGTAGTTGTCAGTGGGGCAGTGACTTCACTCCAGGTTTTAAGCCAGGCTTTAAAGGAGTTCTCCAAAGTGCTGAACCCTATTGTTAAAATGGTCTGGCACTTGGAAAACCCCTTTCAAGCTAGCAAAAACTTGGAATAGATTCACAACCATGCTGACATGGGAGTCACCAGCCACCACTGATTTTTGGCAATCTCTCTACAGAGAGCTCTGCCACAGAGCTTCTAATAGCCACATTGACATTGACATGCATATTGTGTCCAGTGGAAATTAATGTAGGGAGATGAGATATACAGGGCGAAATCCTCATTACAATTAATTAAGTCTATCTGCTGGAAATACATTTGTTCAGGAAATTTACTGTCCATCCAGTTCTGTTACTGAGAAATTAATTTTTAAAGTTAATTTTATCCTGGATCTTATTCAAATGTATTGATCAAGAGGAGATGATTAATGTGGCATTAATTAAAGATACCACATTTTGTCATAAACCTTCATTGACATTTGTCTTTCCCCTGTTTTCATCCAGAAAGGTTTTGGGCTGTCAAAAATTGGGGGGGGGGGGGATGACAGGGAAATACCCATGACAGGAATAAAGAAAAAGTGGAAGAATTCTCTAGAGATATAAAATTATAGCTAAAAGATACTGCATTTTGTTAACAATAATAATTGATTTTTACCTAACAGCTTATTTTAAACCCCAGAGAATATCCGCATGGCTCTTTCTTTAGGGATCACATCTGTTGATTTAGCTCTCTGAATCCCTGGAGTCCAGATGCCTCCAGTGCAGCATACAGGTATATTAGCAGTCCAAAAGACAGATGGGGACCATACAGCAACCATTTTGACTTCCACCGCCTGTACAGTTAAAGGTGCAGTAACAAAGCCAGACTAGATGTTGTAATCCAGATGTGTACAGTGTGATCCCATTCATCTTTTTAAAACAAAAAAGCAACATTTCCAGAGGATGATATGAAGTGAAGAAGCAGATTGGAGAGGAAGGGTTAACATGGATCTCTACCCCACATTGCTTCCCCAAAGTGAGTTTTCCATCCACATAGTTCCACAAAAGCCTATGCTCAGATCCGAAACTCTGGGGGATAAAAGCTCTAGAGTGGACAGGGACATTTTGGAAAATGGAAATAGCCCCCGAGATTCTTACACACTACACAATTAGAGCACTATGATTTCACCTTAACTTCCACAGCTCTATTGTATAGAATCTTGGGGTCTGGAGTTTGGTGAGCAACTAGAGTTCTATGGCTGAGAATTCTAATCTCCCTAAACTACATATCCTTGGATTCCATAAGATGGAAAGATGGCAATTAAAGTGGAATCATAGTGCTATAATATGTGTACAGTGTATAGGGCCAAAGGGCCTGGTGGCAGTAGCGTCATGGGGGGGGAGTGCAGGGGGTGCAGAACGCATTGGGTGACACACCAGATGGGGGGGTGACACCCAGTCACACACACACACCACCCTTGCCATGGTCCCGTTCTCCTCAGAGAATGGACTGGTGGGAATGAGCCAGGCTAAGCACGTGCATGCCTCCTGGCTCCCCTTAACACCATCCATTTCTCCTCTGAGGAGAAGGGGGTGGTGCTGAGGACTGCCAGGAAAAGCGTGTGCTTCCCCCGCTCAACTCAGTGCCACTCCTTTCTCCTCTGAGGAGACTGCCAGGAGAAGTGTGCACTTCCCCAGCTCACCTCAGCACTGCTCCTTTTTTCTCCTAGGAGAAGGGGGTGGCAGCAAGGATAGGATTTGAGGCAGGGTGGGTGTGGGCATGTGCTTGTCCTGCCTGAGCATGTGCCTGCACCTCATTGTGGAAGCCCCACCTCTCAAGCCCTGCTCCCTGCCCTAGGTGACACCCACGGCAGGGACGCCGCTGACAGGTGGTGAAATATTTAATGGATTTCCTTTTGTTTCTCCAGTCCTAATTGCCTCTCTAGAAATGACTTTTTTGGATTTTTTTTAAAAATGTCATTTTAGTAATGTTTTATGCAGCTGTTTGTAATATCTAGACAAGCCATAAATGGGAGATTATCCCACACTACATCATACCACTTTGACAGACTTTGGAAAGTTGCTTGTTATATGTAACACTCTGAGAGCTGTAGTCCAAAAAGTAACCTTTCAAGCTCTGATTCACAGAGGAGGGGAACTTTCTCTTGAAAATTTAGTCTGGCACTAAAGTTGAGAACAAGAGCAATAAAAGCAGCCTCTCACAAATGTCGTATGATTAACCTTGAGATTTTGCAAACTTGAGTGGAACTAATACATATGTCAGTCTGATTCATTTCTATTTTCTGTTGTAGCAATTCAGAGAGGGGTGCGTTTACTTCAGGATCAGAACACACTATGCATCAGTGACTGAATCCACACCTCAGATCTCAGACTGAATCCACACCTGCAAAATAATTTGTTCTCTGTGTGCAGCATCCTGCCCTGGTTTGACTCTGTTAATGCCACATACTCCCATTTTAATCCAAATTCAAATTATTATTGAAAGCCACACATTTCCTGCACCTGAAGTCACATTGGTATGAAATGGAGTTTCTACCATGGTCACATGTTCATTGTGCCAGGTTATCAGATTATTTTAGGTCGCATGACCGCAACATGTTTTTTTTTTCATAGCATACATGCATATGCTCTCTCTCTCTCTCCATATATCTGCATATCCATATAAACCAATAGCCTTTCTTGTTTTTCTATCATTCTTCATGCCCATCTGTACTCCCATTGAATACCTTGTATATGGCTTCTTCACCAAGCTTCCTGGTCTTCCTTCCTTCTCTTTTCTCTCTGCAAACCCACAACCTCTCTATTCCATGTATATATAAATGTGTGTGGGTGTTTCTGTTGGGAGAATTAAATGCCTCCTGTTCAGTTTAGGCCATGATGTTTAAAGTTCGCCACATGATCGGCCCTCAGGATTAACAGGAATAATATTTTTAAAAACCCTTCAGAATAGAACAGCTAGTTTGTAAACCTATTGGCCCCAGTCCAGCCAAAAATACACCCCGATTCTCCTCATATTTCTTTGAATTTATTTCCTACTGGGTCGGTCCAAAGGAATTTATTCTCCAATAATGCTCCACTGCCCTTTTACTTGGAATTAAGTCCCATTGAACTCAGTTGGACGTACTTTTGTGTAGGAATGTATAAAATCACACTATCAATACATGTTGCTAGAGGTGCTTGGGGGTCCTTCAGGTGAGGGAGGAAATTGATCCCTGATTGTTCACAACTTGAGCCTGGTGGGTGGGAAATAAGCAAAGTTCACAGCAGGAAGGATCCCAAGGGTATTGTGTGTGTCTATGCATATATTCAAATATCCGAAGGGAAGCCTTCATTTCAAAAAGCATGCCTTCAGGTATTTGAATGTCATATATACATTGGACTAAAAAAAAGAAAATGTCAACACCATATTAGCTGGAAATGGATGCAAGGCAAACCCCGTTGGGACCCATCCTGCCATGAACTTTGCTCACCTCCCACCCATACGTACCCTGAATAATAATAATAATAATAATAATAATAATAATAATAATAATGTGACACCATGCTTGCTGGACCTAGGTAACCACCCACCAACTTGTCTTATCTCCCCCCCCCATTCAGGGCACAGGGCACACTATTAAAAGGAATCTCCACCTAGAAACTGCAGAGTAAAACTTGTGCTTTTTAATCGCATGAAGGCTTCACATTAAACACTTCCACAATTTGTTTTAATTAGAGCCCTGGTGGCACAGTGGTTAAATGCCTGTACTGCAGCCACTCACTCACAAACCACAAGGTTGTGAGTTCAATACCAGCCAGGTGCTCAGGTTTGACTCAGGCCTGCATCCTTCCAAAGTCGCTAAAATGAATACCCAGTTGATGGGGGCAATTAGCTTACACATTATAAACTGCTTAGGGAGTGCTTAAATGCACTGATATAAGCAGTATAGAAATGTACTTGCTATTGCTTGCTGTTGCTAAAAGGAATCTAAAAGAAGTGCTTTCACTTTGAAACTTTGATGAATGCAATGTGTTCAAACAGAACCAGGTTCATAGTGAGGACAAATCATTTTGCAGGTGTGGATTCAGCCTCAGATGCTGTCCTGACATCTCACATTGTGTGAGGCAAGTAACAAGAAAGACAGATAGCCTGACACCCTAGACCAGGGGTAGGCAACCTTTCCCCTTTAAGGGCGGAGGGACTTCAGCTCCCAGAAGCCTCAGCCATGTTGACCAATAGTCCCATGTTGGCCAATAGCTCCTGGGATTCTGGGAGCTGAAGTCCCTCGGCCCTTAAAGGGGAAAGGTTGCCTACCCCTGCCCTAGACAGCTTCTGCTGATCTAGGTAGATAATATTGGCTGAATGGGCAAAACGCCTGACTGGATAGGACACACTTCCTACATTTTTACAGTCATATAATGACAAAATTAAGTGTTGTCCCAAATGTCAGGTTGGGCAAAGTATGGCCATCAGGGCCCAAATTTACAGTTCCTGCAACCTTTGAAACCACAGAGATCCCCCCCATTTAAAAAAGAAGTTCAAGCAATTTTTCACGCAAACACATGCCCCAATGGGTCAAAACTACTACAAAAAGCAGACATTTTCCTGTCCCAGCCCAATCCCCTCATACCCCCAAACCTTTTGGCCAACATTTTCTGGAAAAGGTCACATTGGGCATGTTGGTGCAACTCTGTTTGTGTGTGTGTGTGTGTGTGTGTGAGAGAGAGAGAGAGAGAGAGAGAGAGAGAGAAAATGCCCCCCTTCCCCTCCACAGTTCTCCATTCCTGCTTTAGATAACTGAATTTTGTAGGTGGACGACACACTGGTCTACTAGTCTAATGCTCTTCTCAGTACATGATCTATGTACAATAAAGGATGCAGCTACAGCAGCCCAGATGGATAATTGTCTGGTGAAGGAAAATGTGCACTCATTGCCTTAAGCATTTCTGTCCCACAGTTCTTACCATTAGCAAACTTTTCCTCATGTTTTGGAAATCAGCTTCTCTGCAGTTTTCGTTGATTACTCATGGAGCAACAGAGATCAAATCTGCTCCACCATTTGCAGAATAACACTTTGGATTTTGAAGACAGCTAAAGACCTTTATCTCTTCTACTTTCTCCAGGGTAAGCATACCATTTTTGCTAAAGCAATTCCTCATAGGGCTTGCTTTCCAGGCTTATTTTCATCTGTTCATACTGAAACTGTCCAGACCATGATAAATACAAGGGTGTGAATCAGCTACCATCCTGTGTACACATCAGTAATGAACTTTGTGACTTCTTTCATGCACAGGTTATTATAGCAGCGCACACTGCTAATTTTATCTTGTCCTGGTCAACAGAAAACAAAAGCTTGCCATACTTTGTCAGAAACAGTCTGTGAAATAAAACAGCCTTCACTATATCTCCTTCAGGCTATAGGAAGGAACTCACATGACTGGATTTTTTCCCACTTGAAAGTATTCACTGCACTCAGATAAGCAGATGCCAAATGTCCCTCACATGCCAGTTTTCTAAGTGACATGAATATGCTTGAGAGCCAGCATGCACTAATGTTTGAATGTTGGATTATGACTATAGAGACCAGGGCTTGAATCCCTGCTCAACCATAGAAACATGCTGGGTAACCTTGGGCAAGTTATACTCTTTCTGCCTCAGAGGAAGGTGATGGCAACCTCCCTTTGAATAAATCTTGCCAACAAAACCCTGTGATAGGTTTGCTTTAGGGTTGCCATAAATTAGAAATGACAGTGACAACAACAACAACAAAGGAATATACAATATTTATGTAAGACCATGGAAACCAAGGCTGGTTCAAAATATTTTGTTGCCTAAGCCAAAGAACAAGATGGTGCCCCTTCTATTTCCATGCACAAAAGTTGATGAATCATAGCACCATAGAGTTGGAAGAAGCCCCTACAATTCTAATCAGACTCCATGTAATCCAGGACTGTACAACTAAAGCACCCCCAAAAGTTGGCCGTCCAACATCTGTTTAAGGACCTTCAAAGAAGGAAAGCATTACTCCCCAAGGCAATCTATTCCATTGTTGAGCAGCTCTTACAGTCAGGAAGTTCTTCCTGATGTTTAGGTAGAATCTTTTTTCTTGTAATTTGAATCCATTAGTATTCTGGAGCAACAGGAAAACAAATTTGCTCCATCTTCTACATGACATCCCTTCATATATTTAAATGTGGTTATCATATTGAATCTTGTCTTCTGAAAGCTAAATATATCCAACTCCCTAAGTCAGTCCTTATAGGACTTGGTTTTCAGAATTTTATCATCTGGGTCATTGTCCCCAGACATATTCCAGCTTGTTACTGCCAGCTGAGACTGGTAGTTGAATATAATGCTATTGCAATTCAAAGTGGCAGATTAGTTCAGGGAACCACAGAACAGTGAACATGATGTTACACTCCAATCTGTCCTGCAACATCTTGCTGCCTGAAGTGAGCCCCCATCTATAATTTCAAGTGGTGTGGTTTAGATATTGCCATTTATAAGGAAATGTGAAATTAATCACCAAATTTATTGCTGTCGGTAAGTTCAGTGAGCAGCAGAATGTATCTGCGAGGATATGAATAAGATGACCAGACATACAGGTTCCCTCCCTCATAGTGTCATTTTGTAGAAGTTTGACTTGTTTTGCTTCAAAAACTTTCATTGGAAAGGTTTTACAGCTCTTGCAGCTGGAGCATATGTCCATGTCTCCAAGGTGTGAATCACGGTGTGTGGTGTTGCTTTTTTCTTGGCTGTGACAAGAAAGAGAAGGCAAACAGACCCACAGTAAATAAGATTATCTCCTCACTATTGCCAGTGACAAGTGTGTGTGTGTGTGAGAGAGATAGAGAGAGAGAGAGAGAGAGAGAAAAGAGGAGTGTGTCTGTTCCTCACAGCAAAACATTTTCTGTGCAGCAAAAAGGTATTCCTGCTCCAGAGTGTGTGGGCTGAATATCATTATGAAAGACTTGCAGGAGTACTACTGCACTAATGGAAATGCAGGTGGGACACACATTGATGGATCATCTGGATAATCCTTTATTAACAGAGGACTCAGCTGGGGGTGCTGTAGAACAGTGACACCTCTGAACCTTGGGGCATTCAGCCAAGGATAATTAACAACACTACTCAAATATAGTGTGCTGTATAACAATTTACTTCACCTAAGTGAAGGAAATGGAGGTCAGCCTTACCCCATGTTGTTTTCCCTCAACATGCTATTAAATCTCCACATCAGTTCTTGGGGATAATTAAGCAATTGCAGCCTATCTAGGAATGATCCTCTCAAAGATTCCATTAGCTTGCCAATGTTCTACATGCCCCTTGCAATAAATCAATGCAAACAGTATTAGATTATTATATTGCAGTAGCAAGTGTGTGCTTCATGGTTGTTTTTTTAAAAGACCAGGGATTGTAGAAAACATTAATTTTCTAAAAAATATGTCTGCTTTCCCCAACCCCACATATTTTGACATTTGTTGTCCTGCTTTATGAATGTGGAAAGGATATTTCAGACTATTTTGTATGACAAGTTGCCTGAGCCTGTCTTTGGTTCCAACAAGCAAAGGCTAGCCATTGCTCAACCATGTTCTGTTTTCACATATGTTCAAACAGTGGGGGCGCCAATGTCAGTGGTGTATTTGTGGTTTTAATACCAATTTTGAAGGATCTGTCCAAGGTGTTGAAGTCTCTCCCTCAGACTGCTTCCTTACTGAAGATGACAAAACATGGATAGACATTTCAAATTATCAAGCAGGTGGATTCCCATGAAGTGTCTGCAAACAGTCACCCTGTAGTAGAGGGTAGAGTAGTCAAGTGAATCCAGACAGGCTAAGCTTATAGATAGTGAGGTAAAGAAAATTTTCGTTTTAAAATGTGACTACAATTACTTTTTGAAATACTTTGCCACTTTTTATGTGAGCTGGGGATGTAGGGATATTTGGTATCTCTATGAAGCAGAGTGTAGTGATTTTCTTGTAAGGTAAAAAAAGAAAGAAAGAAAGAGATTTACATTCATTGTTTCCAGAAATCCATTTGGGGATAGGAAAGAAGGCAGACAGAAGAAGATTTCCTAAACTTCAACAGAAGAACCCCTAAGACTGGCTTTTATTATATGGAGGTTGAGTAGTGTCCATCATGAGGAAGGAGCCTCATGGACACTCCATTCCCAGACAAAGAGAGATGACACATTAACTTTTGGAAGAAGTTCTTCAAAAAGGCTTGAGAACGTAGATCAAAAAAAGAAACAGAGAGGTAAAAAAAGTGTGGGAGCAAACCCCTCTCTCATTAGTTACTCTATACAAGTACTGATGCCTCTTTGCTCATTGGGTGGGGGGAGATGTTTGTGCAGTTAACATTTTAATTTAGACATATTAAATGTACCCTTTCTTGAACTCATATAGAAGCCAAAACTTAGTTACACTTTGACATTCACACTTACTGGATTTTTTTTTTTTTGGCCTCTAAAAAGTGACAGCAGGTTGATAAACAATGGCAGGAGAGACACAACAAAAATCCAGTTTAGTCACATAGCTGAAGAAATAGAGCTCATCTTCCTCCATCTAAAATACATCCATCTTGCTCACCTTAAGAGTATGACAGCATTTGGGGTCCTGACAGGTGACAGAAGAGCTATTTTTAAAAAGCTGGGGAAAAAAATGAATACTCCATGGAATAGGATGCAGATTGTTCAACAGTATCTTAGTAAAGTAACCATGATGGCATAGCATTTTCAGTCTTTCACCATGATTGCAATTATCAGTTTTAGCTAATATTAAAGAACTTATTATGAAAAATTAACAGCTAAAGTGCTAGGTGTTAAAAAATTAACAGCTAAAGTGCTGGTGGCGCAGTGGTTAAATGCCTGTACTGCAGTCACTCACTCATAGACCACAAGGTTGCGAGTTCAATACCAGCCAGGGCTGAGGCTCGACTCAGGCCTGCATCCTTCTGAGGTCGCTAAAATGAGTACCCAACTGTTGGGGGGCAATCAGCTCACAATTGTAAACTGCTTAGACATCCCATAGCGTGATATGAAGCGGTATATAAATAAGCTGCTTTGCTTTGCTTTGCTTTAGGTTTTTTTCTCCCTCCACTATTGACTTGAATAACAGTTGGCAACATATTGAACATGGGAATTTAGGAGAAATCTCTGTGCTGGAGAAAAGGATGAATGTGGACATAACCAGTGGATGGCCAATGGGTGGAAGAAGAAAGAGGGCAGGGGCAGAGTGTGGGTAATGATTTTTGAGAATGAATTAATGATGTGATGTGAAGCCATCAAGTAATTTACTGCAGGAGGAGAATGCTTTGGGGAATTCTGAGATCTAGCATGAGGCAGTAATTTATGGAAGATTGTGGACTGTGGTCCTTATGGCAGAATGGAAAAAAGAAGAAGAGAGAGAGTGAAATTGGGGTTGGAATAGTGAAAGGAAGAGAATGAAAGATGGATGAGAGAAACAGCCAGAGTTAGGAGATTATCTCATGATCTATTCATTGATGGCTGTGTTGTGTTGCATTGTGTGTAATTATTTATCAGCCAGAACTATGGCTTCAGACCTCAGGTGAAGACTAAAACAGCCATACAAAAGGCAGCTGGTTCTAAGTGATTTGGGGCTACTATACCTGCTTACAGTCAGATACTGTCATATTCCTTTAATTTTTAAACATTCCATTTCTCCCCCTTTTCTTACCTGAGTTGTACAGCCTCCTCCCTGACTCCCAAAGCACCTGCTGTGCTTTTCTTATCTAGAAGACCCTTCTTAACAGTGAGAAAAGGAATAGCCTGAGGTAGAAATCTTTAAAAGGCTGTGTTTATCATATGAGACAAAACAACACACAGCAGTGGAAGGTTGAAATATCTCCTGACAAACTTCTGCATCAAAGCTGGGGGAACTGATCTTGGACATAATGTCTCCTAACCCGCTAAGAAACTCCAACTTCACAGGAAAATTTTGCTTTAATTTAGCAGCATCAGAGAATAGGGAACAAAAAAAGGTCCCCCTCTCTGCCTTCTAGGTGTACTGTAGATATTTTACTCTCTCTCTCTCTCTCTCTCTCTCTGTGTGTGTGTGTGTGTGTAAATCCCAGCACATTTTATTATGGAAAATGATTTGGGATGGTGAATGTTGAATAGGGTCAATTTTAAAATGGCTTTTGCCCACTTGTTGGGTCATCTGATAATTGACACCTCAGGACACCTCCACTCACCAGCAGTCTATCCAGAAAGTAGGTCATAAAGTATAAAGTAGTCTGTAAAATGCAAACCTTGGGGAATTACCTTTCTTTACCAGCATATTATCCTCTCTCTCTTTTTCATCTTCTGCAGAATTTTTTATTTACACCTAACCTATCAAGGACACCATGTGCCCCTGATCTGACATAAAAACAGATACCCTATCTAAGATATTTGCAGTTTCAAATCAGACTAGGCAATGGTTGTAGTCTATTTGTGGGCATGTGTGTGTGAGAGAGATTGTCACAGTTCCCATAGGGATTGATTTGAGGGTAAAACATCTGCATGGCTGAGTCCTGCTTCCTACTGTGGAGAACTCAGATAACTTCTGAGATGAACAGAGAGCTTTGGAACATGCCTGTCTCTAAACAAATAAGGGTTTCTAAGGCTGACAGAGTGGCGTGTCAAAGGCAATTTCATTAGTTCATTGAAACTGAAATGGTACCAAAATAACCAATTCATAGTCATGAATTACTGCAATACTTGTGGTAGTTTTCAAAAAGTAGCTGTATTAGTCTCTTGCAGCATAAAAAGAAGGGGGAGGAGGGAACATAGGAGCACCATTAAAACTGGTTTGGCTTCATTTATGTTGCCCTCTGCAATGAGATTTTTTAAAAAAGTTATTGAATAATGATGATGCTTAGACTTGTTTGCCTAAACCAGTCTTGCTAAAACCATGAGTGGTTTTTCAGCTCATGATGCATAGATCCCATCTGTGCTCTGCTCCTTCTCACATTAAATTATCCATAAAATGACACACACATTTTACAGCATAGATACTACAGGAAGCATGGAACTTCTAGCTCCACATGAAAATCCATATTAAACCCCTACAGCTCTTGTCTGCTTTTCTGTTCTGCAAAGAGTGCAACATTCAGTCTCTCTTTAGTAGCTGAAAAATGCCTTTGTCAGAGGGAAGGATGTGTATGGTCCTTAATTTGTTACTTTTGTGAACAATTGACTTAGCTAATTTAAACAGTTTTGTCAGTGATGTAAGCAAGGACCCCTTTCTATATTTTTTTTCAGAGAAAATTATTACTCAGTTTATGTTCTTGGGAATTATGCATTTTTAAGCCATGCTTATGCCTCTGTTCATTATTATCTCTGGCATATTGGCTGACCTCCCAGCCCTTGGGACAAAACTGACTTGGGGGCACACAACAACAAACACAACAGTCTCTCTCTCATTTATATCCTGCCTTTGTTCTCAAAGAGACATGAATTAAATCAAGGTATCTGAAATAAAACTTAGTATTTTTTTTTTTAAAATAACCTACCGCATTAAAACAATGATATTTTAAAATGATATATTTTGAAGAGAGAAGCTAAGCAAGTCTGGTTGGAGCCAGCCATTCACAGCTCAGGAAATGCTGTGAAGGGGGCGCTATGGGAGGAAGAAAGAAAGGATACCAAACTGAGGCTTGTCTGTGATGGAAGACAGATAGGGAAAGCTGTAACAGAGATAGGACAGTTAGCTGGGGAAGAATTTAATAGGGTTTTAGAGAGCTGGGAATAATTAAATAGTCCAGGAATTAATGTTATAATTGATCTAATTGTGTACTAATAAACTTCTACTTGTTTATTCTTTTTTACAACTGCGTCTGGCCATTTCTGTTAAAATTGTGAGAGAAGTCTAGTCATGCTTACCACAGTGAACCCACTGAACCACACAGCCATATGTCCATATAGGGATCACCTTGAGACCCAAGTACCCAGTCAAGGGTGGGATCTTGAGGTGGAAAGGTGCAATATGAGTTACAGAAGCCCAAGGGTTTGGAACTGTGGGGCCAACCTGGAGAGGGGATCTGTCATGCATATAAACTCATTTAAAACCATGATAAGAACAATAAAAATGCAGCGCACAAGCACCATTAAAATATCTTTTGGTGTAGCCGGTTAGCCATTTAGCCTATTCAAATAAAAAGGTCTTTATCTTCTGGCAGAAGGAGAACAAGTGGGGCAGCCTAGTCTCTTCTTGCAGAGAGTTCCAAAGGCTGGAGAAGTCACCAAGAAGGACGTTTTCACACGGGGCTTAAGGCAGACGCAATCCTACCTCACTCCGGCCCCAGTCCGGCTCCTTTGCCAATTTTTCACACGATGTCGCAGCAAGCCCCGCCCCATCCAGTGCCATCCCCGGCGCAATCCTGCGTCATGCCGGGTCCTTTCTCCGAGTGTTCACATGACGTCGCAGCAAGCCCCGCCCCACCCCGCCCCATCTTGTCCCACCCCCGGCGCATTTCTGCATCATCCCCGTTCTTTTCAATTCCTCTTTTAAAGAGGAATTGCCTCTGCCACGGCTGGAAGCAATCAAGAATCACTCTGGAATTATGCTGCTTTACACCTCCGGTATGATTCTTGATTGCTTCCAGGCGGCTTTGAGACCCCTAGTGTGAAAACGTCTGAAGACTCTCTGTTCTGTCTTCACCAAAATTACCAGCAAAGGTGGTGTCTGAAACCTCTACTACACAGCCATTCTCCCTCTGATAAGTCTTTCTTTCTTTCTTTCTTTCTTTCTTTCTTTCTTTCTTTGTAGCATTGCATTGTAAATATGTGCTTTGCAGTTAGAACATGTATGGATGAAAATAGTTTTAGTTGTGTAATCATTTCTGTGTGGGATTGTGTATTACTGGGCATAGAAGAGTTTAAGTGCCCTTTGCTCTGGCATTTCTATTATCTGAGCAAATGTTGTGTTAGTACTGTGGGTTTTCTGAGATAAAATCTAGTTTAACTCTGATAATTCTACAAACTTGGCCTCTCCCTTTTCCTGCAATTTCTAGACTTCAAGAAAAAATATTTCATATATTTTTCTATTTCATATATTTATTACTTTTATATTCTGTTATGCCTTTCTTCTGTGGTGGAAGTATGAGAGAGACAGAATAGGTCGGTTTCCCAAGTGGTCTTGCATGTGACCAATGACTAGTTAGACCTGGACCTATGGATGTTCCAGAAAAGTTGCTGTTATGTGTTAATATTACAAAAGCCCCTGAGACCTGCAGAATTGGGAAGCACACCGGTCACCACTTGGACTCCCATGTGTAGACAGGATATGAACAGACTCTGCTAATACAGGATGGTATTTCTGTTAAGAAATGGGGTTATCGAAATTGTGGACACATCTGAGTAAGCCAGGTATTAAAATGTGATATTATAGCTGGGATCCTAAAGGTAGGATGGCTAGATGACAAAATCATCCATTTTTAAACCAGGTCTGGAGATCATAGGTGGGAAAGACCACCAGGCTGCTATCAATGTCAAGTAAGATTTATGGCAAAACTGTTGAGTTAGAGTTGGATGATATACAGAAACAGGAGTAACCTCCTGCCCTGTACTCTTCCACAGCATTGGAGGAATTAAAGGGAAATTCAAATCAAGAATAGTGATGATATATGACCAATGGGAGTCATATGTAATCAAAATAAAATGAAAAGACAAAGTAATACACTGAGGTGCTATATAAGACAGATGAAATGATGACAGATTCCTTCAAGGAAGAACAATTTGATGATGAACTCATAATTTTAGAAGGTGAAGTGGAAAAGGTGCTCAAAATATTTGGAAGAAATAAATCACCAGGAATGGTTGGCATACCAATAGAGCTGTTTGAAACTGTAGGGACATAATCCATTCAAATTCTAACAAAAATCTGCCAAAAAATATGGAAAACAAAGCAATGGCTGACCAACTGGAAATGTTTAGTATGCTTACCAGTCCCTACGAAAGGGCACACCAGGAATTGTATCAGACTACAGACTACTACTTGATTTATTATGCAAGCAAAGTGATACTCAAGATTTTACAAGAAAGAGTTTTTACCATATATGGAGTGAAAAGTGGCAGGTATTGAAGCTGGGTTTTGAGAAGGAACAGGCACTAGGAATTTTATTGCAGCCACAGATTGAATATTAGAATGCACCAAAGAATTTCAGAAGAAAATCAACCTGTGGTATATAGATTATAGCAAAGCCTTTGATTGTAGAGATTATTAGAACTTGTGGTTCCCTCTAAATGAAATGGGCTACCACAACATCTGATTGTCCTAGTATGTAACCTGTAGTCTGGACAAAAGGCCACTCTCAAGACACAATATAGAGAAACAAAATAGTTTCCCACTGGTAAGGAAGTCAAAAGGTCTGTATTTTTTACCCTGTCTCTTTAATTTATATGGAAAACAGGATTATACCCAAAGGAAACACATATGAAAATCAGGGATGGACTGCTAATAGTTTAAGATATGCAGATAACATTATATTACTTGCAAAAAATAGCAAAGACTTGGAACAACTGCTAAGACTTGGAAAGGTAGCCATGAGAGAAAATCAGAATCATCCAGGAGATTGCATTTCTAGGTGGGTTTTTTATGGTTGTGAAAGATGGACAGTGAAGAAAGATGACAGGATGAAAATCAATTCATTTTAAAAGTGATGTGGTAGAAAAGTACTATGGATACCATGGACTGCTAAAAAGACATATGAATGGGTCTTACAGCAAATTAAGCCTGAACTCTCACTGTAAGTGAAGATGACTAAACTGAGGCTGTCATACTTTGGATCTACCATGAGACAATGTGACTCATTGGAAAAGATGATAGTGCTTGAAGACTTCAATTAAAAATTGAAGACAATAGGAAAAGAGGCTGTGTCCTCACTGCATAAATAATCCAGGCTGATACTACTTTAACTGCCCTGGCTCAGTGCAACAAAATCTTGGGAATTATAGTTTGTTTTAGCACCACAGTTCTCTGACAGAGAAGGTTAAATGTCTTGCAAAACTACAATACCCAGAATTCCATAGCATTGAGCCATGGCAGTTAATGTGGTGTCACACTGGATTATATCTGCAGTGTGCATGCAGCCAAGGACTACATTACAGGTGGATTAATTCAGTCAAGGAAGCCGTGGCCCTGAGCAGGGTCATTGGTCTTGGGGGCATCTCATTGTAGGGTCACCATAAGACAAAGTCAACTTGACAGCAAACAGTAACAACAATAACAACAGCCTACTATCATTGGATTCTGTATTTAGGTTACCTTGCTTCCCAGTATGTTCCTTCTATAGTATGTTGTTAGTAAATATGCTCCATTTTTCATATTTATTTTAGTCATGTGGAGTTCCCTATGATCCCAGCCTGACCCTTGGGAGAAGGCAGCCATAATCCCCTAGATGTAAGATGTATTGTTTAACTCCTGGCCAGGAGGCAAAAATTCCCTATAAGAACTCATGGATTTTAGCAAACCTTGTGCTACCTTGGAAGTGCATGCTGAATCTCTGTCGGTCTGCGCTCTGAGATAGTTACCGTGACCCCCCCCCCCCTTGCTGGTCGTGCCCCTTCCATGGAACTCATCCTTATTCGCCGCCAGAAGCCCAGAGGGGTCTCTCGGGTGTGAGTATATCTCCCTCTATCCTGGCTTCCCCTCTTTGCCTCCCCCACTCTCGCTCTTTCCCGCTCATTCCTCTAGTGTGTGTGTGTGTGTATGTTTGGATGTTTGCTATTTTTGTGTTAATAAATATTTTTAGGCTTTAATTGGAGTTTGGTCCGTTTCAATGTCTTTCCTAGCCAGAATTCTTACGTCTCCCGCAGACAATTGGATAAGGTCTCAGAAGTGAAGTTGGGCGCTTTCCTCTCACATTTGAGCTAATTATAAATTCCCCAAAATTAGGTCTTGGTTTCCCAACAATGTTTCCTTGCTAAGATTGTCAACTACTTGATACAACTTGCCCCTTGGTCAAGCAGTGATTTAACTATCACTCTGAAGACAAGCATTCTTGATTTACTTAACATGCCATCAGTTGGATCCTTTGTATAGAAAATCACTTCAGGGACCTATCCTGTTAAATCATAGGTCACATTTATTCAGCTTCCTTGGATAGGAAAAGAAGAAGGTGAAATGGGGTTTAAACCCAGGGACACTGGTGAGGCTGATCTTCCCCTAACCCTCAAATATCTCTCAAGTGTCCTCTTTGGAATAAAACTGCTTTTGCCCTCTTAAAGACAAAGGAGATTTGTCTGTAAATGTGTCAACCCCCTTGTCATGAAACTACAGAAATATTTTAAAAAGTGTTGTGTTGAAAGTTCTCTGTTAATTACATTTTGCTTTCTTTCTCATTCCTCTTTCATGCTCAGCTTCCTTAGTGCTGCTTGTTTTCCCCTCTTGGATTTGGGGGCGGGGGGGGGGGGGGGCTCTGAGTTACCTTGTAGCTCCTTTTGATACTTAGAATCATGTGCTCTTAGATCCTCTGAAGATCTATTCTGGCATCCAATGATGCCTCTACATGTGTAAGCTTTTCCTCAATAGAAAGTTCAATTGAAACTCAACCTGATTCAATAAGACATATAGCACTAATAGTGGATATTTTCAACCTGCAAGGGATTAAACTAGATTATGCCAAGGTTCATAGCAAGGATTAGGGTTGGTTGTAATGGATATTGTCTAGGATTAATCAATTTCTATTCTTGGATACATATTCTAAAAAATCCATGATCACTGAAGCATTTCATGCTTACACAGATTTGGGATATATCATCTCCTTTATTTTGGAAAACTCTTAAAATGGGAATTAAAAGAGGAATATGGTTAACATGGCAAATGTCTATGCTCAGACAATATATCTGACCAACACCACACAGACACAGACACACTATAGTAAAATGCTCTTGGGTGTGGATATGTCACACATGGTGCTTTCTAGAGTGATACAGTTATGTGTCTTTTGCATCTTAATCTACAGTACATAGAATGAACCCATTAAAAAAACACCTGGTAGCACTCTCAAATAAATAAGCAAATCTTGGCAGAATCACATTAGCTGTGATTAGAAAATCAGGAGGCAATGCTCTGCCACTGCCTCCTGATTTTCCATTTCTGATATTTTTATATCAGTCTCTTAATTCAAACCTATCACATGCTTGTCTGCCTACTGCCCATTATAAGACCCATAGGCCAGTGGTGGGATTCATATGGACCTTTAGATCTTGCTGGTCTGCTGTTTCTAGCATTCATCACTTTTGGCTATGCTGCCACATATTGCTGGGAGTTGCAAACCAACAACATATGAAGAGCTCATGCCAGTGTCTTTGCTTTTCAGGACAGCCTGTTCTCCATATCCATGAATTCCTTATCTATGGATTCTATCATCCACAGCTTGAAAATATTTTTAAAACATATATCAGTTCCAAAAAGCAAATCTTGAATTTTTCATTTTATATAAGAGACATCTTTGTTTTTAATGGAACATGAACATTCATGGATTTTAGTATCTATGGGAGGTTCTGGAACCAAACCCAAGTGGATACCAAGGGGTCACTGTACTGTTTGTGTGTATATATGCCATCAAGTCATCTGTCAATTTATGGTGACTCCATGGATTTCATAGGTTTTTTTTTTAAAGAAAGGTATACTCAGAGGTGGTTTTGCCAGTTCTTTCATCTGAAATATAGCCTACAGCACCAGGGTATTCATTGGCAGTTTCCCATCCAAGTACTAGCCAGAGCTGACCCAAGTTCAGATAGAATCTGGTGTCTTTAGGATATTTCAGCTTTCAGCATTATGCAATAAGATACTTTTAGCCTCTTAGAGCTAGATGGTAATGTTGAGCACTGTAGTTAAGGATACATCTATGTATGGCATCTCTGTCAGATGACCATCCAGCTGCATCTCAAGTACCATCAATGGCAAACCCACAGCTATTACCATTAGCCCCCCCCCCCCCCCAATATTCAGCGAAAATATCCTTTTCTGCAATTTTCAACTTGGTTCAACTTCTGCTTCCTGGAACAAGGTAAAGAGAACAACTTTTCATCATCTTCTGTATGAGAGCCCATCATGTATTTGAGGCCAGCCATCATGTATCATCATGTTGCAATCCACACTGACAGAGTCAACTCTAGTGCTAACCAAATATGTCAACAGATATGGAAAACAAAATGATGGCCAACAGATTGGAAGCAATCAATATACTGTATTTCCCGGCATATAAGATGTTTGGGCGTATAAGACGACCCCCAACGTCTCCAGCCAAAACATAGTTTGGGATATACTCGCCGTATGAGACGACCCCTTTTCCAACACACACCAAATAAAAATTAAAAAAACACATCAGATTTGATTTCAATATGGTAATTTTAATTCAAATGCTTATGACATGCAGGTTCTTAGCAGGAAAACTGTCACTTATAAACACAACAAACTACAGCTCCCATGTTCCCTAGCATTTATTTCTGCAGTGTGTTTTGGACCTTACTTTTTAAAAAATAGTCCAGATTTAAATGCTGCTTTAAAAATTATTTCCATCTCCCAGCTATGAGATGACTGGGGGGAAATGAGAAAGTGTTGAGGGGAAGGACTGCCAATATACTAGGTGATGCATTCTGGGGTATGTACAATTTGTGGCCAAGTAAGTGATCCTGGGCATGTCACACACTCTCAGCCTCAGAGGATGGTAATGGCAACCCTCATTTGAAGAAACATGCCAAGAAAACCCCATGATAAGGTTAAAAGTCACAATTTTGACCATTAAAACGTCCTCCATTTTGAGCATGCCTAAGAAGCATGGATTTACATTTATATTAGTGTTTTTAGCTTTCTCTACATTTTTCTCTTGTATGTCCTACATTTTTTGTAGTGCCTTGTCCTCCTTTGCATTGAAGACATTTGGTCACCCTGTCTGAGTATCAGAGTATGACTCTGGAAACCAGGGTTCAAATCCTGGCTCAGCCATGGAATCCCCTTGGGTGACCTTGGGCAAGTCACACTCTCTCAGCCTCAGGAGAAGGCAATGGCAAACTCCCCTCTGAAGAAAACTTGCCAAGCAAACACCATAATAGGGGCACCTTAGGGTTGCTGTAAGTCGGAAACAACTCAAAGGCATACAACAACAACAACAACAATCTTAGAAGTCACACTCTCTCAGCCTCAGAGGGTGGCAAAGGCAAACCCTGTCTGAAAAAACACATAGGCAAGAAATGATAGGTTCATGATAGGTTTGCCTTAGTTTCATCATCAGTTGGAAACGACTTGAAGGCGCACAACAACAACAACAACAGTCTTGGACATCACACTCTCTCAGCCTCAGGGAAAAGCAATGGCAAACCCTTTCTGAACAAACCTTGCCAAGGAAACCCTCCTTCTCTCCCCGGCTTTCCCCCCCATCTCTCACGTGTCCTCCTGGACCAGGAGGATGAGGAGGATGAGGAGGAAAGGTGGGAGGAGGGGGGGACAACGGTGGAGAGAAGAAGGAGGACCAGGAGGACAGGAGAAAAGGTGGGAGGAGGGGGGAAAAGCAGTGGATAGAAGAAGGAGGACCAGGAGGATGAGGAGGAAAGGTGGGAGGGGGGGAAGTGGTGGAGAGAGGAAGGAGGACCAGGAGGACCAGGAGGAAAGGTGAGAGGGAGGGAAGCAGTGGAGAGAAGGAGGAGGATGAGGAGGAAAGGTGGGAGGAGGGGCGAAGTGGGGGAGAGAAGAAGGAGGACCTCCTAATCCTCCTCCTCCTCCTCTCCCCGGCTCCTTCCCACCTCGCACCTCTATCTTTCTCGTCCTCCTCCTCTTATACCTGGTATATAAGATGACCCCCAACTTTAACCCCAGATTTTCCTGGTTAAAAGGTTGTTTCATATGCTGGAAAATATGGGTACATCCCCATCCACACAAATGGAGACACAGCAATTATAGAACCATAGCACTAATCTCCCATGCAAGCAAACTTAAGCTCAAAATACTGCGACACAGACTCCAACCACACATGAGAGAGAAATCCAGAGGTCCAAGCAGGGTTCAGGAAATGAAGAGGCACCAGGGATTACATTGCAAATATACAATGGCTAATGGAGTGTAGCAGGGAATTCCAAAAGAAAATCAGCATGTGCTTTATAGACTATAGCAAAGCCTTTGACTGCATAGAATCTAGATCATGAAAGGCTATGGAATGCCCTTAAAGACATGGGATTGCCAACACATCTGATAGTCCTAATGAGGAATCTGTACTTAGGACAAGAGGCCACTATCAGAACAGAACACAGAGAAACAGAATGGTTCCCAATTGGCAAAGGAGTCAGACAAGGTTGCATCCTATCTCCCTACCTATTCAACCTATTGGACATATTGTAAGGAAAGCAGGCTTGGACATGCACACATTCAATCTAGACAATGAAGAAATAGAAATAGTAAAAGAGTTCTCATATCTGGGATCAAACATTGATTGGAATGGGGACTGCAACCAGGAAATTAGAAGAAGATTAAGAATGGGGAGGGTGGCTATGAAAGAACTAGAAAAGATCCTAAAATGCAAAGACATACAACTTGGCACAAAAGTCAGAATCATACAAGCTGTCGTATTCCCTATCACCATGTATGGATGTCAGAGCTGGACAGTCAAGAAAGAAGATAGGAGGAAAATCAACGCATTTGAGATGTGGTGCTGCGAAGAGTGCTGAGCATCCCATGGATAGCCAAAAGGACAAACAAATGGTTTCTAGAGCAGATCAAGCCAGAAGTATCCCTAAAGCCAAGATGACAAAACTTAGACTGCCATACTTTGGAAACATCATGAGAAGGCATAAATCATTGGGGGAAAAACCCCAATAATGTTAGGAAAGGTAGAAAGAAATGGAAAGAGGTGAAGGCAACATGCTAGATGGATGGATTTTATTAAAGATACTACGAATATGAGCTTGCAGGAGCTGGGAAGAGCAGTAGAAGACAGAGGGGCCTGGAGATGTCTCATCCATAGCATCACCATGGGTCAAGATCGACGCAAAGGCAGTTAAAAAACAAACATCATGTATCCTCTTAATCTTTATCTTCTGGTGTAAACATATTTGGTTCTTTCAGTCATAGGACTGTGTTTTAGTCACCTTGTCATCGTGGTTGCCCTCTTCTGGACATGTTCCAATTAGTCTTCATCAGGGCTACTCAAAGTGCTAGTCCCCAAGCCATTGGCTGCCAGTTCTAGAAGAGAGAAACCACTCTAGTCAATAGGCACAAATATGGGTCCAGCTCCTGGCATACTGAGAAAAAAATTGCTATTATGTAGGTAAAGAAGCACTGATGAACATCCTTAAATTGTGGAATCCAGAACTATAGAACAGTGCAGCCTGACAAGTATAGAATGAAAGGAAGTATTACCATAACCTCTCATGCTCTAGAAGTGAGGCAGGTAACCTTGCACAGCACAGAGGCAACCTGGATCTCAAAGGAAGTTTCTTTTCCTGTTGCTAAAGTAGTTTAAATTTTATTTCTTGGACTTTACTGCTCTTTGCTGCCACAAGCCCACATTAAAAAAAAAAAAAAAAGGAGTGGCCTCTGCCTACATGGATATCCCTCTGTACCATTTTAACTGAGAAAACCAGCAATATCTTGACAAAATGTAGGCCTGTGACTCTAACATGATCATTTTTTCTTTCTTCTGTATGATTTTAAACACCTTTTCCTGATGAAGAAGCCAGTTGAACTTTGAAGGCTTGCATCATGTATTTTGTGCATTTTGGTTTGCTTAACAAAGGGACAGCTGTTTTGTGGATTTTTGATGTTATTGTACTTCCCATACTCTGGATATTCATGCTAATGATTACATTGGTTTGGTTTTTTTTAAGCACCTGTGGTGTACTGATACTCCATGTTCAGTTGTGTTGTGACTCGCAGTTTCTTGATTCTCTCTTGGATAGTGTGGGCCATCTCTTCCAACTTTTTTTAAAAACTGAATTTCTATTTTGAAGCATTTTAATACATACATAGCACTATATAAGTGATGGAGAAGTCTTGCTTCCATGAGATGGTGCAGGTGTTACCCAGAAACCCCTTCATATCCAAAAATATTAATAACTCCATATGCCACCCTTGGATCCCTTGCTAAATTCCCAAATGACCTCCAGATGAACCCTGGCAGTAGAGTCAAGAGGCCAAAAGCCCTCTGCACCCATGGCATGGGCAGCCCACCCTTAATTCTTAAGGAATGCATTTCCTCCAGATAGTCAGGAGAGTTGCAAATGGGATTTTCCATGATGAGATCATCCAAACCATCAAGAGGTGTATTGTGTCATCCTTCCACAAACACCCTCAGCCATCCAAGGTGTAATGTTTGTATTGTGCCACCCAGTCTAACACCCTCCCACCCATAGGAAGGTGCATTGTGTCACCCACCCACACATTTCCCCAGGATATTGACCCCTCGGATTAAGACCACCACATACAATGGAACCCTATACAGCAGGGTGCCATCATCGCAATTATCGCCTTCCGCCCCCAGGGCCCATTTGGCCCTATATAAACCCTAGATTTTAGCCAGTCAGTGTGCTACCTTCTTGGTCTAAACGACTCCACGTCACTCTGACCTCTGAAGTTAGTTACCAGCAAGTCTGCTCAAACCCCAGGCTGTGGAGCTAGACTTGTCTTCCATCATCTCGCATCCCATTCGCTTCCCAGAGGAGGTCTACATCTTGGTAAGTATCACCATTAGTAACGCCTGCATTTCTGTTCCAAACTCCAACCTTGATCTTCCTGAGCCTTGTGTGTGTGTGTGAGTGCATGTTCTGTGAGTGAGTTTTCCCCTATTTTAATAAATTAGACATCTAGTGGTTAACCAATATCTGTCTCAGCTCCATTTCTTGGGATTCTCTGGTCTCTTGGTATAAACACCGGGAGAGCGGTCTCATTGGGCTGTTGTAGCAAGCCTACTCTCACATATTTGAGCTAATAATAAAATTCCCCTAAGGATTCGTTGCTACAATTTGGTGGAGAAAGCTTGGGCATTGGACTCTCCCCCGAAACCTAGACTTTCCAAACTGATCACTTGGGCTGTCTAGATCTCGGCACGTAGAGAGAACAGGGATTCCAAAAAGGCTGCTGCAGACAGGAATAAATAGGGAGGTGTATGTGTGTGTTCTTGTGCGTTTGGCCATAAGGGCAAAGGGCTATCTTGGGTTGGCTGATCCCGTTTCATCTCTTTGGTTAAGTGTCTGGCTCATTGGCTCTGGTACGCCATCCAGTGGTTAGCCTTAATCGCCCCTGGGCGTGTTGTCGGAGTAGGCATCCCGACGCCCTATTTTTATTTTCACTATCGTGGGTGGGAAAACAGAGGAGAGGTCCTCCCCATCCCGACCTTCAATCGCCATAAAAAATTAGGATCACCCCAACAGTTTAACTCCCTTGAACGGGCAGGGTAGGCAAAGGAAGGAGACGTCCTGGTCCTGAAGCTTACACCCGGGGTCAAGAGGAGAGGAAGGCAGCTCCAAGGAGTGCCATTTGGTGGGAGCCTCAAGGAGGTCCCAAAAGGAAAACTCAGGCAGGAGTCTAGCTGGGGACCAAGTTTGGGGGTTGTTAGCCAGGCCACGCCGGAGTGGAGCTACAGCATCCAAACTCCCCAGTGAACGTGAGGAGGGGCCGAACTGACTTCTGACTGGGTCTAAACGGAGGATCACCCCTAAGTCGCTAGCTGCAGCAGCGCAGGGCCCTCGCGTGAATTGGGTGGCATCCCTGACCCAGAGTTTAGGTTTAGGTGTTCTGTAGACGATCTCAGGGAGATCTCCAGAACCGCACTTCTCTAGGACAGAGGAGGGCGCTAGAAATTTGGCTAGGAGAGGGCTTAGGCACCGAAATCTCCCCCGCCGCAGTAATTTGGCTAGGAGAGGGCTTAGGCACCGAAATCTCCCCCGCCATAGGAGGAAACATGAGCTCTAACATGGAGAGCAATCTGGTCAGGACTGAGCAACCCCAGGATAGGTTGCAAAAATGGATCCTCAAGAAGGGACCTAATCCCTGGAAAGCGGAGGGCTTTCTAACAGAGGACCCATTTGCGACCTTGCTCAAGGTCTATGACCAGCACACAAAGAAATCAGGGCTTAGGCGAGTGTCCAAGACGGAAAAGGACAGGTGGGCATCATGGGGAATATGGACATTAGCCCATGAAGCTGTCAGGGAGTACAAAAGGCTAGAAGTCTTGGAGGAAAAGCTGCAGAAAGCCCTGAAGGAGGCGTTGGCCCAAGTACAGGAGAAAGTGGCCGAAAATGCCTTGCACATTAGGGCTAGGGAAGAGGCAGCGAGGCAGTTAGACGCAGCGAGGATGGAAATAGACTTGCTGAGGCAGCGTAACAAGGAGTTGGAAGAGAAGTCTCAGCAAGCCAAATTAGCTGCGGATTATGTACTAGAACAGAAAAAGGCAGGGAACTTGCAGGCAGACCATAGCCAGTGTGAGAGGCAAATCCAGGCTCTAAGGAATGAACTGCGGCTGCAAAAGTCCGTGGTCTCCACTATAAGCCCTCATAACTTGGAGGCAGTGGAGTGGGGTGAAGAGGAAATTCGCCCCCTTCCTATAGAGGCCAGAACTCCACCGCCCTACAATCCCCAATGGGAAGAGAGCGGAAGGAGAGACAGTTCAACCTCTCAAGCATTGCAATCGGGACCCCCAAACTCGGAGGTCCCAATGAAGCCTGTAAAAACACGGAGCATGGTGGAAACTAAGGAAACTAGCGAGGACGGGACTGTAACTAAAACTGTAGTGGAAAATGTTAATTGGTCCATGTCCGAATTAAAGGCCATCGCAGACTATCTAGGAAAATTAGATGCGCAAACTGGAGTTAGGTGGATGACCAAGGCATATCTCCTATACTCCAAAGCTAAAGGGCAGGACATGACGCAGGTAGCCAGACTGTGCATCGACCCCGCTTACACGGGAGCTTTTGAGGCAGCCGCCTTAACTGTAGATCTGGCTGATGTAGAGTGCACTGAGTGGATGGCCAAGGTAGGCAGTGTTCTGTGGCCAGGGACCCTGTTAAGGACCAAATTCCAACTGGAAAGGCAGGCAGAGGATGAATCCCCGGATGCCTATGCGGCTCGAAAGAAGATTCTAGCTATTATAGCTGGTCAGGTAGATTTAGACGCAGAAGGGCAACCCATCTTTGATGATAAAGATTTCATAGCAGAGGTATATGAGGGTTTGCACGTGTCTGCCAAGACCTACTTGGGCCCCGCTTCCATGAGGTTACACACCATCACTTGGAAGCAGTTCATGGAGCACATTTTGGAGGTTTCCAAATTACATCGAATGACTACGGCAGAGCAAAACGCGGCCACTGGGAGTCTCAAACCAACGAAGCCCGCAGGACGCAGGGGGGGAAGAGAAGGCGAGCCCATCCAGGCAGTAACTTATAGAAATAATGGCCCTCACTCCTACCAGCCCCCCAAAGACACGAGGCCCAACTATTCTGGACCTAACGGGAAGCCTGAATCATTCCGGAAGGAATACAGGGGGCCACCCTCCCACAGAACCCAGGATAGAGGAGAACAGATCTCCCAGGAAACCCGGAATGAACTGTGGCATGCGCTCCGGAGGTTGGGGGTCCCCAGGGAAGCAATAGATCACCACCCCAGCGAAGAATTAGTGCACCTCCTGCTTAAAAGAACCCAGGACGTAGCTGCCCAGGAGACCCAAAAAAAGGAGGGCTCGGGTTAGGACAGCCCGGGATCCCGCATAACACCGGGAAAGGCAGCAGGGCCTAGGATCCCCCGGGCTAAACCGAAACCTGCTAGAATCAGGCGCAAGGGGCCCAAGGAACCCAACCTTAAACATTCAAAGGCACCATCAACGGAAGCGGCCACCCCAGCAACACCAGACAAATCCCCACTCGAAGAAACTGCCCCAGTCGCCCAAATCAACCACCCCGAAACATCCGCACCCCTCCCCTGCCCCCAGCTAATTGCCAAACTAACCCCTGATCCATGGGGGCGCCCAACAGTCAGAGCAGGAGTGGGAAGTGATCCCGTAACGCCGGCCCAACTGCTAGTAGACACGGGAGCAGCTGTAAACACCATCCACCCCAATTTGGCACAGGCAGGAACCAAAACAGCCCAGCGCATAGCCCTGACAGGATATGGGAGGGGCCACCATAAGGCCGCAGTGTGGAGTAAAATTCCCCTGCGATTGGGACCCATTGCAGACCATATACGGGCCTGCGAGAATCAGGAGGAGGATGATGGAATCCTGGGAGTTGGGTTTCTAAAACGCCACCACCTGACTCTTGATCTGGCCAATGGATTCCTCTGGCAAATAGAGGGTGGGCCACTCCAGATCTCGGCCATCCATAGATGTGCCGCCCTGAAAGCCCCACTGCCCCTCGCGCCACTAGCCACTGATCCATGGGTGCAGGACTTCCCAGAAGTATGGATCAAAGATAAGATGGAGTGCGGCACCGTTAAAGGAGCGTCCTCATTGAAGGGAAGGATCCCCCTCCCCAAAAACAATATATATATCCCAGGGAAGCCGAGGAGGGCATTGCCAAAACGATAGAGGGGTTGCTTAAATGGGACGTGATCCTGCCCATGCAATCCATCTGCAATGCACCACTATGGCTCGTACTGAAGGCGGATGGGGTCACTTGGAGGATGACGGTCGATTTTAGGGCCCTCAACGCATGCACTCCCCCTGTTGCCCCAGTGGTGGCGAAATACAATGAGATCCTCGCAGCCATTGCCGCGGGAGCCAAATATTATAGTGTTATTGACCTGGCCAACGCCTTCCACTCCATCCCCCTACATGAGAGCTGTTACTATAAATTCGCATTCGAGTTCAGAGGGAATCAAATGTGCTTCAAGAGATGCCCTCAAGGTTTTCACTCTAGCCCCAGCATCTGCCACGCCCACGTCGTGAAAATGTGGGACAAACTGCGCCCCACTTCACGGGCGCACGTGCTGTCCTATGTGGACGACATCCTGGTTCACTCCAGTTCCCCAGAAAAGACTGCAGAAGTGACAAGGGAAGTGCTAGGTTTAATCAGGGAGACAGGGTTTAAGGCCAACAGGGAAAAGGCTCAGCTAGTCCAGACTCAAGTTAAATACTTGGGGCTGAACTTGCGAGCTGACTGCAGGACCCCTGACCAACAGAGGGTGGAAACTATTGGAAGGCTCCCAGCCCCAACTGATGTGGCGACCCTACGAGCCCTACTAGGCACTTTCAACTTTTCTAGGGAGTTCATCGAGGCTTTCGCACACAAGGCCAAGCCTCTATATGCCCTCTTAAAGAAAGGAGTTGCATGGGAGTGGGGACCAGCCCAGGAAGCAGCCTTTGCCACCCTAAAACAAGATTTAGCCCGGGCCCCCGCCCTAGTACACCCCGACGTTAGCCAGCCCTTCTACATACAGCTAGCCATTTCAGACGGCCACATAGGGGCAATATTATCCCAAATCAGGAATAGCTCACAAAGGGCTATCGCCTATGCCTCTCGCAATTTGACCCCCACCGAAACCAAATTCGGGCCATGTGAGAAGACCTGTCTCGCCTTAGTATGGGCCCTGACAAAATGGGAATTCATCATAGGTGGAGCAAGGGTGATTGTTCAGACCCCACACACCCCACTAAAATATATCTTGTCGGGCAAGATCCAGGACGGCCAAGTACACAATGCCCGAATCGCTAAATGGACCTTGGAACTGATAAAACGGGGAGTGAACTACCAGCGACAAGCGAGCGAGCCTCCGGCCCCTTACGGGCTCATTGTCACTGGATCGGAGCATGAATGTCCGCTCCCGCCTATTGAAGACCATACCTGGCCCGTAAGCCCTGGGGTCCCCTTAGCCGAGGCCCTAGAACAGGGATTCCACTGCTGGTTCTGTGACGGGTCGTCCTACTGCATAGAGGGCACCCGCCACACTGGATATGGAGCAATCAGGGTCAATGACTCCCACATACTGCAAGGCCCTGCGCGCCCCCACTCCAGTCAGGCCGCAGAGGTGACCGCGCTCCTGGCAGTCTTAGCCTTTGAACCGCATGACACCCCCATAGCCATATACACAGACTCCCAGTGGTCAGTAAGTGCGGCCACTGACTGGCTTCCAGTATGGATAAACTGAGGCTGGAAGACCAATGATGATAAGCCAGTAGCGCACACTGATATTTGGAAGCAGGTAGCTGAGCTAATTCTAGAGCGAATTGTACACACCCATGTCTCCTACATCAAGGGACATCAGAAGGGAAACCAGGAGGAAGCTAAGTGGAACAACCAGGCTGACTCTTTAGCTAAGGAGGCGGCCTTGCTGCCAGAGACAGCCACCCCAGTATACCCCATTAATGTGAGGCCCAAGAATCCCCTAGTGCCTCCGACAATGGACTTAGCTGAGCTACAGAAGGGAGACAAAGAGATAAAGGAGCTCAGCACCATAGGTAGAGATCCCACTGGCCGGTATAAGATAGAGGAAAAGGAAGGAGTGTGGTGGGCAATAGACAGCGAAGGGACTTATAGCTGGATAGTGCCCACCGACCTGCGAGGTGACCTCATCCATTTTATCCATGAGATCGGGCACCGAGGCAAGCAGGGCACCTATGAGAGAGTAAGGGAGGCAGGGTGGTGGCCCAAAATGAGGGAGGAGGTAGACCAATGGGTGGACAACTGCTTGTCCTGCGCCATGACTAACGCGGATCCTAGTGGTCCCAAAACGACCATGAAACATCAGCGCATTAATGGCCCTTGGACACGCCTCCAGATCGATTTCATAGGCCCCCTCCCGACCACCGCCAGGCACAACAAGTACTGCCTCACCATCATCGACCCCTTCAGCAAATGGGTGGAGGCTTTCCCCACCAGAGATAACACTGCTGCCACCACAGCCAAAGTCCTATTCACGCAGGTCTTCTCCCGGTTTGGGATGGTGCGCGAATTGGATCATGACTGCGGTCCACATTTCACTGGGGAAGTCATGAAGGAACTGTGCCGGGCCTTGGGAATACGCCAGCGATTCCACATCCCCTACCACCCCCAGAGCTCAGGAGGAATCGAGCGCACCAATAGAACATTGAAGGAAGCTTTGCGCAAGGTAGTGAGAGCCTCTGGGAAGGATTGGGATGCAAAGCTCCCCATAATTTTGATGGCCTTCAGAGGCACGGTTGCATCCCATGGCTTCACGCCACATCAAGTGATGACCGGGCGTAAAATGATAATGCCGGAGTCCTTTTGGATCAACACCACTCTGCCAGCGGAATTAGAACCAGTGGTGTTGAACCACGAATGGATCAGGGCTCTCCTGCAAAACCTTAGCCGCATTCACAGGCAGGTAGCGATAAATTTGGGCAAAAACATGCAAGCCATGGACCGCAAGTTAGGGTGGGTGCGCAACCCCCAGCAGTGGGATCCGGGACAGCTGGTCATGTACCGGAACTTCTCCCAGAATAAGCACGCCCTGTCAGCAAAATGGATAGGCCCAGTCAAAATTACAGAAAGAATTTCCCCAGCTGTCTATCAAGTATGCATTCCAAACAAGCAGGGAGACAAACTTAAGTACTTCCATTCCTCTCAGCTGAAGGAATGGAAAGGAAAAGAGCCCCCTGTCACCCCCATCCAGATTCAGCCCGAACTCCCCACTCTAGATCTAGCAGAGACTTTCCTATGGGAGACCTTTCGGTGCGATGATGGAGGGTGAAGATAGGACACATCATTCAGACCCATCTCTGTTTCCCTACAGGGACACGGAATGGAGTGCCACATCTGGATCCTAGGGACTCTAGTGTGGCTTAATACAGTTATTGCTCTTCCCACTTATCCCACCCAATTTGAGACCACCTGGGAGTTCAACATAGAAGCAGACTGTCAATGGGCACCACCATACCCCGGAATATATGAAGTCCTGGACGCCATGGATGAGGCCCGAGTGTGGTATGATAAAAGACTCCCCCTCAAAATCAAGACCCGGATCTATGTAACAGAATACAAAACTATTAAATCCGATGTGATCATGTTTGGTCCGCAAGGACACACGTGGGTGGAGGCCGACGCAGGCCGCCTCCCCCTCTCCACCGGGTTCTGGAATAGACACCGATTCGACCCCCTACTTAGCAAAGTCCCCGCCTCATTCTACACAACTCTCACCCTTGACAAACAATGCCGTCCTACATGGACCTGGAAAACACGGCTCTTCCTGTGTCAAAACTTAACCCGAACCCCCACTAGATGTAGCGCCGGATGCCAGAGCATCGAGTGCCCATACATCCCCATATACACTCCAGCCATCCTTAGGGAGCCTCCAATGTATGTAGGCAACATAGTTATCAGGAGGGATGTAGCCGCGTATGCCTATTCCGAAGTCCAGCCCATCATCACCACTCTAACACTGAACCTTACAGCAGTCGATGTAACCCGAGCCATTCCTCCATGCCGCCCATACTTAAAAGCTGCCTGGGCGCAATGGGAGCAATTAGAGCGAAGGTGGCAACCAATCGCTCACCTACTATTCAGAGATAAGCGCGACCTTACTGGCACTGTTTTGGGAGGACTTGGAGTAGGAGAGGGAGTGCTAAATGCTATAGGCACCGAGGCACTGGCCAACAAATTGGGATTAGTAGGATCCAAAACAAAAGAGGAAGGAGTCTCCATCGCATCAGGCTTAACAAATGTAGCTCAGGGAATTGATATAATAGGCCACATCCTGCCCCAATGGGTGGGGGTGGAAAAGGAAATTATAGTGGACCTAGGCAAGTCCCTCCAAAGCAGCATCTATAACTTGTCCATAGCCATCCAGTGTACACAGATACAAAGCAGTCTCATAGCTTTCGCGTCGCAATTAATCCAAGCCTCTCTTATGAAATTAATTCATCCTGAAGTTCTGGGGCTTTTAAAAATCAGATACCCAGACTCCATACAGCACCCTACGGATCTAATGGTAGTCACAGGAGCTAGATGGCACAACATGATTTTGACAGTAGGGATTTACCATGAGAGAGTATGGGACCCCCAAGTAGTTCACCCGGTCTCTCACCTGGGTCTGCCCCTGGCTGAGAGTAACACCACCATGATCCCCGACAGGCTGTTACACTGGACCAATGGCACCCACCTATTTGACCTATCAGGGTGCGTCAAAACTAGGCATTGGATGCACTGCTATGGCAGGCTGGAAGGTGCCCCCATGCAGGAAATCCAAGAACATGTCATCATCCCCACCCGAGCCTCAGTCATGGTACAAATGACCCAGGACTGCTTTTGCATACGCACCCCATGCCCCCACGTCACCATCCTCCCCCAAGAATATGAAGTCGATATCGATAGGTTCAAGGGAAACCCCTGTTTTTGCCGAGTACATGTCAGGGACTGCCTCGGCCAGGAATTTTACTTGCATGAACTACTCAGGGAATACACCAGTGAAACCATATACCGTGTGGATCGCAAGCTGTTAAGAGGCTTCCACATTGAAGATGAATTGCCAGTTTCAAAGTGGCTGCACTTACTTACAAATTTGAGCGAAGCCGCCCAACAAATTAAGCTGACTGAGGACCGCATCAAAATAACTGTAGATCTCCGGGCCCAGCAAATTCTGAAGGTTACCCAAGAGATACAGCAAGCCACTACCAAATCCTGGTGGGGAGACTGGGATTGGTCATCTACAGGCAGGGCAATCTTAAATTTATTCACAAACCCTCTGACAATTATAGTCGTAGTTCAGGTTGTCATTGTAATCGGGTCTACTAGCCTGGTGTGTTGGGTGCGGAGGCAAATGGCAGAGTTTAGGGCCATCCGTAGAGAATTGGACCTCCCACCACCGCCAGTTAAGCGCAGCTTGCGTTCCGACTACTAGGCTTCATGATCAAACCTGTCACGGCAGCCAAGGATAGCAATCACTGACTCCCACCTAGGATTGAAATCATAACTGGAGACCCGCTACCACTCCACCCTGCACGACCGCCTTTCAGGTCATGGCGAGTCCCCAAAATCATGGCTAAACCGAGCACAAAGCTCACCGATGCTCCCTGGCACGCCTGCCCATCTCCCCAAAACTAATTCGGCTTGGCTTGCTGTCTAATTCGGTTGCACATCAAAAACAAAGGGACAATTTGGAACTATCAGTGGCCATTTACATATTAAATAGCAGGCATCCAATCCAAAAGGGCTAGTCGCCTGTGGCCCACTCTCTCTTGGAATATAGTCACTGAGGGAATCAGGGGGGGGGGAGGACTCCTTTTTCCTTTTTTCTATCCTTTTACACCATTGGGCGGGGCAGGGGATAGTTCCCCCGCACCTATTAGCAGGCTGAGCTAGATTGGCATCCTTGGTGGGCTCACGGCAGGGAAACTGTGAGCTCCCGGTGGGTAGTCTCATGAGACAACTCACCAGGGAGCACTACCACCACTACGACCTCAGAGGGTCATTTCCTGGCGCGGCTCCACCAAGGATGCTCAGCTACACCAGCATGTCGGGTTTCCCTCACGGGAGCCCCAACTAGGGCAATTGGCAACTCTAAATTTCAGGCACCTCACCCACTCACACTACCTTCGAGGTAATAGTGACAACTCCCCCTTTAAACGTCTCCGCTCACATCTGCCATCCGCCCTCGGACTAGCCGAAGCTGGGGTCCCCAAAGTAAACACAAGGCTAATCGAGCTGTAAACAGCACCAATAGCCCAAATCGGAACGCAATTTGCATATTTTCCCAGCATGATCAACCCCTGCCTTTTCATGGCCCCGCTGGCTTCATTGCCCAAATTGGGCTAGCCAATCAATCCATCCCCATCCACATGACCCTCACTAACTTCTCCCGAAAATTAACCCTTCCTTGCCTGGCCCCTATCCTTCATCAAGGGGAAGGTAAGCCCCCAGCGCGATTAAACCGGACCAGCCTTCACCAGCAGTCCGGATGACATCTCGACGTCCAGGAATAGATGTCCTCCAGAAGTACCACACAAGCCCCGCCGATGCCTCCGTCCTCCACGGTTCCACCCGCACCCCGACGAACCTCCTCACTGACATCGTCAGCCCCGATGACAGCACCCGCATTCCTGCAACCGCCCCTTTCTCAGCACGATTCTCCTGGAGGAGGACAGCCTAAGATCCTCCAAAGGGACTACCCACCACTGGACTGCCATAACCCTAACCACAGTGCTCCATGCCTCAGTGCCTGCAGTCCCAACGACACATAGACTTTAATAAAAATGAAACACAGACTCTATCCCATTCACCCTTGGGAATTTGCCCGCATTTTTACGAACTGCAGATTTCTCATTCATGTACATTGCTTTGGGTTGTTGATTGTTTTATGTTTTCTTTGATGTTCCCTTGCTATGTGTGTGAATGAGTGTGTGTGTGTCCCAAGATAAGGCAGGCCTTACAGTGGAGATGCTTCCCTTGATAGGACCTCCTCCCTAAAATTCACACCCCTAAATTTATTTTGGCGAAGGCTAATTCGGAAAACACTCATCCACACCGTCGTGTGGCCTCGTGGTTTCCGAGGGGGGGGAATGTTACCCAGAAACCCCTTCATATCCAAAAATATTAATAACTCCATATGCCACCCTTGGATCCCTTGCTAAATTCCCAAATGACCTCCAGATGAACATCTGTTGTAGCAAGCCTACTCTCGCATATTTGAGCTAATAATAAAATTCCCCTAAGGATTCGTTGCTACACAGGAGGCCTCTAGTCTAAGCAGGACCTGGATCCCTGCATTAGTTGGACAGGGATTTCTTCTGGCTTTTCAGTCATTCTATTTATGACATGTTGTCCTCAAGGGTGCCTCCAAGGAGCTTCATGTTGTTGCTGTCAGAATCATGCTACATTAAAAGAAGGGCCTACCTTGGGTTCCTGTTTGGTCTCTGAGGCAGATTGGCAATGGTAGCTCCAGAATCCCAAGAGGTATTTTATATTTTGCATCTATGTTTGTGCTTTGCTAATAGAGGAAACAGCATTTGGAACTGCCCTTAGCTGAGAAACATTCTTTAGTGATCTATACATATTCATAACTCAAGGACTCATCTTCAGACATGCACAGTGTTCACTGTCCATTTGATTTTCCTGAACATTTTTGGGGTGAGGTATCTACTTATTTAAAATATTTCTCCCCCGACACTGCCCATATCATAAGACAGTGGTGGCGAACCTATGGCACACGTGCCAGAGGAGGCACTCAGAGCCCTCTCTGTGGGCATGCGTGCTGTTGTCCCAGCACAGTGTTTGCCAGAGTTCGTTACTAGAAACCCAGAGGGACATAGCACTTTGCGATAAATAAATGGGTTTTCGGTACAGTTTGGGCACTTGGTTCCAAAAAGTTTGCCATCACTATCATGAGATCTCTGGGCAATTTAACATTAAAATGAGCTTGAAAAAATTAAAAAGGAAGACAATATTTTTTTAAAAAATTAAGCATTCTAAAAACATATTAGACAATGGAATAATTTTAAAAGTTAAATTTAAAACAATATAAAATGATGTATGCAAATGCATTGTGAGGCATTCGGCTCCAAAGGCTATTGTGAAAATGCCTTTGTGTTGGCACTGGAATGGAGACAAAATTAATGCCAACACGCCCTCCAAGGGGAAATCATTCCACAACCAGGGTATGCAAAAGACCTGTTCATTGGTTATGACAGATATTGTATCTGTGTGCCATACATCCCTCCATGGGACAGACATGGATACTGTGATATATGGAACCACAAGACCTACCTTAATGATACAGGAAGACACTGCATACATTGTTATTGATGATGCATACCTTCAAGTCATTTTCAAGCTTATGGAGACCCTAAAGCAGGGGTAGGCAACCTTTTTGAGCCGGGGGCCTGGTTGCTGTCCCTCAGACAATTGGGGGGCCGAAGCACCAAAAATAAACAAATAAATAAAAAAAAAATTAAAAAATTAAAAATTTAAAAAATATGCATGCACACTCTCTCAGCCCCAGAAAAGCCATGGCAAAACCCCTGTGGAGATTTTGCCAAGAAAACCCCAAGAACAAGTAATAACAACAATAATCAATATCATTATGGTGGGCGGCGGGGGGAGGCGGCGGCAGCGGCGGCAGGACCAGCCTTGGGCTGGTCCAAAGGCCTTGGGGGGCCGCATCCGGCCCCCGGGCCTTAGGTTGCCTACCCCTGCCCTAAAGTGAAGTTATCATGTGGTTTTCTTGGCAAGATTTGTTCATAGGGGGTTTGCCTTTGCCTTCCCAAGAGGCTGAGAGAGTGTGAGTTGCCCAAGGTTACCCAGTGGGTTTCCAAGCCTTAGTTTGGTCTCCAGAGTCATAGTCCAATGCTCAAAGCACTACACCATTCTAACTGTCATGCATTACCATGAATAATTAGAGGGAAAATCAACCATGCTTCTTCAGGTAATATATGAAGTTGAGTTCAATGAATTAAAGCTGAACATTTGAGCTGCTTTGAAAAATGAGTTTTGAAAAATGGCATGTGGCATTTCTATTAATAGTCTATAGTGGCTGATCTCTGGTGGCTTTTCCCATGCATGCAAGCAGTTGTTTAACTTAGGTCCTACTAGTTGACTTCCCATAGGCATCAGATGCCCACATTTGAAGCCTGAGATATGAATGAGATTCTAACACTCACCTCCATTCTGAGTGTGCATCTCCCATTTCTTCTGCCACTGGCATGGCTGGATGATAAAACCTTAGGATCAGTGCAATGTGCTGCTTCCTTCACGGAACATTGGGGTATTCCACAATCAAAGGTCCCTGTGCATTTCAATGTCTCAAGTTTGTCTGCTATAGAAGGAAATCATGTGGATGGTGGAGACTCTCTGAATATGTGCTAATCACCATGATCATGGTATATCTTTCATGGTAAAAGAAAAGATTTCCCTGCTACAAATAAATATTTAAACAACTATTTTCTCAAATTAGGCTTTTCTCTTGGGAACTGATCTGCTTTGCAGTCTTGTAGATGCAATGCTAAGGAGGCCAGCCAACACATTTGGATAATTGGGCGTTCAGATAAACAAAATATTGTTTTGCATAGGGGCTGCATTAGCATGCAGTTAATAAGACACTCGCTACTGGACTTGTTCAAATATATTCCTGGGTAACCTGAGATCAGAGGAATTGGGTTCTTACTGAAAAATCCAGCAGAAGAAAAGCTGCATTGTTTCTCTAAGAGTGAACTATGGCCTAATGACAATGACCTTTTTGCTCCAACACAAGGCCCCAGCTCCAAATCATTTATGGTTTCAGTCAGAGCTGAGCTAAGCATATGTTCCTGTCATAAAAACAGCTGTGTGATGAGAAACATATTGAGTGGAGTGAGGCTAACTGGCAGGTTGGAAGCAATTCATCCAGTACTATACCAACCAATGGCATTGTAGTAGATGTTGGTCCAAGGACTAGATGTGGAAATTACAGAGTTGGGGTAACTGCCAGTTTAGCCCTGGCACAGCACTTAGAAATAACTAACCTACGAACAAGGAATTGCTTGCTACTTTTTGACTAAGACTTATCTGAGGCTGCAGCCACACTGCAGAGTTAATGCAGTTTGACCCCACTTTAACTATCATGGCTTCATCCTTTGGAATCCTGGGATTTGTAGCTTGTTGTGGTGACAGAGCTCTTGGACAGAGAAGGTGAAATATCTCATAAAATGACAAATCTCATAATTTCATAGCATTGAGCCATGGCAGTAAAAAGTGGTGTCAAACTGCATTAATTCTGCAGTGTAGATGTAGCCTAAGTCACATTATGATTCTAAAACTATGAGTGATAACTGCACACCTCAGGTAACTGTAAATGTCTGCATTCTTTTCAGTCAAAGGGGTGTAGATCCTAACTATTTAGCCATGTTTTGAACCACAACAGCATCCCTGTCAGGAGTGTGGTGAATCCACTCTGGGTTTTAGTTTGAACTTTAAAAGAGCTGTCAAAAGCTAGAACCCTATCCTCACTTAAACTCAACACCTTAGATAGGTCCTGTAAACTTCAGATTAAAATCCAAAGTGGATTCAACACCTCACTGGTATGAGTTGATGACTCTGTTTAAAAGCCTGTTTATAAGAAACTGTTCTCCATATATTTGAATCAAACAAAGTTACTTTAAATGCAACTGTAACAGAACACTAACTTCATGGGGGTTCTTAAAATTATGACTATAATGAGTTACTTTTGTTTTTTTTTAAAGGACTATCTAAGCTCTTCCCATGTCTCTATCTCACTTCCCTGCTTTGGGTAGGTGCTGTGTCTGCCTCTGGTCTTGCACTCTGCTTCTTCTCACAAATGTCTCTGGGAAAAAATTTGGATTTCCTTGCTGTTTACTTTCATCCTCTCTCATCAAGAGGCACAGCTTGACCAAGTTAGTATTTTGGACTACAGCTCCCAAAATACTCCAGCCAGCATGGCCATGCCTGACAGGAAGGTTTGGGAGTTGGGAGTCCAAAAGCAATTTTTCCTAGCTCTGTCCAGAATCTCTTTGCTTTCTGAATTTCGTTTCTGTCTAGGGCTGCATCTACACTGCAGAATTAGTGCAGTTTGACACCGCCGCAACTGCCATGGTTCAGTGCTATGGAATTCTGGGATTTGTAGTTTGGGAAAATATTTAGTCTTCTCTGTCAGAGAGCTCAACAAACAAAATCCCAGGATTCCACAGGTTGAAGCCATGACAGTTAAAGTGATGTCAAACTGCATTAACTGCAATGGGGCGGCAGCCAAGGTTGATAGGAAAGGCTTCCATGATGGCAGATGATTTGGAGGGAGATATGTACCTTGTTTTCATTCATGTATGCCTTGGGTTCCTTTCAGGAGAAAGGCAGGATATAAATTAAATTTAATCTATTAATTAAATTTTAAAAATAGCATGTCCCCAAATAGCTTCCATCTCAGAAGACCACTTTATTCCAAGGCACTGATCTCTCTTGTCCCAAAAGTACCTTGGATAATTCTTTTAAAGTTAAAAGCAAGACTCTGTGAATAGTCAGGTGTAGTGGTTTGAGTATTGGACTATGACTTGAGAGACCAGGGTGTGAATCCTAGCTTGAATCCACTTGGTAACCTTAGGCAAGTCACACACTCTCAGCCTCAGGATGGCCATGGCAAACTCCCTCTGAAGAAACGTGCCAAGAAAACCCTGTGATAGGGTGGCCATAAGTCAAAAGTGATTTGAAGGCACACAACAACAAAACCAACAGTGGATCCACTGCCACCTTGACATGGAGACCCTCTCCCTTGCAGCGGTCAAAGTAGCCCCATGGGTTTTCACAAAGACTTGATGCTCCAGTCATGGTTTAATCTGCTTCCACTTGGTAGTTTGCATAGGTAGGAAAGCTATTTCTCAACCAAGGAGCCTCTCGGCTCTGGGGTCACAACAATTTACAGTTCCCAGAATTCCATAGCATTGAACCATGGCAGTTAAAGTAGTGTCAAACCGGATTATTTCTGCAGTGTGGATGCAGCCTCCGGCTTCCCAAGAAGCGAACGCAACACCCAAGGCTTTCTGATCACCTAGCTGGTCCATTTTTCGAGAGGTGGTCAGATTATGGCTCTGCTACAGGGTGACCAGGCATCCTCCTTTTACAGAACATATCCTCCATTTCCACCTTCTGTCCAGGAGGGATTCCAAAACGTCCTCCATTCTGAGCATGACCAAAAAGCATGGATGTATCTTTCTATGAGTGTTTGAAGCTTTTTTGGTGTGTGTCATGTCCTCCCTTTTTCTGGACTGCCCTACATTTTGTGATGCATTGTCCTCCTTGGAGGACATCCGGTCACCCTGGATGCCTAATAAGACATCTCTAGGGCTGAGGCCACCAAAAGTACAGCCAGGCATTGCTGTGCCATACATCAATATGATACCCTCCCCTTTTCTACACAGACACATTTCCATTTCTGTTTTCTGGCTTGTTGAAGAGAAATCCCTTTGGAATAGGCCCTTTGGATATTTCAAGCCAAACTACGATTGCCTGTTGCTGCCTTTCTAAAATAAATAAATAAATAAATAATCTCTTTTTAAAAATAAATAAATATATTAAGTAAATGTATTACTTGGTTGCTTTTTTCTACAGCACTTCTCTGTGTACCAAAAAGAAAGGAGAAGAATGGAAAGGAGGGAGGATAAGATGAAGGATAAAGAGGACAAAAGGAGTAAGAGAAAGTACATAGACTGACATGGATACAGAGTAAAAGTGGAATAGAAATATGTAGTAGGGAACAATTAGTATAAAGTATCATTAAGATAGGAAGCAAGCGTGACTTAGTGGTTTGAGTGTTGGACTCAGCCTCTGGAGACTAGGGTTCAGTTCCCAGCTTGGCCATGGGAACCCACTGAGTGACCTTGGGGGAGTCACACTCTCTCAGCCTCAGAGGATGGCAATGGCAAACCTCCTCCAAAGAAACTTGCACAGAAAACCCCATGCTTTGTTCACCTTAGGGTCGCCAGAAGTCAGGAACAACTTGAAGGAGCACAACAACAACAAACCATTAAGCTAGAGTAAGCTTTATGATAACAGGATGTTGAAGGGGCTGTTTGTGTTAATGTTGCAATATATGTGTGTTTGTTATTGATAAATAATTGTGGAATAAAGATACTGGGAAAAGTAAACAAGGAGTAGAAAAGTGTTTTAGAATTATTTCCTTTGTCATTGGGTCTTTTTAAAAATAAATAAATAAGTAATTATTATTATTATTATTATTATTTTAAAAAGTAAATGTATTACTTGGTAATTTTTTCTACAGCACTTCTCTGTGTACCAGAAAGAAAGGAGAGGAAAGGAGAAATTTAGAATAGAAAGGAGGCAGGATAAGATGAAGGATAAAGAGAGAGGACAGACGGAGCAAGAGAAAGTACATAGACTAAAAACACTGGGTCTTCTACGGGGAATCCTGGAAAGAAGAGGGCAGAAATGCTCTTCTTCCCAGGATCCCTTTTTGGGAGAAAGGCGGTATACAAATGAAACAAATAAATAAACAAGAAATGCGGTTGCAGGGCTGGTCACCGCCTTAAACTGCGGAAGGGACAAGAGTTGGTTTCAATAGGATTTGCGCCCAGGTAATTCCCCACTCAGCCATGCAACCGGGTGACCTGGGGCAAGTCACACTCTCTCAGCCTCAGGGGAAGGCAGTGGCGAACCTTCTCGGGGGAAAAAAACAAAAAAGACCTTGCCAGACTATGGGCTGGCCATGAGTCAGAAGCGACTTGAAGGCACATAACAACGAGGATCCTCTGGGGCATTTATTTCCAAACCAAACATGAACCGATGAGGTGATAAGGCTCTCCTTCCTCCCACTGTCACACCTCTCTCTCACACACATCCCAATCTTTCCCATCCATGCCTTTATGGAGTCTCATCAAAGCAGGAGAAACACACAGCCGAGTCTGAGTGCAGGGAAACCCCCGGGATCTTTCCCCCCATCTGCATCTCTCTCTCTCTCTCTCTGACCCCATTCAGCCCCCCCCCCCCCAAGATACTCTGTGCCTTTATATTGTCGTTCCCGACTTCTTCTGGCGACCCTAAGCCCTAACCATGGGGTTTTCTTTGGCGAGGTTGAGTCACACGGGGGTTTGCCCTGGCCGCCTTCCCCGAGGCTGAGAGAGCGTGACTTGCCCAAGCAAGGTTAACCCGGTGGGTTTCGTGGCCGGGCTGGGAATCGAAGCCTGGTCTCTCAGAGTCCTTTGCTGGGAGGAAATCCCCCGGGTGGCGATGGTGGTGGCCTCCTTCCTTCCCTCCTTCTCCTCCCTCCTTTTCTTCCTTTTCCTCTTCTTCCTCCCCTTCCTATTTCTCTCCCTCCTCCTCCTCCTCTCCTTCTCTTCCTCTTCTTTCCTCTCCCTCCTCCTCTTCTTCCTCCTTTCCCTTCTCCTCCTCCTCTCCCCTCCTTTCTCCCTCTTCCTTTTCTTTCTCCTCTTCTTCTTCCTCCCCTCCTATCCATCTTCTTCCCCCTCCTCCCCCCTCTGCTCCTCATCTTCCTCCCCCTCCCCGCCTATTCCTCTTCCTCCTCCTCCTCCTCCTCTTCCTCCCGTCCCCTCCTTCTTCCCCCCCTCCCCTCCTTTTCTTGCTCCCCTCCTCTTCCTCCCTCTGCTCCTCTTCTTCCTCCCCCCTCCCCCTCTCTGTCCTCTTCCTCCCTCTGCTCCTCTTCCTCCTCCTCCTCCTCCTCCTGGCTTCTCTTTGCCTGTTGTTGTTGTTGTTTTCATGCCCACGCACCCGCCTGATGCGTGTGGTTCCTGCCCGCCGTTGCCTTCCTTCCCCAGCTGCGGAGGCGAGGGAGAGCCACCCGGGCGCTCACCCCCCATCCCTCCCCTTCCCTTTTCTCCCTCCCCTCCCCTTCCCTCCCCTCCCCTTCCCTTGCTGGGTGGCGGGGCTGAGGCTGAGGCTGAGGCTGAGGCTGCTGCTGCTGCTGCGGGGGTCTGTGGCTCTTTTTGAGGCGCGGCGTTTGGGGCGGAGGAGCTCCTCCTTTCGGCGAGCCTCTCTTCTGACTCGACCAAATCCTTGAACGTGAACAGTTTCTCTGAAAAGCACTTCTCTCTCTCTCTCTCTCTTTTTTTTTGAGGGGGGGGGGGTGGAGAAAGGAAAACCAAACAAAACAAAAAAGAGAAAAAGAAAAAGAGCAAAAGGGGTGGGAAAAAAAAAGAAAAGAAAGAGAAACATCCACCAGCAAGGAAAGCCAAGGAGCCAAAAACTACTGGAGTTTTCCAGGGATTTCTTTCCTTTTTTTCTGCTTTATTTATTATTTTTTTTTAAGGTGTGTGTGTGTGAGTATAAGAAGGTGTGCTTTATTATTATTATTTTTTTAGGAGTGTGTGTGTGTGAGAGAGAGAGAGTAAGAAGGAATTGCTCCCCATTGAGGAAAAAAAAAGGGGGGGAAAGAAAGGAAGGAGAGACCTTGAGGCTGCCAAAAAAAGAAAAGAAGGAGGTGGAGGAGACGGAGGAGGAGGAGGAGGAGGAGGAATCCCCCCATCATCCACCCCCCTCGGTATTCCGCTTGATATTCCCTTTTTATTCCCCGAAGGAAAGACTCCCCGAAAACTCTCTCCAGGAAGGCGGCATGGCGAGGGACCGGCTCCGGGGCTTGGCTTTCGTGGCCTCGGCGTGGCTTTTCCTGGCCACGGGCTCCTCCTTGACCCGCGCCGAGATCACTCGGGCGGCCGCTTCTCCATCCTCGCCGGCTTCGGCTTCGGCTTCGTCTTCGCGGCTGAAGAAGGTGCTCCATCCTCCGCCGCCGCCGCTGCTGGAGGTGCCCCGGGGAGCGTCGCTTCTGGGGCCGCGGAGAGAGCAAGGAAAGGGCCAGGAGGATGGAGACCACGGAGGGGAAAACCTGCCGGAGAAACCCGGTGGGGCTGGGAAGGAGGAGAAGGAGAAGAAGAAGGCGGAGATGGTGGACGAAGGAACCCAAGCCCCCTTGGAGCCAGGACTGGAGGGAAAGGTGCAAAGCTTGGCAACCGGGGGAGCCGCCAAAGGCACTTGGGGAGCACTTCGGAGCCCAAACCGAGTTGGTCAAGGGATGGGCAAAAGCGGGGGGATCCGAGGCAGGGAAGCCCAGCCAGGCAAGGGCTTGGGGATGGACATGGACATGGGGATGGTGCCATTGGGCCGCTTCCGTGCGCGAAGGTCCAGGAGGGAGAGCCAGGATTTGGCCCCCGAGAGTCCGGCTCCAGAAGGAGTTGTCCTCCTCGGCGGGGGTGGCTTGGCTTTGACGGAGGGTCCCAAAGCCCCCCGTGGCCAAAGCAAGGGCTCCAAAGAGGAAGGAAGGATGGGCAAACTCCGAGGAGGAGGGAGCGAGGAGTTGAGACTGACCAGCACGACTTTTGCCCTCAATGGAGACTCAGCCCACAACCAAGCCATGGTCCATTGGTCCGGCTACAACAGCAGCGTAAGTCTCAAGGGAGGGAAGAAGGGTGTGTGTCTATATGTGTGTGGGTCTGTAACAACAATTCCCCCCTCTAATTTCGCCCCCTCCTCCCCAGGGCTCGAGTTCTGTCATAATAATAATAATTAATAATAATAATAATAATACGAAATATAAGAGAAGGAGGTATTTTATTTCGTTCCCGCCTCTCCTCAGGGCTCCTCAAGACCACGGTTCTCCGCTCTTCTTTGCCAAAGTTTAATTTTGGCGGGAGGAGGGACTTGGGGGGGTTCCCCTCAGAAATGGCGCTGCCTATCAAGAAGGTTGCCACAGAGGGAGGATAAGAGGTCCCCTGTGTCCCCCCCACTTTTTTTGTGTGTGTATGTGAGGGCTCTAGTCAACATGGGATATCCTGCATCTGTTGGAATAATCCGTTTTGAGGCCACTTGCACTGCCATGGGTCCATGCTGTGGAATTCTGGGAATGGTAGTTGGTTGTGGCACCAGAGCTCCGCTCTGGTGCCACAACCAACTACCGTTCCCAGAATTCCACAGCATGGACCCATGGCAGTGCAAGTGGCCTCAAAACGGATTATTCCAACAGTCTCCAGCCCAGTGGGTTGTTCTCTCTTTCTCTCTCTGCTGGGGAGGGAAACAAAATTCCTTTTTTTTCCTCCCCAAAGAGAAAAATTTCCTTCATTGTTGCTTCTATAGCAGTGGCACCGTTGTCTCTCCCCCCTTCCCTGTATCCACACAGGCGCCCCTACCTTAAAACGTTTCAGTGAGTCTGCACTTGGCATGACTAATGCGGGGTGAACGCGGAGGAGGGACCCTCGCCTTCCCTCGTTGTTTAACAACCTGAGGTTCGGTTGGCTAAGAAGTGAAGCACCTTCTCTCTCTCTCTCTTATCTCACACACACAGTCATGTCCCTTCCATCTGTGCTTTATGTGGAAAGAGGGAAGAGAATGCACTATCTATCATAACATCACATATATAGCATGTATTTTCAGACAAATCAGAGGCAATTAAAGTCCTCTCTCAATAAAGAACAGGGAATGGAGACAGCCTGGAAAGTTTGTGTGTTAGAGCCATGCAGATATATTTGGTTTTCGTTCTTTGCCTTCCCTCCCATAGAGACTCAAGTCTCATCAAAAGGTGGCGCCCTTGAAGTCTTATTCTGCCTAGTTGTGTTGGAGGATGTGGTTGCTATTACAGTGCATGCAATGGGTCTGCTGGATGGAGCAATGAAAGCAACATTGTTAGGTTAGGGACACTTTGCATCTTGCTTCACAACGCTCTATTAGACAGCCATAAAAAGGATTTTTCAGTTTTCTCTTCACCTGATGGAAGAAACCGTTGGAAAAGGGTCGAAGCCTGGGGAATTCTGTTTGGTGGTTTGCGGACAACCTCTTGGTGACAGTGTTGTCCCGATCCGTTGCATTATTGTTTATTTGCCTGTGCTGTAATCAGGCACAGAACAATTAGAAACTCAAAGTGGAACATGGATGATCCCACCTATTGATTTTTATTATCTTTTCTTCCCCAGTTCTTAATGGGTCAACCAGGCCCTGGACCAGGGGTAGGCAACCTTTCCCCTAGAAGGGCCGAGGGACTTCAGCTCCCAGAATCCCAGGAGCTATTGGCCAACATGGGACTATTGGCCAACATGGCTGAGGCTTCTGGGAGCTGAAGTCCCTCGGCCCTTAAAGGGGAAAGGTTGCCTACCCCTGCCCTGGACCTTTGATGCTTATTCCATTCTGTTTCGATACCATAGGTTGTTGTTTGTAATATTTTGTAATGGTCATTGTGCCTGACACAAATAAATTGTTGTTGTTCTTTGTGATAAAACACAATAATGCTGTACACATTTTTCCCCTACGTTATGATTTGGAAGTTATATCTTCAGTTGATCCTCATTTAGTTAGCCAAATTGGATGCATGTCATCTTTAATCTAACCAAGCTCTATACACCAGATTTTTCCAAAGTATCTTCAAGATCCTGAAGTGTCTTTAACATGTGTCATGTCTAAGTGTTGCAAGACCCTTCTTTTCTTTTTTAAAAAAGAACTGGGATCAATATGATGCAATCTGTTATCATTGTTTTCTTGTCTGAAGCATTCAGTGCTTAGTGTTCCACCAAAAGAGCTGATCAATGGTAAGGATTTCCTATACTCACTTCAACTGCCTGTTGCAAGAGTTCAAAATGACACTTTAGGAAAATTGAGGTTTTTATTCTTTGAAAGATAAAGTCAAGGAGAATCGTTGTCCTTATTGAGTATGTAAAGAACCTGCTCTGTCTCACATGTCCGCGATCACTGGATAGTATAGTATAACGAAGAACTCATTCGCAGTTGGCAGACTAGCACATTGCAGTAGCATTCTGTTTTCCCTGGTGTTTCAGGTGGAATTATTTGGCTGCAAAGAAGCAGTCTTTTGCTGATGGGATGGACTCCTATGGGGTGTGCATGGGAAGGGAAAATAAGCCAGCATGTTAATGAATAAGTTATATTCTCCACGATTTCTATAATTAGTGCTCAGGTACCTGAAGACTTTTCTCTTACCCTTTCCTGGGAGAAAGCATATAATCTAGCTCATGATTAATTAGCTTGATTTTTAAAAGCCACTGCTATTGTGAACCTACAGGCGAAGTCCAAATGTTCAACTCTACTTTGAAACATACAGCTCTTGTGTATTAATGGTGGGTGGGTGGGTGGCAAACACAGTCTGAGATTAGCTGACTCTTTTATCCTTCCTGCTTGTAGCTTTGCTTTTACCCAATTTGACAATGGGCTTGATTGTGGCATAAGGAGGTCAAGCAATTGGCTTAAAGGGGCACAGTGAAATAGTGATTTGGCTCAGATTAGAGTTTAAAGCCACTATATATCCAACCGCAAGACTTTATTATTGCCTAGTGTTATATGTTTCCTGAATGCATAGGACATGCAGAGGATTAGAGAAGGAAATGGAATACAGAATCTCATCTCTTCTGTGCCACTTGTGTAGTGATATCTGGAGCAGCCCAGAGTTTTAGTTGTGAATGTAATAACCTGATGAGCATATATGGGTTGCATTTACACTTTCTCTGTGCTTGTAAAATCATGGACTTATCAAAGTCTCCCTCTTGCTTTTGGCAGTCCTCAGAAACTAGAAAAAGTGGTAGTTGCATACATAGTTAATTTCAGCCTGTAAATCTCTCATGAGACTTTAAAAAAAAATCTGCCTTGTGGGAAAAAGAAATGAAAATAGTTTTAAGAATGCTAATGGGGAATGTAAGCTGCATGTAGTTGAGAGAGAAAGAACAATAAGTATATGCAATGCAGGATAATAAAAATCAAATAGCAGTTTTACTTGCTAAAGAATTTATTTTACATCACATGAGCAAATTAATATGTAGGTTTGGAGGAATGTGGTCAGGGTCAAGGATGCAGCTCATGTTCTGGCATATTTGTGTGTAATTATATGTATCAGGTAATATGAATTTAGGTAAATTAGGTTTCTTTCCAGCCGACTTTACATGCTATATACGAAAAGAGATTACTGCTCATTGTGGGCGGCTGTGGAGAACAATCCACACTTGCTTATAACTTTAGGCTTTGCTTCCATGAGAAATAGCTTCAGCAGGAGCATTTTGCAACATGTTGGAGTTTTGTGCATTCAATCTCTGTCTGTCAGTCTGTCTATCTATCTCAATTAAGTTTGGCTTTAGAGAGAAGAACACATAGATGGTAAAGCGAGGGAAGCATATACCATATATATAGAAAGGTTGTGTTGGTCATATCTAGTCTCTTCTGGTGTATTGATACTGTTGACTCTCTCTCTCTCTCTCTCTCTCTCTCTTTTTTTTTTTACTACTCAGGTAGAAGCAAAAAGTGTCCAGGTATTTTCATCTCCTTTCTGAATCCTTTTCATACCCCCAGGAGATTGGCTTTTGCCTTTCTCTCCTTCTTTGTTTAAATAGATTGCTTTTGCTCATCAGCAATCAAGTTCCGTTTCTAATGCATTCATCCCGTAGTGGCTGGTGGTTTTATTGTCAGTGTGGTGTTGAATTTTCCTTAGAGTTTACTTCAAACTTTAAAAAAGCTATCCAAGATGATGAATTTATTTTGAAGCTAGGTTCAGCACCTTGGATAGCTTGAAACCCATTTCAGCACCTTGAATCCCATTTTTGGGAGAAAGGCAAGATATAAACCCCATAAATAAATAAATAAATAGCTTCTTTAAAGTTTGGACTAAAATCTGGAATGATTGAATTAAGCATGCAGTTTATTACAAAAATCCAAAAGGCATGTACCTGAACAGAGGTCAAACAGGTTTGGCAGCCCTTGGCTAGTTCTGTAGGAAAGATGTTAGGGAGGGAAATCTAATGCTAAATGGGGAGGGTGGGGGTGATAGATACCAGACAGAAGGGCTAACTGAAAGGAAGAATGCTGGAAGTCACAAGGATGAAAAGCAGGTCCTGAAAAGCACTTCAGAGCACAAATATTGCTTGTCCTAGATGGAAAGGGCAGAGAAATCTTCACAGGGGAGCTTTTGTACCAGAGCTTATCTTTGGTGTCAAGCTTCAAAGGGTCAGTTGGCAGTGAACAATCATGGAGGCAAGAGCAACCCTTAAGCATAAAGTGGTAGGAGTGCCTGGGTGTGTGGGACAGACAGAATGGAATGGGGAACACACACACAAGGGGCCACATGCTTGCTTGGGTTTCTACTTGAATCTGAATCTGAAATAATGAAGATGAAGGTAGGGAAATATAAGGCTAGTGGGAGGAGCAAAGGTACCTACAGCTAAAAGACTGAGCCCAAAGGAAACAGCTGTACTGTATTCTGAAAACATAAGGCTGTTGCTATTCTTGCTTCAGATTGGAAGATGTGTGGGCTGCATTTTACTTGTTGGTTGGTCTAAGGTTTTGGCAACATTTCTTTGGGCCACAGGGTGGTCATGGTCCATGTATTTAGTGGCTCATTTTCTTTTCTGTGCCATCAATAAATAGGTAAGAGAGTTAGTAGAGTATAATGAATTTGTTTTAAATCAGTGTCAGTCACATTTTCATACCTCAGATATTTCACATTTGCCTCAACCAGAATAGATATGTGCTCTATCATCCTCCATGTGAAACATTCATGGAAGATAACATCCTAAGACGCCAGTAGAATTCTTTCATTCATTTTGGATGAGAATGTTTTATGGTTTTTTAAACAGTTAATTGCTGTGCATTATTGGGCTCTTTGATTACAGAAGTAAACTTTGGTTGAAAAGGGAAATAAAAAAATTGTAGGCAGCAGCACTACTCAGTGCAATTGAGATGCAGACTTTCACCCATCTCTCCATCTTCTACACAAAACTATGGAACTGAACTGACTATGCTGGTTAGAGCTAATGCTCCCATAGTTGGCATAGTCAGTAGTGAAAAATGCTAGGAGCTGCAGTCCAGCAACATGCAGAGGGCCACAAGTAACCTCTCATAGTTCTGTGTAGAAGATGGAGAGATGGGTGGAGGTCTGAATCTCAGTTACACTGAATGATGCTACTGCTTACAATTTTTACAGTCTAATAATAACTGGAAAGCTATTCCAATACAGAACATACACATCTGCAGGTGGGGTGGCAACAATACATACCCCAAGACCTGAAATCAAATTTATTGACCTTTGAGGCAAGAGGACAGAAAATACTTAGAGCTCTGTTTTTGAATAGTTCTCCAAGTGTGGAGCAGATTCCTTATGGAAGGAGCAGGCACAAGAAATATTGATGTGGGAGGGAATTTGGCAAATATGGGAAGGGTGAGAACTCAATCTTTCTCTTGCTTTGTTTTAATGACAGTTCCTTCTGGGTTGTAGAAGGCAATCAGAATGGTCTCTGTGCCTCAAGCCACAGTTCCTCGCATGGAGCAGAGGTTTACACATATGCATGTTTAACAATGGCAGAAGTGGTTGGGGTCAGACTAGGGCTGAAGATATAGATAAGAACAGTATTTCCTGTGTCTGGCCCCCAGTAGATATATTGCATTGCAACCACCATCATTACTAGCCTGAATAATGCTGACTGAGGATGATGGGAGTTGTTGCCCAACACATCTGGTGGGATGCAGGTGAGGGAAAAACTCATGTACATGGTATGTTTCCAAGTCAAGGGAATTAATAGTCCCACTATATTCTGCCCTAGTCAGGCCTCATCTGGAGTACTGTGCTCACGTCTAGGTGCCTTGTTTTAAGATGGATATAGACAAGTTGGAGTGGATTCAGAGAAAGGCAACAAAAATGATAAGAGGCATGGAGAACAAAACATATGATGAAAAGTTTAAAGACTTGGGCATGTTCAGCCCTGTGAAGAGCCCCGTGAAGGTGACATCCTTCTTTGGAGGTTTTTAAACAGAGGGTGGATGGCCATCTGCCAGGGGTGCTTTGATTGTGAGTTCCTGCATGGCAAGGGGGTTGGACTGGATGGCCCTTGTGGTCTCTTTCAACTCTGATTCTATGATTCTATGGTTTTCCTCTTCAAAATATCTAAAGAGCTATTCCAGAGGATAAGACCAGGTTTTATGGTTTGAAATCGAAGGTGTGTAGGTTCAATTGATCATTAGAAGGAACTTCTTGACAGTAAGAGGGTTTGGCAATGGAACCAATTGCTTAGCGAGATGATGGGGTCTCCTTCTTTGGAGACTGGGCAGCTACCTGCTAGGGATGCTCTGGAGTTCCTGCATTGATCAGGGAGTTTATGGAGCCCCATCCAACTCTATGATTCTATGTCTAGGGCCTTTTCTGCAGTGGCATTTACAGTCTGGAATGTTTTGCCAAGTGAGATCTGTCAAACCTTGACACTATTTTAGGAGGTTGGCAGAGATGCTGCTTTCCTCTCTCAAAAATCTTTTTATTTCTTCGGTGGCCAGGTATGATAAGATAGGTCTCTTATGGCGGTGAATCCATTCCTTGGGGCGGGGGGGGGGGGGGGGGGGAGGGGAGTGGAATATAAGTTTTAAAATAAAATCCATGGAAATATTTAGAAAGATGCTCCAGATGGAAAAGAAAAGAAAAGGACTATTATTTTAAAACAGCTGAAGCAGGCTGAAAATTCATATCTTTTGCCTTGGGAACCATTATAAATAATCACAGTTGAATGGGATTTGGGCTTTATTACTCAGTGGGGAAGAGAAAATGCTGTGCACATTATCAACAACTTTTTACCATGCAGATGAAAACTGTTCTGTTATGTAGAGCTTGGAAAAGCGACTTTTCTGGACTTTAACTCCCAGAGTGTCTCAGCCAGCATGGCCATGGTGGTAGAGAGGGGTGCTGGGCAATTGTGTCTGGTGTTTTCCACATCAGTGGAGTGGTAAATATCTTTTGTTGTTGTCCTATGCTTTCAAGTCATGTCAAACTCATGGCAACCCTATCATGGGGTTTTCTCGGCAAGATTTATTCAGGAGAGGGGTTTACCTTTGCCTCCATCTGAGGCTGAGCAAGTGTGTGACTTGCTCAGTGTCTCCTAGTGGATTTCCATGGCCAAGCAGGGTTACAAACTCTGGTCTTGAGAGTCAGATATATGATAAAGGGACCATCCAAGGTGCTGAATCCTATACTTCAAATAGGTCCAGCATCTTGTACAAATCCTTTAAAATTCAGACTGAAACACAGAAAAATTGCCATTTTTCCAAGCTGTGACTATTTTAAAATTATAAATTGCCTATACAATCAAAATGGTTCTATACAATGTAACCTAAGCCACATGTAGGCTTTGAATGTTCATCATTGTAATCATTATCTTCCAGAGAACAGGAAGGAAGCCAGAGTTGTGTAGTGGTCAGGTTGTTGGATATGTCCAAAACCCTACTGTGCCACAAATCTTACAGAAGAATTTGTGCTCTTCTGTTATCTTTCAGCCTAATCTACCTCACAAATTTGTTGTGAGGTAAGACTGTGTAGTGGAAAAACCCTGTGGAAATAAGCAGATATCATCTATCTGTACTATCTTACTGGCCCAACTCTGCAGGAGATGTACCTCTTTTATTTAAGACTTTGTAGAGTAAGGATTTTATCCAGATCTGTACATGTGCTTGATTTCAAACTATTTCAACTGCTTTTAAATTGTTAAATATGTTTTTAGATTATTTGAATGTTTTTATTGTTTCAATTGTTTACGTTGGTTAAATTTACTTTATTGCATCTTGTTCTGAGATTTTATGATATGATATGGGATATAAATATTTAAATAAATGATTACATGCAGCAATTCCTGCAACTGTAGTAACTGAGCATTGGTCACCATGGCAGTGCTTGTCAGATTTCTCCAACTGTTCCTGTTCACTTATTATATGCTCTATGGCTGGAATCCTCTACCACAGTGTAGCTACATGGCATGGACACTAAGACTATTAGGGAATTTTGAAGATGCATAATGGGATACTGGCAAGAATGTCTCATTGTGCATTGGTCACAATGTGCATTGGTCACTTTGCTGGCTCCCTTTTATAGTAATGTAACAGCAGCCCTTTACTGAATACAGATGTTACAGAACTCACCCATTCTAATTCCTGTTGACATAAGTCCACTTACAAAGATGTAAGTTCCCAACAGGATTCTGGCTTATGTGATTGTGGACATGTGCTAGAGTTTGGAAAAGTTATCTTTTGGACTGAACCTAACAGAGTCCAGGCTGTGCTAAATGGGGGCTTCTGGGAATTATAGTCCAAACAAGTAAAAATTCTAAGTTCTGACACTTGCATGCCTGCACTGTTTCACTTGCATAGTCTAGATGTTCATAGAGATCTTACAGACTGACTACTTACAGAAATTACGTGAATCCATAGCTATGGCTTAGACCCTGAACTGGGAGATGTATTGCACAGGTGAAAACACAACAAATCTCTCCCCTCCTTTCCCCCAGAGCTTTTAAATCGTGAAGTCCGTTACTCAATGTGACCATTTAATGGCTGGTGGAGTGTGGAGGACAGTAGTGGAGAAGCATCTGCCCATGTTCCTATAGCCTTATGCACAGTGACTGACATTTTCTAGAATCTCCCATAGGTCTCCCAAAGGTCCCAGAGGATGATGCATTTCTGTACATTCAGCTATAGCCATGTAGCTGGATGCTTCTGCTCCCCACCACCAGCCAGCAAATTGTCATGTAATCATTGCGTTTTTTGTTGCTATTGTAAAGGTCAGTTTATGGGAGGCAGTTTGATAATTGCACAGTTGATAAAGGATTCTGATCTTCACAAGTACCAAAAAAAGTGAAGATGCAGAAGTGTAAGTTATGCCTTTATAAGTAACTACCAACATGTCAGTGATTCATCCCAAGTACATGAACAGGGAAACATTATTAATGAAAGAAGAAGTCTGACTCTTTGGTTCACATAAAGAAGATGTTGGAATTGTATAGCCTACTATCTACATGTGGCCCTCACACCCTCTCCTCCATCTGCCCATGGGAGCCCCCAATGAAAGGTTTAAGATTTAAGTCAGCTACTACACAGTCATTTGAAGAAATGCTGTCTGGGAACGTGTAGCCAGTCCCTGTACTCTGCAAGGGATTTTGTGTATTGATTTACTTTCATCTGCCTACTACTGTTTAAGGCACTAGGCTTCATCTAAACTAGAGTAGAAATTGTATGACCCTCCAGATGTTTTTGGATTCCATCTCCAATACTGTTGGCTGTTCTGAGAAGGGTGGATGGGAGATGTAGTCAAAGAATATTTGGAAGGCTATTTGATTCCCACCCTTGATATAAAAAGATCACCATTACCTCTTTAGAACGTTGTGGTCTGTCAAGGGATTTGGGAACTCTTTGCCAGTGGTATAGTGGAGGGGTTGTTCAGAGACCTTTTTTCAGAGCAGGTGCCATGACAGGCAGGAATCGTGCAGTCCTCTGGATGTTGCTGGACTCTAAGTCCCAGTATTCTTCACCCTGTCTGTGCTGGCTAGGACTGCTAGCAGGTGCAGTTGAACATTTGGAAGACTACCTAAATTCCACTCCTGACCTGTGGCATAATCTGTTGGAGCACTAGGATAACTGCCAGGACTCTGCTTGCTCTGGAGAGTGAATAAAGTGATAATGAGGCTTTCAGGTTTACTATTGTTTGTAACAGATTAAGATTGAGAAAATTGTAGAAAGAAGAAAATAATGTAGCAGAAGTGGAGTATTTTTTCCCTTTTCTTTGGTGGCATTCCTGATACACCGCTGGAGTTCAACTAGTCAACATTTTTTTTGGAAGGGGCAGGGTCATTTGCATTTTTAATTGAAAGCTGCTGGATACATTTCAGAGGGATTCTCTTTTGTTAAAACCCATGGTGTTACACAAATGGAGCCAGTGGAGAGAATTTCCATGGAACATATTTATAGGTCATTATGAGCATCTCTATAGTGAAGCAGTTTTCCCTCATCCTCATGCTGACCTGTCTTCACAACACAGGGCCAAATCCCACATTCAGGTGTGGACTGTCTTCAAAATATGAAGCCTGTCCTGCACTGGATCTAGGCCATCCCTCCCTTACGTTGGTTTAAAATAATCCACCTTTTGCTCTGGATTTTCAGAAGAACTTGGAGCACTCAGTAGATATATGTGCCCCCACTGTGTTGCCCAGCACTGTTTCTGCTGGTGTGAGTCACTCCTTCCAAGACCACCATGAGGTGCCCAGCTGTGTGATCAATACTGGGTGCCTCACTTTTGAACTCAAAGGAAGCAACTTGCACTAGCAGCGGTGGTGCCAGGCAGCACAGTGGGGACACATTTGTAAACAGCTGCTCAGCATTACTATGGAGTGTGGTGGTAACAGGAATACAGGGTAGCTCTGGGGCCAAAATACTCTGGGAGCAGCCTGGAATATTCTGACCGGTGTAGACAAGCCCTATGCCTAGGACTGAAAGCTAGCATAGTGTAGTAGTTGAACGTTGGACTACAACTCTTAAGTCCAAGGTTTAAATCCTTGCTCAGTCATGGAAACTCACTGGGTGACCTAGGGCAAGTCACACTCTTCCAGTTGCAGAGGAAGACAATGGCAAACCCAGTGAACAAATCTTGTAAGAAAGCCCCATGATAGGTTCATTTTAGGATCACCACAAGTCAAAAATGACTTGAAGGCACACAACAATACCTAGGATTGCAATCATGCCATGTAAATTTAAATGTGAGATTATGTTAGTGGTTTGGTTAGATTTCTGAATTATATGAAGTGGTGTGTAACCAGAGTCCCATTGTGAAGAGGTGACAAAAACCAAAAACAACCTCAAGATATAAATATGGATAAATGTAGATTATGGATTCTTTTCAAAGATATAGTTATGGGTTATGTAAATGTAGCACTACTCACTGCTCCTGTGTGATTTATGTTGAAATCTTAACTACGCTTAATTGGAGGAAAGCCCAGGGGAAAACCAATGGATTCTCTTGAGTAAACAGTAACTAGGACTCATTAGCCAATAGCCCTGAATATCTGGGTTTCAGAAAATGCTACAAGGTCAGCTTTTCTGTGCAAGGAGTGAACCATTGTGGTTTCAACAGTGTGGTTAAAATTTGTCCCCCCCCCCCCCCCCCGCTCCCATTCTTTGCATTAATTATACATTGTAAGAAATTATACACAGACAATTATCTGTGACAATGAGTACCGGTAATTAAAGATATACATGCACCCAGAGGTGTTTGTAAGAAATCTAAACTATAATTGATTGTTCTTTTTTCCCCTCCTTGTTCATCTGCTACCTTTAGCTCAAAGAACTGGAAATGTCTTTATTGAACAGAAAGGTGTGGAAGCACACATTTCTCTTCCTGTTCCGTCTTACCAGTAATTATTAGGACTGCCGTCGGCAGCGTTCTGATTAGATTACTAGGCTGCTAATGTACAAATTGTCAATCAAATGCTATTATTTATCTCACACCTTGGTGATTTGCAGGTTGGAAGCCTGATAGGGTCTAATATGTGGCAGGTTTTTTTTTTAATTAAGGCCCCAACACTGTAGGAGGTGGCAGAGAGATTTTTCTTTTCTTTTAATGAAATAGCTCTGCAGAGACTCTTACCTGTGGTAGGGATAGGCATTACAACACTGGTACAAGGGACTGCTAATTTACAATGCAGACCTACACATAACTACTCAGAAGTAAGTTCAGTTTGATTTACACCCAGATAAGTGGGTATAGGATTGTGGCCTTAAGTTCCATGCTGAAGAACGCTGTAACATTAGGTAAGAAGATATTCAGTAGGATTAATCACTCTGCCATTGAAATAGAGAGTTCCCTCTTCCTCACTTAGTTTTGACTATGTGTAGTCAAAAGTGTAGACACCATTTCAAAGAATCCTCAGTGTCTTATAATTTCATTATATGTTCATTTTTCATGTGCTGTTTTTTGTGTGGGGTGTAATAGCAATAACACATTGGAATTTCCAAGTATAGTGAGTCCTCCATATTGGGGGGAGAGGTGTTGGTTGGTTCCAGCCCCCCCCCCCCTGTACTAAAAACTGTGGGACCTCAAATCCTATTATTGTCACAGTAAACAAGTCTGTGAGAAGGACTTGCAACAGGGGTCCTGATTCTGATTGTGGCAGCCTCACTTGTTAGTGGGAGGGGGCTTGGAAACGCCATCTTCCTTGCATCCAGATCAGCAGCCGAATGGACTGTTTCATTCCAATTTGCTGCTGGCTGTTAAGGTGGGTTAGGAGCAGTATTTACATAGCTTTACATTGAGACTGTGTAGTCTTACTGAATTGAATCTGTAGCAGTTATGGACCCATAACTCTAGGTTATGAATCTGTAATTGCAATACTGAATGCCAGCCAACATTTGTAACAAGTAATGGGGGACATAATGGTGCTCCTTTTGTAAAATAACGTGGCTGGTAACATTATTATCACCCTATGTAACAATTAAGGTTTCCTTTTTACTTTTTCTTATTGCTTTTCATGGTAGTAAATGCTTCGAGAGCATTTTGAGGGGATTTTCCACCACCCTCATCTTAGGCCCTTTATTGATTATTTCTGAGAAAAATCCAAAACTTAAATGTAACAAAAATAAGGGGCAACAGGATGAGTAACAAAATAAATTACAACTGCTCCTAGAAAAATATTATGGGCAATGAGTTGCTTGAGTGGGGAGTTTGCAATGAGTTAATAACAAATGGCCTTTTAAAAAAGTAACTTCTAATGCTTTTTTAATATAAAAAATAACTTCTCAAGCTGAATATGACAGGCATTTTGGTGTGGATAGGTAGTTCAAGCCTGGTTCAGGTTTTAATCATTCTCTTAAACGTGGTGCTGACAATTTAATACACGTAAGCACCTTTAAAGCCAATTGAAATCAAGGTGCTTGCAATCTACTTTTGCATTGGAGTGTGGCTGTCACACTAGGTGAATAAAAATACCCTAAATACTCTAAAGGCACCAGATCCTGACTGATCCTGGAAGCTAAGTAGTGTCAGTCCTGGTTAGTATTGGATGGAAGACTGCCAGTGATACCAGGTGCTGTAAGCTATATTTCAGAGGAAAGAACTGGCAAAACCACCTCTGAGTAATCCTTGCCCACCTATGAAATCCATGAGGTTACTGTAAGTTGTCAGGTGATTTGAAGGTGTGCTTGTTCATGTGAACACACAAACTATTTCACAGGTTAACCATTTCATGTTCAGAAAAGGAGTTGAATTTAGGCTCATCTGTATGTTGTGCCCTTTACTCCAATGTATACCTTTGGGGCTTGAGAGCATCAGAAGGACTGAGAGAGACTGAGAGTAATACTATCAGGAGACTAGACTCTTTGTGGGGTCAGTTACGGTGGAGCACTCGAGGTGCAATGCTCTAACATTGCTTGAGAGCTAGTGTAGTATAGTGGTTTGAATGTTGGACTAGGACACTGGGAGACCAGTGTTTGTATCCCCAGCTGTGGAAACCCATTGGATAACCTACCTCAGAGGAAAGTAAAGGCAAAGTGCTGTGGGAGAACTTTCTCTTACCAATGTGCTTTAATCCTGTGTTATATGTTATGTTTTAGTTGTCTCTGTTTCACTTGATTACATTATTTTCAGTCATCTTGCTTGGTGGGGTATAGTCAATAACTAAATAAAAAGACTGCAACCAATTAGACCAGGGGTAGGCAACCTTTCCCCTTTAAGGGCCGAGGGACTTCAGCTCCCAGAATCCCAGGAGCTATTGGCCAACATGGGACTATTGGCCAACATGGCTGAGGCTTCTGGGAGCTGAAGTCCCTTGGCCCTTAAAGGGGAAAGGTTGCCTACCCCTGAATTAGACTATTCCACCAATAATGAATGAGCTCCAGCCAAGAAGCATGATGAAGCAATGTACTTTGGTAGTGAATACCAGTGGAATTAGAGTTTTCTTCTTCCCCATTCCTGTTGCAGTCCTCTGTGGAGTCCAAAAGTTGTGTCCTCTGTGGTGTCCAAAAGTTGATTCAGAGGGTTTCTAAGCCCTCTAGCAGAGGTTTTTTAAGGGTGTATGGTGGTGATGGTGGATTTTATGATTCAAGTAGAAGCACTGGAATTCTGTCTAGGGATGCTACTTACCATCTAGAAATGTGTGCCTGATTGGAATATATCACTCTGTTTCCATGTCTAACGAATTAACAGCAGCAAAGGAGAATTGGACTTTGGAAGGCATATTGCATTGTGGAAGTTGTTTGCACCTAGCAGGAATAGTAATAAAGAGAAGAATAGTAATAAAGCAGCATAAGTAGTGCTTTCTTAGGCTAGGCTCCCTGGCTCAGGACAGGACATAATGTCAACATCCACTAGGTGCATTCCTCCACAGTGACCTGCAAAGATAAGGAAGGTAAACCATGGAGGGGTATGACACTTGCTTCCATTTAAAATGTATTTCAAGTGTTTATATACTGCCTATCATTGATACAAGTGAATCTCAGTTATAGTCTTTTACAATGGAGCTCCTTTTTGCAAAATCTTTTTATGCCAAATTTTCTCATTTTCTCTATCTAGTTGGACTTTTTTTTGCGGCATTGGCATTGGGAGGATGGTGAAGGAGGACTGAAGAAACACAGATAATCAGTGTTAGATTACAGCAGCATGTCTGCAGTAAACAATGCAATGAACAAAGATTGGTAGAGAATGGCTTTCTATAGCCCAGGGGTAGGCAACCTTTCCCTTTTAAGAGCGGAGGGACTTCAGCTCCCAGAAGCCTCAGCCATATTGGCCAATAGTCCCATGTTGGCCAATAGCTCCTGGGATTCTGGGAGCTGAAGTCCCTTGGCCCTTAAAGGGGAAAGGTTGCCTATAGCTGGTCCTACTGTAGCTGGCTGTTCCAGCCTCCAACCAGCAAGATAAAAGGCAGCTGCCTCCAAAACCCCTTACTGAGGTTGTGGGGTGAGAAGGGCCAAGTAGGGCCCTGCTGATTTTGCTGTGGTGGTGCTGGTCTCCTCATGAGGAGGCTGGCACTACAGCAAAGGAGAGGGCTAAGTGTGCCCCTCCTGATTTCACTGCAGTGGTGCCAAAAGAGATGGCCAAGAGATCCCTTTTGGGTGCCTTCTGGCAGACCCCCATCACTGGGTGACACTAGGGTTGGGGACACCACTGCTTTAAGGGATATCTAGAAGATTCAAAGTGTTTTTGTTTATTTATACAAGGCTGACATGAGCTGGCTATTTCATTACAGTTGTGGACATTGTTAATATTGAATAAAATGCTCGCTGAATTGATCTGCTCTTTTCTTTTGTCATGTTGGAATCTATCACAATTCTTTTGATTATTTCTTCTTCTGGCACCAAAGTTTCTGTTAAACAAGTTAAGCCCAGGAACACATCTGCTTCATTAACTGAGGTATACCTGTATTTATCCCAGGGTATTTTATGAGACAAATGAAATCAATTGCACATAAAATGTGCACTAAAACAAACACTACAATTAAATAACAGTCAGTTAATGGACTGATAGTGAAAAAGCTTAATTTCAAGCATTTAAAATAATGTTTTCTTCCAGTGCTTAATACAGTTCCTTAAAATGCCCAAGAAACAAATAAACATTTTTTTTAAACTTGATACGTACAAGATATAATAAAGAGTGCAGCAGATGTACTTCTGTCTTTTGATTAACACTGCAGAAGGAGCCTATGCAATATCTGTGGGTGTGATAGCAATGGAAGATTTTAGCATGTGGACAGGTTGATATGGGAGAAGGTGATTCTTCCAGTATCCTGGACCCCAAAATGATGAAGAGTTTTCATGCTTAAAGTCTGCCCATTCATTGATGCTCAGAGGCAAATCAGTGACCAGTGTAGATCCCTGGCAAAGTGGAATTTTAAAGCTTCACTTTAAAAGTCTCTGCATTCACCTTGTGAGTGTTTTTGTAAGTCGTCTAGCCATGATGACATATGATGCTGGAGGTCTATTTGTGCCTTTGACATCCATGACAATAACTGCCTTTGTTTTTACATTGATCAGTGCCTTCCTTGTTCAGTGAACAAGAGTGTATTGGCTGTGAACAGAATCATCATTAGTGAGTAAAACATGATTTGCAGGGAGTAGTTGCCAATGTTGCTATGCTGGCTTTTAGCTTTGATAGCTTAGCTGTCTGAGAATTCATGGGATCATGATTATGCTATACTCCCATTAGCTTACATATGGGAACTTGTTGAGGTAATGGGATCATAGGATTAGCTTGTACATCTGCTTTGTTGTATTATGGCTGCTGCCTTTAGCCAATGTGGGTCTGGTTTATCCTCTCGTTTTTTATCTCCTCTTTTTAATGGAAAGCTTGAAAATATTTTAAGGAGGCCTGTCATTTCTTGGTTCTTTGCCACCACATGTCTTGGTTCCATTGGAACAGTAGTAGCAGCCTTTCTCCATCTGTGTCAAGGTCCTGAAGTAGTTACATTTAAAGCTTTTCCTGTCATTTCCATTGCTTCGATCACCCATCTCATCTTTTGCACTAGAGATTCTCACATACAATCCACCCCCGCACTTTCCCATTCCAGTTTTCATACCTTCAGCTGTGTTTTGGAATGGCCTCCCCTCTCTTTCAGACTTTTCTCTCACTTCATGTATGTTCCATTTTGAGACTCTACAGAAACTTTTCTGGATTACATTACCTTGCCTTTTTAAATCATGCTACTTACTATCTGATTCTTTCCCTACAATACTCTAACTCCTCATGCTAATCCCCCACTTCTTTTTTCCTCCCCCTTCATCAGCAGCTTGTCTGTCTCACATAGATCATGGGTGATCTGTCTGTGGAATCATGTTTATTTTGATGACAATGTCTGGCAAATTGTTGGTACCTAATGATTGCAATACAGCTCGCAAAATGTGCAAAGTTTGCACAAGCTGTTTGAACCAGCTGTTCCTTCAGGATTTGGAAATGCAAGTAGTTCATTTAAAGCATCAACCACATCAGTAGATAAGAGCGCCTTGGGTTTTTCTATGCATTTCCCCATGTCTTTTGATTCTTGCCTTCCCCCTGTGGCAAATAGGATTGTAGCTGTGCCTTATAGCAAGTGGGGAAAGAAGTAGACAAAAGCATGGATGGGAAATAGACCACAGATGCCATGCCAGCTGAAGTCTAGAGTTTCAGGGTTTTTCTCTACCCAATGAGGTGAGACTGATGGCATGGCATTGAGTCATGACAGTTTAAAATATTTGAATGATAACTTGTTTAATTGTGTTTTAAATGTTTATGATCAAGCTTTTAAGCTTTATCCTTTTTAATTTCCCCCCCTTTTGTAAACTACCTAGACTTCATGGCAGGAGAAAAGCAGGGCAATAAATAAATAAAAGCAGTAGATATGGGTCTTTGCATTTTCTATATCATTTCTCATGCTTGAGAAAAGGGAACAATTAATTAGGGATGTAACTCTGCACATGGCTACATCCACACTGCAGAAATAATCCAGGTTGGCAATACTTTAACTGTCATGGCTCAGTACTGTGGAATTCTTGGAACTGTAGTTTATTGTAGCACCAGAGCTCTCTGGCAGAGAAGGCTAAATATCTCACAAAGCTACAAATCCCAGAATTCCATAGCATTGAGCCATGACAGTTAAAGTGGTGTTGATCTGGATTATTTCTGCAGTGCGGATGCAGTTGAAGTTTCTTCTCAGTGAAAGCAATGAGTAATTTTAACCACTTTCTTCTTGGTGCAGTGGAAAAACCACACTGTTTTTGAAGCCTGTTTGCAATTCAGCGTTTTATTTCCTGCACAAAAATGTTTCTGGGTGCAAAAAATATTATTTCCTATGTAAATCAACCATGTGCCAGTTTTATGCAGACTTAGTTCCCAATTATAGCATTTGGTTCTCAGGAAATAAAAGTTATTTTCTGTGTAAATATACTATTTTCTGTGCAAAACTACCACATGTGAATTTTGTGCAGAATAAGTCCTGAACTGTGAAGATTGTCATCAATCCAGGATTAATTTCACCAGTGTTTCTGAAAAACATTTTTAAAAACCATTTCCCAATATTTCCACATATTCTATTTTTTTAAAATACTGTGTATCTAGAACATGCTGAGACAGATTATTTCAGATGGTTGCTAATGGTGCCATCTCTGCATCCAGACAGTTTGGGATTTTGGAGGAGAAGTGGGTGGGATTTAGTCTGTTTGACCAGGACACAGTGGGATAGGAAAAATCCTTGTGAAAAGTGGGAACAAAAGGGTGTGATTTCTCCCTGGAGTTCCTGGGGAATGGCCTGGCATGAGGGGAATGTTGTCCAGTTCTTCAAAAGAAAAAGAACTACAAGTATGAATGCTGCAAATTTTGCTATATTTGTCCCAGCTGGATCTATCCACAGTTGATCAAACTTTTTCTATTGAACCTATACGTTAGTTTGCTAGAGGATGGAATGAAATAATAGGCACATACTATGACTGTGCTGATAAATTCAGACATGTGCAATCCTGTGCATGTATACTTATGAGTAAGTTCCATGGCTTTACTTATAGACAATCTGTGTACAGGATTGCAGCCAAAGGCTTGTCAGTACACTTGGCAAGTTTGTGCACTTTGGTCATCAAATGGATGTGGATTTTTTGTTTGGCAGCACTATCCTTCACTGATACCAATGCATGTATGTTTACAGCATGGAATGTCATATCCAGATTTGCATTCTGAAAGCATCAGGTCAGTATAGTGGAACTTCAGTTTCTGCTAGGGTTTGGTTCTAGAACCCCCATGGATACCAAAATCCATGACTGCTCAAGTCCCATGGTATACCATTGTGCCCCTTATACTAAATAACAAAATCAAGGTTTCCTTTATGGAATTGATTTTTAAAAAAATATTTTCAAGCTCTGGGTGGTTGAACTCATGGATACAGAATCTGTGGCTATGGAGTTGACTGTACTGACATTAGAAGGGGTAGGTAGATATGGAAGCTGAAGGGATCAATTTTTCCTGCTCTGGTTGGCCACACCACTTTGAAAAAGGGCTAAAAATAAATTTGGAAGTAATTTCTGTTTTTCTTTTTCAAGCCTTCTTTTAAAAAAGGGTGGGTGGATTGGGGACAGAGTGTATTTTGACTATCTGTTATTTCCAGGTACTTACTGCTTTGGCATGATTCTCAACCTCATCTATAGTGCAGGTGGATCTGACAGGGAGTCATCTGGAAGACTGCAAAAATCAGCTATGGACCAACTGTGTCCTGCAAGTTATAGTTTGCTCACCCCGGTTATATAGTAATCTACTTTAGGCAATCCTCAAGCCCCATGTTAATTTTTTAGTCTTCAATTTTCCTTTTCAAAGAGAACTGTTTTTGGAATATCAAAGGAAATAATAACATTTCTTCCCCACTTCAGATATTTGTTAACAGGCTGTTTAAGCACACACAACAAATCATTAAAAGGCCAAATGCTAGAGATGTATTCTGATGAATATATGGTATCTGTAGCTATTTTCCTTGATTGCATAGAAAAGGTACAGATCTGTATATTTTAAGAGACATCTGTTGAATCTCAATAGGAAGAGGTCACTTACTCTAAATCACAATCATTTTATTCTCTTACAAGTGAAGGATTCCTCCACTTTCTCTTTTAGAGCCATGCACAGTAGGGAGTGCCAGCCTTTTTGCTGGACTGGGTTGGTAGCCTTGTAACTCAAAATAGCCTAACTCTTAATTAGCACTGCTGACCTCCTGCCATTGTTTCCCCTTTGATCTCAGCAGCCCTGGGGCAAAAAAACACTAGAATAAAGAAAAAAATATATAGAGAGAGATCCCAGACATAGCCTGGAGAAAGCATTTGAGAAACATGAAGACTAACACTAGAGGGAGTGTGGACATTTAATAAAATATAAAAAATGACAGCAGGAGATGAAATTGAGAGCTTTAAAGTATATTATGAAAGATAGATACTGCTGAAATATTAATATTGGAAATTCTCTTGTAGGTGACTCAGTGAAATTCCTCTTATTAAAACCTTTCTTTCCATGGAGAGAAGTTGGCCACATAACAGTCTAAGCATAAAATCAAGAGGTCTCCCAGTCTGGGATGCATTCTGAGCCTTGAGTGAGATCAAGCAAGCTGCCATTGCCTTTGCTTGTCTGTGGGGTGTTTTCTACTCTCCAGCTTCCCCTTTTATTACCAAAAATATTTATGTGATATGAAGCTGGAACTTAGATGCATTATTGTCTTCTTTGGACTTGTTTGAAAATAAAATCTTTCATCTCTGCCCATCACATTGCTTGTGAAATTGTCTTGATATTTCTACTGCAGCATGGCTGTCACTGAACAATGAAAGCATGGCTATTTAACTCTCACAGCACTGGAGGCAAAAGCTTACTCTTTCTGCCTTTGGCCTTTGACTGATGCGATTCTGGGCTTGCAGTTTGTCTCCCACAGGTAGCAGCTGGTCAGATATCAGTGGGATGGTGAATCCACACTGGGTTTTGGTCTGATTTCCAAAGGATCTATGCCAGGTGTCAAACCCTACTATTCAACATCTTTATCAATGACTTGGCTGATGGAACAGTGGGCATGCTTATCAAATTTGCAGATTATACTAAATTAGAATGAGTTTCTAATAGCCCAGAGGACAGAATCAGAGTTCAAAATGATCTTAATAGATTAGAAAGTTGGACAAAAATTAACAAAATGAATTTCAACAGGAAGAAATGTAGGATGCTACATTGGGCAGTGAAAATAAAATACACAGATATAGGATGAGTGGCACCTGGCTTGAAGGAAGTACATGTGAAAGGGATGTAGGAGTCCTAGTAGATGACAAATTGAATATGAATCAGCAATGTGATGTGGCAGCTAAGAAAGCCAATTCAATGCTAGGCTTCATCAATAAGTGTATAGTGTCTAGATTGAGGGAAGCGATAGTATCACTCTATTCTGCTTTGGTCAGACTTCATTTGGAATACTGTGTCCAGTTCTGGGCACTGCAGTTCAAGAAAGATGTGGAAAAGATGGATCATGTCTAGAGGAGTGTGGCCAAGAAGGTGAAGGGGCGGGAAACCATGCCCTATTAGGAATAGCTTAGGGATCTGGGTATGTTTAGCCTGGAGAAGAAAAGGTTAAAGCCATGTTTAAATATTTGAAGTGATATCATATTGAAGATTGAGCAAGCTTGTTTTCTTCTGCTCCAGAGACTAGAGTATGGACAATAGATTCAAACTACAGGAAAAGAGATTCTACCTAAACATTAGGAAAAAACTTTCTGAAAGTAAGAACTGCTTGGCAGTGTACTACGCTGCCTAGGAGTGTGGTGGAGTTTCCTCCTTGGGAGGTTTTCAGAGTCTGGATGGCCATCTGTCAGGAATGCTTTGATTGTGTATTCCTGTATGGCAGAGAGTTGAACTGGATGACCCTTGAAGTCTTTTCTAACTCTGTGATTCTATGATATGTTCAGCACCTTGGATAGCTACTTTAAAATGCAGACGAATATGAGGAGCCTATTTACCCCTCATTCACATTGAAGTCATCAATAGCCATTGAAGTTTCACTCATTAGAAACCAAAGCCATAGAAAATTATTTTGTATAGGATACTAAGCCCTTATAAAATTGAGTTACTTATACAAAGATATTGAGAAATTTCTTTTAAGGCATTGTCATTTACAGAGCACTGAACTTGTAGAAAGATGTCATATTTTTAGGTTATATAGCTGTCCTCTGAAATATATTGAATGGAATCCTGCATGGTCCTTACATATGTGTAAGCAGGCACTGAATTCCAGTACGACCTCCCTTCGCCATTGCAGTTTACTGGGAAGCAACTGTTGCAATCAATGGAGGTCTGTTCTCTGTCACTCAAGAAGCATCTGGCTGCTTTTTCCACTCCTACCTGTCAGTGATCCCCATTATGACAGGCAGAAACAGGGTCCCTTTCACAATTCCCCTCCACCTTAGAAATCACTCACACAAGTGGGAGTGGGAACAGCAGCCAGCTGCTTCCTGACCAACAGGGGATCAGACCCCTGTTGATCATAGCAGCTGCTGCCCAGTAAGTGGGGAGTGATGTACTTTCATGGTCTCCTCATAATCCCTACCCTAGGGGCTATATAGGAAGTGTGAATATGTAACAGTCTTGTGCACACGTGCATAACTCCATGTTACATTCATAACTGTACTACTAGATTCTGGCCTGTGTTCTCAACAATTAACCAGTGGAGCATTGAAGTTAGGCTTCAACATTTGATGCTATACTGTAAGTTGGATGTAGTCCTGTTCACAGAGAGGAGAGAGCATTTATGATCTTTACATCTGATTCTCTGGAGTATACTGGCAATAGTTCATTTAAAATCAGGGGTGGCCCAAGACATTTTGTTTGACATTTTGAAGGACAATATGATAACCCCTTCCTTTGGTATGGGCACAGAAGATGAGTAGAGTATCATGAGTAGAGTAGCAAATCAATGCTCTACTGGTGATGAATATCCTCTGCCTGTGAGGAAGATGAATTTGGAGAAGAGATGGGGGGGGGGGGGATGAAAAAATCTCAGTCTAACTGCAGATTAACTGATGGAAGACAAAAAAGGGTGTAGCTAAGACCACCAAAAAGAAATTATATGCATCCATGCTATGCCTAAACTCTTAGAGATATAGTCGGTCCTCCTTATCCATGTATTTTTTATCCATGGATTCAAGCATCCATGGCTTGAAAATATTCCAAAAAAAGTATAAATTCCAAATAGCAAACCTTGATTTTTCATTTTATACACCATTTTGGTCTGCCATTATATTTAATGGGACTTGAGCATCCATGAATTTTGTTATCCATGGGGGATACTGGAACTAGACTCCAGTGGATAACAAGGTCCCACTGTACATGCAAATTTGCACTAGACATGCTAAGGCTCCTGTCTCTAACAGAGAAGAGAGAAAGAAAGAGAGAGAGAGGAAAAAGAAAGAAGAGGCTGGCAAAAAGAGAAGCACTGGAATAAGGTCAAGGATTCCAGTTTAGTTTTACTGCCCCCAGCTGGTGTGACTGATGTGTGGCAAGTAGCCCCTGACAGATTGCTCTTGAAGGAAAGAGGTATCCCATGGTGGTGGTGTGGGGAGTTCATTACTTAGATAAGAGACAAGAATACTGAGGTGTTCTACTTTAACTTGCCTCTTTGGGCTTTGGCATCATAATTTTAGACTTATCTCTGGAAATATGAGCCTTAGAAAGCTGATTTTCTCCCTGTATGCATTTGAAATGAAAAGTGAAGTGCTCATCATCTGGATAAGCTTTTGAGGGCTGCACAAAGGTGCAATGTTGGAATTCAGTCAAGCTGGAGACATGCTTGAGGGATCTGGGCAAAGGCACATCAGAGGCAACAATATTGTTGAGGGGATTCCACTCTGCTTATTTAGGTCAATAGAGTTGAACAGGTCATCCTTACCTGCCAGAGCTCATATATTTGTGTCAGGAGAACAAGCACTTTCAAGTATTGCTTAAGTCAGCCATCCTGTCCAGAACTGAAGGCAGGAGATAAATGATTTGGCAGAACATATACAAGTATGTTGTGTACTAAACTTGCAATATTTGCAGCATGTGCATACCTTTTAGTCTTGTGTGCAGTTATGGAGTCATGCCTTAGGGAGGTATGCTTGGGCCAATGCCTAACACACTTTTCTACACAAAATGAGCGAATGGAAGAGGACAGAAGATGTAATGTTCTGCACTGCAATTTCAGTTAGGACCCGACACAGATTTATAACATGAATCCATTAAAATGTGCTAGGCAAAAGTTGCCTAGAAAAGGCAAATTAATCAATGAATAATCTTTTCTTGAAAAGGAATTATTTAAGAAGTTGGGACACTTCGAAAATCCCTTAATTTTCTCCTTAGGAGTTTTGTGGGGGTTTTTTTTGGTGGCGGCATCCTGTCTTTGCAACTCTGTTTCTGCTGAGGGATATCCTGCTGTTTTTTTAATAAATTAATTCTTCAGAAGAACCATGAAGATACATTTAATCTCATCAACTCACCCCTAAGAGTGGTTTGAAGCAAACCTTTCCAATGTGACTGATTTTAATGTTGTTGTTGTTTTTATCTCAGCCCTGATGCTTTTTAATTAGTTATTAAGTCATACAGTGCTGGGACAGCACTCAGTGAATCACCCCTCTTGAAATTCTGTGACAAAGCTCTGAGCTCTGGCCCCTGCACGGGTTTCTGTGGTGGATTCTCCTACCAGGCCCAAACTACGGCCTCAGAGAGAGAGAGAGAGAGAGAGGAAAGAGGCATGTCAAGGATGTTGCACTGTAGACAAAGGACGTAGGTGTGGATTTGTTGGTTTCACAGCATTCTCATATCTCAACCACACCCTCATCATAAGAAATTTAGATCAGATCCAGGACTAGTTTTAATGAATTCCCTTTAAGGGTCAAGGCAACCGAGGAGTGCTAGTGTCAGTCTCAAAATAAAGTGCAGTATAAAATTCTTGCTTGTATTTTCTACAAGCAAGCATTTTCTACTGTACTTTCTTTTGGATAGAGTCATGCCTCTGTGATTGTTATGTACAGTCTTTCTCCCTCTGGATCTGTAGGATTGTTCCCTAAGTTGTTAACTGGATCTTAAATTTAGATAGCTTATTAATTGTGTAATTTAAAAAATTGTGTAACTGTATAATTGAGAGAACCTATTTGTGTTTGTAAGCACTTTAACACAGATAAACAAATAAAAAACCAATTAGCCCATAAATCCTGCCTTTTGCCTGGATGTACAGAAGTGCTCAAAGCCTTTGCTTTTTGCTCACTGGTATCAGCAAAGGAGGAATGAAATCATCAAGGTGCATGGTATTGTGATGCTGAATGATGAATCTGATGTAGCTACAGGATGGTGTTAGTAAGAGGTAATGTGATAGTGCAAATGAAGCCATTTAGAATGAGGGCAGTGCTTCTCCTGGGAATTCTAATCCAAAGAAGATTTCTCTGATGAACAATTTCACAGTCCCTTTGTAAGAAGCTTCTAAAAATCATGAAAAGGTAGGATGCCATTATTTTAGATGTTCATGATTTTTTTTTTAGTCTTGCTCTTTGACCTTTGCTTAGCATTAGTATAATCTAATTGAACTGAAACTACAAATTACAGAGAATTCTGCCTCAAGTGGAATACCATATAGATATCATATAATGCCACTTCTAAAAGAATAGGACTATCTGTCAGTATGCTTCTGGTCTGAATTCAAGGTGGTTGTGATGATATTTAAAGTCCTAGACGGCTAAATACCTGAGGGAGAGTCTCTCTCTATATATGTGGTGGAATTCAAAGATATAGCTGTGTTAGTCTGTAGGATCAGTATGTTGAAAGATCTTGAAGCACCTTTGAGACTAACTGAAAGAAAAAAGTTGGCAGCATGAGCTTTCGTAGACTAAAGTCTACTTCCTCAGATGCATTTGGTGTTCCTGGCTTCCACTCCACTAAATGCATCTGAGGAAGTAGACTTTAGTCTATGGAAGTTAATTTATCAAGACTGCAATTTAGAAAATTATATGTTGAGGGTGGTTCTCTCAGATGGAAACAGTAAACATGTTAGGCAATGGGCTTGAGGCAGGGGCTGCTTCTGTAATGTGACTAGTAGGCAAAGTAGATGTAAAGTACTGCTTCTGTAATGTGACTAGTAGGCAAAAGGCAGTGAGAAGGAAGCATTGTTCAAAGGATGAAAACTGGTTCCTATTCCATAATGTTTCTGGATGGAGCCAGCAAGTTGGTTGTTAAAAATAGAGAAGTCATGAGTCAACTGGAGTTTGTATGTTACTTATTGTTGAGTCGAGTCGAGTCCATGTCAAGTCACTGAAGCAACTTGAGTTCAACTTGAATCGAAGGGCCTTTGCAGACTGCCAGAAATAGTGCACATTAAATTGAGGCACTGCCCTGGCTCAGTGCTAGGGAGTCATGGGAACTGTATTTTTTTCTGGGACATTGAGCCTTCTCTGTCAGAGAGCTCTGGTGCCACAATAAACTACAGTTCCCATGATTCCCTAGCACTGAGCCAGGGCAGTGCCTCAATTTAATGTGCACTATTTCTGGCAGTCTGCAAAGGCCCTAAGTCAATTGACTTGAGTTTAAACCACTGGAGGATACAATGTGTGAGGATATGGAAGAGGGTCTTCTTAGCCTTCTTAGCATGGGTACCCAAATTGTCGAACCTAATCAGCAGCAACTCTGGTTTCATTTAGGTGCCAAGTAAAAATACACTTTTAATAAATGGCTGTTTATTAAAATATATAGGCCTTACGTATTTACTTTAAATGCTGTGCTCAAAGCTGTAAAACAGTTTTAATATTTTAAACCTGTTTTAACTTTTTAAAGTGTTTAATAAATTTTCAGTTTATTTAAATTATTTTATTGTTTTAATTTTTTAGTATTGATTTTTCCCTATACACTGCCCTGGGATCTTTTAACACAGAGCAAGATAGAACTATTTTAATAAAATTACAAAAAATAATAATAAGTGGAAATGAAAAATTAGCTAGATTGGATCATTCTATATTATTCTATATTATTCTGTATTCTATATTATTCTATATATTCTGTTTCTGATAACACCAATTCATGCTTTTGTTGTCACATGAGAAACTACATGATCGCATTGTCCTGGAACTATTGGAGGTTTGTTGGTTTGTTATTAAGGCAAATGTTTGGTCAATTTAGACTTTGTCTCAACTGCTTGCTCTAATTGGTGGGAAACTAATAAAGCACATGTGAAAGCAATGAATTTCCCAAAACTGAACTCATGACAGCATACTTTAATGGTTTGAGTAAAAAATAATGACAAAGCCTCAAGTATAATTTTGAAAGTCAAAGTAAATAACATATAATTGTAAGTGTTAAAGCAGCTTTAATAAATCACTAGATTTAATTAAGAATTAAAATGCATTTCTGAAATAACATAATGAGTACCACAGCTATTGATATCGAATATCACAGCTGCTTAGACTCACGTATAATTAACAAACTAGGCTGCTGTCATGTACCCACTTACCTGGGAATTAACCTACTTGAATTTAGTGAGCCATATTTCTGCATAATATTTCATTGTAGCAAGGAAATGGCCCTTTTGCTACTGTATTCATGGCTGGAGGAGATTATTTTGGGCAGTGCAGGGTAAGCTTTCTTCCTCTTCTCTCTATAGAATTCACAAAATAAATGAGAAAGTGTTAAGTTTCTGTCTACAGGGACATATCTGGAGAAATGGGCTGATCTCAGATTTTGAATTAATGAATAGTGGATTATAAATTCATGAATGCCAAACAGTAAATTATGCACTTGTTAATATTGTATGATAAATTCAGTGCTGCCAAAGTGGTGCCAACCTCTTAACAAAAACACATCCAGCATTTAATTGCTTGATGCAGATTTAAATCTAAATCTACATCATGCAAAAGGTGAAACATTGTGCATCTAAACATGTGGATATTTGAGTTAGCTCTGCTTGCCTTTTCTTTGCCTGGTGACTGCAGCTGCATCATTTGTTTCTCTGGAAAATTCTGTTAGGAATGCAACCAATGTAATTTCATATGCTTTTAAGTGTATTTTTGTGATGTTATTGATCAGTATGGATCCCAACATGTCCAATTTGCCTCTTTTGTTTATCTTTTCTGCTTGAATTCTTCCACATGAAAGAAAGAATGACAGCCAACAATTATGGTACTTTTCACTAGTGCTATAAGGTCACCTCACAATGAAGGATGGTTTAAGCTCAGTAGCTTGTGAACTTCTAAGATGTTGAGCAATGTTGCCTTTTTGCTCTGCAAATTTGTGCTGCTACTTGATGGTGTAAAACTATTTTCCAAAGTAAAATCTATATGTTCTGCCTCCAGCTACCTAAATGCCATTGCATAGGTCAAACTTTTCTGTGGAAACTGACAGAATTTCTTCCTTTTCACTAAGAGTGGTTCAAGGACTACTGGGCAATAATCGATTTTCAATGTGGCTCCTTCTTTGCTCTCAAAGCACCTAATGGGAAATCAGAATGCTATATTGAGGTGCTCTTAAAAAAAAAGGAAGTTTGCCATGGGTAAGCAATTCGTTTCAAGAACATTTATTGCTTTGGCCGTGAGCTGAAATTGTTAACTGATATGCACTAGGTATCAATTATTACCCACCATCCAAATCTGGGAGACTGCAAATAACGGGCAATTGCCAGATTAAAAATGAAAATATGGACAGAATGGGATAGAAATGTACACACACAAAATGTGAATGCTTGTAATTGCAACACTCAGCTAACATTACTAAAGGTTAGTGTACTCCTAATAGACAGTTTGATACCATCCAGTGTTTGAGTAGCTAATGAGAATCTGGAGTTCTATAATTCTATTTTAAATGCCATGACTCCATCCTGTGAAATCCTAGGCACTGCAGGTTAGAAAGGAGGTGTTTACAAATTTCAGCCAGAGACTAATTCCTCACAAAACTACAAAACCCGGGATTGCACAGGATGTTGCCATGGTAGTTAAAGTAGAAGCAAAGCACTATAATTCTCTAGGGTGAAATATCAGTCATTACATCAGTAAAGGTCCTTCATTCTCACTTCATTCCCACACATGGATATTCACAGTTCAGAATTATTCTGTCAGTGTCACCTTTTTTTGGCACAGAAAACAGCATTTTGTCCATATGAAACAATATTTCCTGCACAGTATTTTCTGTACAATTTTTTTTGTGCTAAAATATTATTTTGTTTGAAGAAAATGCTTTTTTCTGTACTAAAAATGCTGTTTTCTATGCAAAAATGTGTAAAGTTTGCACAGAATATGTTGCCAATGACAGAATTTTCTGTGCTGAAATTAGCATTTTTCTGAAAATAATATGTGCAAAACCTCCATGGGTGAATGTTAACTTCTGCACAGAAATTGCTGTTTTAAATGCTGTTTTCTGCACAAAAATGAAACACATGCAAATTTTTCACAGAATGTCTCAAATGGTGAAGTCTTAAAGAATGTGCAGTTTTCAGACTTTCTTGCAATGTGAAGAAAAGTTTTAAAATTACTTATTGCTTCCTTCAAGAATGAAATTAATGAAGAATGATATCCCTATTTTTTCATTACTTTCCCATATGTTAAAAAAGCCCTTGAGAATAGATAAGAGAATTTTATAAAAATTCCTGTTCAAATGTCTTGCAAGTTGCCCTAAATGCATTTAAATGTAGCATTTAAAAGTAACTAAAATATCAGTCATTACATCAGTAAAGGTCCTTCATTCCCACTTATTTTGCTGCTTTTAAAATGTGATTTCATTTATGCCCTTGTTACCAAAAAGTAAATAGAAGTTACTATGTTATTGGTACATAATGTGGTATAGTGGTTTGGGAATTGGATGAGAACTCAGGAGACCATGGTTCAAATTCCCACTTGGCCATGGAAACCCACTGGGTAACCTTAGGCAACTGATACATTCTCAGCCTCCAAGAAAGACAAAGATAAGCCCCCTCTGAACAAATCGTGTTCAACCTGCCCCCCCAAAAAAAACACAACACAAAAACTCATGATAGGGTTGCCTTAGGGTTGCCATAAGTCAGAAATAACTTAAAAGCGCACAATAACAACAACAATTTTCCTTATAACTTATCACTTTTAATTTCTGTCTAGAACTGATGGGAGCTATAGTGTGAGAAAAACTGGAGAGCTACAGATTCCCTACTTCTGATAATACACCACCTGCTATGCTACATATTTTTTTGCTCGCAAGTTTGTTTGTTTTTATATACCTTGGCTGGCATCCTGTTAAGCAGTTAGAATGTCCTATTCCATTATTCACATTATGACTTTGCAACTGTTTGATATTCACATTTTTGATTGTGGGACTATTGTCATTAGTACAAATGATCCCCAAGCCCATCTTATAACTGAGGTAGATCACTGAGGGATTGAGTTTTGCAATGCTGTTGGGAGGGGTGCTGAAAGATGACATGACCAGCTTCCTTCTGCCAGCAAGTGGGGATACATTGAGGAGTTACGAATGGATGTCAAGGGACCCTGCTTCTGATAATCACACCACCGCTTGCTAGCAGGAAGGGACTGGGCACCTCATGCTTTATCACTTTCTTCAGCAACACTGCAGAATTGCATCCCTCAGTAGAGTTTCCTGGATTAAAATTTAGGTGGGTTTGAGGGGTTGGATCAGAAAACAGCATAGTCATGACATCATGGCTAAGTGTCCAATGCAGAATTGCAGCTCTCATCTTTGTCTCAAGAAAGAATCCATATGTACATATGTCACTATCTTCAGGATGATAACTATCTTCAGAAATAAATAAATAAATAAATAAATCAGATTTGGAGATAGAGTGAACCTATAGAAATGACTGGTATCATTTTTTAAAAAATACCCACCAATTATTGTGATGAAGTTTTAATATATATATTTCTAGAGGCTCACATGTCTGCTATCTAGTTTTGTTCCCATGAATATGAGCAAGAAAAAACCCTGTAAGGATGTAGAACTTTGTATATTGCATTCTTCCATAGAAGAAAAAAAATTAAAGAATTTGCTTTGCAACAGTTTAGGACCAGTTTTGTACATTCTTAATTATTTGTTTCATATCAAGATGGTTTTTTTGTTGTTGAAAAATTCATATGCATGAATTTATGTTTTTTTTTAAAAAGTGATTCCCCACCCCCCCACCCCCATAGGAAACACTTTATTTTTGGTACAAAAACAGGTTTATGGTTCAAACTATAAATTTATGAGAAAAAAAATCTTCTTTTGGCGTAAATTAATTTTTCACAGATTCCTGAAATGTGAAAAAACTTACAGTGGTTGGGCATTATTTTCAATGGAGTGTTTCAATGTCTTAATATCTTTTTCACAAAGAGGAAATTTGTGAGTACTCCTTACATCCATATACATTCATATAATGGCTATAGTTCCCTCTTTTCTGTGACTCTTTCATGAATGAAAGGCATATATAATAGTGGCTTTTAAAATAATGGAGAAAAGGTATCTCTGCCAGCATCAACAGTTGTTGGTGTATCAGACTCATGTAGGGAAGACAGTACTTTGCAGTTTTGCCTAGATGCTTGTCTGTCTTTGATGCATACTGAGCAACAACAGGATATGGTTGTCTTCCTCCTCACAGGGCCAATGATACTGATTTTTTTGAAAAGGAATATATTATTTCTTATTATATTTGCAAAGCTTGAATCTGAAATGCAAATTACATTAAGCGAAATCTGATTCTATTAGCTGTTAGACCTGGTATTAATAGTTTTTTAGATAAAATATTAATGTCTTAGGTTATGATTAACAGCATTTCCAAATACTGATGATTACCTTGAAGAAAATCCTGGTCCCCACCCTGTGAGATGGAATTATTGTAAGGATGTATTTCTGGATGTAGATCAAATGATAGGTAGAAAAAAGCTTGGAAGAGTACTTCAGAAAAATAATTAGCTACAGTTCTGAGGTCAACAAAACTAGTTAGCTACCATTATGTTATAATTTTTGAAAGTAACACCTCGTTTTTCTGTTCAAAAAAATTAGAATAGTTAACTGTTCAGATACTATAAAACACACACAACTGAATGCTGTGGGCTGCTGGCTGGTATTACAGTTGCCCCTCCATATTCATGAATTCTGCATCCATGGATTCAACCATCCATGGCTTAAAAATATACAAAATAAAAATAAAAAAATCCCATAAACAATAATTGATTTTTGGCATTTTATGTAAGGGACACTATTTTACTGTGCCATTGTATATAATGGGACTTGAATATCTATTAATTTTAGTATCCATGGAGTAGGGGAGGCCGGAACTAAATTCCAGTGAATGCTCAGGGCACTATATATAGTGCCTTCTCTTGTCCACAGAGCACAAACCTACAGTACAGTCTGCAATAGAAATCAGCATTTCCATTCTGTGATGCTTCTCCTCCATTAATGAGGCTACATTGCTGTGAAAATAAAATAATTACATTTACATTGAAAGAAGTGAAATTATATCTTGTTCTGTTACAGTCACAATGTGATTCAGCTATTCCTTTGTTGTTGGGGGTAAGAACTAATAAGCATTTCCTTGGTCTCAAGTATCCCATGAAGCAACACTTTCGTTTAGCATGTTGGAATGTGGTAATGCTGTTGTGAAATACTCATACTCTGCCTTTTGTGAAAAGGTTGACTGTGGCCATAAAGCAGACTGAGATTCTGAATTTCATATAGTACATCTTTTAGTTTATAAACTAGAACCAATGTGATGTGATGGTCAGGGTGTTGAAACAGGGTTGGAGAAACTTAAATTCAAGTCTTCACTCAGCCGTGGATCTATAACTGGGGGGCCTTGGGCCAGTCAATCTCTCAGTCTTAGTTTGGGAATGATAAAATGGAGGAGAGTGGGGGAGAACCGTGCTTGCTACCTTGAGCTCTTTGGAAGTAAGGTGGGTTATAAATGTTATATATGTCTGTTTAAATTGTTCTTTGCAATTCCAGACAGTAAAAATGGCAGATCTGTCAAGGATTGCATATGGGAACTGTGGGTCAGAAATGGACAAATGAGAAGAAGTGCTGGGGAACAAGTCAAGACCAATGAGCAGAGAAACTTGAGAAGACAGCTAAATCTTTTTGCTTAACCACTAAGACAGGAAGTTAATTTAAACTTATTCCTGCCCAGGAAGAGTCAATGGAAGGAGTCTTACTGGGTTGGTGAAGTTAGTCCAGAACTGAAAGGTTCCTTACTGAGAAGCTAAAGTCCTTCAGTTCCCTACATGAATAATGGCCAGAAGTTCTTGACATATTTATGCAAAGCAAAGCAGCTTCATTTATATACCACTTCATACTGCACTATGGAGTGTCTAAGCGTTTTACAACTGTAAGCTCATTGCCCCCCAACAGTTGGGTACTCATTTTAGCGACCTTTGAAGGATGCAGGCCTGAGTCAAGCCTGAGCCCTGGCTAGTATTGAACTCACAACCTTGTGGTTTATGAGTGAGTGGCTGCAGTACAGGCATTTAACCACTGCATTTAACCATTATAAGAGTCTATGGTTTCAAAGGACTAGACCAGGGGTCGGCAACCTATGGCCCACGGGCCGCACCTGGCCTGCCGAGGCCTGTCGGCCGGCCCCTGCCTGGTCCTGCCGCTGCCGCCGCTTTTCGCAGCTGTGGGGGGTCCTCCGGGGTGCCATTTTGTGCTCAAAAATGGCGCCCGGAGTCTCGTGCTAACTTTCCCATCCTGCCCCATGACGGGAAAGGTTGCGTGAGACTCCGGGCGCCATTTTGGAACACAAAATGGCGCCCCGGAGGACCCCGTGGCCGTGCTGGGCCTCTCTGAGGCCTGGTGTGGTCAAGGGAACCCTCCTGGGAGCGCACCACAGCGGTGGTAGTGCACACACCACCGTGGCCCAGGGGGCATCGGGGGACAGGGGGACCGGCCCCACCCCCAAAAAGGTTGCCAACCCCTGGACTAGACAATTGCACCTTATTCAAAAAGACACTTGCACACATATGTCACTAACATGCAAAAGTGCATAGATGTGGGATTCATTTTTTGAGCTAGTCATCTCTATGTCCACTGATTCACTAATCCTTGCTTCTGGCGCAGACAGAAAAAAGTCTGTCACACATTCCTTCTCATGCAAAGGTAACATTAATACAGATTTTTAGTCTCAGATTTGCACTTTCTCCACATCATCTCATTGCAGCATGCGAGAATTCAGAATGAAAGTGTCAGCACATGATGAAAAGGTGAAAGCCCATGCTAATGTGGAATTCTGACCTTTACAATAATCAATATACACAGTGTGCCACATGCTATACATCTTTACCATAGATGACAATGACCTAATTGGTCTGGGTTTTTTTCAATATGTAGAAAACAAGGTTATAAATCAACAAATCCAATGGGAGAGGAACTCAGATAGAGTCTAGAAATCCTGGGTCAACAGGAATAGCTTTCCTGCAAACATGAGCTATTTTCAAACATGCACTGACTAGATTTCTATTAAAAGCAGAGATATTAGGTTCTATGTATCTAAGCCATCATGGAACATTGAACACACACAAAGTACCACATGTAAAGGGCTCTAGCCAGCCAAGTTGCTTGTTGGTCAGTCCATAGAGTATTGTGCTGTAATAGCCTATGCATTAACATTGTAATTCAAGTCCACTTGTGCTGCAGTATTTGAAGTGGAATTTTGTTTTCAAGGTAGGAAAAAATTGCCAGTCAGGGGATCCAAGGGAAGACCTGGCTGATTATTGAAAATAAATTAGGAGTGATGAAATATTTATCCTTTAAACAACAAATTTAATATGGTGAATTGCATTTTATTTATTAATGGCACCTGCTATGATATTTGTAGAAGGTTTCTGCTGAAGTGTGCTGTTGTGATATTGCAAAATATGGTAATTACTATAATATTTTTGTTGAATTATTAATAAACACTGGGCCTGGGAGAGTACCTAGACAAAACTGCTCTATTTTTTTGTGGAGGAGTATTGCTATGGTTTTTCCCCACTGCTGTTGCTCTCTGCACTATTTAATACATGAATGTATTGTTGGAATATGGATGGGATGTACAGTCAAAGTAGAAATGTAGAGATGTGTGTGTGAAAATTTCTTATGGGAACAGTGTCTAATGAAAAACAAAGAGGACTCAGCTAGCAGGTGGTTTAAAGCCAAAACAAGTTCACACAGTACAGAATAACAAAAACGCTTTGGGCCTGAGAACAGGATATTAACAGATAAACATATGAGCTCATTTAGTTCTCATGAGAATCAGGTCACATGGGGAATGACACACAGCTAGAGGCTGGGTTACAGCAGATCATCCAATCATCATAAAGGTTAACACCCAGAAGGTGGAGTATGGGATGGGCGAAGAGTTTCTTTGTTCTCTTTGTTTATATACTTGCAATATGTTCTTCTGAACTGAAAAACTGTAACTGTTCTATTGCTAATGCTGTAATACTACAACATATACAAGAGGTGATCTTTGCCATCAACAAGATGGATTGTATATATTTCTTTTCTGATTTCTTTATGGAACAATAAAGTTTAACTTTGGATTTACAAATGTGTCTTCATGGAGACAACATTTCCAGGATGGCTGGTGAAGGAAGCTGGTTCCTGAATTCTTCTGCATTTCCAAATCACAGCAAACCAAATTCCACATGTATATGTGTATGTGTGCGTGTGCGTGTATAGGCTGTGCTGTCTGCCCCATGCTTCTGTTGTGGGGAAAGATTAGAAATGTAGATACTTAAAATAATCAGGTAATGAAATTGCATTTTATTATTGATGACTCTGAGCATGTTATCACAACTTCTGCCTCTTTGCTTCTCCCTCAAGGATGAACTTGATCTCTGAACTTCAATCTCAGGTTACATTTTTCTGTCAGAAAACATTGGCAAAATTGCCATGGTGTTCCTTCCTAGCAAAAAGTGTTTTTTTAAAAAAACAACTCAAAATCTTTTGAGCATAAACTGTGTTGACCAGAGATTGATGGGAAGCTGAATGTCACACCTTGTTCTGAAATAACTGGCTAGAATTTTTGCTGCTCTAAGTCAGTAAGAACATATGAGGGGAGCCCTCTTTCAATGTGGAAAACAAAACACTGAAGCTGTGACAAGCCATGTAAATTATGAATGAAGCCTTGACAGCTAATAAAAACTTGCCAACAAGCTATTGCCAGCCAGCTCCAGGAGGATGTTTTCTTGTCTTTGGTTTTTGAAGCTCCAGGCAATTGTATGAGTCAGGTGATGAGGAAGTGCTGTTTACATATATGAATAGCTGCTCTTTCCTATAATGAGGCACTAAGATACAGATAAGACCTTGTCTATAGCCTCTGTTTCAGTACAGGAAAGGGAAAAAAATAGAAAGAAGCACTATGTGTAGTAATGTGCCTATAAAAACATGGCAAGTATGGCACAGAACAGCCTAGCATTAACTATTCTTTTGAGTATAGATGGAAAGAATATTTTAAAAAAACTGGAAAATGATTTTTAAAATCCATGTTTCTCATGTGTTGGGAAGCCATGAGGAAGAAGAGCCCTGATGAATAAGAAATTCAGTTTGGGGAAATATTTGGTTTTCTGTTAAGTGAAATTTCTTGAACTTGTTTTTTGCATGGCAAAAAAACATGCAAACACCCACATGCAGTAAGTCCTGAACTGTGAATAGTCAGTTTTTTATGACTTTTTTACAGCGTGGAGAAAAATTGTAAAATTATTCATTCTTGTCTATGAGAATGAAATCTACATCCCTGCTCCTGGTACCACCAAGGTCCACTTTTTTTTTTACATGAAGGTGTTGCATGGATTCCCACTAGTGCCTGGATCAAAATGCAATGCCCGAGTTTTCTCTTCAGCACTGCCAGAATTGAAGACAGAGGTACTAACCATGAAAGAATTAGTAGTTCCAGATTTCAATCTCTACAGTGATATGGGAGTAAAGAACATCATTAATTCAGATAGAAATTGCTGAGGAATGTTGTATAAGTTTGAGTATGATGATTTGTTGTTGCTGTTGTGTGCCTTCAAGTTGTTTCTGACTAAGGTGACCCTATCATGGGCTTTTCTTGTAAAGATTTCTTCAGAGATGGCTTGTCTTTGCTTTTCCCTGAGAGAGTGTGACTTGCTCAAGGTCACCCAATGAGTTTCCATGGCTGAGTGGAGTCGGGATTCTAACCCAGGTCTGCAATTGTAGTCCAATATTTAGACCATTACACCATGCTGGCACATTGATGATTTGTACTGTTTATAATTCAAGATGTTTTTTGCCTGCTCATCCTCTTGTTTTCTTTGAAAGCAGCAAACCTGCCTAAAGTTTAAATTGGAATATAATGGATTCTGTGAGTCAGCCTTAGAATAATAAGGAAATATTTTGTTTTGATCCTTAATCTGTAACAAATAGTTGAATTTTTGATGAAGATGAAATCCACTCCCACAGTTTGGGTAAAGATACATTATATTGGTTACGATATTGTTTTCCTCTTCTTTGCCTGCCGGTATTTCTAGGTATGGCAGCTATCATGTTTATAGGACACTATAACCCCAGGAATAAAGTATTATGAAATCCTTGTTACCCTTTCTGAAATCCCATGTGATGATGGGTAGGAATATACACATATATATTTACAAACGGACAGACAGACAGGCTTGTCAAAATTCTTCACCCTGTGGTCATCTCTACCCTATAGTGACACCATTTCACAGAATTTGTCCAGACTGTTTTTTTGGGAGGGTATGTTAGCAAACACCTTCTTTCTTACCCATCAAAAAGTTTTTTTTTTTTTTTGCCGCTGCTGCATGTGGCAGCAGTAGAATAACTGTATCACTAGCCTGGCCACTATAGTAAGGTATGTGTAGGAATGTTAGCCATAGTAGAGACAAGTCAAAAGAAAATCCTACAGAGAAGCTTTTTTACTAGGAGAAAGGCAGGAAAAAGTCTCATTTCCTCCATAGAAATGTGTTTTCTGAAAACATTAGTCAAGATCTTGCATAGCCCAGGTGGGCAGTAAAGTCCCATCAGGCAAAATGGCTCTCCCGCATCTCTTTGGTCATGCCACCTATCTGTGCTGCCTGGGTGCTCCCCAAGACTGTGACAAGAAGATGGGTATCTGGCCAAGAAGCATCTTGCTACGTTCTTAAAACTGAATGCACAAGCAAGGGCTGGATGGCCATCTGTCGGGGATGCTTTAATTGGGAGTTCCTGCATGGCAGGGGGTTGGACTGGATAGCCCTTGTGGTCTCTTCTAACTCTATAATTCTATGATTCTAGGATTCTAGGATTACATCCTCCTCCTTTGAGGGGTCTAGGAAGATGCAGGCTTCTTTGTGTGTCCAGCTGCAAAAGCACAGGTAGACATTGCCTGGCTATCTTTTAGCCTAAATGGCTGTGAGAGGTGCCCAGATGGCATAGGGCTGTTGCAGAGAGGTGTTGGATACCTCCATCTGCAAAAAGGGATATATGCAGTTGTTGTTCGTAGTTAGGTCGACACATGTTCCTGACTGGAGTTTGCCTCTCAAATGAAATGGCAAAAGCATAGTGTGCCAATACCTCTTTCTCTAAACAAAAAGGTCACAGATAGATAGTTCATTCAACTGATTGCCATGGGCATGTCAGGGATGATGGGAGTTGTAGCTCTTCACCTCTGGCTCTAACTCACCACCTTGTTATGCAGCAGAGCTGACCAGCTTTGATCAGCGGTTGATGCTTCTTTCCCAAGCAGCAGAGTTTCAGAGAATAGGCTGAAGACCCTGACAAACTCTCCAAGCCTTCTCACTCTTCTTCTTGAGATGTCTCCAAACTTCTCCAGGAATCCTCTGGCTCTTGTATCTTCCCTCAAGACACCAGACAACTCAGTAGTCTTATATAAAAGATCTACTTTATTCTACTATATACATAAATACTATATGCCCTACAAATCACAATCTCTACACTTCACAATATCTCCAAAACTACTCCACACTACACCACAATGTACATTAGCAAACATTGCAATTTATAGCCATTGTTAGACACCACCCACCAGTCAGTTTCCACCCAGTGGGTGTGTACATACATCTTGATTGGTCCACATAGATCATCCCATACCTAAGACCAACCCAAGTGTTTCATCACTTTACCTTGACCACTTAATGAGTCTCAGGTGTTTGCAATCTATCACAGGTGTTCTCAATATACCTTCTATAACTTTGTCCTTGGCTCTCAAGGCTTCTTAATTATATTATCTTTTTCACCTGTGTATCTTCCTGATTGCTCCTGCTTAGTCACTTTGACATTCACATAAATATTTTTATTTCTATTACTGTATATCCCATGTTGCTTTTTCCTTAACAGGGCGAACTGCCTGACTCCTATACCCACATGGCTTTCTGGTTATCAGAATCTGCAGAATCAAAGGAACAAGTCCTTATAAAAGACTCCCAACCTTTTCTCTAATAAAAAAAGAACCATTACAATGTGTTTAAAGACCTTCCCACCAAAATCACAGGATTTTGATGTTGGCTGAGTTAACCTGGTCTGCAGTTTCTGTGTTAGCCACCTGAAGCTTCCACTAAGGCAGTATCCAATTAATTCACTTGTCAAATTACCTATCTTTTACTTTCTGTCTGTGTGTTGCTAGGCAACTGGTATGAAAGTGATAAGTGTGTATGTTTGTTAATACCAACTATTGTATTTTTCATTCTCAGCTTTTATTTATAATTGACACTGAAAAACAGGGTCTAAGGAAAAGTCTCTTCTGACTTTTTCCTTTAAATCTCTTTCTGGGCTAACTTCCCAGGCTTGCGCATTTCCGATGGACAATGGGAGCTCAGAAATGAATAGGCAGCCACTTACCTAGAGCATCATAGCTGTATCAAGCTTTTTGAGTGATGATAAATGCAAAAACCTCAGAATTAGATTTAGAAGGAAGGATGAGCATTCAAACAAATTTTGTGGGTGGAAGCTGGAAAAAGGGAAGCCCTCCAACAGGACTGAATGAAATTACATCAGAATTTCACACATGGTGATATTTCAAATGCAAGCTCTGGCTTCATGTGTGCTTGATTGTTAAAAATCAAACATGGCCAATGTTATTTGAAGTTCAGCTATCTGTGCAAGTCTGACTATGCTAGTGTTAACAGGATGTACAGAGATCTGTTTTCAGATACTTTGTTTAAGAGAATATATATTCAAAACAGCAACAAAGAGTCTTACTGCACTTGCAAGTTATGTTTAAATTTAGGTTTCAGTTTCAGCATAGGCTTTAATGGACTGGAGCCATTTGTACAACTCACAAGTACTGGAAAGAAGCCATTGAGTGTGTATGTGAGACTGCTCTAATTTTGTAGCAAATGGAGTTCAGGTTGGATGGGATATCACAACAGGTTTAGCTAGAGAACATCTTTTTGCGCCATCACAAAGGAGCCCAATCGCCTTTAGTGGATGATAAAGGTCCACAACATTATTCATCTGCACAGGGATCATGAATCATAGTTTGATAGCTATGGCATGATTTATGGCTTGATTTACAGCATGTTTTATGACATGGGCATATACACATATGTCATATTGTTTGTTACCTATTTGACATATGTGTATACGCCCATGTCGTAAAACATGCTGTAAATCAAGCCATAAATCATGTAATAATCCCACCATAAATCATACTATAAATCAATCATATGGCAATATTTAGTTCATAAATCAAGCTACAAATCATGTCATAAATCAACACCTGTCTATAATCATATTGGTTAATAAGACCATAAATCACAAGCTATCATCATAAATCAATCATCCATCGTAAATCACCATATTGTATTAAATAAGCTATTTCACTATAAAGCATGACTACTGTAAGTAGGTACCTAGCTGCCCCTATCCAAGTTGTGACAAAGCAGCAGATATCACAAAATCACAAAGCTAAAAGTTATGCCTAGGCAGAGTAATACACATGCATACTATTTATGGATTACACTGAGAACAACACATTATAATGCTAACTAAGGGCATCTTCAGACCAGCCCAAAGGGCTGCCCTGGAAGCAGAGATGGGGAGGAGCAGCAGCATGCCTACTGCCCCAACCCCACACTGGCAGTGTCCTGATGCTGCACACCATTACACATGGCACATGGTGTAAGGACATCCTCCTGGTGCAGCGTTTTAACCCGCTGTGCCGTAAGGGGCACTAAAGAGCTGCAAGCCTCGCTCTTAGGGTGGTCTTTTGACGCTCCTTTCAGGGCTGGCAAAAGGGAGGATTGGGTCTGCGGCATGCAGTTGCTGCAGCCCCAATCCGCAGCTACCAGGGGTGGCCCAGAGCTGCCCGTTTGCATAGCCCCTATGACCATATTTCGCCAGGGAAGGCAAAAAACCCATGCTCCAATAGCACTGGGAAAATTCCCTCCCAGCCCCTAAAGGTGGCCAGGGAAAGCCTGAGGGTACAGTAATGAAAAAGACTAAGCCAAGGGTGGGTGGGCTGGGTCTCTCGGCTGCCCAACTTGCAATGGCTGCAGCCATGTGGCAAGGGGCCTTAAATAGGCCCCAAATCTTGCCCCAAATCTTGTGAGACTATGCAGTCTCACAAGATTATGGGGGCTGCTGGGGGATCTCACAAGATCCCCTGATTGGCTGGGAGCCACAGGAAGGGGTGGGACTTCCTGTGGCCTTGACCAATCATGGTGCCGGCCTCCTGAAATGGCTAATGCAACAAGAGGCCCCTTCCAACGAGTCAGAAGGCTTTTTGCACCATCACAAAGGAGCCTGATCACCATTATTGGATGATAAAAGCCCACAACTTTATTTATCTGTGCAGGGATCATGAATCACAGTTTGACAACCATAAATCAATCATATTGTTGTTATTTATTTGACATATATGTATAAACCCATGTTATAAAACATGCTGTAAATCAAGGCATAAATCATGTCATAATCCCATCATAAATCAAGCCATGTTCAGATTGGATGGGATATCATAGCAGGTTTAGCTAGAGAACATCTTTTTCTTCTGCTACTCAATGTATGATCTCCTGTTTTTACTGTAGGAAAAAGAATTAGGAACTAGCATGATAGCACCTTACAAAGTAAGCAAACATGTTGTTGCTTCAACAAACTTTTACTGTCTGGCAGCGAGCCATGGATTTTTGTTCTATAGATGAGGATATTCTACAGAGGTAATACATCTGCATTGGGGTGCTTAATTTGACCAGCATGGCAACTGCACTGTTACCAATTATTTGAGTAATGGGACAGCAACAGAGTTGCTTCACATTTTGAAATGGAGTTGGATAACTCTAATAGTGAAGTCATGAGCACAGAGAAATATAGCCAAATTAAGACAGCTGGATGGGATTTTTTTTTGCTTTTTCAGGGACCTTCCCTGTCATCTTCTCTCCTTCCATGTTCTTTCTGAGGATGATAAACCATTGGAAGAAAGTCTTAAAGTAAGAAAAGCCAAGCCAAATAAGGGGTGAGGGGGAAAGAATATCAGCTTTATCCAGCTATTACTCTAAGCGATGCGTTCTACTAGAAATCCAATCTTATGTTTAACCCTTTGAACCTCATTTTTGAGAGTTTCCTATTGCTGAAAAAGCACAAAAAGAAAATAGCTTTATGTCTTGAATTGTTTGGGGTTGCAAAAGGTTCTGAAATGTCTCAGAAATTTTTTCCCCCCATTGTACCCTACTGTTCAAGATTTTTTTCTTTTCCCCCCACTTGCCCTTTTCATTTATTTATTTAATTTAAATCCCACCTTTCTCCATCAGGGGATTCAGTGTGGTGTGCAACCTTTTAAAAACATAGTACAACTAAAATAATCTTAATACAAACATTAAAATGAAATTATACTAACCTTCTATTTAAAAAACCTCAAATTAAAAATACAAGTTAAAAGCAGTTTTTAAAAACCACATAAAGCATAATAAAATAGAAACAACACACCTGATTTAAAGCTCCAGCTTTAACAACATATTAAAAACTAAATGTCTCCTTAAATTAAAAAAGGCCTTTGCCTGCTGGCAGAAAGACGGCAGGGAGATAGTCAACTGGACTTCCTGAGGCACAGAGCTCCACAATCTGGGAGCAGCCACCAAGAAGGCTGTCTCCCATGTCCTCACCAAACATGTCTGTAAAGATGGTGGGACTCAGAGAAAGCCTTCCTGCATGGATGTTAAAGCTCAGGCAGAATCATATAAGAAGATATGGTATACCTCAGACTTCAGGAAAGGGAATGAGACTATTTTACATAAGAGTAATGCAGATAGTTTTAAAAATCCCTGAAAGATTAGTGCTGGCAAAGTCTGAAGGATAACAATATAGCTGTTTCCCAATTTGACACTGCTGTGTAAATTTGGGTTTTTTGTTTGTTTGGTTTCTTTTGGTCTCTACCAAGGTGTTTGCAGATTTGGTATGTTAACATGGTGTGCTGTGTAATATATAGTCTGATGTTGAACTGGCTTCTTTAGAAACTCAACAGGTTTCATTTTCTCAGACTTTTACCATTTTTATTTACATTTGATGGACTTTATTTACATCTAATGGACTTCAAGATATATCTTGCATTGAAGAAGCACTTTTGGGCTCTGAAAGGTTTCATGCTTTCTGCACTCCACTGTGTCCCAAAGAACCTATTAATCACTCTACCAGAATATTATTAGATTTTTAAAAAACAGTCTCAAATTAGTGTAGAATTTACACTGATGTTTCAAGTTACCAATAACATTGTTAATGAAAGGCAGGTTAGTTTCTTACAGCAAAGGGTTGCATGACAGTACATTTGCAGGAATTAACTAAGCAGAAGTAAATCCAGGTGACTATGAAGAAATAAACTTAATTACTAAAATAAGGAACAGGTTTAAAATTGCAAGGGGTATATGAACAGTTAGTAAGCAGGAGTACAGAGATTAATTAATAAGGAAGAGACTTCCATTTTAAACTAGAAGATTGAATTAAATTCTCTCTGCTGCACTGAACCTCAAATTACTATTTCCAATAGACAATGATTATTCTGTAACACTTTCAGTCCTCTCACAGAAGTGATTCACAAGTAGAAGTTGGTGAAAAACCATACTTTAGAATTTTAACAGTTAAACCAAATAAATGACCAAAATAAACTGAATGGTCCCCTTTTGGGGAAGTATAACCATACTGCTGCATAAGATCATCAGTTAACTTCCTTTGAAAAATGAAAAGGTTTGGTGTTACGTTGGTGAAATCACCACACATATACCCATACATCATGGCATATATGGATATAAGTCTATCTGTGGTTGCAGGCCAAGCATTAACCATTTGGCCTTTTACCAACACTAGGCCTTGACTGTAGGTGGAGTGGTATGCAAATATTTCCCTTAAGAGAGTATAGGTCTAGCATTAATATTTATGCATAAACAATCTTTTACTTACACATGGAGGCATGCAAGTGGAGGAATGTAAACTATTTCCTCACTGTCATGTCACAATGTAACCCCAGTATGCCTGTAGAAAACTCTGCAGCACAGAAGTAACTCAGTAAGAACTAAAATATGGTGTTTCAGGGATGAGTTGGAGGCTTAGACTGCAAAGATCTAATGGCCTCTCATTTCTCCAACGTGTACCCATGATTGTACCTCCAAATTATGCCACTGCTAGGTTGATGTCATTATTTTCTGTCCCAATAATGTCAATGAGAGGGATTTTTTAAAAATCCCAAAGCAAGACAAAGTACTCCTACTGTCTCTATGAATCAGAAATTTCAGATGACTATTATGGGTTATTGAGCTTTGTCATCATCAGGTTAAGTAATATATTAATTTTGCAGAACAAAAACCTCTCAGTATCTAGATAGAGAATATGGTGAAGGGTTTGGGATAAAGATCTAATGGGTTCTGACAGCTTCTGTCAATAGAATTGGGAGGAGGGTATTCCCTTCTTCCTCCTGAAGCTTGATGTACACACTAAAAAAATTTGCTTCAGATGTTCAGGGAAGTGGTGGCTGGTCGCACCCATGTCTGGAAAGTGTTTTTGGCACTGCAGAATAGTAGGGAGCCAGAAGGTCAGAGGTCAGAAAAATATTGATTATATTTTGCCCTGAATTTCTCTCTTTTGATTTAGAGAACTCATCTCAGTAACTGCTGGCAATGTAGGAAGGCCTTGGATTTGCTATCTCACCATATCCATGGGCAGCAGGATGCATCCAGGTCCACTGAAGCAGGGACATTCAGAAAGGGCACAAATAGCTCCTTTGTGTCCAAAAGGTTTATGGTGAGACTTGAGACACCCACCTCATCATAGAACTTATTTATAGTATAATCCTATGCATTTTACTCAGAGATAAATTGTTCAATGAGGCTCTGACTTGGCTTCAAGCTATTTTTTGGAGTTACACTCCAAATGACCCATTTGATGCTTTTTTTTTTTTTTTTGGTAAATCTACTGGTAAAATGCCAAGGATACTGTGGATGGCCAAAAAGACAAACAAATGGGTCCTAGAACATATCAAGCCAGAACTCTCCATAGGAGCCCAGATGGTGAATGAAACAGAGGCTGCTGTAGTTTGGCCACATCACAAGAAGGTATTACTCAGGACAATAATGCTAGGAAAGGTAGAAGGTATTAGAGAAAGAGACAGACTGCACACCGATGGATGTACTCAATCAAGGAGGCCACGGGCTTGAGTCTGCAGAACCTAAGCAGAGCAAGGAGGATGGGGATCTTGGAGATGTCTCATCCATAGGGTCACCAGGAATCTGGGTTGATTCAAGGCCAGTTAACAACAACAAAATGTGCTGTCAGCTGCTACAGTGAGCTATCCATGGTACTGACTAAGTTCAGCCTATGGTGGATTCTTGCCAAGGTTTTCTCACATCAAGTCTCTGTGAGGTCTAGCCTGGAACAGGCAATTGGGGTGGGTGATGGTGGTGGAAATCATGATTGAAACCAATGAAAAATACTTAGGCAATATCACACTACACACTTAAAGCATTGCTATTCCACTTTAACTGCTCTGCCTCCTGTTGCATTTTGGGGTTTATAGTTCAGTGAGGCCTAAAAACTCTCTGCCTGAATATTCTAAATGCCCTTTCCTAAACTGCAAATCCCAGAATGCAACAGGAGGCAGCCAGAGCAGTAAAAGTGAATAGCAACGCTTTAAGAGTGTAGTGCAATAATCTCCTTAGAACTGTTAGAAGATCCACACTGTTAAAGAAGCAGCTGCAGAAGCATTCTAGATAAAAAAATATTAATGCATTAGTACATCAACAGCCTTCAGGGAAGTGGTGGCTGGTTGCATCCATGTCATTGGAGCAAAGAATTTGTCCCATGTTTTTCTCTAAACTTAAAGGCGTATCCAGAGTTTTAGGGTCAGGGTTGAGATTAAAGCATATTTATTGCCTTACTGACATGATTTACCCTGTTTGCCGTTGACACATCCACTAATGCAAACTCTTCAAGTGTCAATGAAAGTGAAATGGGAAGTCACTAGCTATAACAGGGGTTGGCAAGTTCCCCTTACCCGGGGCTGGTCCGGGGATCCCCATGTCTTCTGCGGGCCGATGGTGTATGGGGGGAAATGGCAGTGCGTGTGCTCACGTGTGCGTGCGCAGCCCCCTGCCGCCCCCTGCCACCACCAACCACCACCGCACACGCTGCTGCCATGCCGCCGCCACTGCACGCATGCGCAAAGAGTTGTGGACGCTATTTTGTTTTCCAAAATGGCAGCCGTGGCTCATTTGCGCATGCGCAGGAGTACTGCGCATGCGCAAATGAGTCGCAACCACCATTTTGGAAAACAAAATGGCGGCCGCAATGTGCGCAGTGGCAGTGTGGCGGCAGCGCGTGTGGCGCGGTGTGTGGGGGCGGGGGTGGAGGCGGCGGCAGTGGGGGGCCAGCGGGGCTGGTCAGCGGGTCGGGTGTGCCCTGCGGGCCATAAGTTGCCAACCCCTGAGCTATAAAGTGAAAAGGGAAGTAACTAGCTACCTGCATAGGTAGATAAAAACCAGGGACTGTTGCAGGGATGGGGGCTAGCTTATTGCTTCTCAGCATAGTCTAACACAGAACCTATTGAACTCTGCTGCATATCAACATTAATTTCTAACACCCCCCCCCCCATTAAACACTGTGTATACTGTTCTTGTGTGTGGTGAGGTTGACACACAATGACATTTAATGAATCAAAATAGTGAGACAGAGCAAAGTGTATTGCATCAAATCAACATGTCCTCTCTAAAAATATACTTCAAAATGTCAATCCCAAATTATTCATATTGATGCTATTCATATTGACATTTCACTGCATGTTATCTTACAGTTGTTTTATGGGAGGATGCTGAGTTTTAAAAGAAAAAAACAGTTGGTCTAGGGGACATCCTAATAAAGGAATGTTTTTGATAAGGATTTTCCCAGTGTTACCCAGAAAGATACGATAAATTACTGAAACAATGGAAAGAGTAGAGTTGTTACTGAAAACTTCTTAAGGAGAGGAAGGATGCTATAAGCAAAAAGCCTGACATTTTTCAAAATGTGAATTTAAAGCTAGTTGGAAGACACCTCCTTTTCTATTAAGATAAAATTCTTGTTGGAGATCCCTAGATCAAACATATCTTCTATGATCGCTTTTAATTGTTTTTTTTATTCAAGCCTCTCTTCATAACTTCCATGATGCATTTTGTGGTTCTTATCTGCCTCCTGCTGTTCATATATTATTTCTTTGAATCAGATACCAGCATGCTGCTTCCATTTGCTGGAATATGGGTTGTTCTTATCAGTGCAAGAGGCTCTGCTGTAACTGAAACCATCTGAGGGCTTGTTGCAAGCCCTGTTTATTGAAAATATAAATAAAGCTGACTGGTATCTCTTCTGCATTTCCATCATAGCTTCAGTAGATGCCAGAGGGATTTTATCTGCACATTTGAAAAGCAAGCATCTTTCATCTGGCTCTCCCACATTTCCAAAGAAGGCCTATTTATTATATGTATATAACTTGGGGAGAAGTTAATAGAATCCATTAATTAAGGACTAGGCTCCAATTGTATAAAGAGTAAAATTAGTAAATAGAAATGGGCTTAGTGGGTAATGCTCCCTTCATCTTTTGAAGCGTGCCAGCATTTAAATTAGACAGACTCCATTTGTAGAATCATAAATGCAGAGAATTGGAATGTACGTAAGGTCATTGATTCCAAATCCTTATTTTGAGACAAGATCCTCCATACTAAAATTTAACCTGTTCGATTTTTATCTTGCTAAGCACATTATGCCAAAACAGACAACAATAATAAACAAAACTTACTACATCAGAAAAACCCCAGGTGAACAGGGTTAAATTCCAGAAAAATAGCTGTGGTTCTACTAAAAGAGAATTTTTGACACCATGAGGATTAAAAGATTTATTATGAATTGATCTCCAGTCCATGAAATCTTATGCCACAATAATTCTGTTAGAATGAAGCAGATAGATAGATAATGCATGTGAGCAGTGCAACAAGCTACAGGATTACAGCAAACAAAGACACCTTTTCTGAAATTGAAACATAGTGTCATGTGGCAATATTCCTTGTTGATTATACCAAGTATTGATCAGTTTGCATCTTTGGTATGGCACCAAAGCCTTTCCAGTAGTCCAGTGGCTCTGAAATTTGCATTCCCAGACGTTCTTAAACTTTATCTGCCAGAGGCCACAGTCAGCATGAACAATGGTAATGGCTTTGGGGAACTTCTGAGAACCCAAGTGTAGGAATATTTCTGTAAGTCATCACAATTCTATACTGTAGAATGCATACTATGGTTTTGTTCTATTGAGATGTGTTCTCATCCTAAGCCTCTTTCACACTACAGAATTATAGCACTTTGATGCCACTTTAACTGTCATGATTTCATATCATGACATGGGTATGTCTCATTTCTCCATGCTGCCTGCCCTCATGCCCTTTTAGTGGTTAGAGGAGGACAATTAGTGGCCAGGTACCATCTGGATGTGTTCCTGCGGGTTCATGAAGATTGTTCCTGGACTTCTGGAGGACTCCCAGGAGATACTGGTATATGCCTACTTCTTTGTGTGTCCAGCTATACAGACACAACTGGACTCTGCTCAGCCATCCCCGATTCCCCCTGGCCACTAAAATCTTTTGAGGACACCCAAGTAGTATGGAGGTAGATGGTCATTCACATGGAGATGCCTCTGTCTGCATAATTTGCAATTATGGATGCATATAAGTATTGGACTAAGGCTCTGGGAGACCAGGGTTCAAATCCCTGTTCAGCCATTGAAACTCACTAGATGACCTTGGGAAAGTCTCTGCTTTGGATGAAGGCAATGACAAAGCTCCTCTGAATAAATCTTGCCAAGAAAACAGTAGGATACAATTGCCATAGGTTGGAGCTGACTTGAAGGCACCTAACAAAAACAACAATGTCACCAATGGGATTCCAGGTGAACACATACTGCTCTTTCGATTTTGATTCCCATATTGCTTCAATCAGAATGGAAATCAGAATCTGCTATGGTTGACTCACTACCAGGTGTGTATCTATGTACAATTGTATATGTATCTATTGAGAGTCAGCGTGGTGTAGTGATTTGAGCATTGGACTATGACTTTGGAGAGCAAGGTTCCTGCTTGGCCATGGAAACCCAGTGGGTGACCATGGGTGAGTCACATTCTCTCAGCCCCAGAAAATCCCATGATAGGTTTGCCTTAAGTTTGCCATAACTTGAAGGCACACAACAACAACAATATATATCTATGTATGTATGGCTGGATAACAAGATAGCTATATAAAGTGTGTATTGGGTCTGTGTTCTCCATATGTTGGGGGAATAGTGCACTAGACCAATCCTCCTTTGTCATCACTTCCACTTTCCTCATAAGAAGGTGATGTGTTTGAAGAGAAGACCATGTTTTATCCATGGAGAGTTTCCAATTGAGCTGTAACATAGGAAAATCAGTGTTCTGGCTCATGTGAAAATCATCTTGCCAACACAGCAGGGTCTTCTTTACAGACACATTGTCTGTAAAGTGATGAAGGAGGTGGGCTAGTATGCTCTTCTTGTGTGTGTATTACGCACACTTATCAAATGCCTGAACAGGCCTATAGAGATAGAGAGATCTAGAGAAATTTCACCTCTGTTTTGTGGGGAAATTTGCTAACTAAATTTCTGCAGCTAAGGTATAGGTACTTGGAAGCAAATCCTATTGAGTCCATCAAGGTTGGCATACTACTAAAGAGTATGCATAGGACTGCAGCCTTAAAATGTCCTTTAAATTCTATTATTCCAAGGAACTGGCTGTAAGTAAGCAATGCACGCACTATCTGAAATAAATCAGTTATCTACAGGCTTCTCTTTAGGCGTGTGGATGTTTAAAAATGCATTGATCAGAAGTGGGTAAAAATAGCTGTGTAGGAGGGAAACATGTTGGAAATCTCTCTGTATGAGGAAAGTCGAAGAAAAATAGCTTGACTGACTGTGCACACAGGTGCATGACAACATGAGGAAATTCCTAGGGAAATTGGAAGCAGCTTTGTAGCCATTTCCATCTTTGGAAAGAGGTTGGTAATAATATCATCGCTTACCTACCTTCAGTTTAGGGGTTATGTAGACTTATGGCTTTTAATTTGAAGGAGAGGAGGCTTTGGGTAGTGTCCAAGAATTTCTCTCTCTCTTTCTGGCCTACCGTGTAATGTGGTAGATATATTTCACATAATATATTACCCCCATTTTTCTTTTACTCTTCCCAGTAGAATCATTGAAAGGCTGAGTGTATATGGCCCAGATACACGCATGTCTTTACAGCTGTGTGTCTATATTCTAATTCATATCATAATCTAACTGTGCATGTTGTTCAATTACAACTCCAAGCTGTAGTTCAAGAACATCTGCAGAACCACAGATTCATGCATCCCTGGTATGTATTCAGATATATATATAGAGAGATTCAAGATTCTATAATTTTAAAAGTTATCCTCAGCAGGATGATATGTATATATCTTGTGGAACACTTCATTTAAATCAGGGATGGGAAACATGCGGCCTTCCAGATGATGTTAAACTTTTCTCCAGCATATTTCACCATTGACTTTATGTCCAATAACATCTGATGGGGCATATAGTTCCCACCCCTATTTTAAATTCACCAATCCTTCTGGCCAAGCATTAATGCTTTTCATGAGAACCCACTAGATTCTACCAGTTGTGTCCCCAACTTTGGTGTAACCCAGTGGGGGGAGGGGGCAGGGCTGCCAGGGGGTATGGCCAAAAGGCCACGCTCAACCCTTCTCCTTTGCAGCCACCCAGAGCAGCCCAGGAGAAGAGGAGACAAGCCTGGCGGGTGGGTGGAGATCTGGGAGTTGGTCCTGCCTGCCTCCCCATAAGTACTCCAGGACCCTCACTGGCCAAGGGAAGGCTGGGGCAGCCAGCCCCTCTCCTACCAGCCCTGAGAGAGGGAGAGATGCAGGCCCAGGTTGGGACCCCCAGGGAGAATCTGCTTCCCTCACAATTGATGTCCTGCAGCCCCTGAGAAAGAAGCCTTTCTCCTGGCAGGGAACTTCCTGTGGGGGAGAAGGACTCCTCTAGCAGTGGCAAGGGAAAGATAGATGAAGGCCCACCTGCTCCAGGTGGGCACCTCCAGATGGCTGATGGGCCATCTGAGCCAAGAGCACAGCTAAGGGCAGCAGTGTCTGGCCAGGGGTCCAGAGAGCAGAAGCACCAGTTGTTCAGGAATGGCCCCAGCATCCTGAGGATGGAGAAGTGAGTAGCACTGCCATCACCCCCAGGCAGCACCCCCCCTGCACCAGGCCAATGGTGGCAGCAGAGGAGGAGGATTCGGGTGAGCAGACTCTTGGAATGACATCACAGCTGCTGCCACCACCGCTGCCTCCTCTTCCCCCTGCCACCATTTCTCTGAGCCACTGTTGAAGTTGGGTAGGGGCAAGGATGGGCGGCTGGGAGGCCCTGAGGAAGCTCCAGGAGCTGCTGCTGCTGCTGCTTCTTACAAGGAGACTGCTGCCGCCATCGGGAAGCAAGACCAGGTGTAGTCACCCTTGCTTCCCCTATGGGAGGAGGGCCCAATCAGGCATCACCCCTCTTCTGGGGTGTCACCTGGTGCAAGCTACACCACTGCACCCCCCGGTGATGCCACTGGATTCTACATATATGCAAAACTGACCAAGAAGTTCACCTTCATTTGAAGGGGATTACTCCTTGCGGACTGTGAAAATAATGTCATCACTTTTAGGATTTACATAGCTTGTGCAGTGAAGAATGCTTGGAAACATAACTTGGATAAATGTTTCTGCTATGATGTGTTGTTTTGTCGCACACACACACAAATACAACTATGCCAATCTAATTGCAAATATGTCTATAAACCTTTGTAAGACCTATCTGTGCTGTCTGGGTTGCGTGCACAGCTGACTCTCAACTAACCTGCAAGTTTTCAAGTCTGTGCAATTACACTTGCAAGTGCAGCTTATAGATGGTAACTTAATTTGGCACTGTGTTCCCTTTCCACAATAAAAAATCAAATGGGTGAGTATGGAAAGATTTTGGTGCTGTAATATCCCACAATAAAATACTGGTGCTAAACAAATGAAGCATATGATCCACTTTCAACAAGAAAAATTTGTAAGCACACAAATATTTTCATTTTCTTCGTGTAATTCCTAAAATAGAAATTTTGGCTAGTGCTGTCTCCAGTCTTAAATTAGCAAGTCCGCTCCTTCCATCATGCTTAATCATGTGTTTGTGTTTTCCAGAGTATTCTGGTGCCAAGAACACTCACAGCTTCTGCTGCTCCATAAAGCATTGCCCCCCACATCCCTTGTCAGTGATTCAATGTCTAGTGCACCTGGTTGCTCTTTTTTCTGGCTCCTACTGTGCGTTTACACTTAGGACCTCTGATCCATTTTTATATCTGTCACTTGTCTCTCTGGAAACTGCTGAACCTGATCTTATGTGGATGCTGTCAGCCAGCAAGCCTCCTCAATCCATGGCATGGGTCAGTTAGTCACTGATTGGTCACGCCAGATGGCCCAAATCCCAAAAAGCCTTTACAGAACAGCATGGCCCTAGAAATCAGCAGAGCTTAGAAGTGTGACAAGCAGCACTATATGAGGGGTTATCGTAAAGCTTTAATTATCACCTTTAAAAAAATTTGACAGAAAGTTTGTTTTGATTTGTAGTTGTTAACTTATCTCTATGTAGTCACCATCCAGATTTACACATTTTCCCCAGCATTTCTTGACCCTCTGAATACCATTATTGTAGAAGTCTGCAGATTGTGCCTTATAAGGATTTTACACTTTAGTCCCTTCTGGCACAACGTGTCACAAAAATAAAGGACACAATGAGCTGATTTTCTCAACATCATGCATTTAGGGACCAGTAATGACACTGACAAAATTTTATCAATATACCATAATAACTTTTGGGTGATAATAGTACTTTACAATACCCTCTTGTAAGGCGCAATCTGCAGACTTCTACAATATCAGGTATTTGAAGGGTCAAGAAATGCTGGGAAAATGTGTAAATCTGTATGGTGACTATGTAGAGATAAATTAACAACTACAAATCAAAACAAACTTTCTGTCAATTTTTTTAAAGGTGATAATTAAAATTTTACGATACCCCCTTGTAATAGCAGTGATTCTGGGTAGAGGTCTGGACAATCTCTAGGATTTATACTCTAGGATTTATACTAGAGTGTGGAAAATAACTTGAGGTGCACTAGACATTGAATCTCTAAACATTGAATCTCTAGTGCAACCAGGTGCACGAGACATTGAATCTCTAGGATTTATACTAGAGTGTGGAAAATAACTTGAGTCTGGTTCCCTGTTGTCATTTTTAAAATGCTTGTAAGTATGCAAGCTGATTCTGGCATAGAAGCAAAACTGTGCAAGGATTATTATTTTTTTGACAGTGTGCTAGGTTTTTTTCTTTTCTTTTTCTTTCTGATTTCCCTCATAAAATATCTGTGCTGTAATTAAAAGAGCTTGGAAACAACTAATCTTGGCAGACACAATGAGATTTTATCCACAAAATATTGGAATGAATGTGCAGCAGGTTTTGTGTCTCTCCAAGGGAGGGGTAGGCAACTGCATGAGAATAGGGGGTTACAATGCCCCCATGGGTTTCAGAGGGCTGCAACACATTGCACACCTGTTGCCCCCTCTGCAAAAATACCAATTTTTAAATCTCAGATGTCTCAAATCCCAAATGTCTCCTAGGGATACATTTCTTCCAGTTCCCCCCCCCCCCCCCCATCCCTGGACTGTTTTTGGTTCTAGAGTGGCCTCTTTCTTTCTTTCTTTCTTTCTTTCTTTCTTTCTTTCTTTCTTTTTTTTTGTTACAGGAAGTGGCTTTGAAGTAACTTGTGATTCACTTTCTCATCTAAGAGAAGGCCTCTCTTGGTCTAAAACTGCTCATGGGGCCTAAAAACATTGTGAACTTGCTTGGGCCTAAAAACATTGTGAACTTGCTCCCCACCTCCTAGAGGGCATTTTGGGCCAGTTTTTTTTCACCCCTGGGGAATCTGGAGACCACAAAAATAGGTTTGGGGGCCACATGCAACCCAGGGGCCAGATATTGGCCATTGCTGATCTAAGAGGTGTCTCTCTATGGACGTTTTCAAACTACCCCCCCTAAAGCTGGGTGGAGCCATTCCAGAACGGGCCGTGCTGCTGATTCCGGAATGGCTCCGGCGGTGGCAGGCTAATTCCTTTTGACACCCGGAATTACCTTTCCGCCACTGAAGCCGGAGTTACAGGTCTTTCGGCCGGAGTGAGGCCGGACTTACGGCTCCGTGCGTTTGAACACACGGAGCAAGGAGCCGGACGGATGCAGGGATGGCAACGGAAGGGGCGGGGTTTGCCGCCGCGCGTGTGTGAACGAGCTGGAAATGGAGCCGGAGTGGGGCCGGACGGAGGTAGAATTGAGTCCTCCTAAAGCCCCGTGTGAAAACGTCCTCTGTGTGTCTTTTGCAGTCTTCTGAATCCTGATGGCATTAACTGGCCAGTTACTGTTTGTGTGGAAACTCAGCAGGTTTGTGCCTTCATAAACTTCACACTAGCAGTTTACACTAGCAGCTTTGGATTTCTTTTTCATTGTTTCCTATAGGCAGATGTCCCATTATGCAGAAGAAAAAATGAAATGGGAAATATTATCTCTCTAGTCAATGGATAAGAGTTGAGTTTTAAAAAAACCCCGACACAAATGTTGCTTGCAGAAATATTTTCTGGGATGTTACTTGGCTTTCCCTCAGCAACAGATTTTGAGCTGTGTACTTGGATGCTTAGCAGTCTTTGTTGATGGCCAGCCTTTGTTCCCACCTCCTGTTCTTTGGCTCTTATCCTTGGCTCTCCTTCTCCCTGGGTTCTGCTTTCACATTTTTATCTAGTACCTTGAACTTCAACTTCTGGTGGCAATGCTGTGGGCCACAGTATACATCTCTGCACCTGCTCTTTTGGCTACATCTGAGAACGATGCTTAGTATTTCATACAGTGCTTTCTTCTAAGTGTTCAAAGACAGCTTGGCTAGTATAACTGCCCCCACCCCTCCATATTATAGATATGGGACAAGGAATGAATGATGATAATAACTTGCATTGAGCCCCAGAAGGTGGCTGCCGCTACCTCCTCCTCCTCCTCCTCTTCTGCTATTTATTTGTTGTTATCATGTGCCTTCTATTCATTTCCAACTTATGGCAACCCCAAGGCAAACCTACAAGGTGCTCTTGGCCAAATTTATTCAGAGGACGTTTGCTATTGTGTTCCTCTAAGGCTGAGAGAATGTGACTTTGCCAAGGCCACCTAGTGGGTTTCCATGGCTAAGTGGCTATTTGAATCCTGATCTCCAGAGTCGTAGCCCAACACCCAAACCAGTACACCATACTGGCTCCCTATTCATTTCTATCCCACCTTTTCTACAGCCTTGGACTACTTGGACTACTTTGTGCATATTTTATGTGGAATCTTGCTGCAGTTTTCTGATGTTTTAAATATCTTGCATTTACTATAATAGGAAGATCACCCAATGGCTATAAGATTTTTAGCTTAGGAAGAAATGGATGAAATTTGCAGGCATACTTGACCTTTGGAGAGAATGAAATCTGCCACATTTTAGTCAAACAGTTACAGAGGTTTTTGACCTGGACACCTTTAAAAGCTGGAGGATTTTAAAAAGTAGGTAGATGTATGTGTGGAGAGAAGGCAGAATAGAACATGCCTTAGCAACAGCCAACAGAATGCGATCTTGCAGCAGCCAATCAAATGGTAGTCTGTGGGCCTCGGCAGACGACTCAATTGAGCCGTCTCCGAGGCCAGGAAGAGGAGGGGCCACCGCACGCGCGGCGGCCCTTCCTCTTCCTGAGGTCGCCCTGAACGCTTCCGGGTCACCGCACGCCGGACGCGTTCAGGGCGACCTCCCTCCACAGCGTCCGGACGCGCTGTGGAGGATAAGTCGCAAAAAGGGCGCCCGCCGCTTTTAGGGCGCTCTTTTTGCGACTTATGAAAGGAGTGCCTTTTTGGCGCTCCTTTCAGGGTCGCCGGGGAGGCGCCGCGGTGAGGCTGCCATAGCCCCGCGGCGCTCCGGACCAGGGCGCTCCAAACGCCCTGGTCTGCATCCCCCCTGTAGGTGTTAAATAAGACCACTGCTGACAGTTGAAATCAGACCGGGTCTGGATGAGTAACAGTCCAGAAGAAAGGGACTGTGAGGGCTAAAGTTCAGAAGGGAGGGACTTAGCTCTAGGACAGAACTCGAATTGAGGGAGTTTCTGGGATTTAGGGCCGATGCAGAACGACAGTTTAGGTTGGCCTGGGGGTGGAGTTGGGACAGGGCGACTGCACGCCGTCCGTCCTGATGCCGCACGTCCATCTGCACGGCATCAGGACGCCCTCTTGGTGCAGCGTGCGCACACATTGTGCCAAAAGAGTGCAAAAGAGCTACGGTGGCGACTGTAAGGGCGACAAAAAGGAGGATCAGGAATACAGAGTGTGGTTGCTGTGGCCCTGGTCCAACACTCCTAGGGGCGGCCCAGAGCCATCCCAAAAAGGCCATCTCCATTGGCCCTTAGTTAGCCTGAGGGCTAGTGTAGAAATAAGGTTGGAAAGACCACAGTAAATAAGGACAGTGTGAGGGTCCTAAAAGAGAATATCTGGTGTTTTCTAAAGTTAAAGAGTGTGTAACAAAGTATAACAAGAACAAGTGAATGCAACATCGTAACAAATGAAACACTGCTAATCATCATTCAAATAAAGTAACATTTCTGTTTTCATACAAGCTTGTCTGAACCTGGATTGAATATCCATGCTACTAACAAATAAAGAAACCAAGTTTGGTGAGTGAACTCATAGATACAAATAAAAGTGGTGTGGTACATCACATATTGAGCAGCGATGGGATCACAATACCCATTGGGTTGCCACATCAAGAAAAGTAAGTGATGCTTGTGATAAATTTGGTGTCAGTAGTGGGATGTTAATACCCATAGGGCTGCCAACTGAGGAAAAAAGACCACTGCTGTAGGTGAAGGAGGGGCTCTTCATAGTATGTACCTTTAAAAGCCAGCGTGGTGCATTAGTTTTAGCATTGGATTATGACTCTGGAGACCAGAGTTCCTCATTGGACCGTGGAAACCAACAGGGTAACCTTGGATGAATCATGCATTCTCAGGCGCAGAAAACCCCACCATAGGTTTGCTGTAGGGTTGCCATAGGTTGGAAATGACTTGAAGGCAAACAACAGCAACAGTTGTATGTAACTTTCAAAATTATTCTAGAAATCAGATGAAATATGTATACAGAATAGATAGGTTGAAACAAAAAGCTGCAGGGAGTTTTGTGCAAGGTAAGCCTTTAAAGTGTGTGTTTTTCCTGCTGTTTGTGTTCTGTGAGCAGTTTCCATAAATTCTGAATAGGAGTGAGGGTTTGTGGCATTTTGTTTGCTCTCAGCTCAACTGACCCAAAGTGACAGAAAGGGGTGAACTGAATGGATAACCTTTTACTGAGAAAATACCTTATTTTCTGGCATATAAGACGACTGGGCATATGACGACCCTCAACTTTTCTAGTTAAAATATAGAGTTTGGAATATACTTGCTGTATAAGACTACACCTCTTCCAATGCACACCATATAAAAATTTAAAAAAAAATCAGATTTGATTTCAATATGGTAATTTTAATTCAAATGCTTATGACATGCAGGTACTTAGCAGGAAAACTGTCACTTATAAACATAACAAACTACAGCTCCCATGTTCCCTAGTATTTATTTCTGCAGTGCATTTTGGACCTTATTTTTTTAAAAAAAATAGTCCAGATGTAAATGCTGCTTTAAAAATTATTTCCGTCTCCCAGCTATGAGATAATTGGGGGAAAATGAGAAAGTGTTGGGGGGAAGGACTGCCAATATACTAGGTGATGCATTCTGGGGTATGTACAATTTGCAGCCAAGTAAGTGACCCTGGGTATGTCACACACTCTCACTCTCAGAGGATGGTAATGGCAACCCCCATTTGAAGAAACATGCCAAGAAAACCCCATGATAAGGTTGCCTTAGGGTCGCCATGAGTTGGAAATGACTTGAAGACACACAAGAACAACAAGAAAGTCTGCAATTGTTTCATAGGTAGTACACGGGAATAGGAGCCACTCAAATAGTAGTTTGAGTGTTGGACTACCACTTTGGAGACCTGGGTTTGATTCCCCACTCTGCCATGAAACCCACTGGGTGAACTTGGACAAGTCACACACTCACAGCCTCAGGGGAAGGCAATGGCAAACCTCCTCTGAACCAGTCTTGCCAAGAAAACCTCAGGGGAGGATCGCCTTAGGGTTCCTCTTGTCCTCCTCTTCTCCCAAGGCTTTTTTCACCCTTGCACCTCTGTCTTCCTCATCCTCCTCTTCTCCCAAGGCTTCTTCCCACCCCCCCTCCTCCTCTTCCTCCTCCTCCTCCTCCTCCTCCTCAGCATATAAGGCGACCCCCGACTTTAACCCCAGATTTTCCTGGGTTAAAAAGTCATCTTATACGACGGAAAATATGGTAGATGAAAGTGTACACACAAGATAATATAGAGCAAGGGGGAACTTTTAAGAAAAAGTCTGAGATGTTTTCTCCAATGTGATTTTATGTGCAATTTGCTGTGTTCTTTGTTGTGTTGCTTCACTGCTTTTCTGTGTAAGTGGTCACCTGCAACACAAGTAGACTTAGGGGCTCTACAGACAGCCCCTAAGGGGTGGCTCTGCACCAACCCTGGGAGTGCTGGATTGGGGCCATGACAACCTCACACTGTGGCCCCAATCCAGCACTTTGCTGCTTCAAAAAGAGCTGGCAAATGTTGCTCCTTTTTGGAGCAGCAAAAAGCTGCCCTTGCCATGGCGGCAACTTTTTTGTGCTCCTTTGGGGTAGCATGTCTAAATGCTGCACCAAGGGAGCGTTCTAATGTGGACACCATCTGTTTGGGCGGGTAGCATGAGGATGACATGGGGGCAGAGTCAGGGCAGCCAGCATGCAGTCGCCACACCCTGACTCCATCCCCCAGGCTGGCCCTTTTGGCTAGTCTGTACTGGCCCATATAAAACTGAATAAATAATTAAAATTAAACAATATATTTTAAAAATGAATTATCCTATTAAGAACAACAGTGATTTAAACTAGTTTAAAAGCATTTAAAACACAATGGAAAGGATAAAACCACTGCAAAACACCCCCTGCCATTAAAAGACACATCTGCAAGAACCGACTAACAGCCAGGTAGTTAATAGGTCCACACCAAATATATCCATAACTGTGACAATCTAATAGATTTTCATTAATTTAGGGCCTCTACAGATAGGTGGCCATGGGCTGCCCTGAGAACCCGAGGATTGAGGCCGAGGCTGCTCCACTCCTCAGCCCTAATCCACTCTTTGGGCGGCCCTGGAAGGAGCACTAAAATAGCGCTCCTTCCTCAAGGCGCGGAAAGGGCACCGGAAGAGGCAGCGCGTGCCTCTTCCGTGTCTCTTCCATTGCAGCATGTCCAGAAGCTGTGACAGAAGGACGTCATCGGAGCGCTCGCTGTGTGCAACGGCGGGCGCTCCGATGACGTCCTCAGGAAGGATTTGGGGTGCCTGGCGTCCAGCTGCCCCTCACCTTCCTTGGCTCGAAGATGCCATCTGCAAAGCCCCTTAGTCCATGCCTCTGAAAAGACTTTGTAAGCCATTTCATCCGAATGCACATAGAAAGATCCCAGAATTTGAAAATGGATTTGAGAAAACCCCTGGGTTGTGTGTGTGAATGGGGAATGGGGGAGTAGAGAGTGAGGTGGCCATGCTTGTTTCCATCATGGTATTCCTAGTAAAATTTCAGCCCTTTCCACTTCTTTCTTTCTACATAATTCCATATGTACAACAATGTCTGTTGACACGCTGCAGAAATAAAGCACTTTTTAACTTCCATGGTTCAGTGATATGGAATTTATAGTTTGATGGGGGCACCAGAGCACTCTGACTGGTAAGGCTAAATATCTCACAAAACTACAGATCCCAGGATCCCATACTATTGAACCATGAAAGTTAAAAGTGGTGTCAAATTGCTTTATTTCTGCACTGTAGAAGCAGCCTAGGATGGATGGAAGTATAGCAGTAGGATATATTTTACTGCAATAAGAACAGACAGATATTGCATAATGCTGGATAAAAAATTATTTTGGTATACTGCCCTTTTCAATTTCAAAATTATAATTTGGATTTGTCTGATTGACTCAAAGCCCAGCTGTACTGCATAGTTAACATAAGCAGACCAAAAGCTTTAACTTTTATGCTCCCCCCCCCCCCCCCCGCTATGGTGTCTTCCCTTTGCATTAATGCTGCAGAGTTTTTGACTGTGATATGAAATTCCTTTCAGACAGTTTATTGGAAACTGAGGAGACTGTAAGTCTCTTTTGTTGTTAGGGCAAGCAGCCAGAGCCAGACATTCAGTCACTGACAGGTTCTAAGGGAATAGATATGCTAATTTCACAAGCTTCTTCCTGGATTGACAGTGGAGTCCCATACTCATACCCACTAGGGTGTTGCGAATATCTGGCCAGAAAGACCATCAAGTGGAATGCTCAGTGACTGCATTCCTCGCTGCTTTCACTGGTGCATGAAAGCTTACTTGGCTTATAAAGATTCTGAGAATGCCTGTTTAGGCATTCGTAAATATTATCTGTAGATCCATGTTTGGCAGTTTGATCACTTCACTCACAACCTCCCCCCGCCCCCATGGATCAGGAAGGTCTGAAAGGAAATTGTGAGCATATTCAACTGAACACTGTCACAGTCCTTCCTGAAATCAGGAACCCTAACTGCACAATTTCCAACTGAAAGGAGAACTGTAATTAAAGCCAGATGATAGTCTAACTTCAGACTTTTCCCACTCTGTGCAAGGAGATCACTGGCAAAGGAGACAAGGATAGCATTCACAACCATGCAGCTTTTCCACAGATGTAGCTTAGGAATTTTTGAAAAGGGCTGAGAAAAGTTAACAATATGCTTTGTATACTTTCTGGTGAACCTTTGCAATTTGCTGTTTGTGCAAATTTCCACCCACGAGCCTACCCATCAGCGGCCCCGAAACCAGGCAATGGGATACAGCCTCCAGTCCTGGATGGGCTCACACTCTCCATGAAGGACTGTGTTCGCAGTCTGGGGGTGCTCCTGGATTCGTCACTTCAGATGACTAATTAGGTGAATGCGACGGTCAGGAGTGCTTGTTATCAGCTTCAACTGATACGCCAGCTGCGCCCTTTCCTGGAAGTAAGGGACCTTGAAACTGTGGTACATGTGCTGGTAACCTCTTGTCTTGACTTCTGCAATGTGCTCTACATGGGGCTACCCTCATTCTTGGTCCGGAAACTTCAACTAGTACAGAATATGGCAGCCAGGTTGGACTCCGGTACATCTAAAAGAGACCATATAACACCAGTACTGAAGTCTCTTCACTGGCTGCCTATTAGTTTCTGGGCCCAGTACAAGGTGTTGGTTATCACCTATAAAGCCCTAAATGGCTTGGGTCCAAGCTATCTTCAAGAACACTTCCATCCATACAATCCGCCCCACACTCTTCGGTCCTCTGGGAGGAATTTACTACAGCCGATAAAAGCAAGGCTGTTTTCATCCTCCCAGAGGGCCTTCCTGATGACTGCTCCCAGATTATGGAATGGCCTGTTGGACGAGATCTGTCATATTATGACCTTAGACAGCTTTAAAAGGGCTGTCAAGATGGATCTCTTCCGGCAAGCCTTTTCCAACTAGATTTCCCAGTCCCAGAAGTTGGCCCATCTTTCCCTGCTGCAGCAGTTGTTGTTGTTTATTTTTGTAGATTGTTGTACTTTGCTTTATTTTAAATGCTGTTTTAATTTATGATTGTTTAATAATTTTTAAGGGGTAGGAGGGGTTGGAATTTGGGATAGTGATTTTATTGCGTTGCATTTTAATGCTGTAAGCCGCCTCGATTGCTTTGCAGAGGGGTGGGATATAAATTATTATTATTATTATTATTATTATTATTATTATTATTAAACCCACTGGGTGACCTTGGGTGAGTAAGGGCTAATGCAGAGGGGCAGGAAAAGGTGACTTTTCCTTTTCTCTGGTGACCGAGCAACCACACTGGGGGGAGTCAATGCAGCTTTTCCGAGGTTGTATTGAAGCCCCAGCAACCACACCACCAGCCCCAAGGATTCCGCAAAGGGAGACAGAGCAACAGCATGAGTGGGCAGCGGCTGCTTTAATTTTCCCCCCGTTCTCTCAGATGCATGCGCACTTGCGCAGGAACACATCTCTGCACACCTGTGCACCTGCACAGGACTTGTCATAGGCTGGTATATAGTCTGTCACTCTCTGTGTACAAAGGTGACTGAACTTCAGCATCCCTGCGCACATGCGCAGGACCTGTTATAGGGTGGTATTGTATACCATTTTGTCTGTACAATGATTGACGTTTGACATGCCTGTGCACCTGTGCAGGACATGGCATACACCCACAGATCATGCAAGGATTCACAGGCCTCAGCTTTCCCCAAGTAGTGGGTGCAGTAGACAGGTGCCACTGTCTGATTGTGCCACCCTTGGGGTGAAGGAATGAGTTTGTCAACTAAAAAGGCACCTACTCTATCGTCCTCCACAAAAAATGTCCTACACAGATCAGGGGGGAGGGGAGAGGTACATGCAAGGGAGGTTTGTGTGGACAGACTTGATACATGTAGCTGGTGGTCATGCAAGGGACATGGTCAACAGGACACACAGACAAACATTATTCCAGGAGCCCCCCCCCCTCCAAGCATGCCAGGAAGTGGTGTGCAGGTCTTATGTACACCTGCACACCTGTGCAGAAGAGGTCACAAAAGTCTCTTTCCTGCAAACTACTGTGCATGCTGACAGCAAGTGTACATGTGACGGAATGCATTTATTGTCATAATAGAGAACAGTTGCTAGGGCACATGCATAGGGTTACAATTAAGGTTAGGGTTAGGGTTCAAATATTCAAGCGCACCTGTGGCAGTGGCTCCACACCTTGAAGCATAGGGCACTTTAAATTAAAGTCAGCATCGTAGGGTGCATAATCTGGATCGGTGACTCAATTTCTGCCGCACGTGTGGTGGTGCATTTATATGGGTGTTTTAGCCCTTTTTCTAGCGACTGGTGTCGCTGCATACATACACATATGCAAAAATGCACATCTTTGCCAAAGGAGCAGAAAAAAGCAGCTACTTTTTAGAGTGGCTTTTCCCGGCATACAGTGCCTAGGAGGCACTTTCCTGTCGACTTTTAGGCGTGTGTCATCTAAAAGCCATGCCTCCAAGTCAGCCTGAAAGCACCTCTTTTTGCCTGTCTGCATAGCCCCTAACACACTTTCAGCCTTATAAATCCCTGTGATAGGTTGCCATAAGTTGGAAATTACTCAAAGGCACACAACAACAAAAACAAGAACAACAACATGGTAACACTTAAGGAGAGGAGCACTTCTAGGCTCTGCCCTTCCTCTTTTCTGTCACCTTTTCCCCAATACATTGGGATTCTGCTGGTCATGGCCTCCCATCTTCATAAAGGTAAACTCATGTTCATGAGAGGATTACTGTGTTAGCATTGTATTGTGTATTACTGACAGATTTTTTTTTTTAAAAAAAAAACAAACCAAATGATTTATTTGATCGGGCACTGCAGGTATAATTTGGGGACTGAATTGCTCTTTCAATTATCTTGCAAAGATATAAATGAAAAGTGCTGTGCTTAATATAAAGGGCTAGCATGGTGTAGTGGTTTGAGCATTGAACGATGAGTCTGGAGATCGAGGTTCCCTGCTCAGCCATGGAGACCCACTGGGTGACTTTAGTCAAGTCACACACTTAGGCCCAGAAAGCTCTGTGATAGGTTCACCTTCGGGTTGCCATAAGTCAGAAATGACATGAAGGCACACATCATCATCATCAACAACAATAGTGCTCATATAGCTATATCTTTAGGTATAATCTGATAGTTTCCTTTTATCTAATGTTTTCAAACTAAGTTATAATTGACAACACTGTACAGATGACAACATTATAGAGATGTTAAAGTTGTTTTGAGGGATGAAAAATGGCTGCTTCATCAAAAGATGATAAAGGATCTAAATCTCAGGCATCAGCAGATCTCTCTAATATCCTCCCTCGAAAATTATTATTATTATTAAAGTTTATTTCTAAAGCACTGTCAATGTACACAGCGCTGTACAAAGAGATAATCAAAGCATTAAAACAAATAAAAATCTGCCAAAGGCGTACAATCTAAAAATACAAAAACAATAGGTAAAATAAAAATTAATTAAAAGCAGGGAACAATTAAAAACAATTAAACAAGAAGATCCAAATTAGGTATCTTCTGATTAATTCCAGTTTTACTGACTGTAGTATGGGGTTAACAATCCATGAACCATAGTTAATGTGTCAATAGCACAATGTATTCACTGATAGGTGAATTGGTGAAATGGAAGAAATTCAATTTTGGAACAGAATCAGCACAAATGTATGGCTGGGGCATCCCCATACAATGGTCTGAATTCTATTAAGTGTCCCTGATGCGTGCAGGTAAATTTTTTCAGGTGCTGTAGGGGTTGGTATTCTCATCCTCTCCCCACAGCATTCAGCTCCTCCCCACTGTAAAGTCGCTGCAACTGCCCTATATGGCTATTTCATACTTTGCAGCAAACAGGCAACATCAGAAAGGCATCTGGCCACCCCACCATAGCCTAGCACACAGTAATGACATCAGCTTCGAGAGCCTCCAGAGTCATTAGCACTACTCACTAAGAAGCATGGAATGGCTATGTGTGGTGGCTTCAGAGGCTTTTCAGTAAATTAAGGGAAGAGCATATGGCTTAGAATAGTGTATGCCAGGGGTCGGCAACTTACGGCCCCTGGGCTGGTTCCAGCCCAGGTCGCTGGGCTTACCGGCCCAGATGGACCCCTGCCGCTGCCGTCCATTTTGGTCGCCGCGCGCGCCGCAATCACCATTTTGTTCTCCAAAATGGCGGCCACAACATGTTTGCGCATGCACAGGATTACTGCGCATGCGCAAACGCATTGCGACTGCCATTTTGGAGAACAAAATGGTGCATGCAGCACCGGCAGCGCACGCAGCGCCCAGGAGGAGTCCCGTCGCCGACGAGGCAAGCCTCCCCGGGGGGACCCTCGGCGGCGCTGGGCTTCCAGGAGGCCCGTTGCCGTCGAGGCAAGCCTCCTCGGGGGGACCCTTGGCGGCTCTGGGCTTCCAGGAGGCCCGTCGGCACCGAGGCAAGCCTCCCCACGCGCACCCTCCACCGACGCACGCCCCCCCGCACATGCAGCGGCGGTGGCCGCATGTGCGGGGGTCGTGCGCGTTGGTGGAGGGTGTGCGCACGCACATGCAAGCACGCCGCCATTCCCCCCCCTCCACCCAGCCGAGACCTGGGCTACGGGAGACCGGCCCAGGTCTCAAAAAGGTTGCCTACCCCTGGTGTATGCTGATATTTATGCTATGCTAAGTGGAAGCTGAATTGATGTGTGCACTTGTAGATGCTTTTGCTAGAGTTAACCAGGGGCCACAAACATAGCACTATGATTCCATCTCAACTGCACTCTTCCATCCTATAAGATCTTGGGATTTACAGTTTAGAATTCTCAGCCAGAGAGCTCTAGTTCCAAATTAGATATCCCAGGATTCCATAGATTGTAGCCATGGCAGCTAAAGTGGAATCATAGTGCTGCAATTGTGTAGTGTGAAAGGGACCCCACACTTGTCCACAGACATTATTTCCCAGGGGTAGTTCAGCTATAGGGCTTGATTACAACATTCTATCACAGGGAAGAACCTAATAGGAGGAGAGAACCAGTCTTCCACACAGGTGTGGGGAAATGTGTTTATAAACAGCTGTTATCCCAACTAATGGTGGTGGTATAGTCAGTAATAGTAAAAGAACAGGCACATTTTTTTTGCCATACAATAACTTTCTGGGTTTTTTGGGTAATTTTATCTGAGATTCATTATTGGAGCTTGACCATTACTGGAACATATCATGCTATCCCTGCATTTTCCAAGTTGTAAATGTCAACCCAATGTCAGAGAGAGAGGCTTGAACATTGCCTCTGTCTCTCCCTGCCTTGAAATGTTGCTGAGCCTACAGTCTCTCATAGCTGTTAGATTCTGTGAAAATTTCTGCCACTTAGATCTGCAGAAGCCATACAACCATCCTGCTGAACCATGCGCTTGTGTCCTCCTGTTGCTTAGACACACTGTGTAGTGCAGCTCTTCCTGTTTAGATACATGGAGCATTATACATAACATGAAAAGTATTCATCTATCTCTTAAAACATTGTTATTGCTATTTTAAAATATATATTTCTGCCCAAAGTCTGGAAGAGAAACAGAGGTCTAAATTTAGCAGATGCCTGCTTCTTTGACAGAAACTAAGGGATTTTCCAGACCTCTGAGGGTTCAGGGTCACTGCAGAAGGGAGAATCACACTTCCTCCTTACTCTACTGACAGAAATATTTCCATCAGAAGAACAACATGGATGGATCCTGCCAGAGATCTTAATGCTTCAGGAGCCAAATTGGAATTTCATTGCCCTTAAAAAAATACTAATAATTTAATGCCTTTTTCCTCTAAGAACAGCATCAACCAAAAAAGACACTACAAGACTGGCATCTCCAACAAAACCTCTAATTGTGTATAAACCGCACCCACTGGCCCACCCCTTTCCTGCTAACATCTGTTGTGTCGCCCATCTAGAGCAGAGCCACAGGTATGATTTTAGTTCAACAAGCATCTTAATTTCCCTTGTGATAAGCAAATTAATTTTGTTGCAACTCTTTAATGCTTATTTTTATGGAGAGATGAAATGTTGCTGAACCTGTTATTGAGGCAAAATAGGGCCCAAGCCAAGTGATTAATGTGGCACAGAGATCAGTCCCAGCTTGGCAGTTTCTCACTGGCCTGCCTTTTTGATGACCTTCTGTTCTACTACATGTGTATGAGTTCTTTTTTTAAAAAAAATATCAATATAAAAATGCTAGCCAAGGGAAACAGCAGCTGCTCACTCTCAGAAGCTCTGTCCTGTCCAGCTCATCATCATGAGCCATAAAGTGAAGGTGAATGGTCCTGCTATGTTAGGACAAAAATAAGCCACAATATTTTGTATGTGTGGGAGAGATTATGATAGAGAATAACTCATAAATGTCCCCCACTCTGAGATACATCAATTCCCAACATACTTACAGACCATTAGAGACAATAAATTTAGTGGATTTGTGTACATCCATTCCCACTTATCACTAGTAAATTTGTGAATGCTATCTTGTCCTAGGTCCCTGAATAGTTAAGTCAGTGTTGCATTTAAGCACCAACCTGGTTGCCAGTGGAAACCAGGAAATACCTATAGATGTATGAAAAAGTAGCTAAAAGATAATTAGGTTACTTTGGCCCTCCTCTACCCCTACAATATAAACCAAACAGGAGGGAAACAGTACCTCCGTGGCCAGGATTTTATTGATGTGAACCACTTTGGAAGAAAGTTATTGTCTGAAAACCAGGATAAAAATACATCAATTAATAAAGACCATGTTCCCTTCTTCCTTTAACAGCTCCTGATAAATTTGTAATTTTCTTTGAAGACAATAATCTGGATGAAGTTATTTATGAGCCTAGGTTAAAGTAGTGTTTGCCAAACAGGTAATTGCTCTCTGGAGATTGTAAGAGTAAAAACCCTACCTGTAGTTCAGGGGTGAGAGCCAGCATGGCGTATTGGTTTGAGTGTTGAACTATGACTTTGAAGACCAGAGTTTGAAACCCTGGTTGGCCATGGAAACCCACTAGGTGACCTTGGGCAAGTCATACTCTCTCAGCCTCAGAAAAAGACAAAGACAAACCCTCCCAACAAATCTTGCCAAGAAAATTCCATGATACGTTCACCTTAGGGTTGCCATAAGTTGGAAGCAACTTCAAGGCATACAACAAGCCCAGGGGTGGGGTTGTGTGCACCTCCAGATATGATTGTCATTAGCCAGCAGCCCTAGCCAGAATAGCCAGCGATGAGCGATGTTATGACTTGGAGTCTCACAACATTTGAAGGGCTGCATAATTCCAACCCTTGCTCTAATAGAAAATCTGAAAATCGTCATCATCCTCATGTGTAAGGGCTCAGAAGAGCTTTTGTGTTTCTACATGAATTACTCTCTTTTTTGGGAATAATGTAGTTGGCCTAGCAAGATACCCTGCTAACTTAATTCTCATTTTCAGAAGAGTTTCCACATTAGCCCAGTTTAATGTATCATTTTCTGCACCTTTGAAGGGAAAATATTATAGAGTTAACATATCAGGAAGTCTACATGTCCCTTGATGAAATGGAAGTAGAAATTGTTGGGCATGTTTTGTTACATTGTTCCTTTTCTTGTGATATTCACAGAGATTTTACCATGCTTATTTCCCCAAAAGTGCCTGGTAGTTCAGTTGAATTTTGTCTTTCCTCCCCTTCTCTCTGTCCAGGATGCCTAAAATACAAATATAGTGGCCAGATTCTGTGCAGTCCCTATTTCTTGACATAGTTCCTTTATAAATGGATAACTCAGTGGACTCTACAGCTCATGACAATTATAGTATCATTGTATTGTATTGTATACTTAATGCACTGTATTGCATACTTACTTTAAATATGTAACATTTTATTTATTTAAATCAGGGGTCGGCAACCTACGGCCTGCGGGCCGCACGTGGCCCACAGACCCCAGCCAACTGGCCCCCACTGACCCCCGCCACCATTGCCAAAATGGTGGGTGCAACTCGTTTGCGCATGCGCAGTACTCCTGCACATTTGCGAACGAGCCATGGCCACCATTTTGGAAAACAAAATGGCAGCCGTGGCACGTGCGGCTGTGGTGGCACAGCCAAAATGGCGCCCCGGAGGAGCCCCGTGGCGGCGCTGGGCTTCTAGGAGGCCCGTCGCTGCCAACGGAAGCCTCCTGGGGGCCCCCGCAGCGGCGCTGGGCCTCTCAGAGGCCCGTCGCTGCCGAGGGAAGCCTCCTGGGGGGCCCCGCGGTGGTGCTGGGCCTCTTGGAGGCCCTTCGCTGCTGAGGGAAGCCTCCTGGGGGGCTCCCGCGGCGGCGCTGGGCCTCTCGGAGGGAGCCCTCCTGGGGGGCCCTGCCGCCATGCGCATGCACATGCACCGTATGTGGGGGGGGGGCGCGGCAGCAGCCACCATTTTGTTTTTCAAAATGGCAGTGCACATGTGTGCACACGCAAGTGAACGCACGCGCACTGGCCCCCAGCGCCATTCCCCCCCGGCCTGTCGGCAAAAAAAGTTGCGGACCCCTGATTTAAATGTTTAAAATTTTACTTATTTATACTTGCTTTATATAAGTAACATTTTATTTATTTAAATGAGTTGATGAAATGGTGAAATTGAATGAACACAATGAATTGAATGAATTATGGAGTGATGCAATGGGCAGCCTATTTTATGACTGGAACTTTGAACTGGGATGAAGTGGCTCAAGTGATTAAGATGCTGACTCTGTTGATTGCAAGATTGGCAAGTTGGCAGTTCGAGACCCAGGTGCTGAATGATGGGGTGAGCTCCTGTCACTAGTCCCAGCTTCTGCCAACCTAGCAGTTCGAAAGCATGCAAATGCAAGTAGATAAATAGGTACCACTTCAGTGGGAAGGTAAACAGCGTTCTATGCAACTATGCTGGTGATATGATCACAGAGTAGCCCTTGGAGAACGCTGGTTCTTTGGCTTAGTAATGGAGATGAGCACTGCCCCCTATGGTCAGACACAACTTGACACTCTTGTCAATGGGGAATACCTTTACCTTTTTTATCTTTACTTTGAACTTGGAGCAGCCATTAATGGTTTAACCCACATATGATAGCTAAACTAGTTTGCCCTTGAATATGGTTTGCATTTCTGGCTTAAGGCCTAGTCTCCCATAATTGTTTATGTTTGTCCAAAGAACATGAAAGGGGAAAAAAGGGAGAGTATTGTATAATTACATGTTATGATTAGCCATCTTCAATGCAATCAAATGTTCTTAGAAGTGGTTCATACAAGTCTATGTTCCCATAAGATGTCTTCCAAGAATGCTCAGGAATGTTTATAAGCTCCAATGGGTTTACAACCCAGCTCACAATATTGAGGTGCCAATTTTGGAATCCACCAGGGGTTCCTGGAACCAAACCCCAGTAGATACCAAGGGCCCACTGTATGTATAATTATACATGTTAATATCCTATTTTAATCCTATACTTTCTTTGATGTATGAGCTGGCTCTAAGAAGATAAAAATAGTACAAGAACATCTCTCAATGCAAAGACTGTGACTGCAATTCTATATTGTGGTCTATGTTGTGTTTACAAATACTTAGCCACATAGTAGGGATGCTAAGGAACCATTTTATGGTTTGTCTACAGGGGCCAAATAAACAATTTCACCTCATATTCCCAATGGGCTATTCAGATAATGTACAGGATGTTTCAGAGTGAATCTGGGCTTTTCCAGCACCTTAGGGCTTTAATCTGAGAGGGGAAAAAAAGTGAGGATTTACTCTGAATTTGAGCAGAAAATCTGGATATGAGTGTCTCTGTGTGTATGTTTGTGTGTGTGTGGACTGTGCCTAGAGCAGCAAAAGTTTTTGGTGGATGGAACTGGATTGACCCAGCAAGCTTGGTGTACTGCCAAGGTTTTCTACTTTAGGCTATGTGCAGCCATGAGATCAGTGATGAGGAGTTAGATAGGCCCCAACTGTTGCATTTGTTTGCTCTGTTTTTACTTTTCCTCCCCAATACCCTTGATCATTCACTTGCTGACCTAATGGCAGAGCATTTTCATATATAAAACATAAATAAAATGCAATCTGTTTTTTTCCCCATCATGTATGTGCATGTGTATGTGAACATTAAAAACTCACTCACTCACGCATTGGGCAGCAAAAGGGGAAAGGAGATTGAATGGGGAGACATCTAATCAGAGTAGATCCAATAGCAATAGCAGCTTCATTTATATACCACTTCATACTGCGGATTGCAGTCTCTAAGAGGTTTACAACTGTAAACTAATTGCTCCCAGCAGGTTTGGTACTCATTTTAGTGACCTCGGAAGGATGCAAGCCTGAGTCAAACCTGAGCCCTGGCTGGTATTGAACTTGCAACCTTGTGAGTGAGTGGCTGCAGTTCAGGCATTTAACCACTGCACCACCAGGGCTCCAATAAAGTGACAGGCAAACAATAAGGACCATTGGCTGATAGGTGAATGCATGCTGGGAAGGGGAAAAGATGCAGGTTCACCAGGGAGAAATATGTGTTGGTCTCATCTTGTTGTGGCTTTAATGGGATTGCTGTGGACTCACTACAGACCTGAAAAATGCAACATGAGGCCATTTCCCCCCATCAGTATGGACACCTCAGTGAAGTGTGGTGATGCATATCAGGGCACCAGTAAAGTGTCCTGATATGCATTAGGCTTTGCCAATGTGCATTTGCACTCCTTAGCTGGTATCTCAATGCACAGTGGTCCCACATTGGTCCTGTTGAGCATTGGCCTTATCCCTTCACTGGATCCCCTCCATAGTATTGTCATGGAAGCCCCTTGTTGATTATGGTTGTTGTGAAGATACACAATTCTACCTCCCTCAGATGTTAATCCACTTATGAAGGCATAACCCCCCCTACTGAATGTTAGTCTTACGTCATTTCAGATGTTCACTCGACAAACAGTTTGGCAGGTTTTTCCTGCACTATAGAAACATTAAGAATCATGGAAGAATCCTCAAGAGCCATCAAGTCCAACTCCCTGTCATGCAAGAATACACAATGAAAGTACCCCTGACAGATAGCCATCCAGTCTCTTTTTAAAAACCTCCAAAGGAGACTCCACCACTCTCCGAGGGAGTGTGGCCCACTATCAAATAGCTCTTACTGTCAGGAAGTTCTATCTAATGGTGTGGTGGGATCTCTTTTCTTGTAGTTTGATTCCACTGCTCCTGGTCCTATTCTTTGGAGCTGCAGAAAAATAAACTTGCTCCATCTTCAGTAAGACATCCTTTCAAATGTTTAAACAGGGCTATCATATCACCTCTTAATCTTCTCTTCTCCAGGCTAAACATACCCAGCTCCCTAAACTTCTCTTCATTTCAAGACCTTTCACCATTTTGGTTGGCCTCCTCTGGACATGTTCCAGAGGAGTTTTTGTACAGAGCTAATAAAAGAAGCAGTGTGTACAGCATGGGCACCAATGAGTCTGCCATAGCACCTTATGTTAAAATCAAGTTGTCCTCATTTCATCTGAGTGTGATACCTCCTTGCTATTAGATGTGACTAGATCTTTACTCACTCTGCACCCTTTCACAAAATATAATATCCTTCCCTCTGAAGTGTGACAGATAAACAATCAGCTTGCTGAAATTTCAGCTCCCAGTGACCATTATACTAAATAAGTTCACAATTAAAACTATCAAAGAATAAATTTGCTTTTACCTGGAGACACAAGTGCTTTGGAATCTTAAAATAAAATCAGATTATATTATCTACCAGTGTTACTGGTACCTCGGGGAAAACTTTCATTTTTATGAGCAATTCTGTTGCTGCTTCAGAATTTTCTCCCTCACTTCAGAGTCCTTTTTACAATTCTTTTGCAAGTTAGTGGGAACCTCAGCACAGAAAGAGGCATAAAAGAAAAGAAACCCAATCCTGGAAATACTTTCATATTTTCATTTCTTTGAATCTGCTTTGAAATGAGGAAAGTGCCACCTTTATCTGGCATACAATGGGAGAAATCTGCCCTACCTAGAGCAGACTCATTGAAATCAACAAGTCATAACAGTGACTGCTTCCTATTGAGTGGGTCTAGACCAGGGGTAGGCAACCTAAGGCCTGGGGGCCGGATGCGGCCCCCTGAGGCCTTTGGACCGGCCCCAGGCCTGTCCTGCCGCCGCCGCCCCCACCGCCCCCCACCACGGCCACCGCCCCCCATGATATTATTGATTATTGTTGTTATTACTTGTTCTTGGGGTTTTCTTGGCAAAATCTCCACAGGGGTTTTGCCATGGCTTTTCTGGGGCTGAGAGTGTGTGCATGCATATTTTTTAATTTTTAATTTTTTTTAAAAATATTTATTTATTTATTTATTTATTTATTTTTGGTGCTTTGCCCCCCCCTCCAATTGTCTGAGGGACAGCAACCCGGCCCCCGGCTCAAAAAGATTGCCTACCCCTGGTCTAGACTAAATAGGACAAATGTTGCATTTAGCTCTATGGCAATAATATATTAGACCAAAATAAATATAAAAAGTTCAAAAATGAAGTTGCACAGCAAAGAATTACTGAATCTGTAATTGTACATAGGCTTGCCTGGGAATGAGTCCAATTGAACTCAGTGGGATGTATTTCTATGTCAGCATGCAGATGCTGGGGTTCTATTTGGATTATTTTATTTTGCTGCCAGGCCTACTGAGGTTTTCTGTAGAGGAGTCCTAATTATGGGGACACAGACTTTTACAAGGTTAGGTATATGGGTAGCCATGGATCTATCCAACACATCTTATAACCTCTGCCAATTTTCAGCTCTTTCTGAAAAAATAAATACAAATCTGTTGGAGAGCAAAGTGGATCAACAAGATGGTTTTAGTGTACGTATGAGATACAAACATGCTGTTACTGAAAGCTTGGGGACCAAAAGGAGTTGTAGCAATATTTTAAGGTGGTGGGTTTTTCTCCTTGCTGCCACCTAAAATCATCCCAGAGACTGATGGTGCTCTGAGCTAAGCATCTTGTCCTCTTTCACATTACAGTCCTGTTTGCACTGGCCAGGGTACTCCAGAGGCATCCCAGAGTATCCTGGCCTCAGATTTGCCCCGACCTCCCCATTACCTTGGCCTTCCATTCTGTTGTCGGGTGGCTGTTTGCATGTGAATCCCGTTATGCTACCTGGTGTGTCTGCCACTATGGTGCTCTACTTTGCTCTGAGGGCAAAATGAGATGCCCAGCCATGTTCCGACCTTAAATTGAGTGATGCATGGTAGTGGAGCTGGGTGGCACAGCTGGATGCATTTTAAACAGCTATCCAGTGTTGGAATTGAGTGCTCTTGATCTTTTGGGAAGATCTGGAGCAAGCAGGGACTTATTTAAATTAGGATTTAAGAGAAATATACCCCAGGTCTGGTACTGAACAAGCCAGATGTTGTCTGGCCTATTCACACCAGAACTGGGTTGTGTATCATCTGGTCTCCCTGCTAAGAGGACAGAGGGGAAACTGTTTTATTTGGCCCATGTAGACAGGGTCTGAACAATTATAGCATTATGGTTCCACTTTAACAGCCATGGTTCCATCCGATGGAATCTGTATTTGTCACTTTAGAGAGGGGTATTTCGACCTCTCTATAAAAGAGCTGTACTGCCTTACAGAACTAGAAAACCCCAGGATTCATAATTTGTAGCCATGGTAATTAAAGTGGAATCATAGTGCTATAATTGTGTAGTGTGAAAGGGCACAAAGGATGAACATTTTAAAGATGGCATGTAAACTGGTTTGGATGCATGACAATGTCGCATCTCACAGGGAATCTCTTTGAATAAGGTCAAGCCCTGCACTCCCCCCCAGAGGCCATTTAAAACTACACAATAACAACAATATGGATTTATTTTAACTGCTATGGAAATATCATATGGATTCTTGTGCTTTGTAGTTCAGGAAGAGATATTCAGAATTCTCTGCTAGAGAGGTCTATTATCTCTGACAAATCCCAGGATTCCATAGGATGCAGCCATGGCAGTTAAAATGGAACCACTATGCTATAATAGTGAAGTGTGAAAGGGCACCAGGGGTGTAGAGATGGTATCATGAATGGGTATCTTTCTAGCTATCATCCTAATTTTATACATATTTGAAGACTGGCATTTCATGCTAACCTCTGGATTTATAGGCAGGTACTTTCATAATCCTCTCTGAACATAGCAACTTTTGCTAAGTTTTACTCGGAGACTGGAAAGCTAAAACAGGACAAACACTTCCCCTGCTAAGCTTAGTTCATTCCTCTCCACCTCCTGCCCCACTTAAAATGCTGATTAAAGTAGATTTGCTCAGAATATTGAGCTCCTGTTTGCTGAACTGCTGTTATTGACAGGAACCTCGTTAACCTCATCATTCAATGGAATTAGCAATTTGTTACAGCATAATGAGAAGCTTGATTTTATGTGAACCATATAGATTGCCTCAGCTTCCCTTTTCAATTCAAGCAACCAAAGTCCCCATACCCCCTGAGCTGAAGAACATGTTTCATGCTGCACCATTCATACCAACAGGATTTTTTAATTCTGCAGAGGAAGACACTAGGCCTCAATTCTCCAGCCAAATGTATCAAGAGGACGTATAAAGCAGACAGTGGAGAAATTCCTTTTTATTCCCACCCACCTTTCACTCCTTATCCCCAGTCTAGCTGGAAGGATTTTTAGTAGCATTCTACTCTACCTAATTCTACTTTAGCTGCCTATGCCTGCCTTCAATAGGCAAGGTAAACAGCAGCTGCCTCCAGAATCCCTTACTGAGCATGTACAAACAGCAGAAGAAAAAACAGTGAGAACAGATAAGCCTTCCTCCACCATATATTAACAAAACATATCTATGTAATGTCAGATATCAAAATGGATGTCATTAGAAAAGAAATGCTTGGTAAATTAAAAATATATATATCCCTGGATGTGTTCTGGAAGATGCTCTAAGGTGGTCTCTTGTTTATTTCTGCAGGACTTATCTGAACTCCTCCCTTTTTACATATGCATATTTTTATTTTTAAATAAAAGAGTTTGCTGAAACAGGTAAACTGCTCTTTTTTGTCATGTAGGAATCTATCTTTATTAATTTCATGTTATTTCTAGCTCTGATTTCATTTTCTTCTGTCAAAGAAAAAAGTGATAAAAAATGTAGCTACTGAGTTTTGGGTAGATCTCTGACCCCTGACCACTAGACACCTGGCATAGCTTTCAGTTCACATGCAGAAGGGACATCATGCCTAGGTTGAATGCAACAAAGTAGCAAAGCTACTTTGCCCAGAGCTTCAAAAGTTAGTTTTAAAAGTAATTAGTTATTGTCACCCTTACAAGAGCCCTTAAAGTAGTAAATTGTTCTTATAATGGTAATGCTGAAAGTAACCCTTTGGCTTCTTATAATTGTTTCTCAATTACTTTACCTGTAGCTACTTTAAAAATCCAGCCTATGGGGAAAAAGAATACACTCTCATCCTGCCTACCTTGGCATTGCTTCAGAAACAACAGCAGAACACAAGGAAGGGCACAGCATAAGCCATCACACGAACCATGGGATATTCCTCCTCTACCATTTGGTGAGGCCACATCCCCCTAACTGTAAAAGTCACTAAAATTTTACTCTTACCCTACAAAAGAAGTGAACCTGCCCTTCATCATTACAGTTTTGATGTAACTTACCTCGAGGGAGCTCCAGTCCAAAAAATAACTTTTCAAAGGTCTGCATTATCTACATAATAGAAATGTCTAGTGGTGAATGGCTTCCCAATCTCATGGTCTGCACATTGGAAGTCTTCACACTGAATGAAGCCATCTATAGGGGAATAGTGTCATTATATTTATAGGAGAGATACTTGGAGGAATGTTGATTGATTGGAGCCTCATATATCCTCCTGAGAGGGGTGCCAGCATGAAGGGACATTTCAGGATTTTTTAAAGTGAGCCAACTTAATTTGTACTTCTTACATGAATAGCACAGCCAGTCATGCAAATGGGATGGAATAGGCTTATGGCAGAACATGCAGAACTCATACGGACCAGAAGTAGACTGATCTGTCCATCGATACAGCCAGTCCTGTTGCTGCCAGCATTTCTACTTCTCCTACTTTCTCTCTCTTAACTCTCCATTCGTAGCAGATTCTCCTCCTGGCTGATTATCCAATCGGCAGCCCAGAAGGCTCCAGTTTGTAATCCCTACATTGGGACCATAGCAAATTGTGCTCATCCATGGTGCCCTTTTCCGGAAGGCTTGTCAGACACTTGCCAAGAGTATGACTAGAATAGATGCTCTTTCATTATACCAAGCTCTTAATTTACACAGTTGAATTATATTCTTGGGAAAAGAGGTCAGACCTAAATCACCCCATTTCACAAGGATTGATTCAAGAAAATGAGAATGCCCAGATGCACTCAATTATGTGTGCTAAATTACTGCACTTAAGAAAAGGTGGTTATGCCCACTTTAGTTTCCTTCCATGCCTTGTGATTCATGGAGAAATTAAGACTATGAATAAAGTATACGTATCAGCTTCCATATATGGCTTGACTGCTGGAGATTTTCAGGGTACACACAGAATAAACAAGTGATTAATAAAAATTATGGCCATCTATGTTCACTTTCCCTTGATCCTCTTGCTTACACTTGAGACTGGGCTCTGCTTTGTTACATCATTTGAGAGAGACAGGTGTGTTTTCAAAGAGTAAGCAAGATAAAGAAGTCTGCACAAACTTTTCTTATCAGAAATCGAGTGGAAACAAGTGTAAAAGCAATGTGCATGCCCCAAATAGCAGCAGTTGAGAATGTAATCATGCAAGGTACTCCTCATGGTATTTGGAGGATCCATTATGAAAAGCTCCTGCAGAAAATGTTAACATCTCAATTACACATGCACAGAGTCCTAAAATCCTAACATTCAGAGCACATTTTCCCTTTAGTTTCTGAGGGCCAATATTACCTCTGGTTCCTTAGGGTTATGTGTTCTAAAACCATCTTCTATACATTTTTCTGTTGCATTTTTCAGAGGTTTCATTGGCACATGGATTTGCTAAAGAAATAACATCACTGCACAGGTGCTACTAGGAAATGTAGCCTGTAATCCTATACTCATTTACTTAAGAGTAAGGCTTTTGAAACTTGACCAGAAGAGAAAGAAGAATGAAAGAGGAGGCTCAGAACTCACCAAGAGACATAATACTCACACTTCTCTGCAATCAGTACTAGTAATGGGCAACCCTCCCTCAGCTTTATCTCTTATTTTTTCTCCTTGCAACTAAAACAAAACTAACCACATGGAGTCTCTCTCTCTCTCTCTCTCTCTTTATTTCTGTCTATCCAAGCACTGCTGATTCTGGTCTGTCAGACGATGACTGAGGTCTCCAGTTTCTGTTATAGATGTACTCCTTCCTTCCTTCCTTCCTTCCCACTCACTCTCATCTTTCAGAAGGAAGATGACATTATTTTTTAAACATTCCCAGGTAAAATGGATAACAGGTGTCTTTGAAGTGGGTCATATGTCCCTAACTGGATGCCAAACTGGATTATGAAGAAGACGGGCATTTGGGTGAGTGGGTGAATGATTTATGGAATATATATTAATGGCATGTACAATAAAAGAGGAGGAGCCTGAGTAGAATTATGAACGTAGGTGTAGTGGTATGGCTATCTGTGAATGGGGGACTGTGCATACATGTCTAAATTTGGTGTATGTGGAGCTTTGAGTTTTGGCCTGGCCTATTCTTGCATGCAAATGAGCCAACATGATTAGAACATTGGATTACAACTTTGGAGACCAGGGTTTGAATCCCTGCATGGCCAGGGAAACCTACTCAGTTACCTTAAGTGAATCACACACTCTCAGCCTAAAAGGAGGGCAAAGGCAAATTCTCTGAACATTTTTTCCTTAGAAACCCCCATGATAGTTTCACCTTAGGGCTGCTATAAGTTGGAAACTACTTGAAGGCACACAACAACAACAACAACAACAACAACAACAGTTGTATACAGCTCTCAGAATGTTATTCTTAAGGGGTTTAGACCTCAGAGTGAAAAAATGTCTCTCTGCACCCCAGCTTTAAATGAATGAATGAATGAATGAATGAATGAATTTTAATAATTGAGGAGTGATGTTGTATTTATGGAGTTGTTAATATAACATATATATAGTTTATCTTTAATACAAACATATATTGAACTTCTAATGGCTTTATCTTATGCATATTTGGAGGCCCAAGTACTAGTTCTGCTTTCCTCCTCTTCCAATCCACGTGGATAGCCTAATGTGATCTGTCATCCTATGTAACGATCCCTGTCACATTGTGACTCATGCCTATTCCCACAGAGAGGAACCCCAGAAAGCTTTTAAAAGCTATTTATTGAGTCAGCAGTAGGCAAATCCAAAATGGGTTGCACTTCTGGGAACTAAAGCAATAACAAAAAGCAAACACTCCTCCACAACTTTCTATTTGTAGAAGTCTGAAGAATGGCTGGTGGCAGAGTTGGGGTTTCTCCAGGAAAACCCACTTTGTTGTACTGCATTGGAACAGGTGCTTAGCTGAATCATTTGGCACTTGTGAAAACTGGTTCACAGATGATTTGAAAGTCATTATGGAAAACTTATGACACAACGTGGGTCAGAACTGACCTTAACAGGATCCAGAATTTATGCTGTATTGTTGTAGCTCCAGCCTTCATCCAGCTATGTATTAACTTGCCATATTGGTCATAACAAATGTTCCAAGCTACTACATATAATGCTCAGTTAAACTGTGTGTGGAATTTATGGTGAATCAGAGAAGGGGAACGCTGCTGGACTGCAACTTCCATTGATTAGCTGGTTAGATGTGTTGAATTACAATTCAGACATGCAAACTGAATCCTCCTCTGGAATCCCTTATCTCAATTGTCTGAATGTTCCATTTGTTGTTGTATGCCTTCAAGTTGTTTCCAACTTATGGTGATCCTAAGGCAAACCTATCATGGGGTTTTCTTGGCAAAATTTGTTCAGTTGCCTTTCCCTGAGAATGTGTGACTTGCCCAAGGTTACCCAGTGGGTTTCATGGATGAGCTGGGAATTGAACCCTGCTCCCCAGAGCATTGCAGTCCAATACTCAAACTGCTATGCCATGCCCCTTCAACGTAACCACCAGAGGGTTGTTGTGAGGATAAAAGGGAATGGCATATGTGGCACCTTGAGTGCCTTTGAAGGAAGTCAGGATGCAGATGTAATAATATAAACATAAGGGAATGAATGAGAAAATAAATGAGTGGCAGTCCACCCCTTTTCTTTTTTTATGTGAGTAACATTATTGACAGTCTAAAAACACAGCTTTCTTAATAATGACAACTCCCATTATCTCACAGGTAAATCTTAGAACTCTGAGAAGTGCTGGAATGAATTCTATCTCCAAATTAGATTCAGCACCTTGTACATCTCTTTTAAAGTTTGAAATAAAGCTTGGAGTAGATGCACCACCCCACTGGCATGGTAACCTTCAGTTCTCATTGACCTCAAGCATTCTGACTCCCTCTTCTTTCTCAGTGACATAGGCACCAGCACCCAGCACTTGAGATTGTTATTAGAAGAAGCGATTCTGCTTTATATAATAGGCTTTTAGTACTTCAGATTTCTCAGTTTAACAGTAACATAATCTTTGTTTCGCTATGAAGTGAAATGATAGGAACTACTCTGTCCATCCTGATTTTTCCTTACATGTCTGCAAACATGTCTGCTCCATGTGTTGGCTCAGGTGTATCAGCTTAATCTTTATTTCCTAAAAGTCACAGCCTCATAATTTGATTTATACAGTGCAACCCCCGTATCTGCAAGGGATACTTTCCCAGACTTACCATGGATGTTGGGAACCATGGATGATAGCACACCCTATTGAAATGAATGATTTCTGGCCCAACTTCTGAAAAAAACATAGAATTGCATTGGAGGACCTAGAAAATGCATAAAGACATATTTTTTCAGAAGCAGATAAGTGAAACTGTTGATACCAGTCCAAAGCATACGGGGGGGGGGGGGTATTGTACTATCCCATTAGGAGAGCACACATAGATCCAAATACTGGGAATGCAAATAGTCCCATTGAATTTCTCATGTTTGGTAATGACCAAACTGGCCAAAATGACAAATATGAAAGTTTTGTACTTTGGACACATCATGAAAAAACAAGACAAATTGGAAAAGATAATATGGAAAAGATAGTGCTTGGTAAAGTGGAAGGCAGTAAAACAAGAGGAAGACTACACTACATGTGAATTGATTCAATCAAGGAACTCAGTGCCCTGAATTTGCAAGACATGAGCAGGGCTGATGATAACTGAGGCTCATGAGACTCTTACTTATAGGATCACCATGATCAACATTCCCTTAATGGCAAATAACAGCAACAACCATGTATGGACAAACATTTGACTATTGACTCATGGCTTCTACTGTAGTTGGAACAAAGAAAAAGGATCTAGGTCTTAATGTGTAGGGCTGCAAGTCCTAATGACCCCAGAATATCCACAAATGATTACATATGTGCATGTGCCTTCAAGTTGCCTATTGATTTATGGTAACATCATGAATTTCATAGGGTTTTCTTAGGCAACAAATACTCAGAAGTGGTGTTACTAGTCCTCTGAAATAAAGCTTACAGCACCTGGTATTTGTTGGTGAGCTCTCATTCAAGTTCTAACCAGGGCAGACCCTGCTTAGCTTCTAAGATCAGAGGGGATTTGGTGCCTTTAGCATATTTAAATGTTTAATATACCTTAATTTCTTCTATTGCCACTGTCACAATTCCTCCTAAAAACTTAGTTCCCCGGTGCTTACTGGGTAGCATTGTCCCAGGTTATAGGCATGAAATAAACAGAGACCTTTTTTTGCTTAAAATTTAAAACATTTATTTAAAATATATTGTATTTACTTATTAGGATGCTCAATTTATATGGAATAAAATTGATTTTCTAATGCTATCAAATTGCTTTACTGGCTACTTGCTATTTAAAGGCACTGTTTCTTCAGGAAATTCCTATCACAACATTCTTCTTCGCTTTCCCAATAAAACTTTGTTATCTTATACCATATTCCTACCTCCATTCCAGCTTGCCCTCCTAGAATTACTCAGAGGTCTAGGCTAGGAAAACTGCTTTACATGGCTATGTGCAACCAGGTTTTCTCCATCCTAGGTAGTTTTGAAATAAAATAGAGAGAGTCTGCTGTAAAATTAGTACACAATTAGGAAGCTTAACAATGATAGAGGTACTCTATTATCCATGTTTCTATCTATATATTAATTCAGAACTGAAGACAAGAGATGAAAGAAAGAGAAAGGCATGGAAACAGGTGTTAAGATGTATGGCAAATACAAAAATATTTAAAAATAATCCACAGTTCAGTCCCCAAATCCCCATGAGGCCGGCTTAACTGTAATTACATTTTGAAATGTACTAAATTTGGAGATCTTACTTTTGTCCTTCTGCCATACTTTTATATGCAGAATTAATATGTCCTCTTAAATATTTCCTGGTGTTGCCTTGAGCATGGATTTCTCCCCCATAAACCTCAGTTGTAGCAATAAGAAGAAAAAGGTGAGGGCCTACAACAAAATCACCCTTTAATAAGTTGCTACTGCTCAGAACTCTAGCTGTCCCAGAACAGGGACCCCAAACAGTTACTGTGGACAGGAGATTTTGGAGGAAGGGGAGGAAAAATGAAACCCCTTCCCACTTCTCCTGTCTTTCTGAAACCTCTCTCTGATGTGCTAAAGGACTGTAATTTGAGGATGACATTTAGCATTGATGCTGAGCCCCCTTTTTTGGCTATATAATGGGTGACAGTGATGGTTTATAGAGACACTAGATGTTTTGGACTATAATTCCCACAGTTTCCTACATTTGTCTGTTCTGTCTGAGGTTGATGGGATTGTAGGTGGTGATATCTGAAGGGCCAAAAGTAACCCAAACCCTGCTGCATATTATAGGAAGAGAGAGGAGATGTTCTTGTTGTAAGTCCCACAGGGCACACCCCACACATGCTTTGAATGTTGAAGAACATAGCTAAATGCTTAACACACTGCCATGTTTTTAGCAACTTTTTATCAGTTTGCAGAAACACATTGCCATGTATTTGGGAATCTACTCCCCTCCTTCCATGTGCTTTCCGGAGGACACATTTCTATTATTATGTGGTACTTTGGGAAAATGAAGCAATTTTGACATTCTATTTCATCGGTTGGTTAGAAGGATACCATGGCTTTTGATACCATTGACCATGGTATCCTTTTGGGCCACCTTTCTGGGATGAGACTTGGAGACACTGTTATGCAGTGGTTCTGGTCTTTCTTGGAGGGGTGGACTCAGAAGGTGGTGTTGGGGGATGCCTGTTTGACTCCTTGGCCATTGGCCTGTGAAGTCCTTCAGGGTTCTGTTCTTTCCCCCATGTTATTCAACATCTATATGAAACCACTGGGAGAGGTCATTGTGAATTTTGGAGTGCAGTGTCACCAGTATGCAGATGACACCCAACTCTATCTCTCCTCCCCATCTGACTCCAAGGAAGCTGTTGCTGTACTGAACCAATGTCTACTGTCAGTAATGGACTGGATGAGGGCAAAAAATTGAAGCTTAATCCAGATAAGACAGAGGTGCTCCTGGCCAGTCGTAAGGCAGACGAGGGAATAGGGACATTGCCTGTGCTGGATGGGGTTACACTCCCGCTGAAATCTCAGGCTCGCAGTTTGGGTGTGCTTCTGGACTCCACTCTAAGCCTGGATGCCCAGGTTTCAGCACTTGCCAGGAGTGCATTTGCACAGCTAAAACTTGTGCGCTAGCTGCGCCCATTCCTTGAGATGCCAGATCTGGCTACAATGACACATACCTTGGTTACATCCCGCTTGGACTACTGTAATGTGCTCTATGTGGAGCTGCCCCTGGAAACTGTTTGGAAACTGCAGCAGGTGCAAAATGCTGCAGCCAGAGTGTTGACTGGGGCTGGCTGATCATATCACCCCCTTGCTGAAACAGTTACACTGGCTACCAGTCCAATTCCAGGAATAATAATAATAATAATAATAATAATAGTAAGTTTTATTTATAACCCGCCCCTCTGCTCAGCAATAGGGCGGCTTACAGCAAGTTAAAAATATACAACAGTTAAAACATTCCAACTCCCCACGCCCTCCACCCCCACCCCTAACCCTCCTACCCCTATTGTAGAATTAAAATCAAATTAGTCATCAAATATAAAACCAGTTGGCAAACATATTGTGGCAGCCAAAGAGGTAAGAACAGCGGATTACCTCCGTATGGCCGGGAGGTTATTCCGAGAAGGCCTGCCGGAAGAGATCTGTCTTTACTGCCTTTTTAAAGGCAACAAGAGTGGTAATAAGACAGGCAGGTCATTCCACAGCTTGGGAGCAGTTGCAGAAAAGGTCCTCTGGGAGGTCTGCGAGAGTCTACTCTTCATGGGCTGCAGCAGATTCCTCCCAGAGGACCGAAGTGCACGGGGGGGGGGGGGGGAATCATACATGGAGAGGCGGTCCCTAAGATAAGATGGACCCAAGCCATGTAGGGCTTTAAAGGTCAAAACCAACACCTTGTACTGTGCCCAGAAACTAATCAGCAGCCAGTGGAGGGATTTAAGCACTGGTGTTACGTGCTCCCTCCTAGATGTTCCTGTAAATCTGGCTGCCATATTTTGTACCAATTGCAGTTTCCGGGTTAGGCACAAGGGTAGCCCCATGTAGAGCGCGTTACAGTAATCCAGATGTGAGATTACCAGAGCATGCACCACAGTTTCCAGATCCCTCATGTCCAGATAAGGGCGCAGTTGGCGTATCAGCCAAAGCTGGTAACAGGCACTCCTAACCACCGCATTCACCTGACTAGTCATGTGAAGCGATGAATCTAGGAGCACCCCCCAAACTGTGAACACAGTCCTTGTAGTGTGACTCCATCCAGGACTGGAGACTGTATTCCCAGATCTGGTTTCAGGCCTGTGACTGCGAGTACCTCCGTTTTGTCTGGATTCAGCTTCAAACTGTTTTTCCTCATCCAATTCATTACCGCTCTGAGACAGTCATTAAGAGGAGAGACACCATCTGAAGTCCGCGCCGATGATCTGGTCATGGAGAGATATATCTGGGTGTCGTCAGCATACTGATGACACCGCGCTCCATGCCTCCGAATGATCTCACCCAGCGGCTTCATGTAGATATTAAATAACATCAGGGACAGGATGGCGCCCTGAGGGACGCCACAATTAAGCTCGATTTTAGATGAGCAACTGTCCCCAAGCCTCACCCTCTGGGATCTGCCTGAGAGGAAGGAACAGAACCACCGCAAAGCAGTGCCTCCAATTCCCAACTCTCTCAAGCGACCCAAGAGGATGGCATGATTTATGGTGTCAAAAGCCGCTGAGAGATCCAAGAACACCAACAGGGTCACACTACACCTGTCGAGGCCCAGGTGGAGGTCATCGGTCAGAGCGACCATGGCAGTCTCAACTCCATATCCTGTCCTGAAGCCGGTTTGAAATCAAGGTTTGAAATCAAGGAAGAATTCAAGGTGCTGGTTTTGTCCTTTAAAGCCCTAAACTGCTTGGGTCCAGACTATTTGAAGGAATGTATCTCCCTATACAGGCCAGCCCGAGTGCTGAGATCAGCAGGAGAGGGCTTTCTCTCAGTCCTACCACTTTCACAAGTGCGGTTGGTGAGGACTCGGGAGAAAGCCTTCTCCATGGCTGCTCCCAAAATGTGGAACTCCCTGCCATGGGAGGACAGGTTGCCCCCCCCCCCCCGTTTTTTTTCTGCTGGCAGCTGAAGACATTTTTATTTAGACAGGTGTTTGGTGGGTAGATTTTATTTGAGTAATCTGGTGTGCTGTTTTAATGTTTTATGATTATTATTGTTTTGAATTATGTTGTTTTTACTATGTTTTAATTGTTAGTAGTATTTAATTATTTTTTTAACTTTTCTAATCAATGTTTTAGCTGTGTCTTTTTAAATATATTGTAACCCACCTTGAATCCCACTGTGGGAGAAAGGTGGGATATAAATCCTGGAAATAAATAAATAAAATATAGAAGGATGTATAGATTAGTTCATAAGTTATTCACACTCAAAGTAGACCACTGGAAATCAATAAGGCTTAAATTAGAACTGGCAAACCACCTCTGAGTATTCTTTGCCTAAGAAAGTCCCATGAAATTCATGGAGTTACCATAAGTCAACAGCCAAGTTGAAGGCATATACACAGCTTAGGTTCCATTGATTTCTGGTGATCTAGCCTGAGTATGAATAGTTCTGAATTCAAATAATAATCTTCAATTAATAATCTACTGTTGTACTTTTTAATGGGAGGTTTGGGACAACAGCTTGTTGGATGTGACTGCTGTTTCTGCAAGGCCTCTAAATGCTTCTAAATGTTGAAGTGGGAGAAAAGAGATGCTGCCTGGTAAAGGTGGTGGGGGAGTATCAACAAAATTAAAGGTTGCATGAGCACTGGGATGAGGGAGAAACAAACCAGAGAAATAGGAAACGAATAGGGGGAAAGAAGAAAGACCAAAGAGAGGGGAAAAGAGTGGGAAGAGATCACTTGGATGGGATAGGGAAGAGATAAAAAACCTGGGTGGGTTAGGGGAGCTGAAGAGCACAGGAGGAATCCTGGGCTATATTGCTAGGTGAGTCAGTGAAAGGAGAGGAAGACCACTGGATGATGAGGGGTTAAGCAAGTGGAAGAGCACCTAGGCAGATGGGTGGGAAAGAGAAATGCAGTGGGAGTTGTGATTACGCATTTTCCAACTCACATTTGTTGTTGTTGCTGTTGTTGCTGTTGTTGTTGTGTGCCTTCAAGTGATTTCCAATTTACGGCTATCCTAAGGTGAACCTATAATGGAGTGTTCTTGATTTGTTCAGAGAGGGGTTGCTTTTGTTTTCCTCTGAGGCTGGGAGTGCATGCTTGCACAAGGTCACCAGGTAGGTTTCCATGTCTGAGCAGGGATTCGCATCCTGGTCTTCAGAGTTGTAGTCCAGCGCTCAATCACTACATAATGTTGGGTCTCTTTCCCAACCCATACAAAGCTGCATATTTCTGCCAAGTCTGTGGGTATGACTTGGTCAAACTAAGTATCATTTTTCCCCAAGCCCTAGTGGACATTTCAGTACATGTTTATTCTTTCTTATAATAAAACATTTTGTGAATTTCTGGAAGAGGATATTATAGCAATATAACAAGGCCCCCAACTCTACCAAACTGAATCTTAATTTATTGCCATAGAAATCAATTGCTAGCCAAGCTTGTTCAATGTTTCAATTTCCTGATAGCCAGTATCCTCTGGTGGCAGGATTCAATTCAAACTCTGTTCTCCACTTTGGGTCTCAGCCCTAGCTTTGGTCCAGATGGTGGAAATACTTGGAAATATAACTAGCAATAGAAGATCAGGGTTTGATCCCCCTTTGGCCATGGAAGCCCACTGAGTCACCTTGGGTGACACACATACTCTCAGGCCCAGAAAACCCCATGATAGAGTTCCCCAGGGTTACTATAAGTTGGAAACAACTTGAAAGCATACAACAACAACAACAACAACAACAACAGCCAAAAGGGTAAACAGTTTGGCTCCCCAATGCAGCTGAGTTCAAATACTTGCATTTAATATGCCTTACATCAGGGGTCCCCAAACTATGGCCTGCGGGCTGGACCCGGCCCGTTGAGGCCTTCTTACTGGCCCGTGACTGGTCCTGCCACTACCGCGGCTGCAGCCGTTTGTGTGCGCTGCCGAACACCATTTTGTCTTCCAAAATGGCATCCTGAGTCGTGCGCATGCACACACGACGCAGGGCACCATTTTGTATTCCAAAATGGCACCCGGAGTCGTGTGCATGCGCCCCGCATCACGTGCACATGCTGGCGCCCGGCGTCATGCACACATGCACACTACTCCGCCACTGTTTTGTCTTCCAAAATGGCGCCCAAGTCATGCACATGTGCGCGCATGCATGCCTCTGGGCCCCGAAGATCTGGGGGCCAGCGAACTGGCCCCAGATCAAAAAGTTACATTCTACTAAAATAGCTACATGTTCTTCAGAAGGGTTATTTTAATAAAGTAAGCAAAAAGAAGAAAACAGCCAAGGTTTACTTGCTTACTCCTTTACTTGAGCTCCCATTTATTTACTTAGGCAACAGCTTTAAATTTTAAAGGTTGGTGACTAGGTAACTCATGATAAGTCCTCTTTGCTAACAACCGATATATGAACTTTCTTCCTGTTTCCAGAGTCTGGGAAGCTTCTTTTAAAAGCAATGTGTTTCTATTGCATTGCTTCCATGTGTTTATCAAGTAATTTGTTATTGTTACTACTGTGTTGGAGAAAGTATCACATTATGACTGGCATTCTATATTGCAGCTACAGATTTATAACCTAGAATCATGGATCTGTAACTGCTCCATATTCACTTACAGATACAATTGTGCTAGTGGCACAATTGTAGATGCGCTCCCAAACTACTTTACCAGGCAACAGCCACACTGATGTGGAGATCTGTTCAACTGGCAACCAGGGTGTGGGAAGATGTCATTTCCACCCTTCTCCTGCTAGTGAGTGAGGCTATGGCAATCAGAAGCAGGACTCCCTGCCGCAACCTCACTGGTGGGACAGGGGTAGAAACATCATGCTCCTTATGTGAAGCTACTCATACTTTGGAATATTCTTCCCACTGCTATAAGACCTGCTCTGGGAAATGTCTTTCCAGACCTTTTCTCAAAAATATTTTAAGGCACATTTTGAAGACTTATGTCAAAACTTTCCAGTGTACTTTAGCTGTTTCATGGTCAATGTGTTGCTGTTGCTTTTTATTTTGTGTTTCATTATTGTTGCATGCTGCTTTGCCATATTAGACTTTAAGAAGCTTAAACATGTTTGTACATAAGAGTAAATAACAAGTAATACAGTGGACAAGTGCACTCTTTATCATTTGCATGCTGTTGCCCGCACTTCCCACAATATTTACATACACAGTGCTAGGGTAGGTACAGAAATGTGGTCTGGCCTAAGAGGCTTTTTGAATTTCACCTTTTAGCTATACTGTTAACATTCCATCTTTTTATAAAACCTGTGACCACTTGCACAACTAAGAACCTGTGACACTGAACAGCTAAGAACACCTGATGAAGTATTGATTAGTCCACAAAAGCTAATGCCACAATTAATCTTATTCTTGAAGATTCCAGAAGACTCCTTGTTATATAACTACATGTGTGCTTCAAAATCTGGTGGTAAATATTTTTGCATGTAAGTATAGAGAATATGGCAGGGATTAATAGTAGCTAAGACACAGGTCATTACAGGCATTTCAGCAAGTGAACGTAAGAACAGTTTTATATCTCTGTTCTTTCCAAAACGTGAAGTGCATAGTGCAACTTCAGCTAATCCTTAAACATACACATTTTACTCTGGCTATTTTCTTGATGGTGGATAAAATGCTGTTGAAATGTATCAGGACTAACCTCCTAGGAAAAGCAAATATGTGCACATATTCTGGTTCATGCTAATGGAAAGGCAGTCATACTGCTTTTAGCCCAGTATCAGAATTCTGTAGCAAGGTATCCCCTTGCACTCTATTAGTTCCTGGCAGTCCAGGTTTCTATTTGCATCATTAAAGGATTTCCTCTCTGCCCATCCTATAGAACAGAATGGCTCTACTCTTCATATTATCTTGGTTATAATCACCCTTCCATTTTTTTAAAAAAACCTTCTAGAGGTTAGGATCACTTATTCCACAATTTTCACCATTAGAGTGGTTATGTGCTGTATTTTACAGAGGGTAGTCCTATATTTGATGGAGTTCTTTGTTTGAATGGCTGCCAAAGTGAAATGAGTTTTAAATATGAAAAATCCTATATAGAGAGAACATAGGCCCTGAAGTTGCCCATCAACAGTGACCACATGGGGAGCAAAGAGCAGGCATAAGTATCCCTGTGTCAGTTTTTCCTATTATGGTGAGATGTATGTTTTTGTCTTTAGTCATAATAACTGGCCAGTATTCTACATTGGCTACTTAGGGCCAGTTTCCATGATGAAAATTACCCTGTGTGTAGAATGTGATTTGCCCATATGCGATTTGAATGCATTCATTCTTTTTTGGGGGGTGGGGGCAAAAATGTCCTCAAAATCCAAAGAAAGAGCTACCACACTTTTTAGAGTAATATATATGGAAGGATGTGCATTATCGAACATGTGGATGTCAGATTATTCCCATAGCAGTGCATTTTGACAGAGGGCAGGCAGATGGGAGTTTCTTTACCCCACTTCCAAAGGGAATGACCATTGAAATAGTGAAAGAGTGGGGAGGAAATATGGGTTCTTCTGGCTTAGCATCTCCCCCCTCTTTCTGTCTCCCAGTTGTTAACTCTTTCTGCCCTCATTCAACCTGATACACTGCTTTGCCTGAACAGCAAGTAGAAATAAATGTTCACTTTTTTCTATATACCCCCCCCAAAGTTATGACTGGGTGGACAGGGAGCAATGACTGTCCACTCCTACCCAGCCAGTGCCTCCAAAGGTACTTTGAGGAGCCTTCCTGGTGCCTATTATTTCCTCTCCTCTCCCCCACCACCTGAGAGAAGAGAGGTCTAATTATATTAAAGCCCTGCCTCAGTTATTCAGTATCTTAGGGATGGGGGACAAGAGAGAGAATGAGAACACCAGTGAAGGGTTTACATTGTTTTTTGTTCTGAGATAAAAAAAAATGAACACTACATTTTTGATCAAAAACATATGTAAAGCCAAGTTCATATGACACCAGTGGGAATAAGTAACAATGCAAGTGGATATGCATATGTCCTCCCCTTTGATTGAGTTGCATGTAGCTGGCAGAATACACATACATTGGAATAGGTAGGAATGCACTCAGAGAAGAGTAGGTAATTGAACGTGATGTGAAGATGCGAAAATCTACTGGCCCTTAGTTAACAAAATACCCTCTCCTGGCCCAAGCTACCCAAACCTGATGGAAACATCATTCACTTGTGCTCTTATTGCCAGAAAAAGTATACTTTACCAAGCAGCTGATGGAGAATACTGACTAATATTTCTAAATTTGCATCTGTAGATATAAATTAATTTGCACAACAATGTTACAAAAATCCAAGGTGCTGAACCTCTTCTGGGCATAGGCCTCAGTGACTTGAGAGCTCCTTTAAAGTGGACTTAAACCCAGAACAGATTAACGCCCTCACTGACATTGAAACCAGCAGCTATTCCAGGACTCCCCTTGGCTTCTTTTGGCATTTATACAGAGTGTGCAGTTTCTCTGAGCTGGATATTCTTTGCAAAGATCCTTGTGCTGTGCACACCCTAAGGGCTGATCTCTTTCTGCTGAGTAGAAACTTTAATGAAGGGAAACCACCATTAGTACTTATACTCATGTGATGGATGTCATGGTGACAGGGAGTCACTGATTGCCGTTTGAATGCTGCAGGGTATCATCCCAGATTGATTGGTAGCAGTCACAGTTCACCCCTTTCTTCATAGCCAGGTTCAGATTGTCAGGCATTTCATGAACACCTCACAAGATCAGCGTCAGCAAGTGAATTTTCTGGGTTTTTAGAAAAACAAGATATTGCTCTGAGGGGATTCACAATCTATAATAGAGGGTGAAATGCACCAGTCCCTTTCCTTGCTTCTCCTCTCTCTAATGTGAGTTTTGAATATGTGTGATTCTCAGGGACTGGCTGGTATATATGGTATGTATATGCCAGATTGGACCTTGGGAAATTACTTAAAAAAATAATTTTGTAACTCACTCCCTTAACTTGTTACAGTTGATAGTAAATATCTTTTTATTGACTTCTTAATCATTCTTACTTATGATTATACTTTATTAGAGTTTTTTAAAAGGAAACACGCCATAGGATTGATAACTGAATAGCATAGAACTAGAACAATTTTCCTCAAAATGCCCTTAAAAGTAACTAGAAAATATTACTCTTTAAACTGCTAAATGTAGCTTTGCTCCTTTTGAAAATATAACTTGATTATGCCTTTTTAAACCTCAAAGGTACCTTGTTGCAAGCAACTTCAAACTATTCCTTCTAAGCTTGGCACCAAACTGTGGTCATATTTTCTTCCTGTCACCTGCTTGCTGAACAATTGCTTCATTGGCCCTATAGATGGGACTCAGTGTTGTCTTTTGAGAGTAATTACAGATTTAACTTCAGAGTGATGACTTAATGTCCTTTGCTTCTCCTCCTCTTTCTCCTCCTTCCCTCCTCCTATTTTCAATCATTCTGTCTAGTTTCTCCCTCCCATTCTGCCTTCCCCATGGGTCTATTTTATTATGCTAAACACGTTCACTGTGTGGACATTAATCAATGGTAAATTAGAATGGAATTGACATATGCATATGACATGCACATTAATTTTAAATGTGTTTATTGTAATTAGCATCATTACAATGAATGCCAGTGGAATCAGTGAGTGATTAACCTCAGTTATGACTGGTTACAGTTTGTGGTTTTTTTTTTAAGTAAAGTTCAGTGTTAAAATTAACACATCCGAATGTCTGTACAATATTTAGGATAGTTTCTGGAGAAAATGCATAAGTATTTCAAAGCATTTTAATAAATACTGGTAACTTGCCTAGATTGACATGCTAAAAAGACAAGAGAAAAGAAAGCACCCAGACATTAGAACTATCCTCAAACAATAAGTAATGTCTCCAAAACTACAAGGATTGTTTGGGTTATAGAAGACCAACATCCCTTATCATTAGTTATTAGTATTTGAGATCCTGCTTAAGAGTTGCTGAGCATAAATTTGCACCAGTGTAAAACCTGTGGTCCTTGATCTCATTGTTGTGTGAGCAACAGTGCAAGGAGTGGTACATCCAGACACTCTCCCATTCTGTAATAGTTCATCCAGTTTATGGAAGCTCTTAGGAAGCATATTTGTGGCACTCCCAAGCTAGAACAATGTTTTAAACTGACAATACTAGCTAGATTACCACACTACACTCTTATAGTTTTATTCCACTTTAACTGCTTTGGCTGCCTCCTGTTGCATTCTCAGATTTGCAGTTTAAGGAGGGATCTTTAGAATTCTGTCAGAGAACTTTTAGGCATCACTGAACTACAAACCCCAGAATGCAACAGGAGGCAGAGAAGTAAAAGTGGAATAGCAGCATTATAACAGTGTAGTGTGGCAATGTGGTAGGTTTGAGCAATCCTGGACTGGCCACTACCCTTACACAACACAAGAAAGCACACATCCTTGTGTAATGGGATTTATACTAGTATAAATCTACAATAAAATTTTGGACAGAGCCTCCATGTTCCTTGTATATCATTTTTCTAATCTGATGCAAACATCTCCAAATTCCTGACCCAGGTTTTGGATTGATAGAAATGAAAATCCCACTGACAATCTATTTTCTTCTGATTTAAGCACAAATTCATTTCCCTTATCTTTAAAGCACTCTGTGGGCTATTATATCCCTGAAGGTCAAACTATACATTATGCAGCTCCCCCTCTACTTTTTATTTACTCCAAAATATTTGTTTCAAAGTAAATAGAAAGCAGAGGGACAGCTTAAACTAGGTAAGATGCCTTTATTTGTATTGCTAAATTGAAGATTGAATACACTTACTGTGAACTTGTTTGTTTGTATCCACTCAGAGCCCCTTCTTGATCTGTCTTGATGGTTGTAAAGTGCAGTACAATCTGAATAGGCAAGTCAACAAATAAACACCCCACTTACCTTTACCTGATGTATGGGAAACGTCAGGACATTCATAGTACTTGTATATTCAAGAGCATTTGATGTAGTTTTATATTTCTCTCTCTCTCTCTCTCTCACATACACATACACACACACATTCCATAGGTGTTTCATAGCCTAAGATACAGTTCAGCATGTTTTAGCAGAGTTCACCATTGTAAGACACATTTCATCTTTATTAGGTCTGTTGTAATGTACTTCAGTATTTCAGATACATTGCAATAATCCAGCAATTCCTCTAGCATAGTATGGATTTCAGTGTAACAGACAACATTTGTTTGAGGTCATTTAGTTGGTGGCTCATCATTTCAGGATGATAGACAGGCAGGATATAGTTGGCAAGGCAGCTGGTCCATTTCTCTTCAAGAGAAGTTTTTGATTCTTCCTATTATTGTTCATGAGGGGCCCTATATAGATCACAAGTCTTGTACTGTATATAATTCTTTTGAAATATGTATTTTATTAACAAATTAAATACATTACAATATAAAAAATGCAATGCATTACATCAAATTAAACAACATACATTAATACATATACATTAAACTGTCTTCTCCTCCATCCCCAACCTAACCCATCCACAAAACAGGACAAAAAAAAACAAAAAACAACAACTCACAAAAGCATTAAAAACTTATTGATTTGATACCTTCCAAATCCAAGAATATAAAGCTAAATGACAATTATAGTGAAGTTCTCTACAATGCGAGTATGGGAGTAGTTGTTTAAGTGTTGGACTATGACTCTGGAGACCAGGCTTCGATTCCCAGCTTGGCCATGAAACCCACTGGGTGGCCTTGGGCAAGGCCCATGCTCTCAATCTCAGGGGAAGGCAATGAGAAACCTCCTCTGAACAAATATTGCCATGAAAACACAATGATAGGTTTGTCTTAGGGTCACCACAAGTTGGAAACAATTTGAAAGCACACAACATCAACAATTATCACTATACTAATGCGATTCTCTATCTGTTGAACTCAAATCTTGTGATTCTTTTTCTAGATTCTTTTTATTTAAAGGATCTCTCTTTTTAAAATTTGAACTATTCATCTGGCTGTTTCTGGACATTATTTAATCTGATTTCTCAACATGGGCTATTCACCTAGAGTCATTTTCTCAGTATAAACAATACACTGGCAGATTTGCTGGTATTAGGAAGATTCCACAAATAGTAAACAGTACATTGTACTGTAGAGCAAACTGAACTTGTTAGCTGACTGTGATTTCCAGTAATTTGAATCCATTGGTTCATGTTCTAATCTCTGGAGTAGCAGGAAACAAGTTTTCTCCATTTTATATATTTGACCTTCACTGTATCATTAGATCCTCCAGTCCAAGAATTTTCAGCTGCCCTAAACTCACTAAATGCCTTAACATACGTTGTTCCCCCTTGCAGTATAATATTTTGGGACTCTCAGGACTCCTATGTGGTGTTATTTATGGTCCAAAACACACTGCAGAAATAATCCAGTTTGAGACTGCTTTAACTACCTTGGCTTAATGCTAGGGAATTCTAAGAATTGTAGTTTTGTGAGACCTTTAGCGTTCTCTGTCAGAGAGGTCTGGCGCCACAATAAACTACAATTCCCTGGATTCTCTAACACTGAGCCAGGGCAGTTAAAGTGGTCTCAAACTGGATTATTCCTGTAGTGGACTGAGTGTTAGACATCTCTGGAGAGCAGAGGTTTGAATCCCTGCTTGGCGATGGCAAGCCACTGTGTGACCTTAGGCAAGACACACTCTTTCAGGCTCAAAGACAAACCCTGCTCTGAGCAAATTCTGTCAAGTAAACCCCATGATAGTTTCATTTTAGGGTTGCCATAAGTCATAAATGACTGGAAGGCACACAACAAATAGTTAGAGGGAACTAGTGTTTAAAAAGGAGTTATTTCTTTTGGTTGCATATTTTGAATTTCTCTCAGTAAATACATGTTTCATACTGCTTTCTGGTTAAAAGGAAATACATATGTGGTGACTTCAAAAAAGACAGATGATTTCTTTGCCGTTGGATGTTTTGTGAGACCCACTTCTTTCACGTGCCAGGAACCACCTTGCATGCTACTGTGTGAGCTAACAGTTAGGAATACATTTTGCTTACAGCATGTGGTAGAGAAGCCAGTTTGTGAGGAAATATTATGGGCTTACTGAAGATAATGACTATTCTAATTATGGAATGGAATTTGCATGTAATGGCTGAACATCCAGACATCGATTACTAATAGCTTGTTAAATTCACAAGGGCTCTACACATTAATGGCTGTATTGAGCTGTGACAAAGAAGAGAACATTTGAATTCATTTTTATACTGTTCTCTCACCCTCATCCTGCACTTGCAAAATGCTTCAAACCTCTATCACATCAGTTCTCCACTTTTCATTTCTTCTCATTAAGCCTCATGAGGTAAAGTGAAGCTATTATTTATTACAGAAATGCAATAACTGCCTTGCTATACATGTAACCTTTATTCAGAGCCACTTGTGTGATAAGTACTATACGGAATATAGAACTGACAAGACTTCTTCCTAGGGAACTTACACAACAGAGGAACAAGAAAATGGTGAGGCAAAGCTCAGGAACTGACAATAAATGGTGGGATTGCAGAGAGAAGAAACAGACAATTTGAACATTTGTATTCCAATACAGAGGATTCCAAACAAGCAGTTATGATATGATAGACATCATGTGAGATAGTCTATGAATTGAATTAAGTCAATGCAACATCTCCATGCCACATCCAGTAATAATCTAGCATGATATGTAAGTGTCAGAGTAGACATATAGGTACATATCCTGTAAGTATCTACACATTGTTGTAGTGGAGTCAGGAGTTGTGCCAATGTACCTGCACCTAGAAAGATCAATGCCAAGGAATGGAGCTGAGAATGCCAGGAGCCTGAGCCAAAGAGCAATCCTAAAGACATCTAAGCCAGGAAATATACTGTTGCCCAAGCAATTTCATAGCGAAACAACAGCCCTTCTATAGCCTTACTGTCTCGGATGACCTGATGGTTATTCTCCTTAGACGGAGCCAGTATAGACTATTTAACTGCCCAAGAAAATGTTCCATTCCATAGTTCTGTTAGGGAAGCTGTATACAATGCTGATTCTTCCCTGCTCTAGGGAGGATCTGACCATTGGTTCATATATCCTATGAGGAGCCTCATGAGTTGTTTAGCCTAAGGAAGAGAAGGTTAAGGGATGAAATGATAGCCATGTTTAAATATTTGAAGCGATCTCATATTGAAGATAGAGTAAGCTTGTTTTCTGGTGCTCCAGAGACTAGGATGTGCAACAATGGATTCAAAGAACAGGGTAAGAGATTCCATTTAAGCATTAGAAAGAACTTCCTGACAGTAAGAGCTGTTCGACAGTACATAGGCTGGATGGCCATCTGTCAGGAGTGCTTTGATTGTGTATCCTACATGAGTCCAGGTAGACCACAAGTTGAACATGAGTCAACAGTGTGATGCAGCAGCTAAAAAGGCCAATGCAATTTTAGGCTGCATCAATAGAAGTATAGTCTCTAGATCAAGAGAAGTAATAGTGCCACTCTATTCTGCTTTGGTCAGGCCTCACCTGGAATACTGTGTCCAGTTCTGGTTACCACAATTCAAAAGGGATGTGGAGAAACTGGAGAGTGTCCAAAGGAGGGCAACTAAAATGGTGAAGGGTCTGGAAACCAAGCTCTATGAGGAATGACTTAGGGAGCTGGGGATGTTTAGCCTGGAGAAGAGAAAGTTAAGAGGCGATATGATACCCGTGTTTAAATATTTGAAGGGATGTCATATTGAGGAGGGAACAAGCTTGTTTTCTGCTGCTCCAGAGACTAGGACCTGGAACAATGGATGCAAGGTCCAGGAAAAGAGATTCCACCTCAACATTAGGAGGAACTTCCTGACAGTAAGGACTGTTCAACAGTGGAACACACTCCCTCGGAGTGTAGTGGAGTCTCCCTCTTTTGAGGTCTTTAAGCAGAGACTGGATGGCCATCTGTTGGGGATGCTTTGATTGGGAAGTTCCTGCATGGCAGGGGGGTTGGACTGGATGGCCCTTGTGGTCTCTTCCAACTCTCTGATTCTATGATTCTGTGGCACTGGGTTGGGTTAGATGGCCCTTATGGTCTCTTCCAACTCTATGATTCTATGTCATTATTATTTAAAGGCCTGGTGGCACTAAAATTTTACCTTGCTGCCAGAAAGACAGCAAGGATGGGACTATCCTGGCCTCACTGGTAAGGGAGTTCCAAAGTCTGACACAGCCACCGAGAAGGCCCTCTCCCTTGTCCCCTCCAAATGGGCTTGAGAAGGTGGTGGGACAGAGATGAGGGTCTCTCCAGATAAACTTAAATGATGTTAAATGATCCAGATGTTATCAACTTTGATTGGCAGCAGTTCTGCAGAGTTTCAGGAAGAATCTTTACTAACCCTCTCTTGATATATCTGGTATTATTTGTTGGCCTTCCATTCAAAAATTGACAAGGGGTGACCCTGATTAGCTTCCAAAAACAAACAAACAAAACAACAATAACAAAACACCAAACAAAACACCAAACCACACACACACACACACACACACACACACAACAAATCAGATAACATCAGTGTGTTCAGAAAGTGTGATGGCTAAAGGCTGTGTTCCAAGGGAACAACTGCATGCTTTTAGATGGTGTGTCTTAGACAGAAGCTGTGTACTTTTACACTACAAACTTATATTGCTTTTATTTACAATGGATTAATTATGATAGTTTCCCAACAAGGCATATTATGCATTGTAGTTTGTGAAGGTATTGAGAATTCTTCATCAGAGATCCCTAACGTTATTGAACCTTGTCTCCTAACATTTGGGTGGGGGGAGGAACTAGAGTGGATGTTGTCAAACTTTGTCTAAATGAATCTTTCTGAAACAAAACAAAACAAAAGCTGTGAGCCATCCTGTAGGGAAACTGAAAGACAATGACAAAAGAAGGGGATAAGTCAAGGAGTGTGTTTATATTTTTCATTGTGCTGAAACTGGAAGGAAGTGACAAGAGGACATTAAAATTCTGGTTTCTCTCATAGTAAATAAATACACATAAAACATGGGGTGATAGGAATCAGGGAGGAGCTTTTATCTCCCTAGTAACAGACTGTTGCTCCTTACAGAGTTCTTTTATCTGAAGAGCCCTAGGTCTAAGTTGGTACAGAAACCTAGTGGTAAAATAATAATTGTGGTGGTCTTGCAAAATAAGTAAGTAAGTAAGCAAGCAAGCAACTTGGATTACTTTATTAAAAACATAATATCCAAGATTGTATAGTGCAGCAGGAATATTCTGTTTGAAAGCAAATACACAAAGAGCACAAATGTCACAAACTGAAAGGAATCTGGCAAAGATGAACACAAGCGATGAGAAAAGGTTTGAGTAGCATGTCAAGAGAGGAAAAGCAAATGGAATCTGCTATAATTAGTTTGAAGAAAAGAGGATTAAGAGTGCATTTAATAACAATTTTCAAATATCTTAATGGTTGCTGCAAAGAAAGTACGGAATAATTGTTTCTTTGCCACTGAGACAAGAATGGATGAGAGTGGAAAGTAGTAGATCTATTAAGGAACCTGTTCCTAACTAAATTTATGTAGGAGGAGGTTCTGTTCACTTAGCACAGCATCATGTATAACAGGGTTAGGCAACCTTTCCCCTTTAAGGGCTGAGGGACTTCAGCTTCCAGAAGCCTCAGCCATGTTGGCCAATAGTCCCATGTTGGCCAATAGCTCCTGGGATTCTGGGAGCTGAAGTCCCTTGGCCCTTAAAGGGGAAAGGTTGCCTACCCCTGACTTAGACCATGCCATACCAAACTTTAAGTTGTTGTGCTGCATTATCAGTGTCATAATAGTCAGGGTTATTTATAACATTGTAGGAGATTTTAGATAACTTTGTATAGGAGAGTTGTTTTACTGTGTGCACATACACGCAATGAGAAAAACTCTCCAAAATGCCTGAGGTTTCACACACATGTACAGTCTGGCACCAGAAATGTTGCACGGTGGTCAGTAGAAAAGCCTTGTTGAGGAGGGCATTCCATAACCTCTGCTGAAAAAGTTATCTCCTTTTCTTTGTGTGGAATAAAATATCTAATGAGGCACCTAGAGAAGGGCCTCAACAGAAGAGCTTAAATTATGGGTAGATTTATGCAGTACGAGAAGAGATGCTACCTCATGTGTGTGCATCTGAGATGATTTAGGGCTTTAAAACTAAATACCAATGCCTTGAATTAGCTGTGGAAGCAAACACATAGCCCACGTAGTTCTTTTAAAATTGTCCCAGTAAACCTACACTTCACTGTACTAGACATAATTTGGCAGTCATATTTTGTACCAATTCTGAATAATTTTCAAAGGCATCTTTCTGCAGGAACCGAGGGGCTGCCTGAACATGTGTCACCACAGTAAGACTCTGTCCAGAAATGGCCACAGTTGGTGATCCAGCTCATAGTGGTGAAATGCATTTTGTTCCATGAAGACTACTTGGGTCTGTAGTGACAGAAAGAATCCTAGACTGTCAGTGAAACAATATCAATTAACAATACTTCTCTTGACTGGATAAACATCTACTGACAATGCTTGTCTTGTCGGCCTTCAGCTTCAGTTTATTGGCCATCAACCAGACAATGGTTCAGCACCTTTTCAGGTTCACTTGAGTCATACAGCACGGTGAAATAGAGCTATATGTCATCAGCATATGGGTAGCACCTCAGGGCAAAATTGCATATTCTAATTTCAGCTTCTAAAACAGGGGAAAAGAGGGAGTAAGAAGGAACCTGTGAAACTCCACATCACAATTTTCATGGGATTAAATAGAACTACTCTATTGCCATACCTCCCAGCTAGAATATACAAATTCCATCCAGAAGAATACCCAAAAGGACGTTTTGTTTTTTTTAAATAAAAAACTGCTGAGACATATAGTGAATGAGGAGGGTCACTTCTCATTCAAGAAGAAAGCATCCATCAACCAAGATGATTTCAGTGCCAAGATTGAACTGAAGCTGGATTGAAATGGATCTAGATAAACTGTTTAATCCAGGAGTGCTTGCCATTGAACTACTGCCACCTGCTCAACCACCTTGCTCCAAAATGGGTATTGTAATAAGGCAGCAACTTTCCATTAGATTTTATTCTGACCTAATTTCAGAACTATCCCTTTTATCCATATTGTGCCCAGTGCCTTAGTTGTACACAGTGCATTATTATAATAATCAATTATAATGGCTGTATTTTATATATCTCCTAGAAACAACAGCCTGCTTAATTCTGTATATGTTTTCACAAATGTTGTAAAGTGCCTCCCATTTGTAGTAGTTTTGAATATTCAGTGTGAAAGTCACTGTATGCCCATTCTTGCATTTTTTTGTGTAATTTTTCTTCTTTGTCTTTACCATCCTTGGATGTCATTTACCCAAATTATTCCTCAAATCTGATTGGTTGTGACAATTCAGTGTTGTTTTTTTTAATGACTGTCCTTTAAATCATCACGTCAATAGGTCATTGTGACATCATCAGCAAAAAAGCAAATCATGCTGCTAATCACATTAAATGACAGTGAGGGCAAAGGAGGCAGAGCATAGTGAAGATGAAAGAGAATAAGATGAGGAAATAAGCCTTAGAATTTAGGCATGAGAACATGCAAGTGTATATAAAAACAGTGGAACATTTGGAGAGGTACTTTAATATTAGTAATTAGTCTGGCTGTAAAAGAATGGTAGTTTTGAAATTAATGAATATTAGTGAATATTGAAATTAGTGAATATTTGGTGCAGTAATGATTTATCACCTTACTCTATTTTCTTGTTCTTTTTTCTGCAAAAATTATAGTTGCTTTTAATTTACAGTCCCCAGGAGCCTGATTGAGCTTGCTAAGTGGGCTAAGCTTGTTCAGTTAGGTTTGGTTACCAAAGGATGTCATGTGCTTCTGTTAATTTTTTTTTGGTTGTTTGTGTTGTCTAGTAATGTCTCTTTCAGTTCAGGTTTCAGACAAGTACAATTTCTGCAAATAAACAAAACAAGTCATATTGCTTGGGAATCCATTTGTCCATTCCCTGTCTCTCACACTCAAGCTTGTATCCAATCCTCTAGTTGCTGCAGAGCACTAAACTTTACTTGGGCATTTCACAACTGTCACACATGCCCCAGTATTCCAGGCAAAGTACTCTTCTTTCTAAAGCCAGGAATGGGCAAAATAACAGCCTTCCAGAGGTTAGACTGCAACTCCCAGCATTCCTACCATTAACTTTGCTGGTAGGGCTCATGACAGTTGCAGTCTGACAATATTTGGAGGGTTTTATTCTGCTTATCTAACTTGTAAATAAAGAAATAAGATTGCACTAGATGTGGCATGTAGGGATGTATTACAACTCTACAGCTGTGAGCAACCATGGGTTGTGATAAATGTACTGCTCTGTATGGGTCCTTTCACATCAAACAATTATAGTGCTATGATTCCATCTTGAGTACCATAGTCTCATCCTATGGAATCATACGATTTTCAGCTGAGGGAAGAGTATTTAGGATTTTCAGCCAGAGAGCTGCTCTAGTGCCCTGCCAAACTGCAAAATCAAAGATTCCGCAGGATGTTGCCATGGCATTTAAATGTAACTATTGTGCTATAACTGTATACTGTGAAAAGACCCATTTGTTGTTATTGCTGTAGGTCTTCAAGTTGTTTCTGTTTTATGACAGTCCCAAGGGGGACCTATCCCATGGCTTTCTTGGCAGGATTTTTTCCCAGAGAAGATTTTCCATTGCTTTTCTCTAAGACTGAGAGAGTGTGACTTGCCCAAGTCACTTAGTGGGTTTCCATTTCTGAATGATTTGAACCCTGATCTTCTGGAGTCCTAGTACAGCACTCAACCCATTACACTATGCTGTCTATGTAAAAGTAGCAATAAGACAGTAGAAAATAGCCTTTCTGATACAGAACTTGCCCATATTGGATAGTCAGTAGAGACCTGCGTAGGTCCTCTTAGAGCCGGGGTAGGCAACCTAAGGCCCGGGGGCCGGATGGACCCCCCCCCCTAGGCCTTTGGACCGGCCCCAGACTGGTCCTGTCGCCGCCGCCGCCACCCGCCATGATGGTATTGATTATTGTTTTTATTACTTGTTCTTGGAGTTTTCTTGGCAAAATCTCCACAGGTTTTTGCCATGGCTTTTCTGGGGCTGATAGAGTGTACATGCATATATATATATATATATATATATATATATATATATATATATGGTGCTTCGGCCCCCCCAAATGTCTGAGGGACAGCAACCTGGCCCCAGGTTCAAAAAGGTTGCCTACCCCTGTCTTAGAGGATGATCAAGTTGTTGGTCTGCTTTCTCCCTGATTCAATCTCCTCTTTTTCTGTCCTTGTATCTCATCATCCATATCCTTGCATGCTTCTTGTATTTTCTCTTTGTTTCTTTCATAAAGTAGTGTGGTCCCTTTAGCCACTACAGCAAAAGGGCATATGAAGCTTCTGTCTCATTGCCTAGCAACAGTAGTGCTGATGGTAAGATGAAGCGGCCAAAAGGAATCTCTGAAAAGAATCAGTGCCTGGGACAAAACAAGTGTTGACTTTACTAGGGGAAAAGTGGTGGCGATGATAATTTGAAACAGAGAAACAGTGAATGGGGAGGATTAAGTATCTCTTCCTGATCCCCATACTTATCCAGTCTGAAGTCCCATCATTTTAAAAAAGATGGCAATGCTGTGCCATGTGTCTCTGTGTAAAGTGTAGTTGGATCTTAGATATTTTCATTGTAAAAAGAGGGCTCTAATCCTTTGCTCTTCATGTAGCAATAGGATAAATTGGGATAGACGAAGCTGAGAGACTGCCTCCCACAGTAGTCCTTTGGCATACTTGTTCTATTTAAAAGCTTCACAGCTGTTAAATATATATAGAGAGACAAGCCTGTATAATTTATAGGAAATGTAGTTCATGGTGTTTTGTTTGTATGAAATGGAAGGTGAAATTAACTAGCCTACCAGTCATATTCTCAGTGCCTTGAAATCCTAAACTACACAGGACAGGGTCTTAATTTAATTCCATGCTCTTATAGTTCTGCATATTGTGCCAATACCAAATACCTCTTTAATTAAGAGATGCTGTACAGTGGCCAGACATTCATGTAATGAAGTTGAGCAAGCAGTCAGCAGGCTCAAAACAGATCATTAATTTGTGCCAACTCATTTTGCATTGAAATGCTTGTCATTAGCAGGGGCCCTTTGAATATTTCTACTGAAAAATCTTACCTCCTTGAGAATATTGCTTTAGAAAACTATCTTATGGATGAAGCCAAGTTCTGCTTAAAAAATTCAAACTATCTACTCACAGTGAACAACAGGCAGAACTATCTGTCTTCGATACTGTTGAGGCAACCATTCTCAAAGTATGGGCAAAAATAGGATATACTGTACTTTGAAAAAGAAATGAATGAAAAGGGTCCAGTGACTCCAAAATGCTCCCCCACAAATGAGGATGCCAGGTACCTCACTACTTTTGCAGTCTTCCCAATTGTTCTTGATAGAAGGCGATTATTTTGTCCCTACCTCATATTTATTATGCATTAAATTCATATCCTTCCTTTCTTCAATGGAGGACAAGATGGCATAAAGATTCATCTCTCTCTCATGGCAATACTGTGAAGTAGGTTAGGCTGAGAGATGGAGACTGGCACCAGTTCACCTGGTGGCTTTTATGGTGATGTATACATTTGAACTTGATGCCCTCCAGTCCAGGGTTATGCATCTGAATTAATACACATTCTATTTGCTATACCAGGTTGGCTCTAAGGTAGTTATTCATTAATCAGAGAATGAGAGTAATGTTCAGTTACTTCCCAGTATATTGTAGGTTAAGTAGCATCTTCCCCCCAATCCACTATTTGTTTCAAAAGTTTCATTTTGGAGATTAACCTCCACTATTGCCACCAAAAAGAAAATACTAGGGGCCTTTTTACACTACACAATTATAGCACTCATGATGGCATAACCAATCAGATTTGAGCATGTGCTGATGTTTTTGAATGCATGAAACCCACTTAGAGTGAAGACTTTGTTTAGACCAAAGATAGTGGTCCTGTGGATAATGCTAATCAATTTTAGATCACCCTAAACAATGACATTGCTATCTCATAGCAAGCCCTCCTTGCTAAATTAATGAAAGATGGGAGGGCAGCATTTCAAGTCTGAAGATTTCCATTAGATTAGCTGTCTCCTGTTGGCTTGGACACAACACACTTAGGGCCTTTGCAGACTGCCAGAAATAGTGCAAATTGAGTCCACTTTAACTGCCCTGGCTCAGTGCTAGGGAATCATGGAAATTGTATTTTTTTTTCTGAGACATTGAGCCTTCTCTGTCAGAGAGCTCTGGTGCCACAATAAACTACAGTTCCCATGATTCCCTAGCACTGAGTCAGGGCAGTTAAAGTGGACTCAATTTGCACTATTTCTAGGCAGTCTGCAAAGGCCCTTAGTCCTTGTATCTGAGGAAGTAGACCGCATCTATGAAAGCTCATGCTACAGATTTTTTCACACTGTAAGTCTGAAAGGTGCTGTAAAATCCCTTTGTAATAATAATATTAAAATAATTTATTGTAATAAAATTATTATTATTATTATTATTATTAGTAGTAGTAGTAGTAGTAAGATTCAGGTCAGTGTCTGTTGGATCCCTCACACATGCTCAGTGGCATCACTAGGGTTGGTGTCACCTGGTGTGGGAACTCAAGGTGCCACCCCCCCCCCCCCCATTGACCTGCTCCCATTTCACACCATACAGAATCCTTAGTAATGCTTTTTTGCACCAAAGTTACTTGGAAATCATAACTCCCATATACCAGTGAATGTAATGCTAATAGTTGTGACATAAACAACTAGCAAAATTAAAATTATACCTTCAAATTACAATATCATATGCACAACCTAAATGTATTTACATATACAGAGTGAATATGTGGTCACAATGTGTTGTTTTTAAAGAAATATTAAACAGGATAAAAAAATCAAAAAAATTCATTTTTTAAAATGATTTTAAAAATTCTGGGGCCTCTTCTTTCTCCTCCCACTGAGCTTGACCCCACTCCCACCATTTTAAAGGGAAGCGTTTTAAAGGGAAGCAGATGAATGTCACCAACTGTTTCTGCCAAAAGGTAGGTGTTTGAGGAGCAGTGGTGTCACCCCCCCCCCTTAAGGTGTTACCTGGTGCGGTCTGCACCCCCTAGCCACTGAGCATACTGTTTGTTGACACTCTCAAAGAGCCAGGATTCTTTGCAGAAGCTATGTAGACTCACCCCTTGCTCTTCTATGTGATTGACAATTTTATCCTTAATAACATATTCCGCCAATTTACTTGATATGTACATTAAGCTACCTTTTTTGCATTGTTACTTTTGCTTCACTAATGTTCTGCTTATATTTCTTTTGCACAACTTTGCATTCTTTGAAGTTAGTCTTATTTGGGCAAGGCACCTAGTTTTTGAAGTAATTTTTTTATTTCTGATAGTTTCTTTTAAATTGCTTGTTAGGTAGACTGGCAACCTCACAAACTTCATAATTCCCTTGCTGGCATGTTGTAAACATTTTTGCTGAGCTTCTCTTCATGTGGTTTTGAGTCAACCCTAAGCATCATGATTTGACCCTTTAACTTTTTCCCCCAGCTTCCTTTTTACCTGTTTTTTTTTTTTTTCATTTTAGAGAAGGTTCTTTTGAAAACAAATAGGAATCATTGTATTTCCTCACATATTATGTTTGATAGCAGTATGGTTATGTTTCCAGTTGGTTCCACCAAGCTCAGATCTTGCAGAAGGTCTCAGGCAGAACAACTTGGGGTTAAGTGCAGAGTTGCTTCTCTTCTCATCAGTTCCATGACAAGTCGTTCTAGGACAGTAATTTGGGATAACTATAAATGTTATCACTTTGTTATGACTGGAAAATTTATCTAGTGAATACAAGGGTAGTTACCAGTTATTACAACAATATCTCCTTTAGATGCTTTCCTATTTTCATTCTCCATTTCATCTCTTTTTAGATCATAACTATAGATTCTTTTCTATGCTCAGTAATAGATACATCAATTGAAGTGTGTAGTTGTAAAGGTGGTAGTCCTCTGTCATTTACTGGTGTAATGCCTTGATAGCAGGTTTTACAAGTGCTAACATTTGAAATTATAAAAGAAATGGAGCAAGCAGGATTAGTAAATGGAAAGCAAAGTAGAAAAATATTTTAAGTGAATTTAAAAAGTGACTTGGAAGCTATGTTCAATTATTTTCCAAAATATCTTAAGTCCCCATTCTGGGTCATCATGGATCAAGCTTTGATACACTGACTGTTTCATTACATATATGAGTTTGTCACGAAGTTTGCAATGAAGTGATTTGCCCCATTGAACTAAAAATGATTGGCTTTCAATTTGACATGAATAGAGTTGCTCTGTAACTGAAGTACTGTAATTATCATTAACTATCAGTCTGAAAGCTGATACAGAAGATCTGAAAGTCTCACTGTACAAAATAGTTTCAGAAAATAAGTTTCATATAGGTTACTCCATTTATTGAATAAAAATAACTTTGGAACGTTCCTGGCTTCTGGTTTTCTTTAACTGGTACATGATAACTGTTTTGCCTGTATGAGCATGGTTGATGATTCAGACATAAAACAATAACTGTAACCTTCACAAAACCTAAGGGTTGTATCACTCTTTCCTTCCCATCAAAAATGTAATCTCTGTCAACTAATCCTGAACTTCTCTGACCAAACCTGAGTCAGCAGTCATGACATTTCTGGTATGAAAAGAAAAATTCTTAGAATGCATTTGCACATTCCTGTGTCAACCACAGAGCAAAAATCTTTCCTTTCCTTATTGTTTTGTGGACTTTAAAAGACAGTTTTGCTCCTCATTGGGTTAAGATGATTGATGAATAAAAATGGCTAAGTATCTGTGTGATATGCTTTTCTGTGTAGGGGACACGGTGGCTCAGAAGTTAGGAGGCTGACTCTGTTGATTGCAAGATCGGCAGGTTGGCAGTTCGAGGCTCAAGCACTGCATGACAGAATGAGTTCCCGTCACTAGTCCCAGCTTCTGCCAACCTAGCAGATTGAAAGGATGCAAATGCAAGTAGATAAACTTCACCCAGCACGTGATGATCCACATCAATGTGCAGCACCAGTGTGACCACCTTCTCAGATGCAGGCAGTAGCTTGTGAGCTGAAGGAGCACCTCTCCCCTTCCAGAAAGAGTAAAGAGACTCTACAGACAGACGTCTCTCGGATGAGGCTTTAATTTTGGTTCCTCTATGTACAAGGCTATATACACGATCCACACCAACAACTCCCAATGACATCAACCACCGTCAACCCACACATGTGTCCAGAGGCAACTTCCTTATATACCCAGGGCTCCATGTGGCCTTCTGGCTCTGCCTCTTCCTTTGGACCCCTGTCACTCAACCATGGTGACTTGGCAGTTTTGCAGCCATTTCAGTGCTTTACAGAACTTTGTGACCATCAGCTGATGTCACTTCCTATGACACAACACCTGGTGGAAAGTGCTGTGTCATTATGGCTGCCTGTGACCCTTTCATGTCTGGTCACTTGTGTATCAACCCACATTGGACATTTTCCTTGAGACACTGTCTCCACAATAATTAGGTACCACATCTCAGTGGGAAGGTAAACAGCATTCTGCACAGTCATGCTGGCCACATGATTCACAGAGTAGTCCTTGACAATGCTGGCTCTTCGGCTTAGTAACAGAGATGAGCACCACCCCCTACAGTCAGACATGACTTGACAACCTTGTCAAAGGGGAATACCTTTACCTTTACCTTGTGCTTTTCTATGCACGGTTGCTTGATCAGCTATATTAATACAAAAGAAATGTGATTTTCCCCTTTCTCTTCTGCATATATTTATTTTATAGCATGTATGTGCTGCCTTCTCAACAAAGGCTCTTAGTGTGGCTTGGAATAAAAGATACTGATACATAAAATATAAAACCATAAATATGAAAATAAAACATAAAAACCCAGTAGATGATAAAACAAATATAATGAAACCCATAGCAGCATTTGATTTTGCACAGATTTTAAGCTCTAGAAACATCAAAAGATCTTAATAGCAGTAAAAAATATTAAGATAATAATGATTAGGTGCAGGGCAAGAAAAATGTCTTAAAGGTAAATGTAAAGGTTTTCCCTTTGACATGAATATCTAGTCATGTCCAACTCATTTTTATTACTAAACTGTAGAGCCAGCATTGTCTGCCGATTGCTCTGGTGGTCATGTGGCCAGCATGACTGCACTCAATGCTGTTACTTTCCCACCGAAGTGGTACCTACTTGCACTTTTACACGCTTTCTAACTGCTAGGTTGGCAGAAGCTGGGACTAGTGACGGGAGCTCACTCCATCATGTGGCACCTTACAACCATCAGAGTCAGTGTCTTAACTGCTTGAGACACTGCATCACTCAGACATCAAAAATCAAGAATATGTAAGTGCTGGATGAGGCTCTTTGGAGAAAATATTTTGTAAATGAGATGCCAGATTTTTGGATGCCTCCTGAAGTCTCCAGGAATTAAGCCCTGTTCCAGTCTGCGGACAAGGTCAGGAAATTCATCCTGGAGAGTGGTGTCCTCCTTAAGTCAAAACAACATGAACAATCCACTGAAACTAGCAACAGAGCACAGCAAAGCCTCTTGCCTTTGCCAGCTTATTCAAAGCATAAAAAATTTGAGTAGAAGGGTGACAGCGTAAGCACACTTTTAAAGATCAACAGTTAGTTCAGCAGCTTGGTGCAGTGTGCAGACTGGGAACAGCTCAACACTTGCCTGAATCCTCTAGGCAGCCTCTGGAATATTCTGGTTCCAAATTCCCCCCAATTTGATCCTCTTACCTGCTGTCTTCCTGCTGTGGATTTTTGCCTTGCTGCCAATGATGGGTAGCTGCCTTCCTAAGCAGTCCCCATTTGTCACTCGGCACCACTGCTAAAGTCAGAATGAGGCACCCAGCCATGCTATCAATGCTGGGTGCCTTGTTCTGACCTCAGAGTAACTCACACCTACAGGTGCAGCACCAAGAAAGGTGCAAGGACTGCAGGTGAAAAGGCGGCTGCTGTTGTTGCTGTAAAGAGAGCCAAAACCTGCAGCAAAAAGTGAATTGGGGGATGAAGCCTTTAATTGGGTGCAGGCATTGTGAAGACAGTCTGGATCTGATTTTGGGATTTGGCTCTCCATCATGAAAACAGGACACAGTGAACCTGGGGGAATTAACAAGTACATTTCTATACCACTTACTAATGTACTAAGCAGTTTACAAAGTGTAAGCTAATTAATTAATGGTAAAACATCCATGTGGACCTGGCCTGAGTGGTTTGAAGGACTTCTGTGGTTCAAGGATGACTGTGAGACCCTGCCTAGGAAAGAAAAGCAGGGTTAAGTAGTAAGCCCCCCCCCCCCCCCCCGCCCAGTTTATTATTCATCCTCTTTCCAACATCCTCTAGGCTGTGTAATCTTCTGGACTTCTCCTAATCTTCTCTGACCCAGCAGATCATTGCTGCTTTGATTGCAGAAGTAGTCCAGTTGGGTGCTTACCAAAGCATGGGTAAGTGTTGTGATTGGTATATCAATTTAAATGGTTTTTCTTGGCTGTATCCACATTGCAGAAATAAACCATTTTCACACCACTTTAAACTGCCATGGCTCCATCCTATAGAACTTTGGGATTCAAGTTTGTTGTGGCACCAGAAGGCTCTGACAGAGAAGGCTAAAAGTCTCACTAAACTACAATTTCCAGAATTCCATAGCACTGAGACATGGGAATTAAAGTGGCATCAAACTGGATTATTTCTGCAGCGTGGATGCAGCCCTTGTGACACATAAAGGTTGGCATCCTTTTGGTTAGCCCCAACAGAGTAGACCCAATCATTCAATTTTTCAAACTGAATCAACAACAAATCCCACTGATTCAATGGGTCTATGGAGCTTATCGCATGCCCTAAAGAGGCGTTTTACCTCTTCCAGCTTCAATCCTTGATCAAGGATACAGCTGGATATTATCAGACATAATTCACTGCCGATTCTGCCATGATGCCACTGACCGAATGCAGCCCTGCTTGAAGCTGTGCTCAGCTGGCACTGTTTCGGAAACAGAATTTTCTGATTTGAGAAATTGGCTGGCTGGGTGGTCCTTGTATCCGGGCTGCATTCGGCTGGCGGCACTGTGGCAGAATCAGAGGCAAATTATGTCTGATAACATCCGGCTGTATCCCTGATCAAGGATTGAAGCTGGAAGAGGTAAAATGCCTCATTACGGCACGCGATAAACTTCGCATGAATCAGGACTAACAACAGGATTTAGGGCAGCAAACAACAGGATTTAGGCAGGATTTAGGCCTCTGGCTGTGTTGCATCCAGGAGGACTTCCAAAATAGGAGCTTACAACCTTCTCTATAGTTGGGCAATTTATAGTAATGGGTAGGGGTTTTAACAAGTTCTAAAGCTTCTCCACATTTGCCACATGGCTAAGTAGTCATCTGTATTACTTATCCGTGGCTCATGATGCTTAATGCAGAATATATCACTCTGAACTACAGAGTTTTGTGGCTAGATTAATCTTTTAAGGAACAGATTGCCTACACTGCTTTTTCTCCATGACTTTCAGATTTTACAATATGAAGTGTTTATCTTTGCTGACTTAGCTGAAAGATGTAAACATTTACAGTTTTATATCATTTGTTCCATATTTTTTCTCTCTCTTCTTTCTTCAGACACTTTACTTATGATATCTGTGAACTCATGATACCTCTAAACTTGTATTAGTCTCTTTGTTGTGTGATGAGGGCAGAGCTTGAAATACTAAGGGGGGATGCAGACGGGCATCCCTGGGCCGCCCTGGGAAGCAGAGGATCGGGGCTGCTACTAGCACACACAGCGGCCCTGATTCTCCTGTTTGCCGCCTCTTAAAAGAGCAGCAAAATGCCGCTCCTATTAGAGGCAGCAAAAGGCTGCCCCAAGAGCCTCTGCGTTGCTCTTCTCTGGTTCTTCCGGCATAGTGCGTGAGGACGCTATGCATGGAGGACGTCCTGACACCACACACCGTGAGTAAGGACACGTGACATCAGGACATCTTCGGGGAGGGGTTGGGGCAGCCGGCATGCGGCAGCCCCTCCCCTCCCCTCCCCTCCCCTCCCCTCCCTTCAACACGCCTCAAAGGGCCCGTGTGCAGAGGCCCTAAGTTTGAACATCAGTTAAATAATATTAAATGTTAGAAATTGGAAAACTGATTTACTACCAAAACTTCTGATAATGAAATTGTTTAATTAGTTAGATTGCCATTTGTTAATTCATTTTTGAAATGTTAGTCTTGGGCCACACAATGTTTTTTTTAAAAAAGAAATGGCACGGAGGTTGATACTGTTAACCAATTTTATTATTGGTTTCTTCAGAGGGGCTCTTTTTGTCCTTTTACAACAGCATTCCTCCAACCTATAGGTATTTTTTTAAAACAAGGGGAATATAAATACCATAATATGACTATGGGTAGAAGGCCTTCCTGTTTTACTGAATATGACAGAGGTAGAGACACCCACCCTATTGAATTCTAATGACAGAATTTGCTACAGCCTATTTGCAACTTTAGTGTTAATTGGAAAATTTATTGAGCCTGGTGAAATGGCTAGAAAAGACTGATGTATTAATATGTCAAGAAATTAATTAGAGGCTTAATTCCAGATTCTGAAAAAGGGCACTGGAGAGTGATTGGTAGGGTCTCTTTATGAATGCTGTGGAATGTGAACCTTTTAAGAGGCTTCCTCATGTTTTCTGCCTCCCTAGAAGATCAGAAGTCTTCAGTGCTAGTATACTTTCTGGAATATATAGATGTGAATGCTATCAATGTTAGAACCAGAAAGAGCATTTTAATCTGCATCCCCTCCTCAAAGATTAGAACATTGCTATGCCTAATCAGTTAGGTTTTACATTTCACTAAGTTGGATGTTGCTCTATATTCTCAAAAGTGTGGCCAAACTGATGTTGGCTAACTACTGATTGTTTATAAACACCCATTGCCTAGGAGGTAGTCCTACTAGGTTAGTTTGTTACAGCAAACCAAACAAAGGACTTTATCACATGCAGCTTGAAAAGTGAAATTAGAGAAGAACAGTAGCATCTGCAGCTGTACCTTCTCACACAATTCTGTGTCTGGTGTATAGTCCAGCCATTGCTGGAGTGCTCCTTCTCACTGATGGATAGAAATGAAAAAAATGTCTCCCAACCACATTGCTTTTCTGTTGTTGATGCAGGTGTGATAAGTTCCTCCGAAGCAGTTCTGATATGCAGGCAGTAACGTGGAGTGAATGGGTGTGATTCTGCTCCCCGTCCCTTCACTATTCCCCCTGTGTGTGTTTTTTAAAATTCTCCCCCTTCCTTTTAAAAAATAATGGATTGCCATGACTGTGCAATTGTGCTAAAAATAAAAATAAATACAGACCAAAAGGCATGTGGGTAAGTTATAGGTTAAGGAGGTGGGACTGTGGAGGTTGGCATGCAGAAAACAGGCTGGGACAGAAGCAGCACAATGGTGATTTGAAAAAGCTGTGCAATAATGACTGTCCCCAACCCAGTATGTTTGTGTTGCCTAGATAGTGCTTTATGAACCTGGTGTGAAAAAATACAAAGAATCCTTTGCAAAGTAGTTGCATAAGGGGCATTGGTTTGCATATGCCTAGAACATTTTATTGTCTAGAACATTTTCAGATTAAGAAATAATTGCAACAATTTACAATGAAATACAACATACATCTTATTGGAGAAGAATATAGTGATCACATGACTTGTGTGCCTTTGTTTACTATCCAGGTACTAACTCTGAATGGATAAATTCAAGGTCATAGAACTCAGAAATTTATTTTTGGAGGACCACAGCTCTAAGAATGCCCCAGGAGGTATAGTCAATGGCTCTGCTGGCTGGGACATTTTGGAAATTGTAGTCCCAGCTCTGCTTCATTTTTAGGGTTCTTCATCTTGACATTTAGTTTCTCCTAAGACTGGAAACTTCATATATTTCATTTTCATGTGAGAGGATGAAGAATTCCATTTTGTTTCATAATGTGTAAGTTTTTGTGCTTTTTTGTGTAGTTCAGATTTTTTGAAATTGTGAAAAAAGATTGCATAAAAATGTGGTGCAGCAAGATTTATTTTGTGCATGAATTTCAGTACAGTTTTGTGCATAAAACCTCTTTTTGTGCAAATAACAATTATACTTTTTGAACAAAATAAAAAAATGCCAAAATTTTGTGGAAAAAAGACTCATGGTGGATGACTATTTTTTGTTAGTGGAATTTTTCAGTGTGTCAAAACCACCTTTTTCTGAAGGACAACAACATTTGTGAGTATCGTATTTTTCGCCACATAAGGCGCTCCGGCATATAAGACGCACCCAATTTTAAAGGAAGAAAATCCAGGAAAAAAGGATTCCTCCCTTTAGCCGGAGGCCGGTTGTTCAACGGGCTGGTGCTGGCACCAGCCCATTGAACTGAGGTCGCGGGGGAAGGAGGGCTCCTTCCCCCCGCAACCTCAGTCTTTGAATGGGCTGGTGCTGGGATCGAAGCGATCCCAGCGCCAGCCCATTGAAAGACTGAGGTTGCGGGGAGAAGGAGGGCTCCTTCCCCCCGCGACCTCAGTCTTTGAATGGGCTGGCGCTGGGATCGAAGCGATCCCAGCGCCAGCCCATTGAAAGACTGAGGTTGCGGGGAGAAGGAGGGCTCCTTCCCCCCGCGACCTCAGTCTTTGAATGGGCTGGCGCTGGGATCGAAGCGATCCCAGCGCCAGCCCATTGAAAGACTGAGGCCACGGGGAGAAGGAGCCCTCCTTCCCCCCGCGGCCTCAGTCTTTGAATGGGCTGGTGCTGGGATCGAAGCGATCGCAGCACCAGCCCATTGAAAGACTGAGGCCGCGGGGAGAAGGAGCCCTCCTTCCCCCCGCGGCCTCAGTCTTTCAATGGGCTGGCGCTGGGATCGAAGCGATCGCAGCGCCAGCCCATTGAAAGACTGAGGCCGCGGGGAGAAGGAGGGCTCCTTCCCCCCGCGGCCTCAGTCTTTCAATGGGCTGGAGCTGGGATCGCTTCGATCCCAGCACCAGCCCATTCAAAGACTGAGGTCGCGGGGGGAAGGAGCCCTCCTTCTCCCTGTGGCCTCGGCCCTTCGCCCTATAAGGCACACTGACTTTCCCACGCACGTTTTGGGGAAGAAAAAGTGCGTGTTATAGGGCGAAAAATACGGTATGTTTTACAACTCTGAGTTGGACTAGACAGTGCTTTGAATACCTTCAGGTAAAGAACTATCCTGTGACAGCCATCCTACCCCTAATGACAAACAAGTGGTATACATTTTTAAAACTATTTAATATAGAGGCCTCTGGAAAACATGGCTGGTCCATTTGTGTTCTTGCATGTTACAATATCAGACAACATGCTTCTCAGAGTGACAAGTATTTGGGGCCCACTCAGAACAGTCTCTGGACAAAATGAAACATCTGTTGTAATTAGAATTTTCTTGCAGAAGGGATTGGGCATCAATCATTTCATCAGTGTTGGCCAGAGCAACAAAGGACGTTATCACACGGGGTCTAAAGCAGACAGAACCCCGTCGCATCCCCATCCCATTGTGGTTCCTTTGCCCCTGTGTTCACATGACATTGCACAGAACCCCGCCCATCCCCGTCGCATCCCCATCCCCTTGCGGATCCTTTGCCCCTGTGTTCACACGACGTCACAGAGAACCCCCTCCCATCCCCCTCCCATCCCTGTCCCATTGCGGCATCATCCCTGTTCTTTTGCATGCCAGTTTCATTGGGAATTACATTTGCGCGACCAGAAGCATACCGGAATGATGCTGCTTTCGTTCATTCCGGAATGATGCTAGTTGCTAGAGACCCGCATGTGATAACGTCCAAAGACTGGCCAGTGATTCTTTTGAACAAGATCCACCGGAAAGCAGCTTTAATCATTATCATATATGCTGTTTTGAAGGTTTTGTAGGACTAATTATTATACACCAAGCCTGGCAATTTGTGCTTTTATTGACATAGATGGTGCATAAAACCCAATTTAAGGCATTTGTGGACTTTTTCAATAACATATTTATTGTTTTTAATTTTGTTCAGCTTTTTATAATGCACCAATTGGGGTGAAAATGATGTTTCTTTTCTAGTCTGAGCATATTCATATTTAACCAAATTTAATTTTGTTTATTCATTGTTTTTACTTATACAATGTTGTTTTGTGCTTTCCTGCAACTTCTATTGCCAACACTGGGACACAAGTGCCCATTACCTAAGGCAGGGGTAGGCAACCTTTTTGAGCTGGGGGCCGGGTTGCTGTCCCTCAGACAATTGGGGAGCTGAAGCACCAAAAATAAATAAATAAATAAATAAATAAAATTTAAAAAAAATTTAAAAATTTAAAAATATGCATGCACACTCTCCCAGCTCCAGAAAAGCCATGGCAAAATCCCTGTGGAGATTTTGCCAAGAAAACCCCAAGAACAAGTAATAACAACAATAATCAATATCATCATGGCGGGCGGCGGCGCCGGCGGCGGCAGGACTGACCTGGGGCCGATCCAAAGGCCTTGGGGGGCCGCATCCGGCCCCCCGGGCCTTAGGTTGCCTACCCCTGACCTAAGGTTTAGTAGAAATAGTATGTTAAACTGATGTTGTTTACAAAAGTTCCCAGAAGGAAAATGTCAGATGGTTCTAAATAACAATCATACTATGTATTCTTAAGAACTTAAAGTGCTAGCAGTCTGGATAAGAGAGAAAAACATGGTGAGTGTGCTAAACTCTTTCTAATAAATGCCCAGCACTACATAAGGAACACACTAAAGGACTACAAAGGCACTCACTGCAGTTCATCCTAAATAATATTATATAATAATTGTGTATTATACCACTATACAAGAAGAAACTAATTCAGACCATAATCTGTAGTACAGGATCACCTGTAGTACAGGAGAAGTTACTGAAAAGAGTCACAGTGCACCTCCCCGAAAGACTCCAAACAGGCCCATGAACGGTATACTCACGAACAGTATAATATTGAAAGGATCCTGGCTGCTTTAAGGCATTGTTCTTCTGGTAAGCAATCAATTCACTCCTCCATGCCACCATTCCATTCAAAGACTCACTTTTTTCTTCTTTTCTAGTCTTCCATATTAACTTTCCCCCTAGTCATTTCTATCCCAAACGTAGCTGTTCTGCTCTATAAACCTAGCTATATGACCTGGGCTTTCTCCTCCCTTATTCCTGCTCTCTTTCCAAACAAATCACTCAGATTAATTTGCCCAACAATAGAATCATAGGCTGTATTTCCTCCAGTTCTAATATTTTTTTTCTTGAGGCTCCAAGCCATCCTGTTTTCCTGAATGTGACAGAGAGAGGGGGGCACCCATTTTTATGAACTCTAACAAATTCTGTTGATCTAATTCATTAAAACTTATTTTTACTGAATGTTTAATTGGGAAATATAGGAAGTTAGGTGAAATCATTAGTAAAGACAGTTAATTAATAACTTAATTAGCTAATAGATTAATTAATTTGAACTTCCGATTTTCCCATATAGCCTTTAAAAGAGATCAAACCCAAGACATAGCTGTGTTAGTCTAGATCATTTTGCAAAGGGATCTTGTAGCATCTTTGAGACTAATTGAGAGAAAGAAGTTGGTAGCATAAGCTTTCATACACTGGACGTTTTCACACGGGGCTTTAGACGGAGGCAATCCTACCTCCGTCCGGCCCCACTCCGGCTGTTCCTGCAAATTTTTCACATGACATCGCACCAAGCACCGCCCCATCCAGCGCCATCCCTGGCGCTATCCGGCGTCCGGCCGGGGTCTTGCTGCGCGTGTTCACATGACGTCACAGCAAGCCCCGCCCCCGCCCCCGCCCCATCCAGCGCCATCCCCGGCGCTAGCCGGCTTTAGCCCCGTCTTTCTAATTCCTTTTTAAAAAAGGAATTAGAGTTGCTGCTGCCGGAAGGAATCAGGAGCCATTCCGGCGGCTGCTGTTTTCACCGCCGGAATGGCTCTTCATTGCTTCCAGGCGGCTTCCAGGCGGCTTTAGAGCCATGAGTGTGAAAACGTCCAATGTCTACTTCATCACTTGCATCTAATGAAGTAGACTTAGGGCCTTTACTGACTGACAGAAATAGTGCAGATTGAGGTCACTTTAACTGTCCTGGCTCAGTGCTAGGGAATATTACAAACAACAACCATACATTTCACTGGACAACAACTTGCTAACTTGAAAAAAAAACAAACAGTGATAGGGAAAACCTTAGTAGGTCAGGCAGCAGAAGTTCAGCAGCAAAACAAACTGATTACCATTCCATCTACAGCTTCTTGTCCCTTTACAATTCACCATTATTCTTTTTATAAAGTTGCTATAGTTCTTTTGGGCAGCCATAGTGAAGGTAGCTTTAAGAGTAATGAGTTTAGAGATGTCTGCCAGCAAATCACAAATAATGTCATGCTGCAACCAGCCTGCCCTTACTTTCAAAAGCTCACCCAGGAATTGTCCCCTAGGATTTTCATATAGAGGACAACTGAGCTGTAACTATTCTCATTTTAAAAACAAAACAAAACAACAACCATTCTTTCTCAGTTCGTCTAATCATTGCTGTTTTTTAATTTTTAATTTTTTGCTGAAATATGTAGACCTTTTGCAATATTCATGTATTTTAAGACAGCTGCATGAACAATGCCAATCCTCAGTGATATCTTTACTTTTAGTGGCTTCTTAAGGCCATGATATATTGTCTTTCTGAATTCTATGTGGTGTTTCATTGGTTGTGTTGACTGAAGTGGCTTAACTTTGAGATGTATGGAGATGTCTCATATTCTTAAATAATGCCAGTCAGCTGGTTATATGGCACTGGATTGGCAGGATGGTGTTAACTTCAGACAGCAATACCAATTGAATACAAACTGGTCCAAAAGCAGCATCGCATAGTATAGAGATGATACTTTTTGTTTGGTAAAACTTGTTTATGGTTTATTGTAGCAGATTATTCAGTGAAATTGAAAGACCCAATTTCAAGAGAAAATAATACTTCTCAACATTTGGGTACAATCTTAGCCCCCCCCCCTTTTTGTGATTATGGGTGGAAAACATGGCATGGTAACACCCATACCTGTCTATTCTGTGTAATCCAAGAAGGAAAGAAAAGCTAGTTCAAGGAATTGGTTCCTCAGACTGGCTTTGACCTTTGGATGTCATAAATATATCTGGACAAATTCACTTATCACAGTACTTTGCATATTAATTAGGATCTCAACTAAATGACAGTATCTCTAAAGTAGTCCAAGAGATGCCAGTTTATTTATTTATTTATTTTAGTTTCAAATGAGAGAATTTATATAAAATGCCATCACATAAGAAGTGGAATGGATCCTGCAGCTGTGGCTTGGCATCCTCCACTATGTTAATGTGAATGGAATTCAAATCATTCTCATTATCTAGAAAGAATACAAGCACATTAACCACAGTCCTCATGCATGATGCAATCTTTTGTGCTAGGAAAGTTGCCTGTCCCTAAAATAAACTGAAAATTTGGCTTGATCTTTCTTAATAATGTTCAACTCCTTAATAGACTACAATTATGTATTTTATCTTGCCAGTATTTAACTAGGCCCAGACAATTGGGCCTAATAAAATGGCATTTATTAATGCAGCTTTGATGACATTCAAAGAAGAGGTCCTTGTAGTGATATTAGTCGACAACTGAGTTTTCAGATTTGCAGGGTTATTCAGCTTCATTAGTGTAAAACCTAGTGCATTATTAGAAACAGGGGTTACCAGGGGTGAGACACAGAATCTGTTTTTAATGCCAGAGTTCAGCCATGGAACAAAGAATAGTACATTGGAATATTTATTTACTTTAGGACATTCATATATTTTATTCCATTTTCAACTTAATACATTGTACATGGATTTCAAACTTGTTTCCCATCAATACACTAACAAAATCTAAACCTGCTTAGATTCTGTGAATGACTGTAAGGTGTGCCTTCAATCCATCCTAGCCTTTCATGCAGAATGTATTTTCTATTCAGTGAAAATGGTCAAGGCTTAAATGCAAGAGGATATGTGTTATATACAGCTTTAAATTTCAGCCTGGTATTATTTTATTTTATTTTAAAGCAGACAACTTGCAATGCATCATATGACTGGGCCTTAAACAACTTATTCTAATGGTTTGCCTTACGACTACCTTAATGTAAATGATACCCTTTCATTTACAGAAACAAATCTGCTGCCTACAGTGCTGATCTTAAATTATAAAGCAGTATTTTTTTCCTGTCTTTTTCATCATTTTGGTGCAGTACCTCTGCTTATTAAGATACAAAAATCGCTTTGTCAGCAATACTCCCAAATGAATAAAAAGAGCAAGTAACAAACCCATTTCCTAATTAATGGCAACAAAGGAGACTATCGCATCGTGATATAAAGCATCTTACCTGAGCCGGCTTGAAATTAAAAGTGGGTGGCATCCTGATATTATTAGATGCATTTAGCTGCCAAAATTGCTGACTGGGTGCAGCCCGGTTCCATTGGAACTTGAAGGGGTGCTCCTCATGCCTCTTTTCGAAGCCGGGAGTTTTCCAGCTTGAAAAAATGGCCTCTGGAGGGTCCCTCTGAGTGGCAATGGAGCTGGGCTGCACCTGGGTGGAGACTGCAGTGGCTAAATGCATCTGATATCAGGATGCTGCTCACTTCAGTTAAAATGCTTTATATCATGATGCAATAATCTTCAAAGATTTTGATCTTTTGAAAGTTCATTAAACTCTCTACAGTAATTAGCTGTTTGTACATGATCCTATCTATTATCTATTGACAAACTAGTCCTAATTATATTCAGCATTGGACATACCTTGTTTATTCATCTAGCATTTATTTAGGTCAACCAGGAGAAATTGCTTCTGTTACAGATAACCTCTTTTGTTTTATCATGAAATTTCAAGAGTTGATATCACATTCTTAAAGTTATAAGGGAACCCATATTACTATCCTCTGCTCAAAGAGCTGTTAGAGCAGGATATATGGAAAGCGAATAGGTTAACTAAAAGCTTAAAGTTGTTCTTTATAAATAATATTTTAAAATTAGCAATTAGTAATTTCATATGTTATGTGTATAATTATTTTGAATATTGGATTTAGTGGGTAATATAATATCAACAAAGTTTTCCTCACCTATTGACCAGCAAGCATCATATGGAAGTTATAAGTACCATAAGTTCTTTGGCATTTAATTAGTTAGATTTAATATAGTCAATGTATAGGTTCAAATAGAAGACTGATATAATATATATGTACATTAGGTTTGGATAATATATTGCAGAACTTATGATGTATTTTTATTATTTCAAAAATAAAAAATAAATTAAAAGAAAAGAGCTGTTAGAGGATATCTTCTTTTTGACAGCATCCTCTGAGACTTTGTCTGGTCCAAGTCCATTTAAAGATAAAGAACTTCAAGAAGGGAGAGCAAAGGACTTGAAGATGTCCACCAGTTCTCAGCATCTGGACAACAGACTGAATGGGACCCACACATATATTGTATTTCTATTTAAAGTGTAGAAAATATTTCTGTATTTACATCATATGTATACATCAAGACATCCACAATATGTCCATCTCTATGGTCTTGAGCAGACAGGGCAAAAGGAGCAGCCAGAGACTGCTCCTGTTCCAATCGCTCTCTGTTCGGCGTGGGACCACAGTGACCAGATGCGGTGCAGAGGCTGGCCGCAGTGGTGGCCCACAACAGACTGCTTATTTGCACTCCTTTTTGCACTGGCTTTGGGCCACTAGCTTTGGGCCACAGCACAGCTTTGGCTTGATCTGGGGGCATGCATCATCTGAACATCATGCCCTCCGGATCAGCCCAAAGGTGGCACTTTTGGCCCATCTGTTTTGGGCCTCAGTCTTCTTTTATTCTCTTTTTTTGTGTTACACTCAGTTTTCTTTGACAGTGATGAAATGCTGATTCTAGATGAACCATGAATTAAAGCAGGGATGGGCTTTAGAAGGACTTGGGGGCATATTAGCTCCCCAGGAAAACATGGAGAACATCCCCTCTGAATTTCTTTCTTCTTCTTCTTCTTCTTTTTTTTGCCCCCAAGTGCTCTCAAGGGGGCATGGGGGCATTTCATCATGTTTTAAGATCCCCCTTGGGCTATTTGAGGCTGAGAAGAGGACTTTAAAAAACAGGAAGTGGGTGAAAGTCACTTCTGATTCACTTCCTGTTTCAAAAAAGGCATCTCCAGGCTTGGGGTACCATGAAGTGTCAAAATGCTCCCATGTCATACAGAGGGCATTTGAGGGTATTTTTTTAAAAATGTATTTTGGGGGGGAAAAAGATTTGTTTTTTTTAAAAAAACACCTGCCCCCCCATAGCATGTGGACCATGGACTACACTTTGTCCACCCTCAAATTAGAGGATAGTCAGGAAAGGAATCATTTTGCAATCATCCAGCTAGCTCTAGGAAACAAGATAAGGTACATACTACAGAATCAGTCCCATCCATTTTCCACAATGGCTTGTTAGGCTTTCTAAGCTGAAGTAAAAGTCTCTCCAGAAACAAATTTCTCTAGATTTAGCTTCACCTACAATATGTAGAAGTTCATCATGAGGAAGTCTTTATAGTAATTACACACAAGTTAATTTTGTTAAGATGTTATCTACAAGTGACGCTGCCTCTAATAGGAGAGGAGGAAGCCCTAAAATCAATATGTGGTTTAGATAGCAGTGCCATCATGCAATCTACTTCAGGGGCCGGCAACTTTTGTTGCCAGGGGCCGGGGAGGGGGGAGGGAAAAAGGCGCTTGGATCGGGTGGGCGCGCGCTTGTTCCCCCCCCCCCGCATGCATGCGCACGACGCCCACATTGTGAGCATGTGTGCGTGCGTGGGGGCGCCATTTTGGAACACCCAACGGCACCGTGTGCATGCGCACAACGCCGTTGGGCATTCCAAAATGGCGCCCACCGCCATGCGCATGTGTGCGCAAACACAGGTGCCATTTTGGATGCCAAAATGGCGCTCGTGCGCGGTGGCAGAAGCGGCCACGGGCCGGTCCCAAGGCCTCTGCAGGCCGCAGGTTGCTGACCCCTGATCTACTTCATTGAGTTCCATTTTAAAACTCATGAGATTTTATTTCCCCTTTCTGCAACTATTCCAAAATATTGGTTCCATTTCAGTTCTTTTTTAAAAACACACCTTCCAGTCTTTAATTGCATTTATTAGAGAATAGTCTTTATCTGTGTTCTGTCAATCTGATAGATAGTTCTTTAACACAACTAACAGTTATATTCCATATAGCAGACATTTGTGTAATGAAAACCTTTCAGATTTATTCCCCTCTTTTGTTATGCTCCATAGTAAACAGAAAAACTGTTTTGAAACCTAGGCAGCATCCATACTGCAAAAATAATCCATTTTGACAGTACTTTAACTGCTATGGCTCGATGCTATTGAATTCACAGTGATCCCATAACAACTACAATTCCCAAAATTCCATAGTATTCTGGGAACCCATTTCTGCAGTGCAGCTGCAGGCCTAATGTTAGCTATAGAGGGAAATCTTATTTCATTTGGCCCTGAGCTATATTGCCTCAGCTTTAGGAGATTTTCAGCAGAAACCTATGGGTATCTTCACACAAAATAGCAAGCCAATGTCCCCATGAACCCTCTTTTATTATGACAGCAAAATGTTGATACACAAATTTTCAATTACTTTGGCTTGCAATGGGAGCGTCTAAACAAACCACAAATTTACTCCACAATTATTTTATCATTGTGCCTGAGGAATAAATTCTTTTTACTAGTGTGTTCCCTCCAAGCAAACCAGAGGAAGAATCCAGGCTAGTGTTCTTGGCATCTTTCTCTGATTCACTGGGAGAAAATAAACCAGAAGAAGGGAAATGCCTGCTGCTCTGTGACATGGTAAATCAACCAGGAAGCGAAGCTCTGTGTTTGTTTACAAATAGAAGTGACTGGGCAGCATGCAACAGCACACTGCCCATTAGTGACTGTTTTGTGTTGGAAATGGCTGCCATTCCATCCTCCTCAATACCTTGTACTGAAAACTGAAACACACATCACTACTATATTATAAGCTTTATTGATGATAAGTTATGTGGTAGGGAGGGGTTGAGTCTATAGCAGAATAAACATTCCATTCTTTTAGCTGATAGTCTCCAGGACCCCTTCACAGCAAATGGTAGAGTTGGGTTACTGAGCAACTCATTCTACCCATTATTATAGGAACTCAGGGTGGCAAACAGCAAATTTAAACAATGCAAAAGCATTAAAACATTTTTTTAAAAAAGTTAAATTGGCTATGCGTTAGAATGTAAAATGTGTTAAAAACTCTATATAAACCTATATCCTATGGCTGATATTTCATTCCTTCATGGCTGGGCAATGAGACCCTGGAACTGGGATGCACCCTCCTTACCCAATGAGGCCAATGGGAGGTGGACTTCCAAAATTTATATATTGCAAAAATAAACAAAGGAAATTAAAATATGCAGCCATGAACCATCTCTCTTCCCAATACCTGTGCGAACTGCACAAGCAAGTTAGCAAAGGGAAAGCTTACTCTTCAAACCCATTCTCAGCTTTTGCTGAAGTCTCAGCTTTTCATTGCCAAGCTGAAGTAAAAAAATTATATGGCTGGATAATTGTTATCATTTGGCCATGTTGCTAACAAGGATTCTAAACACATCCTGCCCGGTAGCAGAGGCATGGTTCACTACAGTGGCAGTGTGGGTTTATGTGGCATCCTGGCTTTTCATGTCACACAAATGTACCCCATATATATCTACTGGGAAGGATATTCTATTGCATTCTGTGGTGCTTACTTTTAGATAAGTGGATATGATTGCAGTCCAGTTGTTTGTGTTGGGAAAATCCAAGTGATACAGACTGAGTCATGAGAACTTATATGTCTCAATCACATTAACTATATAGACTGAATTGTGTTACTAATATGAAAATGGTGCAGACCATTAGACAGTGTTTTGGAACTAGAGCAAGGAGGCTTCCTTGAAACTTCATTGTCAACATCCTTCTTTACTAGGATAGCAATGCTACAAATCGAGAAACACAAAAAGACATAGAGCAGGGAGTTTTACATGTTCAGTGACACCCTATTTCTCTTTTAGGAGTAGGGATATTCAGTTTTCCATGCCACATCAAGAAGTCCATTGGCTGTACAGTATTCTGCACAGCATAAAAACAAAACAAAACAAAAACCAGCTATAACTTTGAGCGATTATAATAAATTGATGTTGATTAATTGATTGAAAGAAGACATTCATTTCAAGATGCATATAGTGAAGTTAATGGTCATTAATACCTTTGGTGAGATGGCCACCATGATGTACACCTTTAGATCACAGTACAGAGCCTTCCCCATATAATCCTTTTTGTATGCCCTGACACTTAGGTCCTTTGGGGGAGATTTACTTCAACTGGCCGGAAAGGACATTTTCATCAGCCTCCCCTAGACTGTGAAATGACCTGCTGGGAGAGATTAAACAGCTGAACTTGCTATCTGAATTAAAAACTTGCTATTTCTTCTGGCAGGCTTACCCAGTTGATTTTAAACTATGAATTTTAAATTGGTATATTGTTAATTTTATATTGGATGATTTTAATATGTCCTATGTTTATGTGTTTTAACTTAATGGTTTTGTTTAAATGGTTTTGTGTATTTTAATCTATCACGCTTATCGCATTGTTAAATAATTTGCCTTATCTGATTCAGCTTAAAATTAAATTCGGGTGGTGTCTGGACCCTATCGCAAGGGTTTTGCCACTGAAATCACCACCCAGGACTATCCCGGGGCCACCCCTGCTCCTGGAGCCATTCTAGTGGCCATTTTCTCAAGCTGGAAAACTCCTGGATTCAAAAAGAGTGGGGATGGCCCCAGGCTGCATTTGGGCAGTGATTTCAGTGGCAAAAACCCTTGCAATACAGTCTGGATGCCAGCCAAATTTAATTATAAGCTGGTAAGGCGAGTTATTTAACAATGCAATAAGCTCCTGAGTTGTACCCAGCCTTGAGCCTTGAAGAGAGGTGGGTAAGAAATAAATTTAATCCTCCTCCTCCTCCTCTGGTACATTTCATATATGATGGTTTGCAGCTTCATTTATCGCCAGCTGCTATGGCTGTTGAATGAAGCTGGGGAAAGCTAGTGCAGAATAGTATTAATAACACCAGTTTTGCCTACTTGTTGCTGATTGCAAGGAAGAATACCAAAAGGAAATATAGCTTTTAAAAAGTTAGAATCCTATTTCATTCTATGTGTCACTAGAGATCATTCATGATGGAGAATTTGCAATTGCCTGTTGCTGTTTTTCAGCAGCATGATGCCATAGTATAAGTGAACTGAACACTAGGAGGTTTTCATACTGCACTGGGTATTTGCAAAGTAATGAATCTATCTTATCCTCAGATGTCAAAACACCAACAGTAACTTGACTGAGAAGAGTTGGCATCATGTTTATTACTATCAATAAAGTTTATTTCTTTCCATTTAAATGACAGATGTTGAAAACATGAAATTCCCTGGGAACATGGGCTAAGACTTTATTTATCCTGATCTCTGAAATAATAAACCAGGTGGAGGGGCCAGCTGAAAAATATTGTCAGAGACCAATTAAATTATAAAAAGCTTTGCAGTAAAGTTCTGTCTCACTGATGAGATTTGAGTCAGTTGCTCTCCCAGATTAATTTAGCATTGTCATCTAGAAAATATATATAAAAACCAAAGGGTTTGTAGCCTGCCCATTTTGAACAGTGCCCCTTTCAGCCAAAGGTGGATAGTCTGTGCTATGTCTGAATGAGCTTTGAATTCTGGTTAAAATCTGAAGATTAAATGATTTAATTTTAAAAATTGTTGAGAAGAGAGAATTCCAATGTATAGTTCCACTCTGAGGATTGCTACACCTGCTGTTATGATTTCTTCCAGTAAGTTCTGCAGTAGGTAAGGAAGGAACCCCACCCCAGCTCCAGAGAAAAGGCTTCTTATTTTCCTATACTTCCAGAAAAACTTTCAAATGAAAGTTAGCACCTACTACATTTATATTTTTTGCGTTTTTATTCTAATATCTATAATGCTCATGTCAAAGCTGACCCACAAATTATATTTATGTCATGAAAATATAATGTGTACATTGTTTTCTGCTATATGTTTGAGCTTGTGATGATTGCTTGTAATGGTTAACTTCCAGTTCACAATTATTTTGTCTCAATAATGGATTTTCTTGGTTAAAGAACGCTCAGACAATTTTATCTTGCCTTGTATCCTTGACAGAACTCAATGTGGCATGCATCCCATTCTCACGTGCTTTCACATCTGCTCAGTGACCACATTCATACCTGTTTAGCATCACTGCTGCATCATGTACCTTCAGACCATACCTTTGTATGGCAGTAATACAAACTGATTATATGAGAAAAATGTTATCAGAAGTTAGGAATTGTCTACTCTGATTTATCTGTTGAGGAGTCTCCACACATTTGCTGAAGAATTCTGGGCCTCTCCAAGTTCATATGAGCTGTTAGCCAGGCTTCCTTGCTTTCACCATTTGGCCTAGCTGAACGTAAAAGGGAGACATGCAACTCACTTAATGCTGGATGAATCCACACACAGATATATACTTCCTATAGTTGTGAATGGTTCAACAACTTTTAAAAATCATCCTATTTGTGTGTGAGAAAAAGTGAAACTGATGCAGCTATTTACAATACCTCTCAGAAAAGTTTCCTTTTTCGGCCCTCTTATGTTCACATATTCTTTCAGTTTGTATCAGTTATGTCAAAGTGGAAGTGGTTAGTGGTGAGAATACTCCTGTGTGATGCCCTATCATTGTGCCTGCCCCTTGTTTTTTCCAAATCATCAGGACACTGAAGCTGTGCAATGTCTTACTATCCTGATGAGAACCTTCTTATTTGAAAAAGTGCTCCTTTTCCTCAGTTTCACTTTTAAATGCTTATTTTTCAATGACTTCTAGAATTTTGAATTTTATACAGTACAATGAAATATAGGTCTGATCAGATTTAAGCTCCACTAACTTCAATGATACTTACCTCAAGCTGAAGTGTATATGTTTGTACTGTGAGACAAGGAGATTATCACATTCTATTTAAAGCTACTTATCCCCAACGGGATACAGTCGTGTTTAATTTTAAAAGCGGGTGTTATCGCACTCAGCCACAGCTGGGCAAGTGCAACCCATATGCAGCCCAGATCCCAGCCGCATGTATCTAGTGGCTTTTCAAAAATGTCAAGCTCCCAGTTTTGAAAAGCTGCAGGATAAGTGTGGTTGGGATCTGGGCTGCATACAGGTTGCACTCACCCGGCCATGCCTGAGTGCGATAACACCCGCTTTTAAAATTAAACATGACTGTATCCCATCGGGGATATGTCGCTTTAAATAGAACGCAATAATCTCTTTAGTCTTGGAATGCTTACTTGGATATAAGCCCTTCTGATTTAAGTGGGGTTAAATCATGCATGCAGTTTCAGTCTTAATCTTGGTGGTAATGTCTACTCAGAAGTGAGCTCTGCTGAGAGGAATCTAATGCACACAGAGACATATGTTTAATCCTACTTGTTTCAAAAAAGAAATTAGGTAGAAGAAAGAACAAGAAATTGGGGAGAGGACAGCCTTCAGATATATGGAGTAAATGGATCTGAAAATGTTGCCAACATGTGCCCAGGAGAAATGAGGGGAAGGAGGCATTTGGAAATGAAGCCACATGTCATAAATGTGTGGGAGAGCAAAAACAGTTATTGTGATTGATGCTACAGGGAAATACACAACACAAAAGAGGCACAAGCAGGAGCAGCCAAACTTTTGCCATTTCTTATAGCATTGACCCTTCCCACTGGTGGTGGAGACAAATTCAAACAAATTGTAAATCATTATTCTTGATGTTGATATGTGTAATGTGAAAATAGAATTTCAGTGCAAAAACACCAGCATGAAGTTAGGCATAACTGATGTAATTTCCATCTGTTTCGATTCCCTCACTGTCTGTGCCTTTGCCTTATGGAGGATGGGAGTAATGGGCAAACTGTTTTTCAGGAAAACTTGATTGTCATTCCTGAATTTCCCATGGGAAGAAGTTTCATAAGAACCTTACAGTTCTCCAGAAAACAGTTTGAAAATTGCTATATTGAAGGTATTTCAGGATGGCAAAGTGGAAAGCCTAATAAACAGTGAATCAGATCTATAGTGTTATTTGGGTCTATAGCCAATCAGGCCATTTTGGTTTGGTCTGCTGTTCTGTTTCTCAGCTTTGGACAACAAACAACTTATCTGAGTACTGTGTTTCAATCCAACCCATCCTCTGATTTCGATTCTAGCCTTGGATATCTTTCTTCTTTTTCTTCTGTTTGGCCATCTGTGCAAGAGGTACTTTATTTGCTTATCAAGTCTCATTAAGTTTTAGTTCTCGACCATAGTTCTATGTCACTGGATGTATCCCCTAATGCAGATTACCAGTAGTTTACAAACTTAACTGTTGTTGATTTTCTTATATTCTTGACAGGAACACATGCTGTATTCTTCATCTGTGTGTCATATAAAGCATATGAACCCTGCTCTTTCTTTGGTAGTTTATATGGGTAAAAATTGAATGTGCAAGGAATTAATCTACCAACATAATTGGTAGGTATACATATTATCTGTTGTGCTGTTGTATTTACTTTTCCACTATCTTCATGTAAGACATGGACACTGTAATCTTGTCATATTAAGAGATCAACAATTTCCACTCCAGTTGCTTGTGAGGAAAAATGACTAATCAATAGCAAGAGTTTTTAAAGTGAGCAGGTGCTAATTGTCACTAAATCTAATACTGTGGAATTTACACAGCACTGGACAAGGTATGCAAAGTGTGTGAAACAGATTAAGTATGTACTAAAACTGTGATTTCCAATTCAGCACCCACAGGTGCCATGACAACCCAGAGATATTAAGTGGTGCCCACAAGATTCCCAGCTCCCCTCTGTTACCTCTTCCCACAGGGTTGAGCCAAGAAGTCACTGTCATAAAATCTGGTACCATGAGCTTTTAAAAGCTTCCATGCTAGTCATAAGATCTTAGTCTGGTTGTAAAATGTATTGGCATGTTACAGTGGCCATCAAGTGATTCTTTTGAAGATAGTGAAACTTGGATTGTTAGATAGATGCAGTACTGTTGGATGGATGTACGTATGGATGGAAGTTATGAAAGAACAAAGCCCTTCATATTTCTTTACCACTTAATCACATTTCTATATATGGTGATCCTTTTTTCAGCTGTGGTACTTCTAGGGGAAATAGTAGACCTTGTACTTTCTATTCATCATCATCATTTTCATATATGAGCTTGCTCTTGGTTATTTATGGGCCGGGACTAAATTGTTGTGGCCATAAATAACCAAAAATATACTATGGGATAATCCCTTGAGTATAACAATGTAAAGCTGTGTAACTTTTGTCTTTAAAATGGAACATTTAAATTCATTTAAAATGGATTTTAAATCCCCCAATTTTCAAAATAACAATTTGTCTTCTTTTCTTTTCAGTTACTGCCCTTCTAACAATTGAGGAAAGGCTGTGCCATTGTAAAAATAACACTTTTCCTCTCTGAGCCAATTGGCAAACAAGTTTTTAGCCTTCCTTTACATTTGAAGTTGCATCATTGTTTGAAAATCCCTTTTAATATCAAAAGATCACTTATTTGCTTCCATTTCAGAACTGGCAAGGAAAATAACCATGCTTGTGTACATACAGTCTTTCATCTTCTTCCTATCCCAAACAACAATATTGTTATGCTTATACTTTAATCGTTTCCAAGGTATTTGCGAGTGAATGATGGAACTGCATGAAATATTCATGGCTCATCTTTTCTTCTACAAAAGGTTGAAAGCGTCCAAAGTTGGAAGTTCGGGCAACTTGAAGAATAGGAAAATAGTACCTGCAGCTATGCCTGAGGGGCTGCCTGTGACCTTTTTTTCAGTGGAAATAAACAAGACTGTTTCTTCATTTCTTTAATCCGTTAAATATGTTATCTAGTTATCAACTTGTATTTATGGTCTGCATTTTATCTTGTTTGTTCAGCAGCCAATGTCTGTAGATCTAAGAGTGCCACTGAATCAAATGTTTCCCTTTTTCCAATGCAGCAGTTCAGAGTTAAACTTTCATGCAGAATATCCTCATCTTCCAAAACAGTGTGTTTCCTCCAAAACCACTCCAGGTGGTGTTTTTGCATCTCAGGTGATGATCTCTTCACTTCAAATGCTTGGCTAAAAGATAATAGCAAAGATTCTACATTATGGTCTACTTTATGTGACTTTACAAATCCTTAGCTACATACGCAGACTGGCTGGGAGGAAACAATTAACTGATAGTGCTGGCAATGGCAGTCCATCACCAGCACCCAGAAAGTGTCCTTGCCTGCAGAGAAATGCATTTGTCAAGCAGTCCAATTTAGAGAAACCAAAAAGCAAGATCAACATAGCCCAAAGAAACCAGAAAATCAAAGGTCTGAGTTGCAGGAATCTGGAGACCAGCACGCTGGCCAGAAAGCAGACAGGTCTGCTTCCAGCACTAGTTCTAGGGCTGATGCCAGGTGGTTCTAATCATAGCCTGTCCTTTGCTGCTTGGCAAGTAACCTGATTGAACATGGTTAGTGTGCTCTTCTCTTCTTGTTAGGCCTGGGGCTTATAGTTTAGTAAAAGTTTGGTTGAGGTTTCAGCTGGATGATAGACCTTGTTTACTAAAAGAAGAGAATGAGTCATCCAGTTCTCTTCTTACAACTGGATGGTACAGGGAGGTGGAGAGATTGCCTCCTCCCACTGCCAACAGATAAGATGTTCGAATTCTGAAACAACTTGGCAGTTGGCATGGAAATCTCCTCCCCCCCCCCCCCCCCCGCCTGTCTCCTTGGCCATAGACTCTCTGGGGCAGATGATGTGATGCTTTTTATGAGCATTGTAGGAAAGATATATAAGTTTGCTGAAACAAAGGATCTTGCTTGCAGGGTCGCTTGTGTATGGTTCCTGTTAACTTCTTTGAAGCCAGAGTGTGCATGTTTGCTTTGTCTTTATTTTAGTTGTACAGTTGTCCCTCCTGGTTTGTGGACTTCCCATTCGCAGTCTTGAATTTCCATGGATGGGAAGCCAGGAGGGACAAAATGGCATGTGCGCCCATGGTGTGCAGTCATTATATCCAATGGGGATTGGATATTTGTGGTTTTTCCAATTTGCTAGGGGGTCTGGAATGGATCCCCCGTGAATCAGGAGGGACAACAGTACTTAGTTGTGTGTATGTATGTTTTGTCTTTGTTTCTTTTTGCTTGCTTAAGTAAACCAGCCTTTCTGAAGACCAGGACTGTGTGGTCATTTTGCCTGCTTTATATGCTGGACCCACAAGCTGTGAGTATTACACTCCCCATGCCATATTCTTGGACTTGGAGGCTGTGCTACTTCCTTAGCTGTGTCCTCTGCCCCATCAGTTGCAGGCCAGTCCTGCCTTTGTCCTTCTTCTATCTGAGGCTGCTTTTCAGCAGGGAGAGCTGACTGCGACTGCTTTGCTGGGGGACTTGCCTGAGTCGAGTTCTTCAGTGTTCTCTTCTAGGTCTAGTTCATAGCCCATGACAATGAAACTTTGTCAGTGAATTGCAAAGATGCAAATCAGGGCACTGTTAAAAGTGCTCAAATATGCATCACACACTTCTGATTTCTGATTCCTAGTCGGTGTCCAGATGTGCTTTGAGGAGTGCTTCACCATTTTGCGTTGGGCTATGCTGCATCAGCCACTCAACCATTGTGCAACAGAAGCCCATATGTAGTAATATCACAACACTCCATAAGTTAACATGGACAGTGCAAAAATCTTCAATTCTATTTCCTTCACACAGAAGTCCACTTACGAAGATGTAAATCCCATACTGAATTCCAGCCTATATTTTTTACTTTGACACACAATCTAGTATGCCACGACTGTTTGCACTACCCTCTTTGGAAGGAAATGTCTCTGAATGAAATATTGGAATGCAGTGTGCATGCTATAGCACACCTTTCCTTTTCATTGGAGAAATAACAAAACTTTCTCTGTAATTTCTGTATGAAACTGAAATGGAGATGTAAGTGTGGGACACACATATTTGCTTCAACAAAAATAATAATACATAAACATAAGTACACCTATGTACTTCTATTCTTTATTTGGAAAGGGAATAGAGCAGGAAGTGGATCTTGAACTTCCATAATTGTGACAATTTTAATTGAGGTACGATGAGCCACCAGAAGTAGAACTTGTGGTGAAGTCATTGATAGGTGCAATGCCATCTCTGTCTAACTCAATGAACACACTTCATAGATGAAACCAGAAAGAGTTTATTGGGAAGATCAGCACAGTAGCACATCCTTTGCCAGATCTGAGTTAACAAGCTAAGTTTCACTTCTATACCCCTTTTGGATTCATTTCTCTCCTCCCTTCCATATTCCTTTCCCATGGAGTACCAGACAGCTATATGATCTTAGTTCACATACAAGTGCCCCCCTCCACACAGCTGCTCACCCCCTCCTCACACACTCATGCTACAGCATGGCTAAGCAGGCCTAACTTTAACATGGCAGAGGAACCTATGAGTAGTGACTCTGGCAATAAGACTGATTGCTTGGAGAAGCCAGAGAGCTGTTTGATCTCCTTGCTCCCATATCCAGACCAATACCAAAACTGAAACAATGAGAGAAATCTTTTGACTTCACAATGAGAGAAATGTTTAACGTTTCTGTAAAGCAAGTTCAGCTGCCTAAACACCCATTGTTAACCTCAGTGAGAGAATCACACCAACAGTACATTGCCTATATACTTCTTACTGTTTTACTACTGATAACAGAAAGCTACTTTGACTTTCACATTTAGGTGAATATTTTCCCCAGAGACGAAATACCGCACAACCTTACCTTTGAGCCATCTATTCTGTCAGATTTTTTAAAAAAAGGTAACATAAATCTTGCAACAATTTTTTCTTCAACCTTTCATCTTCACTTGCCTCTCTACTTCTCCTCTTCAGAGATGGTCAAAAACTGGGACTTTAAATACTAAGGGAAGGTTTTAGTACCTCATGTCGTTTGACAAAAGTAGTAGTGTGAGACCAGGTGAGAGAGGTGTCCTTTTATGATGCAAGTCACAGTTTACTGCCTAATCAAAAGCCAATTACCAGGGACCGGCAACCTAAGGCCCAGGGGCCGGTTAAGGCCCTGGGCCCCGGACTTACTGGCCCAGGCTGTAGGTTGCCGTCATCATCACTGCCGTGCGTCGCCGCTGCCGCTGCTCGCCACCATCGAGGTGCGTTTTCGGCTGCGCTTGCTGAGGCCGCCATTTTGGAAGTCAAAATGGCGGTCGCGATGCGGTTGCGCATGGGCAGTACTCTTGCGCATGCGCAAACACATTGCGGCCGCGATTTGGACTTCCAAAACGGCGGCCGCGACATGTGTTGTGGCGGCCGCAGAAGCGGCCGCGTGCATGGGGGCGGGGCAGAGGGGTGCGCGCGCGTGCTGCCATCCCCCCCCTCGGCCCAGCCGAGACCTGGGCGACGGGAGACCGGCCCAGGTCTCAAAAAGGTTGCCTGTCCCTGCCATTAACCTTCCCTCTTCATTCTAGCTGCAAGTGCTAGAGAGAGAAATATAACAGAGAGAAATGAGAAAATAGCCAAACCCAGCTTAGGTCCTTCAACATTCATTGTAAAACCTTATGAAGAAAGGTTGAATATCAATTGATCAATCAACCAATAAAATAAAATACAGGTATAGTCCAATCAACGAGATAGATGTATCCCTGGACATCACCTTTTTTTAAAAAAGCAAAAAAGAGCAGCAGCAGAAGAAAAAGAGCAGAAGAACAAGCTTGAGGAAACATTTTATTCAAAACTAACAATATGCATGTGTGAAATGAAACCACCTGGTCAGTTAGCTTTGCATAAGTAAAGAAAAGCATTTTGAATGTTCTATAGACCAGTTGAAGTATTCTTCCAAAATGCAAGGTCTGCCTTGACTTTTTTTAAAAATCATATGGCATCTCACTGTAACAATCTAAATGAGCACAGTTCTCCAAGATTTCTGTTCAGGGACTCTGGATTAATAATTGAAAATCTCCACACAAAGGGTTAAAGGGTCCTACTGAGTTGGTTGGAGGATTTGGGAATCCTTACAACCACTCCCTGTCTTTCTCTGTGTCTCTTTCCATGGGCAGAGTTAACCCACACCTAGCGCTATTGTGCAAAGTACAACCAGAGCTTCATCCCAGGCAAGCTGCTTGCTTGACCTTGCAAGGAGGGAGGAATCTAGTGATGGTTACAGCTATAGGCATTTCAAGATTTGGTGGGGATCCCAAGTTTCATGAGCCTAGATGCAATATATTAATTCCAGTAAACCTTGGTTAGCAACCTAAGGAGTTAAGTATCTTGTCTGATCTGTTGCTGTAGATAGGGAGCTGATTTCCAACTACAGTATCAAGTTTGGTAAGTGGAATCACTTGGGCTTGCACTGCTGGGAGACCTTTCACTTCTACTGAATGGGAATGAGTCTACATCTAGACATGTGTGCCCAAAAGCCTTCATAAAAAGAAAAGTAACTCTCAGAGGTTTCATTAACTGAGGTATGCCTGAAAATAAAAGTTTCTGAGATAAACAGAAGCTAATAGCATAATTTGGGGCAGCTATCTAATGGTGGGTTCTCCTGTTCAACTACCCATTCTCCTATATAAAAAACAGGGACATAAAATAGGAAAAAGGGTAGGATACTTCCAGTATGACTTTGCTTCTAGTAGTTGAACACCCATTTTTGGAACTGCAGGAGTTTGCAAATATTCCATCTGCATACACACGACCAGCATTTCTGGCACAGTATTGTGCTACCTTTGTCATTAATCTCTGCCACTATGATCGATTCTCTCTCTCTCTGTGTTTCTGCTCTGTAGTAGTGTCCCTGCCTCACCCTGGCCTTTCTTGTTTTCATACCATGCTTGCTACAGAGATGACATTTTGCAGAATCTGGGTGAGAAATGTTTGGGAAAAGGTAGCTTTCTCTTGGTAACATAGAATCATTCATCTTGAACACAATTCTGTGTCATGTGTATAAAAGTTCTTCTCTGCTTCTCTGTAAACACATGAAATACAAGAGGGAAGGATAGCACAGGGTTTGCCCTACCAGTTTGTAGAGTGAGACAATTGTACCAGGCATTGGTGGTGGTGGTGGTGGTGAAAGGGCAGCAGATTGCTGTTTTAATTTGTTAATGTGCTTTCTTTCTTTTAAAACTTGTTGGCTTTGGGTACCATGCATGTTGATTAGGGTACCACTTGTTATTCTGCTGCAGGCAGCAAATGTCTTAGGCCACCCTTGGATAAAAAAGGTGAACAACTGTGGTTCTACAACAAGTAGCACTAAATAGAATTTTTTTAAAAGAAGATATCTAGGCTACACTCATATGGATATCACTTATACACAACTCTGTGTTGTATGGTGGGGAAGTAAACCTCAGAAACTATGTGCAGGACTTTAGCCTTAAAACTAGCCTTCATACATGTGGAGGTTATGCAAGGATTTGAAAGCAGGCCAAACTGAATTGATTCAGTATGTTCTGCTCAGGTCTGAAACAGACAGGCCAAATAGAGTGGCTTCTGGCCACTTTGGGAGTGTGGCATGCAGAAGACACATGTGCCCAACATGGCTAGAAGCCAATCTGAGGCTGGCTAAGGACTGGGGAAGTGGCTGGCTTTAGGACTGTGGCACCCAGTCACCATGGTCGCAGGCCAATTGGGGGCAGATCACACCTGGAGTAGCCAGAGGCCACTCCAAGCCACCTGTCTGCTTCACCACAAAGCTACTGTTCATTCTGTTTTGGTAGTGCACATCACAAGAGAGGATCAGCCAAGAGGATCACAATCTGCAAGTCTAGAACCTTCCTTTCATTCCAGGGAGATAGGTAGCATCTTGCCTCATGAGCTTCCTATCACTGTGGTTTAATATTAAAAGCCATCTTGAGAAGTTCTATTATTTTATTTATTTTTGATCTCTTCAAAGCTTATGGCCTAAGAAGACTTGTTACTTTCAACTCAACCATGGCTTAATGGTGATCCTGTCATATGGTTTGCTTGGCAAGATTTATTCAAGGAAGTTTGTTAATTGCTTTTCTCTTAGCCTGAGAAAGTGGGACTTGCCCAAGGTCCCCAGTGTGATTTCATGGCTGAGTGGGGTCTTTAACTCTGGTCTCCCAGAGTCCTAGTGTAACACTCAGACCTACTTTGTGCTGGCTCTTAGAAAGTTCAGTTTAATTGCTCTAAGACAGTTGAAATGAGAAGGAGACAATTTTAAAATTAGAATGCCTAACATTCTTAGCACATGTATTGGGATACAGTTTCCACTGATACCATATTTATTTCCATAAATATATATGTAGGATGAAGAAGAGCTGTCATGAATGTGATCCTGTGGTCCATCATTCACCCAATCAAGATGGCAGCAACCATCTTCCCTCCTTTCCAATGTCAGACAAACTAATCTGGATTTATAAATAGGTTATAACTGAGAACATTTACCATTTCCCAGCAATATTTCTTCTTGCTTGCTTTGTTTTCTGCTATTTCCCACAGCCTGCAACTAGTCCAGCTCTTTATAAATGTGAAGTAGCAGAAATATATTGGTTTCTTGCATGACCCTTGGACAGTGGCCATTCCTCTTGGATCAAGAACTCTGCTGTTTTGTTGTTATAGAATTTGATCACCTAGACAGGTGCCATTAATCCTCCAAGATTACTTGCTCCAATCTATATGGCTGCACACTCTGCATGCTGTAAGTCATGTTGCAAAGCAAAACTGTTGACTGTTAACAGCAAATAAGAAAAAGAGACCTAGACTTTCTTTTCTGTGGTTTTACCTGAAGGATCAGTAGTCATTTTTCTCAGGCAGGGACTGAGTCAGTCATGATAAGGAATATGAAAAGAGAATGTAGGGTGCTGAGTGAGACTCTCACTTTAGACCTCCAACAATGTCTGTGCTAGGCATTTCTAATGAAGTATCTTATTGTTAATTACCCTGGTTTTCCCTTAGCCTTGTAAGCACATTATTGCTGACGGAAATTGTAATTAATATTTTGTTATAGAAATTTGGGAGAAAGATTGTGTTAAAGGCTGCCCAGTTCCCTGGGTTCCTCCACCAGGTTTAACTTTCTTTGGGTTATGAGGTTCATTATGTGTTTATAAAGTTTCCTTTATTTACAGGTATATGAGCAGATCATTTTGCAGGCAAAAACACTCCATCAGCAGAGAGGATCTACTTCCCAAGGGAAAAAATGTCCGGTGTTTTACCCAACTCATTTATAGGTGATGCCACCAAAATATTTCCTGATCATTTTCCTCCCTCTCTTAATTCAGATTATTCTTTCCTAAATGCTTCTTTACTCCTTGCATAACTCTGAAAGACTTTATCTTCATAGCATTGCATTCCTGGCTGCGTGTGTGTGTATTGGGGGGAATTCTTGAATCTTTATGAAAATGCCATTTTCCCTTAAATGTCCCTGGTTACTCATTCATAGTGGCCAAGATATCCAAACTTGCCATACAGACTGTTTTTTTCTGAAGTCAGTACTTTGACTGTGGGTATTTTTCCCCTTTTTCAAGAGCCATGAGAAAGCCTAAGTGCAGGGGTGGGGAACATATGCCCTCCAAAGGTGTTAGACTACAGCTCTTAGCATCTTCAACCTTTGACCAATAAGAGTTCAAAGATCTATAAGAGAGCTACAGGTCCCTTACATTTTTTTTTGGATCCCATTCCAGCAAGTTTAAACAAACGTAAACATACTTTACTTTTGGAATCTCTATCTTTTCTTCTTTACGAATGGAAAGAATTGATTAAGCAGGATTGGCATGTTCCTCACTGGAAATTGATAATGGAAATTGATAAGTTAGTCCTGAAGTTTGTCCAGCATTCTTTCTCTTAATTTGAGAACTTGTGGAACAATATTAACCTGGTAAGATATAGGGGAATGGAGAAGATTTGCAAAAGTTGCAGTTTCCTAATGAATGTTGTTCCTGACAATAATGCTGTTAATGAAGTCTAAGAGCTGGACTGTTATGTGATGCACAGTTTAAAATCACTGTCCAGCTGTGAAGCAGTACTAGACAGCCTTGAGAGTAAGTTACAGTTTAGTATTCTTATCTGTTTCATGGGGATGTAGCAAGAAGCAAAGGAGATTTGGGTAATTCCAACCTGTTTTAAAGTAAGATAGCCAAATAAAATGGGCAATACAGTCCTGATGTTTGGGAACTGGAGGACAATGCTGGAAATCTGAAAAGAAGCCCTGATCAAATACTTCTCTACCAAAGAGTTATAAAGAGAACAGGTATATGAGCACAAAATTGGTAATTTTATCCCATTCATTATTAAACAGCATTATTGTCAGGAAGAGCATTCATTAGGAAACTCTGAAATTCTTGCAGATTTTCTCCATCACTAACATGCCAGTAAGGAGATGGAATAGAGATTTTTGGGATAGTTAGCCTTAGCACTCACATGGATGTATGGAGGTAATGGAAAGGTAAGCAGGAAATGTGGGAAAGGCAAGCAGCATTATGAGGGAGAAGATGTGACAGGAGGTTATGAGGAAGAAGATGTGAAAGCAAGTGGTGGATAAAGGCAATAAGAAAAAAGGTTAACAAAGTGATAGGACAAGAGGCAAGAACAAAGGCAGTTGAAGCAATGAAAGGGCAACCTTCCCAAGCAACATGAATCTATTATCAAGGCCTTGACAGCTTTGGTTATTTTATTTGTTCTTGGCCACTGTTTTGAGTGGATTTCCTGCTGCAGACATGCCACTATTATGCAGCGTTTCATAGAGATGAAGACAAAGCAATATATTAAATGCTTGGCTAGCCACATATTCAGCACAAACAACAACAGCAGTGATTGACTGAGACAGAGAGAAGGATGTGTCAAAAGGAACTGAAATAAGCCAGTGCTCCTTCTTTGTCCTTCGGTTAAGAACAATAAAAAGGGCTTTTGGGGGTATGTCAGTAGCAAAAGGAAAAAGAAGGAAATGGTAGGGCCACTGTGTGGAGAAGATGGCAAAAAGTTAACAGGGGACAGAGAAAAGGCAGAATTACTCAACACCTTCTTTGCTTCAGTCTTCTCAGAAAAGGCAAAGGGTGCTCAACTTGAGGATAATGGAGCAGAGGACAGAATAGGAGAATTTCATCACAGAATAAGTAAAGAGATAGTACAGAAACATCTGGTTAATCTAGATGAATATAAGTCTCCAGGACCAGATGAATTACATCCAAGGGTATTAAAAGAACTGGCAAATGTAATATCGGAACCATTGGCAATAATCTTTGAGAATTCCTGGAAAACAGGAGAGGTCCCAGCGGACTGGAGGAGGGCAAATGTGGTCCCCATCTTCAAAAAGGGGAAAAAAGAGGATCCCAACAATTATCGTCCAGTTAGTCTGACATCAATACCCGGAAAGATTCTGGAGCAGATCATTAAACAGAGAGTCTGTGAACATCTGGAAGATAATTTCATAATCACAAAAAGTCAACATGGGTTTCAGAGAAACAGGTCATGCCAGACAAATCTGATCTCTTTTTTTGATAAAATTACCAGCTTGGTAGATGAAGGGAATGCTGTGGATATAGTATATCTTGATTTCAGAAAGGCCTTTGACAAGGTTCCCCATGACATTCTTGCAAGCAAGTTGGTAAAATGTGGGCTAGACAAAGTAACTGTTACATGGATTTGTAATTGGTTATCTGGTCGAACACAAAGGGTGCTCAACAATGGCTCCTTTTCAACCTGGAAAGAAGTGACCAGTGGGGTGCCACAGGGCTCTGTCCTGGGCCCAGTGCTATTCAATATCTTTATTAATGACTTGGATGATGGTATTGGGGGCATAGTTATCAAATTTGCAGATGACACCAAATTAGGAGGAGTAGCTAATACCCCAGAGGACAGGATCAAAATTCAAAATGACTTGAGCAGACTAGAAAGTTGGGCCAAAGCTAACAAAATGAAATTCAACACAGAGAAATGTAAGGTACTGCACTTAGGGCGGAAAAACGAAAAGTACAGATATACGATGGGGGACACTTGGCTGAATGAGACTACGTGTGAAAGGGATCTAGGAATCCAGGTGGACCACAAGTTGAACATGAGTCAACAGTGCGATGCAGCAGCTAAAAAGGCCAATGCAATTTTAGGCTGCATCAGTAGAAGTATAGTGTCTAGATCAAGAGAAGTAATAGTGCCACTATATTCTGCTTTGGTCCGGCCTCACCTGGAATACTGTGTCCAGTTCTGGGCACCACAATTCAAAAAGGATGTGGAGAAATTGGAGCGTGTCCAAAGGAGGGCAACTAAAATGGTGAAGGGTCTGGAAACCAAGCCCTATGAGGAACGACTTAGGGAGCTGGGGATGTTTAGCCTGGAGAAGAGAAGGCTGAGAGGTGATATGATAGCCGTGTTTAAATATTTGAAGGGATGTCATATCGAGGAGGGAACAAGCTTGTTTTCTGCTGCTCCAGAGACTAGGACCCGAAACAATGGATGCAAGCTGCAAGAAAAGAGATTCCACCTCAACATTAGGAGGAACTTCCTGACAGTAAGGGCGGTTCGACAGTGGAACACACTCCCTCGGAGAGTAGTGGAGTCTCCTTCCTTGGAGGTCTTTAAGCAGAGGCTGGATGGCCATCTGTCGGGGATGCTTTGATTGGGAGTTCCTGCATGGCAGGGGGTTGGACTGGATGGCCCTTGTGGTCTCTTCCAACTCTATGATTCTATGATTCTATGATTCTATGATTCTATGATTCTATGATTCTATGATTCTATGATTCTATGATTCTATGATACACCTGATCATTAATTTATTAAGGGAAGTAATGAGCTGCAGGGAAAAGGGTATTGGAATAATGGGTCATCTCAAGGCAATTTTAACGCCAATCTGTGTACCTGCAGTTATCTCCCTCTGGAAGCTGTTCTGCTACATATGGTTCCCAAATGCACTGACCTCTTTGGAATCATCTTCATTGCTTTTGTGATGTATAAGAGAAAGACATTAAACATCTTGTATGTTCCATTATCTCGATAACAGGAGTGGCTTGTGGCTCCCATATCATTGGAGGGGAATCCCATGTGGGTTTTATTTTCACACTAAAACCTGGAGAAGCTTCACCACCACCCTAACAAGGAAGCCACCAGCCACCACTGATATCTTGGGAGATGTCCAGTGTTGTAAAAGGGATTCAAGTGCTGATGCAGGAACAGCCCACAACTGAGTGTTTCAGATCATTAGCTTTATAATTACTGAGACAGATGGACCACCATAGCAGGTGACATGAAAAAATGCCCAAGCCATTTTGCTGCTGAGACAAAAGCGGTGCATATCTTCCCTTGTTCCACATACAGAAGCAAATGGGATTGGCATTTGAATTTTACTTCAACACTGGGTGGGGCAGTGTCCTCTACTGCAGTGGTCCCCAACCTTTTTATTGCCGTGGACTGGTCAACATTTGATAATTTTTCTGAGGCCCACTAAAGCTGTGCACAGAAGCCCCACCCCCACCCGCTGCCGCCGCTGCACAAAAGATGCAGCAGCAGGGCGGCCCGTTACCATTTGTTCTGTGGACCGGTACCGGGCCGCGGGCCGGGGGTTGGGGACCACTGCTCTACTGCATCAAAAGGCAGCAGGCTTACCTAGAAGTGCAGGCTATGCCATACAGCATTTACCTCTCTGTCATCCAATAGAGAGGGCCAAGAGCCCCAGCAGAATCATCTACAGCACTCTTCTTCCATCTTCTGCCTTAAGAGATTGCCTTACCCAGCCTAGTGCATGGATGGGAACATTCAGAGGCTTGGCACCACATGCATATTTTCTCACCCTTGGACAGACACTACCAGCTCCTGACACTCCCCTCCCCCATTTTAGTTTTTAAAATTAAAATGGGCCCTCTAGTCAAGTGTTTGAGTAGAATCAACTTTGACACATGTCTGTTTCCTGGCGAAAGATACATTGTGCCTGTGCCAACCGTGGGCTTTCCATCCGCGGTTTGAACTTCAACAGATGGCAAGCCTGGCTTTTGCAATGGGTTATGCATGCGTACACAGTGATGTGATCAGGAGCACATACCCATTGAAAAGAATGGGATTTAAAGTCCCACGTTTTTTGTATCTACGCGGGGGTGTGTGTCTCCGGAATGGATCCCCAATGGCTAGGAAAGGCACACTGTATTTTACTATAGTCACAGACCAGTATAAAAAGGTCAGGCTACAGTCAACTAAAATTCTTAAAAACAAACAAAAAGAATACATCCTAAACTGTTTTAGGCCCAGATGGCTTTTTCCCTCATATCACAAGTCACTGGGGATTGCATATTGTCCAAAGGCTGCACTTTCCCCACCCCTGGCCTAATGGTTGAGCTGGCCCTGAAGCTAAAATTGATAGAGCACCCAGAAACTGCTTCCAATCCCAAGATCCTGATACAAATTAGCAAGAATATAAAGTGGTTCAGGATTCATTGAACATGCAGCAGGCATACTGTGTTACAGGGGTAGCCAAGTTGACCACAAAACAAACAAACCCATTACAAAATACAAAATCCATCCTTCACTGGGACCAACCAAAAGGTGAAAAATATACTACATTAGTTTTCTAAGCTGCACAGGCTTTTTCATCAAGGAAAGATGGTAAAGTTTTTAGCCTAGACATACTGTGGTATCTCACAGATGAGATATGAAACCAGAAGATAGAAAACTTCTTCATAACAAGGCAGATCATTGGTTAATATAGTTCAGCATTTCTCTTCTCCAATAGGCAGCAAATTCCTAGGACAATGATGGTGAACCTTTTAGAGACCGAGTACCCAACCTGCAACCCAAAACCTACTTATTTATCACAAAGTGCTATATCCCTCTGGTATTCTAGTAATGAATTCTGGCAAATTCTGTGCTGGGGCAATGGTGTGCATGCCCATAGAGAGGGCTCTGAGCACCCCCTCTGGCACGTGTGCCATAGGTTCGCTACCACTGCCCTAGGGTTTCAGGTTGGAGCCTTTCCTAACCATACCTGGTGATTCCAGGGAATGAAGGTAGCACTTTTTTTTTGCATGCGAATAATGCATTCTACAGCTCATTCCCATGCCAAGTCACCTGTGAAAGATTCAAATATGCATTGATCATTACTAGTCTCCTTAAAATTCACAAGAAAAACAACCAGAAAAGGATTACCCCTCTTCATACACATTATTCACATGCATCTTTTGCATATAGTTCTCATTGATCATGTACTACTTATTATGTACTTATTTATCATGTACTTACTTAGTATTATCATCCCTTAGATATACCTGTCCATATTCTGCACTTGTACTGTGGGCAGTAAAATGCAGCATGTGAATATTTTTCAAAAGGTTTTTTTGTCATGAAAACTAGTGGACTTTTTGTTTTTTACACAATCAAAATTTTGTTAATTTTTTTTACAAAAAAAACTTTGAAAAAAATTATCCCAAACTCCTAAAATGACAGAAATGATTAGAAACACTGATTATATTTTGTGCAAAATACAATAGATTTTGTGTTTTTTAAAAACAATCCAGTGGTTATGTGCAAAAACCCCATCACCCCCTTTGCAAAATTTTGACAAAAATATAAAATAATCTGGTTGGATTGACAGTTTTTTGTTTTTTGTTTACAAAGTGTCTCAGTGTGTTAGGACACAATTTCTCAATTAGAAGAAGGGGGAAAATGTGAAAATTCTTTATATCTCTAAAGAATAACCACTTTTCCAAATCAGAATGACACAGGCTATTTTCCATGTGGCTGTCCTTCCAGAGTGGACAGCTACATGCAAAAATGGTGTTATATCTTCCCATATCCTGAATTTATTTTATAGTGTTTTAATAGCAACAGTCACCACAAACACTGTTCAGACTCAAGAAGAAAAAATAGCAATTAAGCTTTGCCAAGTATAGGAGCTGGGACTTTAACTGGAGAAGAGACATGAATCCTGATTTAATTTGAGGAGAGAGAAGGGTTTTTTTTTTATCTCACAAAAATGCTTTTAATTATGCCTGATCAACCAACCTTAAAGTGAGAAGCCCTGGTTCAGGGAATGAAAGTGTTCTGACTGGGGATGAAATTAAGGATTTGAATGGTGAATTAAAGTGTGGTGGATCAGAATGTATAGTGAAATATAGGTTATAAGCTTGGTGTGCCCAAATTCTTGGAGCCTGAACCGTTATTTTCCTGCTGGAATCCGAGGTACAGCAGTTCTGACTCTTCCTTTCTCTACAGTACAGTGCACATGTAGCTTGGTTAAGGACAGCAAATAAATAAATAAATAAAAATCAAGATTAATCAAAATTTATTTACAAATCCTGCCAGTTTGTTCACTGTGAGAATATTTATGAAAACATGCATGTATCTTTTGTATGTATTCATGAAAACATGCATATGTTCTCCTATCACTGGGAGAAAATGCGAAATGGTAAATTCTTCTGCCATTCCTTAATTATATCATGTATACATACATGACTAAATGTGTACTTTTGGAAAAAAAAACTTTAGTCAGTGGAAAAATAGATAACAATAGTACATTATGAAACATGTAAAAATGTACCTTCAGAAGAATAAGTATCAAAATATGTAAAAATTTCTATAACGATAGGGTTAAAAAAAATCTCACAACTTGACAAAGAGCATGCATGGAAAAGACTGTTTGCAGGATTGTAAAAAAATACAAAAAATGAAACTGTTATATCTTCATACACACACTCTGCCAGCCTCATGCTCTTGTTAAACAACCTGTTCTACCCTCTCAAAATACAATATGAAAGTCAACATGACTCTTCACCTTGTTAGCTTGAAATAATGAATATTTTATTTGACTCTGCCCTCATCTGGTATGAGATGATCATTACACCAGGAGGAAGCCCATTGAAAACCAACCCATGTCCATGTAATAGAGCCCCCCATGCATGTATTGTACCATATAATTTGCATCCTGTGATATAGTCACCTTGCAATTAGTTTGTACATCGAGTATTTATTCTAGTGCATGAGTTGTGTTATGGGGAAGCAGCTGCTGGGCAAGTCAAGATGGCCTCAGTGCTATAGCCTCATGGAAGGAAGAGAAGGGACAAAAGGGGGCATTTTGGGGCAAAACTAAATAGGTGTCACTGAAGTACCACTGCTACTTCTCATCTATTCAGTAGGCAGGACAGTTGCAACAATAGTCAGAGAGCATTAACTGAGTTTAGCAGTTTATGATCCTTTTAAAAGTCAAAGATCATTGCTCTATCCTTCTTGTGTGCCTTCAAGTCATTTCTGACTTATGGCAACCCTAAGGCAAACCTATCATGGGGCTTTCTTGGCAAGATTTGTTCAGACAGGGTTTTCCACTGCCTTCCTCTGTGGCTGAGAGAATGTGACTTGCCTAAATTCAAACAGTGGGTTTCCATGTTCAACTGGGAATTTGAACACTGGTCTTTGGAGTTGTAGTCCAATGCTCAAACCACTACACCATACTGGCTGTCTCTGTACTTCAGTAGGTTATAATATGCTTTTGAATGTGGGAAATTGAAGTATCAATAATAATAATAATAATAATAATAATAATAATAATAATAATAATAAATTTATAGCCCGCCCAATCACAAGGAATCCAGGCAGGTTACAGCAAGAAAAATGCATAGAATACAATAAAATTCAAAATTAGCCCCTTCCCATCTCCCCCCACCCAATACTAAAATTACAATTAAATAATCACAATTGAAGAACAAAAATACAAAAAGTTTAAAAAGGGAGATAATTGGTGGACACAGCGACATAGATCACCTTGTGCGGGGAGAAGAGTTAAGTTGGGAAGGCCTGCTGGAAGAGATCCATCTTAAGAGCCTTTTTAAGAGTAGAGATGTGATGGATCTCCTCCGGCAGGTCATTCCATAGCTTTGGAGCAGTGGTGGAGAAGGCCCTTTGGCTAACTGAAGTTAGCCTAGATTATTTCGGCTGTAGCAGGTTCTTCTCCGAGGACCTTAATGTGCGGGACGGACAATACGGAAGAAGGTGATCCCTTAAGTATTCTGGTCCCAAGCCATCTAGGGATTTAAAGGTAATAACCAACATCTTGTACCTTGCCCAGAAGCTAATTGGCAGCCAGTGAAGGGACTTCAGGACTAGTGTTATATGGTCATTACGAGAAGTACCTGTAATCAACCTGGCTGCCATATTTTGTACAAGGTGAAGTTTCTGAACTTGGCACAGGGTAGCTCCATGTAGAGCGCATTACAGAAGTCTAATTGAGAGGTTACCAGTGCATGTACTACTGTTTCAAGGTCTCCCTGCTCCAGGAAGGGGCGCAGCTGGCATATCAGCCGAAGCTGATAACAGGAGCTCCTGACTGTCGCATCCACCTGAGCTGTCAAGTGAAGCAACAAGTCAAGGAGCACCCCCAAACTGTGGACAGAGTCCTTCAAGGGAAGTGTGACCCCATCCAGAACTGGCTGACAAAACTCCATCCCCGGGTTCGGGTTTCCTATGACAAGTACCTCTGTCTTACCTGGATTCAGCTTGAGTCAGTTTTCCCTCATCCAGTCCATTACCTCCCCAAGACAGGATTTCAGAGGAGCAATGCCATCCTTAGTCACTGCATCAGTCAGAGACAGAGAAATATATTTGGGTGTCATCAGCCTACTGATAACACCCCGCCCCATGCCTCCGGATGATCTCGCCCAGTGGCTTCATGTAAATGTTGAATAGCATTTGGGACAGAATTGCACTTTGAGGGATGCCCGATTTGAGCTCCCTCTTGGCCAAACAACTGTCCCCAAACGACACCATCTGGAACCTACCTAAGAGGGTTGTGCTACCAATACCCAACTCTCTCAGGTGTTCCAGAAGGATACCATGGTCTATGGCAGGGGTAGGCAACCTTTCCCCTTTAAGGGCCGAGGGACTTCAGCTCCCAGAAGCCTCAGCCATGTTGGCCAATAGTCCCATGTTGGCCAATAGCTCCTGGGATTCTGGGAGCTGAAGTCCCTCAGCCCTTAAAGGGGTAAGGTTGCCTACTCCTGGTCTATGGTATCGAAGTCACACTTCCCCTGTCAATGCCCAAACGGAGATCGTCGACTAAGGTGACCATGGCAGTCTCAACTCCGTATCCCATCCTGAATCCTGTTTGAAATGGATCCAGAAAATCAGTTTCTTCCAAGACACCTTATAGTTGACTGGTGACCGCTCTCTCAATCACCTTGCTCAAAAATGGCAACAGCGAAACAGCTCTATAATTATTTCTGTCCAAGGGGTCCAGAGAGGGCTTTTTAAAGAGTGGTCTAACCACTGCCTCCTTAAGACAAGAGGGCAGGGACCCCTCCCTGAAGGATGCATTAATTACATTTTTCATCATGAACTTGATAGTATCACCCCCCCGGACTGCCAGCCAAGTTGGGCAAGGGTTGAGAGGGCAGGTTGTCTTTTTCAAACTACTAAGGAGCTTGTCTACGTCCTCAGTACTTACCGACTCAAATTGATCCAGTGTAACAGTAATGGTGGAGGTGCTGGATACCTCTCTAGCTTCTACTGATTTAAAGTTGGCATTCAGGTCAGCTCTTATCCGAGAGATTTTATCTGTGAAATGATCACTAAAAGCATCACAGCAAGTGTAGTTGGTTCTAATAGACGGTTCTGGGTGGGAGGCAATTGAGTTAAATTCCTCACCACCTTGAACAGCTCAGCTGGATGGGATTTCACAGATGTGATAGATGCAGAATAGAAAGATTTCTTAGCTGCATCAATCACCATTTGATAGGACCCAAGAAAAGTCTGATGAAGTGTCTTATCGGATATGAGTTGAGATTTCAGCCAACAGTGCTCTAGTCATTGTCCAACCTGCTTCATTTGTTTAAGATCTTCAGTGTACCATGGATTATGATTTTTTGTGGGTGGGAAAGGACGCTTGGGAGTGATCGTGTCTACAGTTCTGGTAAGGTTGTTATTCCACATATTAACCAGAGTTTCAACTGAATCGCCGGCATTGCCAACCATAGAACCCCCTAGGGCCTTTTGGAACCTAATGGGTTCCCTCAGCCTTCGAGGGCAGACCATTCTAATCGGTCCTCCACCCCCGGAGGGAGGGATGGTGGCTTTCTGTCCAACCTTAACCAGGAAATGATCCGTTCATGAAAATGCAGAGATGCTAATTAACTCCACCCATGGATATGCCTGATCCAATGTGTAGGCTCAGAGACTAAGGGGGGAAGCAGACGGGTGGCCCTGGGCTGCCCCGGGAAGCTGCGCCACGGGGCTGAGGTTTCCCCACACCTCGGCCCCGCTTCGCCGCCCCAGGAAGGAGCGCTAAAATAGCACTCCTTCCACAAGTCGCTGAAGGTGTGCCGCAAAAGGCTGGTGGTGCACCTTCGGCGACTCTTCCGCCACAGCGTGTGCGGATGCTGCGTTGGGAAGGCATCATCGGAGCCCCGGCCATGCCTTCGGGAAGGGGTTGGGGCACCCACCGTGTGGCTGTCCCTCCCCTTCCTTGCCCCCAAAATGGCCCTTTGCGCTGTCTGCTTCCCCCTAACATTATCAGCTTTATTTATGTCCTGTCTTTTCTCCAAGACTGGAACTCAAGGCAGGTTACATATTAAAAAGATCACCATTAAAAATATACAAGATGTGAACATTAAAACCAAATTAAGCTATCAACCATATTACAAAGATAAAACCATAATAAAAATACATACAAAATGTTCAACACAGATTTTTAAAGTAACACAGTACAATTTTTAAAAGTGCAGAAAGTACAGTTCTTTGTTAAAAGTCTTCAGTTCTAACAGCTTGCCTGAATAAAAGCCTAAGGTATATACTAGATGCCTTTAAATTTAAACAATTATTTATTATAACCTATAGTTCAGGTTTGGAGGCATCTGGTATGTGCTGCGGTTTTCCATATTCAAAAGCAGACCTTCAGTTTATTTGGTCATGTAAGTGAATTTTCTGCAATATGTACACACTGTGAGGGGAACTGTGAGGGTGATACTATCATTGACATGATTTAGCTTTTGGGATTTAGGATATACTTAGCCATCAAAGATAGTTCTGGAGTGTATTATCAAGGGCTCTCTATCTATCCAATAATGTTTGTTTATAGACACACTATGACATTTCCACATTTATAGTAATATTTTAAAGGACCAACTAATTGCTATGTTCCTCTTCTCCTGTTTCTTCTACTCCTTTGTCATGCAACTGGGAGGATGAGTTTAAAGGAAAAACAGCCGCTTGATTAGCTGTTCCTAGGGAATTAAGGCCTGGTGTTGCAGTGGTATTCAATACCCTTTGGTGTTAGTGTTGATAACAGATAGCTAGTCCAATTTTAAAAAGCCATGAAAATATGTTTGAAGTGCCATTGGGTAATTCTGAGTGAGCTTTGGAGAACAGCTATGAAAACAAAATTTGACCTTCAGAAGGACAAAAATTAGGTTAACTGAAGAGAGAGAAAAAGATGAAATTAAATGTAAACACTATTTTCCTGCTGAGTATGCTGTGAAGTTGCAAATACAGAGACATAGCTTGTCAGTAATAACCTTTAGTGGACCAGTATTAGTTGATAGATTTGACAAGGTATGAAACATAACACCTGACTCAGATATATACCTAAGAATGATGTAGCATTTCCCCCCTCTTTATAGGATCTTCACATTCTTTTCTTTTTGGGATAAGGCCTTATAAGCCTACAAGGAAAGATCTAGCCAAAAATGGGGCCACTTGTCAATTCCATTATTGTGTCTGTGTTTGGGGGAGACAGGAAAAGGCAGAAACAAAAGAGGAAGAATGTGTTAGATGCAGCTTCACCCTGGGGTATAGACACAGCAGAGGCAAAATGGGAGTGTTGACCCTCCCCCATAAGAATTCCCTCCACCCCAAAATGAAAATTTCCATCATTCTACAAATTTCTAGCATTGCAGATCATGAAACATTGAAAATCATATATTTTAGCCAATTTACTAGGGCTTAGATACCATTGGGAAAACATTTTATACCAATTTTCTTTCAAATTCTGGGATACTGTGTGTTTCAAGCTTTTTTGCCAGATTTTTCCCATTATGCTGAATGTATACAGTGACCAACATAATTTGCCCATTGAATCATTGTATTCTTTACAATCACTTCTTCCATTTCAATTTTTAGTAGAAGTTTATACAATAAACCTATTGATTTTTCTTTTTCTCCACAGAGTATTTCTTCTATGTCTGATTCCCCCCACCCCCCAATTCCATATTTTTAAATGTCTGATAGTGCTTTGTCATGTAATTGTCTGTGTTGGAACCATCCTAAATTCATTCCTTTTTCCTGAATCTCTTTCTGAGTAAGTATTATTGTTGTCCCCCCTTCAAATTTTACTAGATCTTTATAAAAACACCATTCTTCATATCGAATCATTTCCCTTCTATAGAAGGCTTCTTGAGGTGAGGCCCATATAGGTATATTTTGAGTAATTCTACTTTTATGTTTTTTCCAAATTTTTAAAAGTGCTTTTCTTATACAGTGATTATTAAAAAATTGATTACTTTTCTCTTTCTCATATGGTAGATACGCATGATATCCAAAACCTAATCCTTCTCCTTCCATTTCAAGCATCCTTTTGTTCTCTAATTCGATCCATTCTTTGATCCAAATAAATCAAATCAAAATAAAGCTCTAGATTAGGTAAAGATAGTCCTCCCCTCTCTCATGTGTCTTGTAAAATTTTTAGTTTTACTCTTGGTTTTCCCCCCTGCCAGATAAATGTTGTGATGTCCTTATTCCATATTTTAAAAGGTTCTTTTGTTGAAATAATTGGTAACATTTGAAACAAATAGAGCAGTTTCGGTAAAACATTCATTTTAATTGCCGCTATCCTACCAAGAAAAGAGAGATTCAGCCTGTTCCAAGCTATCAAAGTTTTCGTTGTCTCTTTCCATAATGTTTTATAGTTATTTTCAAATAGCTCATTTGTTTTCCTTGTGATTTGGATTCCAAGATATTTTATTTTTTTCTTTATCTCAATTCCTGCTCTTTCCTGTAGTCTTTTTTCTTCTGTGAAGTCCATATTTTTTGTAATGATTGCTGATTTTTTCTTATTTACTTTACATCCAGTACTTTTGCCAAATGTTTTCATTGTTTCCATCAATTTATCTATATTCAAGAGATATAGATAAGCAATGGGGAGATATCGTGATGGTAAAATTGAATTAGAGACCTATGATAGAATTAAGCCAATGATGACAATATAAAAGATTTATGGACAAAGTAGAAATAATTGAAGGTTATAGTACATTAGATTTTAGTGGAGAATAAAGTCAAGAACATGAGTTAATATGAAAAGGGGAAATAGGGAAAAAAATAGGGGGTGAAAAAAGACTTTCTAAGAAATCAACACATATGTTTAGAAAATAAAAGTGGTAGCAAGGAAGTTAAATATTTTGTGTGTTGTTTTAGTTGTTAATACAGTATTGTTAATAATTTTAATTAATAGTCAAGATATGAATGAATACTGGCGTAAGAAGGTTAAGTAAGTAGTAGAAGGTTAGAGTAAGTAGGAGGAGAAGATCAGATATAAGTAATAAGTAGTACAGTTAAAGGAAGGAATGGAATGAGGAAGGATTGGGAAGGAACAATGTAAGAAAGTTAAAGGTAGGATAGAAAGATTTGAACAAAGGGAATTGGAAAGATAAGAAAGAAAGAAGAAATAGCTATAATAGGTTTTGTTTAAATACCAGATGTTTGTCTACTAGAAGAGAAGGTAGGTTTGACTGTTGAATTGTTTAGTATCAATTTGTTATTAGTTTGTTTTTATTAATTTTATTGTGGTTGTTTGTCTATGTCAATTACAACTTATACTAATAAAGATTTTTTTTAAAAAAGAAAGAAAAGAAAATCATTCACACCCAAAACTCTTCAATTTGCTGTCTTCAAACTCCCTGGTCACTTTCATTGCCCCTTTCCTTTTGATGCCTAAACAGTATTTCTTAATGTTGCAGCTGCAATGCCACAAATTTGTGGGAATGAAAGAAAATTTCATGGACATGGTGGAATTCTTCCGGGGGGGGGGGGGGAAGGTACAATGCCCTCATGTTGTCACCCTCCATAGTTATGCCCATGTTTCAGCCATGCAAAATATTAAGAAAGCTTTCCAAGTCTTCGCCTGAGAAAATGAAAGAGTAATGTTTATGGCAGGGATCGGCAAAATATGGCCCACGGGCCAAACCCGGCCTGCCGAGGCCTTCCAACCAGCCCCTGACCTGTCCTGCCGCTGCCGCCACCGCCGCTGCCACCTTTCTCCGGCGCACCATTTTGTGTTCCAAAATGGCACCCGGAGTCTCGCGCGACCGTTCCCGTCCTGTCCCGCGATGGGAAAGGTCGCAAGAGACTCTGGGAGCCATTTTGGAACACAAAATGGCACCCCTGAGGGGGTTCCCTGCAGCCACGCCAGGCCTCTCTGAGGCCTGGTGCACTCGCCGGAGCCCTCCTGGGGGCCTCCTGCAGCCGCGCAGGGCCTCTCCGAGGCCCAGTGCACTCGCCGGAGCCCTCCTGGGGGGTCTCCCGTGGCAGTGCAGGGCCTCTCCAAGGCCTAGTGTGCTCGCCAGAGCCCTCCTGGGGGTCCCCCGTGGTCGTGCAGGACCTCTACGAGGCTTGGTGTAGCTGCTGGAGCCCTCCTGGGGGACCCCCGTGGCCGCGCTGGGCAAACTTCGGGGTTCCTCGGAACATCGGAGGGCTGGAGTAAAAAATAAATTTACAAAAAAACCCCGCACCAGGCCCCAGTGTTTTTTGGTTTTTTTTACTCCAGCCCTCCAATGTTCCGAGGAACCCCGAACTGGCCCCTGGCTCAAAAAGTTTGCTGACCCCTGGTTTATGGTATCCCACAGATTTCCCAAAACAATTGCCCAGCTAATCCAATTGTTAACTAATATCTCCTACACTGCCCAGCTCCAAGGATTTAAGAATGAATATGTAAAATAATGAAAATTTTGTTAAAATTGTGTGGTCAGTTCTTCCTTTTACTACTACCCCCCCCCCCTCCAGTGCATAGAAAAGCTCATGGTGAAGACCAAAGTGTACATTTTCATTCCATTCTATCTGACACCAAAGATTTCATAATGAAGGTTGGAGTAGTTTACAGTGTAATTTTATATGTGTCTTCTCCCCAAATATTCTTCATCAAGATCAGTGTGGCTTTTCCCAGGTATGCAGATTCAAGAGAGGAGCCTTAGAAACTTGTTTGAGAAATGATATTTAATCAACAGTGTACTGTAATACTTCTGGTTCCTCAGCATGTAGTTTAATATGTAAATATGCTGTCTATGAAAGTTCAGGTCACAATAAATAACCTAGTCTCTAAGGTGCCACTGCACTCTTTTCTAATTAGTGCTGCTCTTGTTCCAACAACTCAAAATGCTATTCTGAAACTTTTGGCAGCTTTATTGCAACATGCCCTTCTTCCAAGAATCCATGCATATTCATCCCAGGAACTTTCAAAATATTTTTTATACCATGCTTATATGTCCAGCAGAGCTGTTTAGGGTGGTGAGGGAGATGACGCAGGTGCCACCTGCGCGAAACCCCTTACTTACTTAACCCTTTAACAGCCTGCTGTGACGCGTTTAACAACTACTTTGCAGATAAAATCTCTCAGATAAGAGCTGACTTAGATGCCACTATTGAAACAGAGTCCATAGGCGAGGCGTCCAGTGACTCCGTCGATGTAGTTATACTGGATCAGCTCCAATCTGTAAGTACTGAGGACATGGACAAGCTGCTTGGTAAGGTGAAGAAGACAACTTGCCCTCTCGACCCTTGCCCATCATGGCTGGCCATCCGGGGGGATGCATTGGTGAGATTCCTCATGGATATCATCAATGCATCCATCTTGTCTGAAGGAAGCGGCTGTTAGGCCACTTCTGAAAAAACCTTCCCTTGACCCCCTGGATATGAGAAACTATAGGCCTGTGTCATTGCTGCCATTCTTGAGCAAGGTGATTGAGAGGGCGGTTGCTCTTCAGCTCCAAGCTGTCTTGGATGAAACCGATTATCTAGACCCATTTTAAACCGGCTTCAGGACAGGCTTTGGGGTTGAGACTGCTATGGTTGCCTTGACCGACGATCTGCGTCTGAGCATCGACAGGGGTAGTGTGACCCTGTTGGTGCTTCTAGACCTCTCAGTGGCTTTCGATACGATAGACCATGGCATCCTCTTGGACCGCTTGCGGGGGTTAGGTATCGGGGGCACTGATCTTCAGTGGTTCCGGTCCTTCCTCTCGGGCAGATCCCAGAGGGCGCTGCTTGGGGACTGTAGCTCCAATAAGAGGGACCTCACTTGTGGGGTCCCTCAGGGGGCTATTCTGTCCCCGATGTTATTTAACATCTATATGAAGCTGCTGGGTGAGATAATACGGAGTTATGGTGCTGGGTGTTATCAGTATGCTGATGACACCCAAATCTATTTCTCCGTGTCTCGTTCATCGGCCTCGAATTCCAATGGCATCTCTTCTCTCAATGAATGTCTTCGGGCGGTAATGGGCTGGATGAGGAAAAACAGATTGAAATTGAATCCAGACAAGACGGAGGTGCTCACAGTAGCGGCCCCGAAACCAAGAATTGGGTTGCCACCTCCAGTCTTGGATGGGGTCACACTCTCCTCCAGTGACTGTGTTCACAGTCTGGGGGTGCTCCTTGACTCGTCGCTCCTGATGACAAATCAGGTAAATGCGACGGTCAGGAGCGCCTGTTATCAGCTTCGGCTGATACGCCAGCTGCGCCCTTTTCTGGAAGTAAGGGATCTCGAGACTGTTGTGTATGTGCTGGTAACCTCTTGCCTTGACTTCTGTAACACGCTCTACATGGGGCTACCCCTGTGCTTAGTTCGGAAGCTTCAGCTGGTCCAAAACATGGCAGCCAGGCTAATTTCTGGTACATCTAGGAGGGACCACATTACTCCTGTTTTGAGGTCCCTCCACTGGCTGCCTATTAGCTTCCGGCCTCCTCCCATACAATCCTCCTCGCGCCCTCCGGTCCTCTGGGAGGAACTTACTGCAGCCCCTAAAATCTAGGCTTGTGGCGACCTCTCAGAGGGCTTTTCCTGCTGTCACCCCTAAACTCTGGAACGACCTGCCGGACGAGATCCATCAGCTGACATCCTTAGACAGCTTCAAAAAGGCTGTTAAGATGGATCTCTTCCGGCAGGCCTTTCCAGATTAATTCTCCCAGCCTTGGGCTTCCCGGTCCCCTCGAGTTTTCCGGCCCCCTTAGGTTACCCGGCCCCCTTTTCCTCTCGTGGCCCCATCCTTCAGATGGATGAGGAATATTTTAGAGGTTGGGCGGGTTTTGTTTTGTGTTGTTCGTTTATAAATGTTTTTATAAATGATTTGATTATTTTAATTATGAGATGTTTGATACTGTTTTAAGGGGGGGGGGTTGGTCCTAGGGGTTATATTGTATGAGTTTTTATGTAAGCCGCTTGGATTGTCTTTTTCAATAAGCGGGCTATAAATAATAATAATAATAATAATAATAATAATAATAATAAATGTGATATTTATTTGTTGTTGTTAACCACCCTTGAGTTGATCTTGACTCATGGTGTCCCTGGGGATGAGACATCTCCAAGACTCCCTATCCTCCACTTTTCATCTAGGTTCTTGCAGATTCATACTTGTGACCTCCTTAACTGAGTCCATCCTTCTAGCATGTGGTCTTCCTCTCTTTCTACTTCCCATGACTTTCCCAACATTATTGTCTTTTCTAATGAGTCGTTTCTTCTCATAACATGATGTGGTTGAAGTAGGATGGCCTCAGCTTAATCATCTTTGCTTGCAGGGAAATTTCAGGCTTGCTCTGGTCTAGGACCCAATTATTTGTTCTTTTTGCTGTCCACAGTGTCCTCAGCACTCTTCATGTCAAATGAATTTATTCTCTTTTTGTCCAAATTCTTAACTGTCCAGCTCTTGCGTCCATACATGGTAATGGGGAATACAATTGCTTGGATTCTGTTAAAAGTCTTTGCATCATTTTGGGGGCCTCGAGAAACTGTAAATGGCATTAACATTTAGCTCTAGAAGTAAAACTTAGCATCCCAGCTCCATTTTTAAAAAAATCTTCCAGGAAAAAATATATTTAACTAGTAGCATTATAGGAATTAATAAAGCCACTCTGGAAGAGCATAATTCTAATATTCCACAGAAATACAGCATAGGGCCTTTAGTTTATTCCATTTTGAGTTCATAAAAATAGATGAAGGGAAAAAAAGAATAATAAAAAGACCTACAGAACCGAAGAGTCTTCCAATTTAATATCCAAAAGGGAATTGAAAGAAAATTAAAGTTTCTGTGAACCCCTTGCAGCTACTTTTCTGGATCTAGTTTTCTTCAGCAGAAATAGTACAGATTGAATTGAACTGCCGTTGTAGCTGGCACTTTTCTTTTTGTTACTTTCTCTGAGGGGATTGTTTACTGATCTCAATTAAGGCTAGTGGTGAAGACTGAGCAACATCACGCTCATTCCTGGACTCTGAAAATTGCCTTATGTATGGAGGGATTTAAGAGACAATGGTCTCTACAGAATAAGAAGAAATGGGATGTGTCATTTTGAGGGCTGTGTTTAAATATTTGTTCATGCGTGACACATATGTAAGTGGACTTTTTGACAGAATTTTTGATAGAAGGATGGTGCTTGAAAGTAATATAAATATACTGATGCTTGATATATTGTATAAGAAAAGTAACAGAAAGGTGATCTTTGAAAGTAAGGGTTGTTATAATGACACAAGCTCCCAGCTGATAGGGAGACACAGAATTCCTAACATGCTTCAGTTCTACCAAATCAATAGGCCTTAATTTATTCATGACTACTTTTCCTCATTGATTACAATAAAACCTAGGCAGGGATGGAAAACACCCACCACCACCACCACCACCAAAAGTCGCCATTTTTGTTTTGTTTTTGTTTTAATCTGTTTTTTTTCCTGTTAATGTGTAGGACTACACTGGTATAGGACTACATCAGAAAATTAAGTAGCAAAACGCAGTTCAGAAATTTTGGTCACTAGCTTAAATAATAATTGTTCTTTAAAAAGTGCACTTTTAAAGCAAGTTGTTTTGGTTGAATTTACATTAATTGAAGGATTTGTTTCTGAATTGTATTTTTGGCACTATAAAATAAAGAGATTGAAAAAGAAGCAGATGAAACTGGATACTGGTCTAACAATGAACAACTGCTAATAAACTGTTAAAGTCAAAATGTTTAAATTCAAACAGTCATTGTGGTTCCAGTAAGAGGGTTAGAAAGTAGCAATAATAGCAATTTCTTTTTTTAAAAAAGAGAATAATCAGTTTTTTTTAAAAAAAACAAACCTAGGAGTGTTTTTTTTTTTTAAATTAAAGTCATTTGGTTTAAACCAATCTGGGGCCTTGCTGTATTTCAAAAGAAAGACGAAAGACGATGGGACAGAAGCAGCTTCTGGCTTACCTTTCAGCACAACATTATAGTAATTCTGTTTTCCCTCCAGAGGTAGCCAGACATAAATGTGTGGCTTTTGCCAAATGGATTTTTCCAGCAGGACAAAAGCCATGTGTTTATAACATCTCACTTTGGGAGTAGGATAGAAGTGCTTCAGAAGCATGTGGGAATGTAAGCCAGAAGCCACTTCTGTCTCATTGCCTTCCATCTTTCTTTTGAAATGTGATAAGGCTCCTGGTTTAAACCAGCCAAACCTGAACCTAGGTATACTTAACTTTAAGAAAATCATATGAATGCCATCAGGACCAACATGACAAATTGTTTATAAAAAAAAGATGAGATAAATTTCATAACTGGAATGTTTTTCTAACAGCTACTATACATGTTGGGTGCCTTCAAATTGTTTCCAGTTTATGGCAAACTTAAGGCTAAATTCCATAAGGTTTTCTTGGCAAGATTTGTTCATAGAGTGTTTGCCATTGCCTTCCTCTGAGACTGAGAGATTGTAACTTGCCCAAGGTCAGCCAGTTGTTTTCTAGCTCCCCAGAGTCTTAGGGGCTTTGCAGACTGGCCTAAAGGGCCAGCCTGGGGATGGAGTTGGGGTGGGGCAACCGCATGTCAGCTGCCCTGACTCCACCCAAACCCTATCCTGATGCCATATGGCCATTCACATGGTGTGCAGCATCAGGACGCCCTCTTGCTGCAGTGTCTGCACACGCTGCGTCAAAAGGGCGCTAAAAAGCCACCACCGTGACTGAAAGGGTGGCCCTTTGCTGCCCCCCAAAGGAGTGACATGGCAAAAAGGAGGATCGAGGCTATGGTGTGCAGTTGCTGTGGTCCCAATCTGCTGCTCCCAGGGGCAGCTCTGTGCCGCCCCTTCTTGGCCGTGTGTATCAGTCCACAGTCTAACACTTATACCAATATACCACAATGTCTCTCTGCCACTGTATTTGCCCTTTGTTTATTTCCTTTGTCCAGCATCTTTCTACTGCTAGATTGCTACACCTCTTTGCCACCATCACCACAAAACATCTGCTGCTTGGGCCATAGCCTAATGGGGTCCCTGAAGTCAATTGAACACAGATAACTATAGTGACAGAAGGATCTTTCTCCGAAAAAGGCATTTTGAGGAAGGTTCTAATGAAAAGGTGCTAATTTATGTATCCTCTTGTCCAAAATATAGGATAGTGGATGATAGAAAGCAATAAATGATAAAAGTGGGGAATATTTGAAAAAGAAATGACAAAGAAAAATAATCTATTAATGAGCGAAAAAGTACACAGGTGTTTTAGATTTTGTAATATCAGTATTTACATGTACATATGACAAGGACAATCTTTATTTACAGTCAGTAGACCCGTCAAAGCATACAATAACTTAAAACATGTAAATGGAAAGATTACATATAACATAAAACCAATGCAAAATAAAAAGTTTCATTAAAATGCAGAAAGTTAAGAGTAAAATTAAGTTGTCAGATTGGATTGCAACATTGGGGATTATCTTAATTATAAAAGTATAGCACTAGGATATAGATATGTTAGTCAGACCCCTTTTTAGTAGTTCTCTCTCTCTAATTTTAACTGCCAGTGACAAAAATTTTGCAACCAACAGGGTGATACTTGTGCATTTGTCTTGCAACAGCATTCTGATGTAAAATAATTCAGAACAGTCCGTCTTGCATCTCAATAAGGGGGCAATCAGCTGGTTACGGCACTGATTATAAAAACAAAATGTGTGATAGAGTTTCAACTACTTGCTGACCATAAGGGCAAAATCGAGCAGAGGTGGGTAGTCCAGGAAACCTTCCAAAAAGAAGGTTTGAGGGAAGCACATTGCATCTTGCCTTGGAGATCAAGATGCCATACCTTGGGACAGTCAATTTTTTTAAGTAAGAAGGCTGACAAAAAGACCCTGCATAACAAATGTGTGTGGCACATTCTGTACATACATAATGAGATATCTTGGAGCAGAGACCCAAGCCTAAACACAAAATTCATTTATGTTCCATATACACCTTATACACATAGTCTGAAGTGGCTGAATTCAAGAGAGATCTTGTAGCACCTTTAAGACTAACTGAAAGAAAGAAGTTGGCAGCATGAGTTTTTGTAGACTAAAGGGCCTCTGCAGACTGGCCCAAAGGGCCAGCCTGTAGGCAGAGATGGGGAGGGGCAGCCGCACGCTGCACGCTGGCTGCCCCAACCCCAGCCCGATGACGTCCTGACGCCACGCGCCGTTACGCATGGCATGTGGCATCAAGATGTCCTCCTGGTGCAGCGTCCTGACTCACTGCACCGGAAGGGATGCTAAAGAGCCGCACACTGGCTCTTAGGGCACCCTTTTGCCGCCCCTGAAAGGAGCAGCATTTTCCCTCTCTTTCAGGGGTGGCAAAAGGAAGGATTGGGGCCGTGGTGTGGGGTAGCCGCAGCCCTCATCCGCAGCTAGCAGGGGCGGCCCAAATGCATCTGAGGAAGTAGATTTTAGTCTATGAATGCTCATGCTGACAACTCAAAGGAGCTACAAGATCTTTCTACATAGTCTGAAGGTAATTTTATACAACATTTTAAATAATTTTGGGCATAAAACAGTTTGTGTACATTGAACCATCAGAAAACAAAGATGTCACTACCTCAGCTCCCATGAAAAAAAGTTTTGGTTTTTGGAATATTCTGGATTTTGGAATGCTGGATAAGGGAGACTCGACTTGTATTCAAGTGGTGTGCATATTGGACTAATTTCTGAATTTATATTCTTGCTCTGCTGTGAAGTTGCTGAGCAACTTGGGAGCTCATAACTGTGATCTGTAAATGTGAAAATGAATTGCATGGTCTAGTAGTTCATTGAGAAATAGGTGGCAGTATGATAGAAAAGATTAACAATGATTACGAATGACCCATGCATTTAAGGAAGTAGACCAAGTTTATGAAAGCGTATATCTTCTACATTTTTCTAAATTTGAAAATTCAGTACTGTTCAAAAAGAGAATAAATAGCATGTGAGCATTTGTAAGAAAAAACATCCTGACAGCTTCATGGCAGCTCCATGGCCCATGAAGACCAGAGAAATCTGCATTATGGCATGATGAGAGACCTTGGCTGCTTGAACAGTGTTTATCTGATTCTGCTCCACATTCTCCATGATGGGAAATAAGCAGTAGGTAGTCATGACAGTGGAAAGGAGGATGGAACATTAGCAGAACAAGCAGATGATGAGGTGAACAGCAGAGACCTGGGAAGAGACTCAGGAGCCGGGCGGTGAGCCTCCTCCCCTGCCCCCTCCTCCCTCGGAATACCTAGCCCCATGGGAGCCCTCAAAGCCTCTGCAAGCCCTGACCATCGGCAACAGCAGAGACCTGGGAAGAGACTCAGGAGCCGGGTGGTGAGCCTCCTCCTCCGCCCCCTCCTCCCTCGGAATACCTGGCCCCATGGGAGCCCTCAAAGCCTCTGCAAGCCCTGACCATTGGCAACAGCAGAGACCTGGGAAGAGATTCAGGAGCCGGGCAGTGAGCCTCCTCCCCCGCCCCCCTCCTCCACCCCTCCTCCCTCGGAACACCTGGCCCCATGGGAGCGGAGGCAGGGATGGGAGCAGAGGACACGGCAGCAGAGCCCCAGCCTTAGCCCTTTAAGATTCTTGGGGGTGAGGCCCTGATGCTCAGTGGGAGGCTATCTCTATTTCTTGTATACTTAGAATGCCTTTGTTTATTGTATTGATGTGTACTATGTGTTAAGCTAATTTTAATGTATCATTGATTTAATATATTTTTAAGGGGGGGTGATAAGTTCATGATATTTGTATTGTATAGGATTGTATTTTAGATTGTAAGCCACCTGGATAGCCTTGGCTTAAGGCGGGATATAAATAAAATGTTATTATTATTATTATTATTATTATTCTCTGGCAGACCAGGAGTTTGGAAGAGCTTTGGTGTTGGAAGAGACTTTAGAAATCAAGGCTTCCAATCCTCTGATCAATGCAATTGTCAGTTCTCCAGGGGAGAGAAGTTTCACAGTTTCAGGTGGGCAGAGAGAGATGACAGAAGCTGCTGCACTTGATCTGCTTACCTCAAGATATTCTGCAGCTGAGGGAAAGGCAGCAAATGGCTCCTTTGAAGCCAGGTGCCCCAAACCCAAAGCCAGCCAAGTCATTTTGGGCCTGAAAGAGAAAACACCACAACTCCTGCCAGTAAAACCTACAATAATAAGAAATTATATAATTAACAATTTGCTGTCATTTCCTGATACCACAAATCTGTTGCCTGAGACAGCTTTCGGCAATGAAAAGGTCAGCCCTTGCAACATATTTACAGGGCCATGCCTTCCCCTTTGGCCAACACAATTTGGCCAATGTTACAGTGCTGAGAGATGGAGAAGGAGAAATTGGTATAGACCAAGAAGGTGTTTGTGTGAAGGTATGGGGAAGAGGCTGCTTATGACATGCTTTCATCTCCCTTCCTTCTTTCCCTGTATTGCTCTTGCCAGTTCCTTCTCCTAAGGAAGGATAAGTGTTCTTCTCCTGTATTTCAGACCCTGTTGACTCCTCTCCCTCCTCCAGAATTGAACTGGGGGATGTTTAAATTATATCCTTCATGACCCTCTATGTGTCCACCTGTATTTCTGACCTCATAATGGATCAATATAGTTGCTTGCATTTCTAGAGTCTCTTTGAGGTTATATAAGCTGTAGTGATGAGCTCCTGCACTTCAAAACTGAGGATTCTATCAGTGCCCTTGCTAACTGTTTTGGATTCTAAATTGTGGATGAAGCATACTTCACATTTCTCATTTCCTTTTAGAAGAAAAAAAGTAAAAGATCTACCGTATTTTTCGCCATATAAGACGCACTTTTTCTTCCACAAAACGGGGGTGAGGAAGTTGGTGCGTCTTATAAGGTGAATATACAGTCATACCTCCGCTCCCAGGACCAGCGTAATGAACGGCCGAGGCCGTGGCTAAAAGGAGGCCTCCTTTCAGCCGCGTCCTCGGTTGTTCAGTGGGCTGGTCCTGGAAGCGGAGGACTTCTCTGCTCCCAGGACCAGCGTAATGAACGGCCGAGGCCGTGGCTAAAAGGAGGCCTCCTTTCAGCCGCGGCCTCGGTTGTTCAGTGGGCTGGTCCTGGAAGCGGAGGACTTCTCCGCTCCCAGGACCAGCCTAAGGAACGGCCAAGGCCGTGGCTAAAAGGAGGCCTCCTTTCAGCTGCGGCCTCGGTTGTTCAGTGGGCTGGTCCTGGAAGCGGAGGACTTCTCCGCTCCCAGGACCAGCCTAAGGAACGGCCAAGCCCGTGGCTAAAAGGAGGCCTCCTTTTAGCCACAGCCTTGGCCGGCAGCCTTGGCCTTTCCTTCGGCTGATCCTGGATGCGGAGGATGGCCCCGCTTCATCCTCCATTTCCAGGATCGGCCTAAGGAAAGCTGGAAGCCTCGGCCTTTCCTTCGGCCGATCCTGGATGCGGAGGACGGCCCCGCTTCTTCCTCTGTTTCCAGGATCGGCCTAAGGAAAGCCGGCAGCCTCAGCCTTTCCTTCGGCCAATCCTGGATGCGGAGGACGTCCCACTTCATCCTCCGTTTCCAGGATCGGCCTAAGGAAAGCTGGCAGCCTCGGGCTTTCCTTCGGGTGATCCTGGAAGTGGAGGACGCCCCACTTCATCCTCCGTTTCCAGGATCAGCTTAAGGAAAGCCGGCAGCCTCGGCCTTTCCTTCAGCCGATCCTGGAAGTGGAGGACGGCCCCGCTTCGTCCTCCGTTTCCAGGATCGGCCTAAGGAAAGCCGGCAGCCTCGGCCTTTCCTTTGGCCAATCCTGGAAGCGGAGCCATTCCTCGCTTCCAGGGTCAGCCCAAGGAATGGCAGAAGCTGTGGAACGGATTAGGGCATTTTAATGTTAAATTTGCTTCTACTTACAAAATTTTCTACATACGAAATGGGTTGTGGAATGGATTAATTTCATAAGTAGAGGTACCACTGTATTTGGTTAAGAATCTTTTTTTCCTAGATTTTCCTCCTTTAAAATTGGGTGCGTCTTATATGCTGGCGCGTCTTATATGGTGAAAAATACGGCAATTCCTGTTAGTAAATTTGGTTACAATTCTTTAAGGAACACTTCACAATGGAAGCATCACACTGACAAAACCTTTTGTCTGTGAGAGTCCTCACTGTTCTTGTATCAGAAAGGAGAAGTAGAAGTCTGAATCATCTTCAGAGCCAGCTTGAAACATTCAGAGGATGAAGCAATCTCAGTGTCATTGCAACTCAGGGCAAGAGAAGCCTTTTCAGGCGAACATTTACTGAATATTTTAATTTTACTTTGCTTGCTCCTGACATTTTTTTAAAAAGGAAAACAATATTAAGGTCATTTGAAAGTGCAGTTTGGATCACCTATTTGACTGAAATAAATATTACATGATAACAATACAAGTAATATTGAGCCCTTCTACACTACTACACATCTATAGCGCTATGATTTCAATTTAACTGCTATGACTGCATCCTGTGGAATCCTGTGGTTTGTAGTTTGGTAAGGCATAGAGGAGTTCTCTAGCTAATAATTCTAAATACCCTCTCCCTAAGCTGAAGATCCCAGGATTCCAAAGGATGAAGCCATGACAACTGGAGTCATAATTCTACAATTGTGTAGTGTGGAAAGGCCCATTGTGAATGATTAAATTTAACGATGAAGAATGTTTCACTTGGCTGAACCAGGCATAAACCTAAATTGTGTTTTTTGGAGGAGGATCTTCTCAGAGGAAAAAAAAATCTACATAGATTGTATATAGACATGAGTATTCATTCACTCCAGTTTTTTAAAAAAAATCTGTGCAAATTATTATATCCTTTCTTTAAGTGAATTGTGATTATTGAATAGGTTGTTCCATTGCACTATAATTGTAAGCTTTATCAAACAGCAATTAAGACAATCCATGTTTGGCTACACAGTGTAAGGTGATAAAATATGTTTTGTACTCTGTAAATTTTAAGTACTACACAGGTATAATTACCACTTATCAAGAAATAACTGAAGTGGTTTTCAACTACATGCAGAGAGGTAGCCTATACACCGGGCAGTGCCACTACTGTAAGTTTTCAAAAACAGCAGTGCTATTTACTAAAGTGTAATTATCATCTTTAATTTTTAATGAAGTAATTATTATTGCTTTACAGTTTAGTCTGACCTTTTAAAGGCCAAAGTTGAAATGTGTTCATCTGTTTGCCCGTTGCACATTAAATGGATAAGTCATCCAATTTGAGCTATCTCTGGGGCAGAACATACACATTGGATTGCAGCACTTAACAATGGTGACCTACAGACTCGTGTGAAATATATAGAAGGCGGTTGAACAGGTCTGGGTCATTGCAGAGTGGAAGCAGTTTGCACTAGGAATGACAATTGTATCAAACAGATGGCTGAACAGCTTGCCTACTTTTCAGTGGAGCTAGTGACACTCAGATCCTAAATTCTTCTTCTTTTCCCTCTTGGAAGAGTTATATCTATTGTGTATTAGCTTATGTAGATAAGGACATGTTAATTTTTTTTGTTCACTTGTTGAACTGTTGATCTGGTTTCCTTTCAAATTGTCCCAAGAGCAGAAGCCATAGACATGATGTATGGCCTGAAATGAAGAAAATCATTGTTGTTGGCACTAATATTATTGGCAAAGCATGTCTATAATAGCTCAAAGCTTTGCAAAAATTACTTAGGGGGACAGTTCCCAGAATCTACTAGATAGTTGGCTGAGGTATTCTGGGTGTTGTAGTAAAAAAAAAAAAAGTAACCTTCTGAACTATGCTTTAGCTATTTTTAGTTGCAGTTGTGACTCTCCTTGCTTGGCTTAGAGTATATTGCCTTGTGGCCACTGGCATCTCACCTCTTCCTAATCTATAAACTGACTGGTGCTCCCTCCTTTCAGTGTTTCATACTCTCCAACTGCCCTGATTTGGCAGGGACAGTTCTGCTTAGTTCTCTTTTTTCAGATGCAAAAATGTCTCCATTTCTCTCTCCTTCCACTTCCCCCTTTGTCTTCAGTTTACTTCAATTGTTGCAAACTTAGTTCAAAATGCAAAGTCATTTGGGTTCACGTAACTCGGCATGTAGGCTCAGGCAAAAGCAAACCTCTGCAGCCTGCCCTAACATATCTGCTCACCCCCACTAATAACTTTTGCCATTTTGAAAACACTGATGTTGCTTGGCCACACATGTCTTGGTTTTTATCTGTGAAATGTTGGAGGGTATGGTGTTTATTTATTGTAAATATTTTTAGTCTCCTAAAATGTGATATGCAAAGGTGATATGCAAAGGTGATATGCAAAGGTAGGATTAAAACTAGTCCTAAGTCCTCAGTGTTAGTCTCAATTAAGTGTATGTTTGTGTGTCTGCACGATAAGGGGATAGCACTTTATATTTGGCTGTCGTGAGATTTTCCACTTCATAATTGTGAGTTACACAGTGGAGAATGCCCCTTGACTATAGAGGCCTTCTCTGGTATGAGATCCTGGTTGTAGAATGCTCTTTGCTCAGATAATAGATTAGTAGTAAGTCTTGGTTGATTTCAGTACAATTAACAAAGGAGATTATTATATGGTTAAAAAACATGGCTTACCTTATCTTATCCCTTTTGAAGTCTATTCTGGGATGCAGCTGGGTATTATCACACACAATTTGCCACCAATGCTGCCTCCCACCTAAGACCCAGCTAGAATCCACACTTAGCTGGCCAGTTTGCACAGTTGGGAAGCTCCAGCTGAGTGTGAATTTTAGCCAGGTTTTAGGCAGTATTCAGCCAGGAGGCGGCATTGGCAGTGAATTGCGTGTGATAATACCCAGCTTCATCCTAGAATGGACTTCAAAATGGATGAGGTAAGTTGCGTTTTTTAACCATGCAAAAATCTCCAAAGCCTCTGACAAAAAAAGCTTCTTTCTACAAAGTGTTTTCACTTTCACCTAGGCCCCTCTTTCCTTCATTTCCTCTGTCTAGATGGAAATTATCTTGGCAGCATTTGAGGATGATGGAGGGCTGGAGAAACACAGACCTTTGATGTTGGGTTGCAGCAACATATGTGCGGTAAATAATGGAATAAAGCTTGAGTTGGGAGAATAGGATTTTCTTTTAGCTGATTGTATTGGAGCTGTATGTACTTGCTTTCAAGAGTTAAGGAAAATAACAACTGCCTTCAGGAATTCTTAATAAATATTGAAGTATAGCAAAAACAAACAAACAAATGAAAACAAAACAAAACAACAACAAACAAAAACAAATTTATGTTTCCTAAGGCTTCAGCATTTTTAAGGAAACAAAAATATGCAAGCCAAGCCTATTAGAGTCTGGCTTTAAATTAGCAGAGTAGCAGAAATATGCCTTTCCCTAAGCTTACCTAAGAACTGAGACTGACCCCAAAAAACAACAAACACTCTGGGCCTCTGCAGACAGGCGGCCATGGGCCACCCTGAGAAGCTGCAGATTGGGGCCAAGGCTGCCACACTCCTCGGCCCTGATCCACTCTTTTTCCAGTCCTGGAAGGAAAGCTAAAATAGCATTCCTTCTGCAAGGTGTGAAAAGGGCGCTGCAAGAGTCTGGACACTGAGCCGGAAGGATGTCATCGGAGCGCCCGTCGTATGCAATGACGGGCACTCCAATGACATCCTCAGGAAGGGGTTGGGGCACCCAGCGTGAGGCTGCCCCTCCCCTTCCTTGCCTCCAAGATGGTGCAAAGTGCCGTCTGCAAAGGGGGATAGTTTGTAGTTTAAAACAATTACATAAAAGGCTATATCCTAATCTAACTAATAAATAGTTCAGTTAAAGAGAAATATTTATCTCACCATCTTTCCAAAGTTGAGAAGGCAGGAAGATAGGAACAGCTGAGATGAAAATCTTGAGAGAAAATAGTGTTAGGGGCGTTGCAGACTGGCCTAAAGGGCCAGCCTGGGGGTGGAGTTGGGGCAAGGCAGCTACACGCCGGCCACCCCAACTCCATCCCGACATCATCCTGATGCCGCACAGCATCAGTACACTCTCCTGCAGCAGCGTGTACACACACTGCACCTAAAGGGCACGGAAGAGCTGCAGCACTGGCTCTTAGGGTGGCCTTTTGCCACCCCTAAAAGGAGTTGAATTTTGCTGCTCTTTTGGGGGTGGCAAAAGGGAGGATTGGGGCCACGGTGTGGGGCTGCCGCGACCCCGATCTGCTGCTAGCAGGGGCGCCTCAGAGCCGCCCCAAATGGGCCTTCTGTAGAGGCCCTTAGTCCCAAGGAGGGAGTGACCAAAGTCACATGGTTAGTTTGAATGAGAGAGAGAGGGAGGAGTTTGCAAGCAGAAAATCCCTATCTATCTAAGGAGGGAAAAGAGAATGCAAAAATCTTCCAACAATTTCTGACAAGTTTTCCCCAAGTTCTTTGCTGATTTATCTGTCAGTGCTTCTGGGTACATGCCTACTCTCCAGTAGCACTGGATACTAAACACCTTTGGCTTGCACCTCCTTAGACTGTTACATTGAGCCAGGATTATCTGTTTACTAAGGGCCTAAGCAGACGGCGCAAAGCGCCATCTTCGAGGCCAGGAAGGGGAGGGGCAGCCTCACACTGGGTGCCCCAACCCCTTCCCCAAAACGTGGTGCCCCAACCCCTTCCCCGATGATGTACTTCCGCTGCAGCGTCCACACACGCTGCAGCGGAAGAGGTGCCGAAGGTGCGCCAGATGCCTTTTGCGGCGCACCTTCGGTGACTTGCGGACGGAGCGCTATTTTAGTGCTCCTTCCTGGGGCTGGGACGCTGCGCCGCGGGGCCAAGGTGTGCGGATAACTCGGCCCCGATCCGCAGCTTCCCGGGGTGGCCCCGTGCCACCTGTCTGCTTCCCCCCAATGTCTCACAGCTACCACTAATCTAACACATCAACAGTGTAACTCCTCAGAGCTTCAAGAAAATGAGTCCTATAGTTTTGAACCCAGGAGGGGTGTCTCAAAATTTGAACTGGATCAGTCACCACCCAAGGAAGCCTGCTCCCTTTGACATCCCCAGCAATGAAAGCAAAAGGGAAAATCCAAAGCTATTCAACATATCAAGGTGCATAGTACTTCAAACTGGGTGTGTTATTTTGCCATGTGTAGCAGCAGATGCCCAAAGAACCTGTCCCTGACAGTAAAAATACTGTAATAATGGACTGAATAACAATTAGCTGCCCTTCATGAGATTCAAAACCTCATGAGGTGGCAGCTTTGCTCTGTCTAATAGTTGGATTTATAAGGTCTGATCTTTTGGTTTCTAGTATGTCATAAATTGATAGATTTTTAACCTTCACCACAAATGGAACATCTCTGAATCTGACTTTATGGTAATAAATTGATTGCAGTGTCCAAGGACTGGATGAAGATGAAATAAGTCTCGACTAGCTTCCTTTGTAGTGGATAACAGTATTATACAGTATTCTGGATCAGACCATTAATCACACCATGAAGAAACAGAAATTCAGCCTGAAATACTGTGTTACCATAAAGATATATGATAGAAAATGGTTTGGCTATAGAAGCGGTGTGTGTCAGAGGTGATGTACTTGGGCTGGTGAAAGCTATCCTTCTCCCTCTGGAGCTATATCAGAGACAAATCTTATTGCAGGGCACAACTCCTGCCAAAATAGCTTCTCTTGCTCTATTGACCTGTCTGGTCTTCCTGCCATATCCAATCAGCAACATTGTTCTCTGAACACTTAGATGGTTTCATATCCCTTCCCCCATGCCTTTACCATAGTCACTGTAAACATTCTCAAACTCTCCATTCTAATAACTTGTGTAATAAATCCAGACAAGAAACCATTTTGCAGCCCGGGTTATTGAAATCCAAGACCTCCACGTTTGCTGAGTGCAGGAACAAACTAGGCTGACTTTGATTGTGGCAAAGTAGCATATTTACTCTTTCAAAAAAAAAGAAAATGCTCTTATTTCATCTGCCCCTCCTTTTGACTTCAGGCACTGCTAGTTAGGGTTTAAGTACTGTGCTGGAATTCAAAGTGGATGTTAGTTTTGCCTCCAGAGCACAGAAATAAAAGCCTGTTTGTTTCCCTATCTATAAAAAAATGGAAGAATATAATAGAGAATATAATAGCATATATAAGAATATAAAATCACTATCTAATTTACTATTTTGGATTTTACCATTATATAATCACCACCACCACCACCACCATCAATTATCATCCCACTTTTGTTCTCAGCCTTAGGACTGAATATGGTTAATAAAAAAATAAGGTAGATACAATTAACATCTGCTAGTAATAAAAACATTCACAAGTTAAAATATAATTAAATTATAACATTGAAACAATATTGAAATATATCCTTAAAAATCAAGAAATGAGAGCAGGGCAGACCAATGATTAAAAGTCTTTCCCCCATAAACAATTACTATAGAGTTGTCCCTCCATTCTTGCGGACTTCAGATCTGCGTCCCTCACCTATCTGCGGATGGTGGACAGGCATAAAATGGGGCTCACACCCATGAGTGCGTGCCTTCATTCAAGCCTGTGGGGCTTGAATATACTTGATTTTCCATTCTCATGTGTGTGAGGGGTCTGGAACGGATCCCCCGGGAGAATGGAGGGTTGACTGTATAAGTTGAGGACAGGGGCAAAAATTAAGCATTTTGATGTGATGCATGAATAAATCAAGGGTAAAACTTAGGAGCCATGTAACAAAGAATCTAAAGAATGAAGCAAAGGAAAACAATGCCAAATAACTTACAAAATCCCAGCAGGCATAACTGTTTGTGCTCACACTAAGGCTGGATGGATAAGAGAGCAAAGAGGGTCAGTGCTTCTAGGACAGATTACATGCTTGCTTTTCACCAGGGGATGTTACCTTTTAAAAAAAAGATTTAAGGTACAGTATTTACATTGACCTGTGGATAAGTCAACTCAGGTTTTTTAGGTCAATTTTTTGATTAAAATTTCTAGACTTACAAATGAGTATATACAGTAATTTCAAAAGCTATGTTGAAATAAAAAAGTCTTCACTTGCTATATATAAAGTGCAGCCTCTTTAGGGAAGGAATTACAAAGCTAGGGAGCAGCCACCAAGAGAACCCTCTCCCATGTTTCCATTTTCCACTTTCAAGCCAATCTCCAAACCTTTCCTCTTCTTTGCATTTGCCATTTCCCCTCCACTTTCAAGACGATCTCCAAACCTTTGCTTCTCACCCTCCTCCTCCTTGCATTTCCAAGCTTCTCTTTTTTCCTTCCACTTCCACTTTCAAGCTGAAACCTGTCTCCTAAATTCTACTTAGACTTATCCACAGGTCATATCCATGATTTTGGACTTAAAACCTTATAAAGAATGTTGCCATTTAAAGCTCAGAAAAAAATTGTTCACAAAATTCTTCATATGCTAAATTGCTGATGTGTCATACATGTTCTGAGAACACCTAAGTAGATGCCAGTCTCTTCAAACTTTAACATGTCTCTTTAGCTATGTTGATTTAATTGTGTAATTAAAATTCCTCTTTCTCTTTTTGCCATATATCAGAGGGAACATGTCCATTATTGACCTAGACAGGAGTGTCCCCAGGAGTGCCAAATTCTCTCCACATTGACTAATGGAGTTCGGTTGAGTGCCGAGTCACATTATTAGTAGAATTATAAATTATTTAAGAAGATGTGGACATCATTAATATGTCATTCATCACACCAGGATTTGAAAGCCATGTTTGTCAGAATATAGATGGGCTATGCAGTCAAAGGTGAAATGTAGAGATGTGTCTGTGTCTGTAATTTTCCACTTGAGAACAGCTTCTAGGCAAAGCAGAAACAACTCAGTCCAGATGGCCAGAGAGACATAACAATAGAAGAGTCTAGCTGGGAAAGGAGCCTTGTTTACATAATAATAACAATAATAAAAGCTAGTATGGGAAAGTAGATCACGTGGTGGATGATGAACAACAAGAGGCTGGGTTAACAAACACCACATACAGAACATCCAATCAACTTGAAGGGTAACACCCAAAAAGGTGGAGAGGGGCTGGACTGAGAAACTCTGTGTTTGGCATTGATATTATTATTTGCTTCCGTTGGATTGCTCTTCTTCTTCTCTTCTCGCAATGGATCTATAATATGTTTATATTGCTTTACAATGTAGCCTTAAGATCTGGAAACATGGATCTGTAGTTTTATTCTTGTTTAGCCACATCAACAAGATGTGATCCTATAGTGGACTGTATTTTACTTTGCTTGTTATTATCTTTTTCAACAATAACAATAAAAGCTCAACTTTTAGAAGCTTGGATTTTTGTTCCCTGGTTCTGCTGGATCTACAAGCATGCTACTCCACTAAAACCTAACAATAACCTCCTGCACAGTGCTGTTTGGGATGCAGTGGCTCAAGTGGTTAAGATGCTGACTCTGTTGATTGCAAGATCAGCAGGTTGGCAGTTCAAGGCCTGGGTGCCACATGATGGGGTGAGCTCCCGTCACTAGTCCCAGCTCCTGCCAACCTAGCAGTTTGAAAGCATACAAGTAGATAAATAGGTACCACTTTGGTGGAAAGGTAAACAGCATTCTTTGCAATCATGCTGGTCACATGACCACAGAGTAATCTCTGACAACACTGGCTTTTTGACTTAGTAACGGAGATGAGCACCGCCCCCTATGGTTGGACACAACTTGACAACCTTGTCAATGGGCAATACCTTTACCTTACTTTTACAGTGCTGTTTACTTGTGAGAAGGGTTCGTTGAATGGAGTATTTCTTTGATTTAGCATAAAACATGAGCAGGAGTGTGGGGAGGAGGGAGAAACCCAGTAGCTCTGAGGAAGGAATGAAGAAGACAATTAAAAGAAGCTGGGCAGCACAAAACAAAGGAGGACAAAATTTTAGGTTTTGTTTGTGGTACTGACATGAATTGCTGGAGGTTTTAAGGTAGCAATTGTGGTATACAGTATTTTGAAGCACAAATGTAAAGTTAATTGCAAGAATAAAATCATCTTTTTCAACCTCCCAATAGTTTGGGCTGAAACGGACGGCTGTAAAGGGACAGCTTAACATTGCCCCTTTGAGCATCAGGTTGGGGCCACGGTAACTGTGCGGCACGCCCCCAACCCTGTGTTTTCCCAGTGTAAAAAGAAGTAGCAGAAAGGCACTCTTTTTTGCACTGGGAAAAAGGTGCCTTTTCTGCCACTGTGGAGGTTTTTCAGAACTCCAGTGACGTGTACCATATAAATGCTGCAGTGCTGGAGTGCCACTGTGTGGTCAGCGGGGTAGCCTGATGCCAGCTTCCTGGTGTTTTGGGGGCATGCGTCATGCATACGCCATGCCCCCAAGCCTCTGGGAACCCAGCTCTTATTGCTGGTCTGTTCAGCCCCTTAGTCTCTTATCTATATCCCCACAAAGCACAAACTTACCCATGTTTACTTGAAGTCCCTCTATGAACAATAAGACATACTTCCTAGTAAGTGACTTCAGGATTGTACCCTTACTTTTATTTCATGCTTTCTGTTTGATGTTAAGTGTTCTTGAAATGGTTCTTCTAGTGGTCCAATTTTCATGTCTTCCTGAGATGAATAGAAGGCAGAAGGAGACAGGAAGGAAACAGAAAGGGTGATGATAAATCATTTCTTTTGCTCCCTCTATGATGACTAGCTTTAAACTCGTTTTTATCCATATGCAAACTGACTAGGATTTTAATGCACTGTTTATGACTATAATAAATACAGAGCTGCTGTCATGGAAAGTTCCAGCACTCTCACTCTCATCCTCCAAAGTGTGTGGTTTGGTTATGAGATGACTGTTTCAAAGTGTTACTGTAAAATGGTAGGTAATTCATCTTTTAAAAAAGAAAGCTTTTGTAGGCAAATTATATTACTGAATCTCTCATTTGCAGAATGTGAAGGAGGGACATTGTGATAAAAATAATAAACTTCATATAGTGCATATTCACTATGAAATGCCAAGGGAAGATGGATGTGTTCTGTTAAAACTCGTATTGTCTATGCATCTTGCCTTTCCACTTCACTTTATTCAGACAGACTACTGAGCATAGTGGTGCCAAAAGGAAGAAGCCTGTTACTATTCATTAGTTCATGTCAGACTGAACAAGCTATGGATACCTCCCCTCCTTGACATAAGTGTTCTCTGGTATTTTAGTCAAATATGGCCTTGAGCAGATGGGGCAAAAGAGACCACTCCCACCCCAATCGCTCTCCATTTGTCATGGGAATGCAACAAACAGACACTGTGGTCCCAAGGCTGGATGCTGCCATGGTCCGCAATGGACTGCTGCCAGGGAGTGCTTCTTTTGTGCTCTTTTTGCGCTGGGTTTGATCTGCCTTAGGCAGACATGTCACAACTTTGGCCTGATCTGGGGGTATGGGTCACCTGGATGACACGCTTCCAGATTGGCCCGAATATGGTCCTTTTGGTCTGACTGTTTTGAGTCTATATGATTCTTACTCTGTTCTTTTCTTCTCTTGTCTCACTAGAGTTGAGTCTCCAAAAATGTAAATCTATGGTATTATTTTACCAACTGTGTGCATCAATATATAATTGACATATTAGATATTCATTGTGCCATATCAGCCTTGATAGCTGGCATGAACTGCTTTGCTTTCTGGCAGGAAAACTGAAGTTATCAGACTATGGAAGTGGGTGGAAAAAATCTTGCACGTGGCCAGATTTTGGTCAAGACAGATCATTACAACACATCAAGATGGTCTGTCAAGGATTCTCCAAGCTCTGTGAGAGTTCTCACCTCCAGTACAAGAGGGAGACATTAACCATCTTTTTCTTGTTATAATTCTGCAATTTGATAGTTCTCTGTGCAGAACTAGCATTTTTCCTTTTGTGTAGCTAAACACACATACAACAAGCCCAAAAGGTGAGGCTGATTGATACAAAAGATGCAAACAACATATCTAATTGTACTAGTTTGTCATAGTCTATGCAACAAGGCAATATTTATTGGGTTTTTTCTCTTTGCATTTACAGAAATGTGCAAAGGTCACCCTTGATAATGTGCAAAATCTCTCCAAGACTTCCTCCTCATCCATCACATTTTGTCATTTACCACAAGAGACAATCCTGTGGAAAGAGGTTCCACAGTTTGAGAAGGCTCTCTCCCATGTCCTCTCCAACCATGCCTGTGAAGGTGTTGAGACTGAGAAAAAGGCCTCCTCCAAAGACCTTAGAACTCAGGTTGACTCATATAGAGGGATATGGAGAAATAGAGTTAAGTGTCATCTGCATCCTGGTTACACTATATCCCAAAACTCTGGATGACATCTCCCAATGGTTACACTTCTCTTACTATGTCCCTGTTCAGTTGATGACTGTTGATGGTTGGAAAGATGGATGGATGATGGCCCTTCCTTATAAGAAGATTAAGTAGATGGCCATTTGATGCCTTAAAACTTTCCAGCTTCTTTTGGCTTTTTTTCTGATTAAACTTGCAAAAGCAAATGTTAGTCTCATTAACAACAGTAATGCTGTGGGAAGAAGACAATGCCTTCATTTTCCTTTAGAGGTGTTATCAGTTTAAAAGTAAGTGCAGCTCTTCTCTCCTGTCTAAATGCTAACTCCAGCTCTATGATCTTCTGGAACATTAACTTGCTGACTCTTATGCAGGACCAGGATGATTTTGAATGATAGGCCAATTGTTTCCTTAGACTAAATCCATGTCTTTCTATTGTAGACATCAGTGACTGACTGCAGATTGTAATATTCTTTTTTATTGCTTTTCTTTACTTGATAGTCTAGCAGACCAAAGTGGCACACAGGACAGTGTGTGGTGATTTCATATAGGGATAAACATTGCAACATTCAGCTGCTGAAAATGAAATCATTGTTTATGATTTCATGCTATCCCTTGTATTTCTTTTTGATGTTGTTTTGGGTTGGGAAAATGGCACCGTTTTCAACTCTTGCTTCGTGTCTGCCTTCCTTGCCATATTATATTGCTAGGAACTCCAGTGCATCAGCAAAACATCCATATTTCTGTTCCTCTACCATATACCTTGAGGAGCACCTGAGGCATTTGTGGAATGGAGGAACTTGTGGGAGAGATTATGAGTATTCCTTTCTCTGGAATTTTTTTTAATAATAGTATCTGACATGTTTCTACCTCACCCTTTTGGGAAATGACCAGAATGAAACCTTCCCCCCACCCGCATTTTATGTAATGCATGTGACTGCCTTTTTATTTTAGTCTCTCTGTCTTCTGGTCCCTGTTAGAATTTCCTTGTCCATATTTTCTGTTTTCTCTTCTCCTGCCTCTAGAAGATGGGAGGGGTGGGCTAAGATAGTCTGTGCCAGGGCTGAGATGGACTCACTGGCTTGTCTTTAGCAGAACAAGAGAAAATTGATAGATTTTATGAAGGAATACAGGATGAAATTGACAACAAAGCAACACAGGATTGTCAAGCTGATCATTGAAAATTGGAATGCAAAGGTTGGAAGCAAAGAATCAAAAATAGTAGGCAGATTTGGACTAGGCAAAAGAAATGAAGCAGGTGAGCATCTGATAGATTTTTTTGTGAAGCCAATAACTTGTTCATTGCAAATACATTTTTCATACAACCAGAGAAAAGGTTATACACATGGGCATCACCAGATGACCAACACAAAAATCAAATAAATTATATAATTGGAAGTAAAAGATGGTGAAGCCCCATCCTGGTGGCCAACACTAGACCAGGTGCTGATTGTGGCACAGATCACAAAAATAAATGTAAAACTCAAGAAGAGAAAATAAATGTAAAACTCAAGAAGAGAACAAAACCAGCAGCATACAAAAATACGATTTAAACAACATTTTCACATAATTCATTGACAATATAGTGAACAGATTTTGCAATATTAAGTATAATAGATTGTGAACTGGAAGCCAGGGACATAATAAAAGAGGAATGCATAAAGACACAACAGACAAAAGGAAAGTGAAGAAACCGTGGATGACAGATAAAATGCTACAAGCAATAAAAGAAAGAAGAGAAACAAACAAAAACGAAATTGGAATAAATTAAGAACCATGAATGCAACAGTACAATCGCAAGTGTGCAAAGATAAGGAAAATTACTACAACGACCAATGCAGAGAAATAGAAGACAACAGCAAAAAGAGAAGAATGAGAGACCTATTCCACAAGATTAGAGAAATCAAAGGAAAGTTCAAAGCAAGGACTGGACTCTATGACAATAAAAATAACATAATTCAAGACCAAGAAGGAATAAAAAGACGTTGGCTGCAATATATAGCAGAGTTATATAAAAGAGATGACAACATGAAGGACACATGGAGTGAAGAGCCATATAAAGATGAGCCCCAGATTCTAAAAACTGAGGTGGAAGCTGGAATAAAAGAAATGGCAAAAAACAAGTCTCCAGGAACAGATGATATTCCAATAGAACTGTTGCAATCCATATTGACAGAGTCAACTCTAGTGCTAACCAACATATGTCAACAGATACGGAAAACAAAATGATGCCCAACAAATTGGAAGTGATCAACATACATCCCCATCCACAAAATAGGAGACACAAGAGACTGCAGCAATTCTAGGACCATAGCACTAATCTCCCACTCAAGCAAAATCATGTTCAGAATTCTGCAATATAGACTCCGATTATATATGGAGAGAGATCCCAGAGGTTCAAGCAGGGTTCAGGAAAGGAAGAGGCACCAGGAATCACATTGCAAATATATGGTGGCTAATGGAGCATAGCAGGGAGTTTGAAAAGAAAATCAGCATGTGCTTTATAGACTACAGCAAAGCCTTTGACTGCCCATATCATGAAAGGCTGGAATGCCCTTAAAGACATGGGAGTGCAAACATATCTGATAGTTATGATGAGGAATCTGTAACCAGGACAAGAGGTTACTGTCAGAACAGAACACAGAGAAACAGAATGGTTCCCAATTGGCAAAGGGGTCAGACAAGACTGCAATCTATCACCCTACCTATTCAATGTATTTGCAGGACATATTGTAAGGAAAGCAGGCTTGGACATGGAAGAGGGAGGAGTGAAAATAGGAGGAAGAAATATCAACAATCTGAGATATGCTGATGACATCATAATATTAGCAGAAAATCTCACAGACCTGAAACACCTACTAAGGGCCAATGCAGACCAGCCATAAGGGCCGGACTGGGGGTGGAGTTGGGGTAGGGCAACCACATGCCGGCTGCCCCCCCTCCACCCCAACTCTGCACCAACACTGCATGGCCATCTGCACAGCGCACAGCATCAGGGCACCCTCTTGCTGTAGCGTGCATAGAGCCATGGCGGTGGCTCAAAGGGCAGTTTTTTAGCACCCCAAAAAGGAGTGGCATTTGCACGGTCTTTTGGGGGTGGCAAAAAGGAGGATTGGGGCTGCAGTGTGTGGTTGTCGTGGCCTCGATCCACCACTCCCAGGGGTGGCTCAGAGCCGCCCCTTACAGGTCATGTGCATTTGGCTAAGGAAGATCAAAGAAGAAAGTGCAAAGGTAGGTTTACTGTTGAACATAAAGAAAACAATAATAATGTCCACAGAGAACTTACACACATTCAAACTAGATAATAAGGAAATAGAAATAGTAAAAGAATTCTCATATTGGGATCAAACATTGATTGGAACGGGGACTGCAGCCAGGAAATCAGAAGAAGATTAAGAACGGGGAGGGTAGCTATGAAAGAACTAGAAATGATTCTAAAATGCAAAGACATACAACTCAGCACAAAAATCAGAACCTACAAGCCATTGTATTCCCTATTACCATGTATGGATGTGAGAGCTAGACAGTTAAAAAAGAAGATAGGAAGAAAATCAACTCATTTGAGACATGGTGCTGGAGAAGAGTGCTGAGGAGCCCATGGACAGCCAGAAAGACAAACAGATGGGTCCTAGAGCAGATCAAGCCAGAAGTATCCCTAGAAGCTAAGATGACAAAACATAGACTGTCATATTTTGGACACATCATGAGAAGGCATGAATCATTTGAAAAAAACAATAATGTTAAGAAAGGTAGAAAGAAGTAGAAAGAGAGTAAGGCCACATGCTAGATGGATTGACTTTATTAAAGAGACCACGAATATGAGTTTGCAGGAACTGGTCAGAGCAGTAAAGAACAGAGGGGTCACCATGAGTCGACCATGCTAAGGCAGTTAACAACAACATGTGACTGCCCCAGATTGATGTAACACAAAAACAACAAGATTTGTTGAAAACATTATCCTTGTAATACTCTGTAGCTTTCAGGCAGTTCTTTATGCACACTTGCTTTTCAGCTGACTTCCATGTCAATATTTTCTGTCTTCAAAAAATGGAGAGCCATTGCAAAATAAGTGGCTATTAAAGGCCATTTGCTTTTATTGTAGTATTAATTTAATATTTAATCAAGATAGCCACTTCATTTTAAGTAATCTATATGGTTTCCATTGGGAATGCTGCCCCTCTGGGTACAGATATGTCTGACTTTTTGGCTTATATGGACAAGGCCTTACTTCACAGTGTGTGTGAGGTCACTTTGATGATTTCCCTTTCTGCTGGCCAATAAATCTCAGACTATGAATGACTGACAGTTAAGCCTAGAGCTTTTCCATTGACTCTGACAGGTTATTTTGACTTTTAGAAGCAGTGCTGAGCTGCTGAACATTCTGGATATAAAAAAGAGAAAATAGAAAACGAGAGAAATGAATTGAAATTGAAAATAGAAAGAATCTACAGCAGACTGCTGCAAGCAGGGAAATTATAAACAGGTTTAAGCCCTAGACTTTGCAGAGGGCAGATTTGAAACTATTTACCCAAGAGACATCAGATATCAAAGCAACCAACCCGCTCAGAATCTCTGAAATGTTACTATGGTAGACAGGATGGCTATCCTGTGTTAAGGACTTAAAGAAATGCTACTGAAGTGAGTGTTCCAAGCAACAATAGAGAAAGAAAGGATGTCTCCAACCCAATACACAACTTTTTGCTTTGAGCAAAGAGCAATATAGAAAATAGAGACTGACATTTTTTTGCTAGAAGTTTTAAGACCATGCTTTTAAACCAATGTACTGCCAAATTACTTAATGGAGAGGGGCTTGCTTCACGTATTTGCTACTATGAAACCCATATCTATCTGTTTTGGTGCCATTTCATTATTTCCTTTCTTAGAATTTTATAATTCAAATCTGGTATTAAATTCAGAATTTGAACTGATACTAGATGAGAACTGAGGAAGGAATTGTCTATTGGTGGGATTATAGTGACTTTCCTGTTATTTTGACAATAATTGGGGATTTGAAGATCATACCCAGCCACAACAATATTATATGAATCCAAAGATTTCAGTTCAAGTATTTCACCCTGGATCACTATAGCATAAAAGGAACAGGGTTTTTTAATGCCACATTTACTGGTGCTTTTATTTTATTTGAGGAAATAATGAATAGATGTTTTAATCTTCTTTGTGGTGCCATTGCGTTTAATATGGGAACACCATTGCAGTTTTCATGTGGGCTGATCCTTAATGCAGAAATCTGTTTATGTACACCATGTAAACTTATATTTACACTCTAGAGATCAGAAGGCTCTTTATCATATTCAGGAAGAGGTAACACTCATCTGGTGAGGTGATAATCTGCCCCTGTTCCCCCTTTTCAGGCCATTGTTCTTTATAATGACAGGAAATTATTGGATGTGAACTGTTAGGAATTATGAGTGTATGTGCCTTCATGTTGCCTGCTGATTTATGGTGACCCCATGTATTTCATAAGGTTTTCTTTGGCAAAGAATATTCAGAGATGGTTTTGCTGGTTTCTTCTTCTGAAATATAGCCTATAGCACCTGGTATTTATTGGCAGTCTCCTATCCAAGTACTAACCAGAACTGGTACTGCTTAGCTTCCAAGATCATATAGGACATGGTGCCTTTAGCATGTTTAGGCCCCTATTGAATAGTGGGAATATGCCTCTTTTACTCTGGATACAGCATGAAGCTAGTATATATGGCAGGCTTATCTGTGAAATCTATGAAGTAGGTTTTCCATTTGGATGATGAGCAGGGAATAAGATGAGCTAATAGGTGAGAGTGTAGGCCAGGGATATACTAGCTTTGTTTGCTAAAGATTCAGTTGATTGCACCCCCTGTTTAAAATAGATCAGGTAGCAAGCGATAGGAAAGGAAATTGTCTGAGACCTTGGTCTCTCAGACTAGACAATACTGGACAAAATGGACCAGCTCCTTGTGTTCCAAGACAGTTTTGTCTGAAACAGAGAACAAGAAGGAAATACGTTTCTTTCTGAGAATTATGGAGGCACTCTGTTCTGCACAGATTACCTCTCCCAGTGAGGAGACTTAAAGGGGAATATGTTTCAGGCAGTACAGAGAAACTGATTCCTCCAATTTAAGCTGCTCTTTATACTCTTGACACAGAGACCTTTTTCATATTTCTACTTCTTCCTTTCTGACAGCCCAAGGCAGCCAACACTTCTCCAATCCTCTCACTGTTTAAAGCTAGGAGATTTTCTAGGGGATTGTGATTCTTAGATGAACCTAGTTTTCATTATGATTTATTCTTTCATCTCTCCAGTGACAAAAAGAAGCTCATAAAAGAGGGAGGATTCTGATGAACTCTATTATTATTATTATTATTATTATTATTTGTATTACAAGAAGGCCGGAGATGTGGAAGCATTCATGGTATCCTAAATAACATCTTCAACTAGTACAAGAGCAAGTGCTGTTCATAGATGAAGGGCTCTGGTGGAAATCTGAGACCACTTGGATATCTCTGGACTGAGAAAGATACAGGGCTGGGGAGGCCTGAACGGACTCTCTAAAAGACCGCCTGTTCCACCTCCACCCAGTGGCGGAGCATCTGCGGTGGCTACAGGGCCGGGGAGGGCCGAGCGGACTCTTTAAGGGCCTGCCTGTTACCACCACCACCCAGTGGTGGGGCGGCTGTGGTGGCTACAGGACCGGGGAGGGCAGAGTGGTCTCTTTGAAAGACCGCCTGTTCAACCTCCACCCGGGGGCAGAGTGGCTGGGCGGCTGCAGAGCCAGGGAGGCCCGAGTGGAGTCCTTGAAAGACTGCCTGTTCCACCTCCACCTGGCGGTGGAGTGGCTGCAGTGGCTACGGAGCCAAGGAGGCCCAAGCAGACTCTTTAAGGGCCGCCTGCTCCATCACCACCCGGTGACAGAGCAGCTGCGGTGGCTACAGAGCCTGGGAGGCCCTAGCGGACTCTTTGAAAGACTGCCTGTTCCACCACCACCACAACAACACACATCATGGTGAAAACACGCTTACCAAGCACTATCATAAAGAAATTTCCTTGAGCTGTCAGGTATACATTGCAAGGGAGGTTGCCAGCTGCTATAACATCTTTATCTCTGTTAGCGACCGGGAATGATCTGGGAGCGGGAATTGTGTGGGAATGAAGTTGTGCGGGAAAAGGGAGGTATGGCAGGAACAGAGTGAGGCGCTGTTACAAAAGAAGGCGGGATTGATATTTGGAAGCTATCCTGCCTTCAGCTCACTCTATTTTTCAGGCTGGTTTGGAGAGCTCAGCAGTTACTCCATAGAACCTTACTCTGCTCCTTTGCAATGCCAGGTCGGTGGAGAATAAGACCCACATTATCTATGATCTCCTCGTACATGAGGATGCCAACCTGTCTTGCTTTACAGAGACGTGGCTGGGAGAGGATAGCGCCATAATGTAGACACAGGCCCTCCCAACTGGGTATTCCATTAGTGAGCAGGTAAGGGGAAGTAGGCGAGGGGGTGGAATTGCTCTGGTTCATAGGAACAATCTGATCTTGACCAGGATACCTGTCCGGAACACAGTCCACTTTGAGTCTATGCCTGCAGACCAGGGATAGTTTGGGGATTCTGCTAGTGTACTGACCACTCTGTTGTTTAGCATACTCCCTAACTGAGCTGACTCAGCTGGTCTTGGAGTTGTTGCTGGAGTCACCCAGACTCTTAGTCTTGGGCGACTTCAACATCCCTCTTGAGACCAGCTTGTCAAATCTTACAGGGGCAGCTCGGGAGTTCACAGAATCTTTCTGCTCTGCACGTATTGAGTCTGCAGAGTCCTGTCCAGCGGAGCTGTTTAGGGTGGTAGGGGAGCTGACACAGGTGCCACCTGCGCAGAACCCAGTACTTAACCTGACAATGGCCTGCTGTGATGCATTTAACAACTTCTTTACAGATAAAATTTCTCAGATAAAATCCCACTTAGAAGCCAGTATTGATACAGAATCAACAGATGAAGTGTCCAGCAACTCTGTTAACAAAATTTTACTGGATTGGTTCTAATCTGTGAGTACTGATGACATGGACAAGCTCCTTGGCAGAGTGAGGAAAATTACCTGCCCTCTTGATCCTTGCCCATCATGGCTGGCTGTCCGGGAGGGGGGGGATGCCTTGAGGGTGTTCCTTAGGGATATCATCAACACATCCTTCAGGGAGAGTCATGTTCCACCTTGTTTGAAGGAAGCAGCGGTTAGGCCGCTTCTGAAGAAACCTTCCCTGGACCCCCTGGATATGAACAGCTATAAGCCGGTCTCATTACTATCTTTTTTGAGCAAGGTGATAGAGAGGGCAGTGGCTGTCTTGGATGAAACTGATTATCTAGACCCATTTCAAACGGGCTTTAGGACAGGATTTAGGGTTGAGACTGCCATGGTTGCCTTGACTGATGACATTCATCTGAGAATTGACAGGGGTAGTGTGACCCTGCTGGTGCTCTTAGACCTCTCAGTGGCCTTCGATACAATAGATCACAACATCCTTGTGGATCGCCTGAGAGGGTTAGGAATTGGAGGCACTGCATTGTGGTAGTTCTGTTCCTTCCTCTCGGTCAGATTCCAGAGGGTGTTGCTTGGGGACAGTAGCTCTGTTAGGAAGAAGCTTAAGTGTGGTGTCCCTCAAGGCGCCATCCTGTATTTGATGTTATTTAATATCTATATGAAGCCACTGGGGGACATCATTCGGAGATCATTCGGAGACATGGGGTGGGGTGTTATCAGTACGCTGATGACACCCAGATATATTTCTCCATGTCTCAGTCTTCAGCTCAACTTCAGATGACGTCTCTCCTCTCAATGACTGTCCTAAGGCAGTAATGGTCTGGATGAGGAAAAACAGATTGAGACTGAATCCAGACAAAACGGAGGTACTTACAATAGCAGCCCCAAAACCAGGTATTGGGTACAACCTCCAGTCCTGGACAGGGTCACACTCTCCGCTAAGGATTGTGTTCACAGTCTGGGGGTGTTCCTGGATTTGTCACTTCAGATGACTGATCAAGTGAATGCGACGGCCAGGAGTTATCAGCTTCGGCTGATATGCCAGCTGTGCCCTTTCTTGGAAGCAAGGGACCTTGAAACTGTGGTACATGCGCTGGCAACCTCTCGTCTTGATTTCTGCAATGCAGTCTACATGGGACTACCCTTGTGCTTGTTCCGGAAACTTCAACTAGTACAGAATATGGCAGCCAGGCTGGTCTCGGGCACATCTAAAAGAGACCATATAACACCAGTATTGAAGTCTCTTCACTGGCTGCCTATTATTACCTCTGAAGCCCTAAATGGTTTGGGCCCAGTACAAGGTGTTGGTTATTATTATTATAGTTTATTATTATAGCTTATTTATAAAGCGCTGTCAATATACACAGTGCTGTACAAAGAGAAAATCAACATAAAATAGAATAAAAACCTGCCAGAGATGTACAGAGATGGCATTCTCAAGCCGTGGAGGACTGTCTCGGGCGTCCTGCAGCCCTCGGAGGACCACCTGAGCGGCTTGAGCTGCTGCACCTGCGGGCAGCAGGGGAGGAGCCCTGGTGGACATAAAGCCCTTGCCTGGTTCCATCTCCCGCCGGCATTCTCAAGCCGTGGAGGACTGTCTCGGGCGTCCTGCAGCCCTCAGAGGACCACCTGAGCGGCTTGAGCTGCTGCACCTGCGGGCAGCAGGGGAGGAGCCCCGGTGGACATAAAGCCCTTGCCTGGTTCCATCTCCCGCCGGCATTCTCAAGCCGTGGAGGACTGTCTCGGGTGTCCTGCAGCCCTCGGAGGACCACCTGAGCGGCTTGAGCTGCTGCACCTGCGGGCAGCAGGGGAGGAGCCCCAGTGGACATAAAGCCCTTGCCTGGTTCCATCTCCCGCCGGCATTCTCAAGCCGTGGAGGACTGTTTTGACTAGCCTGCAGCCCTTGGAAGATCATAATGGAACTGAAAAATTTATGTATTTTTAAACTGTATATTTTAATTATTGTCATTCAACTTGCTTAGTTTATTGTTTTGGGGGGATGGGAGGGTATGGGAAGGGGGGGATGAGATTTGAATTTGATTTATTTTTGATATTTGTTCTGATGTTTTGAAATTCTGTACGCCGCCCCGATTGCCTAGCAGAGGGGCAGGATATAAATAAAAATTATTATTATTATTATTATTATTATTATTATTACAATCTAATACAAACAATAGGTAAAATAATAAAAGTCAATTAAAACAAAAAACAATTAATTAACAACATCCACTGTTGTCATGGTCAGCCCTGAGGAGGACTCGGAGGACGAGGAGGAGGATGGGTCTCCTCCAGAGAAGGAAGAGATGCAGGCTCCACCTGGTTCTCATTCTGCTCTCCCAGCCCCAGAGCAGGAAGAGATACAGGCTCCACCTGGCTCTCATTCTGCTCTGTCTGAGCCAAGCCCGGTTCTCCCAGCCCCAGAGCAGCCAGATCCTAGTGCTCCTTCCTTGGAGGCTCAGCTGCCTAGTGGGGAGAAGCAGGAGGATACAGCAGAGCCAGTGCCTTCCTTCAGGCAGAGGAGAGCTGAGAGTGCTGGCAGTTGCAGGTCCAGGAGACTAGCTGAAAAGCAGCTGCTGAACAAGCCTCAGCTGGCACTGAGGTAGGATTTGACTATTTAAACAATTGCAAGAGGCTTCCTCAGTGTCAAGACTTATTGTAGTTTCTTTGGGAGACTACGGTCAGTGTGGCTCCTTGTTTCCTGCTTTGTGCCTCTCGCTCTTGCCTTGTGGAACTCTGTTGCCTTGACCTTGGACCGGACCTTTGCTGATTGCTGCCTGCCCTGACCTTAGACTGACTGACGCTGATTTCTGGACTCTGCTTTGCTGGTGCTTCGACTTCAGGAAGGTTTGTGGCTGGCCTTGCTGTTTGCAGCTCACCCTTTCCATCCCTAGCAGCTGTGGGAACTGAGGCTGGCTGTAGTTGAGGACAACTGTCTACTCAAGTATATAACCCCTTACTTAACACTGTGACAGCCTGCTGTGACGCATTTAACAACTACTTTGCAGATAAAATCTCTCAGATAAGAGCCAACTTAGATGCCACTGTTGAAACAGAGTCTATAGGCGAGGCGTCCAGTGACTCCATCAATGTAGTTATACTGGATCAGCTTCAATCTGTAAGTACCGAGGACATGGACAAGCTGCTTGGTAAGCTGAGGAAGACGACCCTTGCCCATCATGGCTGGCCGTCCAGGGGGGGGGATGCATAGTTGAGGTTCCTCACGGATATCGTCAATTCATCCTTCAGGGAAGGATATGTTCCATCTTGTTTGAAGGAAGCGGCTGTTACGCCGCTTCTGAAAAAACCTTCCCTAGACCCCCTGGATATGAGAAATTATAGGCCTGTGTCGTTGCTGCCATTTTTGAGCAAGGTAATCGAGAAGGCGGTTGCTCTTCAGCTCCAAGCTGTCTTGGATGAAACCGATTATCTAGATCCATTTTAAACCGGCTTCAGGACAGGCTTTGGGGTCGAGACTGCCATGGTTGCCTTGACTGACGATCTGCGTCTCAGCATCGACAGGGGTAGTGTGACCCTGCTGGTGCTCTTAGACCTCTCAGCGGCTTTTGATACAATAGATCACGGCATCCTCTTGGACTGCCTGAAGGGGTTAGGTATCGGGGGCACTGCTTTGCAGTGGTTCCGGTCCTTCCTCTCGGGTCAGTCCCAGAGGGTGCTGCTCGGGGACAGTAGCTCCAGTAAGAGGGAACTCACTTGTGGGGTCCCTCAGGGGGCTATTTTGTCCCCAATGTTATTTAACATCTATATGAAGCCTCTGGGTGAGATCATACGGAGTTATGGTGCTGGGTGTTATCAGTACGCTGATGACACCCAAATCTATTTTTCTGTGTCTCGTTCGTCGGCCTCGAATTCCAATGGCATCTCCTCTCTCAATGAATGTCTTCGGGCGGTAATGGGCTGGATGAGGAAAAACAGATTGAAACTGAATCCAGACAAGATGGAGGTGCTCACGGTAGTGGCCCTGAAACCAAGAATTGGGTTGCAACCTCCAGTCCTGGATGGGGTCGCACTCTCCTCCAGTGACTGTGTTCTCAGTCTGGGGGTGCTTCTTGACTCGTCGCTCCTGATGACAAATCAGGTAAATGCGACGGTCAGGAGCGCCTGTTATCAGCTTCGGCTGATACGCCAGCTGTGCCCTTTTTTGGAAGTAAGGGATCTCGAGACCATTGTGCATGCACTGCTAACCTCACGCCTCGACTTCTGTAATGCGCTCTACATGGGGCTACCCATGTGCTTGGTTCGGAAGCTTCAGTTGGTTCAAAACATGGCAGCCAGGCTTATTTCTGGAACATCTAGGAGGGACCACATCACCCCGGTTTTGAGGTCCCTCCACTGGTTGCCTATTAGCTTCCGGGCCCAGTACAAGGTGTTGGTTATTACCTTTAAAGCCCTAAATGGCTTGGGTCCAAGCTATCTCAGGGATCGCCTCCTTCCATACAATCCTCCCTGCACTCTCCGGTCCTCTGGCAGGAATTTGCTGCAGCCTCAAAAATCTAGGCTTGCAGTGACCTCCCAGAGGGCTTTTTCTGTTGTCGCCCCCAAACTCTGGAATGGCCTGCTGGACGAGATCCGTCAGTTGACATCACTGGACAGCTTTAAAAAAGCTGTCAAGACGGATCTCTTTCGGCAGGCCTTCCCAGACTGATCACCCTGGCCTTGGGTTCCTTGACTCCTGCGTTCCTCTCGTGGCCCCATCAGTTGTTGATGGATGAGGAACGCAGTAGAGGTTGATTAGGGGGTGGGTTGGTTTTCCTTTGGAGATAGTATTATTGTAAGCCGCTTGGATTGTCTGGCAATAAGCGGGATACAAATAAACATTATTATTATTATTATTATTATTATTATTATGTAAATGTAAGTCAAACAGTGTCTGGGAATGCGTCCCTGAACAAGGTGGTCTTTATCTCAGACTTGAAAGTAAATAGAGAAGTAATTACCCATGTTTGAGCGGGAAGAAGGTTCCAGGAGTGAGGGGCGGCAAGCGAGAAGGGGCGAATCCGGGATGGAGCAGTGGAGATCCTAGGTTGGGACAACAGGCCTTGAGTACTAGAACGGAGGGTATGGATGGGAGTGTAAGGAGAAAGAAGTTCATATAAGTAAAGAGGGGCTAGCCCATGCAGGGCTTTGAAAGTTAACAACTGAAGCTTATATTGGATACAGGAGGGAAAGGGGAGCCAGTGAAGAGAAGATAACAAGGGGGAAACATGATCAAAGCGGTGAGCGGAAGTAATGATGCGAGCGGATGAATGTTGAACAGAAATTAAAGGGCAAAGATGAGAGAAGGGAAGCCCAGCTAGAAGGAGATTGCAGTAATCTAATTGGGAGACCACCAAAGCGTGGACCAGAGTCTTGGCAGTGGAGGCCGAAATAAAGGGACGGATTTTGGCAATGTTATAAAGGAAAAATCTGCAGGCTTTGGCTGTGGCCAGGATATGGGGAATAAAAGACTGAGAGGAGTTGAAAATGAAACTGAGGTTGCGGGCTTCCTGGACTGGACAAATAGAAGTGTTGTCAACAAAAACAGAGAAAGAGGGTTGAGGGGAGGACTTAGGTGGAAAGACAAGAAGCTCTGTCTTGGACACGTTGAGCTTCAAATCCAGAGAGAGACAGCTGGGAGGCATGATGAAACTTGCTATTCAAGCTCTCGAGAGAGATCAGGGGTGGAAAGATACAGTTGGGTGGCATCGACATACAGATGATAGGAAAAACCAAAAGAACTACTAAGTTTTCCTAAAGACACGGTGTAAAGAGAGAACAATAGGGGACCCAAAACAGAACCTTGGGGGACTCCAACAGATAGGGGAATGGGGGATGAAGTCTCACCACCCGTGACCAGTCAAGAACTGAGTTCAAGAACCCAATGTCAGAAAGTATATTAACTAGAAGACAGTGATCCATGGTGTCAAATGATTGCTATGCAGAGGGGCGGGATAAAAATAAAATTTATTATTATTATTATTATTAAATGCTGCAGATAAATCGAGGAGGATGAGCACAGAATAGAGACCATTTGCCTTGGCCCATAAAAGATCATTAGAGTTTTTTGTGAGGGCTGTCTCAGTGGAGTGCCGTGGGCGGAAACCAGACTGAAAGGGATCGAGGATGGAGTTTGCTTTGAGAAACTCAAGGCAGCAAGAATAAACAACCCGTTCTAAAACCTTAGAAAGAAAGGGAAGAGGAGAGATTGGACAATAGCTGGACAAAGAGAGGGGTCAAGAGAAGATTTTTTCAAGATAGGGGAAACAAGAGCATGTTTGAAGTCAGAGAGAAAAGAGCCTGTAGAAAGAGAGAGGTTAAAGATAGAAAGAAGTGAAGGAAGGGAGGAGAGGGCTATAGAGGTTAGGAGACGGGGGGGGGGATGGATCAAGAGAACAAGTTGTAAGTTTGGAAGAGTGCAGGAGGGTAGAGAGTTCATGCAGAGAAACTGGAGGAAGCACAGAGAATTGATTAGTGGAAGGTTCCAGAAGATTAATGGCAGAAGACAAGTTAGAAGGAACTATTTCAGATCTGATAGTAGTGATCTTGGTGATAAAGTAATTAGCAAAGTCGTTAATGGAAAATAATGAAGAAACGGGAGGAGAAGGAAATTTTAACAAGGTGTTGAAGCAGGAAAACAAACGCTGCGGGCGCCCCTCATTGGCACAGATCAATGATTTAAAGTAGTTCTGTTTTGCCATGGACAAGAGCGCGTGTAAAGGATAAAAGAACGAACTTACAATGAATAAAGTTGGCCCACTCCCTGGACTTTTTCCAAAGACGTTCAGCCACTTGAGAGCACGACTGGAGGAACCTAACTATGGGAATAAGCCAGGTCTGAGGCCTATTCGTAGAGGAGGACACGCGAACAGATACAGGGGCAAAGCTGTTGAGAGTCGAAGAAAGGGTGGAGTTAAATAAAGACATCGCTGAGTCAGTGGAGTCCCCAAAAGATAATGAAGAGAGGGAAGAATCCAAAGACTGACTGAGAAGGTCACAGTTAATAGACTGAAGATTGCGAAAATAGCGTTGAACAGTATGACGAGGAGATGGGATATAAGTAAGAGTAAAAGAAATTAAATGATGATCAGATAATGGAAAATTAGATGCCAAGTAGTCAGAAATGACACACTTGGCAGCAAGAACTAAATCTAGGCAGTGACCAAGAGAATGGGTTGAAGAATTAGAATGAGGTTGAAGGCCAAAAGAAGCTAGAAGGGAGCTAAAGCAAGATGTTAGAGGATTATTGGCGTCAACCAGGTGTTAAAGTCGCCTAAAATTAGTGTGGGCACTGCATCCGATAGAAAAACTGTCAGTCAAGGCTCAGTCTGACAGGAATTGGGTAGCAGAACTGGGAGGGCGATAGATGACTGCAACCCAAAGTTGTAAAGGAAAAAAGAGTCTGATGGAATGAGATTCAAATGAAGAGAAACAATAGCTGGGAGGAAAGGAGAGAACTTGAAACTGGCAAGATTTGGACAGTAAGATGCCGACACCACCTCCTCGACCCTCAGGGCAGCTAGTATGGGTAAAAGAAAGACTGCCAAAAGAAAGGGCAGTAGGGGTAGCAGTGTCGTGGGCCGGGGGCCAGGTTTCAGTAAGAGCAAGGAGATGAAATGAACTGGAAAGAAAAAGATCATGAATTGCAGTTGCTTTTGAGACAACAGAGTGACAGTTCCAGAGTGAACAGAAAAATTGGAGCTGAGAGATGGGAAGGGGTCGAATAGGAATTAGATTGGGAGAAATATGTGGAGCCATGGAAAAATAAGGGTTCGGTGCCCAATTATCAATGGATGAAAAAGTGACAATAATAAAAACAGAAAGATAACAACAGATAGTACTCAATGACATTGGCTAAACACCACTGCTTCTGGATCCACGAGTCCTCCAGCTGGCTAGCCCGCAGCTAGCTCACCTCCTGTTCTTCCAAGGGAGAGAGAGGGGTGAGGAAGAGCCCTCTTGAAGCCTGAGGCTCCAAGCCACGCCCCTCTGGCTGCCGGTCAGCTGCTAGTCCAGGGGTAGGCAACCTTTTTGAGCTGGGGGCCGGGTTGCTGTCCCTCAGACAATTGGGGGGCCGAAGTAAAATAAATGAATGAAATAATAATAATAATAATAATAATAATAATTTTTTAAAAATAAAAAAATTAAAAAATATGCATTTACACTCTCTCAGCCCCAGAAAAGCCATGGCAAAACCCCTGTGGAGATTTTGCCAAGAAAACCCCAAGAACAAGTAATAACAACAATAATCAATATCATCATGGCGGGCGGCGGTGGCGGCGGCAGGACTGGCCTGGGGCCTGTCCAAAGGCCTTGGGGGGCCGCATCCGGCCCCCGGGCCTTAGGTTGCCTATCCCTGTGCTAGTCTTTCAGCCCCAGGTGTTAGAGAAAGGGAGTGAAGTACAGCGTCCAGGCAGGATGACACACAGCTAGCTCACCTCCTGTTCTTCCAAGGGAGAGGGAGAGCCTCTTGAAGCCTGAGGCTCCAAGCCATGCCCCTCTGGCTGCCAGTCAGCTGCTTTATTACCTCTAAAGACCTAAATGGTTTGGGTCCAACCTACCTTCGAGATCGCCTCCTTCTGTACAATCTTCCCCATGCACTTCAGTCTTCTGGGAGGAACTTGCTGCAGCCGATAAAGACGAGGCTGTCTGCAACCTCCCAGAGGGCCTTCTCGTCGACTGCTCTCAGACTATGGAATGGCCTGCTGGACAAGATCTGTCATATTACGACCTTAGACAGATTTAAAAGGGCTGTCAAGATGGATCTCTTCTGTCAGGCCTTTCCAGACTAGATCTCCCGTTCCTAGGAGTTGCCCATCCTTTCGCTATTATTCCCCGTTGCAGTCGTGTTGTTGTTGTTTGCTATTAGACTGCCTGCACCTGTGTGAGTTATTTTAAAATATTTTAATTTGTCATTGTTAATTTTTAAGGGGTGGGTGGGGTCAGGGTTTGGGATAGTTCTTTACTGTAAATTCTGTTCAATTTTAATGTTGTAAGCCACCCCAATTGCTTAGCAGAGGGGCAAGGTTAGCACTCAGGCCAAGGCTGCTTCTTCAATGCAGAATTAATGCAGTTTGATACTATTGTAACTGCTATGGCTCAGTGCCATAGAATCTTGGGATTTATAGTTTTGTGAGATATTTAGCCACTTCTGTCAGAGAGCTCTGGTACCACAACAATCTACAAACCCCAGAATTCCATAGAATGGAGCCATGACAATTAAAGTGTCACGTCAAACTGCATTAATTCTGCGGTGTGACAGAAGCCCAAGAAGTGCTACAGATGCAGGACAGCAACCTCATTTTAATTTCAACATTTGCAGAACTGTAGTTAGGATGGGTGCTTTGTTTTTGTTGTTGTTCTTAACTTGTCATCTTGGCTTCCAGGGAGATTTCTGGCTTGATCTGCTGTAGGACCCACTTGTTTGTCTTTTTGGTTGTCCATGGGATCCTCTTATCCAGCACCACATCTCATATGAATTGATTTTCCTCCTTCCTTTACTGTCCAGCTCTCACATCCATACATGGTAATAGGGAAAACAATGACTTGTATTATTCTAACTTTTGTGCTCAGTTGTATATCTTTGTATTTTAGAGTCTTTTCTAGTTCTTTCACAGCCGCCCTCCCTATTCTTAATCTTCTTCAGATTTCCTGACTGCAGACCCCGTTTCTGTCAATGTTTGATCCCAGGTATGAGAACTCTTTTCCTGCTTCTATTTCTTCATTGTTTAGGCTGAACTCGTCTAGATTCTGCTTTGTCATTATTTTTGTTTTCTTTATGTTCAATAGTAGGCCTGCCTTTGCACTTTCTTCCTTGATCTTCCTTAGTAGGTGTTCTAGGTCTGGGAGATCATCAAATTTTGTTTTCCAAATATACATATATACAATTGACTTCCTATGTTCATTCACTTTGTATAAACCTTTGTCATTTAAATCTTGTTTTCTTCAATTAAGAAAGTGTTTTTTAACTATTCATCTGTGTATTAAAGTCTAGCTTAATTTGTTTTGATCACTCTATCTCAATTCATATAATTAGCATCTTGATAAATTTAAGCTTACCTTCCTACAGTACAGTACTATTGGAGCCCAATCCTGTTCTACTTTGTGTACATTTTTGTCTTTTTAATCTAGCAGTTAACACTTCTATACTCATATCAACTATTTTCCAGATCCACTCTCTGACAGATCCACTATTGTTTTCCTTTTTTTTTTTTTTGCCAGAAACAATCTCGCCACCATGATCATGTATAACAATAATCTGCTATATGTCTTCTCAATTGCTTTTGGTACCTTATTGGATATATTTAATAAATATGGTTCTCGTGATGGTTTAAAATTAATTTCAAGAATTTCACATATCACTTTATGAATGTTTTTCCAATAAGATTTAACTAGATTACAATTCCACCACATATGGTACCACCCACTCACAGCACTCTTACAAATTCAGTATTTATTCCCACATGTCTTGTAAATTTTGGCTAAATTTACTGGGGTTAGATAACAGTGATTTTCCATTTTGTAATAATTTTCTTTTAAGTTCTGGCATCTGGCAAATTGTTGTGTTCTTCTTCTAGATAACTCCCAACCTTCCAGATTAATGTCTCTTCCAATATCCGTTTCCCACTTAATCTTTGTTTCTTTCATGATGTTCTCTTCTAATTCTCTTTTTAACAATACACTGTAAAAATTTGAAGTCAGTTTTGGACCATATTTCCATATCAGTTTGTCTAATTCATTTTCATTTTCTTCAAATCCTTCTGTTTTGTAATCTAGCTTAAATTTGTATGTCAATTGTTTTTATGGTAACCAATGAATTTTTGGATTGAGTTCTCTCAGGTCTTCCAGGGGTTTCATCATATACTCTCCTCTACCTTGTTTTTTCAAAATATCTCGATTTCTAAGCCATCCTGGTACATCATACCATCTTCCAAAGTAGGCTTCCTGTGTGGACACCCATAGTGGTAACTTCCTATAGAATTTTTCTTTTTGTTGACTCCAAATTTTAAACAGTGAACTTCTAATGTAATGATTTTCAAAATCTTTCTTATTTCTGATTTAGTATCTTTGAGTATTTCTTCTTTGGTTATATTTTATTAAAATTTTATTATATCTCTTCCTCCTCCTCCCCTACATCTTTTTCTTCATCACTTTTGAGACCTTGTTCTGAAGTTTTGCCTTCATCAGAGAAGGGTTCATTCTCTTCCCCTTCATCCATCACACCTTTTTTATTTCTGTTCTGTTCTTTGTGTTTCCATTACAATTCTGTCTTTTGCTTCCAAATCTTAGGATGTTTCCTTCTCCTTTTTGTTCCTAGTTCTCATTTCAGTGTTGACTTGAAATCTCTTAAAGAAATCCCTGGCCTTCTGTAGTGAATTTATCTTGAATCTCTTTTGTTGATATGTAAATGACACACCTTCAATTTTCTCCCATGTGTAATTTATTCCATGCTTATGTAGTAGTTGTGTCAAAAATGTATATTCCTAATGTTTTTTCAATATTGGCATTGGAATGTCTTTAAAAATACTGATTTTCCACCCTTCAAACAATAAATCTTCCTCATAGCTTTTATGTATTATTAAATCTTTAATTTGGCACTCTCATGTCTTTAAGGGTGTTCCATAGCTGACTATATCATCAATAGGATTCCAGACTCATAATATTTAGTTAATACTGTATGTAATCAATCCCCCTCCTTTTAAGTGTGATATTTCAGAGACTTAGGGCCTCTATAGATGGTCTGTTTGGGGTGGCTCTGGGCTGCCCCTGCTAGCGGCAGATTGGGGCTGCAGTGACCCCACACCATGGCCCCGATCCTCCCTTTTGCTGCCCCCAAAAGAGTGACAAAATGCCACTCCTTTTAGGGATAGCTAAAGGCCACCCTAAGAGCTGGTGCCACAGCTCTTCTGCACCCTTTTGGCATAGTGTGTGTACATGCTGTGCCAGGAGGGTGTCCTGATGCTGCACGCCATGTAAACAGGCATGTGGCATCAGGAGGGTGTCAGGATGGAGTTGGGGAAACTGGCATGTGGCTGCCCCACCCCAACTCCAGGCCAGCCCTTTAGGCCAGTCAAAGCCCCTTAGACATTTATAGAGACATATTTGTATATGCTCTTTGTCCTATGGAGAACTTCATGTACTTGGTATTATCTTTCAAATATGACTAACACAATGCTCCAGTCTCTATGAATGTGTGCCTCCCAATTGTAATATCAGATTAATATTTAGGGCCACTTTCAGTAGTAAACTGAATGTGATTATTATTATAATTACTATTATTTCCTATACTTCCTCTTCCTTTCCCAATTTGATGCATTTTCTTTCCTGTTTGTCCATACTGTTTCCTATCTCTGGAACTATGGGGGGTTGCAGACTGCCAGAAATAGTGTGAATTCAGTCCACTTTTAGGGTTAGGGTTAGTGCTAGGGAGTCATGGGAACTGTTATTTTTCTGAGACATTGAGCCTTCTCTGTCAGACAACTCTGATGCCACAATAAAATACAGTTCCCATGGTTCCTTAACTCTAACCCTAACCCTAAAAGTGGACTGAATTCACACTATTTCTGGCAGTCTGCAACCCCCCTATATCCAGTCAGAAAAGAAACAGCTTCACTATTATTTCTCTAATTTAATGTGAGGCCTCTCTTCTTGGAGTAGCAGAGTTCTCATATTTCTGCCTCTTTGCCTCTTCAGCTCTAATCTTGTCAGTGAACTTTGAAAATGTTGTCCACTAATAAGAGCCAGAAGCTATCCCTGAGGTTTTGATCCTTAAAGTCATAGTGATTTACTGCTTTCCATAAAGAGACACAAAAATGCTCATAACCCAAGCAGGATTCAGGTGAGCTCTGTTTCCATTGCCATCCTTTTCCTCCTGATCAGCCAAGATGACCAAGGCAAAAGTTCCTTCTGAAAATTAACAGCAACCATAGGTAATATGAGCACTGTGATACTGAGGGGAAGCCTGGTACTCTGCTACTTTTGGATGCTGTACTTTGATTTGGATGAATATGTAATAGAATGTCCTTCACCATAAAATGTGTGTAGGTCAACTGCTTAAACCCAATGTTGATGCTCACTTTGTATTCCAGACTTGTTCTTACCCCATGTTTTGTTGGTTTATTTGCCCATAACCTGCCCTACTATGAACATTTTTCATATTTCAACCCCCTGAGGCAGCTTTCACCTTGATTACAACAGTACAAGAAACAATAGAAGAATGCCTACCACTAAAAAACAAAACAAAACAAAACAAAAAAAACAGAGGAAGCACAGACCATTTGCATTTCCTGTTAACTGTAATTGTTTTTACAAAACAGCTTAATATACCAGACAATCCTATGAGTTGCTCCAGAGCTTCCATGCCCACATCCCTACAACTGTGAACAAGCAGGTGGAAGAGAAGAAGGGAGGATATTGGGTCTCTCCATATCCTTTTGCTTTGGGAGTGTGCTGTTTTTATCCCATTACAAACCACAGTGAAATAATTTATGCTGTGTCCAAGTTTAGTATAAATTCCTTTCATGGTTGGGCACTGGGATTGCTCTCTATCTTATGGGTCCAAAGCCTTTCCCAAGCCACTCACGTAACAGAAACTGATCTTTCCTCTTTTTATATCTCCCTGCTGATCAAATGAGTGATCTGAAACTTGCCATGTGGGATCAAAGGGAGGGATGTGAGATCAGATCTCTTGTCTCCCAAGAAGTGTTCATCTCTCTCTGCACTCTGATGGGGAGATGCAATATATCCTATCCAAGGGTATAGCCCAACAGTTTTCATGGAAAGAAGAAATGAAATTGGGGGAGGGAGCATTTGGAGACTGGTCACTGTAAAATAAGTTTATGTGGGATATTTTTTAAAGGTACAGATTGAAGTCTTCCTTATCTGGAATTCCAAAATCCAAAATACTCCAAAAAACAAAATGTTTTTCATGGGTGGCTGAGATTGTGGTACCTTTGTTTTCTGATTGTTTGATGTACACAAACTTTGTTTCATGCACAAAATTATTTAAAATATTGTATAAAATTACCTTCAGACTATGTGTATAAGGTGTATATAAAATATAAATGAATTTTGTGTTTAGACTTGAATCCTATCTCTAAGTTATTTTATTATGTACTTACATGCAAATACAGGTATTCCAAAATACAAATAAAATAATAAATAAATATCTATAATTCAAAACACTTCTGGACCCAAGAATTTTGGATAAAGGAAACTCAACCTGTAATGATAAAGCATCCCCATTAATGAATTTCAATTAGAAATTATGTTGTGAAGCTTCCAAAAAACAAACAAACCCAATCCATTAGAATATAGTATTTTCCACATGCAAAATAAAAGTGAGTAGGGAGTAAATGCAGATTGTGCAAGTCATTCTACTATAATTATCTGAACTATTAATGAACTCTAATGATCTGTAGTTTCTCTGCCAAGGTGCAAAGAAACCGTCTCCTTGAAATTATTTCAAATGTATTACTTTGACATGTCTGAATTACTAAATTTGCTTTTTTTCTGATGAAGCCTGAATGCCTATATGATTTCAGCATGTTTGTTAAAATTGACAATGATGTTTACCACACGGCTGAAATTACCCCAAGATGAATCCTACAGAATACAGAGTACATGCATGGAAATGCTTCTTTGTACATGTACAATGTCTTATTTGTTTTGTGAGGTCCTAGGGCTGGGGTGTTTCAGGATTCTATTACAGTATATCCTTTACTTTGGATGCCTTAAATTATGCCCAGAATCCTCAATGCAGTTATGAATTTCCTCCAGAAATATTTTGTTGTTAATTGCCCTCATGTCGATCTTGACCCATGGCAACCCTATGAATGACACATCTCCAAGACTTCCATTGCTTTCCTTAATTCCTGCAAACCCATACCAATGACTTCCTTAATAGAGTCCATCCATCTGGCATGTGGCCTTCCTCTCTTTCTACTTCCCTCTACCTATCTTAGCATTATTGTCTTTTCCAATGAGTCCTCCTTTCTCATGATATGTCTGAAGTATGACAGCCTCAGTTTGGTCATCTTGGCTTCCAGGGAGGTTTCCAGCTTGATTTCCTTTGGGACCCATTTGTTTGTCCTTTTGGCTGCCCATGGGATCCTCAGCACTCTTCTCCAGCACCATATCTCAAATGCATTGATTTTCTTCCTATCATCTTTCTTGACTGTCCAGCTCTCACATCCATACATGGTAATAGGGAATACAATGGCTTGTATGATTCTAACATTTGTGCTCAGTTGTATATCTTTGCATTTTAGAATCTTTTCTAGTTCTTTCATAGCCACCCTCCCCATTCTTAATCTTCTTCTGATTTCCTGACTGCAGTCCCCATTTCTATCAATGTTTTAATCTCAGGTATGAGAATTCTTTTACTATTTCTATTTCTTCATTGTCTAGGTTGAACTTGTGTAGGTCCTTGGTGGTCATTATTTTTGTTTTCTTTATGTTCAACAGTAAGTCTGCCTTAGCACTTTCTTTTTTGATCTTCCTTAGTAGGTGTTCCAAGTCTGTGAGGTTTTCTGCTAGTACTATGGTGTCATCTGCATATCTTATATTGTTGATATTCCTTCCTCCTATTTTCACTCCTCCCTCTTCTGTGTCAAACCTGCTTTTCTTATAATATGTTCTGCAAACAAGTTGAACATATAGGGTGATAGGACACAGCCTTGTCTGACCCCTTTGCCAATTAGGAACCATTCTGTTTCTCCATGTTCTGTCCTGATAGTAGCCTCTTGTCCTGAGTACAGATTCCTCATCAGGACTATCAGATGTGTTGGCACTCCCATGTCTTTCAGGGTGTTCTATAACCTTTTATGATCTATGCTGTCGAAATTGCTATAATCTATGATGCACATTCTGTTTTTCTTTTAGAATTCCCTGGTGTATTCCATTAGCCTTCATATGTTTGCAGTGTGGTCTCTAGTGCCTCTTTGTTTCCTGAACCCCACTTGGACCTCTGGGATTTCTATCTCCATGTATGATTGGAGTCGTATGTTGCAGAATTTTGAGCATAATTTTGCTTTCATGGGAGATTAGTGCTATGATGCTATAGTTTCTGCAGTCTTTGGTATCTTCTTTTTTGTGGATAAGGATGTATACTGATCGTTTCTAGTCTGTTGGCCAGCATTTTATTTTCTGTGTCTCTTGACATATGTTGGTCAGCACTAGAGTTGACTCTGTCAGTGTGGATTGCAGCAGTTCAATTGGAATATCATCTGATTCTTGCTTTTTGCTATTTCTCATTGCAGTTTCCACCTCGCTTTTTAGAATTTGGGATTCATCTTCATATGGCTCTTCATTCCATGTGTCCATTATGTCATCTCTTTTGTATAATTCTTCTGTGTATTGCATCCAGCATCTTTTTATTCCTTCTTGGTTTTGAATTATGTTATTTTTATTGTCATGGAGCATCCTGGTCTTTGGTTTGATTTTTTTTATTTCTCAGTTCTTGTGAAATAGATTTCTTGTTATTCCCTTTTTGTTGTTGTCTTCTATTTCTTTGCATTCGTCATTGTAGTAATTTTCTTTATATTTCTGCACAAGCCATTGTACTGTCACATTCATGATTCTTAGTCTGTTCCTATCTCCCTTTTGTTTTTCTTCTCCCTTTTCTTTATTGCTTGTAGTGTTGTGTCTGTCATCCATGGTTTTTTCTCTTTCTTTTTGCTTCTTGAAAGTGTCTGCCTGCATTCTTCTTTTATTATGACCCTGGCTTCAGACCATAGTTCTTCTGGTTCTCGGTCTGTTATGTTTAGTAGTGCAAATCTGTTTCTTATGTTGTCAATAAGTTCTGTTGAGGTATTATTTAGATCATATTTTGGTATAATCACTGGTTTTATTTTCTTCTTGAGTCTTACTCTAATTTTTGGTATGATTAATTCATGATTTGTTCCAGAGTCGGTGCCTGGTCTAGTCTCGGCCACCAGTATAGAGTTCCACCATCTTTTGCTTCCAATTATATAGTCTATTTGATTTTTGTGTTGACCAGAAATATATTTCAACTATAATGATTCCAGCCTCTAATACAGTGGATTCCAATTTTTCCTATGCTCCACACTCATAGGAGATGTTTGAGTAATGTTCACACTCCCTTCAAAATATCACATTTGAAGATGAAGAAATCTAATTTCTAATTTTTGAACCACAAACTGAATCTCTTACAACACTGTGGGTGAACAATTGACCTTGAAAATAAAAGTTTTTTAACTCATTGCATAAAATGCAAATCTAAGGGCTTTTACAGACTGCCAGAAATAATGCAGCTTGACGCCACTTTAACTGTCCTAGCTCAGTGCTAGGGAATCACAGGAATTGTAGTTTTTTCTGAGACATTCAGACTTCTCTGTCAGAGAGCTCTGGTGCCACAATAAACTACAGTTCCCATGACTCCTTAGCACTGAGCCAGGGCAGTTAAAGTGGCCTCAAGCTGCATTATTTCTGGTAGTCTGTAAAGGCCCTAAGTTGAGCAATTAGATTCTAATTTGTTTAGAAAAAAAAGTTCAAATAGCAAAATTAATCCATATTATGAAGATACAATTCAATTATTTCTTTGCTCCTGCTTCTCACTCATGATTTTGTCTAAATGGAGCTTTCTTGATGACTGTGATTGGCAGGTCTGCTTGTGGATTCATGCAATTCCTAAATTTTGTCTTGATTGACAAAAGAAGAGTGAATCCAGATTAACAGAAGTATCTTTGTTGCACCCTCTGAATCTTGTACTCCCTGGGGGTACAGATACCCGAGTTAGGAAGCTATGATGTCAGTGAGTATAACACTGACCAACAGTATAATCCCATACACATCTTTTTAGAAGTGTTGGAATAGGAGAGTTGTTCTAGTGGGACTCTCATGAGCCTTTGCTCTAGTGTCACCTTGCTCCCATAGAGCAGTGATGAGGAGTGGACTCCTTTTGGTGTGAATGCTTCAAAAAAACTCATCTGGTTGCTTGAGGTGGCAGACCCATCCCACCATGAAGTTCAGAATGGAGGGGGACAGGAGAGCTTGAGTCATCCAAGACTAGCTGGAGGTGGGGTGCTGAGCTCTCCCTGAAAAGATCTGGCAACATTAAACCACCAAGACATTTTTATAGTTGAGCCTCCATAGGCATTATCAGTCAGAACTGTATTAAATGATCAAACATTAAGAATTATTAAGAGTAATTGCTTCTGAGCCTTCCCAGGAATAATTAAGGCTGCCTGTGATATATCCTGTGGGCACTTGCTTGGGAGTAAGCAACAGTGAACACATAGGTACACACTGTGCTCGGAAGAATTTTTATATTTAAGGATGTTTCAGTGATATAAGATGGGAAAAGTAATTTGCCCTCCCTGTGCAAGTATCTGCAAGTAGACAAAATTAATAACAACCTGCTTGTTAAAATAGAACATGCCCCATAAAAACAGTTCTGGGGTCCTAGAACCTGATTAGAAGACCAGCTCAAATTTGTCTGTCCTGAATTTCACATGGATCACCATCCCATGTGTTCATCTATCTCTGTGCATACCACTGATCACACACACTTGGAGCCTGCCTGAAGAAAAAACAGCCAAACTTCAAAAATCCTACAGAAGCAAGCAAAATTCGAGTAGAATAAGAATAAAATCAATCTTTATTATAGTTATAGACCAGCACAAGGGAGAGAGATATATGCAATTAAAAAGATAAAAATAAAATATACATCTGTTTAAAACATAAAATGGATATAGAAAATATTACAGACATTAAAAATATTATATGGAGAACTTTAACCATCTGTTTACAGAGCAATATCAATCTGTTCTGGTCTGTGACACTGGTCATTGTCCGAACAATTTTAAACCCTGTTGCACAATGCTTAGCAACATTATATGTTATACCAGGATAAGTGTCTGAAAGCAACAGGAAAAGTTTAACATAAAGTATTCCAGATCAGTTAACTGTCCCTCTTCTCAGTTTGCCTGAATTCTACAACTCAGATATTTATGGATAACTCTATCTTGGTACTGAGAGCCAGTATGTGTAGTGCTTTGAATGTTGGATTATGACTCTGGAGATCAATTAAAATGGAAACCCACTGGATGATGTTGGGCAAGTTATACTCTCTCAGCCTCAAGCACCCCCCCCCCACTGCAACAAATCTTGCTGAGAAACCCCTGTGATAGTTTCGTGTTAGGGTTTCCATAAGTTGGAAATGACTTGAAGATACACAACAACATATCTGGGTTTTCAGGCAGGATTTCAGATCACCTTCCAGACTTCATTTTTTAAAAAAATCAAAAAATCATAGGTTTTGTTTAACCTTGGAAAGGTTAAGGGTCAGCCAGCTGGCTGGAAAAAAGGTGATTACTAGATGAATGCACCATCTGCCCTGTGCGAAGTTTTAGCACTGGAATGGAAAGGCAGGAAGAAGGGGTGGAGGAGAGAAAGAATACAAAATTGCATTTCTTGAAAGTCTGATTCAAGAAGCAATAATTTTTCATTCTCTTTGTAATTATGGATTGATATGATGCCATCTTTCAACGTCATTATAGTCTTTGTTAAGAAAATTAGGTTTCTCTTGTTGAGATTTTAATGACATGTATATAAAACACAAGAACTGTTACAAACAGCTCTTTATGTTCTCCCCCTACTTCTGCCATATTGTACAATTTGTTACTAACCTGGTATGATAACACAGTTCAAAGAGGAACAAATGGTCAAGATGCACCTTCCTTCTCTGAATCCAGGACCACTGATCATGTCTGGAATCATCTGAATATGCTCAAAGAAGTCCTTTGTCACCCTGGTGTGGAGTCTGCAGTGCCTCTTCTCTCAATCCATTAAGCAAAACATTATTGGCAACTCTACTTTCCAGGTTGCCTGAGAGCAATAAATTCTTAGGAACCTATTTCATAGAATCCAAATATCACACTTAAAGTGGTAGTGGGCATTATGTGGTCCCTGAGTTCATTCTTGTACACCTTGAGCCTTAGTGTACCCCCAAAAAACTGCTGGGATAAAAACTTCTAGGAAGTATAGTTCCCTTTCAAAAGAAGGTGTACCGCTGTGCCTCTCATTTCAGCAAAACTCCCCTGTTTTTGTAAAAAAACAGATGTGACCCTCCAGTCATACCTTTGTTTTCCTTTCTAAATACCTTTGTTTTCCTTTCCAGAGTATCTTAAAATGGCAACTAGAAATTACAATGTGTTACTTCCTTTCATCATTTTGGGAGGAAATTATGTTGAAACAGAGTGTGGGGGATTCAGGGAACTTGCAAGGGTGTCATGGAGGGCATTTTCATGCATTTGGTAGTGTTTCAGCTCCATTTCTAGGTAAAAAGTGTCTGAAAATCATGCTAAAATGTTATTATTATTTTTTTAAAAAAAGGAGCTTGGGGGCTTTGCCATAATTGTGGAGACTACAGGAGCCACAAAAGTGGGATCTAGGAACAGCAAGTACACTGTGGGTTATACTTGCCTTCACCCCCATTCTAAACCCTTTACATTAGCTTTCTCCATCCTTGCTCTTCTCTTGTTAAGATAAACATTAGGAAAGAGGTAGGTGGAGAAACAAACAGGGAAACTGGAAATTCCCTTTGTTGTTTTTGTGTGCCTTCAAGTTGATCCCATATTATCGCAACCCTAAAATGAACCTATCATGGGATTCTCTGGGACTGAGAGTATGTGACTTGTTTAAGGTCACCCAATGGGTTTTCTTGGCTGATGGAGAATTAAACCTTGGTCTCTATAGTCCAATGCTCAAACCTCTGTACCACGCTGGCCCTTGGAAAGGATCCTAGGAATGGCTTATTGAAGCTGTTCTTTGGAAAATCAGGGAAATATCCTAAATTTCTACAAATTGAGAAAAAAAACCTGAGTGAGCCAGAGGGATATCTTCTAGTACTATATTCTGCTAACTCATCTGTAGCATCACTGTTGTGTAACTGCAGTGTAGAGATTATAACTGGCTTATATCAGTATGCAAATGATTAGTGCATCATTTCCATTAGCCCTTACAATTTCCACCAACTGGTGCTACACCATTCTGATCCCTTGATTACACTATGCGGTGCAGCATATATGAAGCCCAATTGTGGAAGTTCATCTATGCAAACACACCCTGTATGACAGTGTAAATTCGTTTTCCCCTTTCTTCCTTAATATCATGCATGAATCAAGGGCTACTCAGTTAAATGCAACATGATTTGATCTTTGTGTTTATGAAATTCAACTGGATTTGAACTTGGTACTTACAAGGATTTCTCCCAAGCCCTAGAGCACAGGCAGGCAGGGATGCAAGGGTTTTTCAAGGAACAGGAAGTTATACCCTTCCATAGTGTGTGTTATGCTTTATCAAAAGTTTGTATAAGACTATTTTCTGCAAGAATTAGGTATGGAGATCATCAGGGACACCCTTTCAGAGAGAAGACAGGCAGTATTTATTTACTTGTTGTCCTTTGTCCTATCTACCTAAATATATTGTTGAGGATTTGGCTTGTTCAGGTGTTTGTTCTAGATCAGGTATGGGCAAAGTGTAGCTTTCCAGATGTTACTAAACTACAATTTCCACCAGCCCTTACTAGCATGGCTAATGGCGAGGAATAATAATAATAATAATAATAATAATAATAATAATAATAATAATAAAGTATCCCGCCCTTTGGGAGACCAAATCATGCTAGGAGTTGTAGTTGCACTGTATCCGGAAGGCTACACTTTGCCTATCTCTCTTCCAGATTAGTGTATTGTTAGCTGCCTGATATGGAGGACCAGCAATTTTCTGCTAATGTACTAGGAACTGTACCATATTTATGCCCACTGATTAGAGTTATTTCTTTCTTAACTGGAAATTTACCAGGAACTGGTAAGCCAATGTCATAGTGGCCAGTATTAGTCCATTGGTTACCACTTTGCGTAGCATTGTTCTAAATTGTCTTCCCAGTCCGTAGTTTTTACTGTTACTCTTTTACTCCAGAACTTAGCAGTGGTAGCATGAGATATTTGAAGGCACTCACACAAATTGAAATGCATTGGTGGGACTTTCCGTAAGCACAATCTGCTTCCACCATAAACAAAATAAATGGAAAAGGAGCTATTACAATAGAGTTTTTGGTGAAGTGTGGCTTCTAGAAAGCCAAGGAGGCTATTGCACAATGGTTTGTGCCAACATAGGCTCAAGCTGGCTTAGAAATGAAAAGTCATATACAGAAACTTTTTCTGTGTTGTTTAATTTATCATTGCAGCTGACACTAAGAACTAGAGCATGTCTGGCGAGTTATGATTTCACTTTTCTTTATGGGATGAATTGACTATATTACAATACACATAAATTGATTTATATCACAGCAATTTGTGAAGAGCTGTATATCAGGCAGCACTGACTTCTTTACTAATGACACAATTGCTTGAGACTAGTTTTGGCATGCAAGAGTCCACAATTCAATAAGCCATGGGCCAACCATGTCTCATCCCTTTGCTTTGTTAGGCCAGAAATCTGAAGCAATCCACTCACAGAATGGACTGTTGTGCAAATAGTTTGCTTGTTTTGCCACTTTTTCAAGGAAATATAAGAGAGATTCCTTGCTGTGTGAATTAAAAAGCAGCAACAAATGATAGCAGCAAAGAATAATGACAGGCTCTCCTGGCCATTTGCTCTGCTTGTATGCCAGCATTGGACACACACCTCTTGACACAGAGCAGCTGTACCTGTGGCAGATTCTTTCCATAATGTCTGGCTCTCTCATGTCTTTGGAACTAAGGCAATATGGGAGGGTGGTTTGATAATTGCCTGGCAAAAAGGTACAGGAGATTTCTTAAGGCCCCACAGAGCCAGGCATGGAAGAAAGAAGCTGATAGAGCTGAATGTCATGGGACATGCATTTTACAGTCTTGTGTAATAATGCCAGCAAAGTGTTCCACTTGATTAAAACTGAATAAGATCTCATGGCTAAGCACTTTCAGATTGTCAAGTCTATCAGAAAGAAAGCCTGGTCCAGGTTATGGATCTGATTGGTGTGGTTGAAACTGAATAATTCCCACTTGTGAAACAGAAAATAGCTCTCCTCAATGGAAGCCAGTCTAAATCACTTTGGATCCAGTTGCATCCTTAATCAAGGATGTGAATAGGATTTAATCCCTATCCCTTCCCAATCTAGCCAGCTCCTAAAACCCATTTGTGATCCTCCAGGTACCTTCCTCTTTCCTGTGCACCCTCTCCTGTTCATCTTCCACCACTGGCAGACACAATGAAAGAATGGGAGGTAGATCTTGTCCCTCCCAAGCGCTGGTGCTTACTGTGTGGCCTTGTAGAATACATTTCCCAAGTTTGCTTCTGTGTTACACACTCTTAGAAGCCCACCAAGTGCCAGAGGCAAAAAGTGGAAAGACCTTTCCTCTGCTTTTCCCATTTATCTCTGAAGGACCACCAACATGCTAATTGGTGAGATAAGTGTACTGAAAAAGCAATCCTATGCAGATCTATCAAGAAGAAAATCCCACTCTGTTCAACACAGGAAAATAGTGCCCTGAATGAGGGGCAGCTTCATATTTCCCATCCCCATTTAGCTGACAACTTTCTCTCTTTCTGACATTTATTATTTATAGCAGCTGTGGGCAACTACAGTAGGAACAGGGAATCAATTTTTGCCCATCATAATAGATAGAAGTTGCTTCCAGTTGTGACTTCTGATTTCTAATATGACTGTTGTTTATGGGGGGTTGACAGAGGCTTTGAGGTTTGGGAATATAAATAAGAGTAAATCACTGCCCCAAAAGTGCAGTTTTGCCTCTTTCATATTACTTGGATATGGACATTCACCTGCAATATTTTTAATTTTGGAGTAAGGGGTTGTTTTTGGAGCGAGAGAAGGTATTGGGGAATTCTGGGTGGCACATGAGGCTCTTGGGCTCACTTTTTACATTTCTGATTTATAGTGTAGTGGTTTGTTTGCTTCACACTGCTGAAGTTTATTTAGAACAAATATCACTCCAGAAAGTGAAAAAAAGGTGTTAAAGTACTCATGCAATATACTGTAGCATGAGTAGTTTGACTGTCTCAGTGCTAGCATATGGAAGCATCCTCTCCAAGAACTCATTGCACAAGTGGAAGAGTGAAGTCAGTAATGAAAGTGGCCAATCTGGGGCATGTGCTCATCCCTACCACCTCCAGATAGGGTTTCCAGATCTCAAGGCCTTCTTAAGGGCAAAGGGGAGGAATCTAGGGTGAGAACACTGTTTTGAAAAATGTGTGTATGTATATTTTTTTCCTCATTTGTTAGACTTGACTGGCTTACTCTGCAACCGTGGTTGATACTTGCATTTTCATTCTTAATGATACCACCAATTCTTGCCTCTTGTAGTATTACCCTTGTAACATCACTAGTGTCTGCTCCCATGACAACACAAGGGGTCATCCTAGGTTTCAGCTTTCACCACTGAAATCTTGGGCTCAGCATGACAATCCTATCTCCACAAGAGGAGGCAGTCAGCTGGTGTGCATTTCTTTCTAGAGGCCAACTATGTAGAGTTTACTATTTTGGAAAATCACTTGTGCAACTCTTCCTATAGTGCCTTGTTTCAAAGGCTCCTTGGAGCCAGACACTGAAGAAATAGGCATCTCAGATATGGCTCTGGAAGGCAAAATGAGGCCACTTTCTCATTCTGTTGCTGCTGCCACATGCCACTGCTATCATTTTCACTTTCTCCTCTTGTGGATCTTAATGCTTTACTGTACACCATTGTTTTTATTGTATGCCTTAAAGTCATTTCTGACTCACAGTGTTATATAGGCAAGATTTGGTTAGAGGGGGTTGCCTTTGCCTTCCTCTGATGCTGAGAGAATGTGACTTGCTTAAGGTCACTCTGTGTGTTTCCATGGCTGACCAGGGATTTGAACCCTGCTTTCCAGAGCTGTAGTCCAACACTCAAAAAACACTCCACTCCACAGTCTCTCATATACCACTGCATGTCTCTTTCTTTTGCTCCACTAACTGACATACAGTGATGTTAACACCATGGCCCCCACCTTCTTATCATCTTCCTCTCCTCTTATAAAGGGTGAGAGTGTGGAGATGTTGCCTGACATTCAAGAAACAGTGGCTTTATATCAGAGCTAGGCAAAGTGCTGCCCAGTGCTGTTTTTGTGGAGTTTGGCTTTTCCTGGACTGCCCCTTTCTTGCAAATAAAGGGAGGGGAAGCTTTGTGGAGAGGATATTAACTATTAAAATTAGGTCTCCAGCACTACTTACTTTATTTTTATTTTTTAAAAAACTGTTTTGGGTCATTTTTGGCAGTCTATATGGACTCTGGAGGATCTCAGCCCAAGACCAACCATAGGTGCCCCCCTCCTATATATAGCTGGTCTTGAGTTGGTCTCTGACAGAAGAGAGACAAGCTAGTGTAGTAGTTTGAGTGTTGCACTAGGAATCCTGGAAGACAGGGTTTAAATCTCTGCTCAGCAATGGAAATCTTCTGAGCAAGTCATACTCTCTCAGCTTTAGGAGAAGATAATGGCAAATCTCTTCTGAATGAATCTTTTTTTTTAAAAAAAAATCCTATGATAGGGACACCATAAGTTGGAGTCAGCTTGAAGGCACATAACAACTCTGCTCTGGACAACCTTACATTATTAGGTTGGTAAGAGCTTTGCATTTCTATTGAATTGAAAATAGAATCTTTGTGAATGGAAGTACTCTAAGTAGGACTTACATTGGATTTGTCACACAGTTTTCCATCTCTGAATAGAGATAGCATCCAAAATATAATGGAGGAGCAGTAGGTGAAAGCCTTGGTAGAAAGAGCTAGTCACATTAGTTGTTGAATGTGCATTATTGGGAGATTTGAGACAGCATATAGGATTTCTATCAAAGGACCTGGATGGAGTCTGACCTTGCTGGTGTTTCTTAGCCTTGCAATGTAGGATATAGCATAAGAAGTGTGTGTGTGTGTGTGTGAGAGAGAGAGATTGGGGTTAACATCTTTTGCTGTGCATCTCTTGATGTGATGAAAAGACCACCTCCAGTGTCTATGAGACACTTCCTAGGAGTTCAGAAAGAATTCAGAAATATTTTATAAGGATTCATAAATATTCATAATGCAGCACAGAGACCAAACTTGACAAAAGGCAAAACAGAAATTTTTTAGATCAATACATTAAACATTAAGAGTTCACCTTTGTGTTATTTCCTCTCGGTGTTGCACTTTGACTCTGAGATAAGTTTCAAAAAAAGTGCAATGCATGGACTCCCCTGTTTCCAAAGCTGATTTCTTAAACCCTTTCTTCACCTCTGAGAAAAAGTAGTTCACACGTCATCATTTTATTCATCAAATACCACATCCTCTTCCTTCCCACTGTATTTTGCTCCTTCTTTTAGTGTCTTCTTAGCTTCTTTTGTCCTATCCCTTGAGACATGAACAATGGATTGGAGGTTCATTTCAAAATAATCACTCTTCAGATGAATATCCTGTAATCAAATGAATGCTATTAGGAAAGCAAAGGACAACATCCAGGTGTTCCTCTCAATAGGCCAGTAGCATCACAACTGTGGCTTTCTGCATGGCTGCTCAATTTGTGATTACTTCAATCATTTCCTTCACGCTTCATAAAATAACAGGAGTCTTCAGGGTCATGTGTAACTTACTTCTTGCACAAATGCATGTAGGCTTTGGAGGCAGATGCTGTGTATAATTTCAGTGGATAAGAGCTGGTATCCATTTCACAGCTTTTCTTTAAATAAAACTGCAGCCACTTTCCTGAAGCCATACATATTTGTAGGTGTGATTGCCCCCCCTTCCTTGTCCCTTGAAAGCCAGAATCTTTTTCAGAACAGCAATCAGAGTAGCATGATTTAAACAAATATTGGTATTTTATCTCACTTTCAGTGAGAAGGTAATTTCTGATGTGTTAACACTAAGGCCACAATTACTCCCACCTTTTATTTGAAGAAAGAAAGGGAAATGGGTTCATGAGGGCTGAATAGAATATGCAGATTAAAGAGTGGTCTATTTTTGATTACATTCTTCTTTAATATGAGAAGAAGCACAATGAGTTTTATTCAGTGCCACTGGGAAACTGAAAAACATGTGTAACCTGGATACAGTTATTTAATGGCTGAAACACTTTGCCCCTGAACCATTCACTCTTTCGTCCCTCCTTCCCTCTCTGTTGCCTCACCTTCTCCCTTCCTTTCCTCACCACCAGGCTTACATTTCTGCCAAACTCCCCTCTCTTGCTTCTTACACTCTGCACCCCACACATCTCCCAGCATATTTCCCTCCTTGGGTGTATCCACACTGCAAAAATGAAACAGTTTGACACCACTTTAACTGCCATGACTCAGTGCTATGATAGTCTGGAATCTGTAGTTTTGTAAGATATTTAACCTTCTCTGTCAGAAAGCTCTGGTGCCACAACAAACTACAAATCCCAGAATTCCATAACACTGAGGCATGAAAAGGAGTGGTGTCAAACTGCTTTATTCCTGCAATGGGACAGCAGCCCTTGTCTCACCTTGTGGCACCATGCCTTCATCTCTTGTACCTCACCTTATGTCTACTGCTCTTGTTTGTTACACCCACAGCACCTCTCACTTTCTTATCTCTCCATTCCCTTGCCTTACCTCATCCCTTCAACATGCCTCCCTCTCTTTCTTCCTGCATCCTGCCAATTGTAAATCTTCCCCTCCCTTCCCCACCCACTTGTACTGCTACACATTGCTCCCATCTGCTGTACCTCCTTCCTTCTCTCTCTTCTCCCCAGCTTGTTTCATCTGGCACTTGTGCCAGGGCTCCCCCCTTGGACAAGCACCTGCACCTTCAACCTTCTCTTCCTTCCCCTTCCTTTAATTTCATGCTTTTGTCTGCTTGCCCTCCCTCCAAAGAAAGAGTGCCTGCATAAAGCTGCAAGTGCTGCTTTAAACAGACGGCAGGTAAGTTGGCAGGTGAAGACACTCATGCCTGTATTGCTGCAATAGAAGGAGCAAGGGGAGAGAAAGAGAAAGCAAGATGCAGTAAGCCAGTAGCAGAAGCAGTAATGCAAGAAAAGGCAAGATGGGATGGAGAGAAGGTGGCAGCAGTGGGGAGGCTCTCCCCCCCCCCCCATGAGGCAGTGGGAGAACCCCTAACTCATCATCAAAATTTGAATTTTTCTTCTGGGATATCTAATAAGATTGCTACATCATGCAAGTTGTGAAAAAACAACAGATGCCATAGAACTGTAAACATTAATAATTGTTTTGCAGCTTTTATTCTACACTGTTTCTTTCTATCCCTTGATCCAATGTCCCCATTGCTTTCTGGGCAATCCTTATAAAGAGCTCTGCCAAACAGACTTCAGCAAGACTTACCTTGAAAAGAATTTTGCTGTAGTGGTCCTGTTGACCCAGGGACCTGCAAATTGGTTTTGAGAGAGAGTGAGTCATGTCTAATTCTGTAACTCTATTGTCAGTGAGAGACAGCACTCGATTAGGTGTAACACTAGGCTTATTGGCATGATCATGCTTAAAGGCAGAGGCTGGCTTGTTTCTTACCAAGCAAGTGGACAGGAGAGGACATGCACATTTTGCCCCACAATTCTACTCCTACAATGCTTAAGATGTGGTCTAATTTTAAAATGAAAGTTTGGAATCCAGGCCATGTGATGATCCCAAAGGGCACTGGGTGGCATGCTTAGAAACTGAGCAAAGCCTGAGGAATCAGTCATCCTACCCTTACCATGTGTCCACATGGCCTTGGGAAGTACTTCATGTAATTTTCTGCTTTAATTACTGTAATAGGTGTGAGAATCATGTGGCTGTCAAGGTGCTGTTGGATTACAAGCTCCAGCCCTCTCAGGCCCTGTCTGCATGGGCCAAATAAACTGACTTCCCTCCTTCCTCTCAGCGGGGAGTTCAGATGATGTGGGATCAAAACCCTGAATTTGGCATGAACAGTACCAAAACCAGGATGGACTAAATCAAGGGCCTTTGCAGACTGCCAGAAATAGTGCAAATTGAGTCCACTTTAACTGCCTTGACTCAGTGCTAGGGAATCATGGGAATTGTATTTTTTTCCTGAGACATTGAGCCTTCTCTGTCAGAGAGCTCTGGTGCCACAATAAACTACAATTCCCATGATTCCCTAGCACTGAGTCAGGGCAGTTAAAGTGGACTCAATTTGCACTATTTCTGGCAGTCTGCAAAGGCCCTAAGTCCCTGTTTGTGCTGGATCTTTTTGGATCTAGTGGTGAGGATAGCTAGGAGTCACAGCTCAGCAACATTGTAGAGCTGTGTGATTCCCACTCCACCATACAGTGTTTTACATGTGTATCTGTTCACTACTTCAGCTTTATCAGTAAACATGTTTTTGTGTTAATTTTTAAAACAGACCCTGTGTTATGGCAGGGTGTGCAACACTGCCCCATTATATACCCCCTCCAACACCATGGAGAGTTGCACTGTAGCATAGCGGCCACCATTTTTGGCAATAGGAAGTGACACTCTTGGTTGCTTTTCACAACTTTCTTTGCAGGGGAGGTGGCTGTTTTGGGAGGATCCCTTCCAAACAGCATTCTGACACAGAATATGTTACAAGTGAATTCTGCACCCCTTAGCTGGAGACTTTAGTATTCCTTGGGTTTTGGGGAGACTGATCAGTGCCCAGGATTGCCAAAGGTTGCAATGGGCCCCCACAAATACAACGTGACTTGCTAGCTACATGGTTTGCATGTCTGTTACAGCAAAGAAAGTCACAGCTAACTTTTCAATTATTACTTTTAGAACACATGAAAAGCTGAAGAAAATATTTCAGTTAACAGAAGAACATCTTATTTGTGAAATATGTTATGTAGCTCTGCTTAATTTTGGAGACTTTTATGTAATTGGTCTGTGCACTTATGCATACCTCTGTGGGAGATTTGTTTTTGAGAGCTCACATTACAGCTGCCTTTTAACTTCTTTCTTTTGTTGGGCCAAAAATGGGTGGAAAATGGATTTTTGATTTTGAAATAATGAGATTGCTTTTGCAAAAGAGCTTTTGCTGAATTTTTGTTTAAAAGTCCCCATAGACAAACTATCATGGCAAAATGCTTGTGTGTGAATGAAATAAGCAAAGATTTATATTTCTAGTCTATATAGACAGGCCCAAGTAGGCCAATGTTTGTGCAAACAATTGCTATAGGATGAAACTATTTCTCTGTGTATTACTGGATACCATAGGAAGAATGTCAAATGACTGGGAGAGGTGATGACCTCCTGGTTTCCTCCTGTACCTTTAGCAGAAGCTTGGTGGGAAGGAATCAGCAGGTAAATTGTAGCATGTGGTTTTTTTGCTATTGTCATGTTCTTTTTAGTTAAATCTAACCTTTGGCAACCATATCAGTGTTTTTTTGGGAAAAAACTGCCTTCATCTAAGGCTGATGTAATTAGGGATGTGAGTGTTAACTCTGGATGAACCATCCATCCATCATCCTGGCATCACAGCAGGCTTTGAAAAAAAAAATATGGCAGTGAACACCTGACCCTCTATACTTGTTTTGTGTTTGGGGAAAGGGTAAACTAGATAGCAAGGCTGAAATAATAATAATAATGATAATGATAATAATAATAATAATAATAATAATAATTTCTATCCCACCACTCTGCATAATGCAACCGGGGCGGAAATGAACCACCTTTCAAGATCTTTAACACTGGTTTCCTTGACTGGTCCTGGAACTCTGACTCTCAGCCCCTGAGAACTATAACTCACTCCTGTTTCCTTTGATAATTCTCACTTCAGTCACTGCAGGCTGGCATCCTGTCAGTGACTTCATACATGTGTAACTACAGAACTCTGTGGCATTTTTTGTCTGTTGTGGAACAGATGTATTCACCTGAGGTTTGTGCACAGAATATTGCACTGACATTGCCATTGCTTGTGTGATACATGCAGATGTGCCTTGTGCATGCATATGTGCACTCTGTATTGTCATGCATTTCACATTGCATGCTTCTATGAGGCAAGAGGCTATGGTGCTAGTAGCAGTGATGCTAGTAGGCTCTCCCATGTCAGACAGCCTCTTGCTGAGGAGTCAGACTAAATGTTCCAAACAGCTACTTGGCAGTAGCAGTAGTGGGGGGGATGGTACTCATAGAGGAACTCTCAGAGACAGTGTCAGTGGCACCATAGCCACCACTTGTTAGTACTGTGCAGAAAGAGGCATGGTAAAAACCCTTTTGAATATCTTTTTGCCATGATGAGACAATCCAAAATGAAAGAAGAGATAATACCAGAAGATGAGACTCACAGGTCAGAAGGTGCTCAACGAGCTACTAGGGTAAAACAGAGGGCTGAGTAGTGCTGTGACTAATGAAACAACTGAACTCAAGCTGAAAGGATGTTGAGCTGCTGACGTGCTTAGAGGTGAAAAGAAAGTCTGCACAACATATATTATGGGAACATGGAATGTGAGAACCATGAATTAGAGAAAGTTAGACATAATAAAATAAGAAATGGAACATATAAACATTGCAACACCTTGGGTAAGTGAGATATATAATGGTGTAGAAACAAAAAGCAGTATATTCTCTTTGAAAATATTTTTTCAGTCTTTACAAAGCACAGACCTTGTTTCCAAGGGAATTTGCATTCCCAGAAGACTCCTAGAAATGCAGGTCTACTAGTAAACAAGGCACACAGCTTATTTTAAGAGGGCAACCCCCCCAGTGGTTTTAAAGGTGAAAACAGCTTTTTGCTACTATACCATTCGATTTGGGTTGCAAAGTAGATGGAAGTGACATTCCGTGAGTTTGAAGAGGGGTGGCCCTTAGACTAGTGATGGAAACAATATTCCAAAATACATTTAATTTTTCTTCAGAATTCCCAAGTGGTGGGAAACTCTGTTGTGGAGGACCCTAGATGGGATGAGAATCTTGATAGTTTGGGAGATATCCTGCATGTGGGATTTTATTTTTTTTACCACAAAAAATCACAATGGCTAAATTTACAATTACAATTATAAATGTACACCTAGAGTTACAAATTTGTGACTGATTCGTATTCACCCCTACATATTCAGTAGTGTAAGGAATATGTAGGGAACATAGAAATCTCCTAGTCCTAACTTGCTGGGCAGCAGTGTCTGTGAGTGATGGAATCTGTTTGCCTGTCGACATTTGCAACCCCTCCCATGAGTGATCTCCAGTGATAGGAAGTATTGCAACAGGGATCTTGTTGCAATGAAAATCACTGGTGGGAGGTGGGTGGAAATGACAATCTACTGTGTCCCTACTGACAGGAGAACAGACCTCTGTTGCCGAACGCTGTGCCAAAAGGGCGCGGAAGAGCCTTCATACCCTGCTCTTTAGCCACAAAGACACTCAGAACTACTTGCAAATTGTTAACTTGATAGTTCCCTGCCCTCATTTTTATAATCTAAATAAGACATGAAACACACAGAAAGGGAATGGTAGTAAGGCATGGAATTAAGTCTAGCAATACTGCAGGTAGTGCAGAGGCAGACACAGGGTAGATGACAAGTATTTGAGCAATGTGTGGCATTCAGGAAGTATTTCTCACTATCTTTTGTTTAACAATAGCCAAAACAGAATGACTGGATTTGTGCCCTTAATTCTGGTACTAAAAATAAATCCCATCAGGTCAAAGATACATTGTTATTTAATTCTAAGGCTGTTGTCACATCCTGGCCCACTGTTTTGCATGTGGCTCTGTCTTGTAGACTTCAAAGTGCCTGTACAAATGCAAAGGAAATCCTGTAAACTCAAAATCCTCATACCATTGTCATAGCCCTATAACATAGGGCATCCAGTCTAATTTGAACAATCTACATTGTGAAAGTGCCATGCAGCATGTCCTTCTTGATGAGAAATTGCAAATATTCCATTGCTATAGGAGAGCCTTCCCCAACCAAATCTCTCCAGATGTTCTGGACTATAGCTGCTTTCAGCCAGCAGAGCCAGCAGAGGAATTAAGGGGGTTATCTGAATTAACTGGCAGAAACCAGCTAGTGAAAGATTACTTTATGGCACAGGTGGCATTAAAAAGAATTAGATAAATTAATAAAGTATAACAGCTAACTGTAATCTCAGTGTTCACAGGCAGATACTGTGGACCAGCTGATCACCTTTAAAACTTCCCAGAGGGATGTGGCTGTTGCAAACAGAATGGTTGGATTTGATGGGCCTTGCTCTGAACCACAAAAGCAGTTTTCATATATTAGTTCCAGAAATCTCAATGTTTACTCAGTGGATTATAGGAAGATATATATTAGAGTATGCACAGTCTTCTTGCTCTGCCTTCCGAGGCATTACTGTTAGCACAGTTATTTCTGAATATTCCTATTAGTTGGGGAAAAATGCGCTCCTTGCTTGGTGTTTATGAGATTACAGGATGATGGCTCAGCTTGAAGCGGTTTGGCAGTGCATGATTTCCTTTTGCAATTAAAGTGCATAAATGGTAGGGTATCATGGAAGAAAGAGGAGCTCACAAAAATAGAAGCAGAGCAACTACTTCTCCTGAGAAGGATCTACAGTTTACTGCTTCATGACTGCAGAGAGAGTGGGATTAATTTTCTGCCAGCTCCCCTGGTTTCATTAAACTTCTAGTCTCAGGAAAGGATTCATTCTGGACTATTTGCAATGCCTGTTGCCATCTTTGTCACTTGAATGGGATATCAGCATGTTAATGCCTCATATAATCCATGAATGATGTCCGTCTGCTGCCATTCTTTGACATTTTCAATGTTCTGTAATTTCATTATCTGGCCATATCTTCTCTCCCCCTGCAGTGTTGTGCTTCTGACATGGTGGTTGCTACATCTAATGTCTTTTCCTGCATCCTCTGCCAAAGAATGCCATCCTTCATTTCAGGTGGTCTATTTTCTCCCCTAAAGTAGTTAGTTCTGCCAGTCGAACAAAGGTATCCTGTTTATCCTCAGCATCAAATACACTTAGCAGAAGAAACAACGCATCACTGGAACGATGCTGGAGAATCACAGCAAAATTTATATGCAAATCACGAGAGAAAGACTATCCTGAGCATTGTTCTTATTTGCCACAGCTTAGTAGTTAAGACTATTCCTTTCTGATTCCACATGTACCTATGCTGGTTATTTTTTATGCATCGATTACCTGAAATGAAAGGGAGGGAGAGGAAGAGAGAGCTCCAATCTGTCCATTACTAGGTGTGAATTGATAATATGTGAATATTTTGGCAGCAGAAAGGGCAAACAGGATGGCCAGGAGGTTGGGGAAAGCTTCCTTTAGGGTTCCATCGGGTGAAAGTTGGAATACTTGGACTTTTACATTTAGAACAGCATTGCTCAATTTAGTTCTCAGATCCCCAAATACCTCACCATTGTCTTGATATGAATTGTAGGCTCAAACACCTCTGATAATTGTGCAGCCCTCATTCGGGGGAGAAGGGGGAAAGGGTATGCTATTGATTTATAAAACTTGTACGGTGTAGAGAAAACTTATAGAGACAACCAAATTGGAGTTCAACACTTTCAATAGCTCTCAAACTAATCCCAGGACAGATTCATCATGTCAGTGACAATGGAGGTGCCACTGGCTGAAACTGCTGGAAATCTGGATAGATTGAATTTGGCCAAGCTGAACTAGGATTGTCCATCTGTCACTATCTCTACAAACCCACTGATCTGCTCCCAGTTTCCATTACACTCATGAACATATTCTGCTAGACGTAGGGATTTCAAACTTTAGTCCCTAGATATTGCTGGCTCAGAGCTCCCATCATCTCTGATCATACTCCTTGCTATCTAGGGATTGTGTATGTGTGTGTCTTCAAATCACCTGTCAATTTGTGGCACTCCATAAATTTTATAGGGTTTTTAAAGGCAAGGATCACTCAGAGGAGGTTTTGCCAATTCCTTCCTTTGAAATACAGCCTACAACACCTGGTATTCTTTGGCAGTTTCCCATCAAAGTACTAATCAGGGTTGAACCTGCTTAGCTTCTAAGATCAGACAGGATCTGGTGACTTTAGGATATTTAGGCCCCTTGGCTAGGGATTCTAGTGCAGTAGGTCTCAAACATTAGTCTTCAGAAATTGTTAGTTTTTATTTTGGCTAGGGATTAGTGAAGATAAAAGCTGGCAGCCACTCATATTTGGGAACTACTTTCCTAGACTACTCATTCATGCGTGTTTGTATTTGTCATGAGAAATGTTTTCATGAACATCTACTGAGTTTTTCTGTTGACTGAATAAAGAAATCTAAACAATCTCAAAATGATAAGAATGCCACTGTCTTGGGCATTTAAAAGGTAGATCTGACTGTACAATATCTTTTTGGGAATAATTTTGCTTTTACAGGAAGATGATATGGATGAGATAATAAGCCTTTTGCACACCTAATTTCTGTTGTTCTGTGTTGGTTATTGCCTTTGTTATTATAGAAGGCTGTGCCTGGCAACTGGTCAGCTCTTTGCCAGGACCTGTAATTCATGAGTGTTGTACATAGGCTGTAGTTTGCTTAACACAGCAATTCATGTTTTCTGAATTGCTCTGTAGCTTTCAGCCAATAAAATTACAGGTTTATAATGTGCATTTGGATCACTTATTTAATCAGGAGCACCTCGACTACAGCAAATGCTATGGTGTCAAGCTAAAAATAAAAAATGTTTGTCAAGTCTCATAGCTTTTTCCACTTGAGTTGCTTTCCTAATGATTTTTCATTTCGGTATAAATTCAGCATTTGATATTATAAATAACAGAATGTAGGTGTTTAAGAGCTTCCTGGGTACTCTTATAACTAACTTGATCTAAATCTGTTTTCAGAGACCTGATGTCACCTTGTATGGTTTACTCATAAGCAAACACACATACATCAAACAAACAAAAACATTACAGCACTCTCTTGCCAAAGCAATTGTGATAGCTTCTGGATCAATTGCATGTGCAGGGACTCCTTGGGGAAGAGGGAAGGATTCTCCTTGCCTTATACACGTGATGCTGCCAGTTAATAAAAGATTGATATTCCTTACCCTCCCAGGGTCAAATTGAGCAGGGACAGTCCCGATTATCCTCTAGGCTACTTTTTCAGGTCTTTTAAAAATGTCCCAATTTCTTTGCCTTTCTTCCACTTTCCCTTTTATCGTCAGCTTCAGTTGCTACATATTGAGTTCAAAGTGCAAGAGTAATTTGCAATCAATTAACTCAGCAGAGGTGAGAAGGGGGCAGAATTTTGCCCTTCCTAGTAGCCTCAGGCAAAAACAAATTGCTGTGGCCCCTTCTAGCTTGTGTGTTCTTCCTTACTAATAACTTTTGCCAGATAGAATTCAAAGACATGGCCATGTTAGTCTGGAAAATCAGTATGCAAAGGGATCTTGTAGCACTTTGGAGACTAACTGAAAGAAGAAGCTGGTAGCATGATGTTGCATAGACTTGACCCTATTTTCTCAGCTGCCACATAGTAATCTATAGCCAATAGCTGTGTTGGGAGTGAAGTCCTATTGTAGTTCTCTTTCTCCCTGCTCTTCCTAGGCAGCAAAAATATGCTTCTCTCTCTTCCTGTATTATGCTGTGGCTCACGTTTGTGGTTGGGTTGGGAGGCATGAGTGTGGTAGAGGAGCCCATGCCAAATACCTGTGAAAATCTGTATCATTAAGCAGGTCCTATGACCAGAGTTTAGGCAACCCTGAAAACAGTGGTCCTGTCTCCATGGGCAAGTCCAAAGCAGACCTTAATAATTATAGTCTAGGCAATCAGCTCTGGTAGCTTGGCCTGTAAAGTGCACCAGTGTGAATGATTGGGTGGTGGTGGTTTATGACTGGTTGATCTAGTCTTTCCCTAATAATGAAGGCAGGGGGCGATTTTTTCCCCCTGAGGAATTATTGTTAATCCAAATACATCCAGTGAGGTTGTTCTTGATTTGTAAAGTAGTCATTTCTTCTTGTGAAGAAACAGTCCCTAGGGATGCCATCCTCTGCTCTGTATTTTTTCAGTAAATGCAAGTTAAGACAGCTGTTGCCTTTTCCAAAGATTTGTTCTGAATTTTTTTAAAGATGGGGATCAGCATTATTGGAATGGAGAAACATTTTCCTCTTAATGTTATTTCCCTCTTTCTCACAATGTTATTTCCCTCTTTCTCACATCCTGCCTTTTCTTTCTCTAAAATTTGCTGGGTTTTGTCTTTCAGAAATGTGTCAGATGTTACTGTGTCAGCATTTTACTTGGACTATATTACTTTTAGATTCCCTCTCCCTTCTTGCTTCCTCCCACTTGAGTTGGCAACTACTGTTCAGCCCATATGGAATACTCCTATGCTCTCAGATGTGCTGAATTTGCACCTGTGTTATCCATCCCTCAAACTCCCTGTTGCTTTCTGAGAGTATCTCAGCACTTTAGCATTTAGTTGGTGTGCAGAGTGGCAAGGCTTCCAAAGTACTCCTTGAGGTGAGGTAATTAACAAGAAATTGGTTAGAGGATTTGATTGACTCTTAGACCTCTTCTCATCATGTCAATGGACCTTTTTGTTACTTACACTGCCATTTGGGAGTGGTTGCAGGAGAAAATAGGCTGCTAAGGTCATATGACAAGCCCTGGGCAATGTCAGAGGAGTCAATATTGTGGTTTCTTCCTATGCCAGCATTTCCTTCAGTTTCTCAAAGATGTAAAAGAGGGTGTGATGAGAAACTGTAGCATGGATACTTCCCACACGGCCGGGTACTTTTCATGTTACAAGTGTTGACGTAGGAACAGAGCCATAACATTCTCATGCCATTGAATGTTAGATGTTGTTAGACATTGGGACTTTATAGACTGCCAGAAATAGTGAAAATTGAGGCCACTTTAACTGTCCTGGCTCAGTGCTAAGGAATCATGGGAACTGTAGTTTATTGTGTCACCAGAGCTCTCTGGCAGAGAAGGTTCAATGTCCCAGAAAAAAATACAATTCCCATGATTCCCTAGCACTGAGCCAGGATAGTTAAAGTGGCCTCAATTTGCACTATTTCTGGCAGTCTGTAAAGGCCCATTGTGAGATGCAGTCTCAGTTCTGAAATCTGGGTATTATCTCAGTTATCTCAGTACCTTGAACCTAGACATGACAATAAATCCAACCTTTCCAGAGTGGACCAACCTGATTACAAAATATGTGATCATGTATACCCCTGCCAGTAGGTTTTTTAAAAGGTATTATTAGGTCATGCATCTATTAGAGAGGAGATCAAAAAGGTTCCTATTTTTCTAATTCTAGGTACATACAAATTCTAAAAAGTGAGGTGGAAACTGCAATAAGAGAAATAGCAAAGACACCAGGAACAGATGATATTCCAATTGAACTGCTGCAGTCCACATTGACAGAGTCAACTCTAGTGCTAACCAATATATATCAACAGATATGGAAAACAAAATGATGGCCAACAGACTGGAAGTGATCAATATACATCCCCATCCACAAAAAGGGAAACACAAGTGATAGTCGCAACTATAGAACCATAGCACTGATCTCCCATGCAAGCAAAATCATGCTCAAAATTCTGCAACATAGACTCCAACCATACATGGAGAGAGAAATCCCAGAGGTTTGTTTGGGGTTCAGGAAAGGAAGAGGCACTAGGGACCATATTGCAGACATATGATGGCTAATGGAGCACACCAGGGAATTCCAAAAGAAAATCAGTATGTGCTTTATAGACTATAGCAAAGCCTTTGACTGCATATATCATGAAAGGCTATGGAACACCCTTAAAGACATAGGAATGCCAACACATCTGATAGTCCTGATGAGGAATCTGTACTCAGGACAAGAGGCTACTATCAGAAGAGAACATGGAGAAACGGAATGGTTCCCAATTGGCAAAGGGGTCAGACAAGGCTGTATCTTTTCACCTGTTCAACTTATATGCAGAACATATTATAAGAAAAACCGGCTTGGACACAGAAGAAGGAAGAGTGAAAATAGGAGGAAGGAATATCAACAATCTAAGATATGCAGATGACACCATAATACTAGCAGAAAACCTCACAAATCTGGAACACTTACTAAGAAAGATCAAAGAAGAAAGTGCTAAGGCAGGCTTAATGTTGAACATAAAGAAAACAAAAGTAATGACCACCAAGATCACAAGTTGTAAGCCGCTCGATTGCTTGTCAGAGGGGCAGGGTATAAATAAATTATTATTATTATTATTATTATTATTATTATTCAACCTAGACAATTAAGAAATTGAAAAAGTAAAAGAATTCCCATACCTGGGATCAAACATTCATAGAAATGGGGGTTGCAATTAGGAAATCAGATGATTAAGAATGGCGGGTGGCTATGAAAGAACTTGAAAAGATTGTAAGATGAGAAGATATACAACTCAACACAAAAGTTAGAATCATACACACCATCGTATTCCCTATTACCATGTATGGATGTGAGAACTGGACAGTTAAGAAAGTTGATAGGAAGAAAATCAATTAATTTGAGATGTGGTGCTGGAAAAGAATGCTGAGGATCCCATGGACAGCCAAAAGGACAAACAAATGGGTCCTAGAGCAGATCAAGCTGGAAACTTTCCTGGAACTCATGATGACTAAACTGAGGCTATAATATTCCAAACACACCATGAGAAGGGAAGACTCATTGGAAAACACAATAATGCTGGGAAAGGTGGAGAGAAGTAGGAAGAGAGAAAAGCCACATGCCAAATGGATGGACTCTATTAAGGAGGTCACTGGTGTGGAGTTGCAGGAATTAAGCAGAGCAGTGGAGGACAGAGATTCTTGGAGATGTCTCATCCATAGGGTCGCCATGAGTTGAGATCGACTCGAGGACACTTAACTACAAAACATGATACAGGAGTTTAAGGAACACAGGAATGTAACTCTGGCCAGTAGTATATCCTTTGGAAAATTCAAATGGATTGACTCATCCCCATAGATTTCAAAGCAACTGACAGGAAAACAAGATTTTTTTTAGTACTGCATACATTGACCATGGCTCTCCAAGATTTTGAAATTTCAGGGACTGAAACCTGGGATGATTTGCATCCAGGGCATGTGCTCTACCATTAAGTTATAACCCCCTCCTTTGTCATCAGAGTTTAAGCATAGATCAATCTCTCACACAAAAAAGTTTCATAGCATTCAGTCTCCTTCATATCATAATACTTACTTGTACCTCTGCATCCTGTGTTGTGTTCCTTTTTTTTCTGTTAATACACATACACACACAGTCCGTGCATGTGCACATGCACACACACACATTTTTATGGTCTTTTTTGTCTTCTTGTCCCATGTCACTTTTTTTCCTGTCAACAAATTTCACATTCTCCAAAAATGTGTAAGTAAGTAAGCAAATCAGATGCTTAATGCTGGGCCCAGACTTGACAAAGGCAAATAGATTCTCTGAAGATCTTGGGAATAAGCAACAGTCATGAGACCATACTAGGCAGACCATAATGTATCTTTCTTTGAAATGCCTGGAATCAAAGACAGATTGATAGTAAACGCCTTTATTACAATAAATCTGCTTGTGTGGAAGTAACCAACCGTTGGTATTTTTTTATAACCCAATATCCTCTTAATGCCTTATTATCTTCCATAAAATTCTCAGAGTCTTTAATAACTCCACTGGGAAGGTGAATAGGTCTGTGGTCTCAGATTTAGCCGGCCAATGCACTGAAAGAGTGAAGGAAAAAGGATGAAGAAGGTTGCACATGAGTCATATTAAGAGACGAGCATTGAATGACATTGTGTGGCAGTGGTTGTTCCAGTGCATGTAAATGGAGGGAGAGGACCAAAGGGTTAAAATAGGATGTAGCTAAATAACAAGGGCCTCAACAGCCTGTTGCAGTGCTGACCATTCCTGTATAATGCAGGCTCATATCCTACCTCATTACAGTCTTTGTGCCAAGGTACAGCCTAAAACACTTACCCATATATCTGCCAATGTAGTGATATGATATTTATACAGATGGAGCATTCCTTTTCCAAGTAATAGTTGGATCAAGGTGAGGTACATGATTCAAGGTCACACATAGGATTTTATTCCTCATTTCACCAATTCACAGTAACCCATCACACAATTTCACTTTCTTGTTCCCTGCTTATGTCTTTAAACAAACTTAGGAAGGACAGGAATTCACAGTTTTCACCTTGTTCAGCATTGAAATGTTCAGCTTTAATGCTACATTAGAATTGATTTGAATTCAACATCCTTTGTTTGCTCCCATTTTTCTCTGTTTTTTAAAAAACAACAACAAAGCACTTAAATGGCAAAGAAAAAATTACCCATGACAGCACTAGCAGTACTGTTTCTCATCTTCCACAGAAGACATGACTAATACAAGATTTGTATTTTTTTTTAATTTGTCTTATTTGTTTGGCTTGAAAACAGATGCATGTGTGTGTGTTTTCTGGATGAAAACTGAATACTTTAGTTTTATCACGAAAATCAGAGTATTTCCCTTAAGGACCCCTTCACCCAAAGAAAATTATATCGGTTTTCTTTAGAAGGACATATCTTTCAACATCTTTGCCACAAGGTCAGATTTGCAAATAACTTTTGAAAATCTCTCTTCTCCTGCCCACCTTTTGGCAAATATTCAGATTAAAAAGACATATTTTGGAAGACAGCTAGCTAATTTTGGCAGAGAATCTCTTTTGTACCTATGCCAAGAGGCCATGTTCTTCTTCTGAATACCTTTCTTGTCACCTGAGAAACAGACAAAGTGTACTGATTAGGAGAGGTATGTGACCTGGGCATGAGAACACAAGTTCTAATTTTAAAGATTTTTTTCTTTTGTATAGAATTAGAATGGGATGCGCCTGTCCTCTCCTAACCTTGTAATATGAATCAACATGGTGTGAGATACCTTGTGTTCAAATATTCATTGTAGTGTATGTTTGCTTCCTACCTGAGTATCAAATGCCTATAATCCCAGTCTGAGCATATAATTCCATATTTACAGTATCTCCCCTCCCTGTGTGTTTTAAATCCTCATATTGCTTTGGGTTTCCAAGAGCCAAGCATGATATATAGCTGGTAGTCATAGGGTGCAAGGACCTCATAAGCTTATTTACGCAGCCATTAGATTCAAATTTTGTTTGCATTTTAGGAGTTGGATGCCCTGCTTTTTCCCTTACTTTTTTGTGCTCCTTTTCCTCTGCTTGATTCTTTGATAAAATAATTAGCTTTTAAAACATTTTGGCTATATGTTACATATACGTATTTTGTTTATTATGTTAATCAGGCAAACATTTTACTAATGTTGGATTTTATCAACTCAAGAAAGCACCTTTCCCTAGTGTACATTGCCAATTCCCTCTCTGTGATGAATGGGTCATATACCTCTTGTTCTCCATGAGTAGAACTTAAAACAGTTTGGCTTACCATTGCAAACAAACAAACAAACAAACAAACCCCCCACAAAACACCACTCACCATATTTTAACTTCTGATTGGCAGGGTGCAAAATTGCTGCTTTGTGGGTGATATGGCAAATGGCTCTGTTTTTCCTCATCCAAGAGCAACCAAACCAAGATCACAAGGACAAAAGATGAAGTAGTGCCGGGCAGTCATGGCCCTCAACACTAGCTCAGTTTTTTTCACATTTGGATTTAACAAGTGCAGAATATAAGAGGATGGAACCTATTATTATGCCCAAACAGGCAAACAGCACACTAGATGCAATAAGAAGACATGTTTGATGATAAGACCTGATGTCAAGACAAGACCAATATAAATGCTCCAAGAATCTGCACTGTATATTGAATGCTAATGGTGCTGTTGTACTCATGTCCTGTCATGGTGGACTTTGCATAGGCTAAGGTGTGAACATAATAAATTTTCCTTTATTCTCAGTGTACCCCTTGGAATATTGCACAAGTTTCTGGGAAGGGGTTCTCAGCAGGTGCTGCTATGCAAACAATGCATCCTAGTAAGCACTTGGGATGCAGTGGTTCAAGTGGTTAAGGCACTGACTCTGTTGATTGCAAAATCGGCAGGTTGGCAGTTCAAGGCCTGGGTGCTGCATGATGGGGTGAGCTTCTGTCACGAGTCCCAGCTTCTGCCAACCTAGCAGTCTGAAAGCATGCAAATGCAAGTAGATAAATAGGTACCACTCCAGTGGGAAGATAAACAGCATTATGTGCAATCATGCTGGCCACATGGTCACAGAGTGATCTCTGACAACGCTGGCTCTTCAGCTTAGTAACGGAGATGAGCACCACCCCCTATGGTTGGACAAGACTTGACAGCCTTGTTAATGAGGAATACCTTTACCTTTTTAAGCACTTGTGGGGTTTGGTTTTATGTGCCCCTTCTCCAAAATTGCTGCCCAGAGAACTTTCAGTCAGGCCGATCCACCTTGGTAGCTACCCTTTTAAATTCAGCTTAAAACTTTTCATTCACTGCATATGCTAGAAATGTAGTAATTCAGTTTATTTCCAACATGAATAAATGCTTGTCTCCAGTTATTTTTGGGCATGACCTTGAAGCTCACTTCTCACAACTGCAAATTAAAATGTTAAGTAGGGATGGAAAAATATTCAAAAATATTTTCAAATGGTCAAAATATATTTCTCAAGTGTTGGCAAAGTCTGACAAAGAAAATCCTGAATGGATCAGTATATTTGCAGTTCGGGAATTATTCAATGCAAAATATGCAAATTTTTGTGCAGAAATATTGTTTTCTGTCTAGAAAATGCATTTTCCTCTATAGAAAATGCTCCTTTCTCTGCAAAGAGTGCATATTTTGTGCAGAATAAGTCCTCAGCTACATCATTTTTTGTAGGGGAAACTGCAAAGATACTCTGTGTGAATTTTGCACAGAAGGAGTTTAAATTGTGAATGCTCTTCAAAAATGTTGAGTTTTTCAAGACTTTCTCACAACAGGGGGGAAATTGCTAGAGTTTCCTTTGAGAATAAGATAATCAAAGAATGATATACTTTCTGTTAAGGAGAACAACAACAAAGAAATAAGCCACTGAAATGTTCTATAAGAAAGTAAACGGGATTAAGAACAACTGATAAAATTTAAAAGCAGAGAAGCCACCATGCCTTTATAATCTGAAGTCTGTTACCCACAGTATATCCTCTTTCATATGCAAGGACTGAAATGAATTAACAGACCTTGAGGACTAGATGCTTGGCTACTTTCACTGTAACACAGTAAGGTTAAATCTCAGTAGAAATACTAAGAAATTAGATCTGGGTTTGTTGTGGTTGCTTCTCTTTTGTTCTTAAAGGAAGCATAAAGCTCAGGAGACCACTGGTTATATAGAAAAATTACAGATCCACAAATCTGTAAATTTTCAGTAAGCTTGGGAGCCTGTGAGCATATTCAGTAGCAGTCCAGACCTTTCACGACCATAAAATTTTACAAGGAAGGAAAATTACTTTAGTTCATTAAACTCTCCTTGTGTGCCTGCCAATTTTAAATTGGCGGAATGCTTTGCATATACCACTGCACCCAGATAGATGGTTCTTTGTTCTAACAAATTAGAGTGTAAATGCATTCAACTCTTTCTCAGGCATGATGGAGAACTTCAGAGACAACTACGAAGTGTCATGTCAAAGGCAGTTAGTCTTGTGTATCAAGGAGACATGGCTATTAGAGAGAGATGTTTGATCAGTTTGGATAGACTACTGAGAAACAGTCACTGCTGATCCAGTACATTGGAGTCCTCTCTGTTCTCAGAAATCCTGCTTTATCAGCACAGATATTAGCATACCTCATCCACAGGCCTGTCCACATATTTACAAAGTATAATTAATAAGGAGATCAGGGGAGAGGGGAAGGAGAGTAATACAACTTTTTGCCAGGTGGTGTGTGGGAAAACTAATGAAAATATTGAAAGAAAAAAAAGTGAAAAAACATATCCTTCTGGAATTCTGAATTGGATACATACACTTAGTACTTGATTTTTGAAATTATAAATATGCAAACCATATAGATGAACACACTCTGTATACTAACATCTGCACAGATGCAAAGCTTGTATTGATTATTAGCCAAATTAATACAGCTGTTTCATAAAATCAGTGAAGGAATCTCTTGATTCGAAGGGCCTTTGCAGACTGCCAGAAATAGTGCAAATTGAGTCCACTTTAAGGGTTAGGGTTAGGGAATCATGGGAACTGTATTTTATTGTGGCACCAGAGCTCTCTGACAGAGAAGGCTCAATGTCTCAGAAAAAAAAAATTCCCATGACTCCCTAGCAATAAACTTAACCCTTAAATTGGACTCAATTTGCACTATTTCTGGCAGTCTGCAAAGGCCCTAAGTCAGCTCTCCAGTCTCTCCATTTTTGGTCATTCTTACCATAATGATAGCACAATTCCAGCAGGTAGTCTATATATTTTAATTTGATTTGTAACTTGTCTGATCTTGGAAGCTATGCAGGGTCATTCCTGGTTAGTACTTGGATGGGAGCCTCCCAATGAATATCAGGTGCTGTAGGCTTTATTTCAGAGAAAAGAACCAGCAAAACCACTTCCGGGTTTTCCTTGCCTAAGAAAACCCTATGAAATTCATGGAGGCACTGTAAGTCAACAGGTGACTTGACGGCACACACACACAAACACACACACTCTATGGCAGGGGTAGGCAACCTTTCCCCTTTAAGGGCTGAGGGACTTCAGCTCCCAGAAGCCTCAGCCATGTTGGCCAATAGTCCCATGTTGGCCAATAGCTCCTGGGATTCAGGAAGGTTAACTATCCCTGCTCTATAGGAAGCAATAAAGGGAGGGAATCTTGTTGTGATGCTTTAGACCAGGGGTAGGCAACCTTTTTGAGCCGGGGGCCGGGTTGCTGTCCCTCAGACAATTGGGGGGCCGAAGCACCAAAAATATATAAATAAATAAAAATAAAAATAAAAATAATTTTTAATTTTTTTTAAAAAAAATTAAAAATATGCATGCACACTCTCTCAGCCCCAGAAAAGCCATGGCAAAACCCTTGTGGAGATTTTGCCAAGAAACCCCCCAAACAAGTAATAACAACAATAATCAATATCATTATGGTGGGCAGCGGCAGCGGCAGGGGCGGTGGTGGCAGGACCAGCTTGGGGCCGGTCCAAAGGCCTCGGGGGGCCGCATCTGGCCCCCCCGGGCCTTAGGTTGCCCACCCCTGCTTTAGACCAATCTAACTACTCATGTATATTTCCCTGTTGCAAAATGGCTGCCAAGTGGTGCCAGATGTAGCTCCATCCCCAACTCAAGTGGACAGTGAATGGCTAGGAGTGTGTTCTGGAAGAGCTTCAGTAAATGGCCAGTAAACAGCCACCAGGAACATTCATGATCCTCCCAGAACTTTCCATAAATATTATGAGTAGCTCCATGCAAACCAATATTAAATAGGACCTCAATCTTCGTCTGATAGGTTCATGATGCTTTTGTAGGTGATCTTGCATCAATTGATGAAGAAAAAGCTTATCTACAAGCATCTGTATCACAATAACACTGCATCCAGATGGATTAGTGTCTGGGGAAGGAACTTGCAATTGTGTGGCTAAAAACTGCTCTGGTTTTCTTGGCTGCATAAATAAGGATGGTTGTTTGTCTTAGCAAGTTCTGAAATAGCTTCAGATAGCCCTGATAATGATACTTTACCAGCACAAATAAACAGAGTCCTTTGTCAGTCTTGGCCATAGTTTAGAATGCAGTCACAATTATCAGCTTCCTGGGACACCCGGCTAAGAATTTAGATCATAAAATACCTTTCATCCTCTCACCAAAGTGGCACTACACAAAAGCCTGATATTATTTATAATTATCAGACATAAGTAAGGGTGAGATAATCTATGAGGAGATGTGTGAAATATTAGCCAGCATTTAAAAGCTCATGCAGGGGACATTTGGGTAAAATCCCAAGGTATCATGAACAAACGCAGCAAGGAAGAAAACAGCTTGCAAGTAACTCAAAGCACAGAAGTTAGAATCTGAAAAAGCCCTATTATGTTATCTAATCGTTTCCTCCGCTAGGCTCCAATTGTTCCCCACAGTATCCTTGCCAGCACTGCTAGATGGCCCTGCTGAAGTAAACATGCATTCCCACTAGAGAAGACATCTCGCTTGCTTAAAATAACAGAAGCCTGAGCTTTATCTCTGTGTAAGCCAGTTAAAAATAAATACGATCTCTACTAGCTGCCGGTGATATGATTTAAGAGTCCTCTATCATGCATTATAGGACGCTGCAGCAAAAAAGCCACTATAATTTATTTTTATTGATTCAGCAACCCACACTGGATCATATCTTCCACTTGTTTCTTTTGCAAAGATACCACCCTGAAAGCCTTGGAAAAATTTATCTCCTTTTCTGTTGTTTCATTTTTCTTAAAGCTACAACATGCATCATAGGCCCCAGAACTAAGAAGGAATGAAAGCAGGCAGAAAGGGGAAATGGGGAGGAAGGGAAGGGATAGAAAGAAGGAAGGATAATAATCTGTTTTATTTATTTCTCCTTCTCTTTGGATATCTTATCAGTTACAACAGAAGACAGGTAAAGTTGGTATCTGGCTTAGTTCCAAGGGTGGTTCCAGACAAGGCTTTTGTTGTACAACCATGCTGCTTCATTCTCAAAATGGTACTGGTGGACCAGGCATCCTTCTCTTTTTCCCCCCCTATTTGTAGTATTCTTTTGGGTTTTCCCATTGCTTCTTTCTTTCTTTCTTTCTTTCTTTCTTTCTTTCTTTCTTTCTTTCTTTCTTCAGAACATATATTAGGGAAAGAAGGGAACAATAGCTCTGGAGTGCCTTTCAATGAATAGCACTTGGAGGTCTCCATCTGGAAACACCCTTAAACAGCCTCAAACTGGCAGTCCTTTTAAAATGCAAAGGTTAAACTTGATCATTACATTTCAGATGCACCAACTACAGAGTACAGATAACAGTTAATATATTAAAAGTTGTTAATGGAAAGAAAGGCTTTGGGGACCTTCAAATGACAGCTGAATATGATTTTAGCCAGGATAGATGGAAGGTATTTGCATGGTCTGTGGGCTGTATGTGGTTTAACTCCTTGTTTTGAAGCTGAAGATTAGATTGAAATTTACAAGTGAAAAATCATGAACTTTTGCAAGTAGGCTGGAAATCCAAATCACTGGAGAGACCTTAATTTCTGTGACTCTAAATATTAAGGAACAGAGTCATAGAAAACTTTGCGTATTCAGCTGTACAAACCACTCTGGATTTCTTGTGACTATTTCTTGTGAACACAGTTATGGTCCAAAACACACTGCAGAAATAATCCAGTTTGAGACCATTTTAACTGCCCTGACTCTATTTTGGGAAGTTTTAGTTTTGTGAGACATTTAGCCTTCTCTGTCAGAGAGCTCTGGTACCATAATAAACTACAGTTTCCAGGATTCCATAGCACTGAGCCAGGGCAGTTAAAGTGGTCTCAAACTAGATTAACTCTTCAGTCTGTTTTGGCTCTATATGTGGTTGTCTATACCAGTGAAAAATGCCACACTCACTTCAAAGCCAGCGCTAGGAGTCTCCATGACATATGGCTACTACTGGGGAGGATCAATGGATTTTGCCCCTTAACCCAACTTTACTCCAGAAAACCTGTGCCTGTGTGATTGACAAGGAGATGGGTAGAGTGACTGCCCCCTTCTACATCATATGGCTGAATGCCTCCTGGAAATGTCACAGGCAGGGATCAGGTGGTGGGGGAGATTGCATGGCTGGATGCCTCCTGGAGACATCCAACCATGTGATCTAGGAGGTGGGTTGCACTACCTCCTCTTCATTGATTGCAGGAGTGCCCCATTCTGCCTTCAGCAATAGTGGTTATGCACTGAGTAGGCTTTACATGGAGCTCCTGCCTCCAAGTAGCAGTGGCAGCTCCTAAAACAGGCCTTTGCCACTCCATCACAGGCTGGAGCTTCCTGCCAGAGCCTGCCTGGTGCACCACCACATCTGCTGATGTCAGAAGGGGGGGCCCCTGTGATCAACAAGGAGGAGATAAAACTAAGGGGGACAGGCCAGTGGGGCCTATGTGGTATCGGCCCAGCTGCCCCCTGTGCACAGCTATGTGGTGTCATACTGGATTTGGCCTGGTGCATGTGGTCACTGTTGTGGTCAGTCCAGGGCCAATCTAGGGCCTTGGACTGGACCTGGATTAAGTGGCAGCTGTAGATGTGCCCCAAGTGAGAGCTGAGTCTTGTTATATGAAGATAATAGGAATTTTACCCAGTACTGTCTAGGCTGATGTTGCTGATTCCACATGTCATTTGAAAGAAATGTTTGATTGATAAAATTTAAAACTCCTTAACATTTATTATATACTAAATACCATGCAAAATGGCCTAACCCAGTTGTTTGAGAAGTGGGATGAGGGAAGCTAAAGTGAGCCAACTGGTCCTGAACTTGTGCAAAAAAAATAAAAATAAAAATTGAGATATCACACTAAGTCTAAATATCAGATTTGTTCAAAATTGGCTCACAAATGTACATTCTAGAGCAAAAAAAAATCTTGATGTGTCTGCTTGGGAAGTACACAAAGTACTTTGTCTAAAATGTTATCTTTAAAAAAAAATTTTTTTAATGACAAACACATCTAGATACATAAAACATAGATATCTTACATAACATACATACTTATATACATACATATATTACGTACTCTAACAAAGACGAACACTAAACCAACATTACTTACACGTAAATAAAAGTTACTTCCTAAGCTTCGGCTACACATTATGTTACAGACTTCAATCTCAACCTCAACCCCCCCCCCCCCACAATATCTTTTCAAATTCTTTTAAAGATAAACCAATACCTCTACTATTTTTATCTTTTATGAATTTTTCTTTAAGCTGTCTATATAGAAACCAGCCGCAATCAAAACCTTCTTTCAACAGCTCTTCCCTATACTTGAATTCGATATTACCTTTGTCTATGGGCCTTTGCAGACTGCTAGAAATAGTGCAAATTGAGTCCACTTTTAGGGTTAGGGTTAGGGAGTCATGGGAACTGTATTTTATTGTGGCACCAGAGCTCCCTGTCAGAGAAGGCTCAATGTCTCAGGGAAAAAAAAAAAAAAAAAAACAATTCCCATGACTCCCTAGCACTAACCCTAACCCTTAAAGTGGACTCAATTTGCACTATTTCTGGCAGTCTGCAAAGGCCCTAAGTCAACTTTAATAAGTTCACTGTATGTTATCCATCTTTCAGGGTCCAATCTCTCCCATCTAAAGAAGGCTTCATTGGTAGAGGCCCAAAAGGGAACATTCCTACATAGCGTTTCTTTGTGCTTGAGCCAAACACGCAATAAAGCCTTTTTAATGAAACGATTCTCAAAATCCTTATGCACATTTACTTTGTCATGGAATAGATAGGCATGAAACCCATATCTCAAACCCGCTCCTTCCAAAGATAACATTTTCTTATTTTTTAAGAGAAACCAGTCTGTTAGCCATACCAAACAACAGGCTTCAAAATATAATTTCAAATTAGCCATTGCCAATCCGCCTCTTTCAACTTTGTCTTGAATTATCTTCCATCTTCCTCTGGGCCTTTTACCGCTCCAAACAAATTTGGAGAGGTCCTGATGCCAAGTTTTAAATGGGCTGTCGTTTCTAATTATAGGCAAATTTTGAAATAAAAAAAAGGATCTTTGGAAGAATGTCCATTTTTATTGCAGAGATTTTCCCTAACCACGATAATCTTAGTTTACCCCAATTCTTCAATTATTTTCTTACTTCTTGCCATTTTTTTCTCGTATTTTTGAACAGATCTACATTTTTGGTTGTAATAAGTATTCCTAAGTATTTTGTTTCCTTCTTGATCTGAAACCCTGTTTTTTTCTTTGACTTCTTTTATTTCTTCTTCTGAAAGATTCATTGTTAACATCGCTGTCTTGGCTTTATTTACTTTTAATCCCGCAACCGCAGCATATAAATTTAGTTCTTTTGTAACCTCCTCTATGTTATTAGGGTTGGTTATCATTAGTACTGAGTCATAACTTCATCTGCTTACCTTTGATCTTTATTCCCTCTATACTTGCGTTTCTTCTGATGTTATTATTTAAGACCTCTAAGACCAACAAAAATAGTAGAGGCGAGAGCGGGCATCCTTGCCTGGTCCCCTTATGTACTTGAAAAGGCCTGGTTTTCTCGCCATTCACTATGACTCTAGCTAATTGGGTTTTGTAAATTGCCTCTATCCAACACATAATTTTTTTGCCCACATTGATCCTATTTAAGCATTTCAACATGAACTTCCAGCTCACGTTATCGAAAGCTTTTTTGAAGTCAATGAAAGTCAAGACAAGCTTCCGATTAATATCTTTTTCATGGTATTCAACTACGTTTAATAAGTGCATTACATTGTTTTTGATACTCCAGCCTGGCAAAAAGCCATTCTAGTCTGTTGAGATCCATTCTACCAAAACTTTTTTTAACCGGTCTGCTAGAATCATGGCAAATATCTTGTAGTCCACATTCGGTAAAGAAATGGGACGATAATTCTTAATTAAAATGTTATTATTGTCTCTGTTTTGATTCCTTTAGATAACCAGTGTTGGGTGACTTGGTGATCAAGCACATTGATTTGTATAACATAACAGAGAGACTTGGAGGCAGACTCTTTAAATTACAGTATAGATGAGTCATGGGTAAGGCAGGGAGAGACAGGAGAGCCTGCAGTATAATTTACAAGTTTTGCTCCTGCCTTCTGTTCACAAATAGATTATGATGAGTGGTGAGGTAGACAAGAGGCATTTTTACTGTCCAAATTGCACTGGGACAGTTTTACATCCATTTCTAATATGGAATTGCAGTTGACGTGCTCATTGGAAAATGAAAGTTATTGAAAACTCATTGACTTCCAGTTTTTGGTTGCATTATTGCCATTAGCCACACAGAAGCTGCTTGCTTGTTAGTAATACTTAGGAAAAGGGCTTACTCAATTGAAGCTGAAATCAAAGCACTTCAGGCTAGAAACAAGGGATGCCACCTTATAACATATGAGAATATATGTCCATTTAGACCAGATTTGTCTATCTGGATTGACAGTAATATTCCAGGGTCTCATGCAGAGGTTGTTCTGATAACTTGCATGCTGATTGTCCATGTGTATCCACATTGCAGAGTTATAACAGTCTGGTCCCACTTTAACTGCCATGGCTGTTAAATATATATGTTTCATATGGATCCCTAAAAAACAGGATATTTTTAAATAATCTGCTGCCCCCTGTTCTTTTACTCACATGGGCCTCAAACAGATGGCTGAAAAGGTCCGTGCCAGGCCCATGATGCTGCTGCACATGCCCGGACCACAGCAACAGCACATGCTTGGTCCTGATCTAGGTCGCTGCTGAAAAGGAGTGGATTTTTCCCGCTCCCTTTTGGCCCAGTTCTCCCAGGTTGGGGTGGGCTTGATGTGGCATCTTCTTGAGGCCAAATAAATATAAGACAGTGTCTTATTTTCGGGGAAGCACGGTATGTGTGTGTATATATCCAATAAACAAACCTTGATTTTGCCATTTTATATAAGGAACACCATTTTGCTATGCCATTGTATATAATAGGACTTGAAGATCTATGGATTTTGGTATCCATGGGGGTGAGGGGTACTGTAACCAAAGCCCAATAGATATCAGGAGCTCTATGTAGGAGGGACTCTAGTTTTATTAGAGCAGCACTGCTGGGAAAGACAGGATTTATATCTTTTCTCCTTTATCTTTTAACTAATCTAAATTACTTTTAAGTTGCTATTAGCCCCAAATATAGGAACAACAACATGCCAGGGTAATCTTATCCCCATATCTCTTTTATAGAGTTAATAGATTAGTAATAGATCAAGGTAATGCTGTGGATGTAGGATATCTTGATTTCACAAAAGCTTTCAGCAAGTTTGCCTGTGATATTCTTATTGTCAAGACGGTAAATGTATGTGAGATGATGCTACTGTTGAGTGGATTTATATCTGATTATTGGATTACCAATAGCTCTGTATCAACAGGAACAGAAATGACAAGTGGGATGCTGCAAGGTTCTGTCCAGTTCTGAATATTGTTCAAGTTCTTTATATATGACTTGTATAAAGGAGGAATGGGAACAATCATCAAATTTTCAGATGATACCAAATTAGATAGGGAATCTAATAGCATAGTAGACAGAAATAGAATTTAAGATTCTCTTCACAGAATGGAGAACTGGACCAAAACCAACAAAAAATGATTTCAAGGTGTATAGATGTGAAGTTTTACATTTAAACAGGAAGAATTAATTGCACATATAACAGGATGGGTGACATCTGGCTTAAAAGCAGTACAAGCAAAGAGGATATATTGGTTTCAGTAGACAACAACATGCATCAGCACTGCGCTGCAGTGGCAGGTAAAACAAATGTATGTAATTTTTTAAATTAAATCAATACAAGTAGTGTCCAAATCACAAGAAGACGGAGTTCCACTTCATTCTGCTTTGGTCAAATCTTCACTTAAAGTCACCTCTGAGTGCTGTAGAGGATAGCAACAAACAAGATATTTGTTGAACTGGATAATGGATGCTGATGGGGTAAAATGTGCCTGGTGTCTTGCAGCAAAGATAGCAGATTAAGTCCTATAGAGTTCAATATGTTTAGCCTAGATAACAAATTTTTATTGTTGTTGTTGTTATTTGCCATCAAGTTGACTTCCAAGACTCTTGGTTATCAACAGTCTTGCTCCAGTCTTGCGAACTCAATCCACCTTGATTGAATCAACCCACCTGTAGTGCAGACTGTCATGCCTTACCTGGAAGAGGACTCAGAGTGTGAGCCAGAACCTCCTATGGGACCTGAGCCTGCAGTGGTGGAACCCCAGCCCGGCCCCAGCTCTGCTTTGCCAGCTCCAGCAGAGCCTCCAGCAGAGCCTGTGATCTCCCAAGAGGCTCCACAGTCAAGCACCCCAGCAGCAGGACCTTTGGTCATGGAGGAGGATCAAGGGACTGTGCCTACCTTCAGCCAGCATCAAGCAGAAAAGGTGGGCCTTTAGTGCTCAAGGAGGCTTTATGAAAAATGCCAAGGTAATCAGCCCAGCTGAGTTCCTGCAGCTCGGGGATTTAAGCAGGTGCGGAAGCACTGTCTCGGTGCCAAAGATTATCTGAGTTTCCTGGCAAAAGCCTTGGTCTCTGGCTCTCCTTGTTCCTTGGCCTGAAGCCTTGACCCTCAGACAGCTGGCTTATCTTGGACTACTGGAACCCTTGACTTTTGGACTGCCTTGCTACTCTGCTTCTCCAGAATCCTAGACCTTCAGACTGCTTGACCCTTCACTGGCTGACCCCTCGGATTGGTAATTTGGACCTTGTTTTGACTTCCCTTTGCCTTTGCTATCAGCCCTCTTGTTGGCTTTCCAGGACAGAATAATCTCTGGCCCCTAATTACACTGATAGCAGGCCAGTATGGAAGGGTTGGTTCAGAGGAATCTACAACTCTCCGCCCAGGTGGAGCTCAGAATTTGGCTGCTCTCCAGGGTGATTAAAGACAGCCTTGTCTGATCCACTTGCCAATGAGAAACAATTTTGTTTCTCCATATTGTGTCCTAACAGTAGCTGCTTGTCCAGAGTATATGTTATGCATCAGGACGATCAGATTTTGTGGCAGTCCCATAATTTCTCATAATCTACATAGTCAAGGGCTTTGTTGTGATCTATAAAGTATAGGTTGATTTTTTAAAAAAATGTTTGGTGTATTCCATTTTCCAATACATTTTTGTGGTATGATACCTAGTGCCTATTCCTTTTCTGAACCTAGTTTGGACATGAGTGATAGCATTAGCTGTCTTCACATATCTGAAGGGCTGTCAAATAGGTAATGGTGAAAGTTGTTTTCTGTTGCTTCAGCAGTAGGGCATAAATCAATAATATAAAATTGATGACCCCCCATGATTTTTTATTAGGAATTAAATATTAGGAACAATATTTCAGAAGGTTTCAATATATTTGACTTATATCCAATACTTCCTTATATGAACTCTGGTCCCATGGCAGAGATTAAGGACTAGTGGCCCAGTAGCAAGAAGTAGAAAAGGGATGCCTATCACTCCTCTGCTACTGCTATCATCCTAGGAATGCCTGCTTTGTTTTAAAAAGTCACTTCTTTCAGTGCTGGTGCTCTCCAGGAGTGCATGCACAACACTTTCCTGCCCTCTCTCTGAGAAGGAAGTTGTAGGAAAAGAAAACAATGGTTACAGGGCACCAATGGTGGAATAGGATGAGGCATGTGGATTCCTCTAGATCAGGGGTAGGCAACCTTTCCCCTTTAAGGGCCGAGGGACTTCAGCTCCCAGAATCCCAGGAGCTATTGGCCAACATGGGACTATTGGCCAACATGGCTGAGGCTTCTGGGAGCTGAAGTCCCTCGGCCCTTAAAGGGGAAAGGTTGCCTACCCCTGCTCTAGATGTTCCAGTGGATGATGTTTTTGATATGCATCCAGCTGAACACTTCACTGCCATCTCCCCTGTCCACCAGCCACTAAATGGCTCTGTTCCTTCCTCCTCCTCCAGGAACCAGGTAAGTTTTAAGGGGGTGGAGGTTGGTGCATGAAGAAGGTGTTGAATTCCTCCCTCTGCCATGGGGGGGTGCGGGGGGGGGGAGAGAAAGAAAAAAGAATATGGCAGTATTATGCTGTCCCATGTCACTAATAGGTTACCAGCCTATGTATTTTAAAATGCACATGCTAATTAAAAGTATGATATTTAAAATTTTAAACTGTCACTGAATTTTGAAGTGTCACAAAATTTTGTCACAACAGTGGAAGGGGTACAAAATTTGGTGGATAGTTAAATTCCAGTTGACACATTAGGTTCAGAGGTGCAGACATAAAGCCACAAAAGTGTCCCTAGTCTACTCTGGATGTGTCTTGAGTCCAAAGGCACAAGAACAAGAGAAAAAACCTGTTTGGAAACTGGGTTTTTTTTTCATTTCATGGGCCATTCATCAGTTTATTCAGATAAGGATGATGATTCTGTTTTCAAAGAAAAAAATGGGTGAAGGCAGCCCTCTATGAGCCACTGGCTTTTTCCTGGTAGGAGAGGTATTGGCCTGCTCTTGTAAAAATGTCACTGTTGGTTTAAATTAATAGACAGCTAAGATATTGAAGTGTAGACAGAAAGGGTCCTTTATTCGCTTCAGAAAACTGGATTTTGAGAAGATGCAATGTTATGTAGAAAGAATAGGAGAAACAGAGTATGAGCAAAAGATGCTGTGTATTTGTTACACTATTCTGTCTCTGAAGAATAAGCTCTGTATGAGTGGACTGAAATTATGAAGGGGACCAAGCTGAGTGTGACCCCAGATCTATCCTGCCAAAGAATATGCTGCTATCTGTCCACCACTGCTGCTTCAGAAAAAACACGTTTTTCAATCACAAAGGCGCACAGTGTGAGCCTCTTTAGTTTATTTAGTCAAGATAGCCATGTTTCCTCATAAGATACCTGGGGACCAACAGAGATAAAAGCAGAGATTTTCCAGAAAGTGGTCTGTAGTGAGAAAAAGTATGAAAGATGGCAAATTGATGTTTAATTATAGAAGGCTATCCCAGAGATAGGAGAAGAGAGGAGGATAAGCAGTGAGGCAGCTAGCTACCAACCACAGATTTGGAGATGGAGAGAGAAGTTAGAATTTCAGTGGGATCAAGACAGAGTGAGTGAGAAAGACAGAGTTAAACTTTTCATTCATCATACTTTTAGAAATGGGGAGGGCGTGTGCACCATTAACTTTAGAGTCTACCCAGAAAGAAGGTAAATAGAAGATATTTTATTAAGCCACAGCAAGGCTTTATCATAGGAAGCCTGCTGGAAGTAGATAAAAAAGAATACTCAAAACTAAAAGTCTAGGTTGAAATATACACATCTTTAGGGAACCCTGCAAATTACAATCTCTAATTTAATCCTCCTTTCCTTTTCTCAGGGTACCGTTAGTTCATGGGATTGAATTAGAGTTTCCTACCACAGAATTCTAAGTGGTTCCCAGACTAGAATTACCAGGTTTCTTTAGGATGGAGCTATGAGAATCATATAGGTATAACTGTGCAATGCAGATAGATTTTTAAATCAGGAAGGGAATGTCAAGCCACATTTGTTGCATAGCCAGATCCTTGTTAGGGATCCAGTGTAGTTAGTGCAAGAGCAGGCACTCAACAGAGAGTTCCAAAGACAGAATGTCTGAAGGAAAAACTAAGAAGAACATACTTGTAGGACAATGGAAAAGTTCTTTCAGTTCCATTATTCTAAGGCAGGGGTAGGCAACCTTTTTGAGCCAGGGGCTGGGTTGCTGTCCCTCAGACAATTGGGGGGCTGAAGCACCATAAATAAATAAATAAATAAATAAATAAATAAATATAAAAATAAAAATATTTTTTTTAAAAAAATAAAAATTAAAAAAATATACATGCACACTCTCTCAGCCCCAGAAAAGCCATGGCAAAACCCCTGTGGAGATTTTGCCAAGAAAACCCCAAGAACAAGTAATAACAACAATAATTAATATCATAATGGCTGGTGGCAGCGGTAGGGGGCAGCGGCGGCAGCAGGACCAGCCTGGGGCTGGTCCAAAGGCCTTGGGGGGGGGGGCGGCGCATCCGGTCCCCAGGCCTTAGGTTGCCTACTCCTGTCCTAAGGTAAAAGTAGTAGCCATTTATGGCAAGTGAGACTCAAACAGACAAGGTGAATCCTAAGTGCACATAAATGAATGATTACCTTATATTTCTTTAATTCTGGGAAGAATCTTGAAAACATCAAAATTCCTTTATGTACTTCATAATCAGACAGGGCCAATTGGGCCAAATTGAATACCTGTATTGGGAGTCCCTGTATCAACTCAGATAGCTGCTGCAATTCAAGGTGGAGAGTGAGAGGAGGAGAGGGAACATGCACCACCTTGAGTCCCTATATTGGGAGAAAGGGGGAATATAAGATGATGATGATGATGATGATGATGATGATGATGATAATGATAGACAGCCAATTTTAAGTAGCTGATTTTGGGTATTGTAAAATGATTAAGATATCTACTGTGCTACCTGTAAATAAGCAAGTTGTTGTTGTTGTTGTTGTTGTTGTGCCTTCAATTCATTTCTAATTTATAACAGTTCTAAGGCTAACCTATTATGAGGTTTTCCTGACAAGATTTGTTCAGAGGGGGATTTACAATAGGTGAGGCTGAGAAAGTGTGAGCCCAAGAGGCTGAGAGACTTGCCCAAGTTCGCTCAGTAGATTTCCATGGTTGGACAGGGTTTGAATCCTTGTCTACAGGTTCTAGTACAGCACTCAAACCACTACACCATACTGTCACATAAATAGTACTTCTCCTATTTGTCATATAGTTAGGATGTCCAGTTTTTATATCGTAGCTGGCCAGCTTTCAAGGCCAGTAGCCCATTTGGGAGTTTAGAGGATCAGATCTGTCCCTTGTGTTTCATACTCCATTTTTGGGCATTCACCAAAAATTGGCCAGTCTCCCCTACCCAGAGACCTTTGTAGACCTTTATGGAGGTCCTCATAGGCTGTTTTTAAAAACTGGAAGTGACTTCCAGTCACACCTGGCCTTAAATAAAGGCCTCCCCACACCCAGCTCTACAAGAGACCTGATGAAGAAGAGTGTAGAAAGCATGAACAAATGTGATTTCTCTCTTTTTTTCCTGAGGATTTCTTTACATGGGGCTATACCAGGGGTAGGCAACCTTTCCCCTTTAAGGGCCGAGGGACTTCAGCTCCCAGAAGCCTCAGCCATGTTGGCCAATAGTCCCATGTTGGCCAATAGCTCCTGGGATTCTGGGAGCTGAAGTCCCTCGGCCCTTAAAGGGGAAAGGTTGCCTACCTCTGGGCTATACTGTACCACAGCAATCAACATAAACCCGAAGTGACAATAATAGACTGTGCAGTAATTCAACATCATCCATTAGGAAATAGAATTAATCTTAATTTTCTCTTACAAATAGGCAAAGTTTCATTTAATAAAAAAGGATGCAAATTGAGTAGAAATTATCATTTGGGAATGGAGAGTGTCTCATAGCTCATTCTATACCCTCCCACATTTCACAAATGAAAATCAGGACATGTGTGGCCAAGCAACATCAGAGTGTGCTCAAGAGGGCAAAAGTTGTTCATGATGAAAAACACACAAGCTAGGAGAGGCTGAAGCAGTTTACTTTGGCCTGAGTCTACTGAGAAGGGCAAGCTTCCTCCCTTTTTCCTCTTCTCTTCCCACTGCTGAGTTAAATGAGTGAAAACTGCTTTTTTAAAAACTTTCAACTCAGTTTCAGCAATTCAAGGTGGAGAGTGGGAGGAGGAGAGGGAACATGGGCCATTTTATAAAAAGCAGCTGAAAAGATGGCAAAATAGAGGATTAGACTGTCCATGCCAAATTGAGACAGATAGATGGCACTCCACCACAGTAGACCTGCTATACTGCGGCTGCTGTACAGGTGTGATCTTAGGCATTTGCAGCTAAAAGATTCTCCATATGGAGTCCACATGTCATTATCTCTACAAGGGTTGGAATGTAAATCTCCACTAAACCACGGTGATCACAAAGTGATCTTTGGCCAGAGAAGACCGTCAAAAGGGATGGTTTATCACCTCTTTCTTTTTTCATTGCATTTTCAAGTTACCCCCAAGCAAGCAGGCAGAATTGTTCTTTTATAACTTGGGTGTACCTACAATACCTTTTTGCTAAAGGCCAGGTTATTACTGTAGGCTTATACTTTAGCAATTTTGAACATGTAGTGAGGGAAGTAGTATTAATTGTGTGGGTATGTATGTGTGTTTATGTATGAATGTGTGTGTGTGTGTGTGTGTGTGTATGGAAAAATATTTCTTTGAAAAAATGACCTGTTTTGCAACTGCTACTGCTGACAAAAGAGAGAGAGGAAAAACCCACTCTGGTCTCTCTGCTCTTGCTTAAGGATGAGCTGTCATCATAGCTGACATTCCCTTCCCTTTTCTGGACAATTCTTTTTGACATGCCACAACAACCTTTCTTATTGTAGTTGAGAAAATTTGCAAATATTCACTACATCTCTAGCCTATCTTGCCTGAGCCAGCAAGGAAAATAAAATAAAAGTGAAATTGCTGTTTCTGTGTAATAGCTTCTCCCTGAGTTGTATCACAAAAGAGATGGGGCTACCCTTGTGCCTAACCCGGAAACTTCAACTGGTACAGAATATGGCAGCCAGGCTGATCACAGGAACATCTAGGAGGGAGCACATAACACTGGTGCTCAAATCCCTCCACTGGCTGCCAGTTAGTTTCTGGGCACAGTACAAGGTGTTGGTGTTGACCTTTAAAGCCCTACATGGCTTGGGTCCATCCTATCTGTGGGACCGCCTCTCCCCATATGATCCCCCCCATGCCCTCCGGTCCTCTGGGAGGAGCCTGTTACAGCCAATAAAAACTAGGTTGTCTCAGACCTCCCAGAGGGCCTTCTCTGCAACCTCTCCCAAGCTATGGAATGGCCTGCCAGATGAGATCCGTCTTATTACTACTCTTGCTGCCTTTAAAAAAGCAGTAGAGACGGACCTCTTCTGGCAGGCCTTCCCGGAATAATCTTCTGACCTGAGGGGAGATGGTTTTAACTGTCCCTTGCCTGTAGCTCGCTTCATTTTTTGACTTACTGTTTTATTGTATTGTATTGTTTGTTTAGTTTTAGACTGTATTATGTTTTAATCACTTAAAGTTTAATCTTGTTTTAGGGTGTGGGAGGGGGGTTATGGGGATAAGGCTTGTTTTAACTTTGTATGTTTTAAAATGTTGTAACCCGCCCCGATTGCAGAGCAGAGGGGTGGGCTAGAAATATATTATTATTATTATTATTATTATTATTATTATTATTATTATGATGTTGGAAATGGGATGACTATATTTCTGTACATTTGAGGGGTTTGGATCTTGCACCTCCAGATTTTCTTTCTAGAGAACAAGAATATTTTTTTTAGATGCTAACAGAACTTCTACTGTTCACGTTTGCAGTTTGGGCTTGTCTGCTCAGCTTACAAGTGTATAATTTATATGGGTGATACATTGTACATTTGGGCTATACTGTACATCACAAATGCTTCAGGCAATCTTGCTGTTTGCTAGAACCTTGCATGAAGTTGAGGTCCATAGGGATGGCTTCTCACCTCTCTTTCTTTTTTCATTACACATCCAAGTCACCTCCAAGCAGGAGGGCAGAATTATTATTTGATAACTTGGGTGTACCTACAATATATTTTTTTTACTAAAGGCCAAGTCATTACTTTAGACTTACACTTTAGCAATTTCGAACACATAATGAGGGAGGTTGTATGAGTCCTGGTGCTTGTAAACTTTTCAGGTGATAAAGGATGTGAAAAGATATAACAGTACAGGCCAACTCACACATTTTCTAGACATTTCCCCATTGCCCTAATGATCAGTTACAATTCAGGAAAAGAAGACAAATGGAGAAATCCATTATGGTGTCTCTACTGAGACACATAAAACAAGGAGATGGACCTCCAGTCCCTGGAGCCTAGTCTGTCCCAGTGCATACCCAGAGAAGCCTCATCCCTTTTGACCACCCCCTGAGACAGATGTCCCCCTGCTTCACTAGACTGCTGGCCTTCCCAGCTGAGAGAGTGAGACACACAGAGATGACTTCTCGTTCTTTATCTGATGACCTACTAAGACAAGGATGGACATACACCAGAGCCTATAGAGCTGCATACCATTATTTGGAATACTCTGGCACTTCACAGGGCTCCTTTGGCTGCCAATTTGTCAGACTAGAGAACTTCAGTGACTTTTCACCTCCATTCACTATATGCATCTGAAGATAAATCATGGCTTACACTACAACTTCTTTCACATAGTCTCAAAGGTGCTACAAGATATCTTTGCATACCACTATTTTAGAGAATGTTAAGGATCCCTGAAATAGTTTGGAATGGCCTAATCTGCCCCAAATGAATATTTTTCCAGTGTTTTCCAATCAAAATAATTTTGTGGGCATCTTGGGTATCCCAAAGGTCACACAGGATTCCCCCAAAAGGCCACATGCAGCCTATAAGATGTACATTTCCCACCCCTATTCTAAAAGGTTGGTCCGCTGATTGATATTTACTTGCCTATGTGACAGCCAGTATAATTAGTCTGAATATTGAATTAGGTACATTTTCATATTCATATCTTGCCATTCACTCTTCAGTGCAGATTCATTGAATTCATTCATTCATTTACTCTAAGTCCTGGTGTAATCCTGTGCATTATATGTATGATTCTGTAAACAATAAGCACTACTCCTATGTATGTCTATTCCACCAAAGTCTGGGGTCTTGCCAGGTTCAGCGTGGGAAGAGCCAGGCTCTAGCCAGCTTGGCTACATCCAGCTCTTTGCCAAATGCATTGATCAGTGGAATGGTCTCTTGATCTTTTATTTAAGCTGCAATGGCATGCACTTTTTCCAGTAAATCTAACTGAACACAGCTAGGCTTACTCCCCACTAAACAAGAATAGGCTTACACTCTTAGTGCAGTAAGCCCAGACGTAGATGTAGGGAAGTGAAAAAGCATACAAGGTTAATCCTGGTGGTATAGTTAATTTTATTCCCTAAGATATTTTGAATCTGAAATAAAATGTTACTAGGTAAGAGAATACATTAAGCAATATATTCTCTCTTCTTACCCTTCTCTCTGCTCCTGACTTGATCTTATATTACCCTAATGTGAATAGATAAATGCTGAATTCTCCTTTGGGTGATTTCAGATATATGTGTGTGCGTGTGTACAGAGAGAGAGAGAGAGAGAAAGTTTCAGAAAGTTAAAGCAAGACTCTTTATTTTATTCCCCTCCCTCCCTCTCTTCTTTTCTCAGGTGATTCTCATTCTTACAAAGCTGCATGACTTCAATTTGGGAAGTGTTACTGAAAGCTCACTCTGGAGGTAAGAAAATTACCAACTACATAGTATCTTTTGGGCAGTGGTTTGCTGTGTCTTGCATGAAATGCTGGTGTGGGTTTATGGAAATGTCAGCAAAGGGAAGAAATACTACAGTCTTCTCACATCCTTTACCAGGGACAGTCTGAAACATTTTGCTGCCTGAGGCAAAAGGAAAGTTGGTGTCTCTTTACTTCCAGATTTCTGGCCTGGCCTAGCAAACAAACAATACAACAAACCCCCTAGGCAACAGAAAACAAGCTTGTATCCTCTTCATGGCAGCCCTTGAGATATTTAAAGAGTGCAGTCATATCATCCTTCTATATTCTCTTCACCATGCTAAATATGGCAGATTCCTTTAACTCTCCTCATATATTTTAACTCTCCATACCTGTTATCATCCTCACTTTCTTCCTCTTAACTTTCTCAACGTTGACTATGTCCTTTTTAAAATGAGATGTCAAGAAATGGACGCAGTACTCCAGATGAAGCCTGGGCAGTGCAGAATATAGGGGGACTTTTACTTCCCTTGATTGAGAAACAATGCTTCTATTAATGGAGGCTACAATAGCACTTGCCTTCTTTGCTTCAGCACCACAGTGCTTGTTCATGTTAACAATACTAAATATTCTCTATCCTATACCTGTGCATTTGGTTTTGTGTGTGTGTGTGTGTGTGTGTGTGTGTGGTACATGTAGAATTATGCATTTCTCTCTGTTACATTTTAGTTTATTAATTATAGCCCAGTTTTCTGGGTTATTTAGGTCATTTTGAATTCTGTTCCTGTCTTCAAATGTGTTAGCCACCCCTCCTGGTTTTGTATCATCTGCAAATCTCATAAGGATTCCCTCCATCTCATTATCTAAATCAGTGATGGCAAACTTTTTATGCACTGAGTGCCCAAACTAAAGCATCGGGGGTGGGGTGGGACTTATGGGGCAGTCTGTTAGTTGGCCCCTAACCTTCCTAGGCCTTCAGCTGTCTCTCTGGAGAGGCAACTGAAAGCCCAGGAGGAAGAGGAACAGGTGAATGCCTGTCTGTTTCTCCTCCTTCCCCAGCCCCCTCCCTGGCCTCCAGCTGCCTCTCTAAAAACAGCTGAAGGCCGAGGAGGAGAAGGAACAGGTGCACCTCCTCCCCCCGCACTTTCCTGGGCTTTCAGTTGCCTCTCCAGAGGCAACTGAAGGCCTGGGATAGCTGGGAGAAGGAGGAACAGGCACATGCCTTTTCCTCCTCTTACCCGTTCTGCGTGCCAGGGAAAATGGCTTCGGGTGCCATTTCTGGCATGTGTGCCATAGGTTCACCAACACGGATCTAAATCATTGATAAAAATACTGAAGTGCGTCAGCTCCCAGACAGAATCCTGTAACACTTCACTTGAGACATCCTTCCAATCTGAAGCACAGCCACTGATGATAACTCTCTGAGCATGGTTTTCCACCCAGTTATGGATCCAACTACTGGTGTCTCTATCTATTCCTATCACCATGTTATAAAGTGAAATTAGATCTGCTGAACTGCACTGCCATGAAGTGTCTGTGGTTTGTATGACAAGGCCAGGACCTCTGGAGATTAATGTCTTTGAGGAGGCCAGACACTTGGATTGTGTATTGGGCTATACCTGTGTGTATGACTAAGCATGGTGAGGTGATGTACAATGATATAATGTATTAGCAACCCTGCACTGAGGTTGCATCAGGCAAGGTTATATAAGTCTCTCCTTATATAACTGTAAACAATTGTGGGTCAGTAATAGTGGGTCAGTAGTTGTGGATTAGAATTGTGGACAGTGAAGTTAGTGTTTTTATAGTGAGTATACTAGAGAATTCTGTAAAGTTCTGTAGTTATTGAGCTTAGGAGGAGGAAGAGAGGAACTCAGTTCTGTTCCTGCATATGTAAACAATCATCTTCCTGATCACCTGTAAATAAATATCTTCATCATGAGCTATCCGGTCCTCATAGAATCATAGAATTATAAAGTTGGAAGAGACCACAAGGGCCATCCAGTCCAACCCCCTGCCATGCAGGAACTCCCAATCAAAACATCCCCGACAGAGGGCCATCCAGCCTCTGCTTAAAGACCTCCAAGGAGGGAGACTCCACTACACTCCAAGGGAGTGTGTTCCACTATTGAACCACCCTTACTGTCAGGAAGTTCCCCCTAATGTTGAGGTGGAATCTCTTTTCCTGGAGCTTACATCCATTTTTTCGGGTCCTAGTCTCTGGAGCAGCAGAAAACAAAGCTTGTTCCCTCCTCAATATGACATCCCTTCAACTATTTAAACAAGTCTATCATATCACCTCTTAAACTTCTCTTCTCCAGGCTAAACATCCCCAGCTCCCTAAGTCGTTCCTCATAGGGCTTGGTTTCCAGACCCTTCACCATTTTAGTTGCCCTCCTTTGGACATGCTCCAGTTTCTCCATATCCTTTTTGAATTGTGGTGCCCAGGACTGGACACAGTATTCCAGGTGAGGCCTGACCAAAGCAGAATAGAGTGGCACTATTCTCTTGATCTAGACACTATGCATCTACTGATGCAGCCTAAAATTACATTGGCCTTTTTAGCTGCTGCATCACACTGTTGACTCATGTTCAACATTTGGTCTACCTGGATTCCTAGATCCCTTTCACACGTAGTCTTATTCAGCCAGGTGTCCCCCATTGTATATCTGTGCTTTTCGTTTTTCCACCCTAGGTGCAGTACCTTACATTTCTCTTCAGAGAAATGTAAGGTACTGCACCTAGTCTGTTCAAGTCATTTCTAGTCTGTTCAAGTCATTTTGAATGTTGATCCTGTCTTATGGGGTATTAGCTAGTGGGGTATTAGCTGTTAGCTACTCCTCCTAATTTGGTGTCGTCTGCAAATTTGATAACTATGCCCCCAATACTGTCATCCAAGTCATTGATCAAGATGTCCTGGGCCCAGGACAGAGCCCTGTGGCACCCCACTGGTCACTTCTTTCCAGGTTGAAAAGGAGCCATTGTTGAGCACCCTTTGGGTTCGGCCGGTCAACCAATTACAAATCCATGTAACAGTTACTTTGTCTAGTCCACATTTTACCAGCTTGTTTGCAAGAATGTCATGGGGAACCTTGTCAAAGGCCTTACTGAAATCAAGATATACTATATCTACAGCATTCCCTTTATCTACCAAGCTGGCAATTTTATCAAAAAAAGAGATCAGATTTGTCTGGCATGACTTGTTTCTCTGAAACTCATGTTGACTTTTTGTGATTATGGAATTACTTTCCAGGTGTTCACAGACTCTCTGTTTAATTATCTGCTCCAGAATCATTCCCGGTATTGATGTCAGACTAACTGGATGATAATTGTTGGGATCCTCTTTTTTTTCCCTTTTTGAAGATGGGGACAACGTTTGCCCTCCTCCAGTCTGCTGGGACTTTTCCTGTTCTCCAGGAGTTCTCAAAGATTATTGCCAATGGTTCCGATATTACATTTGCCAGTTCTTTTAGTACCCTTGGATGTAATTCATCTGGTCCTGGAGACTTATATTTATTTAGATTAACGAGATGTTTCTGTACTATCTCTTTACTTATTCTGTGCTGAAACTCTCCTATTCTGTCCTCTGCTCCATTATACTTAGGTTGAGCACCTTTTGCCTTTTCTGAGAAGACTGAAGCAAAGAAGGTGTTGAGTAATTCTGCTTTTTCTCTGTCCCCTGTTAACTTTTTGCCACCTTCCCCACATAGCGGCCCTACCATTTCCTTCTTCTTTGCTGTAACCCAGCCCGATTGCCGCGCAGAGGGGCGGGGTATAAATAAAAAATTATTATTATTATTATTATTATTATTATTATTATTATTGCTACGGACATACCCAAAAAAAGCCCTTTTTATTGTTCTTAACCTCTAGCAAGCCTGAGTTAATTCTGTGCTTTATCTTTTCTGACTTTACCCCTACACGTGCTAGCTATTTGTTTGAATTCCTCTTTGGTGATTTCCCCATTTTTCCATTTCTTGTACATGTTCCATTTAAAACATAGTTCACTTGAAAGTTCCTTAGTCATCCATCCTGGTTTCTTGAGGTACCTCCCATTTTTCTTCCTCATTGGAACTGTTTGAAATTGTGCCTTCAGTATCTCCCTTTTGAGAAACTCCCATCCATCTTGAACTCCCTTCTCTTTTAGTATTCCTGACCATGGGATCACCCCCAGTATTTCTCTAAGTTTACTAAAATCAGCTTTCCTAAAGTCTAGAATGCGTGTCTGACTATGCCTGGCTTCTCCTTTCCACTGTATAATAAATACCAGGAGAACATGATCACTCCAATAATAATAATAATAATAATAATAATAATAATAATAATTTAATACCCCACCTATTGGAAAACCAATCCAGGTGGCTTACAAATTAAAATCAAATACAAACCCCACAACAATCCCCCCCTTAAAACAGTATTAAATCACAACAGCTTAAAAAACAATATAACAATTAAAACTTTAAAATTATACAACACAATAGACACTCTACTATGTCCCGTAGCAGTGTTCCTGTCCATCCAAGATGGGGCCACGTAAGGAACAGTGCAGGTTAAGGCCGGGAGGAATTAAACTGGAAAGGCCTGCCGGAAGAGATCCATCTTGACAGCTTTTTAAAAGCTGTCTAGCGATGTTAACTGACGGATCTCGTCCGGCAGGCCGTTCCAGAGTTTGGGGGTGACAACAGAGAAAACCCACTGAGAGGTCGCTGCAAGCCTCGATTGCCTAAGGCATACCTAAGGATCCAACCACTTGCACACCATTAACTAGGTCTTCCCTGTTAGTTAGGATCAGATCCAAAATGGCTGACTCTCTTGTTGCCTCTTCCACCTTTTGGACAATGAAATTGTCTTCAAGGCAAGTGAGGAATTTGCTAGACCTTGAGGATTTTGCTGAGTTTGAATTCCAGAAAATATCAGGATAGTTGAAGTCACCCATCACTACTATATTTCTCCTTTCTGAGTGTGTGGTCATCTGTTCTAGAAAGGCATCATCCAATTCCTCTGCCTGAGTCGGGGGTCTGTAGTAGACTCTCATAATAACATCCCTGTTGTTTCCCTCCTCTTTAATTTTTATCCAGATGCTCTCCACCTGGCTTCCAGGATTGATGTCCTGGATTTTTTCACTGGTGTAAATATCCCTAACATATAATGCTATTCCTCCTCCTTTCCTGTTTGGCCTGTTTCTCTTGAAGAGGTCATACCCCTGTATTTCTACATTCCAATTGTGAGACTCATCCCACCAGGTTTCAGTGATGCCTATTATGTCATATTTGTTTTGTTGTGCTAGGAGTTCAAGTTCATCTTGCTTGTTTCCCACGTTCCGTGCATTAGTGTAGAGACATCTAAGACCAGATGTCCCCTTTACTTGCTGCCTGTGCATGTTTTTTTGCCTCCCACTGTTGGGTCCTTGCACTGTTTGCTTTGTTCCCTCTATGACAGTTTGACTGTTTTTTCTAGTCCTTTTGTCTTCCAGAACACTGTATCCCTTCCCCAAAGTTTAAAGCCCTCCTGATCAAATTCTTGAGACTGTTGTCAAAAACTTTTCTTCCAACTGGTGTGAGATGCAGCCTATCCCTTGCAAGAAGTCCACCCTCATGGAACCGCAGCCCATGATCTAAGACTCCAAATCGTTCTCAGCGACACCATCTGCAGAGCCAGTTGTTGACATCTGCTATTTTCCTCTCTAGTCTTGGACCATGCCCTTCAACTGGCAGAAGAGTTGAGATGACAATCTGTGCATCCATTTCTTTCAGCTTCTTACCCAGAGCCTCGTAATCCCTTGTGATGTTCTGAAGACTGTGTCTTGCATTTGTCATTCATTCCCACATGAACCAAAAGGAGGGGATATTGGTCAGTAGGCTTGACCAGTCTTGTCAGCCTCTCTGTCACATCTCAGATCTTTGCCCCAGGGAGACAACACACCTCCTGAGACATCTTGTCAGGCCCACAAATCACTGCTTCTGTACCCCTCAGCAAGGAGTCCCCCACCACGACCACATGCCTCCTCCAAGGCTTAGCAGCAACTGTTCTCTGTGGTGGAACTCCCAGGGTTCCCTGCTCTGTCCCTGAAGTCTGTCCATGCTGCTCTTCCTTGTCTTCCTTGATAAAGGAAAGAGCTTCAAATTGATTCTGTAGCTGTAAGCTCCCAGAACGATCCCTGGTCCCTACATTCCTCCAGTTGTCTACCTCCTGCGTATGTGAAGTAACCTTCTCTTCCCCAGCAACTTCCTCTGTGTGGTCCCTGTCCAAGACAGTTTGTTCTGTTCTATCCAAAAAAACTTCCTGCTCCCTAATATGCTGAAGTGTAGCTACCCGTGCCTCCAGCTGCTGTACAAGTTGTGTCAGCAAGTTCCTTCAGTACTCTGGGATGTAGTTCATCTGGCACTGTAGATTTGAACTCATTTAGGTTAACTAGGTCCTTGAGCAGACAGGCTAAAAAAAACCATGGCGGGGCCACACTGATGCTGTTCATGCTAGAGCCTCAGTAACTGCATGTGTCTAGCCCCGATCTGGGCCACCGCTGTGGTTTTGAACTGGATTGGCAAAAGGAGCATTTTTGGCCTGGCTTTTATTGTCCTGGAGTGGCATTGGGGTGGCTTCCGGCCATGTTGGGGCATGTGCCATCTAAACACCATGCCCCCAACATGGCCTGACAATGGCCCTTTTGGCCCATCTGTTTCAGTCCTAGGTGATTTTTGACTAACTCTTTATCAATCTTGATTTGCAAACCAGATTCCTTACCAAGGTCTCTATTGATATATGGAGGCACACAGACCTCTTTTTGAGAAGGAAACTGAAGGGAAATAGGTATTGAACAGTTCTGTCATTTCATTGTGATCTGTTAGCATTTGATCATTCTTGCTGAGCACCACTATTTCATTGTTCAGTCTCTTGCTTTGAACATATTTGAAAATCCCCTTTGTGTTGCTCCTTGATTGCCTAGCCAGATTTATGCAGAGATACATTGCATCAACACTAGGTAAACTCCATACAGACTAGCTACATTGCACAACACATGCCAATGACTGGGTGTCATTGTGAAGTGTGCAATGTACAGTTGTGGTGCCTAACCACAGTGCACAATGCACAACTGTAATGAAAAATGAAAAATCTCAATGTGCAATGTTGCTGCCTGCACAGGTCTGATTCTGCCACTTCAGCATAATAATCTGTTGCATTATGGTAAATAATTCAAACTGTATCCACAGTGCAACTTTAAGGGATGTGTATCTCACCAACAGAATGCCTGAATTCAAAGATTCAAAGATGGCCATGTTAGTCTGGAAAATCAGTAAGCTAAGGGGTCTCATAGCACCTTTGAGACTAATTGAAAGAAAGAAGCTGGTAGCACGAAGTTTAGTAGGCTCAAGTCTATGGAAGTACATGCTACCAACTATTTCTTTCAATTAGTCTCAAAGGTGCTATAACAGAATATGAGTTCTTGTGTGGCACACACAGCTCTATCCTTCAATAGAAGAGGGAGCTGCTTCCACTGTACCTGAACATCTGGTACTGGAGTTAATTGCTTCACTCATCCTCCAGGTAAGAGCCAGACCTGGTCCTTGAATGTGTGGATCATGTTCTTGAATAAAGGATATCTTCTTACAGAAGAATTTTAATGGAATTTCATTTCATTTGGGCTGTTTTTGCATTGGACAGATCATTGAACTTTTCCTTTAGTTTGTGTCTTCAGTCAAAACAACTTTTTCCAAAAACATGCATGTAAACTATGCTATGTGTAGCTGGTAAACCTTTCCAGCTTGAGGGACACATCTGAGTATAACAAATTTATACTGGATTTTAAATGATAATGAAAGAGAGAAATAACACAGAGAGTTTTAATTAATTAATTAATTCATTTAATTCATTTATATCCCACACTTTTCCTAGCACAGGAGCCAAGGTGACTTACAACAAATTAAAACAAAGTACAGCTCAAAACCGCTTGAATACAAAGGTTAAAAAACAAAACAAAAACAAACAGTGTTATTAAAATGTAAAGTTAAAACAGTTTAAAACACATTTAAATCACAGTAAATTAGATAAAAGCAAAAAAACCCTCATTGAAAGACCTTTCTGCCATATAAAGAGCCAAATATATGCCTAAATAAAAGGCTATTTGACTGTTGGCCAACAGAGCCTCTAATATGAGGGGATTCCATAACTTTGAAATCTTTGTGCTGCCTCTCCACCAAATGTGTCTGTGATGGCGGTGGTGTGATCAAGAAAAAGCTCTGCCCAGAAGATCTTAAATGTGCACAGGCTAAAACAGGAAGATACGATCTTTCTGATAGTCCTGACCTGAACTGTATAGGGTTTTAAAGGTCACAACCTTTAAGGGTAAAATGGGATCCTGAATGATGAGAAACTGCGGGCTGGATGAAAAGCTTCTTCAGTCTGGATGTGGGTTGCAGGCTATAGTTTATTCAGCCTCTGTTCTAAAGAGGCACTGCAGTGTCTACTGCTACATATATCCACATTCCTATTTCAAAAAATAAAGTGGACAGAATTTGAAGTGTTAATTAGCCTTAATGGCAAAAGGACGTTGTCCCCTTTTAAAGCAGAATGGGTTAAGTTGGATGAATGGGTTATGTTGTCTCTTGAGCTTCATATGGAACATGAGAACTCCATCCCATCCTTTCTTTGTATCTTTCTGTCTTAACTGTTTGCTGGAATTGCACTTTAAGGAATTTCTTCCTGGAACATAATGAAGGGAAAAAAGCTTCACAGAGAGAAGATAATGTGGGGGTTAATTGTTCCTAAGAGCTCTTGAAACTTTCGATTTGCATGGTACCTCTAAAGCCTAATTGCACTGTACCATGCTAATCTGCAGAGGTATAAATAACCCTGAGACTAATAGGAGGGAGCACAGTCATTTCCACTTACTGGAGAGTTTTCAGAGTATTTAAGCCTAGAAAGAAACTTTTCTCCCCTTGTACCTAACATGTGCAAATGACACAGTGATTATAGTTTAGGCATAATTACTGCACAATCTGGCTATGCATAAATAATTTAATGAGCCAAAAATTCTTTTACTAATATTGAGAGATGGCTGCAGTCCTTCAGTTGGGTAAAAACAGGAGGGAAAGTTGACAGGAGTGTTAAGCCAGAAACATAGAAATACTGCATTCAAAATGAGACGGCCCATCAACAACTTTTTAGTAGATTTAGTTAGTAGATTAAAGGTAAACTAAATACACACATATTAAAAGCCATCCCTTCATGTTCCTGAAATTACTTTCCCTGTATTCCATATGGTGGAAGCTACTGGGATACAGGGAATGGTTGAATAGTGACTGGAAATAGATCTGGCAAAAGACATTTTACTGTTAGAGGTGGATCAGTAAATTAACACATATCATTGTGTGCACAGTGACCTATATCAATGTGCACAGTATCCAAATTCAGCCAAGTTTTTTTGGCACATGAGGCAGAAAATCTCACCAGCACCTGTCCCCATCTGTGGTAGTAAAATCTAATAATAACCAATTAAATGTGTTTTAACCACGAAGTGCATGGTTATACACAAAGACAAATGTATAACTCATCTTTTCTAATTATTCTTAAATAAATGATCCTGCCTTTAGCAGAACCAACTTTCCTGAAAGCAGAATATATTGTTTTAGTAATTTAGAAACAATAACTTAGCAGATCTGTCAATTGGCTTACAGATGCCAGGATATTGTTGCTCAAATAGCTTTTTAAATTTATGACCATGTTATAACTATCATTTTCTATATTCTATTTCACTCTGACCCCATCTCTGCAACTATACAGCTATATATAAACAAAATAAACAGAATAATAATATAAATCTAAGGTTTCATTATTGCACTTCATCAATGCATCTGAGCAAGTAGATTATAATTCATAAAGTTTATCCTAAAATAGATGTTAGTTTAAATAGATCTCTCTGTGTCTTGCTCTTTAAACTGGAACAGACCAAGAAGTTGTCTGCACTGGCCAAAAGGCTTGATCCTGCCTGTCTTGATGCAGATCCAGAGGATGACCTTTACCCTGGGGTAATTTAACCCTGGTTTTCCATAGGGTTTCCAGGAACTCTGTGGCAAAACCTAGCTGTTTATGTGCCCACCTCCCACATCTTACCTTGCTGTGCATCACTCTGACTGAGAAGCACCCCCATTGCCATGTCTGATGCAGAAAATGGGGTGCCTGGCCACATGGGTGCAGTCAGGTGCCCCATTTCTGTGTCAGATGAGGTGGCAGTAGGGGGCCTCTCAGTCAGGGTGACACATGGCAAGATAAGGAGCTTGCACCTGTCCTGGTCTTTGGTTGGTGAGGGGATGGGTGTGTGAACACTTGCTCATCTCTATGCTGACCCAGGGACCAACCCAGGTGATCAGTGGGGCCAGAAAAGCATGGGCTTGGCCCATGCTTTCCTGGCTCATCTGCTCAGCCCTTAAATTGGCTCTGTCTTACATCAGAAGGACATAACCTACCATTTGCTGCCCTTTGGTGATACTCAGAATCTGTTGCCTGATGGAACTGCCTCATTTTGCCTAGCAGACTACCATTCCAAGCTGGCCTTGCCTAGAAACCTTGAACATGAATATGATGCGATCAAGACTTGATAAGGCAAAGGCTGGAATCTTATTGGTACGCATAATGTGTACTATATTCATATAAGTGCTTGGATATTTTTGTCCAGTGTTTAGCATCTGCATTTAGTTCAGCATTGTAGAAGTGGACTTGTGAAAGTTGTGCTTTGTGCACACAGGTGTGTATTGCACATGCATGTGTGGATGCATATTGTGCACTGTTCATCTGGTTGTACATGCAAATATATGAATTCTGGAAAAAGAGTGTTTTAGATTATGACTATTTGTAACTGTAACCAATTAAAACAAGTGCAGCAAGACCAAGTGACACATTGTTACTTGTATTGTAAATAAAGTTTTGTTACTTTATGAAACACTTGTCTATAATGTGAAGAATATCCATGCTACTAAGCCTTACCCAAGATAGGTTATATCAAAGAGTTTTAGAAGAGAAGGTTGGCGAAGGAGTGGCTCTTTGCATAGGGTGATGGCAGATGTGGGACAAAAAGGATCCATGGTGTGGCCACAAATGAAAGAAAAGGAAAAGTGTGTGTGACAAGTAGGAACTGAGAAACATAACTGAAGTTGAAAGAAGTATCATTAGAATAGGAGGCAACCCCATGTACTATTTGATGACTTGGTTGTGCATGGAAATGGCCACTTGTGTCATTCATAGTTAGAGATGTCACAGCCAATTATCTAGTTTCTAAAAAGCCAAAATTATTACTGAGCCAAAATTATTACTGCCAGAATGCATGCCTATCCAGAGCCTAGTTCATATGAGACATTTCCAAACATATGTCCAGAACATTTGGAGAGCATTGTGTAAAACAGAAAAAAGAAAAAGAAAGGAAAAACTAAAAAAAATTCAGGAAGGTAACTGCATTCATTATTCAAGCAATAAGCAATCCTATTAAAATCTGTTTAAGATGCCTTTAAAAAGATAAAGGTACAGCACGCCCCATTAAAAGACCATTATGCCACAACCACTTAAAAGCCAAAGTGCTACCTAAATAAAAAGATTTGTGCCTTCTGGTGAAAAGAGAACAGAGAACAGGTCTGCCATGGGAGGGAATTCCACAGTGTGGGAGCAGCTATGAGAAAGCCCTCTTCTGTGTCTCACCAAGTGTGCCTGTGGTTCTTATGAGACCGAGAGAAGGATTTCCCTCAAAGATCTTAAAACTTTGGCTGGCTCATATAAGGAGATAAGACTTTTTAAAGCTAACTGTACCCAATCAGGATAGGGCTTTATAGGTCATGACCAGGATTTTAAATTTTGCCCAGCAATGGAATGGTGGCCAGTAAATGTGTTGCAAGAGGAGCTATGTGGTCCCTGTAACCATTCTCAAACAACAGTCTGGCTGCAGTCTGGTTGGATCCACTGTAGTTTCCAAAGGCAGCCTCCGAAATATTGAGTTATAAGAGATTATCAAGGCATGTGCCATCATAGCCAAACCTGCTATCCCTAAGAATGTATGCAGCTTGTTCACTAGTTTACACTCCTGGCCACTACTGCAACCTGGCATGCAGGCTTGTATCTGAGTTCAGCAGTACACCCAAGCTACGAATCTAAGGTTTCAGAGAGACTGTAACAGGCTGACTCTGCATTCCCTGATCTACCTTTGACTGATCAGAATCACCTATGATTGTCCAGAGGAGGGCAACCAAAATGGTGAAGGGTCTGGAAACCATGCTTTATTTATTTATTTATTTATTTAATGAGGAACGACTTAGGGAGCTGGGTATGTTTAGCCTGGAGAAGAGATGGTTAAGAGGTGATATGATAGCCCTCTTTAAATATTTGAAGGGGTGTCACATTGAGGATGGAGCAAGCTTGTTTTTGCTGCTCCAGAGACTAGAACACAGAACAATGGCTGCAAGCTACAGGAAATGAGATTGCACCTCAACATCTTAACAGTAAGAGCTGTAGGAGGAACATCTTAACAGTAAGAGCTATTCGACACTGGAACACACTCCCTTGGAGTATGGTGGAGTCTCCTTCCTTGGAGGTCTTTAAACAGAGGCTGGATGGCCATCTGTTGGGGATGCTTTGATTGTAATTTCCTGCATGGCAGGGGGTTGGACAGGGTGGCCCTTGTGGTCTCTATGAATGGGCTTTTCAATCTAAATGGCCATCAGTTGACCACAGGGATACATGAGGGTAGGCTCTAAAACAATCTTTTAATGCTGCTTAGCTTGGCTACTGTTGCCCTACTGGACCTCTGTGGGACCTCCATGAAAATCTGCTTATGGAATGTTATGCTTTCCAAGTTCTAAGTAGCATCTAAGTTCCAAGGTCTATGTAGCAACTGTCCTTGTATTCCCAGTATACCTTCTGATATCTATCTATTTATTTATTTATTTATAGTATTTATACCCTGCTCTTCAGCCACAAAGGCTCTCAGAGTAGCTTACAAATTTTCTTTAATTAGACAGTTCCCTGCCCTCAGGCTTACAATGTAAAAAATAAATGTCCTGTAAGTAATCATTTTTCTTAAAAAAAAATGCCTTTTGCTTAGCCCCTGTTTAATAAGGCACTCTGGTCTTAGTTCTTGACTGGCTTGAACTCACTACTTGTCTGCTTCCAGACTCTAAGAATCATGATCTCTCTGACCTTAGGCTACTAGCCACTCAAAGCCTCTCAAAGCCCTAAGATGCATCTACACTGTAGAAATAATACAGTTTGACACCACATTAAGTGCTGTAGCTCTGTCCTACGAAATCCTGGGATCTGTAGTTTTACAAGGTTTTAGCCTTCTCTGCCAAAGATTGCTGGTGCCTCACAAAACTACAAATCCTAGGATGGAGCCATGGCAGTTAAAGTGGTGTCAAACTGCATTATTTCTACAATGTAGATGCACTCCTAGCTCCATTGCAAACTGATGCTAACAGTCACTGCTAGATTGATTCTGTTAAAGTAGAAGTATGTGCCAAGGTCCTCAGGCAAATCCCAAAGTCAATAGAAATATGAATAGGTTTTCAGAAAAAATAATCTCTTAAGGGGTCATTTCCTCTACCGGTCCATTGAAGACTGGCCTTGGTGGCCAAGAATGGAGGAATGAAGCATAAAACACATGGATGGCTAGCTAGGATTTCAAGTAATAACACATTTTGTTGCAGATTTGACTAGTTTCTTATTAATGTTTTTGAATTGATATTTAGGGCTTTGTAGCTAGGATTTCAAGTAATAATGCATTTTGTTGCAGATTTGACTAGTTTCTTATTAATATGTTTTTGAATTGATATTTAGGACTCCATAGCCATTTTACGTCACTATTCTCATATGTTGCCAATGAAAACCTCTATTCTGCTATTCTAGGCAACACTTAAAATAGTTTATATTCTGCAGAAGTTAAAATTGGAATATTGCTTTCACAAAGCACTGGGCTTGGACAGCTTAATCTTATGGTTTGGCTTTACCTGCTGTGTCTCTGGCAGCAGCTAAAGTAATGGTGTGGATGCAGTATTGATGTTCAAGTTAACAAACTGTATTAGTGTAGCTGAAGAAGGTGGGTAATGTACAGCCTATAATGATTGTCTCCTTTTATTCATATTTTAAGATTTTTTTAATAAAGATATACATGGGATTATAAAATACTTTTGCTGTAACATGAAAAGAATTTTTGACTGTGGAAAACATATTTTATTATGTATACAAAATATGTTTTAGTATTTATGCAAACATTTAGCTACTGTTTCAAAGGTAAACTTATCCGTATCTTTATAATGTCAAATGTTGAAGGGTAAGTGGATGTTGTTTTATGGATTCTTATGGCAGGATTAACCCGGGGCATCATTAGGTGGGTGTAAAAGTGCACTGGATGACATCTTAGAGGGAGTGAACACCCAGTGAGTGGTCACTCCCATATGTCTCACCCACCCATATTTGTCCCCCTCTGCCAGCCAGGGTGCCTTTTCTGTCCTTTGGTTGTGACCACTGATGGGGCTGGGGAGCTGGTGCCATCCAGTTCCTTCTGGCTCTGGCAAGATTGCTGGCTGGCTGGAAAACCAACCCCACCAGTTGCCACTGGTGGGAAGGGGCTTCCTTCTGGGTCTCTGTCTGAGCAGGAGAATGAGTCACCTCTCTTTCCCACATACCCAGCTGCTAGTGGGAAGGAGCCCTGGTGGCGCAGCGGTTAAATGCCTGTACTGCAGCCACTCACTCATAAAAAACCCACAAGGTTACGAGTTCAATACTAGCCAGGGCTCAGGCTTGACTCAGGCCTGCATCCTTCCGAGGTCGCTAAAATGAGTACCCAGCTGTTGGGGGGCAATGAGCTTACAGTTGTAAACCACTTAGACACCGCATAGCACGGTATGAAGTGGTATATAAATGAAGCTGCTTTTGCTTTTCTGGTTCTGCTGGCTGGGTGAGGGATGCCTGGCTGGAGGAAGGGGACCTCTGGGAGATGTGTGCCAAGCAGCCTGGGGGTGATAGCATGAGTTACCCCACTGGGGTGACAGCAATCCTACTACTGGATTGAACCAGAGAAGGGAACTGTGGAGAGTTATACAAACAATAAAGGCAGTAGGCTAAATAAGATGGAGTAGGATGGCTCATAGTGCATGAAAAGCTATGTTGCTCTTAGAGATACCACTTCAACTGCCATGGCTCAGTGCTATGGAATTCTGAGAACTGTAGTTTTGTCTTGCCTTTCCTGCTTGTGACAGGCCTTCAATATTTCCTAATCTATGGCCAGAAAGTCTCTTTCTGGCTGTAGGTTTCAACTGGTATCTCACTTAATTCTTTGGGTAATCCAAACATACAATTTTCTTATTTGCAAGTTTGTTTTTTTTCAGTTTTAATTGGCTTTTGTACTGGAGATGAGCTAGTTTATATCATATCATAATTTTATGCCATTATCATAATGTTCTTGTTTTCTCACTTATTCTATGAACTCTAACATCAATGACATCTTTGTTTGAACTGTAGACCTTGATTTAGTGTGCTGCTGAATTTTGTGACATACTTACTTTAAGAATAAGTCAACTTTCATGCTTATTCATATTTCTAAATTCAGTAATGAAGTTTTTCCTCACTTTTCTATGTTGAAAAGAAACTTGCAGACAGCAGTCATGACAGGATTGCATCCCTTAGCACTATTATAATGTGATCTAATTTGTCTTTATTATTATACTAACAAAGGATCTTATGCTGACATTTTTTTGCATATACAAGATAAATTCCTTCTCAGCAGATTTCATATATACCTAAAATAACTAGGGTGCCTCCAAACTAGAAACTGCTATCTTATGGTAAGATTTGATGGATTATTTTTATTTTTATTGCTGCTTTAAAGGTTTTGCAATAGCAAAAGATTCTCCATAAATCAATAAAAAACTAAATAAAATTAGGCAGTCTTTCTCTTTGGCATTGTTCCTCCCCCACTTTTTAAAAAGCAGACAGCCCTGTATGTGCAGTTTGTCAACTGGTTAGTATCAGGCAATTTGAAAAAGCATGTGAGGTTCTGGTGGTGTAGGATGGCTTGACATTCACCTTATGGATTTCTTAGATACTCCTGATATTGATGATCTTGGGGTGCATGTGTGATTTATTCTTTTTAAATTGCAAGTGGGAAGTGGCACATCTGTTGGAATCACTCAACATTTAAAGACAGCTTAGAGAGAGCAGCAGTGATAGGGTTAAGTAATTACCCAAGTCTCTTATTCATCTATCCTAACTTTTCTGAGATGTAAACAGTTACTCTCAGGAATCTTTCCATCTCTTCTCTCTCTCTCCCCCCCCCCTTTTTTCCCCCCTCTCACTTCCATCAAAACTGAAACTAACTTAGGGGGGTTGCAGACTGTCAAAAATAGTGTGAATTCAGTCCACTTTTAGGGTTAGGGTTAGTGCTAGGGAATCATGGGAATTGTTATTTTTCTGAGACATTGAACCTTCTTTGTCAGAGAACTCTAGTGCCACAATAAAATACAGTCCCCATGATTCCCTAACCTTAACCCTAACCCTAAAAGTGGACTGAATTCACACTATTTCTGACAGTCTGCAACCCCCCTTAGTTCACTGCCAGTTTGTCACCATTAGAAAACTGTCAAATCTTTAGCAGAGTTGTTATAATTACAATGTAGTTTGTTTCCTTAGTCATTGGTGTCTCTATTCTTTAATGAGAATTGCTAGCCACTGCATGCACACACATACTCTCCATCAGTTTTGTGGTATTCTTGGCTCACTGAGGTTTGGAAGTTCATGGTGGATCATGGTCTTGGTGTTTTGTTTTGAAAGAGTAACACATAATTGCACACATTTACTATGACTTGGAGAATTATCAATGAAATGGCATTTTTGTTGAAGACCATTGAAGTTCATCAGGAAAAAATCCATAGGAATTAAAAAAAATGCCATTGGAAGTTGCTAATGCAGCAACTGGATTTTTTTAAATACCTGGGGAGGACACAGTTGGAAAAGCGAATCAGAAGGTTAGATTGTTTGTCATTGTAAAACCAAATTTTGAGAAGTTTTTGGTTTAACATGAATGATAGTACCCTCTGGCTGATCAGCTCTGCTCAGCAAACCATAGATCATCTGTCTATGGTTTGCTTACTGCCAACATGGACAACTTCAGTGAATCTTTAGGGGAGAGCTTTTTTTTATCTTGGAACCATCCAAGGTCACTTGGGTGACCAAAATAGCAGAAAACAAAGAGATTGGAAGTTCACTTCTGTTTTTGAAACTGTGTATTCTTTAAAAATGTTAAATAGTACAGTAGAGTCCTATGATCTGTTTAGAAAACAAATCACCACTCATGGTGATTTCTTCCAGGAGAGACAAGTCATATTATTCTTGTTAGAAAAAGGTGGTCTGAAGGTTTTTAAAGCTCTAAAAACTGCGTGGGGAGGGGCTGCATGGAGCCACAGAGTTGTACTTTGCCTATTCCTGGTTATTGTGAAATCTGCGTTCTAGCCTGTCTTTCTCCTAACTCTACAAACAAATCTATAGTTATGGATCAATAACTTCAGTGTGGAATGTCAGCCATCCTTGTTAAGTATGTTATAGCCAGTAATAAGTAACAACTTAAGGAAGCACAGAAATCTTAGATAGGATGGAAGCTGTGAATTTTTTGACAGAATCCAGACCCCAGACTCCAGTTTGCAGACGATGACAAAAAATGAAAGTTATGTTTCATATTTTTCCTCTCTTAAAATCATTTTTGGAGTGAGGAGTATCTGTAACATAGTACAAATTCACCACTTCATTTCTAGTAAAAGATAATGACATTATGGATGGAGTGCTATGAGGTAGCTTGCAGTAATGGAGGGCTAGCAGTCCTTTGGTCACATCCTGAAAGGTAACCCTAGAAATGTAGCAATTAAGAAAAAAACAATTTCTTTTTGCATTTTAGAAAGTTTTATGGCTTTGAACTTCATTGCTGACCTCTGCCCTTTAGAAAAATACCTTTGCTGTCAAGCCACATGAAAGTCTTTGGGATTTCAAAAGTCAAACTCCCAGGTAGTCCATTTGTCTTGTTGCCTAATTATTCTATCAATGACCTTTCTTTGTGTCGACATCTTTATAAAACACAGATCCTTTTGGCTTTATTAATTTTTTTTTGTTTTGCCAAGAAAGCTCTGAAACTAATTGCTGAGACTTCCCAGAAGATATTAGTTTACAAATTTTAATGACACTCATGATTTATTAATGCACTTCCCTTGCATCTGCTCATCTCTATTCCTTGGTGGAATTCCTGCTGAATCCAAGTGAATTAATAAAAACAAAACTGCAGATTGTAATGGTGTTTTAGCTTGGCTGTTAATTAAAAGCTTTCTGCCCCTATTCACTCTTTTTTTTCTGTTGTTTCACTCACCTCCCCCTCCCTCACTTCAATCCAGTAGTCTCTAAAGATCAGGCAAGCATGAATTGCCAAAGCAGATTCTGCATCAGGATCTCAGTCCTAATGACTGTGGGCCTTTGCAGACTGCCAGAAATATTGCAAATTGAGTCCACTTTAAAGGTTAGGATTAGTTCTAGGAAATCATGGGAATTGTTGTTTTTTTTCTGTCAGAGAGCTCTGGTGCCACAATAAAATACAGTTCCCATGATTCCCTAACCCTAACCTTAACCCTTAAAGTGTACTCAATTTGCACTATTTCTAGCAGTCTGCAAAGGCCCTGTGTTTAATAAGCTTTCCCTTTCATAGCAAAAACACAGAATGGAAACTGTTGCTTTGTTTGTAAATGATTAATTTGCATGGATCCTCTCTGTCATTGGTTGTGCAATGTTGCATGCACTTATCCAGTTGTACATGTGCAATTCATGGCTGCAGGATTAATGTTAAGTTTTGAAGCTTGAAACAGATCTGGCCCTTTTTCTTCACTTCATAAAATATTAGGGAGCACTCTCATGCTAAGTGAAGTTAATGGCCTGTCTAGTCTCATAATGTAGGTTTTGGACCCAAGAGTCCATTTAGACATATCTTTTTCAAAAGAAAGAAACATTAAAATATTTTAGTGCACTGCTATTTGCATTCCTGTTTCAGTTGCGAACAAACTTTCCTGTCCATTTGTCCATCATTTCCTTTATAGCATTTTTATTTTAAAATAGTTAAAACCAGCCAGCCAATGCCCACAATGGCAATGACCATTTGGCAATGACCATTTCAACATTGTCAAACTGTCAACAGGATCAATTTTAGAAATGTCATAGGTGGCACCAAAATTACTGTAAACCATTGCAAACAGTTAGATTCTCCCAATCAAAACTTATTCTTGTTGCAGAACTTGGAAATAACTAGATGCAAACATGAGTCACTTCTTACCTTTTTTGCATTAACTATAGCATAGCAAAGTTACATAGAAACTATTTCCTGTTTTTGATACACACCCTGGGAATAACTAGATACAAATAATTAGTTACTTATAATTAATTTTTGCTAAAATTATGCCATAGCAAAGTTATATTAGAAGGCATATCTTTTCCTTTTTGTGGTCAACTATAACATGTTTTACCTTTAAAGTTATGGAGGCTGTATGGCTTTCACTGTTCAGATCTGTTTTGTACCACATGCCAGTGATTTCTAGTGCTCTGATGTGTTTTTAAAATTATAGCTACAAAGATACCTTTTATTTTTCAATAACCTAACTAAAGAGCTACATTGCAACTATAATAGTAGTGAACTTGCCTTTTTGATTGTTAGAATCATAATGACTCAAATTACTTTTTAAAAGGAATTTTTCGCACTCTGATTTGATAGACTATGGTGCAGCCCTTGACAAAAAAGAAAAGAAAAGAAATGATCTTGATTTCACACCTCACCAGGGATGGTAACCACAACTAGTGATGTAAATTGCTCTCATAATTCTTCTCATTTGTAAAGAAGAGTGGGATTTTTTTTTAACTCCTTTCCCTACACGTGAAGTGCAAGATAATTAAAATGTCTCATCCCTTATACAGGGCAAAGTTGACCCTTTCCAGTTATAAATGGGGTGGGTACTTCCATTGGAAATTTGATGTTCTGGATATTTTTATTTATTGCTTCAGTACTTTATGTAAATTGAATAGTTAAAACACTGAGGTGCAACTGAATCTGCATTTGCATGGATTGAGCTTAGCCTAGTGCTTGTGGAGGGCCTTTGCAGACTGCCAGAAATAGTGCACATTAAATTGAGGCACTGCCCTGGCTCAGTGCTAGGGAGTCATGGGAATTATATTTTTTTCTGAGACATTGAGCCTTCTCTGTCAGAGAGCTCTGGTGCCACAATAAATTACAGTTCTCATGATTCCCTAGCACTGAGCCAGGGCAGTGCCTCAATTTAATGCACACTATTTCTGGCAGTCTGCAAAGGCCCCTAGATAATAATAAACAGAAAAAAGAAAAGTACAGTAACATCCAAAATCCACAAAACAGTGATAGCTGTATTGAGCCAACCAAAAATACACAAAATACATGATGCAAGCTTTCCACTGGCTTCTTCATCAAGCAAAAGTGTTAAAATCATTTAGGAGAAAGAAAAATATGATGATGTTGGGGGTCACAGCCTACATTTTGTCAAGATGTTGTTCTTCTTAAGATTATATGGAGGGATGTCCATGTAGTCTAAGGCCATTCCTCCTTTTTAGCCATATAGGCACTGGGAGACAAAGAGTCTTAAATATCAGGAAATAAAATTTAAACTGCATTAGCAACACAAAAAAGATACTTTCTTTGAGATCCAGGCTGCCTCTTTCCTTTCCCAAGGCTACCCACTACCCTATTGTGACAATATCTCCAGGTAGGAATGTATTTTTAAAAAAATGGTGTACCAGCAGACTGTCTTAGATGAGAAACCTTTCATCAATCTTCAAGATGGAAAGGTCAAGCAACATAGGGAGCTGTTCTTAGTATATTGACAATGAGATGTTCAAATTGTGCCTTCTTCCTCCCCCACCCACCCAAGAACTGGATTCAAATTTGTCAGCCCTAAAGAATAAAATACCACAGGGAGGCATCAAGCTGGGATTAATTTTCCAATTCAGCTCCTTACATGTTGCAATCCAACCAAAATAGTAGGTAGCTTGGAATAGTTTGTGAGAAGGTACCTTGGAATAGTTTGTGAGAAGGTTAGAGTGAAGACAAGCTGGGACCAGTTTTCCAATTCAGCTCCTTACATGTTGCAATCCAACCAAAATGGTCTGTTAAAGAAGTGCTCTGTGTAACTCAGGAAACACACATACACACTGTAGTGGCAGCTCCCTGAAATAGTCATGCATATGTGACAAATAGTCATGCATATGTATTGATCTATACGTGTCATAGCTCGGAAGCATTGCCTTTTCTGGACTATTGCTCCAATAGTAAAGTGGAGGAATATGGGAGTTGTAGTCCAAAACTTTTCAAGTTCTAGTTCTCTCCCCTACACTCCAGTGCATGCTGTAATACCTAACTTTATTGGATCAGCTAACACACATAGAGAATACAGTCCAGTGTAGTGGTTAGCATGTTGGACTTTAGGTGGAAAGATCTGGGTTCTCATCCTTGATACAATTTTAAGTTTAGATTGTGGCTTAATGGCAGTCAGTGTCAGAATTTAAGTCCTATTTTACAGGGTTATTATTTGCATAATATGTGCAGATGTATTGGACTTAACCCAAGCCCATGTATTCCTTTATGAATTCAGAGGAGGATAGAAATTTGAGACACAATAGCATCCCATTCAATTTGCAACTATTCCTTTTTTTTTTAGGAGATAAACCATCTGAAAATTCTCATACATGGGTGAGTAGGTGGCAAATTTCTTGGCTTATAAACAGAAATTTAAAGGGGTTAAGAAAACAAAAATCCATGTGGTTCGCAGACTGAAACAAATTTTTGTCACATCCCTATCCACAACTTTCTACTATACCTAATCCACTAGAAGCAAGAGGACAGTTCTGGAAACCTATATCTATTAGATGTGCGGAACATCATATTGAAACACTCAGAGATGCCAATATGCTTCTTTAGCATCATGCTAAACATCATTTAGTATTATTCTGAGCAGAAGACTAGAGATGGTCTTCCACTTCTGCGTTTGTTAACTTGAATAATTAGCTGTTGAAGATATATATATATATATATATATACTATCAATGGGTATGGATTGTGCTTCTCCTTATATCCCTTGGTAGTGCTGGTATTTTGTAATGGCTATTACACTTGCATCGAAATTAGGAGTACAGTTGACCCTCCATCCATGACTTGAGAATATCCATAAGTGTGTGTATGTGTGTATTTCAAAAAAGCTTGATTTTGTCATTTTATTTGAGGGACACCATTTTAGTATGCCATTGTATTTAATCAGACTTGAGCATCCACAAATTTTGGTATCCACTGGGGGTCCTGGAACCAAACCCCAATGGATACCAAGGGCCCACTATGCAGAGAATGACTTTCATCAAGCCCTCTGATGGATGCACAGGCAGAGTCTTTACATCCTTTTCTCACTCTGTAAATCTGTCATGTGTGTCTTTCTTCGTCATAGATCTCTCTGGATCCTTTCTCCTCTGTAAAGAAGGTCCTAGTAGGTGGATAGGATGTTTTATTCTACTGTATTTCTCAGCCCTTAATATTCACCAGCCCTTAATATTCTCATTTCCCCAGCCCAATGAACAATCATCATGGCATTCATATTCATCACTCTGAAAAAAGTGGGTTAAGTGGCTGTGATGAGAGCCTGAAAATGAAAGGATATGGGTGAAAAAGTTTAAAGAATGTTTTCCAGTTTGTTAGAATAACTACAGGATGTGGGAGCTATTTAGGGGTTAGGAAATAAATGTTTTCAATGCTGAATTCAGGCTTAGATGAAGTAACTTATTTATTTACAAGATTCTGAGTCCTTGGCAGGATTCCTAGCTTAAGGCTACATCTTATCTAGAAAATTAAGATGAGGGGAATTCTGGAGGATTAGGTTGCACTGTGCCTAAGTACAACAGATGGAAGTGTGTGTGTGTGTGTGTGTATAGGAGGAGGATCTGGGATGTAAACAGGTATATTATTCCTGAAGGAGTAGAGTCAGGGAGTAGAAAGTACATTGCTTCTAGAAATTTGCTTATAAAAAGTAGGTAGATTAAATTCAGAGTTTGCTTCACAGCCAAGAATATGCTGGTGCAGGCCCTTTGGGTATTCTGCTGTTGCTCTCTCAGCAAAGGTGCATCTGTTAGCAGGTCCAATCCATTCCATCTGCTTGCTCTTATATATGGCACTAACTCCATTTCTGTCATTAGAAAGCATTTCTCTCTTGGGCAACCTCATCTGACTTTTAAAATTGTACCCCATTAAAATTTAGAAAACTTTGTGCAAGCAGTTAAGTGGAGTAGCTTTATTATTGCTGATTCCTTCATCCCATATTTTATTGCAATTGCTTTCCCTCGACAGCCCCATGACTATGTTTCAATAGTTCTTTCTGATCCATATGTATCCATGTTTTCACATTCAGAAATATCTATGTATACTGGTTAGAGCCCTCACTGGAAAACTGATATATTCTATTCTGTTGTGGCTCTTCCCACTTGTTGTTAGATATGAAAGTCCTACAAAAATAGCTATTTAGATCAACATGCTTAGTTGCTTGTTTGCAGCCCAGATAGCATCTGTTACATTCAAGTGTTTTCAAACAGTGGGCATGCTGGTACTCTCATTTCCCCAGCCCAATGAACAATCATCATGGCATTCATATGTGCAATCCCAATAAAGTAATGCAGCTCTCACTACCAGGACTTGGCTTTTGAAAATGGTTATAGAGGAAATTATCTTTTTATTTGGTCAACATTTTTGGACTGTTATACAACAGTTTCCTAAACTCAGTGTACTACTAACAATTTGAAATAGGCTGGCTGTAAAGATGCAGAAGTATCACTCCAATGAACCAGCTCAATAGCTTGCAGGAATGTTGGGGGCTTGATGTGCAGATCACTCAGGTTCAGTGTCTGGCATAGGCTAGAATGAAATCCTGCCAAGCTGCATTTTAAGCCTGATCAGCAAGAGTTGTAATGATGTGTGAAATAAAAAGTGCATTGATTGATTTTGATTTCTAATGTGCCTTTCAGGGTACATTGCCCTCACATGGTGTTTACAGATGAAAAATATATATAAATATGCCTCAAATAAATACAATTTACAACTTTAAACCATGAATGAAAAACCAATACTGGTTAAAACGTGTAACCTATAACACATTAGGCAAAAAATGGACTAGAATGAAAACTTCTAGTACCTCTTTAAAAGCAGCAATAATGGAGCCAAAGACAATTTTCCAGGGCAGGAGTTTCAAAGGTATGGGGCAACCACTGCAAAGATCCTGTCCTGGGTACCTGCTAATTCTCCTTTCAGTAAGCCAGACAGTAGGGCCTCAGATACTGACTCTGATGCCCTACTAGAAGGTCATAGAGAAATGATTAATAAAGTTCAGGCTACTGCAGAATAGCACATGCAAATCCAATAGATGATTCGACAAATATTCATGTGTCAATGTAAACACAGAATAATGTCATTACAGGTAAGAGGGACCCAGCCGCTATAGGATAGTTGAACGACTAGTCAGCTTAGTGCCAGAAAGAACAGCAGCAGACACCAGCCAGGGGCCACTACAACCTCCCTGGGTCTGCTTTTCTAGTATTTTTATGAGCACTAGTTGGTTGGTGCTGTCATTACCCACAGTTTCCTGGAGCACCCTAGAACTTTACCGTATTATTATACATTGTGGCCAATTACAGCGGTTTCTTTCTTTGCTCATAAGAGATATTTCCATGTTTACTACTACAGCCACTCTTCTCACATAGAAGTTAATAAAGGGAAGAATCAAGTGCTGAAATGGAAGAGATCCAACAGACATGGGAACAGTCTTGGAGCTGGCCTTGTTAGCAGCAGCCATTGGTGGGTCATGGACTGGCATAGAGTGAAGCACGCAGAGTGCAAAGTGTTTTTTTTTTTAAAAAAAACCCACAGAAGTATTTTACATTTTAAAAAAATTAGTAGGTCATGTAGACTGTATACTTCATCCCACTTAAGAAACTCAACTTTATATTCTTTGTACAATGGCAGGAAAAGTCAGGCCATTGCATTGAGTTGCTAGTTCATGTTACTGGCCAGTATCATCAAAGGTTTAATTTTTAGACATTTATCAGCAACTTTTCCCCTTAGCAACTTGGAAATTAGCCCCCAATTTATTTGATGGCCAGATGTTCAGCATATAAATATGGCTGGGTTGAAATCTGTATTGTGTTAAGAGCCAAAATGAATAAAACAAACATTCCCTTGACATGCCGAGTTACTAAAAAGCTTATATAGTCTTGACCCACTAGATTATAGCTCATCCAGCAAAACAGTAACAATTAGATCTGCCATTTTCAGTCATAGTTTTGTTTTAGTTGTTTGATGCTAAGTTAGTGAGAAGAATAGCAGCTGTAAATGTTAATAGCTAATTCCACCTAAGTGGATGATTCAAGGAATGCATCATGCAGAATTGGAGTTGCTTACTTTTGGCACATCACAGGGGGCAGGAGCAATTAGTTTAGAGCTTGGCAAAATGCATTCACTTCCAATAAGTAGAATAGTCTTGTATGTCTAAGTATTTGGTTTCAGGGCCACGTTCCTGAGGCATACTGCCCCATGGATAGTGCAAAAGCTTGCAGATTTACTTGTGAGAATGTCCCTGTTCTTTAATTATTGCTTGATTTTAAAGAATTGTGCCTTAGGGAGAGGAAAGGGGTTTTGAGTATCATCATTAGGATTGTGTAAATGTGGTTAAAAAAAATAGGGCCATGAGGGATTATATTCTCCTCAGATGTATAATAGATATTGGCAACAGAGAGCAGTCTAACATGCAGCGGCAATCATGTTGCCCTTCAGAGTTGCACTGAAAGTCCCAGTAGCTCTGCCTAACCTAGCCAATGGTGAGGAACACTGGGAGCTGCAATCCACAAACAGCTGCATATGCTAATAAACAATAGTTGCAGTTCAAAATCATATTAGAAAACAGCCAATATTTGGTAGGGATGTAATTCTTCACTATTTTTTTTCCTTGAAGGACACAAGTAATGTTAACAACTTTCTTCACACTATGAGAAAGTCTTCAAAAATGGCACAGTTTTCAGTCTATTCACAACTCAGGACTTTGTTCAAAATTTGCATCTGGTTGATATGCATACAAAACAGAATTTTCCATCCAGGAAGCAGCTTTTTCTGTGCAGAAAAGTGAACATAAGTGGCCAGAAGCCAGAAGCCACTTATGTACTATGTAGCATTATAGTAAACCCTACCTCCTACTTCACACCCCTACTTTCTAGACAGCTGCTGCAGCTATCTACATGGATCTGTTCCCTTGTTGCTCAGGAAGTAGAGGGCTACATTTTTCACCCGCTCCCATGAGCAATCTCCACTGTGATAGGCAGCAACAGGACCTTGGATGCAATTCCTCCTTGTACCTGAGATATCAAGCATGAGAGAGAGTGGGATGGGAATGGCAACCAGCTGCTTACTGAGCAACAAGTGAACAGTTTAGGAACTTTCATGATCCCTATTCAGCCCTTAAACAAGGTAGGTAAGTATTAAGAATACGTAACAGTCATGAATGTCCAGGTTTCATATTCATAACTGCTATATAGGTGTCTGGCCAATATTTCTTCATATAAATATTATTTTATGTACAGAAAATAGGGTTTACTGTGCAGTATGTAAAAATTGTTTTCTGCACGAAACAATCACATGCAAATTTTATGTAGAATAAGTCTCAGACTGTGAAGATATCATGTGTCCAGGATTCTTCTTGTCAGAGCTTTCTTGACACTGGAAAACTTTTAAAAAATGATCTCTCAAATATTTTAAAATATTCTTTCCATCTATACTATTTAGACTGGTGATTTTTTTAACATGCTGGCTTTCTTTCCAGAACCCAATACCAGAACTCAATGTGATTCACAATATAATTAACAAACAGATACAAGTCAAACCACAATAAATCATAACACTAGTACAAACAAATTTAAAACAACTTGACAAACACTTTAAGTGAAACTTAAATAGAGTAAAGAAAATAAAGTCCAATGCCACCACTTCTCCAAAAATCACCCAGTTGCCAAAAATACACTTGAATAAAAGGATGTTTGCCTGTCAGCAGAAGACAACAAGGGTAAGGCAGCTTAGCCTTCTTTGAAGGCATAGTAGTCTCTTCTTGGATTGTTCTTCATAAGGTTTTCAAGGTAAAGGTATTCAGGAATGGTTTACCATTCCTGCCTTCTGTGTAGTACTATCTCTTTCATAGTTACTAGTGCTCAGTGCCTCTGAGAGACCCTCTGCCAGTGTCACTTTCTACTACTGCTGATGCTCAGTAGCTGTTTGGCACGTTTAGACTGGCTCCTCATCAAATGCCCATCTGATGTAGGAAACCTTACCTGTAGGTGATGCTAACTTCAGCATAGCATCTTACCTTGTGGGAGCATGCAATCATACCACCACAGAAAGGAAATGCCAAAGAGGAAGAGCAGTTGTCCCCACCCCTGATGTCAACCAGTGTTTGTGTGGGCTGCTGGGAAGGGCTATGGGAGGAATGCATTTGTCCTTTTTCTTTGTGGAGGTGGCCTCATGCTTAGGAGGAAACTGATACTGTAGTGAAGCCAGTAGGGATGTGTTCACCCCTTCTCACCCCACAGCAGGAGGAGGGACCAACTGGGTATAACCCCTCTTCTGAAGTGTCACCCAGTGCAGACTGCATCCCCACACCCCTCTAGTGATACCATTGGGTAGAGGAATAGTCTCTACAAGATCCAGACATTATTCATTATGCCTTCTAGAACTGATGAGCAGGAGATCACCTAAAATATCTTCTCTTCCCTCCACAATTATTACTTTTTTCACATGAAAAGTAATATGTTTGAAGAGAACTTTCTGTCCACATGACCTAATTTTTTCAGATATCTTGTTCATGTGAAGAGCTTCCATGTGAACAGAACAGGAATTTCTTGTCATATGTACTGCTTTCCACATAGCAAAAAATGATGAATGAAGGGGGAATGCTTAACCCTTGTTCCTATGTTCAAGAAAGAATGGTAACTAATGCCTAAATAGTCCTTTACAGTTTCCAAAGGCAGAACACAGATGAAATTGGAACATGGTTTTATAAGGGTCAGATAACTCCAACATAGGCATTGGGTTCGCTATATATGGATACCACACTTGGCACATGTACAATTATGGGAAGTGCTGTGATGAGTGTAGGAAAGAGTGTGAATATTGAATGTAGATAATAGTATTTAACTAGAGACATGTGTACTTGTCTGTACTTTCTCTCCTTCTCAGGCTTATCACTTCCCTCAAGGCATTTTATAGAAAAAATTGATGACAGTTGCAAACTAGTTGATGGGCCATATATTGTCTAATGAACTATTATAGGTGGATCTCTGGCCTTGAAACAAACCTCATAGCCATAGCACAGCTTGAAACAATGTGCTTTTTCTTTTGAAGCATCATTTTTGGAACAATAAGCATCCATTTCAACATCCCAGAAAACTGTTTCAACTGGCATCTAAAAACAAAGACTTAGTTTGGCAGTTCTGAAATATTTCAAATAGCAAGATCTCTGTCTCTATCTATCTTGCAGAGGAGGAAAGGATTCTTACTGGAGCATCTGGTAGTTGGCTTCTTGTTGGCTTTGATTTTGGGCATTATGTCCTAAATTCTACAGTGTGATTGGCTGTATATAGCTCTCTTGCCTCATGACCATAACTCTCAAGCACCCTTAACCAAACTGACTAAACTACAGCTCCCAGCACCTCTATGTTGACTTCACATTTGTGGAAATTGTAGTCCAGTAAATCTGGAAAGCAGACTGCTCTACAGTAGGAAACACCATATTGCTAGGCATTGGTAGGTGGACTTGGCTTTAGGTTGCTATCCAACTCGCACTTGAATGTCAAAAGATTGGGATCTAGTACAAAGTCTGGTTAGCACAGAGCTTTTTGGATACAACTGTCAGAATCCCCCAGCTAGCACAGCCAATGATAATTCTTGCAGAAGGATTTGGGGAGCTGGATTCCAAAAACAACTTCTGTAATCTTTGGGTTGGAAAGCGCTGGTTGTGGTTCATTAAGTGTCACTTGAACACTTGAAAGTGACAAGTATGAGCATCAGCTAGGGCAGACTCTGAACCTGTTATTCAGAGCATGTTGTCAGAGCACATCAGAAATGATTTGTTCATTTGACTTGTCTAATGCCATAATGCTATGCCTCATTTTTCCATACAAACTTCACTGACCTTCTCCAGTTGCCTCAGTGGGCATAAATAGAGGCTTTCATTGGTAGTGACCTTATTATGGAATTATTTGCAATGGAACTATCTTAGCACATCTGCCTGAACTGTTATTATCTTTTAGATATCAGGTTAAACCTATCATGCTTGTCTGAACAGCTGCAGTCTTCTACACACACACATACACACACATGTTTACATGCACAAACATGCACACAAACACACACATTTTCAATGAAGTCCCACTGAATTTAGTGAGACTTGATTCTGAGACTTGCATACATATCTTTTAATTGCTCTCTGTATTATTCAGGAGGAATGCAGTGGCTCAAGTGGTTAAGATGTTGACTCTGTTGATTGCAAGATCAGCAGGTTGACAATTCGCGGTCCGGATGCTGCATGATGGGGTGAGCTCCTCTCACTAGTCCTAGCTTCTGCCAACCTAGCAGTTCGAAAGCATGCAAATGCAAGTAGATAAATAACTACCACTTTGGTGGGAAGGTAAAGAGTGTTCTGTGCAATCATGCTGACCACATGATCACAGAGTAGTCTCTGACAACACTGGCTCTTCGGCTTAGTAACAGAGATGAGCACCCCCTACAGTCGGACATGACTTGACAACCTTGTCAACGGGGAATACCTTTACTTTTTTTTAAAAAAACTTTTTCAAGATGCTTTATAAAGTTTATAGAGTGCCCATTTATGGATGACAATCCACTATTTGAATGTCTGCCAGAGGACACACTTCTGTTTGAAGGCATCCCCCATTTGAAAGGTTGCCCAGTGTTATGATCCACAAAGGAGAGCAGATATTTTGAAATTGCATGTCAGCAGCCAGCAGCTTGAGGAGGCATACATATTGTCTGGCCACAGTCTTTCTTACTATACTGTGGGCCCTTGGAATCCACTGAGGCTTGGTTCTAGGATCCTCCTTGGATACCAAAATCCATGGATGCTCAAGTTCCATAATAGTAAAATGGTGTCCCTTATATAAAATGGCAAGATCAAGGTTTGCTTTTTGGAATGTGTGTGTGTGTGTATTCAAACGGTGATGCTTGAGTCCATGGATAAAGAATCCACGAATATGGTGGGCTGACTGCACTGATATGCCTTTTATGCCTGTTTACATCAGAGATGGAGAACTACTAAAGGTCCAGAAGCTGTCTATTCTTTCCATGAACCCCTGTGGATTGCACTATTGCTCCTGGCCTTGGAATGGTCAACTTTTCATGGTTTTGTCTGGGATTGTGGTTGGCAGTAGGGGTTAAGGGGAACAAAATAACTGTGTTTTTGTAGTGGTTTGGTTCATCTGAGCGCATTCTTCAAAAAAAGCAGTCTCAAGAGAAAGGGCTGCACTTCTCCCAGGCCTGATTTAAATTGTAGCCTTATTTTCAACTTTGCATCTGTTTGTATAAGCTCTTTTGTCTTCACTTTTGATATTTTTGTTATTGTTCTTTTGCATGCATGTGTGTAAATGGCTGCCTTAATTTCTTACCTCCTCTTTTGGTGCTATTCAGGTTTTTATCTGGTTGATATAGTTTAGATTATTTTAGATTGCTTTTAATTGCTTCACTTTTGGGTATTTTATATTACCATTATTTTCACAGAATTTGTCAGACACTTTAAAGATAAATATATAGAAAAGTGGGGTACAAAATTGTTATGACCCTTTAATTTGACTCTATCATATGGTTTTTTTGGCAGGTTTTATTCAGAGGAGGTTCACTATTGGCTTCCTTTAATGTCGAGACAGCATAACTTGTCCATGGTTACTCAGTGAATTTTCATGGCTGAGCCGGGATTTCAACTCTGGTCTTCCAGATTCCAAGTCCAACAACTCAACATCATGCTGGCTCCCTGGAGTTTGATATATTAACATAAAATATAATGAGGATGTGTACCAGGTTTCAACATTGAAAGTGAGGTGGCATAGAGTCCACAGGATCCTTCTCACTGACATAAATTAGTACAGCAAAGCCAAAGTCAAACCAAAACTCCCTTTCTCTTGAGGAATGCATGTTATCTCTAGGCTAGACCACCAGAGGCCATTACAAATGCTGCGGCAGGCTGCGATAGGGGCTGTTATCTTTACTCATGACTTTTATAAAGGTTATTAATTGGAATAAGTCCTGACAGTTACTAATTAGCACCATTACACAATCAGTTCACATTCTAATGGCAGTAGGCATACTTAATCAGTCAATTATCATTGATCTCAGAAAGTGCTTCCTCTAAAGTTTGCAAATGGTAAGGTGCCTTTGCAAGTTTGAGAGTTCACCAGTGGTCATGCAGGCAAGGAGCATATATTTCCAAGAAAGAATGTTCAACTCCTCATGACAATAGATGGAGAGAAGCAAGGGAAAAGCAATTCACAACCTATTGCCAGCATAGGATGTTTCACCTGAAGCCTTTTCTGTACTCTTTATACTATAAAGCTGATAAAAATGAATAGTTTCTCCCAGTTGTACATCTCTAATTCATCTAACAATAAGTTTCCTCAAAGCTTCATACTTTTGGTTAGATGTTTAAATCTGACACTTAGGGAAGTTGGTGGACATATTTAATAGCTTCATTGAATCTCAATTAGTGTGGTGAGACAGATAGTTCCCAGTGGAAAACTCTAAGCCAAAGCATTTGCATTTTGTGTCTTATGTTCTCACAGAGAGGGCAAACTATAACAATTTGGGTAGAATGGAGGTTCTAACAAGACCTGGAAAAACAGGCTGCCTCTGTGGAAGTGGGATGATATATAAAGTTTAGTGTAATTTGGCTGTTCCATATTTGCTTTCTTAACCGCATTATTTTTAAGTAGTAGACTTTTCAGGGTTAGAGCCTAGTCTGGACGGGATATGTTGGGGTAGGAATTGTTGGCCCTCCAGATGTCATTGGACTGCATCTCCCAGCATACCAAACATAGGAATGCCAGGAATTAGGGTTTCCTGAATGTAAACTGGAGATGGCTGCTGTACCTTTAATGATTCTTTAGAAGAGGGAATTCAGCAGTTATTACTTGTCATGCAATCAGGTAACAAACAATACCTGCTAAAATTCCTTCTTCAACACGCCCCTTAAAGCAGGAATGGACAAAGTGTGGTTTATAGGTTACATGTGGCCTTGAGGTCATCTCAACGTTGGTGGAGGAAGTTTTTTTTAATGCCCCTAAATACCCCCAAATGCTGTCTGGGTGCTGTGGGGGCATTCTTACCATGTTTTGGAGCCCCTCACAACATTTTAGGCCCAGACATTTTATAAATCAGAAGTCAACCAGAAGTGACTACTGGTCACTTACTGTTTGGCAAAAAGGGCCTCTCCTGGACCTAAACTGGCTCAGAGGAGGGGAAAAAAAGAAAAGAAATTTGGGTAGCAAAGAACTGGGATTTTTGTGGTGGAGAGTGCAGCTCCCCTCCAAGGTGTCTTAGGGCCTTTGCAGACTGCCAGAAATAGTGCAAATTGAGTCCACTTTAAGGGTTAGGGTTAGTACTAGGGAATCATGAGAATTGTTGTTGTTTTTTTCTGAGACATTGAGCCATCTCTATCAGAGAGCTCTGGTGCCACAATAAACTACAGTTCCCATGATTCCCTAACCTTTAAAGTGGACTCAATTTGCACTATTTCTGGCAGTCTGCAAAGGCCCTTCATGGGCTAATTTTTAAGCTGAGGAAGAGAACGTTAAGAAGTGACATGATAGCCATGATTACATATTTGAAGAGATGCCATATTGAGGATGGATTGTTTGCTACTCCAAAGCTTATGGCCTGGAGCAATGGTTTGAAACTACAGGAAAAGAGATTCAGTCTAAACATCAGGCAGAACTTCCTGAAGGTAAGAACTGTTTGACATTGGAATATATTGCCTTGAAGTGTGATAGAGTCTGGAGGTTATTAAACAGAGGCAGGATGGCCTTGATTGTATATTTCTGCATGGCAGGGAATTGGATTGGCTGGCCCTTGTAGTCTCTTCCAACTCTATGCTGCTGTGATTCTGCACACGCACACTAGCCCACCACAATTTCCCAGTTTGGTCTTAAAGTACAGGAACCATTTCCAGATTTCACTATGGCAACTCTAGGAGGAATTGCAGTCCAACAACATTTAGAGGGCCATGTCATCCCACCCCAGGGTAGATTGACTGTAATGAAATGTGTGTGAATGCCACTTCTCGTCAACTGTAGAGACTCTGCCCCAAGGACTGTTGATTTTTCCTGAGAGAAGGTCTGTTCTTATTCATTCTTCCAGATGCTGCTGGGAAGACATAAACATGTTATTTCCTTACTTCTCCTTGGAGTAGGCATGGACAGCACATGCTCAACTCTTTCCCTTTCTGGTGGACTCTGTTATCACCACCACCACCCCAGTCAGATTTTGGCTGTGATCATATTGTTGGGAAGAAGAAGCCTTCTTCAGAAGAATAGGTAGCTACATAAGCAGTACGCCAATATGGTGTAGTGGTTTGAGCGTTGGATTATGACTCTGGAGACCAGGGTTCAATTTCCCACTTTACCATTAAACCCACTTGGTGACCTTGGGCACCAAACACACTTAACTTCAGAGGATGGACAAGGCAAATCCGCTCTAAAGAAACATGCCAAAAAAAAAAAAAAAAAAAAAAAAGAAGAAGAAGAAGAAGAAGAAGAAGAAGAAGAAGAAGGAAACCCAAAAAACTCATGATATTTTTGCCTTACGGTTACCATAAGTTGTAAACAACTTCTCCTAGCTGCCTCCTGTGCTACTTAAAAATTGCAGAATATTGAGTCAGTTTTATAGTTGTGCTAGTGTGCTACTATGTTTTGTATAAAAGCAGGTACTAGGAGGCAAACTCATTATCTGTAGGAGTAATCAAATGTCAGCTATTGGAGATTTGCTTTTAAAAATGGAGAAGAAACAAAGATCATCAAATGCCATGCAATCCAGGTGGTTAGCCAGGATGGCTGAGGATGCAAAATAATAATCAAAAAATCAAAAATTTGAGGCACAGCTAAATTCGAGCAATTACCACCATCTCTCCTTGCAATCTAGTGACTAGGAGGTCTCTCAGCTGCCAGGAGATTTCTGAAATTGTTTTATAAGAAGCTTAGAGAAGAACAACTGAATCACTGGACCATATAACCTTGACTTGCTCAACAGAAAGGGCAGATCTACATCGAGCAGAATACTCCAGGTTGGAGTATTCTGGCCCCTGAGCTGTCCCAATTTCCCTTTGTTACTGCTGCACTCTGGAGCAATACCAGTGACTGTTATACATGTGTCCCACAGTGCAAGCTGGTGCAAGTTGCATCACAAAAACAGGCACCATGATGTCAGGGGGAAACCAATTTATTTGACCTGTTTAGACATACCTAGAAAGAAAGGGAAAGCACATATTAGCCAGAAGGCCCTCACGGTTTCACAGCAAGAATAGACTGTAGTAACCGCTTTCAAACTGCTAGTAACTGCTAGCAGTTTGTAGTAAATGCTTTCAAACTGCTAGTAACTGCTATTACTAGCAGTTTGAAAGCATGCAAATGCAAGTAAATAAACAGATACCACTTCAGCGGGAAGGTAAACAGCATTCTGTGCAATCATGCTGGCCACATGATCACAGAGTAGTCTCTGACAATGCTGGCTCTTTGGCTTAGTAATGGAGATGAGCACCACCCCCATTGTCAGACACGACTTGACAACTTTGTCAATGGGGAATACCTTTACCTTTATCTTTAACAAATTCTACCTTACATTATCACACCTTCAATGATACATTTGGGTATTTTATAGTCCAGATTGATTCTGGATTATACTAGGGTATTAATCAGTTCTCCTCTTGCTTCCATTTCCCCCCTTTCTCTCTCAGCTTATTTCCACTGTTGCAGACTGAATTCAAATTACAAAAGTAATTTTTGGGCTTAATTAATATGGGGGGAAGGAAAAGGAGGGAATCTTGTCCTTCCCTGAAGACTCAGGCAAAAGCAAACTGATTCAGCCTCTGCCATGATGACCACACTCTAATGTTGCTTGACCACACATGTTCCAGTTTTCATCTGTGCAATGATAGAAGGTGTGGAGTTGCCCCCAACACCAGTCAGAGATACATTTTGGTGAGGGAAGTTTTAGAATCCATTTGGAAAGCTTTTTCATAGATAACAGCCAGAATTTCCAGGAAAAGAAAAGCTTTATAAAATATGAATGAAATACTGCTTTTAAGGATTTTGTGTAAAATGTTGGCCTGTCAAGTTAAGGTAGAAGAACCAGAGATCTCCCAAGGTACATAACCTCCTTTAAATGTTTCCAGTTTACATTGACGTAAAACATTGATGGAAGCCAGGAAGCCAGGATGGAGAAAAGGTGGTCTTTGTCATGATTTCATCTGAAAGGGAAAGAAAGGCTTTTGTAAGTCTTTTATGTAGGTCACTCCTACTAATAAACATCTGTTCACAAAACTGAAGTCTGCTTAGGCCCTATGATTCTGTATTGTGTATATAATGTAAATCTGATATTAAAATTATCTTATTTTATTTTAGAATTTTTGTGTGTGTTCAGTGTAGAACCCTGCATAGACAGTTTATCCTGATGAACCCAATTTTTGGTGTATTTTGTGATTTGCCTGAGACACTACAAGGGGGGGAATTTCACTCCAAATATGGCCTATGACATCTTGTGGCTGACTCCCATTATAACCATTCTAGGTTGTATCTGATGATAATTTCTACCTCAGGGGTAGGCAACCTTTCCCCTTTAAGGGCCGAGGGACTTCAGCTCCCAGAATCCCAGGAGCTATTGGCCAACATGGGACTATTGGCCAACATGGCTGAGGCTTCTGGGAGCTGAAGTCCCTCGGCCCTTAAAGGGGAAAGGTTTCCTACCCCTGGTGTATACTCTTTTCACCCTGTATACTTTCATGGCCTGCATGTGTTCTGAGGCCCTCTTCAAAGAAAATGTGTGTGTGAGGATAGCAATATAATTCTTCACTAAGTTTTGTCTCAAAGGAAAATTTTTTTTCAGCAAGTTTCTTCCTTCTGCAAGAAAGTCTAAGAAAACCACACAGTTTTTGAATGCTATCAACTATTCCAGACTTACTTTGTGCAAAATTCACATGTGATTGTTTTGTCCAGAAACAACATTTTCTCTTCAGAAAATAGCATTTTTTTCATAGAAAATAATATTACCATGTAGAAATATTCATTCATGTGCAGAAATTGCTGTTTTCTACACAGAAAATGCTATAATTGGGGGAAAAATTGTTTTCCATCCATAACAACCACATGCTAATTTTGCACCGAATAAGTCCCAAACTGTAGATTTTCATTAAATATGAAAAAAACAACAACAACACAACACCACACACCATGTTTTTGACCATTTTTAAAATATTTTGATTATTCTTCCCATCCTTATTCTGGGTAAACAAAAAAGCAGAGTATTTGAAATGTTTTCATCTCTGCTTCTAATTACATAGTTTAATTGTCATTTTAGATTTTATTCATTACTTTATATTACTGTGAGAAATATTAGCTCTAAAGTTGCTGAGAAATAAATAAATAAATAAATAAAGACTAATATTGGCAGTATTCTGTCAGCAGTACTGTGTATAGTAAGCAAACATATAAGTCAGTTTGATTGAGGTTCTGAAAGTTATGAATAACTTTTAAATATTTCTACTGCTATTGGCTGCCAATTTGGACTAAATACATATAAATAGATGTGCACCACTTATGTCTAGAGAAACTGTCATCATCCAGATTTTCTTCTGTCTGAGATTTTCTCTTGTCACACTGTCAACACTCATGTGTGTATAATGTGTGCTTGCTATTTCAAGAGCTTTGGTGGTATACAGATGTGCGCATTTATTATGCACATGGAGTAATTTAAATAAAACTTTCAAGCAGTCACTTGTGATTACTGGAACTAATCATGCTAGATGGCTTCTATTAAGGGTCATCATTAATATAATAATAATAATATAATAATAATAATAATAATAATAATAATAATAATATATTTTTCATTATCATGACATACTTAGAAAATGTTAAACCAGTAGTCTGTTAAATTGTGTTTGTGCATAAGGTTGAGAGTGATGGATCCTTATCAATAGGCTTATTTTGACTGTAAGACACCTTATTATTTCACTTGCCACCATTTAATTTTGGAACTATATCTGATTTTTTAAATTATTTTGTATTTGTACATTACTTTTCAAGAGGTTCTCAGGGTTTTTCCAGATAATTAAAATTTACAAGGAAAAATAAAACACCCAATAAAAGATTAAAAATTCACAATATAAAAGAACTGTATAAAAGCAATAATCAGAATTAAAAACAGTGATTGTTATGAAATCAATGCACAGAGTATTAATTAGAAACCCTGGAAACATAATTAGAGAGTCTGGGAATGTAAAAGTCTGGGAACATAGAAAACATAAAGCATAGCCTCACTGTGGAGAACACTTCACAGTAAGAGGGACATCACAGAGTAGAAGATTCCCCCTGTAACACATTAGAGTGGTCTATTTACAAGGAAATTTTTGACTGAAATCAGAATATTTTTGCTCAATTAATACAGTTTAGCTAGCACCATTGAGCCTAAGCTGTTTCTTATTTATTTATTTTTATCTTATTTATTTGGTCTGTGCCATGGAAGCAATTTGTAGTGTCCATCGAGCACAACCTCAGTTATGGCAGGGTGAACATCGCTTATCTGGGTAAGTGAATCCACCAGTAGGACAACTGGATGAAGTTTTAACTTACTGTCCTATGGGTACTGTTTTAGTACCATCACTGCCTACAAGATGGTATGTCAGACTGGTAGAATTTTAGGGCAATCTCATGGTTGCCATGATGGCCACATAGTCCTGACCAACTTCTGATAAGGACTACAGGTAGGCAAGTGGAACTATAAGGTTTGATGGCATAGCAGAAGTAGAGCCTCTGAACAGAAATATTAATTATTGTGCAGAAAATTTTGCTTTCTGTGCAGAAAATGCTTTCTATGCAAATCAACCATGTGAAAATGCACAGAACAATTCCCCAATTACAACTGTTTTTTCTGCACAGAAAGTGACATTTTCTGCACATGAATTATTTCTGAGTAGAAATATTTTACACATAGAAAATGCTGTTTCCTCTGCAGAAAATTCTGTATTTTGAGTTTTTAAAAAGTATGAATTTTTGCACAGAATAAGTCCTGAACTGCAGAGATTTATTATCAGTCAATGTTTTGTTTTCTTAGCAGGGTTTCTTGACACTAAAAAAAAAGTGTGTGTGTGTGTGTGTGTGTGTTTACCATTTTGGGGAAAATATTTTTGAATATTTTTCCATCCCTAGTGCAGAAAGATAGTCAGGAGAATACACTGCCAGAAGTCAAAAGAATCAAGGCCAAGGTATCAGCTCTGGGTGAGATGTCCTCTATGAGTGGTGCCATCCTTTGGACTGGATGGCCCTTGTGGTTTCTTCCAACTCTATGATTCTATGATTGCTTCTAGCATTGATCCTTTGCTCTAGTCCACTTTTTCTACAGAGACTGAAAATGGAGTTGGAGCTGTTGTGATTGTGCTGCAACTACTTGCTTCTGTGCTGGCCACTCCAAAACACTCATATGTGAGGCATAGCTGTGTCTGTTGTCCTTTAAAAGGGAGGCTGAACACAACCCACAAGAACATGTCAGCAAACTAACTGGCTACATGAGCTATGGTATCAAATGGGCTTGTTTAAATGATTAATTTATGAGTCATGGAAATGAACTCCAGTTTCACCATCTTTGGCATTATTCGAAATCTGGCCTTAGTGAGTAAAAGCTGAAAGATGTCTTGTACATTGTAAAAGATGGGCACCATGGGAATTGAATTTCTTACCTTGCTTTCTAGATTGTGGAAACATCCATCATCAGGGCAATTTCTCTCTGCTTCACTTGAGAGCTCTCCTTTTCCCAAGAAGCAGTGAAGTGTTTAGCCTCAAATGGGTGTATGAGGGATGACGGAGGGTGTGTATATGTTGATGGATTAACAGACAACTCTGGGACAGGCATTCAGTAAAACTAGATATATTGTACTAAACTTCTTGGTCCCATATACCAGTTCAGAACCAGTAAAAGTTGTATTTAGCAGCTGTGCTCTCTTTAGTCTTGACTAGAAATTGCTAGAACATGAGAGAGAGAAAATGATAACTTAGATTACATTTGATAACAATTCATGTTGTTGATGATATGTACTTTCACGTCAGCTCTGTCTTATGGCATTCATAACCTTATCAAAGGATTTTCTTGGCAAGATTTTACTTCCTTCCTCTTAAGCTGAAAGATTATGACTTACCCAAGATCACCCAGTGGATTTGCATGTCTGAGTAGGGATTCAAACCATAGTCTCTCAGAGTCCAAGTCCAGCACTCAAACCACCACATACTACATTTCTTCATGAACTGTGCAACTATAGATTTATAATAGACACCGTATAACTCTCTATATTGTAATTTCTATCCGTGTTGACCTTTACTTGAAATTCTTAATATATTTGGATGCCAGTCGGAAATTATAGAAAAATCTGATATTTACTGTGAAGGCCAGCCAAATGCCTTTGAATAATTTCCTCAAATTCTACTGTCAGTTGAATAAAAAATAATAGATGTTGAATTTAGAATGACAATTGGGAAACAATCCTGTATGAAGCTTGTACAACCAACATTTTTGTTTATACTTATTGCTATATATCCTTGGGGAAAATTAGGTTTCATCCTAAATGGCACAGTTCACCAGCAGATGTCCACAAATAGCTTGAAGGCACCAGATCCCATCTGATCTCTGAAGCTAAATAGGGTCAGGCCTGGTTATTACATGGAAGGGAGACTGGCAAGTGCTGTGGGCTATATTTAGAGGAAGGCAATGGCAAACCACCTGTGAGTGTTCCTTGCTGAAGAAAACTCTATTAAATTCATGGGATCGTCATAAGTCAAGAGACAGGCTGAAGGCACTAGATGAGACAAGAGGAGGAAAATACCCAAGATAAATTTATGACACAATCATGCAGTTGATAAAGCATTGTTTTGAATGTGGCAAGGTGGAGAAATTGACAGGTGGGGATGCTGGTATTCACAAAGATCTGGGGGAAGCAAACATGGCCTATGCTCCTTATTCATGTTTATCTACCTTGCTTGGGATTAATGCCTGGCAAGGCTGTAGTTGATCTGAATTAATTTACTTTTATTACTGATTTGAATTGATTGTTCTTTTTCTGAGCTACTTTGGAAGCTGTATGACTAATAGAAATGTTGTAAATATATTGCAAAAAAAATAAAAAATTACAGTGGAACATTAATTTGGAAGTGGCTTTGCCACAGATTGTAGGCATATCCTGATACTATGGACCTTCTTGCCTTAGATTCAGAACAGTGCCCCCCTCCACCTGCACCATGAGATAATTGACAGAAGCACTGTGTTTACATAAATACCAAAGATAAAAACCATTGCAAACCCAAAGGGTTCTTGTCAATTCACTATGACTTATTTCCCCCTTCAGCATGTAATCATACTTCAGCATGTAAATATTTGATAAACATGCCAGACGTTGAAGAAAATTAGTGCCTTCTACTGATCCTAGAAATAATTCACTGAATAAACAAAAACACAGCAGTACAGTGAAGAAGATCATACATGGCAAAGTAATACAGTGGACCCTCCTTATCCATGGATTTGCTATCCACTGATTCGAGCATCCGTGGACTGAAATGAAAGAACTTTTTTTTACCTGCAACTGGTGGCAGCCAGGCTGAGAAGCAGTCTCACGGCAGGGAGGGAGGCTTCAGTGGGAAGCTCCAGGCACCATGGGATCATTCTTCCTGCTTCCTCTGCAATTTGGCTTGGAAGGGGCAGCTGGCATGCTCCCAGGATGCAGGAAACAGGAAGAACGTAGGCATGGGGCTTGGAGCTTGTCCTTCCTGGCTTATTGAAATCCCCCACCCTGCTTTCCTATAAGGACCTGGCTTTGTTGGTGGTGCTGCCCTACACCTCTCCTTCCCTTCCTCATACACACATGCCCTCTCACATAGCAATCAATCCCATGAAGGACTTTAAAAGTGAGAGAAGGGAGCATCAAGAGTCTGGGAGCTTGGCTTTGCTGGTGATGCTACCCTACAGCCCTCCTTCCTTTCTCCATAGCAATCAATCCCATGAAGGACTTTAAAAGCAAGGGAAGGGTGCATCAAGGGTATGGGAGCTTGGCTTTGTTGGTGGTGCTACCCTACACCCCTCCTTCCCCTCCCCATACACAACCATCCTTTCCCATAGTAAGTAAACATGGGGCTAAACAGACTGGTGTTTCATGCCGGCCTTGGGGCAGAGTGGAGGCGTAGCATCTGCAAAAAACACACCCCAATGCTAGCATCATGCTGCACATCTGACTGCATGGCAGGTGGTGAAAGGGCATGTCTTTGATGCAGTGTCTAGATGCGGTGAACCAAAGAATCTTTGAAAAGCTGCCGCCACAGTAGCAAAGGTGCCTTTTCACTGCTTTAAAAAGAAGCAGCACTTTGTTAGCCCTTTTGGGGCTGGCAAAGCACCAGACTGGGGCCATGGCATGCGGTTGTCATAACCCCAATCCAACGCTCCCAGGGCGGCATGGAGCTGCTCCTTAATGGTGGTCTGCTTCACCCCTAAGTAAGTTTATTTGTATAGCATAAGCCATTACAAAAAATAGTCCATGTAAAACACAAAAATCAGATACATTATAAAATAGTACGTTACATCACATAGCTAAACCCATCTAGAAACATTAACCTTATAGGCGCTATTCAAACACAGAGATCAGGTACACTGGAAATACATGATATTGTTTCATAAAGCTAAGATCATCCAAAAGTAATACTAATAACAACAACATTTATAGATTCAAATCTATCCTGAAGCCTAACCATCATCTTTATAGAACTTCCTTCTTAAAACTGATGCTTTAAAAGCAAAGCAGACTACCTTTTCAGAAATGTATAGTACTGTATCCCCTAATAAAAAATTGATCAAATATGGATCAGAGCTGTTTGATACCAATCCTAGCTCTTTGAATAAGGCATCTCTTATAACTTTATAAATTGGACATATAAGTAAATAATGAGTTAGGTCTTCAACTGTGTTGGATCCATATGGGCAAACTCTTTCTTCCCAGGTGATCTGTTGATAGCGCCCATGAGCCACAGCTGAGGTCATTGATTAGCATTGGAGGGCTGTAAAGGGGTATCTCCTTTTGATGTTAGTTATACTGTTTAAGTATTGTAGGTACGACATCTGGATAGGTAATTTGGCACACCAGGGAGCACATTTCGATAGGCCAGCAGAGGTACAGTCTGTTTGGAAGTCATGTTTTAAGATATGAGACTTCAGATATTTTACAGCTCTGTCATAGCTTAAGGAGCACAATGAGTCCCTTGAGAGCCCATACAAATCAATGAGTTGTAAAATTTCTTGGTTTGAAGATGGAAATGTTTTGTTTCCCTTCTCCCTTCTCTCACTTTTAAAGTCCTTCCTTGGATTGATTGCTGTGGGAAAGGGGGGTGTACTGGGAGGGGAAGGAGAGGTAAAGGGCATCGCCACCATCAAAGCCAAGCTCCCAGACCCTTGATGAGATTGATTGCTATGGGAAAGGGTGTGTGTATATAGGGAGAGGAAGCAGAGGCATAGGGCATTGCCTCAAGCAAAACAAAGCTCCCAGCCCCTTGATGCTCCCTTCAATTAATTTTGAAATTCTTTGTGGGATTGATTGCTATGGGAAAAGGGGTGTATGTATGAGGAGAGGAAGGAAGGGTGTAGGGCAGCACCACCAGCAAAGCCAAGCTCCCATGCCTTTGATGCTCCTTTCTCTTGCCTTTAAAATCCTTCGTGAGATTGATTGCTATCGAAAAGGGTGTGTGTGTATGGAGAGGGGAAGGAGGGGTGTAGGGCAGTACCACCAGCAAAGACAAGCTCCTGATTGATATAGGAAAGCAGGGTGGGGGGTTTCAATAAGCCAAGAGTGAGGGGAGGCAAGCTCCAAGCCTACATTCTTCCTGTTTCCTGCTTCCTGGGAGGATGCCAGCTGCCCCTTCCAAGCCAAATTGCAGAGGAAACAGGAAGAATGATTCCATGGTGCCTGGAGCTTCCCACTAAAGCCTGCCTCTCTGCTGTGAGACTGCTCAGTTGCAGGCAAATTTACATTTTACATGTCAACTTGAGCATCCATGTTTTTTCTTATCTGCGAGGGGGGGGGGGGAAACTGGAACCAACCCCCCCCCCCATGGATAAGGAGGGCCCACTGTACTATGTTTCAGGTAGCAGCTTCCTGAATGCACCCCTTAGCTAATATCAGGGATGGGAACAAATTTCATTGGATTTGATAGTCTTGACAAAAGTAATCTTTTTTAGATGCATTAGTCTTTTGAAGACTCAATATCAGAAGAAACACTTCCCAGAATAAATTTTGTACCTTTATGAAGTTTACAGGGCATCTTGGAGAAATAATAACATCAATAACAACAACAACAATATGATTTGTTTATATAGCACTATCCATTTACATGGTGCCTTACAGATAAACAATCTATAAACTATGTACAAAACAGCTCATGCATTTTAAAATGGTGAAAATATTTACAGTATATAAAATGCATGAGTGTATGCACCTTCAACTCACTTGTTGACTTATGGTGACCCAATTAATTTCATAAGAGTTTTCTTAGGAAGGAATACTCAAAGGTGGTTTTGCCAGTTCCTTCCTCTGATATATAATCTTCAGCACCTGGTATTCATTGGCAGTCTCCAGCCAGGTACTAACCAGAGGTCACTCTGCTTAGCTTTCAAGAGCAGACAAGATCTGGTGTTTTTAGTGCATACATTAAATAAAATCTTGACTAAATGCTCACTTTCTATTAATGATTTAAAAAGCATATGAATTTCAAAGTAGAAATAAAACATTAGGGGCATGTATACAGGGGCCGATTACACTGATTTCCCTCTGCCCTCACTTTGCCTTGTCTACATGATGGGGCCAAAGCCTCAATTGGAGTGTGGACTGTGTTCATGAGAAAATGGCAGTTCTGCATTGAATCTGCCCTATCCCTGGCTAAATCAGATTTTTAAAATCTCACATTTTTTGAATTTTGCTGGAAAATCTGGAGCACTCCATAGTGGCGACACTACAGTTGGCATGAATCACTCCGTTTGAGGTCACAGTGAAGCACCCAGCCATGTGATTGATAGTGGGCACTCATTTCTGATCCCAGTGGGAGTGACTCATTCCAGCAGTGGTGGCACTGAGCAACACAGCCTTAAGTGAAGTGCAGTGGTAATGGGGAAATATGGGATAACTCCAGGGGCAGAATACCCTGGGAGAAGCCTGCAGTATTCGTGCTGGTGAAGACAAGCCCCAAATCTTGTAACCCACTGCAACACAATGTGGTGAGAAAAGTGTAGTTGTGAGCTGGAAAAATACAACCATATCAAGACTGATCCATTCAATAGACATACCGTACTTTTAAAAAACTTTTTTAAAATTAAGTTTTAAATACAATACAAAACTACAGAATACAATAGGAAGGGATCAATTGTAAGATTAAAGGTTAATTTCCTTGCCCTTCTAAAAATAAGGGGGCATGTATATTTTGAGATTTTTTTGTGAGCCAAATACATTTCAGCAGATGTGATCATGTGATACAAGAGGACAATGAAAGTCTTCTGGCTTACAGTTTCTGTAGCATAGGAAGGTAAATAATGTTTCTGCAAGTTGCTCTGAGTTTGTGTCTTTGTTAAGTATGTAGTGCTTCACTAAGGGGGGGATTACTTTTAGCAATTTGCTTCCTGCTGCAAGATTTTTTTTTCACAAAACACATTTTTCAAAGATTATTCTAAATTTGGACCTTATTCTGCACAAAATGTGTACATAATTGTTTTGTCAAGAAAATGATGTTTTCTGCCCAGGAAACAGTGCTTATGGTGCAAAAAAATATTTCTGTGCAGAAATATTATTTCTTGCACAGAAAAAGCTGTTTCCTGTACAGAAAAAATTGTTTTCATTGCAAATCACCATGTAAGAATTTTGTGTTAAGTCCCCAAGTACATTTTTTTTTGTAGAAAACGGCCCCCCCCCCCATGCAGCATAAATATCTGTGTCTGATGTGTGGAACTTTGTGTGGAATAAATCCCGAAGAGCTAGTATTCATCAGCCCATGAATTTTCTCATCAGGGTTTCTCAACAGTGAAAAAATAAGTTTTTGACATTTTTTTTTAAAAAAATATTTTAATGTCCTTTCCACCCCCAATATTTGCATGTCTCTTGTCCATTTGTTTCTAGGTTAATTTCTTCAAAAACTGTAGGCTGCAGAGGTAGTGATACCAGCTGGTTGAAGAACTGTTCTCTCCTTTGGAAGAATTAACACAAAGGCTGAACCTGCACTGCAGAAATAATGCAGATTGACACCTCTTTAAGGCCATGGTTCAATACTATGAAATTCTGGGATTTTTAGTTTGTTGTGGCACCAGAGCTCTCTGTTAGAGAATATCTCACAAAATTACAAATTCCAGAACTCCTAGCATTGAGCCATGGCCATTAATGTGCTGTCAAACTGCATTATTTCTGCAGCGTAGGTACAGCCCACATACACAAATGAGAAGAACACATTCAAACATACAAATGTTTATCCCTTTCTTTTTAGAAGAAAAATTATCCAATCACCTCTTAGTGGCATACCATCCTATTGTGCTTTATATTGTATTCACAACTTCAACAAAAAAGTTAAAAATAACATTGTAATCAAGTAGTTTTATATATCTGCACCTGTTTTATTGCTTTTTGTGTTGACGCATTTGTTCATTCTTTGTTCTTCAAACTAGTCATGCAATAGGCCAAACAGGAGCTTTCAATAGAGACAGAAATCTTATTTTAAGGAATACGCAGCTCAGAGAGCACTGAGAGCCATTTTGTTTCATTTATGTGCTAGTGACAAGTTCTCTGTTTTTATGTTTTGTTTTTCTGTTTCTCTGGCATGAAATGGCTAAAAATGTGTTCAAACATAGCTTCTTGCTAACCTATGCAGGTGAACCTTTAAACATGCACTGCTTGGCAGATACATGAGAATTGGTTGCTGTATTTAATTACACATTCTTCTGTAACGTCTCTAGAACAAGCATTAATCTTGTAATCGTAATTATTCTTAGCATGCCCATCTGAGCAAGATTATACTTTGGTAATTGGTTTTGAATCCTAGATCCATTTTATTTTAGCAATCGTTTTCCTTAATCCTTTCCATCAATGTTTGGGGATTGAAGAAGCAAGGCACATGAGAGAAACACAGAGATTTGTGGTTTCACTTTCTTTGTTAGGATGTTGTGAAGCTGGCATCCAATGGAGAGGGGTTGCGGGAAAAGAGATGAAGCAAATGTTGCTGCATTGTTCTTAGCTTGTGTTGCTAAGGACCATGTCTAGACATCATGGTGCCATAGACTGTCACTGAGTGTCTCCTAATATGAAATAAATAGGTTTAAAAGAAATCTACTTGGGTGGATCTGAAGTATGGGCATGTTCTTCTGTTTCCACTTATGCCTCCATGTCTCCTGCCTGTATGCCAGAATTTAATGGCTAACTTTACAATAGTGTTGCACAGTGAGAACATATTTATTTTCAAATGGGGAAAGCTACTGTTGCCAGGCTTTATGTTTTGTTACAGCACCTAGTTTATAATTTTATCTTAACTTGAACTGTGCAAGCATTGTCTTAGGGCAGCAATATAGAGTTAGGAGGACCAGCAGCTGGCCTTCTCGGCAAAGCTGGTATAGTTGCTTTTAAAAAGCTGTTAGCTTTTTATTGTTACAATTCCACATCTTCAAAGTTGTAATTACTGTAATAGTTACTTTACATGTAACTCTGTACTTTCTCATTTTTCAAAAGTAATGAAATGATTACCTTTAATTAAAACAACAACAACTGAATGCAACAACCTGCAGCCCCTAGGTGCAAGGCACATGCTCCTCCTGTCCACCACATTTTCCCTCCACTTGCAAAAGAGTACACAGCAACAGCATGAGGCACAACATAAGTGAGTGCTTGAACCATGCATATTTCTCCTCCACCATTTAGTGAAGCACATCCCCATAACTATGAAAGAAGTAAGGCATAATAATTATAAAAATGTAAGAAATGTTTGGCCCCAAAGGAATAAAGCTGTGCTTTATTTAGTTACTTGTTATTAGTGTTGGCATAGCACCTGGCTTGGTGCTGGTGGGGTACTAGCTATGCCACCTAGTGCTTGTTTGGCCATAATCTGTCCTGGATTTTTTAAAAGTAAGTGAAGAAAGTGGATAGGAAGAGAATAATTTTTTTTAAGATGTGGTTCAAGAAAAGAATTGTGTGGATACCATGGGCTGCTAAAAGGCAAATAAATGTGTCCTAGAGCAAATCAAGCCTGGACTCTCCCTAGAAGCCAAGATGACTAAGCTGAGACTATCGTACTTTGGCCACATCATGAGAAGTCATGAGTCACTAGAAAAGACAACAACGCTTGGTGAGGTAGAAAGCGGTAGGAAAAGAGGAAGACTGCATTCCAGATGGATAGGCTCAATCAAGGAAGCAATGGCTCTGAGTCTACAGGACCTGAAAAGGGCAATAGAAGATAGGAGGACTTGGAAATCTCTCATTCATTGGGTTGCCATAACTCAAAGTCAACTTGATAGTAGTTAACAGCAACACCAACAAGCAAAAACTAAAATCTCTAACCATTGTAGAGCCAAGATACAGGGCAAAATGTGGATACACTTTGCTGTGAAATTGTTCTGCAAGAAGAAGGAATAAAAAGTAAGGGAGAACTAGCAGTGTGCACAGTGGGATGAAAGGGATGCATTGCAAAGGTGTGAGGTAAGGTAAGAGAAAGTAAGCTGTGCAGGTGGTGGAGGATACATTGCTAGGGCGCAAGGTGAGGTGGCAGAGGAAGGGAGCAAGAGCAAAGGAAAATAAAAGAAAACAGACAATGGATGATTTTACTGCAAGGTAAGGAAGTGTGAGGGAGGGGTAGGAGTGAAGGAGAGTGAGCAGTGTGAGTGGCAAAGTTCAGTAAAAAGCTAGAGGTAGCTGTAAGATAAGTTTGCGAGAGATAAATTCACATGGTAAATTCCATGACCATACAGAGATTTGAACTTGGGCTTCCCTGTTCCAAGTCGAGTACTCTGTACTGGTTCCTGCTGATCAATTGTAACTGTAAAATGTGATATGAATATTGAAATATTTTGGAATAAAAATATGAAACAATTAATGTACTGAATTTTTGTAACTGGAATGCAAGTTAGAGTAATTTTAACCTGAGGAAGTGGAATATGGAAATCCTGCTTATTATCCTTTCAATATAGGAAAAAAAGAAACTGACAGCAGAGTATAAAATCCCTACTTTATGAAAGTTTTCCTCTCAGTGCCTCAGGTGTCCCAGCCTCCTCTATAACATCTAAAGTTACACTTTCTGTAATTGAGAAAATTGCTGCATTGGGGAAGTAACTTATCTAGTGCCAAGACTGGCTCAATAACAGATAATTAGAAGGGGAGGGGGAAGAATACCGCACAACAAAGGGGCTGAACAGACAGCCTGGAAGCCAGATTGGGGCTGGATTGGGGCCATGGCAAGCACATGTCTCAGCCCCGATCTAGCCAGAATCCAGCCCAAATAGGAGTGGCAAAGAGCTGCTTCTATTTGGGGCTTCCAGCCAACATGGGAGTGTGGCGTGTGTAAACAACATGCCCACAAGTCAACTTGAAGCTAGCTGAAGCTGCTGGTCTGTTATGAACTAATGGTTTCTAGACTAGCAGTGGAAGAATGAATGGATCTATCCCTCATGGCAAATTTTTCTGTATGGTGACAATGCTTCTATAGGTGGTAGATCTTTTATGCCATGATTTGTGGTTAAGGCTGGCCCTATCATTGAGCCAACTAAGGCTATATCCACAGTGCAGAAATAATCCAGTTTGACACCACTTTAACTGCCATGGGTCAATGCTATGGAATTCTGGGATCTGTACTTTTGTGAGACATTTAGCCACCTCTGTCAGAGAGGTCTGGTGTCCCAGAAAACTACAATTCTCAGAATTCCATAGCATTGAACTGTGGCAGTCAAAGTGGTGTCAAACAGGATTATTTCTTCAGTGTGGATGCAGCCTAAGATAGCATTTTGGTGGCAGCAAATTGTTGCTTATTCACTTTATTTTTACTGTATTTACTGTATATTGTACTGTATACTGTATTATATTTACTGTAAGAGAGATGCCTGAGGGATTTTCTTCCTTACTTTTCATAATAACTTGCTTGCTTTGGGGCCCTCTGCAAAACCATGCTTGATTGGAGTGTGTAGGTGAGTGCCACATGCTGCCCTGTCTGAAGCAGCAAAATGACATTAAAATGTCTTGCTAGTAGAACATTTTTCCTTTGAAGTAGAGCTGTTATCTAATTGAAAACATCATACTCAATTGCCTGATTAATTAATTTGCACATATGTTCAAAGGAGTGAACATAATAGGTCTGGAACAAAACAATCATTTTAGGTGATCTGTGTGTATATGAGACATCAGCTTAGACGTTTCCTACAATATGAGAATAGGGAGAAACTTCTAAGAGGATACAGGCCACCTGTATATTTTTATATATTGTATCAGACCTTCACTCTTTTAATCAATCAAAAAGTTTCAAATGTATTGCTATGATCAGTTAACTCTTGCAGATCTACGTTGAAGCTAAGAATTGGGATTGAGAGCTGTTTCTTCCAGTTAATAGGGCTGAAAAATCCTACTTACTGAATTTAATATACAGTTATTGCAGAAAGTGTTGGTTAGGAATGGTTACAAATAGTTTAATTACAATTAAGCTTCCTGCTGGTGTTCTATTTCACTCATTTAAATTTATAGCTTGTGGGTTTGTTTGTTTTTTGAATCACTGAACTAAAGCAATGTCTTCTCAGTTAATAACTTTAGCAAAGATGCTAATAAATAACCAATAAGTACTGTGACTGTTGCAATTTGGAAGTCTACCTGAGAGACTCTTGATCTTCTTCAGCCTCTGAACAGAAATGAAAAAAGAGAGAATGTCAGCACACTGGCTCTCTGGTTCAAATGTTGAGGAAGTTCAGTATTCTTTCTTGTTGTGTACTTGCATCTGATACAAAAATATGATTTTGGGATAAAAGAATAAATCTCAGAGTGTATATCTTTCTTCATATATTACATATAATCATGTGGAGTTTGAGGAGGACATATGACTGGGTCTGTCTCGACATATGTGTATATGCATATCTAAGGACAAGCCTATATTAGTGAGATTTGCCTTTTGAGAAGCGCTTGCTCAATGTGCAGATGTCGGGGATGGATTATGTTAGGTCTTGTCTGCACTGGCCAGGATACTCTGGGAGTAATCTGGAGTATTCTGGCTCTGCATTTGTGCCAACCTGCCTCTATTATCTCAGCCTCCATTCCTGCCTCTACAATGGCATAAGTGTCCTGCTGGGCTGCCCAGCATGTCCACCACCACCACAGGTCACTTTCTTCTGAGGTCAAAACAAGGCAGCCAGTGATGGTGCCTTGCACAGGCCTCAGAATGAGTGACTCACAATGGTGGTAGATGTGCCAGCAGGACATCCATGCAGACAGCCAAGGCAGCTCAGGAATGGAAGATTCTGGATCTTCCTTTGAGATCTGGAGCAACAGGTATGTTATTTTACTGTATTTTAAGATTTGTTTAGCCTGATTCTGGTGCAGAATATGCCAGACGTCATCCCAGTTGTCTACAACAGAACCAGGGTTTGGGACATGTATTGTCCAAACAGAACAACACAAGAATGGGCTTTGGAGAAATGGGCCTTTAGCCCGTGCAAACAAAGCCTGTGTCATAGGATGTTCAGAAAGGGCCTGGGACATGGATCTTCTCCTTTTTCTATGTGTGGCTACTTTCCGCTCGATATGAATCTGGAACCTAGAATTTCTGCTTTCTTCCACATTCTCCCACAGCTTCAAGTTCTTACCATAAATTTTATGATAATTTTTGAATGATGTAAATTCTTATCAAATGTGTTGAATGAATTTCTGAATAATCTGCCATCTGTCATTGACTCTCGGATGCCAGCCCCTGGACTTTGGCCTTGAAGTCCACCCCTGGCTCCCTTTACTGATTGACCTGCATCTGGTTTTTGGTGTGAGAATGAGGTTCTCTGTGACAATGAATTATAATTGTGTCCTCAGGATAACTGCATTGGAATGTTATGGAGTTGCCAAGTAGTCTGCTATAACCACTGCGAGGCCTGTCACAGTTGTGGGATGTATGAGATGTTTGATCAGTCAGGAGAATAGGAATGGACTGGCCATCTGCATTGACTCTCAGATGCCAGTCCCAAACCCTGAGCTCTTTCAAGGGAAGCCATTCTGTCTCACATCTTGTTCCATACAAGCTATGGAATGAAACTGAAAAGTTTAGTACAGTGATGATAATGTTTTTGTTTTTTATCATGCTGATTCAGGATGCACTTCCATACATGCTTTTCTGAGCATGAGCACTGTTAGATGTAATAAGACTGATTTATTGTACTGGATTACAAACAGAACATGTACAAGTGGAACATCCAATATGAATGTTGCCTAAACTGTTATTTATTGTAGTTATGTCATACTTCTTGTTCAAGATTGGCTCTCCAAAAAGATTTACCATTAATTCACATAGAGGTAGGTCATGCTGGAGATATGGGTGGAAAAGCTTATGTCTATCTTCTGTGGCCCCTTTGCACTGAGATCATATGCTTTTCCTTTTGATGTGTGTAAACAAAAAGATGTGTGGATAGAGAGTCTCAAGGACTGGTTGGAGTTAGATTTCAGGCTGTAGAAGCAGGTGTGGTGCTGATTTGCAGGGTAATTTTGTAGTGATACAATCTAGATTCCAGGCTCCCCATCACCACCTGCTAGAGAAAGCAAAGTAAATAAGTCAGTTAAATATGAGGAACATTTGGTTCTCCAAGTGTTTTGGACTACAGATCCCATAATCCTTGTCATTTGCTATGCTAAAAGGGCTTTGGGGAGTTGGACTCCAGAGCATCTGCAGAGTTAAAGGTTTCTCATACCCAGGGACTGAATGGTGATAGGAATGCTAACCCACAGAAGAAATTCTTCTGCATATCTGCCTCATTTAAATGAGAGTGCACCATACATGAATACGATGCCTGGAGAAACTGATATGCTAGTTATCATTGGGAAGGGGTGCTATATTGGAAACATGAGTAATATCCACATTTAAAGAGGACTGATCCTTATTTTTACAATTATTGTGACACCTCCTTAATTTCCTTACCATAATGCATTTAATCCACAATTACATAAAAAAACCAACTGGTCTTTGGATTTTTAAATGTTCTCTTGGCTGCTGCAGTATCTCCCCTCCTTTTTTAAAAATTAATTTAACTTTTATACAAGCTAACAGATTGCTACAAAGGAAAACAGAATTTCTGAACCAGTGTTGCTAATAGCTGTATTTCAGGAAAGCCCCTCTGGTACATGTTGAACAATAACTACCACTCCTGTGCCACTTGCAGTTTTTAATTGAATTTCTATCCCATGGATATCAGGTTGAAGCTATTCATCTGCTCCACTAAGTCTTCAGATATTAAACAAGTTCTTCCACGTTATTATTGTAATGTAAATATTGCTTGACAGTTGATTTGCATTAGAAATTTACAACTGTGTACAGCGGCTAGAATTACATATGCCTCCCTCTGGAAACAAAATAAAGTACCTGCTATATCAGAATGGTGCTGGAGACTATTAGACTATATCCAGATAGATAAATTAACTGACTTATTAAGGGATATTCCTAACAAAAGACACAAAGGGGAATGGGAAGAGATAGAGAACTGGATACAAGTATATTTACAAAAATAAGAAAATTAAGGGGATAAAAATAAAAATAAAAATATATACCAAGATAAAGATAAAGAAAATGAGAAATGTGGCCATCAAAAAGGCTTATAAGAAAATATATAAGTAGAAGAATGGAGTAGTAAAGATACCACATATTTATTTTAGGGTTAATCAAGTATATTCTTTAGTATTTCATAAGAATGTGGTGGTGCTATTAAATGCAAAGGGTCTAATATCAAATATCAATGCTTATAGTAAGAATGATATAAATATATAAGTTGTATATACATGATATTAAGGAAACTGTTTAATTATTTTCAAAAAATATATCTTTTTTTGTAATAGCAATGCACAAATAGAAGAAAACTTATCAATAAGTTGCGAAAGACAATCAATTGTTTAATGTAGAGACAAAAAAAACAATGATTAACTAAATAACAAACTTAGGAAGTGTTTTTTTTTAATTTAGAAGTTACATTTAGAAGATAAGAAGATGAATTTAAATATGAATCCTTGTAAGATTGAAAGATTGTAATTATAACTGTCATCTGTTGTAACTTTTTTCTTTTTTTAAATAATAGTTTGAAATTTAAAAAAAAAGAAAAAAGAAATTTACAACTGTGGTGGGGATATAACAGTGCAGGAAGCTTTGCCCTGCCTATATAAAAGCAAGGTGATCTTATTAATATGGATGAAATGCTGTTATGCTTATCAGGTACTTGGATATTCCATTCCTTACCATATTTGCTGTTTGAATCAAAACTTGGCCTATACTTGAAATAAATTAGCCTCTTAAATCCAAAAATGTAAATATATTGTTTGGGATTCTTTAAATACAACACAAACTAAGAAATGTAAGCCCAGCAAAGTTGGCCACATTGTGTTGAATCCAGACATAGACATAGTCTATTATGTGTCTAAACTCCACTACTGGAATTCTGACCAATGGGGTCCTATTAATTTCAATGAATTTACAAGAATGATAAAATTTGAATCCAGCCCTCCTTTAAAAAAACTAAACTAAACAGTAATTTAATATTCCAGACCTTTGCCAAACTCTTGTTTTCCCTTCATCATTCTAACTAATTGTAATTCAAGAAGAGAATTAGAAAAAAAATGTGCTATGTTAACAGCATATGGAGCTAACATATAACAGCCATTTGTTTCTACTGCACAGGTAGATATGGTGGCTATAACAAATTCAGAGTCTAAACTGAGCATTTCATTGTGGAATGGATGTGATGTTACAGTTGTTTTCACAAATGAATAATCAAAATAAAATATATAAAGCTCTCATGTCTCTCAGTAGAGAAGTAATTCTTTGCAAATTTCATTCTCGAAGGAAGCAACAAGTAATTTTAGCATTTTTTTCCTTCTCTGTGAAAATGTCTTCAAACAGTTTTTGAAGACTATTCTGACTGAGAATTACCCTGCTCAAAATTCACACTTTTGTGACATCATTTTGTAACAGAGGTCAATTTGAATTGCCCTCTGATGTACATTATCACACTGACATATTAGAGCTATTTTATTATGAATAATTAACTCTAGAAACCAAAGGTTGCCAGTGTAATGATGAGCCATGGAAACTGATGGCATCAGCTGACCTAATTCTACATCAATTCATCTCCTCCTTTTTCTGTCCCAATGTATTGAATCTGTGACACTGGTTTTACAATTCAAATTCTGATTTTCTTTTAAAATTGAATAATTGGTCCAGGAGTCTAGGGCCAGAAAATTATTTTTCTTTATTTACACAAGGAAGTTTCGACATGTCCCAGACCACTACTATCAGCAAACAGGACTGTGGCCTTTGTGTTTAACTGATTTGTTTCTATGTGTACGCAAGAATCTTTAGTGCTGAACTGTTGTTATCGTTGTGTGCTTTCATGTCATTTTCAACTTATGGTGACCTCAAGATGAACCTACCATGCAGTTTTCTGGGGCTGTGAGTGTGTGACTCACTCAAGGTGGCCAAGTGGGGAATCAAACTCTGATCTCCAGAGTCATAGTTCAATGCTCAAACCACTGCACCACACTGGCTCTCAGTATTGAATTGCCATTCCCTCCCCCATGAGATGCCCTTTGTCTTTAGCTCATATGTGGCAGACAGAGAAAACATAACCAATACATCTGACAGAAAAAAAATAAGTTTGGTTCTTCAGTGTAGAAAAAAGTTGAAGTTTACAAAATCTGAATGTGGAGAAATGAAATACTGGCATTGGCCCTGTCAGCAGTGGACATAACTCTAGAGCCAATCCTTGAGCGTTATGCTCTGGAACCAGCCTTGGAATGGAGCCACACATGGTATGGGGACATAGTGTTTTTAGCAGGTGCCAACTGGGCCAGTGGTTCCCAGCCATGTGATTGAGAGGTACCTTTCTCCTATCTTCTCATTGATCACATGGGCAAACCAACCCTCTGGAGAAGCACTGGGTGGCCTATCAATGAAGCTCCTGCAGGTACCGAAGTGGTGGTACTGGTTCTGGGGACAATCCATCCCCTTTCCATATGCTGTTCAGTCCAAGGAAGGGGGGGGTGACATGGTGCCTGGAACGTGCATAGTGGGTCAACCCAATCTGGGCCCGTTCATGCACCACAAAAACCTGTCCTAATACCAGAGTTTGGGGAAACACCAAGGTTTACCATGACTTTGTAAACTCTGGGCCAAGGTTGGGTTAACAAGAGAGACCTGCAGTATTCTGCCAGATGTCACCATGTGTGTGCAAACAGTCAGCACTAGCCTCAAGGTGACAATGGTTTGGGGTTTTTTTTGCCCCTCCAGACGAGGCAATTGTCCCATTAGTGTCCAAAGAGGTTCAGGTGAAAATTGATGTGCTATGATATTACTCTATCAAATAAGAAAAGCGAGCATCAATTATAAATAATTCATTAATTATAACTAGTTCATTTCCCAAATAACTGTATTATATTACATAATAATACTATATTGCAACTGTACCTCAACAAGATATAACTTCCTTCTTGATCCAGTGTAACTAAATGTCTAAAGTTCCTGAATGTGGCTTCACTAAATGGTTGTAAAGCATCACAGCCAAGTGCTGGCTCATCCTCATGCCTTATAATGATGCCTTGTAGTTTCTTGGTGCCTTGGAGCAACTGTAGGGAGAAGGGAGAAGGGAGGAGATCATAATGTGTACCATAAACCAGAAACTTCGTGGCATTCAGATTATTTTTTTAGTGACTAAAGAATGGGCAAAGAGTAACAAAAGACTACTTTAAAGTGAATAAAAAGTTTAATTTTCATAAATGTTGGGGGTGCGGTGCCATCAATATGCAGATAACACTCAACTTTTCTGCTCCTTTCGAACTCAATTCAAAGAGGCTGTCCTGGCCCTGTACCATGGTCTGTCATAGGTAATGGGCTGAATAAGGGTAAACAAATTGAAACTTAATCCAGACAAGACAGAGGTGCTCGGGGTCAGTTGGAAGGCAGATTAGAGAATAGGGATCTAGCCTGTGTTAGATGGGGTAACACTCCCCCATGAAGACACCGATTCACAGTTTGGGGGTACTCCTGGACTCAGGTTTGAACCTAGAGTCCCAGGTCTCTGCAGTGACCAGGAGTGCTTTTTTACATTTAAAACTTGTGCACAAACTGCGCCCCTTCCTTGAGACGCTGAATGTGGCCTCAGTGGTACATGCCTTAGTTACATCCCGTTTGGACTACTGTAATATGCTCTACTTGGGGCGGGCTTTGAAGAGTGTTCATAAACTTCAGCTGATTCAAAGAGCTGCAGACAGACTGTTAACTGGGGCAGATTACAAAGATCATACAATGCCCATTTTGAAACAACTCCACTGGCTGCCAGTTTGCTTCCTGGCTGTGACATATAAATCCCTGTATGGCTTAGGTCCCGACTATTTGGCAGACCATATCTCCTTGTATGAACCAGCCCGGGCTCTAAGATCATCAGGAGAGGTTCTTCTCTTAGTCCCACCATCATCACATATGGCTGGTGGGGACACAACAGAGGGCCTTCTCAGTAGTTGTTCCTAGCCTGTGGAACTCCCTTCTCAAGGAGACCAGAATTGCTCCCTCTTTGTCATCCTTCTACTGGCAGGCTAAGACATTCCTGTTCAGACATGCATTCAAAACAGAAAGTTTTTAAAGAATGTCCTGGCAGTGTTGTATTATCTTAAAGTGTATGGTTTTTAAGTAGTTTTTTTTTTTAATTGTGTTCTGTTTTTAAACAAATGATCTGGTTTAATGCTGTAATAGCTTACCGTATTTTCTGGCGTATAAGACGACTGGGCGTATAAGACGACCCCCCAACTTTTCCAAATAAAATATAGAGTTTGGGATATACTCGCCGTATAAGATGACCCCTCTTCCAACACATACCAAATAAAAATTTTAAAAAATCAGATTTGATTTCAATATGGTAATTTTAATTCAAATGCTTATGACATGCAGGTACTTAACAGGAAAGCTGTCACTTATAAACATAACAAACTACAGCTCTCATGTTCCCTAGCATTTATTTCTGCAGTGTGTTTTGGACCTTACTTTTAAAAAAATAGTCCAGATTTAAATGCTACTTTAAAAAATATTTCCATCTCCCAGCTATCAGATGATTGGGGGAAAATGAGAAAGTGTTGCTGAGGGGAAGGACTGCCAATATACAAGGTAATGCATTCTAGGGTATGTACAATTTGCAACCAAGTAAGTGACCCTGGGCATGTCATGCACTCTCAGCCTCAGAGGATGGTAATGGCAACCCCCATTTGAAGAAACATGCCAAGAAAACCCCATGATAAGGTTTCCTTAGGGTTGCCATAAGTCAGAAAGGACTTGAAGACACAAAAGAACAACAAAAAAGTCTGCCATTCTTTCATAGGTAGTACATAGGAATAGGAGCCAGCATGGTGTAGTGTTTTAAGTGTTGGACTACCACTCTGGAGACCTGGGTTTGATTCCCCACTCTGCCATGAAACACACTGGGTGAACTTGGACAAGTCACACACCCTCATCCTCAGGGGAAGGCAATGGCAAACCTCCTCTGAGAGAATCTTGCCAAGAAAACCCCATGATCACCATAAGTCAAGAACAATTTGAAGGCACACATCATATACATATAACCTCCAAGTTAAGGAACTTGGTTATTCTTTAGATCAGGGGCCAGCAACCTACGGCCCCCGGGCCGGTTCCGGCCCAGGTCGCTGGACTTACCGGCCCAAGCGGACCCCCGCCGCTGCCACGCGGTTTCTCATCTGTGCGGCTGCGTGCGCCGCAGCCACCATTTTGTTTTCCAAAATGGCAGCCGTGACGCGTTTGCGCATGCGCAGGAGTACTGTGCATGCGTAAACGAGTCATAGCCACCATTTTGGAAGACAAAATGGCAGCCGCGATATGCGCGGCAGTGGCTGCGGCCGTGCGCACCGCGGCGGCGGTGGCAGCACACGTGGGGGGCGTGCGCAGCGGTGGGGGTGCGTGCGCATGCTGCCATTCCCCCCCTTTGGCCCAGCGGAGACGAGGACTTTGGGGGACTGGCCCAGGACCAAAAAAGGTTGCCTACCCCTGCTTTAGATAAATCTTCAAATCTCTTTCTCTCTCATTGTGCAGAATTATTTGTTAAAGAAGCCATGCCCAAGCAACACATCAAATTTGGCTGTGTCTGCATTGCAGAAATTTATTAAAGCAATTTGACACCGCTTTAACTGCCCTGGCTCAAGGCTATGGAATTCTGGGATTTGCAGTTTTGTGAAATATTTAGCCTTTTCTGTCATTGAGCTCTAGTACCACAAAGCAAACTGCAGATCCTAGGAGTCCATAAGATGGAGCCATGGTAGTTAAAGCAGTGTCAAACTGCATTATTTCTGCAGTGCAGATTCAGGCTGCATCCATACTGTAGAACTGATGCAGTCTGACACCACTTTAACTGCCATGGCTCCATATTATGAGAGCTGTTGGATTTGTAGTTCAATGGGCTACTTAGCCTTCTCTTTTCCAGGACATGCCCTCCATGTCAACCCTCTCTCTGAGCATGGCTAAGTAGCATGGATTTACATTTATATTAGTGTTTTTAGCTTTCTCTACATTTTTTCTTGTATGTCCTACATTTTTGTAGTGACTTGTACTCCTCTGCATTGAACACATTTGGTCACCCTGTCTGAGTATCAGAGTATGACTCTGGAGGCGAGGATTCGAGTACCCGCTTGGCCATGAAACCCACTGAGTAACCTTGGGCAAGTCACACTCTCTCAGCCTCAGGAGAAGGCAATGGCAAACTCCCTCTGAAGAAACCTTGCCAAGCAAACACTATGATAGGGCCACCTTAGGGTTGCTGTAAGTTAGAAACGACTCAAAGGCATACAACAACAACAACAACAACAATCTTAGAAGTGGCATCCTTCTTCTTCTCCCCCCCTTCTCCCCCTCCTCCTTCTCTACCTTGGGTCCTTTTTTCTCTCCCTCTGTTTGCCCTTCTGCTCTTCTTGGGTCCTTTTTCCCCTCCCTCCGTTTGTCTTCTTCTCTGCCTGAGTCCTTTTTTCTCTCCCTCCATTTGCCTTCTGCTCTTCCTGAGTCCTTTTTTTCTCCCCCCTCCATTTGTCTTCTTCTCTGCCCAAGTCCTTTTTTCTCCTCCCTCCATTTGTCTTCTTCTCTGCCTGAGTCCTTTTTTCTCTCCCCTCCGTTTGCCTGCTTCTCTTCCTGGGTCTTTTTTTCTCTCCCCTCCTTTGCCTTCTGCTCTTTCTGGGTCCTTTTTTCTCTCCCCTCCGTTTGCTTTCTTCTCTGCCTTGAGTCCCTTCTTCTCCCCCCTCCGTTCTCATCCTCCTCCTCTTCTATCTGGTGTATTAGATGACCTCCGACTTTTGAGACTCTTTCCTAGGGTTAAAAAGTCATCTTATACGCCGGAAAATATGGTAATTCCATTTTAATTGTCACACTTGTAGGTTTTTAATTGTACTGTGTAAGCTGTGTTGAATTTCAATTTTGGGGGAAAAGCAGGGAATAAATAAATATAGTAGTAGTAGTAGTACTGTATAAATAGGAAAATAAAGAGCTAATTTTATTGAAACTATTTTTGTAATTTGTAGGTATACTTGTAGCTGTCAGGGTAATCATTTACTACTTTTTAGTCCTTGGAACTATTAAATTTAGAAATTCATTTCTGAGATTGTTTTGTATATCTGATTTCCTTCCCTCTCATCTAATTTTTGTTTCTTTACTATTAACATTGTTAACTGCCAATGCAAGGCTGGATTTCCCCACTCTCCATTTTATTTAAATGCTTGTTGTGTTTTAGACACTATGTCAATATTAATTTATTTTGCAAGTTAGGCCAAACTTCATTTCTTATCTAATTTAGGTACTGAAACTAGACATCTGCTCCCTCCCCATATAATCCTTTTGCTATTGTACATGTTTGTTGTGGTCACCATCATTTAACTTTTGCTTGTTTCCGACTGTTTCATTCTGCCTTGAACAGATACTCTACTTGATTGGAGTACAACAGGCAGGGATACAATTTTGCTGCTTCTTTTCTTATGGGAACATAAACCTTGACTTTCTTGGTTTGCCCTGAAATTGAGTCAGTATCAAGGAGATAAATAACAGTAGGGCTTGATATAATGTATAAAAAGTGGAATACATGTAAGTAATGACAAATCACAACAACAAGGCACTGGGTATAGAGTTACTACTGAAGGATATTTTATGTTGGTCATGAAGGGATGAAGGAAAGTCAGCTTACTTTGTAGTACTTGGATGCAACTATGGAAGGTTAAGGGAGAGCAAATGGAAACTCATTCCAGACAAGATAGAGGGAAGTCCCCCCCCCCACCATGTGCACATACACAATCACACATACACACTGACTGCACTGATAGGCAGGCATTCAGAAACATTTAAAAGTGGGAGTATTTGCCTCTTATTTAAAAGGGGGGAGCCATTCCTTCAGGAAGCTTCTAGGAATGGCAGTTCTTTTCTTGTACATTTTGTTTGTCTAGTTGGGTGGGGCAGAGAATCTAGGAAGGGCTAGAAGGAATAGTCTGGAAGCTAATGTACTCCATAAGCAACCATATCCTCCAACATGTTATAGGTGAAAAGTGGGACTCTTTGTTGCAAATTTTATGTATTACATTCTCCTTTCCCTCCTTAGATAGACAGCGACTTCCCTCTATGTCATTCTATAAATGCAAAACAAACTAAATCCTATCTGACTCCTGTCACTCACACTTGGAGGCTGTTTAATAGACTTTCTCTTAGGATTCTAAACTGTTTCTCCTCAGTCTCAGATGGAGTAACAGTCTCTTTTGAGTGAGGTTAATAGTCTCTACCTGCTATACCCAAACCATCACCAATTAGGATAGGATTTAGTTTGTTATGCATTTATTTATTAAAGTAATTATTATTTATTTTTAAACTACAAACTGTATGTTTTTTGGAGTAAGTATTCTTTAGGAAGGCAGATTGAGAATAAATAGTCTGACCCACACTTTTTCTGTTCTGCTGATGAAAGCTGAACTTTAATAAGTTTAACTTTCATACTTGCATATTTATGTTTCCCTTTAAAAGGGTTAACACCCTGAGAAACTCAAATTGCACCCCACATTTTTTGGATTATGGGCTCAGAAGGGTTCCTGGTCTAGAACCAGTGAGTTCTCAGAAGAGGTTCCAGATAATGTTTAAATTGAGTCTCCTGAATTCAAGAAATATTTTTTCTACTCAAACAATAGAAAATGGCTTCTGCTAATCCTAAACCAACAGTGATTACAGAAATTTTAACTGGAACAAATGATAAAACGTGGTCATGGAAAATGCAAATGTACCTGATTACCATGGGATTATTTAAAGCAATAAATGGGCAGAGACCCCCAGAAGTTGGAATACATCAACAACAGTTTGATGAAAATGCAGAGAAAGCAGCAGTTTATATTTGCTTGTCTGTAGATTCAAGCATTACTTACCATAGAATCATAGAGTTGGAAGAGACCACAAGGGCCATCCAGTCCAACCCCCTGCCATGCAGGAACTCCCAATCAAATCATCCCCAACAGATGGCCATCCAGCCTCTGCTTAAAGACCTCCAAGGAAGGAGACTCCACCACACTCTGAGGGAGTGTGTTCCACTGTCAAACAGCCCTTACTGTCAGGAAGTTCCTCCTAATGTTGAGGTGGAATCTCTTTTCCTGGAGCTTGCACCCATTGTTCCGGGTCCTAGTTTCTGGGGTGGCAGAAAACAAGCTTGTTCCCTCCTCAATATGACATCCCTTTAAATATTTAAACAAGGCTATCATATCACCTCTTAACCTTCTCTTCTCCAGGCTAAACATCCCCAGCTCCCTAAGTCGTTCCTCATAGGGCTTGGTTTCCAGACCCTTTAGTTGCCCTCCTTTGGACACGCTCCAGTTTCTCCACATCTTTTTTGAATTGTGGTGCCCAGAACTGGACACAGTATTCCAGGTGAGGCCTGACCAAAGCAGAATAGAGTGGCACTATTACTTCTCTTGATCTAGAATAGTGATGACTTACAGAAATATTCCTACACTTGGGTTCTCAGAAGTTCCCCAAAGCCATTACCATTGTTCATGCTGACTGTGGCTTCTGGCAGATAAAGTTTAAGAACATCTGGGAATGCAAATTTCAGAGCCACTGGACTACTGGAAAGGCTTTGGTGCCATACCAAAGATGCAAACTGATCAATACTTAGTATAATCAACAAGGAATATTGCCACATGACACTATGGGGGGTTGCAGACTGCCAGAAATAGTGTGAATTCAGTCCACTTTTAGGGTTAGGGTTAGAGTTAGGGAACCATGGGAACTGTATTTTATTGTGGCATCAGAGTTGTCTGACAGAGAAGGCTCAATGTCTCAGAAAAATAACAGTTCCCATGATTCCCTAGCACTAACCCTAACCCTAAAAGTGGACTGAATTCACACTATTTCTGGCAGTCTGCAACCCCCCTAAGTTTCAATTTCAGAAAAGGTGTCTTTGTTTGCTGTAATCCTGTAGCTTGTTGCACTGCTCACATGCATTATCTATCTATCTATCTATCTATCTATCTATCCATCCATCTATCTATCTGCTTCATGCTAACAGAATTATTGTGGCATAAGAGTTCATGGACTAGAGATCAATTCATAATAAATCTTTTAATCCTCATGGTGTCAAAAATTCTCTTTTAGTAGAACCACAGCTATTTTTCTGGAATTTAACCCTGTTCACCTGGGGTTTTTCTGATGTAGTAAGTTTTGCTTATTATTGTTGCCTGTTTTGGCATAATGTGCTTAGCAAGATAAAAATCAAACAGGTTAAATTTTAGTATGGAGGATCTTGTCTCAAAGTAAGGATTTGGAATCAATGACCTTATGTACAAAGTTTTGTTGGTGTGTGGATGATAAGTGTGGTAGTATGTCCTTTGGCACCCAGCAGAGTCTGCAGGACAAGCTGGCTGCTGTGATCTACAGCCACTGTGTAGATTTGTCATCAACTGGCTCAGCTTTTTTTTTTTAGGCAATCCTGTCTTCCTCTGTCAAGAAGACACATTGTAAAGTCCAAAAGCATAGCTTTATTAATGCATATAAAAAGTAAAAATAAGATAACTAAGTAAAATCCATTGTGATGAACTTGTCCAGTTCAGCCATGAAAGATTACATCTTTAACAATCCCAAAAGCATTAGGATCCAACTTGTTGTAGCATCCAGCCACACACCCTCACACGTTCACATCTTGAACAATAAAACAATTCTTTAGACAAAGGACTCTCTAGGCCCATCCCATACTCCACCTTCTAGGTGTTAACTTTATGTTAATTGGATAATGTCTGTATGATGTATGCCAACCCAGCCTCTTGTTGTCCATTATCCACCACGTGAGTAACTTTCCCAAGCTAACGATGTTTATATATAATTGTTATTACTTGTTATCCATAGCAAAGTCTGGTTCCATTAGTTCTATCACTGGGAAAGTACATTGTTGATGTCTCTGTTACCACCTGGCGTTGATTCACCCTGTTTCTCTAAATATTGTTTGTGCCTTGTCCAGAAACTGTTCTCAAGTGAAAAATTACAGACACACACACATCTCTACATTTCACCTTTGACTATATATCCCATTCATATCCTAACAATCTCCTCCTGAAATGTATAGATGTGTGAGAATTATTTTGTTGTTGTTATTAAAACCATCTAAGCACAATGTTTGACTCTATAGTGTTGTGTCTTGGCTTTAAACTCTAGACACACAATTTTATTTTTAAACCAGCTCTCCCTAGCATTTTGTTATAAAACTCTAACGTATCTTGACCTATATTTTTAACATTTTTTTAACACCTTTGTTTTTGTCATAAAAATGTATGTCTGTGAATCTCTATATATCACAACTGATAAATCACAATTTAAATCTTATAACTGTTTAATCTATTTTATCTCATTTAATGTTATATATATTTGTCTTATCAGCACTTAAAACTCTATCAACACTTATAACTATATATCTTTATTTTTAATCTATCAAACTATTAAGCTTGTCTATATTTAAACAACAATCTTTAAACTGACTATCATATCACATAACTTTAAAGCAAATAAACTATTTATAAAACACTCTTATTTTAATGTGGCTATTTTAAATCACAAGCCTCTATTTTTTTTAAAAAAAAACTTATTAAATGTTTTATTGTTGTCTAATTTATTATCTTAAAACAATTGTTTTCTTAAACACCTATAACAACAAAATTATAATCTATTATTTATCAACTATAAACATCAAACCTTTCACAAAGCCTCTCTATATTTGGATATTTAAAACTCTCTGTAACTTTATTCTAAACAAAACCTTTTGACTTTAAACTTGTCACCACCTCTGTACTTTGCAAATCACACTTTCTTAATCTTTTTTTATGTTGACTCACTAAACACATTTTATCAGCAGTCCAGTAACTTTAAAAATAAAATCTCAAAAAATCAAAACTTTTGATATCAAATCTCTCTAGACAACTTTTTTTTTAAATCTCCTGAATCTAAACAACCAAAAACTGTCATCTCTTTGTGTTAACACATCAGCATTTAAACAAGCAATCTCAAAACCAAAATGTTGTACTTATTAGCCCCTCCTTATTGTTAAAAGCTTATTTTAGTCACAAGCTCTCAGCCTCAGACTGTTTTATCAATGTTTTCAAACCTTTGTTGAACAAATCTTTTTGTTATTAACCTAGCTTTGTATTTTTATTTGTCATCAGGCATTTTTTATTTTTATATATCTATTTATCTTGTGATTTTTTTGTTTTTAGGTCTATCAACCACATTTTAAACACCTCTTTTGTCAATTTTAAACACTTAAACTTTTTGCTGCACTGCAGTGTATCATTCTCCCTCTCTCAACAGGAAAAAACCTTTTAAAACTTTTAAAACCTCTGAAACTCCCTGAAACTCCTTAACACTGTCTGAAACTCTTTAAAACTCTCTTTGAAACTCTCCGGCTCACCAGCCACTTATGTATAAACTCTTGTCCTTTGTATAATAAATTTGTGTGTTGTTTTTCACTCTCTATTAATTTTCTTTGACATAACATGTATCATTTTTGGACTTGTGTGTCTTTTGATTTTTGTCATTCTATATTTTAATGATCTTGTCTGTATTGTCTGACCTAAAGTGTTTTTCTCACTTTTAAAAAATTAATGTTTGTCTATCTTTTGTGTGTTGTGTGTCCCTCCATTTCCTGACACTTGGATCTTTAACTGTCTTATCTTTAGTAAAACCTCTTGTTTGAATGTACCTTTTTTTCAACTTAAAAACATAAAGTTGGAAGAAACCATAAGGACCATCTAGTCTAACCCCCTGCCATGTAGGAACTCTCAATCAAAACTTGAATGTTTTTTTTCTTCACAATTGTTATACTTGAACATTAAAACTTTTTTCCACCATCAAGGTGAAATCTCTAACTGTTATTTTTGAATATTTTATAACACTATCTTGACACTTTGGTTTAATTTTCCTTTTAAAACATGTTAGCACATATATCTTTGTATATTGTCTAAAACCTGTTAAATATTTTAAATTCAGTGGATCCCCACATAACATGTGTAACAATGTTGGATTTTTTTTTTCAGCCAGTTTCTCAAACTGTGAGACAAGAATTTTCTTTTTTTCCGGTCTGTGAGCAAAGACCCTTTGTAATCAATTTTTTTCATTTATCCATTGTTAAAAACTTTTAATTATATCACATCTCTGTCTTAAAACTCTGACATATAAAAACTCTGGAAAATCTATCCATAATCACTAAGAAAATATTTGTTGTCACCTAGTAACTCACACATTTGTCCCTTTTGTTTAACAGCTTAAACCAACCTCAACAGGTCATTTTTGTAATTCACTTGTTCTGGTGTTGTCACAGGAAAAACCTTGACTTTTTATTTTGTGGCAAACCAAACATCTCCCAAATCATTTGTATAATAAAACATTTTTAAAAATTTAGGACCTATATCCCACCAGCTTAATCAAGCTTTTAAATCTTATGTTTTCTAGGATTCTATATTTGATGTGTATAACCAGAATGCAATGATTCATTTTCCGTATCTGTACATTTAGCATTTGTCTCACTTTGTATAAAACACATATTTTTTTTCTTATAGCTTTTGTATACACCTCTCCCCAGCCGGGGTAATTTTATATTTATCTCCCACAAAGCTCAGTGTATATCCCCTGACACAGCAGCTAAACACCTTTTGTAAAATCAGGTATACATAAAACATTTTCAAAGTTTTTTTTTCACTAAAACTTGGCATGTAGACATTTTTCAATTTCTTTTAACATCTCTTACCCCTCTATCAGCTAGATAAACATCTTTAAGATTGGAGGATTTTTTTTATTTTTCAGCAAAACTGCAACATATGTCCCAGAATATATAGACTCTTGTCCTCAGGTTTCACCTGTTTGAGTCACAGTCACAGCTCTGTAAAACAGCTTGTAGCTTTTCTGTTTCTCCCAATGTCTCTGGGTTGTAGATAGATTGTTGATTGTAGCAAACATCCTTGCATTGCCATTTTCAAAACTCTTGTTCTGTTGTAGTAAAAGCATCGATTCGCACTCCGTGCATCAGCTATCTTTTTTTTTCAGGACGCATATCTTGACCTCAAGATGCTGTCCCAGGCTTTCTCCCAAGCCTACATTTTGGCTTTTTCAAGCAAACTGCTTTTTTTGGCATTTTCTGGCCTCTTCAAGCAAACCGCTTGGCTTAACAGATTCCCATCTTTTGGAACCTCAGGCCTCCAGCAAAACTTTTGGCATTTAGCAACACCGTTGCAGCCCCACACAGCATTGACCACTGTGTAAAATTTCACCCCCACCAGGGATTTTTGTATTTTTTTCTCTAAGAACTGTAAAGTCTTTTGACCACAGCATTTGTGACAAAGTTGTGTAGAAATCATTCATTCTTTCTTTAGTTCCCAAAACCTTTGGCTGAAGAAACATCCTCTCCCAAAACTTTAACTGTAACTCAGAGAGGGTTAACAGAATGAGTTCTCTTCTTGGCTTAGGCAACCGCCTGTGTCCAGCAATCATGCTGCATTTTAAACTGCATACATTGCAACATGTATTCTGTGACTCAAGCCCCAGCTGCTTCCATTTCAAACAAAATGGCCTTTAACAGAGTCTTTTGTAGCTTGAACAAAAACAAAAATTTCACTGCATTGAACCCGCAGTATTCTCAGCATTTTTAGGCTTTGTTTTTTTCTGTATCTTATTGTTTAAAGAGTGGAGTCCTCAGACAACCTGTCTTTAAAGAGGTCTGCACTTTGCCATCCGGCAGAAACAGCTTAGCAGTAAACTTTTACTTACATCTGAAGATTTGAAGCCACCTCTGCTTTTCCCAGCAACCGCTGAAGCATGGTTCCCTTGTCTTGGCACAGCTGAAGTCGTGGATAGGCAAGCCTTGCCTCTTGGCCACATTGCAAATTTGTGATCTGGACTCTTGGGCTTTTGTCCTCCTGGACATTTGGCCTCTTTGTCCTCTGGTAGACCAGCCACCTCTGGCAGACAAGCCACTCTTTTGGCAAAAACAGGCTTAACTTGGCAAAACAGCCATAACTGGGCAAAACAAGCCACAAACTGGCAAACAGGCCATAACTGGCAGAAAAGCCATAACTGGGCCCATAACCCTTGTTGGTGTGTGGATGATGAGTGTTGTAGTATGCCCTTTGGCACCCAGCAGAGTCTGCAGGACAAGCTGGCTGCTGTGATCCACAGCCACTGTGTAGATTTGCCATCAACTGGCTCAGCTTCTCTTCTCCAGGCAATCCTGTCTTCCTCTGTCAAGAAGACACATTGTAAAGTCCAAAAGCATAGCTTTATTAATGCATATAAAAAGTAAAAATAAGATAACTAAGTAAAATCCATTGTGATGAACTTGTCCAGTTCAGCCATGAAAGATTACATCTTTAACAATCCCAAAAGCATTAGGATCCAACTTGTTGTAGCATCCAGCCACACACCCTCACACGTTCACATCTTGAACAATAAAACAATTCTTTAGACAAAGGACTCTCTAGGCCCATCCCATACTCCACCTTCTAGGTGTTAACTTTATGTTAATTGGATAATGTCTGTATGATGTATGCCAACCCAGCCTCTTGTTGTCCATTATCCACCACGTGAGTAACTTTCCCAAGCTAACGATGTTTATATATAATTGTTATTACTTGTTATCCATAGCAAAGTCTGGTTCCATTAGTTCTATCACTGGGAAAGTACATTGTTGATGTCTCTGTTACCACCTGGCGTTGATTCACCCTGTTTCTCTAAATATTGTTTGTGCCTTGTCCAGAAACTGTTCTCAAGTGAAAAATTACAGACACACACACATCTCTACATTTCACCTTTGACTATATATCCCATTCATATCCTAACAATCTCCTCCTGAAATGTATAGATGTGTGAGAATTATTTTGTTGTTGTTATTAAAACCATCTAAGCACAATGTTTGACTCTATAGTGTTGTGTCTTGGCTTTAAACTCTAGACACACAATTTTATTTTTAAACCAGCTCTCCCTAGCATTTTGTTATAAAACTCTAACGTATCTTGACCTATATTTTTAACATTTTTTTAACACCTTTGTTTTTGTCATAAAAATGTATGTCTGTGAATCTCTATATATCACAACTGATAAATCACAATTTAAATCTTATAACTGTTTAATCTATTTTATCTCATTTAATGTTATATATATTTGTCTTATCAGCACTTAAAACTCTATCAACACTTATAACTATATATCTTTATTTTTAATCTATCAAACTATTAAGCTTGTCTATATTTAAACAACAATCTTTAAACTGACTATCATATCACATAACTTTAAAGCAAATAAACTATTTATAAAACACTCTTATTTTAATGTGGCTATTTTAAATCACAAGCCTCTATTTTTTTTAAAAAAAAACTTATTAAATGTTTTATTGTTGTCTAATTTATTATCTTAAAACAATTGTTTTCTTAAACACCTATAACAACAAAATTATAATCTATTATTTATCAACTATAAACATCAAACCTTTCACAAAGCCTCTCTATATTTGGATATTTAAAACTCTCTGTAACTTTATTCTAAACAAAACCTTTTGACTTTAAACTTGTCACCACCTCTGTACTTTGCAAATCACACTTTCTTAATCTTTTTTTATGTTGACTCACTAAACACATTTTATCAGCAGTCCAGTAACTTTAAAAATAAAATCTCAAAAAATCAAAACTTTTGATATCAAATCTCTCTAGACAACTTTTTTTTTAAATCTCCTGAATCTAAACAACCAAAAACTGTCATCTCTTTGTGTTAACACATCAGCATTTAAACAAGCAATCTCAAAACCAAAATGTTGTACTTATTAGCCCCTCCTTATTGTTAAAAGCTTATTTTAGTCACAAGCTCTCAGCCTCAGACTGTTTTATCAATGTTTTCAAACCTTTGTTGAACAAATCTTTTTGTTATTAACCTAGCTTTGTATTTTTATTTGTCATCAGGCATTTTTTATTTTTATATATCTATTTATCTTGTGATTTTTTTGTTTTTAGGTCTATCAACCACATTTTAAACACCTCTTTTGTCAATTTTAAACACTTAAACTTTTTGCTGCACTGCAGTGTATCATTCTCCCTCTCTCAACAGGAAAAAACCTTTTAAAACTTTTAAAACCTCTGAAACTCCCTGAAACTCCTTAACACTGTCTGAAACTCTTTAAAACTCTCTTTGAAACTCTCCGGCTCACCAGCCACTTATGTATAAACTCTTGTCCTTTGTATAATAAATTTGTGTGTTGTTTTTCACTCTCTATTAATTTTCTTTGACATAACATGTATCATTTTTGGACTTGTGTGTCTTTTGATTTTTGTCATTCTATATTTTAATGATCTTGTCTGTATTGTCTGACCTAAAGTGTTTTTCTCACTTTTAAAAAATTAATGTTTGTCTATCTTTTGTGTGTTGTGTGTCCCTCCATTTCCTGACACTTGGATCTTTAACTGTCTTATCTTTAGTAAAACCTCTTGTTTGAATGTACCTTTTTTTCAACTTAAAAACATAAAGTTGGAAGAAACCATAAGGACCATCTAGTCTAACCCCCTGCCATGTAGGAACTCTCAATCAAAACTTGAATGTTTTTTTTCTTCACAATTGTTATACTTGAACATTAAAACTTTTTTCCACCATCAAGGTGAAATCTCTAACTGTTATTTTTGAATATTTTATAACACTATCTTGACACTTTGGTTTAATTTTCCTTTTAAAACATGTTAGCACATATATCTTTGTATATTGTCTAAAACCTGTTAAATATTTTAAATTCAGTGGATCCCCACATAACATGTGTAACAATGTTGGATTTTTTTTTTCAGCCAGTTTCTCAAACTGTGAGACAAGAATTTTCTTTTTTTCCGGTCTGTGAGCAAAGACCCTTTGTAATCAATTTTTTTCATTTATCCATTGTTAAAAACTTTTAATTATATCACATCTCTGTCTTAAAACTCTGACATATAAAAACTCTGGAAAATCTATCCATAATCACTAAGAAAATATTTGTTGTCACCTAGTAACTCACACATTTGTCCCTTTTGTTTAACAGCTTAAACCAACCTCAACAGGTCATTTTTGTAATTCACTTGTTCTGGTGTTGTCACAGGAAAAACCTTGACTTTTTATTTTGTGGCAAACCAAACATCTCCCAAATCATTTGTATAATAAAACATTTTTAAAAATTTAGGACCTATATCCCACCAGCTTAATCAAGCTTTTAAATCTTATGTTTTCTAGGATTCTATATTTGATGTGTATAACCAGAATGCAATGATTCATTTTCCGTATCTGTACATTTAGCATTTGTCTCACTTTGTATAAAACACATATTTTTTTTCTTATAGCTTTTGTATACACCTCTCCCCAGCCGGGGTAATTTTATATTTATCTCCCACAAAGCTCAGTGTATATCCCCTGACACAGCAGCTAAACACCTTTTGTAAAATCAGGTATACATAAAACATTTTCAAAGTTTTTTTTTCACTAAAACTTGGCATGTAGACATTTTTCAATTTCTTTTAACATCTCTTACCCCTCTATCAGCTAGATAAACATCTTTAAGATTGGAGGATTTTTTTTATTTTTCAGCAAAACTGCAACATATGTCCCAGAATATATAGACTCTTGTCCTCAGGTTTCACCTGTTTGAGTCACAGTCACAGCTCTGTAAAACAGCTTGTAGCTTTTCTGTTTCTCCCAATGTCTCTGGGTTGTAGATAGATTGTTGATTGTAGCAAACATCCTTGCATTGCCATTTTCAAAACTCTTGTTCTGTTGTAGTAAAAGCATCGATTCGCACTCCGTGCATCAGCTATCTTTTTTTTTCAGGACGCATATCTTGACCTCAAGATGCTGTCCCAGGCTTTCTCCCAAGCCTACATTTTGGCTTTTTCAAGCAAACTGCTTTTTTTGGCATTTTCTGGCCTCTTCAAGCAAACCGCTTGGCTTAACAGATTCCCATCTTTTGGAACCTCAGGCCTCCAGCAAAACTTTTGGCATTTAGCAACACCGTTGCAGCCCCACACAGCATTGACCACTGTGTAAAATTTCACCCCCACCAGGGATTTTTGTATTTTTTTCTCTAAGAACTGTAAAGTCTTTTGACCACAGCATTTGTGACAAAGTTGTGTAGAAATCATTCATTCTTTCTTTAGTTCCCAAAACCTTTGGCTGAAGAAACATCCTCTCCCAAAACTTTAACTGTAACTCAGAGAGGGTTAACAGAATGAGTTCTCTTCTTGGCTTAGGCAACCGCCTGTGTCCAGCAATCATGCTGCATTTTAAACTGCATACATTGCAACATGTATTCTGTGACTCAAGCCCCAGCTGCTTCCATTTCAAACAAAATGGCCTTTAACAGAGTCTTTTGTAGCTTGAACAAAAACAAAAATTTCACTGCATTGAACCCGCAGTATTCTCAGCATTTTTAGGCTTTGTTTTTTTCTGTATCTTATTGTTTAAAGAGTGGAGTCCTCAGACAACCTGTCTTTAAAGAGGTCTGCACTTTGCCATCCGGCAGAAACAGCTTAGCAGTAAACTTTTACTTACATCTGAAGATTTGAAGCCACCTCTGCTTTTCCCAGCAACCGCTGAAGCATGGTTCCCTTGTCTTGGCACAGCTGAAGTCGTGGATAGGCAAGCCTTGCCTCTTGGCCACATTGCAAATTTGTGATCTGGACTCTTGGGCTTTTGTCCTCCTGGACATTTGGCCTCTTTGTCCTCTGGTAGACCAGCCACCTCTGGCAGACAAGCCACTCTTTTGGCAAAAACAGGCTTAACTTGGCAAAACAGCCATAACTGGGCAAAACAAGCCACAAACTGGCAAACAGGCCATAACTGGCAGAAAAGCCATAACTGGGCCCATAACCCTTGTTGGTGTGTGGATGATGAGTGTTGTAGTATGCCCTTTGGCACCCAGCAGAGTCTGCAGGACAAGCTGGCTGCTGTGATCCACAGCCACTGTGTAGATTTGCCATCAACTGGCTCAGCTTCTCTTCTCCAGGCAATCCTGTCTTCCTCTGTCAAGAAGACACATTGTAAAGTCCAAAAGCATAGCTTTATTAATGCATATAAAAAGTAAAAATAAGATAACTAAGTAAAATCCATTGTGATGAACTTGTCCAGTTCAGCCATGAAAGATTACATCTTTAACAATCCCAAAAGCATTAGGATCCAACTTGTTGTAGCATCCAGCCACACACCCTCACACGTTCACATCTTGAACAATAAAACAATTCTTTAGACAAAGGACTCTCTAGGCCCATCCCATACTCCACCTTCTAGGTGTTAACTTTATGTTAATTGGATAATGTCTGTATGATGTATGCCAACCCAGCCTCTTGTTGTCCATTATCCACCACGTGAGTAACTTTCCCAAGCTAACGATGTTTATATATAATTGTTATTACTTGTTATCCATAGCAAAGTCTGGTTCCATTAGTTCTATCACTGGGAAAGTACATTGTTGATGTCTCTGTTACCACCTGGCGTTGATTCACCCTGTTTCTCTAAATATTGTTTGTGCCTTGTCCAGAAACTGTTCTCAAGTGAAAAATTACAGACACACACACATCTCTACATTTCACCTTTGACTATATATCCCATTCATATCCTAACAATCTCCTCCTGAAATGTATAGATGTGTGAGAATTATTTTGTTGTTGTTATTAAAACCATCTAAGCACAATGTTTGACTCTATAGTGTTGTGTCTTGGCTTTAAACTCTAGACACACAATTTTATTTTTAAACCAGCTCTCCCTAGCATTTTGTTATAAAACTCTAACGTATCTTGACCTATATTTTTAACATTTTTTTAACACCTTTGTTTTTGTCATAAAAATGTATGTCTGTGAATCTCTATATATCACAACTGATAAATCACAATTTAAATCTTATAACTGTTTAATCTATTTTATCTCATTTAATGTTATATATATTTGTCTTATCAGCACTTAAAACTCTATCAACACTTATAACTATATATCTTTATTTTTAATCTATCAAACTATTAAGCTTGTCTATATTTAAACAACAATCTTTAAACTGACTATCATATCACATAACTTTAAAGCAAATAAACTATTTATAAAACACTCTTATTTTAATGTGGCTATTTTAAATCACAAGCCTCTATTTTTTTTAAAAAAAAACTTATTAAATGTTTTATTGTTGTCTAATTTATTATCTTAAAACAATTGTTTTCTTAAACACCTATAACAACAAAATTATAATCTATTATTTATCAACTATAAACATCAAACCTTTCACAAAGCCTCTCTATATTTGGATATTTAAAACTCTCTGTAACTTTATTCTAAACAAAACCTTTTGACTTTAAACTTGTCACCACCTCTGTACTTTGCAAATCACACTTTCTTAATCTTTTTTTATGTTGACTCACTAAACACATTTTATCAGCAGTCCAGTAACTTTAAAAATAAAATCTCAAAAAATCAAAACTTTTGATATCAAATCTCTCTAGACAACTTTTTTTTTAAATCTCCTGAATCTAAACAACCAAAAACTGTCATCTCTTTGTGTTAACACATCAGCATTTAAACAAGCAATCTCAAAACCAAAATGTTGTACTTATTAGCCCCTCCTTATTGTTAAAAGCTTATTTTAGTCACAAGCTCTCAGCCTCAGACTGTTTTATCAATGTTTTCAAACCTTTGTTGAACAAATCTTTTTGTTATTAACCTAGCTTTGTATTTTTATTTGTCATCAGGCATTTTTTATTTTTATATATCTATTTATCTTGTGATTTTTTTGTTTTTAGGTCTATCAACCACATTTTAAACACCTCTTTTGTCAATTTTAAACACTTAAACTTTTTGCTGCACTGCAGTGTATCATTCTCCCTCTCTCAACAGGAAAAAACCTTTTAAAACTTTTAAAACCTCTGAAACTCCCTGAAACTCCTTAACACTGTCTGAAACTCTTTAAAACTCTCTTTGAAACTCTCCGGCTCACCAGCCACTTATGTATAAACTCTTGTCCTTTGTATAATAAATTTGTGTGTTGTTTTTCACTCTCTATTAATTTTCTTTGACATAACATGTATCATTTTTGGACTTGTGTGTCTTTTGATTTTTGTCATTCTATATTTTAATGATCTTGTCTGTATTGTCTGACCTAAAGTGTTTTTCTCACTTTTAAAAAATTAATGTTTGTCTATCTTTTGTGTGTTGTGTGTCCCTCCATTTCCTGACACTTGGATCTTTAACTGTCTTATCTTTAGTAAAACCTCTTGTTTGAATGTACCTTTTTTTCAACTTAAAAACATAAAGTTGGAAGAAACCATAAGGACCATCTAGTCTAACCCCCTGCCATGTAGGAACTCTCAATCAAAACTTGAATGTTTTTTTTCTTCACAATTGTTATACTTGAACATTAAAACTTTTTTCCACCATCAAGGTGAAATCTCTAACTGTTATTTTTGAATATTTTATAACACTATCTTGACACTTTGGTTTAATTTTCCTTTTAAAACATGTTAGCACATATATCTTTGTATATTGTCTAAAACCTGTTAAATATTTTAAATTCAGTGGATCCCCACATAACATGTGTAACAATGTTGGATTTTTTTTTTCAGCCAGTTTCTCAAACTGTGAGACAAGAATTTTCTTTTTTTCCGGTCTGTGAGCAAAGACCCTTTGTAATCAATTTTTTTCATTTATCCATTGTTAAAAACTTTTAATTATATCACATCTCTGTCTTAAAACTCTGACATATAAAAACTCTGGAAAATCTATCCATAATCACTAAGAAAATATTTGTTGTCACCTAGTAACTCACACATTTGTCCCTTTTGTTTAACAGCTTAAACCAACCTCAACAGGTCATTTTTGTAATTCACTTGTTCTGGTGTTGTCACAGGAAAAACCTTGACTTTTTATTTTGTGGCAAACCAAACATCTCCCAAATCATTTGTATAATAAAACATTTTTAAAAATTTAGGACCTATATCCCACCAGCTTAATCAAGCTTTTAAATCTTATGTTTTCTAGGATTCTATATTTGATGTGTATAACCAGAATGCAATGATTCATTTTCCGTATCTGTACATTTAGCATTTGTCTCACTTTGTATAAAACACATATTTTTTTTCTTATAGCTTTTGTATACACCTCTCCCCAGCCGGGGTAATTTTATATTTATCTCCCACAAAGCTCAGTGTATATCCCCTGACACAGCAGCTAAACACCTTTTGTAAAATCAGGTATACATAAAACATTTTCAAAGTTTTTTTTTCACTAAAACTTGGCATGTAGACATTTTTCAATTTCTTTTAACATCTCTTACCCCTCTATCAGCTAGATAAACATCTTTAAGATTGGAGGATTTTTTTTATTTTTCAGCAAAACTGCAACATATGTCCCAGAATATATAGACTCTTGTCCTCAGGTTTCACCTGTTTGAGTCACAGTCACAGCTCTGTAAAACAGCTTGTAGCTTTTCTGTTTCTCCCAATGTCTCTGGGTTGTAGATAGATTGTTGATTGTAGCAAACATCCTTGCATTGCCATTTTCAAAACTCTTGTTCTGTTGTAGTAAAAGCATCGATTCGCACTCCGTGCATCAGCTATCTTTTTTTTTCAGGACGCATATCTTGACCTCAAGATGCTGTCCCAGGCTTTCTCCCAAGCCTACATTTTGGCTTTTTCAAGCAAACTGCTTTTTTTGGCATTTTCTGGCCTCTTCAAGCAAACCGCTTGGCTTAACAGATTCCCATCTTTTGGAACCTCAGGCCTCCAGCAAAACTTTTGGCATTTAGCAACACCGTTGCAGCCCCACACAGCATTGACCACTGTGTAAAATTTCACCCCCACCAGGGATTTTTGTATTTTTTTCTCTAAGAACTGTAAAGTCTTTTGACCACAGCATTTGTGACAAAGTTGTGTAGAAATCATTCATTCTTTCTTTAGTTCCCAAAACCTTTGGCTGAAGAAACATCCTCTCCCAAAACTTTAACTGTAACTCAGAGAGGGTTAACAGAATGAGTTCTCTTCTTGGCTTAGGCAACCGCCTGTGTCCAGCAATCATGCTGCATTTTAAACTGCATACATTGCAACATGTATTCTGTGACTCAAGCCCCAGCTGCTTCCATTTCAAACAAAATGGCCTTTAACAGAGTCTTTTGTAGCTTGAACAAAAACAAAAATTTCACTGCATTGAACCCGCAGTATTCTCAGCATTTTTAGGCTTTGTTTTTTTCTGTATCTTATTGTTTAAAGAGTGGAGTCCTCAGACAACCTGTCTTTAAAGAGGTCTGCACTTTGCCATCCGGCAGAAACAGCTTAGCAGTAAACTTTTACTTACATCTGAAGATTTGAAGCCACCTCTGCTTTTCCCAGCAACCGCTGAAGCATGGTTCCCTTGTCTTGGCACAGCTGAAGTCGTGGATAGGCAAGCCTTGCCTCTTGGCCACATTGCAAATTTGTGATCTGGACTCTTGGGCTTTTGTCCTCCTGGACATTTGGCCTCTTTGTCCTCTGGTAGACCAGCCACCTCTGGCAGACAAGCCACTCTTTTGGCAAAAACAGGCTTAACTTGGCAAAACAGCCATAACTGGGCAAAACAAGCCACAAACTGGCAAACAGGCCATAACTGGCAGAAAAGCCATAACTGGGCCCATAACCCTTGTTGGTGTGTGGATGATGAGTGTTGTAGTATGCCCTTTGGCACCCAGCAGAGTCTGCAGGACAAGCTGGCTGCTGTGATCCACAGCCACTGTGTAGATTTGCCATCAACTGGCTCAGCTTCTCTTCTCCAGGCAATCCTGTCTTCCTCTGTCAAGAAGACACATTGTAAAGTCCAAAAGCATAGCTTTATTAATGCATATAAAAAGTAAAAATAAGATAACTAAGTAAAATCCATTGTGATGAACTTGTCCAGTTCAGCCATGAAAGATTACATCTTTAACAATCCCAAAAGCATTAGGATCCAACTTGTTGTAGCATCCAGCCACACACCCTCACACGTTCACATCTTGAACAATAAAACAATTCTTTAGACAAAGGACTCTCTAGGCCCATCCCATACTCCACCTTCTAGGTGTTAACTTTATGTTAATTGGATAATGTCTGTATGATGTATGCCAACCCAGCCTCTTGTTGTCCATTATCCACCACGTGAGTAACTTTCCCAAGCTAACGATGTTTATATATAATTGTTATTACTTGTTATCCATAGCAAAGTCTGGTTCCATTAGTTCTATCACTGGGAAAGTACATTGTTGATGTCTCTGTTACCACCTGGCGTTGATTCACCCTGTTTCTCTAAATATTGTTTGTGCCTTGTCCAGAAACTGTTCTCAAGTGAAAAATTACAGACACACACACATCTCTACATTTCACCTTTGACTATATATCCCATTCATATCCTAACAAGTTTCACTGATGCAAAACGAATATGGGAGAAACTACAGAAAGTATTTAATTCTCCAAGTACTTCTGATCAAACAGCTCTCATAATCAAACTTGTAAAACAAAGTTGCATCATCTTCAGTTTTTAAATCAGCATATTAATGGTTTTATGACAACTTTGCCTGGAATTACAGCAGTTGGAGAATCTTTTCCAGAACATGCAAACGTTGGACTGTTTTTGGCAAGTCTTCCAAAATATTACTGTCCAATAATTAATGAGATGCTATTGCTCAAATTATTGAATTTCAACATAGACAAAACCTGATGGAAGACAACTTCTGTGAACACTATGATCAGCTGTAATTACAGGGACTGTCCAACTTTATGGCATTGCAGATTTCTCATCAAAGTGTTGACAATATTAAGAGACTGGCAAATCAAAAGCTTGCAAGAGACTTTAAATTCAAAGCATGCTCTAACAGTGAAAAATGTGTAGAATGTTTGAAAGCAAAAGCCACAAGGAGCTTCACATCTTCCAGTTATTGAGAGACAATCTAACAAGGCATTGGATCTTTTACATGCTGGTCTTTCTGGACCAATGAATCAAAAGTCAGCAGGAGGTAACTCTTAGTTTATTATGATTTCAGCAGATACACATATACTCACCTTCTCAAAGAGAAGAGTCAAGCCTTTCAAAAATTCAAAGAGTACTTTAATTGAATCTCTAACAAATTTGACTACAAAATAAAGAGCCTGTGCACAGACAACAGCACTGAATTTGTCAATGCTGAATTTGATGAGTTTTTAAAGAACATGGCATTGAGCATCAGACTACACAGGATTATTCTGCAGAACAAAATGGTATGGCAGAGAGAAGGAACAGAACTCTCAAGGAGATGGCAGTCACTATGCTTTTGTAAGCTAATATGCCTAAATATTATTGGTCTGAAGGCATCATGACTGCTACATACCTGTGTAACCAATTGACAACTAAATCTAAAGATATAACCCCATTCCAGTTATGGCATGGAGTTAAGCCAAAATTAAACCATCTGAAGGTTTTTGGAAGCAAAGCATTTACCTATATTCCCAAGCAGAAAAGAGGTAGACTTAACTTCAGAAGTGAAGAGGAAATTTTTGTTTGTTATGCTAGAAATGGTTGCACAGTTATAAATCTAGATGGATGCACAATAAAATTAACAAGTGCTGTTTATATTGAAAGACCACAGCCCAAATCTAATGCAAACCTAGATGGTTATCAAGATTTATTTGCATTAGAAGAAGACTCCCACCAACCACCAAAGCCCACGGAGTTCTTTCATCCTCCAGAAGTTTTACATCCAGAAGAAGCTACACCTGCAGTGGACCAACCTAATGATGAGGAACTGGAAGGCATGCAAGAAGCAGAGCCAGGTATCCAAATCCAGGTGAGAAGGGCAGAAAGCTTCAGTAAAGGTATGCCACCTGACAGATTCTCTTATCAAGCCACAGAGGAATTAATTCTAAAACCCTCTGATTGGAAGATAAAGGGAATTCCAAAGACAGATTCTGAGAAGTGGGTGCAAGCTGCTAGTGAGGAAATGCAATCTTTATATAAAAAAACAAGACTTTGTCAGAATTGCCAGAAGGAAAAGGGCAATTGGCTGTAGATGGGTCTTTACTACAAAGGTAGATGCAGAAGGAGAGATTCAAAGATACAAAGCAAGACTTGTTGCTAAAGGCTATACTCAGAAGTATGGTGAGGACTACATTGAAACTTTTGAAGGATTAGTCATTCAGACAACCATCAGAACTCTCCTAGCTCTCACAGTGTATAAGATAATGAATGCTTAACATCTGGACATTCACACAGCTTTTCTTTATGGCAGTTTCACTGAATAACTATATGGAACAACCTCCAGGATTCCAAATATCTACTAAGAAACATCTTATATGCAAATTACAAAAGAGCATTTATGGTTTAAAGCAAGCTGCCAGAGCTTGGAGTGAGAAACTGAACTCACTTCTTATTAAAGAGGGGTTCACTCCAGGCACTGTTGACAAATGTGTGTACAAGAGATTCAGAAATTATAAATGGACTTACATCACAAGTTATTTTGATGATCCTGTGCATTGAGGACAAATCAGATAGTGAAGAGAGAATCCAGATTCTCAAGAAAGAGATTGATATTAAGAGTTTGGGAGACATCTCACGCTATCTTGGAGTGGAAAAACAAAGAAGTAGTGATGGAAGTTTCTGAATCAAAAGCAGAAGATAATGGATCTTTTGGATTGTCTTGGTCTGAAAGATGCAAATGGTATGCCAACTCCACTGAAAGTAGATTAAGAAATCCAAACCTTTACAAAATGGAAAGTATAGGACTGCAGCTGGAAAACTGCTATACATACCCAACTTTACCAGACCTGACATAGAAAATGCTTTTGGCATCTTATGAAGAATGGTCAGTTCTCCTACTGAAAGAGATTTCATTGCAGTGAAAAGAGTTGCCAGATATTTAAAAGAAATAACAGATCACAAACTGATGGTGTCAGCCTATCCAACCACATATGATTGCCTATGCCAAGGGTAGGCAACCTTTCCCCTTTAAGGGCCGAGGGACTTCAGCTCCCAGAATCCCAGGAGCTATTGGCCAACATGGGACTATTGGCCAACATGGCTGAGTCTTCTGGGAGCTGAAGTCCCTCGGCCCTTAAAGGGGAAAGGTTGCCTACCCCTGGCTTATGCGGATGCAGACTGGGCTGCAGATCTGGCAGACAGAAAGTCAACCACTGGAAACTTGATCTTCTATGGTGGAGGAGCTGCAAATCAGACAAGTAAGAAGCAATCAATGATTACTGATTCTTTTACAGGTGCTGAGTGTGTTTCAGCAAAAGCAGCATGTGATGAAATCAAATGGGTGCACAACTTACTTCTGGACTTTGGGATAACAGAACCCAAACCAACCACTTTGATGCAAGATAATCAGAGCTGCATCAAGATCTCTCAGAGTGGAAAACTACTCAAGAAGAACATGGGTATTGCATTTCATAAAGTGCAAGAAATGTGTCAGAATGGACTTGTCCAGCTGGAATACTGCAACACTGAAATAATTATTGTAGACCAGGGGTAGGCAACCTTTCCCCTTTAAGGGCCGAAGGACTTCAGCTCCCAGAAGCCTCAGCCATGTTGGCCAATAGTCCCATGTTGGCCAATAGCTCCTGGGATTCTGGGAGCTGAAGTCCCTCGGCCCTTAAAGGGGAAAGGTTGCCTACCCTGGTTGTAGACATTCTCACTAAACCTCTGCCCAAAGATCAGTTCCAGAGTCTACGTGAAGAGATGAAAATCCTCAATGAGAATGGGATTGTTGGAAATTTTGTGTATTACATTCTCCTTTCCCTCCTTAGACAGACAGCAACTTCCCTCTATCTGTATCATTCTATGTAAACATGTGACAGTTTGAGGCTGTTTAACAGACTTTCTCTTAGGATTCTAAACTGTCTCTCCTCAGTCTCAGATGGAGTAACAGTCTCCTCTGAGTGAGGTTAATAGTCTCTTCCTGCTATACCCAGACCATCACCAGTTACAATAGGATTTAGTTTGTATTGCATTTATTTATTAAAGTCATTATTATTTATTTTTAAACTAGAAACTGCATGTTTGTTGTTTTTTTGGAGTAAGTCTTTATTCTTTAGGAAAGCAGATTTAGAATAGTCTGATCCACACTTTTGCTGTTCTGCAGATGAAAGCTGAACTCTAATGAGTTTAACTCTCATACTTGCATATTTTCGTTTCCGTTTAAAAGGGTCAACACCCTGGGAAACTCAAATGGCACTCCACACTTTGCATGAGGCTACTAGGAAAGGAGAGATTCTACCCTCTTCTTTTCCCCATGCTAAGTTAAAGTTGTGTAAACTACTTTTGCACTTTGAAATTGGTTTGCAGCAATTGAACTAAGCCTTGGACAATGTGGAAGAGGAAAGAGAAATATGAACATTTTAAAAGCAGCTGAAAAAGTGAGATAACAGGATTGAAAGGGACTCTCCCTACCAGATTGGATATGGACTATGGGATTCACATCCTTGTCCTAAAAGATTGCATAAGCAATGTCAGGGTGCTTATTGATCCAGCAATAGCAATAGCTGGTGGTGTCATAGCGGTTAGTGTCATTGGGTACAGATGTCCTCCCCCTGTCCTGCTTACCTGGCCTCCAGAGGCTGCTGCTAGGGTGGGGCTGTGTTGTGTTCCCCGGATAGTGTTTTTAGGGTCTGCTGGAGCTGTGCCTGTTCTAGCTCACCCAGCAGCTGCACTAGTCCCACCAGATGTACAACCCCCAGAGTGTACACCTGGTGGTGGACTGCACCCCTCACAGCTCCTAGTGAAGCCCCTGGCAGTAGCCATGGAACTTCTGTGGTTCAAAGCACCTCATCCCAGCTTTCAGTGCACTTGAATAGAGATAACTTGTCCATAATCACCTATGTTCTGCTCATCTCCAACTTAGGGCCTTTGCAAACTTATTTCCTGTTTTCTTTGTTTAAAAATTGCAATTGGCCCAAAGTGGGACTGCAGTCTTGGTAACTTGGACTGTTCATATTCCAGTGTTTTTTCTGTTGTCCTGGCTCCCACTCCTTTTCCAGGTCCTGGTTGAGGTTTTAACTTTTAAATCCCCAAACAGCTTAAGACTATGGGGCTAAACAGATGGCCATTAAAGGTGGCAGTGTTTTTCAGGTGCAAAAAGAAGCAGCAAAATACAGCTCCTTTTGTGCCTGAAAGATGTGCCCCTTTCACTGCTGCTGTGGCTCTTTTCCATTAAAGGTGGCAGTGTTTTTCAGGTGCAAAAAGAAGCAGCAAAATACTGCTCCTTTTGTGCCTGAAAGATGTGCCCCTTTCACTGCTGCTGTGGCTCTTTTCCATTCCTGTGGCATGGGGCGTCTAATTGCTGTGCCTCAGGAGCGTCGTGACACTATCTGCCATCTGGGCAGGTGGATGGCATGATGGAGGCAAAGTTGGGGCATGCAGCATGTGGTTGTCACACCCCCACACCACCCCGAAGCTGACTCTTACTGCTGGTCTGGTTGCAACCTAAGGGCCTTTGTAGACTGCTAGAAATAGTGCAAATTGAGTCCACTTTTTATTTTTTATTTTTCCAAGTAAGCTTCTGGTTTTTTTTGTCTTTTAATCCATTTTATTTTTATTCAAAATAATAATATTTACAATATTAATATAAAAAAACCGCTATCACATTATTATTCTATCACATAGTTCTATCTACATATTTACATAACTTCCCTTAGTTCGGAACACCGTGAGTACATTTTCTAAAAACCCTTATAAATTCAATCTCTCCATTTTAAAATTCATATCTATATCACTCTTGCTGGAACCATATTTTTCCCTTATTTCTTTATCTTTATCTTGGTTTATATATTCCATTTTTCTTTGATATAGTTCTCTACTGGAGCCCATTCTTCCTTGATCAAGTCTTTATCACCATTTCTCATTAGTTTAGTTAGTTCATCCATTTCTTTCATTTCTAGTAATTTTAAAAGCCATTCCTCTTCCCTTGGCATATTCTGCTGTTTCCATTTTTGAGCAATTACCATTCTCGCCGCTGTAACCATATACATAATAATTTCCCCCCACTTTTTCTCTATACCTGAATCTAATTTACACGTCATGTTTAATAAATAAATTTCTGACCTCATCTCATATTGGATCTTCAAAATATTCTGTATGCTTATATGTATTTTTTTCCAAAATTTCTTCATTTCCTCACATTTCCACCATACATGGTACCATGATCCCACATTGTGCTTACATTTCCAACATTCTTTTTCTTTTTTCTTAAAAATGTTTGCTAATCTAGCAGGTGTCAGGTACCATCTCTGTTCCATTTTCCAAAAGTTTTCCTTCAAATCCTGTGAGTTTGTAAATTTATCTGTTTTCGTCCTTGTCTTTTCCCATTCTTCTAGCTTAATGATTCTACCAATATCTGTTGCCCATTTTATCATGTTCTCTGAAACTTTTTCCGTTTCTTGTTGCATTTCCATTAGGGTCTTGTAGAACTTGCTTATTTTTTGTCTTGATGGTTGTAGCATTATTTTATCCACATCTGTCAGTTCCCTTTCAAAACCTTGAAGTTTGCTATCAATTTTAAATCTTTCTCTTAATTGTAGGTAAGTGAACCATTGGATATTAGGGTCTATCTTTGTCAGCTCCTCCATTGTTTTTATTTCAGGTTCCAAATCCTCCTCCATATTAATAATTTCTTTATATTTTAACCATGTTTGAATTGATGTCGTTTTTGCATGGAATGCTTCATGTGGAGAGGTCCATAATGGCATTTTCCTATAAACTTTCTTTTTTATCTCATTCCACGTTGTCAATAGTGCTCTCCTAATCACATGATGTTTAAAGTCTTTATGAACCTTCTCTTTCCCATAGCATAAATATCCATGCCATCCATATCTGTTGTTAAATCTTTCCAATTCTAATACTTCTTTCCTTTTTAGGGTTATCCAATCTGATATCCAATCTAATACGTTAGCTTTATAATAAATTGAGTCCACTTTAACTGCCTTGGCTCAGTGCTAGAGAATCATGGGAATGGTATTTTTTTTCTGAGACATTGAGCCTTCTCTGTCAGAGAACTCTGGTGTCACAATAAACTACAGTTACCATGATTCCCTAGCATGAGTCAGGGCAGTTAAAGTGGATTCAATTTGTACTATTTCTAGCAGTCTGCAAAGGCCCTAAGTTACCTGACGGAATGCCTTCCATTTAATGTACCCATATTTTAAACTTAAAGTTTTCTTCAGAGGCTGAATTCCAAGTGTCCCTGCCTCATAAAATGAATCATCTGACCATCAGAAAGATGATGATGGTGGCACCTCTGTTATGGGAGGATCAATGGGAACCATCCTTCAGGTCTTTGAAATGCCAGGTGAAGATGTTCTACACACCCAGGACTTGTATGTTTTTCTGCTCATCTGAGCTCCTGAGTTCTAAAATCTGTGCTTTAATTCTGGAGTTGCTGTGAGTTTAGAACATTTTCTTCTTTTTCTTTTATATAAATGCTGCTTTTAATTTTACACTCTTATGTTTTATTTTGTATTTAAATTGTTTTTATATTCATTTATTGTAAGCTGCCAGGAGAATTTTATGTTAGAGGATGTCATACAAAGTCATAAATGAAATAAAAGAAAGTAGATGGTAAGGATAAGTCAAGAGAAGGCAGCAGCTTGAATGTTATGTCCTGTTAAACAGAAGCCACAATACAGATTGTCCTTCCAAAATACGCCAGCGGCCTACACAGCCTCCAGAAGCCATTCATCTCTCAGCATCGTTGTGCTTGCTTCTGTACCAGCTGCTCTTCAGCTGTGTTGGTCAGAGGGGAATCCCAGCCTACAGTTCATTCCTCATGACAGAAAATTCAGAAAGCATTTATGAGTATGTGACACAATTTTATTTGGGGACTATCTGGAGGCCATATTATGTTGCAAGGATTCCAGACTCTACAGTTCCCTCGTTAGAATGTAACATAGTTATTAGTTGGTGAGCACAATTATTGATAGTGTCATTAAAACCTAGATCCTGTTTCATCTATTTTCCCCCTGCAGTAGAATGCTACCAGGTGTAATCACAAACAGCATTATAAAAACAACACATTTTATTTGTCTATGTGAGGGAGAGGGATTCATGCATACAAAGTCTTGAAAGCATTATGTATCCTGTCTTTGCAAGATAATAACTTGTAGCAAAATTCCCCAATCATTATTTATTTCCTCTGTCTCCATTATCGCTTTATACATAAAGAAGAAGGGAAACATCATTCTTTTGGATAACCCTCTTCAACATACATTACTGTTGACTTATAAAGACAGGCACTGTTTTACTATGCTACACTGACTATCACAAACATATTGCTTGATGCTTTGTAGCTGTGCAGTACATACAGATGTGTGGAAGCAATACTATTGCTTTCTTTGCTTAATCTCTTATTCTCTTTGCACTGTAGTTAAATCTTACAGAGAGCTGATTGATTGATCAATTGTTGCTACACATTAACATGCATGCAGCTGTCTGATGTCAGTATCTCAGACATATTGGTTACCACAAATTTACACAGTGTGCTCATTGAGAAAAGCAATATGCAATTCCATACACTGAGGCAAGATTCATTCCATCCAAATACAACTCACAGATAAATGTATGCATACTATGTTCAGATGACAGTGTGGCACAAGAAGTACCATAGTATGCCATGATAAGGGTTCCTAGGGGACCACTACTCACCTGTGGAAATCCAAAGGACTGTGTTAACATCTGTGCCAGGTCCTGGAATCACAAGGTGCTCCAAATATTGTTGGACTACTGTTAATTACGGACAAATTGGCTTCAATTTATGGCTGCCTCATGGATGAGAGACTTCCAAACTGTCATCAACCACCTTCCTCAGGTCTTGCACACTTAAGGCTATGGCTTCTTTGACTGAGTCTATCCACCTGTAATGGAGTTTTCCTTTTTTCCTACTGCCTCCTAGTTTGCCAAGCATTTTCTTCTTTTCCAATAAATCATGTTGTCTTTTGACGCAGCCCAAAATACAATAGTCTGAATTTCATTATTTTGGCTGCTAGAGAGAGTTCATTTTGCTCTAGGATCCATTTATATGTCTTTTAACAGTCCATAGTAACCATAGACCTCTCTGTGGTTAGATTGTTACATTGTCTAATATTACACAATACAATGTTATTAGTACAATTGTTATAATGCTATATGGTTTTATTGTTAGTATGTAACTCCCACATTTCCCCACCATTGATGGAAATGTCAGGTCATCCACATCTAAAGGGCTGCATGATTCCCACTGTTGCTCTTTTAAATACATGTTGCATGGTATTCCCATGCTGTCTTCTATTACTTGAGGAGTTCAGACATCCACTTACTTACACACTGAAAGAATGCACAAGGAGAATACACAAGGAGTATCCTTGCCAATGATGTACTCTGTGGTCCCACTGCTGGAGCATGTAGGAATAAGGTCAACATACATATATACTCTGACCCACTAACCTTGCTTGAAGAAGATGTATACATATATGTAAATATGCCTGTAGACCGTGTCTTACATTGGGTAACTACATTATGTTTATAGCTTCCTAGGTGTGGAGATGTAAAAAATTGTGAAACAAGTTAATTTTCACATATCTATCAGTATCAGACTGAACATTTTCTTAGTTTTTTCTACCCAAAAATGGTGTAGATATTCAAGCACAATTTTAATGTATACATATTAATAGGGAAGATACTTATTTGCATTTTCAAAAGTACTTAATTTTTCATGCACATTTGTGAAATCTGCACATTATTGAACAGGCTTTTATTGTGCAAAGAATCAATTACAAACTTGGAAAGGTGTGGACTATTACAGACCACAGATGCTTGGGGGTGTATGTTCTCTTTCAAACATTATGAATTCATTAAATTATAAACTGCAAATAATTCTTCATACTTCATTTCCTGGGATAGATTATAATTCATCCCTAGCTATGAGGAATACTGGAAGGAGCTGGAAGAACTTTTTTAGCTTTCTGTTTTGACAAAACTGTACTGCCACTGTGACAGTGAAGTTATTTTTCAAAAAAATGTTCTAATGGTGCAATAACAATTTTCAACTTCTTCAGTTTATGCTAGGGAAGAGCCTAGTTTTGGTAGTTGGCCTATCAATTGAACACCAATATGCTAATTTAAAGAGAAGAGTCCTAACCTAATGCATCAAAGTAATACTGATGTTTCCTTTACCAGTTAGCACTGTTATTTTCATAGCTTTTTTTGCATGTCCGTGTGAGACTCAAAATATAGGAGGCATTTTAGTGTAAAACTAAAGTAAATCACTGATGGTGGAGACAGAGGGAAACAGAGGACAGAGGCTTGTGGGTAATGGGAGGACTAGAATCTTAAAAAGTCAAAGAACCAATATTATATTAGTTTGTAAAGATTTGAAAAGTTACTTTTTTGGAATGCAACTCCTAGAATCTTCTAGGCAGCATGGCCACTGGTCATGTTAGCTTAGGGATCCTAGAAGTTGTGTTACAAAAATTGACTTTTCCACATTATGGTAATTTGAATCTTAAATTCCAGTTAGGGAATGGGCAATTCTATGAGATTTAACCTCTGATGCTGCATCTACACTGTAGAAATAATGCAGTTTGACACCATTTTAACTGCTATAGCTCAATGCCCTGGATTTGTAGTTTGCTGTGACACCAGAGCTGTCTGACATGGAAACCTAAATATCTCACCAAACTGCCCTAGTTATAGTTGAGCTCTCCCTCTTTTCCATCCTGGCACAGAAGCTTATATAGATATTTTTGCACATGTTTCAAATGTGTGTGCTATTTGTGGCTATTTTTCACACATATGCATTTTTCTATGTGTGCATCCACAGACTGCTCAAAAAATGTTTTTTTTTTCCTAGTATTAAAATGCTAATAATAAAACTATCATGGAGTGATTTCACATTTCACCCATTGTCTCAGGAATGGGTGAGTGTGGGATGTTTGGGGGCAGCATACCCTTGAAACCTTGTAGCCCCCTTGCCACCACTGTAAAAATATACTTTTTTTGCACACAAATGTACCCCAATACCCTGTAGGGTCTGTACTGGGCATTTTAGACATGTTTTTAGACTCTCCTTGGCCATTTTAGGCCCAAGAGAGACCTTTTTGAAAAACGGAAAGTGATAGGAAATTATTTCTGGTTTACTTTTTGTTTTAAAATAGGGCTTTCTTGGGTCTGAAACGGCCCAAGCTCCATCCCAAATATGGTGAAAATGCATCCTACACACCCTAGAGTGCATTTGGGGACAAAATGATTTTAAAATAGTTTTAAAATGCCACTGGAAGGCCATATTCCCACCCTTGTATTATCTGGATGCCTTCGTTGCCCAAACAAAACTTCATAGTGGGTGGAAGGATGTGCTATGTCATCTCCACCAATTGTTATTTGCACTTTGGCTCCCTGTAGTCTTGAGTATATGATGCCATTTCCTGATTTGAATTCCCTAATAACCAAGAGACTGTCATTTCACTTAACCTGTCATTCCATTATTACAGTAACATACCCGAGGCTGCCTGTTTGGGGACTGGCCAAAGGCAGATTGACTTCTCAAGTTTTGGGTTCTTTATTGATTTCCGTGTCTGAAAAATGTCTGATTAGTTTATTTTTCCCCAGCTAAGGTGCTTTGTGTTAGATGAAGCTCTGAATGGGCTCTATAAAAATGACAGGGAGAAGATGACTGAGGGGAGATTGGCTTGATGAAAGGGATGAGGCATTAGCAGGCTGGGAACAACTAAAGTCTCAGATCTGATGACTGGTTAGACAGCAATCCAATGTTAACCCTTTTCTTTTATGCAAGGCAGGCCTAAGATCTTTTGATGTGTAAGGGGGGTAGCTAGTCTCTACCCAACCAATTAAGGTGTCTGGTACCCAAATCCAACTACCTTTTTTTGGCAAAGGAAACAGAAATTCCTGCAAGTGCCTCCTCTCCCTATTCCTGAGGTGGCTGGATCCTGCTCACTCCTGTTGAATGGCAGGAGTAACAATAGAATATATTTACTTACTAAAATCAAGCACTATTTAGTTTGTTCCAAAGTTTCAATTAGTGATGGATGTATCATGTTGTGGAGAAATGCAGGCAGAATAGAATGTTTGGGACAGCAAATAGGAATCAAGCTGGAAAAGGTGGGGGGGTTTGCTCTCAGGAGTGAGTATAAAAGGAGGAGGGGCCAGTGATATTGGAGGATGGTGTCATGATTCTGAGGGATTTACAGATAAGGATGCTGTGAGTTTTAGCCTGCAGAGGCAGATAAATATTTGGTCCTGATAGGAGAGAGATTCCTATGAAGGGGAAGAAAGAATTATAGATGGACAAAGGTAGTCCATGTTAAAGAAAGTGTGTTGAAGAAAATAGGTCAAACGGACTTCTGGGGTGAGCATCGGTGAAGGAGGAGGTGAGGAGGATCGGCTCCAGTAACCTTCCTCGGGTTATTTTGGGTTTAGAGGGATTCCAATCAAAATTCAAGCACCCCTAATCCCTAACCCCACTCCAATAAGACTGTGCACCCATTGGGGGTCAAATGGCAGCGGACATTTAGACAGCAGAGGAGAAATTCTCTGGACACTGTAGATTCGGGGCTGCTAGACCACAGAGTGCTTAGAGCCCAATCTAACCCTTAGTTGTGGAAACACAACGGAAAAAAGCCCGACACCACACTACTAAATAGTGGCAACAAAATAATAAATAGAAAAGAAAAAAAGAGAGCTACTTAAGAGATGCAATTATCTTTGATAACACAAGATATCCTCCTTTTTTGGCTTTCTATAATGTGATGCACAGCATTGCCTAAAACGGGGGGGGGGGGGGGGGGGGGGGGGGAAGAGACATTGACTAACAGAGAAGAGATAGCCAAAATTTACAAGTATAAAAGGACTAAAATCAATCTATTATCAGATTAAAGAATAAAAGGAGATCTAAAGAGACTTACAGAGGAGGGAGAAGCTGGCATGACCAAATAAAGAATACCTTGGATATCCCTGTTGCACGTGTGAGGAGGATTTGCTACCAGCTAAGGATCCTTGGGGGAAAACAGGGAAAGGAATGTCGAAGCCAATAAAGAAGAGGCTAATAAAGAGGAGAGATGTGGTAAAAAGGTCGTAAAGTCCCAGAAAGAGAAAAAAGGGACTAACCAGAAAGATAGTAATAGAAGAGAGATAAAGAACTGGATTCTACGAGACGTAAAGGCAAGGACAACAAGGATCAAAGCTTTGAGTGAACTAAAAGACAGTGTTAAAGGAAAGAGAAAAAAAAGAGGAAGAAAACTTGTATACAATTTAATCAGGGCAAACTTGCCTCCAGACCCTAAAATAACAGATAAAAGAGACAGTAAAGAGTAAAGAAATTAAAGAAGCTAAGGAAAGAAGAATAATTTAAATTATAGAGACAAGCGGCGTAAAGGAGACCACGGAACAAGGAGCAAAATGAGATATGCACAAACAGCTAGAGGAGAGAACTTAGCTAAAGAGAAACAGGAGACAGAGAACTGGAGGCTGCAAAGAACAGAGCCTAAAAACGAAAGTAAGATCATAATAGATAAAGGTTGGATGAATGAACTGAAGTTAAAAAAGAGAAAATTGCTTTGATTTATTGTATCTCTTCTGTGATTCTATATTCTGTTGTTCTGTTTTGATAAGATGTCATACAAATGGTCTTTATTAGCTTTATTATTATTCTGAATTGAACTGAAATGAACTTGTGTCAGGACCATAATAGAAATTGAATATTAAATCGATAAAAGTTAAATATTTAAAAGAAAACAGGAGAAAGGGGGAAATATAGTAATGATAATAAATAGTAAACGCAGTCTGTTTGTACATGCTGAAATTAATATTGTTATTAATATTTAATTAATTGTTATTGGAATTTATCAAATTGAGGTAAAACAGTTTAGTTAATCAAATAAGAGGAAAATTAAGAAGGAATATTGAATTATAAGAATTTATATGATTAATTTTGATGTATAAGTTCTCTTAGAAATATGTTTGGATAGTGATGTTCATAGTAGATTTACTTCTTATTGTGTAGAATAAGCTAATGTTTGTTTGGTGGGTTAAAACAAACTTGCAGTTCCCTTGGGGGGAAAAATTCTTTGAGTGATTAGAGGAGTAAGAATTATAATTTAATTATACTAACGAAATAAGGAAAAAAAAGTTTAACTGTTGTAAACTGTAACTCAATTGTATTGTAATTGAGCAGATAAAATATGAGCAAAAGAAGCACAACTCAAACGCAGCTACAACTAACTACACAGAGAAGAGGTTCTTTAGAAGAAAATGTAAAACTAGCAGACATAAATATGATGCTTTTGGAAGAACTGAAAAAAGTGAGACAAGAAATGAAAGATCTTAGGCTGGAAATGAAGGAGGAGATCAGAGAAAATAGAGAAGAAATTAAGGAGGTGAGGACTGAAATAAATGATCTAAAAATGAAATGGACAATATCAGTCAAAAAATGGGAGAAATGACTCAGGAAATAATAAAAACTCAGAAAGAAATGGAAAAAGTTAAAGCAAGAACCGATAAGTTGGAAACTACGACAAAAGAAATAAAAAGTAGGCAACAACAACAACAGAAAATCGAATGGATAAATGAGTTAAGATACAGGGACAGATGCATTAAGATCAGAGGTCTCCCAGAAATGGCGAATGAAAATCTAGAGATTATAATACTCCCAGCGTTGGAAGAATATATTAATTTCATGGAAGAAGCTATGTTAAATGAAACAGATAAGTTATTCAGGGTAAATTCAAAACCAGCCAGAGACAGGAAAGTTCCGAGAGACATTGTGATCTGCTTGACAAAAACAAGGATAAGGGATATGATAATAAGAAAAAGTTACAACTCGAAACTTTGGATAGAAGGTAATGAAATTAAGATATTTAAAGACATCCCAACACAAATCATGATTAACCGACAGAAGTATAAGAGCCTGACATATATATTAAAAATCGAATTTAAATGGGACAGGATCAAAGGACTATCCTTTAGTTACAAACAGAAGCGATATAAAATAGACACAGAAGATAAAGCTAAGGAAATGGAACAAAGATTGAACAGAGAAATGACAGAAAGGAAAGAGGGAAACAAAAAAGAAAAAAGACAAACAGAGGAAGAAACAACAAAAGAATGAAAAACAAGAAGGCAAAGAGAAGCTGGTAATACGAGAACAACTGCAGGAAAGGATGATCAGACAGAAGAGGCAAGGCAAACAAGACAAAAAAGAGACATAAATAGTAAACAAATGGATAGAGAGAAGGAGACAAATAAGAGTAGTACATGCAAAAGGAAAAAAAGATTGGAAAATGAAGAAGAAGAAGAAGAAGAAGAAGAAGAAGAAGAAGAAGAAGAAGAACAATTAAACTTAGACTTGGATACGGAAGAAGAACCGGATGAAGAACTGGAATCATGGGAATATGGACCAATCTCAAATGTGTCAGACCTAGAGACAGGAGAAGAAAGCGAAGACGAAGCAGGAGCATCTCCGAGAATAATTTTTAAAGAAAAAAGAGACAGGCTGGAACAGAACTAGGAAATAAATAAATAAATAAGTAAAGGAAAGGAAAGGAAAGGAAAGAAGAACATATATCTTACTGGAAAACAAACAAACAAACAAACAAACAAACAGTAAAAACAAAGCAATATAATAAACAAAAGGGGAGGAAGGGGAGGCAAAAAATAAAACAACAAAAAAATTTCTGTCAATAAAAACACTAAAGGGAATAAACAAATTAACAAACAAACTAAAGAGAGTGTGTCAGGATCTTGAGGGATTTACATCCAGGAATGCGGGGCGGGGGGGGAGATATTAGAAACCACCTGAGGAGCAGATATAAAAGGAGAACTGAACTGAGAGAACTGAGCTGTGTTTATTGAGAGTGTAACAAGTAACCCATGTGGTTAACAGCTCAGGAAGCTGGGTGTAGATTCTGTGTGAACCAAGGGGTGAAACAGACCACTTCAAAGGGGAAAGCATCAAGCCGCCTCCACCAAAGCTGGACTGGGGCCATGGCAAGCTCAGACCACAGCCCCAATCCACCTTTTTTCCAGCCGAAAAAGGAGCATCAGAGAGCCGCTTTGTTTCTAGCTGACAAAAAGCAGGCTTTTCCCACCCCACTGCAGATGGAAGGTGGCTTTATGGTGCTCCAGTGGCATGCAGTATGTAAATGCTGTGCTGGTGGAGCACCCAGAAGCCAGCCCATGTCTGGGCAACTGTGAGGCTTCTGGGTGTTTTGGGGGCATGCAGTATCTGTTCTGGCTCTTACTCAGTGAAGTAACATACATATAGTCAGTGAGGAAAAGTAAATTTGTAACAACTGAAGTAATTTATATACTGTAACACAGGCTTAAAAAAGATAGAATAATAAGTTCTGAATGCAAATAAAGTTCCTTTCTTTGTGTTCAAGAAGGAGTTGCCTGAAGTAATTTACAGTTAACAACAAATACGCTACCAAGAGTAATAAGAACAGTGATTAATAAAGACATATACATTAGTGGCAGTGGAGGCAAAGCTGTCACATATAATTGGCATCAATTGGTTGGGTTTTTAAGGAACCATTGTGCTGCCATTTGTGAGACCCAGCAGTGTCACATGTTTTTTTTTTTCTGAACTCTGAATTTTGCACATGTTCACCCCTGAGTCCATTCTGTATCAGTTCCACATTGATCTGAGGATTTCCAAAACACACAAAGAAATTTTTCACAATATTTAAATATTGTTAAATTTTCTTATTTCTTTGTTTGATTTATATCCATTTTTTCTCCCACATGAGACCCAAGGTTGCTCACAACATCAATTAAAAAAGAAACATAAATGAAAATTTTATAATAAGAAGGTTAAAAAAATTAAATCAGTGGCCACATTAAAGAACCAATACTTAATATTTTAAAAAAGCATTTAAAACATGACAATAACAATAAAAATGCAGTGCACACTCTCCCCATTAAAGAGCATTCTGAATGGCCACTTACCACATGCCTTTTAATATAAAAAGATCTTTTATCTGCTAGCAAAAGGAGAACAGAAAGTGAGCCCATAAATATTGTACTTTAATACATTTAAACATCACTCCTATTCTCTCTGCCCTGCCTCGTTCATCAAATGATTCCATATATCCTTTCTCTTGGATAATATAAATCTCTTTTTTCCCCCCAGTCATTAGCCCTACTAGAGGGGTTAGGTCAAAGAGCTGTGTTAGTGCTCATGCTATTTCCATTACAAAGCATTTAGGCATATTCATCCATTAAGTGTTGCCTGACCCTATGAATCTGCAACTACTGCATGTCTCCTGCTGTGCATTTAATTGCTCCCACATTTCTAGTATTCAGCTTTGTACATGAGGGAACTCTTAATTCCAAACTCTTCTTTAAGAAGAGGTCACTTGTCAGCAATAAGCCTTTTCTCAATACCAAGATAGATGAGTACTAAATTTGGATCCTGACCAAGTGATCTTAAATTGGTGGTTTCTCAAGTTGTCTTGGCCCATTTCAAGATTAAAAGCCAGTTGGCAAAGGACAATAAGGTGATCAGAGGTATTGATTTATACCTTCTATCTTATGGGTTCCACAATCAATTGACCTTGTAATCTGTCTCCAAATAAGTGGGTGTAACTTTTCAATTTTCCTGAACAAGCAATACTTATCTAAATTATATGCTTCTAATGCAGCAGGTATTTAGCATAAATACTCAGCTTGATACAATACAAGACTGGTGAAAGAAATATGTAGTCAACTGGAAACTGGTAGAAGGGGCAAGAAATATTTGGAGATTGTGCTGGTATGATATTATGATACGATCCTAAATTTCATGCTCAGATTATGATGCTGATGCTGATGATGCTGGTTTATTTGTATCTCACCTTTCCCCAGAATTGGGACTCAAGGTGGCTTACAGTTTAAAAGAGCAATACAGTTAAAACATATAAAAAATGAACATTAAGGTAGAATTAAATACACATGTGCATGTGCATACACACACAAAACACAAAACAGTGATACACTTGGACTTGGAAGATCCAAGTTAAAGTCTGCATTGAGTCTGGGTGGCGTTGAGACACTCACATGTTCTCAGCCTGACCTACTCCATAGAGTTGTTGTAAGAATTAACTGGGGAGGAGACCAAAACATGCCACTATGAGTTCTTCGGAGAAAAGGTGTGATAAAATTATGCCAACTCCCAATCACATATGCAGAGTCTTTCTCACACACTCACAATCACTTTAAATGTACTATTGAGTGCACAATGACCACAATTCCCCCAAACCCACCTTTTCTTACCTGTGGCCACCAGTGGCATCACTAGGGAATGTGGGATATGTGTGGTGCAGCCCACACCAGGTGACACCCCAGAAGAGGGGTGACACCAGTTGGGTCCTGCTCCCCTTGCCATCCCATCCTTCTCTTCCCGAAGAGGACAGGGGAAGCCAAGTGTGCTACCCCATGCCATCCAATCCTTCTCTTCGTGAGAAGAAAGATGGGGCAGACCAATGGATGGTGTCCTGTTCTTCTCCTCCTGAGGAGAAGGACAGAGTAACCCCAAGAGAGGCTGAGTATTCTGCCCCTGGAAGCCCCACTCCCAGAGACCCACCCCCCACAATGGGTGACACCAGATGTGGGGATGCCACTGGCAGCCATCCATACCCAGTCATTTTTTCTTGTTGCCATGCTGACAGTGATGCATTCAAGTTGTTTAGCTCAAGTCTCAAGTTGTGTCTCAAGCCTCTATCTTCAGGTCTCAAGTTGTGTTTCAAGTCCTTTCAAAATACTTTCAGTTCAAGCCTAGGAGCCAACTTTAACAGAAAAAAGGAGGTGGCATTGGTGTTGGCGTGGGATTTAAAGGAGGGATACTTCTAAAGCTTTTTAAAAGTGTTAGAAGTCTCCTCCTTTGTGCAATAGGGACAGGCTGCTGAGTAGACCTAGACCTTCTCTAGCCCATTGCCTAACATGTTTACTGTTAGGTCAGCAAGTTAGCTGAAGTTAGGCCAGCAAGTCAGTTGCTAAAAATATACAAGTTGCAAGTCAAATAGAGTTGAGTCAGTGTCTCACCTATTACTGAGTTGAGTGCAATTTGAGTCACTGAAGCATCTTGAGGCTGAATCAACTGACTCAAGCCTATATCACTGTGTACTAAATACATAATATTGGGGACAAAGTCATCCTCTATGTGTGGATCAAACTAGCAATATGAGTTCTAATTTTCCCCCAAGAAGAGCATTTTTTGTTGTGTTCACAAGAGATAAACTGTGAAAAAGGAGAAAGCTATCGGAGACAGAATTTGAACTTCCTGCCAGTGGCAAACAGTAAACACCACCTCCAGATCATCTGTTGCATCTTTCAGACTCAGAAACTCTCTTCCAAGGGAAGTAATGTTGGCCCTTCTCTGTGGTCTCTGCTGCTGGCAAGCAAAGACTTTCTTTTATTCCAGCAGGCATTCACTGACTAACTGGCTGTTTTAATAGACTTATGATGTATGCTGTTTTTATTTCTGTTTCTTGAATGGGCATGCTTTAAATTGTTTTTAGTTCATTAATACTAATAATTAATGTCTTAATTATATGGTTATTTAATTAAATATTAACAATCTTAATGTTCTGTATGTTTCTATAAGTACTTGTTTTAATCTTTGTTTCTTTTAACCTTTCATACTAGTTCTAGAGAAAAGACAGGATATAAAATACATACATATATTTGCTGGCATAAGGATCAATGAGTCTCTTGTTACAGAAATAATGGCACAGAGGTAGCTATCTTAATCTTAGCAACTGAAGATATCAGTTTGGCTAATTACCAGGGATGAAATCATTTCCCACCATTTTGAATTTCATTTTTAGCCCTGCTGATTTGCCTACGCTGTTCCTTCCATTTATAATTATTTTCCCTTGGATCCATCTCCTATACTTCCTTTAAGTGATAGTTCTTGTTTATTATAACTGTACTATCTTAAGTGTAAATGTAAGTGACAAGATAGTGTGTAAGAGACTTTGTGAGCTGATGGGGGATTGCTGTTGCATTATCATACACAAAAATTATTACTGTGCAAAGGGATCTTGTAGCACCTTGAGACTAACTGAAAGAGAGTAGTTGGTAGCATGAACTTTCATAGATTTGAGCCTACTTTCCCAGATGCATGGGTTAGAGTGGAAAGTCCAGGGAAAACCCTATATAGCACACTGTGTGTGAGAATGTCCATAGGAATGGAAAACTTCATGAGTGTGGAAAAGAGGTGACAAGTTCAGTTTTAACAATGATCATTGGGGGACAAGGCAGGAAGAAGGATGTTGACTAAAGCCAAGGTTAGTATACAGTCGCCCCTCTTCAAATTCACGTCCCGTGGTTATCTGCAGGTGGGAAACTGAGGTTGACACAATGGAGTACGCGCCTGTGGGCATGCACCACCATTCAAGCCAATGGGGCTTGAATATTGGTGAGTTTCTGTTTTCAAGGGAGTGATGGCAAATGGATCTTAGAGGATGGATAGGTTCATATAGGGAGACACAGTTTTTCAAATAGTCTGGACTCAAGCCACTGTAGGGCTTTAAAGGTCATAGCCAGCATTGAATTCCGGTTTCAAAAGGAGTTGCCAGTTGAGGTTTTTATTATTATTATTATTTATTTTGCAAGGGAATTATATGATCTCTATAAGTTGCCCTAGTAAGCAACCTGGCTGCAGTACTTTGGACCCACTGGAGTTTCCAAACAGTTTCCAACAGCAGCCCCATGTAGAATGTGTTACAGTAATTCAAATAGGATGTAATCAAGTCATGTGTCACAGTGTGTGATGTCTCAAGGAACAGGATCAGCTGGCACACCATTTTTATCTGTGCAAATGCACATCTGGCCACCACTGAAACCTGATCATCAGGCTCAGTTCTGAGTCCAGGAACATTCCCAAGCTATGAACCTGAGACTTCAGAGGAAATGTTACCCCATCCAACACAGCACGTTTTAACTTTCACTTTGTTTCCCCTCTTCTAGTTCATTACTGACAGCACAGAAAGATTAAGTACAGAGATAATGTCCTTGGAATTGGGAGGAAGGGAGAGAAGGTCATCAATGTATGGGTTACAGCCAACACCAAACTCTAAATAACCTCTCCCAGTGGTTTCATGTAGATGTTAAATGGGATGGGGGAGAAAACTGAGTCCTGAGGTCACCCCCCCAGGCCAAAGGCTATGGGGTGAAATAGTGATCCTCTAACACGGGTAGGCAACCTTTCCCCTTTAAGGGCTGAGGGACTTCAGCTCCCAGAATCCCAGGAGCTATTGGCCAACATGGGACTATTGGCCAACATGGCTGAGGCTTCTGGGAGCTGAAGTCCCTCGGCCCTTAAAGGGGAAAGGTTGCCTACCCCTGCCCTAGAAACACATTCTGAGTTTGCCCTTCCAAAAAGGACTGGAACCACTGCAGAATAGTGCCCCCAAGACCCATCCCAGAGAGGTGGCTCAGAAGGATACCATGTTTGGTGGTAGCATAAGCCACTGAAAGGTCCAGCAGAACATCAGGAACACAATTCTCCTGTCAAGTTCCCAGCATAGGTCATCCACCAAGGTGGCCAAAGCTGTCTCTGTCCCATAGTCAGCCCTGAAGCCAGATTGAAATTGATTTAGACAATCTGTTTCTGGGTGGCCACCACACACTCCAGAACTTTGCCCCCAATTGGAATATTGGACAGTGGCTGATAGTTATCTAGTGTAGTCAGGATCAGCAATGATTTTTCTTCCTTCCTTTTTTAAAGTAGGGGCCTCACTGCAGTTTCTTTTAGTCAGGATGGAACTCTGTCTTGTTGCAGTGACACATTCACTATTCCTGTTACTCAGCCAGTCACACTCTAACTGCTTTTATAAGCCAGGAAGGGCAAAGGTCCAGTGTACATGTGATCATTCCTACCTCTTCAAGGATCCTCTCTGTAGAAACGTATCAATTAATCTGGCAAAAGCAGGAGCCAAGATTACATTTGGAGCTGTATCAACTACATATTGGAGTGGATCCAAGCAATCCCCCTCCCTGCAAAGTGTCTTGCACTTTGTGTCTCCACAATAGCCTGCCAAGTGGTCTACATGATGAACACAAGGTCTCCTTCTACCTGCAGAAGGGTGCAAGGTCTGGCAGAGGTGTCCAAGGGAGGAAAAAGGGGAAGGCTGATCACTTTTTGCCAATTCTCCATTCCCCTTGCTGCCTCCAGTACTAGAGAATGATTCCTGAAGGGACACTGGGCTGTAGGGGAACAGGTGAGTCCACAAAAAACACTTCCTCCATTTCTTTAAGAACAGATGCCTACTTGGTAGCTCCATGATTACTACGCAATCCAACCTAATGTTTCAAAAGGTAAATTGAAATTAATCCTGTTACTTACTTCTTAAGCATTACCTAAAATACTGTTAAAGCTCATATTGCTTTCTAATTTGCATGCATGGAAAAAAGTTAAAGCTTCAAGATAACTGAGTGGTAATACCTTCTTGATAAAGAATGAAATTCACACCCCATGGATTGGAGATATCCAGCCTCCTGTGAATGGATGAGTACTGCAGCCAAAATTTAAACAGTAACTAAATACATTTTCTTTTTCTTTCAGGTCCACAGATTATGGTACTACTTATGAAAAGCTTAATGACAAGGTGGGATTGAAGACAGTACTCAGCTACCTTTATGTCAGCCCTACTAATAAGAGGAAGGTAAGAAAGCTATTTTTGAAAAGGTAACTAAACAAGCATTAAGAACAGTTAGGGAATAACCCATATTGAACTCAATGGAACTTTAGTCAGATCACACTGTATAGGACTGGTACACTACAGAGTAAAGATAGGCTCTTGCCATCGCCCCCCCCCCCCCGAAGAGTTTAACATGTTTCAACAAACAATTTATTCAAAAGTATTATGGTAATATGCATATGTGAAATGAAATGAAATAAGGTCAGCTGAGCCTTGCATAAGTAAGCAAAAACATTTGAACTTTTTAGAGACCAACTGAAGGCTTATTTTTTAAAAGGAGTCTAGGGGTGACCCTTTCTTTTTACCATCTCCCACTATTCTTATTTTGGTGGCCAATCATCATCATTTAAAAAAAAAACATGCTGGGAGTAGCTGGTGACGCAAGCTTATCTGCTCGCACCCTTCCCCCCTTTGTTTTGCTGTTCATTCTGGAGGTAGCTGCTGTTTATCACACCTGTTATAGGTAGAAACATGTGGTTATAGTAGTATTGGTTAGAGTAGAATCCCACTCTTTCCCAACTGAAGCTTTATTACATTGTTTATTGTAGTTTATTGTGAAGTACTACAACCTGGCACCCAAAGTCTGTGTTTCTCCAGCCTCCTTCACCATCTTCTCAGTGCCGAAGCACCTAAAAAAAACAAAAGTCCAACTAGAGAGTATATGAGGACTTTGTAAAAAAAAAAAAGGGGGGGGCTTTGTTAATTGAGGGCCTCGGCAGATGACTAATAGGGTCGTCTCCGAGGCAGGGAAGAGGAGGGGCAGCCACACACTCGGCGCCCCTTCCTCCTCCTGAGGTTGTCCTCGGAGCTGCCGGCCCTCCGCACGGCCGGTGCGCCGAGGGCAACCTCCCGCTGCAGCGTCCGCACACGCTGCGGTGGAAAAGTCAGTGAAAGTGCGCCCTACGCTTTTGGGGCACACTTTCACTGACATCTGAAAGGAGCGCTGATTTAGCACTCCTTTCAGAGGCGCCGACGGTGCCCTGCGGTGCAGATGCTGCGGTCCCGCGGCGCACCGTCCTGCGGCGTCCTGGAAGCACTCGTGTGCTTCCCCCCTGAGATAGCAATGGCAAACCCTCTCTGAAGAAACTTACCATCAAAACCCTGTGATAAGTTTCCTTAAGTCAGAAATGACTTGAAGGCACACCGCACATACCACAGACCTATAAACCTTCCTTTATGCCAGTGTTGGCTGATTCCATTTCTGGAACTGGGGAGGAACAGAGAACAGATGAACAGAGGCAGAGCCAAGATAATGCAGTTTTAACACCACTTCAACTGACATGGCTCAATATGATGGAATTCTGGGATTTATAGTTTTTTGGATATTTAACCTTCTCTGTAAGAGATCTCTGTTGACACATGCGCACACAAAAATACAAATCCCAGAATGCCATAGCATTGAGCCATAGCAGTTAAAGTGGTGTCAAACTGCACTATTTCTGCAGTCCAAATGCAGCCACAAAGGTGGAAATGAGGGGGTCTGCCTCACTTTATGTCTCACAAACACCTGGTAAGCCATCAAGGAAGTTTTGCAATTTGTAAGAACAGGACATTGGATGCAGCTGGCCCTGTGGGGAGAAAAAATGAAACCTGCAGGCAATCCAAGGGTTAGTGCAGTGCTGCAAATAGGAAATCATCTACTCACAGAGTTGGAAATAACCCTAAATGCCATCAAGTTCAACCCCCTTAAGATTAAGCAAGTAATCTGCAGCTAAACTTTCCTGAGGGGGAGTCTTCCAACTTGTGTTTATAAAACTTCTAGCCATGTTAGTCTGTAGAATCAGTATGTAGCTAGATCTTGTAGCACCTTTGAGACTAACTGAAAGAAAGAAGTTGGCAGCATGAGCTTTTGTAGACTTCAATCTACTTGCTCAAATGCTCAGTTCCACTCCACCAAAAGCATCTGAGGAGGTAGACTGAAGTCTACGAAGGCTTACACTGCCAACGTCTACAGATTAATATGGCTATATCTTTGAATTCTATTCCATAGTTGTTACACTAGTGATGGAGTTTTCCTTTCCGTACTCGAATAGGACTTCTCCCATACTGAGCTAAAACAATTCTTATCTGTTCATTGCTCAGTATGGGAGAAGTCCTGATCAGGTAAGGGATGCCTCTGATCTGGGCATGAAGCTCTGTGATAACATCTCTTTTTACACTGTCTCTGCCTGTGCCCAGATTGAGGAAAAAAGCCGTGTGATAATCTCCTTTGTTAGAGGTTACCTTGTTCCTCTTCCTCCGGAGAGGGCAGAAGAAGAAGCATTCTGTCTGGTACAAAGAACCTGGGTAGTTTTTTCCTCCCCACCCAGCAGCTATATGGCTATTCTCCTCTCATCATCAGATGTCCTGCTCTTTTTCCACCACTGGAGATATTCTGAGCATTTGTATCATTGGTACACATGCAGAAGCTGGTACAAAGGTTGCACTGGCAAAACTGCCTTCGTAGTGGCAACTGAGCTTGGGCAAATAACACAGCTGCTCAGAAATCCCACCCCCCAACCAAAAACAGCTGAGGACAAAGCGGGGAAAAAAGGAATAATTTGCTTGCCTGATTGATGGAGAAGGAGTTTGCTCAGTTGCCCCAATAGAAGAGTCACACAAGCTTTACACTGTTCCTCATGCAAGTGTTGGGTATGCAATACCAGCATTTAACCACTGTGCCACCGGGGCACCTTAAATCAACTGCACATTATGTCAGGGATGATGGGAGTTGTAGCTCTTCACCTCTGGCTCTAACTCACCACCTTGTTATGCAGCAGAGCTGACCAGCTTTGATCAGTGGTTGATGCTTCTTTCCCAAGCAGCAGAGTTTCAGAGAATAGGCTGAAGACCCTGACAAACTCTCCAAGCCTTCTCTCTCTTCTTCCTGAGATGTCTCCAAACTTCTCCAGGATTCTTCTGGTTCTTGTATCTTCCCTCAAGACACCAGACAACTCAGTAGTCTTATATAAAAGATCTACTTTATTCTACTATATATAAATACTATATGCCCTACAAATCACAATCTCTACACTTCACAATATCTCCAAAAATACTCCAAACTACTCCACAATATGCATTGGCAAATATTGCACTTATAGCCATTGTTAGTCACCACCCACTAGTTGGTTCCCACCCAGTGGGTGTGTACATTCATTTTTATTGGTTTACATGGATCATCCCATACTTAAGACCAACCCAAGTATTACATCATTTTACCTTGACTACTTAATGAATCTCAGGTGTTTGCAATCTACAACAGGTGTTTTCAATATACACTCTATAACTTTGTCCTTGTCGCTCAAGGCTTCCAAATTACATTATCCTTTTCACCTGTGTAGCTTCATGATTGCTCCTGCTTAATCACTGTGACTTTCACATACACATTTTATTTCTATTACTGTAAGTCCCATGATGCATTTTCCTTAACACATTATGGACAATTTAGATTTCATAAGTATAGCAGAGAAAAGACCAACAGAAACAAAAACCAATTTAAATTTCACATGTGACATATCCTGGAGATAGCATTACAGTAGGTCCTCCATATTTGTGGGGGTTAGAGGATCAAGACCCCCACGGATATGGAAAACCCGCAAATAACCCTCCCCCATGTGGCAGCCATTTCCAGGGAGGGAGGGGTAGAGAAACAGGAATGCTCCTTTTCCTCACCTCTCCCATTCTGGAAAGGGTCCCTCAAGCCTTTCAGAGGGGCAGGGTCTTAGGGGAATGGAGTGGTCCATTCCCCAACCCCTCCCATCCCTGGAAGGATTCAGAGAGGCTGTTGCTGGGTCTTTCAGGGATGGGAGGGGTCTGGGGGAAAAAGAGCATTCACTTCGGGCCTTTACAGACTGCCAGAAATAATGCAGCTTGAGCCCACTTTAACTGCCCTGGCTCAGTACTAGGGAATCATGGGAATTGTAGGTTTTTTTTTGAAACATTGAGCCTTCTCAGAGAGTCCTGGTGCCACAATAAACTACAGTTCCCATCATTCTCTAGCACTAAATCAGGGCAGTTAAAGTGGACTCAAGTTGCATTATTTCTGGCAGTCTGTAAAGGCCCTTCCTCTGGCCCCGCCTGCATTTAAGAGGCTTCGAGATGCTTCTCCGAAGGCGTTCAGGGGAGGGAGGGGCATGAGGAAGGGGTCTGGGGTATGTGAAGGCTTTGAGATCGTGAATAATTGAAACCACAAATCTCAAGGCCACAAATTTAGAGGGAGAACTATATAATTTTTGTGTTTTGTTTCTTCATCTTGTGTGTCCACTTTTAAAATAATGATAATAACAATAAAAAATATTCTTAGTTTCTCTATTGGAGTATGGTCTTACCAGCTCTGACCATGACTTCATAGTAGTTTGAAATAATTTTGACTGAATTAAGAATAGGGATCCAATTCTAAATTCCTAAAGTTGACTTTGTCACGCTGAGGCGCAGCATGAATGTCCTTCAGTATCTCAGCGGGGACCTTGAGATAAGGCCTCGGCAGACAACTAATAGAGTCGTCTTCCGCTCAGGGAAGAGGAGGGGCAGCCGCACGAGCGGCGCCCCTTCCTCTTCCTGAGGTCGCCCTCGGAGTCGCTGGCCCTCCGCACGGCCGGGGCTCCGAGGATGACCTCACGCCACGGCGACCGCACGCGCTACGGTGTTTGAGTCAGGGAAAGTGCGCCCGCCGCTTTTAGGGCGCACTTTCCCTGAAATCTAAAAGGAGCGCCAATTTGGTGCTCCTTTTAGAGTCGCCGACGGTGCGCCGCGGTGCGGCTGCCGCGGTCCAGCGGCGCTCTGGCCCGCGGCGCACGGGAAGCTCCCATCTGCTTCCCCCCTTACTCTCCAAAGAGAAAGCAGAAACTGGGCTGCAGCAGTTGAAGGGTTTATTTACACAGGATAGGAGATAAACTATATGCAGCAACAGTAGAGCTATCAGATGAAAGCAAACACAAACTTTCTCCTTCTCAACACAGCAATACAACACCTCTCCAATACTCACAAACTCTCTCCACTAACTGACTACTAATGACCCACAACTCCAATGACCCACACACGCTTACTCTGAGATATGTATCTTATAACCTTGGCTGATGCAACCTCTGTCCAGACTTGCTCAGGCATTATATCATATTCATTACATCATACAATCCAGGTGCTGGTTTAATACACATTCAGTGCTATGGCTCCTTCAAGGACAGGATCAGCAGATACCCTAGTCATTGCCACACATACACTCACATAATGACATAGCAGTTCTGCAGATATAATAGCCTAACATGGTGACAGACTTCTGTTTTGTCTGGGATCATCTTGGGGCTTTGCAGACTGCCAGAAATAGTGCAAATTGAGTCTACTTTAAGGGTTAGGGTTAGGGAATTATGGGAACTGTATTTTATTGTGGCACCAGAGCTCTCTGACAGAGAAGGCTCAATGTCTCAGGGAAAAAAAAATTCCCATGACTCCCTAGCACTAACCCTAACCCTAAAAGTGGAGTAAATTTTCACTATTTCTGGCAGTCTGCAAAGGCCCCTCATCTCTTGGTTCTCTCTGCTATGCCTGAAATTTAGATTTAAAATTTCAGTGTTCTCATCTGACATTTTAACCAAATACAAAAAGTCAAGAGTTCAAAGTCACAAAAGAGTTCCTGTCACACTGCAGAAATAAAGTGGTTTGATATTACTTGGACTTCCATGGCTCAATGCTATGGAATTCTGGAATTTGTAGTTGGGGAGCACCAGAGCTCTCTGACAATATCTCACAACACTACAAATTACAGAATTCCACAGCATTGAGCCATGGCAGTTAAAGTGGTGTTAAATTGCTTTATTTCTACACTAAGAATATGTATAGAAAATGAAGCAAATGGAGAGTTACAAGTGTGTGCCTGTAATGTATAGGAAGGAAACTGATGTTATTGCTTCCTCTCTTCCCATGTGACATACACTGAGCTGCTGCTGACTTACTAGGGGGGAATGTGAGGGTCACCTGTAACTTTTTTAAAAAAAACATCTTAAAGTAATTGTGGGCCTCGATTCAAGTCATTGGTAGAGAACAGGTGCTTTTATCTATCTCATGTTGTCAGTGACAGATTGCTGTAGTAGATGACTAAAAGAGAGCATCAGTGCTGTGTGCTTGGAAACTATTATGCTTGATCATTTTCAAAGTGCCATTTTGGTCTTTGCTGTATCTATTTGAAGGAGTATTTTGCTGTTAGTATTTTTACTATAATTTTCCCATTTCTTGTCAGGTCACAGGGTTTAAGACTTGTGTTTATTTTCTGCCAGGAATTTAGGCAGGCACATTGCCATAGCTACAATTCACACTGTTGCATCAATGAGAAATCTTTTTGCTTTATAAATTTCTCAGTCTGAATTGTCATCCATAATCTTTGGTGGGTCAGTATTCTGGAATCAAATCACAACCATTTCTATTTCATATCATAGACAATAAAATATTCCTCAGGAGAGTATCTTTTACATTCATACAATTTTTTTTGCTAAGGATCTATAATGTGGAAGATTTTTTTTGTTGGGGTACCAGATCTTTCTGACAGAGAAAGCTAAATATCTCGCACAATTACAAATCCTACAAATCCCAGAATTCTACAGCTGTGAGCCATGGCAGTGAAACCTATGTTAAACTGCATCATTTCTGCCAAGTAGATGCAATGCCAATTGGCTTACAACATAAATTAAAACAAAGTAGCTAAAAAACCCAATCCAGTAAAAACATTAATTTTTTAAAAAACATTCAAAACACAGAAAACCCATTAAATATATTTTTCCCCCAATCCAGTTAAGGGATGAAGGAATGTTTGAATGAGAAGGCCTTTCCCTATCAGCAAAAAGACATCAGAGAAGAGGCCAAGTGAGTCTCTCTTGGGAGGGAGTTCCACAGCCCCAAGCCAGCCACTGAGAAGTCTCTCCCCACCAGAAGAGCCTATGAGGGTGATGGAACTCTGAAAGATTGTTAGACTTGTCTAGGCTTATATTGGGAGATATGGCTTTCAGAAAATCTGGACTTAAGACATATAGGGCTTTATAACCAGCACTTTGAATTATGCCCAGAAATGAATCAGTAGCTAATGAAGTTGTTCCCTATAACCAGTTCTACTTAGTACTCTGGCCAAAGCTTGTTGGACCCACTGAAGTTTTTGAACAGTTACCAAAGACAGATCAACATGCAGTGGCAGCTCCTCATATTAAATAATCCAAACAGGATGAAAGCAAAGCATGTGTTACTGTGGCAAGATCTGATGTCTGCAGGAATGTGGGGAACTGGTGCACTAGATTTAATTGAGCAAACATACTCTTGGGCACTGCCAAAATCTGTGCCTCTAGGCTCAGGGCTGAGTCCAAGAGTACAGCCAAGCTCTGACCTGACGTTTCAGGGGGAATATGACCCCGTCCAGCACAGGATGAATCTCTTTTCCTTGATCTGTTTTGCAACTGATATTGACTGGATTAATGGTGTATAGGTAGTAATGGTGGTGGTGGTGGTGATGATGATGATTTATTTTATTAGAAGTATTTATAATCATTTCCTGTCTACTAGTGCCCTAAAATTAGGTATAATAGAAGATTTTAAAACCATGAAAGGGGATGTGTACCCTGCAAGCAGCATTTGTCCTCCTATTGCTTTTCCCTGTCTACTGGGGTTGCTCACTACTCAATTTACTTTTACCTTTATTTATTTTAAATGGCCCCAAATGCTTCCCAATACTCCCTGGAGTACTTTGGCATATTTTGTCCACCAAGGTCATTTTAGATCCAGGACAGAGCTTTTTTCAGAAGGAAGTGACTTAGAAGTTGACTTCTAGGTTACTTTCCATTGAGAAAATGGCTTATCCTTTCAGGGGTGGGGACAGCTGGGGCAGCCCTTCAAGGTTGCATGGGAGGGAATACCAGAGAACTAATGGAATAATATAGCTTTGACCAACAAATGGAAAGTGCAATCTGATAGTTGCACATCCCTGATCTAAAAGAAACAAAACACTTTAAAAGACAATTTCAGAACCAAAGGCCTAATGGTAATATAACTTTTACCACCTAATGGAAACTCAACATATAGCTGGCCTGGCTTTCTTGGGAAGAGAGTTTCATAATAATGATGCTGTTACCAGGAAAGCCTTGTTTCTTATATCCAGCAGAAAAGCCTCTTGAGGTGGCTGGATGTACAGAAAGGTCTCTGCAGAAATTCTCAGATCAGGAAGTGGCCTTTCATATATCCTGGCCCCATGCTGCTTAGTGCTTTTCATGTGAAAACCAGCACTTTTCATTGAGCCTGCAAACAAATTAGATGCCACTCTATCCAATTTGGTTTGGAAATAAAGTTTTCCCAGTTCTGAAAACCACAAACCATAGCTACTTGAGATTTAATTCTTCCAAAATTTGACCCTTAATTATTATAAAAGTTACAATAATTTGGTGTGAATCTAGACCTCAGTGCTGCTAGAATCCCCCCTTCTCTAAAACTCATCACGCCAAATCATTGGTGGGGAGGCATGAAGGGCGTCATCAGTGGCTCAGTATAAATAATGGAAATATTAGAATATTTACAGGCATATTCAGAATTTACTAATCTGAGGAGCCTGGGTATTGGAATTACATTTTCTCTCTGCTTAGTACACTGAATTAGAAACTGCTGGAAATTCCTCTGTGATCAAGTTATGAACACGAGACACATGCTGATCTTTTGAAGTTACCAAATCTATTGGTCTTATTAAATTGTAAACTTGGCAAATTACAAGTTCCATTAATTCAATAAGGGGTCCACTCTTTCATCAGTTCTTTTTGCCCATGAGGCTCACTTGGGACTACTTGCATGCATGCACATGGTGCAAAGGTTTGTCTACAGAGAGAACTGACCCCTCCTTGGATTAATGGAATTTATTTGTATAATTTGCAAATGTGAAAAGAATGGGCTTGTGCCAGTTCTTCTTCCTACAAAATCTTGCTTTTGCTGGCAAAGCAAGCTCAGAGAAAAAATATGTATGCCAAGTTTACTATGGAAGCTTATACCCTTTCCCCCTTCTCAGATCACTTTGCAAGTAGTGTAGACATGCATATGTGAGCAGTCCAAACCGAGCCTCTGTAGCAGTACAAAACAAATACTTGGTGCCTTTCTCGCCTTCTCTCTGCATTCACTCTGTGGTGCTTCTGAAATTGTAAGCAGTGCAGTTCTTACAGTATTACTATACTATGTTACTGTGCAGGACATTAAAGTTAGCGTTTGTTCATTTTAGTTTACGTGTGTTTGTGTTTGTGTATGCATGTGTTTGTTGACAGATAGATGTAGCACATTACAATACTGTATTTTCTGGCATCTAAGACGCCTGGCGTATAAGACGACCCCCAACTTTTCCGTTAAAATATAGAGTTTGGGATATACGCACCGTATAAGATGACCCCTGTTCCAACACACACCAAATAAAAATTTTAAAAACCCATCAGATTTGATTTCAATATGGTAATTTTAATTCAAATGCTTATGACATGCAGATACTTAGCAGGAAAACTTTCACTTATAAACACAACAAACTACAGCTCCCATGTTCCCTAGCATTTATTTCTGCAGTGTGTTTTGGACCTTACTTTTTTAAAAAATAGTCCAGATTTAAATGCTGTTTTAAAAATTATTCCCATCTCCCAGCTATGAGATGGTTGCGGGGAAATGAGAAAGCATTGGGGGAAAGGACTGCCAATATACTAGGGGTATGTACAATTTGCGGCCAAGTAAGTGACCCTGCGCATGTCACACACTTTTAGCCTCAGAGCATGGTAATGGCAACCCCCATTTGAAGAAACATGCCAAGAAAACCCCATGATAAGGTTGCCTTAGGGTCGCCATAAGTCAGAAAGGACTTGAAGACACACAAGAACAACAAAAAAGTCTCAATTGTTTCATAGGTAGTACATGGGAATAGGAGCCAGCATGGTGTAGTGGTTTGAGTGTTAGACTATCACTCTGGAGACCTGGGTTTGATTCTCCACTCTGCCATGAAACCCATTGGGTGAACTTGGACAAGTCATACACTCTCAGCCTCAGGGGAAGGCAATGGCAAACCTCCTCTGAGTGAATCTTGCCAAGAAAACCCCATGATCACCATAAGTCAGGAACAGTTTGAAGGCACACAACATACACATATAACCTCCAAGTTAAGGAACTTGGTTCTCCTTTAGATAAATCTGCAAGGGTACTCTCTCTCTCTCTCTTTCTCTCATTGTGCAGAATTATTTGTTAAAGAAACCATGCCCAAGGAACACATCAAATTTGGCTGCGTCTGCATTGCAGAAATTTATCAAAGCAGTTTGACACCACTTTAACTGCCCTGGCTCAAGGCTATGGAATTCTGGGGTTTGCAGTTTTGTGAGATATTTAGCCTTTTCTGTCAGAGAGCTCTGGTACCACAAAGCAAACTGCAAATCCTAGGAGTCCATAGGATGGAGCCATGGCAGTTAAAGTGGTGTCAAACTGCATTATTTCTGCAGTACAGTTTCAGGCTGCATCCATACTGTAGAACTGGTTCCCTTTCCTTCTCCTTGGGTCCTCCGCCTGGCTCCCTCCCCTTCTCCCTGGTTCCTCCGCCTGGTCTCTTCCCCATCTCCCTTTATCGTCCTCCTCCTCTACCCGGCATATAAGATGACCCCCGACTTTTGAGACCCTTTTCCAGGGTTAAAAAGTCATCTTATACACCGGAAAATACAGTGTTTACCTTTTGCATGCAAATTCAAAGGTGAATTTACATTTACATAGTGTGTTTACATTTTTTGGTGGCTAAAATGCACTTGCAAACTTTAAAAACACCTGTGTTCTACTTTTCAACCAATTCCACTATCTGACTGCTCCAGTCTCTAACTCGTAGTTAGGTTGGGCTTCCTTTACCAAGATAATTATGAATTTAAGTAAGAAAGTCTGACATGCTTACAATTTATTTCAGGAAGCCACATCTGTTCTGACAATAGGAACTCTATTATCTATTGTTCACTCTCCCTGTGCGGTTTCTTTCCTTAAAATACAAACAAATAAACTTTACCAGAATCTCTTGCCCATTAGATTAGTACTGACCAAAGTGCTGCTTAGTCATGTCTAGGTCAACATCCAGGTCACTTCCTGTTGTCTCCTGAATGCAAAATGGCCCAAAGAGGGTTAAAAAGATGATAACATTCCTTTCATGTTTTCAAGAGGCTTGGAGGCCATTTGGAAGTATGTTTATTTTTTCCCCTTTATCGGTCAATATTACCCTGTAACCTATGTCAGTTGCCCATCACTACTTTAATGAAAGGAGTTTATTGTGGAATGGCCAAGAAGAGAAAGCAATATTTTCTAATATTTGGAGTTGATATCGAGTTGGTTGTATAATAAATGCAGGGACGTTCATATGTTTTTAGGTTTTTAACCAGATTTGAGATTTCCATTTTACTGCATAGTCACAGAAGAAATGGCTGTCTAAGATGTATAAATACTTAAGAAGATTGGCCTTCATGATGCTGACATTTGGAGTAGATGGAATGAAACCTCTCATACCAGACTTAAAAACTCTGGAGTCCTAGAAGGATTCAATTGATGTCGGTGCATTTTTGATGAACTATTATAGAAGTAAGATCACATAGTATTGAAGATACAGAAAACTTATGGAACCATCTTTAAAGTTCAGAGGAAATGTGAGAAGAATAGTACAGAATTTAAAATGTCTTATAGATGTGTAAAGACAGATACACAACATTAGTTTTGGCAGAATAATATAAAATCAATCCTTTGACCTTCCTTTTAGACGATTTTGCAGATGTATAATTGCCATTCTGTGCATCTCTCAAAAATTCTAAGGAGTTATCTGAAGTTTTTCAGGGAAGGAGGGGCATAGGGAAGGGATCTGAGGGGTGGAGGAGATCACGAATAATTGAAACTGTGAATCTCAAGGACATGAATTTAGAGGGAGAACTGTATAGCAATAGCAAGTACATTTCTGTACTACTTATCAGTGCACTTAAGCACTCCCTAAGCAGTTTACAATGTGTAAGCTAATTGCCTCCAACAAGCTGGGTACTTATTTTAAGTGACCTCGGAAGGATGCAAGCCTGAGTTGAGCCCTCTGGCTGGAATTGAACGAATGGCTGCAGTACAGGCATTTAACGACTGCACCACCGGGGCTCTTTAGAAGAATAAGAGACTCAAAGGCTGAAGTTATCAGCTCCTTCGTTTTCTTTTCTTTCAATCTCCCTTTCCATAAAATTTACACAGGATTTGGAAAAGTTACTTTTTAAAACTAAAACCCCCAGAATCCACCAGCCAGCATGGACATATAGTAGACTAATTCAGTTATGGCATTTTTGTCCACAAAGAGGTGAGTACATTGAGAAGTAAATGTTTCTCCATTTTAAAATCTGTGTGGCACCATATGAGAGATGTTCCTATGGTACAACATAGACTCTAAAATGGAGGAATATCTATTGACATATTTTTAATCAAATGTAGTATTTGATTATTGACTAAATATCCTAAAGGCTGATCTTAGAAACTAAGAGGGCAAGGCATGGTTAGTACTTGGCATATAGACCACCAAGGAACACCAGGTGTTGTAGGCTATATTTCAGAGGAAAGCAGTGGTACATCACCTCCAAGTACTCCTTGCCTAAGAAAACTCTGAAATTCATTGGATTGCCATGTATTGACAGATGATGTGAAGGAACATACCTTTCTTTCTTGTATACTTAATTCTTATTTGTTTTGTTTCTCTTTTTTAATATGTTGGGCTTGAGTACTATGAGCACGAGTAAAGCAGATTGTCAGTGAAAACAGGTTTTTGCCTAGCCTCTCTAATCAACAAGAGGAAAACCATTAGAGGGCAGAAAAACAAAGTTGCTATTTGATTGATTCTGGGTTGCAGAAATTAACAAACGAGATCCATTGGCTGATTTAAAGTTCTGTGGTGAATTTTTGCAATATTGAATTTTCAGTGAGAAATAAGTCATTTTGTTAAAAGTTAATTTTTTTTGTGAACCTTATTTTCATACCTCCCCACCCCCTTTTAAAAAATACTATTCATAGCTAATATTCCTGTGGTCTCCTGCTTTTGATGGTGGGAGAGAAGGGGGAGTTCTTTCCCATTGCTGAGACAACTAGGCCCATACTTCCTAGTATTGGGGTGTATGTCCAGATAGGAATATTCTACCTTCTTCTTTACAGAAGAAAGATACCCATATTTACATATGGATTTGCATGAAAAGTTTGGATGTAAATCTAGTTATTTTCTTTTGAGTGGAATGCAGAGTTTCCCAAGATTTCTTCAAACTGGTCAAGATTAGAAAAGTCGCTAACAATTGTTGGAAGATTATTCACATTTTAGGGACTTTTTGGACATAGTTTTACACAAAATGCAATGTTTTCTATGACATGCAGTGGCTTCATGCAAAATAACATCATTGCTACTAATGGGAAAAAAACCACAGGATCACTGTTATTTTATTTTTTAAAAAAATTAAAGCAACCCCCTCCATGATCTTTTTGTTCTCATTCAAGAATGAAAAAAATATCATAAAGGCAGAAAATTTTTCCATGGGGGTGTTTGATGTGTTGAGATGCTCTTTTTCATTGAGTATGAGAAAATTTGTGAATAATCATTACATTCTTAATGTGAAACACACATCTGTATAGGGATGCCATTACTCAGTCTGTATTACTTAATTTTCAAAGAAATACACTTGGATATGCTTCCCAGTGCAAAGCAATGTTGACTATGTTATCCTGAAGGCTGGATCATGTCTTCCCCTTACACTCCATATAATAATAATAAAAAAATAAAATTTATTTATATCCCACCCTTTGGAGGCCCAATCAGGGTGGCTTACAACAATAAAAACAATACAATAATCCAATCCAACCCCCCCCCTTAAAACAGTATTAAATCTACAAAATTTAAAATCCACAATCAACAAAACAATTAAGACCCAATAATAAAACCCACGGCAGTAATCCTCACCATCCTTAGTTGGGGCCACGTAAGGATCACTGGGGTGGGAGTGCCCGAGGCCGGGATGATTTAATCCGGAAAGGCCTGCCGGAAGAGATCCGTCTTGACAGCCCTCTTGAAGCTGTCTAACGATGTCAACAGACGGATCTCGTCCGGCAGGTCATTCCAGAGTCTAGGGGCGGCAACTGAGAAAGCCCTCTGGGAGGTAGCTGCAAGCCTAGATTTTTGAGGCTGCAGTAAATTCCTCCCAGAGGACCGGAGAGCGCGGGGAGGATTGTATGGGAGAAGGCAGTACATAACAGCAGTAGCAACTGGTGCTGAAGAAGAAACAGATGGTTTTTGTAGAGGTGAAAATGTTGACAGATTTCCCCATTTTGGCTTACTACATTTTTCAATAGTCCTTTTGACCAGGGAATCAATTCTTTGCTATTTTTTTTTCCTTAAAGGATGAAATGAGTAATTTTACCAATTTTCTTCTTAACATGAGAAAGTTTACAAGACCTACAGAGTTCAAAGACTATTCAATTGGAGACTTAGGGCCAATGCAGACGGCCCCTAAAGGTTGGTTCTGTGCTGCCTCTAGGAGTGCCAAATCAGGGCTGCTGCAACCACATGCTGTGGCTGTGATCTGGCTTTTTGCTGCTCCCAAAAGAGCTGGCAAATGCCTCTCCTTTTTGGGGTGACAAAAAGACGCCCTTAGAGCCACCATCGCGGCTCTTTTGCAGCCCTTTGGTGCAGCATGTGTGCATGCTGTGCTAATGGGGCACCGTGACAGCACGTGCCATGTGGTCAGGCGTGCGGTGTGACGGTGGCATTGGGATGGAGTCGGGGCAGCTGACGTGCAGTCGCCCCACCCCAACTCCACTCCCAGGCCAGCCTTTATTCTGCACAAAATTCAATGGTTGTTTTGCATAGAAAACATAATTTCTTTTGCACAGGAGACATTATTTACTGGACAAAAAACAATACTTTTTTTTGCTCGGAAAACAATATTTCTGTGTAGGAAAGTCCTGTTTTCTGCTCAAAACAACCACATGTGGATTTTGTGTAGAATAACTCCCAAACTGCAGAGATTCAGTACAGATTCTTTTTATCAGGAATTCTAAACTCTCAATAGATTTTTAAAAACCATTTACCCCCCCCCCCATTCCTCTCATCCCTACTTTTGTTACAATGGCACAGGCACTATTTATTTGTTAAATGAGATGTGAGGTCTTTAGAGCTCTTGTGTAGGTGGAAGAAAAGGAAGATGAGCGAAAAGAGAAAAAGAAAAGAAAGAAAGAGAAGATGTTTAGCCAGGGAGTTGTGGGTAAGAGATAAAGAAAAAAGTGTTCGGTTTAGGTGGAGTAGTGTATTTGTAAATCCAGCAGAATCAGGAAGCAAAAAAATCCAAGCTTCTAAAAGTTGAGCTTTATTGTTGAAAGAATAATAACAACATGCAAAGTAAAAAACACAGTCCATTAAAGGATCACATCTTGCAGATGTGGCTAAACAGGAACAAAACTACAGATCCATGATTGTAGATCTTAAGTCTGCATTGTGAAGCAGTATAAACATATTATAGATCAATTGCGAAGTAAAGAGAAGAAAAAAGTGCAATCCAATGGAAGCAAATAATAATAATATCAATGCCTAACACAAAGTTTCTGAGCCCAGCTCCTCTCCACCTTTTGGGTGTTCACCTTCAGGTTGATTGGATGATCCGTATGTGATGTATGCTAACCCAACCTCTTGTTGTTCATCTTCCACCATGTGATCTACTTTCCCATAACAACTTTCTATTATTGTTTCCTTATGTAAACAAGGACACTTTCCCATCTAGTGGTTCTCTATTGTTTTGTCTTTCTAGCCATCTGGACTGAGTTGTTTGTGTTCTATCTAGAAGCATGTTCTCAAGTGGAAAACTACAGGCACACACATCTTTACATTTCACCTTTGACTGCATAGCCCATCTATACTCTGACAAGAAGAAGGTGAGAAAGAGGGAGAAGTAAAAACTAGAATTCAAAGAGAAATAAAGGCCAGAATCCTGTATGGTCTTACAGATGTGAAAGCACCATAGTAACAGTGCTACACAATGTTTTCCATCTCAATCCCATCCCCATTCCCACTAACCTGGCAGGTTCCACTGAAATCAACAGGGATCTCTTTTCCACTTGCTTGGGAAGTGGTTGGCTGCCATTTCCACCCCTTCCCATGAGTGATTTCCATTGTGACAGGCAGAAACATGGTCCCTATCTCAAGTCCTCCTTATCCTGGAGATCACTTGTGTGAGAGACGATTGGAACATCAGGGACCCCTATGGATCGCAACAGCTGCTGCCTGGTAACTGAAAATTGGGAAGCTTTCACAATCTTTACATAGCCTGTAAACTATAGTCTACATAGGCATAATGAATATGTAACAGTCATGAGTGCATAACTACAGGTTATGTATTCATAACTGCCATACAGGATTCTAGCCAATCTCCTTAAGGAGAGCTGAAGAAGGGGAAAAATGTTTCTTACAATGGCACTGTGTAACTTGTGAGCACCTCACACCAAGAAAAGAAATTTATTATGGCTTCAAGTATTTAAGGTAAGATGAGAAAGGTAGAAACAGAACTGGGAAAGTGAATATTAAGATGTAAAAGCCACAAAGCAGTAATCCTGTAGTAGTACATCCATCAACTCCCAGGGCAGCTGATACTGTTGCTTTATGCTGCAGTTAATGAAGGAAGTAGGTTTCTGGGCAAAATTTTGGTATCAAAGACAGAAAATAACATGGCCCCAATAGAGATTCCTACACCACAAAGAGCAATTTAACATGCTTCAATAAAGTTTTTATTCAATATTAATAATATCTGTGGAAATAAAACAACCAGGACAAGTAAGCCTTGCACAAGTAAACATAAACATTGTAAACCTTCTAGAGACCTCTTGAAGGAAGTTTCCAAATGCATGCAGGAATGGTTTTTTTCTCTTTCTTTCACAAGCCTCCACTTTCTTTATGATTTCCATTTTTTTTTGGCCAAACTTATATATCTATTTTTTAAAAACATGCTGGTGGAGATGGTGGATTAGTGAAGCAGGTTTATCTGCTCTCTCCTTCTTCTGTTTTGTTGATCATGCATGCTCAGTAAGGGATTCTGGAGGCAACTGCTGTTTACTTTCCCAGTTCTAGGCAGGCACACATGGCTACAGTAGGATCTGCTAGAATAGAATTCCAGTCTTTTCCAGCTCAAACTTTATTTCATTGTTTAGTTCAGACAGGCTGCTGCAAGTTGACATTAAAACTTTGAGTTTCTCCAGCCTCCATTCATCATTCTCTCAATGGTGATGCTGGTAAAACCATTCCAGCTAGACAGTCGAAAAGGGGGCTGAGTGTGCATAAAAAGATTTTGTAAAAGGGAGCTTCTTTGTCCGAGGCTTTGTTAACTGAAGTATGATTGTTTTCAGGCAGCTCAGTATTTCTCCATGTTGACCATTCCTTTCCAGTGACTTCTGATGGAAGACATTATTTGAGAAATGTTATTCCAGGAAATAAGAATTATGAGATGAAATAATATCACAATGCCATGACTACAGAACCCAGCCAATCAGGTGACTGGTCATAGAAAACTTACAATAATAAATGGTTGTCTTCAAAAGAATATTAGATATTTGGAGGTGTGCAGACAGAGTTTAATTGAACAGCACTTGTGATTTTCCCCCCTACTATCAAGGCCTTTGTTTCTTTGCAAAGCCTTTGGATACAGTCCTGTATCAGCCTCATTCTGGCTTTACTGCATATTTTGCCTTTCCTTAACTAAAATTTCCAACGTATGACCAGAGGAATTCCAATGAACCCAAAGTATGCAAATGGGCAAAATATGCATTACTTATTTCAATCTCATGTATTGGATTTTGTTTGCAGAGAATGTTTTGAACATTTATTCTTTAATCCTCTTTGATTAACAGATTTAGATCTGAATCCTTCACAGCAGAAGTAGGATGACCTGATTAAATATCATTCCCCACCCAAGAGCACAGGACATCTTAGAGGCATGTCCCAAACAGACTGAGTGATGAATAAAATTGAGGAGGCTTTCAATTTGAAGCTCAGCTTATATAGCCTCCCATTAGTGTGAGTTGAGGAGTTAACAGCTCCACAGTAAATGTATTTTGTTGAGCCTAAGGAAAAGATTAAAAATAAAAAGCAGGAGAAAAATAGATCAGAATAGTATATGTCAGTTTGTAACAAACTGTTCAAAGGAATGTCAGTAGATGAAGATGAAAAGGTTCTATAGAGACTTTTCGTCCCCTAAATGGATCTGGGACACTCTAGAACAGGGACCGGCAGCCTACGGCCCAGGGCCCTGTTAAGGCCCCGGTCCCTGGACTTACCGGCCCAGGCCGAAGGTTGCCGCCGCCGCCATGGTGGTGGCACATTTTTGCCGCTCTGCGGCTGCGCTCGCCGTGCCCGCCATTTTGGAATTCAAAATGGTGGCCGCAATGCGTTTGCGCATGCGCAGTACTCTTGCGCATGTGCAAATGCGTCGCGGCCGCCATTTTGATTTCCAAAATGGCGGCTGCGACATGCGCTGCGGCGGCTGTGGCTGCACGCGCGGTTGTGGCGGCGGCGGCAGCATGCGTGGGGGCATGCACAGAGAAGGAGGGTGCGTGCATGCGCCCCGCCATTCCCCCCCCCTCGGCCCAGCCGAGACCTGGGCTACGGGAGACCGGCCCAGATCTTAAAAAGGTTGCCTTCCCCTGCTCTAGAAGTCTGTCCATCCCCATCCCCACCACACTTGCTGGGGATGCAATATTATAATGTTAAACAAATTATACAGGACAAAAAGACATGGCACTGGTGGGTGGCAGTTCATCCCACTTGACATCAGTAAGTGCCAGCTGAAGTGCTCCCAGAAAACTGAAGCCTCATCAAACAGTTGCTTTACTGAAACACAGGAGGAGGAGGAGGAGGAGGAGGAGGAGGCGGTGGCAGAGAAAGGACAAGATGTTTAGTAAATGAAAGTCGTACTTACTCTTCATACCTCACTTTCTGGGACTAGGACGATATCTCTGATCCCTGTGGGCATGCTCCTTGCTCCATACGATAATGTACAACTAGAAGCACAGTATACCCTGGAACAAGCCCCTCCATCCAAATCTTTGTCCCAGAGGGCTTCTGCAATGACAAAGGAACTCACACTATGTGGTATAGTAGTAGTAGTAATAATAATAATAATAATAATAATAATAATACAATAACAATAATAATATTTATTTTATACCCTGCCCCTCTGACAAGGTCCAATATTATAGGTCCAATATTATTCTGTTTCACTGGATGAATGGATAGATGACCAGAGTATACTGAAAATCACAGTGTGGGGGGAATTTAAGGATTCAATATGCTTCTTAAGTGCATTTATCCACAAAACAATCACCATGCACTTCAAAGTGCCCATCTACACAAAGCTGCTAGGCTTTAAGTGGCTAAAGATGCACAGGTAGGGAGAACTTATGAGAACCAGTGCAGTGCAGTGGTTTGAGCATTAGGCTATGACTCTGGAGGCCAGGGTTCAAATCCCAGCTTGGTCATTAAAATCCACTGGATGACTTTGGACAAATCACACTCCCTCCATCTCAGATGAGGGTAAAGACAAGCCTCCTCTGACTATCTTGCCAAGAAAACACAATTATACGGTCATCTTAGTTTTGCCATAAGTTGGAAGTGACATGAAAGCACACAACAACGACAGGAGGAACTTAATAAATACCACACTAACCACTAAACTCCACTGGTTTTCAGAAACCTTCTGATGTCTGGACTTTGCCTTAAGTAAACAACAGGGATGAGTTCATAGTCTTTGGCATTAGCTTGTCTCCCACTATATTGTTTATCCCAGATGCTTTGGGGGGTCCCATGAATTATCATTCTTTTGTTCCATCATCTGCAAACAGTAGCAGACATGATTACTATTTCCAGAATGATTGATTAGAGAAAGTCTGCTATAATAGATGCCTCTCCTTCTGACATTTGTTACAGATCCCTGAGTCTCAGTCCATCCTGTGGTTTAGATCAAGGTACAATAACTCACATGCAGCAGAATTATACCAGATGCTGCATTGCTTGGCTTCTCATGCAAATTATCAGTCAGCAGTATGTTCGTGAAATGGAAAATATGTCTTAGAATATGCTTTCCTGATTAGACCCCTTAATAGAGGTGGAGAAATCTCAGAATAACAAGCACTCTGTCTTCTTATTTTAAATGAAAATTATAATTGGTCAGGAAACCTCTAGCTATGTAACAGTTTGCATGCATCAGAAAGCTTCTGTGGCTGCTCTGAGGTATGCAGCCCTGGCAATAATTAAGCACAGATTGTCTGGAGTTAAAAAAAAAAATAAAGGTCCACACTACATGATCCATAAAGGAGAAACCTCTTGGGATTTTAAATATAAAAGCTGAAAGCCTGCCACACTGACATAGGCATAAGGATTACTGAAACCATCAGTTCCTATGTGTGTAACTTGCAAGTTTGGAAATGCAAAATCTGTTTCATTGCTCTTGAGTCAGCTCTATCTGCTGCAAAGGAGGAGAGTGTGATCTTGGGTTCTGGGTTGTAATATCAATACTCCCTTCTGATATATCCATGGTTTGGTTTGGTCTTACTGACTAAAGTTGAGTAGTTGTAATTCTGCATTGATAGGGCATATTGCTAGATGTGTTTTATCTTCCTCTGAGTCAAAAAAGAAAGAAAGAAAGAAAGGGATAATATTGCAATCAGATTGTGGTCTAAGTAATAATTTTAGGGCCTGGATAAATGTCCTGTCCCAGAACCCAGTGAAAGGAATACCTTACATGTGAGTTGGATATACATGTGCAAACCAAATCCTTGGGACAGAACACCATATTATAATAAGCAATACAGAGTTTGGGTAATAAAATTGCCTTTCTCAATCTTCCTCTCTAACATATAATACAATATATCTCATATCCTGAAGTTGTCATCTTATGTGATTACCCATTATACATCATTGGCTGTTGACATGAGTGGGAAAATAATTAGTGCAACTAATGACATTGAGAGGGTAAATTATAGTTATGGAAGAGAAGAGTGGAATGTGTGTGTGTGTGTGAACGTGTGTGTATGTGTCTTCAATTGCCTGTTGACTCACCCCATCAATTTCATAGGGTTTTTGTAGGTAAGGAATAATCAGAGGTGGTTTTGCCAGTTCTGTCCTCTGTACTTTTACTTAAATAAATGCCCTTTAAAATGTAAGTCTGTTTTAATTTATATTTGTTTCTCTCTCTTTCTCTCTCTCTCTGTCTCTGTGTTTGAGAGAGAGAGAGAGAGAGAGACCGAAACAAGAATTCTGTAGCAGTGGCCGCAAAAAGGAGTGTGCATGAGTTTGGAGATTATCACACAAGCTGTTTTCTCCTGATCTGGGCACGGGCTGAGACCATGTAAAAATGGATATTATTACACAGCTTCATGCCCAGATTGGGGGCATCCCATACCTGATTGGGATTTTTTTTTTTTACTGTGCAAAAAATGGTTCTTTTCCTTTCATTGCTCAGTATGGGAGAAGCCCCAATCGGGCATGGGATGCCTCTGATCATGCCCCAATCTGGCATGAAGCTGTGCAGTAACATCAATTTTTACAGTCTCAGCCCATGCCTAGATTGGAGGAAAAGGCTGTGTGATAATCTCCAAAGTTGTTGTTGTGTGCCTGACAGTTGTTTCCAGCTTATGGCAACACTCTCACACGGTTTTCTTGGCAAGATTTTTTTCAGAAGGAGTTTGCCATTGCCTCTCAGCATGTGACATGCTCAAGATCACCTAGTGAGTTTTATGGCCAAGCTGGGAGTTGAACCCTGGTATCCAACACTCAAACCACTATGCCATACCCCTGGCTTATACTAAAGAGAGAAAAGATTCTAATCAGGGAGGGGTCAAGTGAGGGCAACCTTCAGTGAAATAGCCAAATGAAACCAAACTAGGAAAAGGGGCAGGGATGATGTCTAGGAGGAGATACTTGTTGGGAAATCCAAAATCCTGTGTGTGATAAGGTTTTAATGCAAATAGAAAGGTTCCCAAGGTGCAAAAGAAAAGAGAAGAATCCTGATTGTATGGCTTTTTTTTTTTAAAGAAACAATTCTCTTTTAGCGGGAGAAGAGTCTGATGTGATAAACTCCCAAATCGCTGAGCACTCATTATTGTTCAAGGAGCACATGTCCATATTATTTTTCCGGATAATATGTATTTAAAATGCTACAAACAATTACAGGATTCTAGATACAAATTTTCTCTTGGTTTTTTCATGTTTTAGTTCATTGTAAAATGTATACACTTTGCAATACTACCTGCCTGTATATTGTTGAAGGAACATAAACAGCAATATAAAAGCAAAATGATTAGGTCACTTCATATAATTGTTATTACACAAAAGTAATTGTTCCCTCCATTCTGCATAATGTAATTTGATAGAGCTCACATTCATAACCTTATGATTTTTTAAAAAAGAAAAGCAAAATGTATGGCTTACAGCCATTAACAAAGAACAACATAGAATCACTTCCCCCTCTAAAGTTTTAGCATAATAATAAGATTGCTTATTTCTCTAAGAAGACATTAAGAACAGATTCAATTAGCAAAAGGAATGATTCACCTAATTTAGTATTTTCCCCTGACAGTAGCTATTGTAAGAACTGTATAGCACTTAAACAGTGACTCATCTTTTTAAAATAAAGTTTGTAAGGGACAAGGAAAGAAATCTGCATCATTAAGGGGCAGGGATGACCAAAAACCCCCAAAACATTTATTCTGCAAAAATTAAGAGCTGAAATGCTTGTGCTTTGTGCTCTAATTGGGCTCTGGGCTTTGCTTTTGACCCATGAATATGAAGCTTATGTAACTGGCATTCCAATGGTTGCATAATTCTTATTTAACAGCTGAACAGAGACATTTGGGGGCTTCAGAGAAACCTGATATGTAATTCCCACTGCATTTCTGCAGGATAGCTGAGAAGTAATTATCCTTCTGTCTAGTAAATCAATTAGGAAAGATGTAAAACCTTTCTCTTGTTTTTGCTAACTACTACTACTTTATTTCTCTGAGAATGGAGAGTGGCAGCCACAGTGCTCCAATCAATCAGGAGATGGGGCTGTTTCTCCCAGAGGGAACCCAAGAAGACTCAAAGCTTGACAACAAAGTAATTCACAACATTAAGAAATAAGCATCATGATCCTGGTTGAAAGACCCACAGAACAAGTGGCAGGCCATGCATGAGCTACCATGTAAAAAGATCTGCAGGCATGCACCTACAGAGTCAGCACTGATCAATCTTTGGAAGAATTAGAAGAGAACAGGAATCTAATTTAATTTCCCCTTTCTGCTCCCTCCCAGCAACAAGTGGTTAGCCTTAAGAGTCCTGAGTATACTTCCTATCATTACTCTGCCCACACAGTTCTAATCAAGAACTGGGAAACATGTATATATCTTGGGTGTTTGAGATTAGATGTTACAGTCCATCTACAGCAGGGGTCGGCAATGTTAACCTACCTAGAACTGGTTGCTGGTCCCCAGGTCTTCCGGTGGGCCGGGGGGTGGGGGTGGCAGTGCGCCATTTTGTTTGCCAAAATGGTGGCTGCGACTCGTTTGTGCATGTGCAGTACTCCTGTAGGAGCGCATGGCGGTGGTGGCGGGCACACGAGGCGGTGGCAGCAGGGGTCGGTGGGGCCCGGTTGGCGGGCCGAGTGCGGCCCACGGGCCGTAGGTTGCCGACCCTTGATCTACAGAATGTGCATGTGCAGATGCTTGATTTCAATATACAGTTGGTGCCCTGTAGATTCAGGGTGACCAGATGTTCTACCTGCAACATCTTCTATCCCCTACCTCTTTCTACCCCATCTCATATTTCTTGGCTGTATTTGTCTTCTCATCCCTTATTCATCTGACCATCCTCTTTCTTCTTGTACATAATTTCTCCCAGCTACACTCATTATTCTCTTTTCCTTACAAACTCTCTCCCCAGCTCCTTCTTTGTTCCCCCAATAAAACCTCAAAAGAGAACCCTGGTGGTGCAGTGGTTAAATGCTGGTAGTGCAGCCACTCATTCATAAACCACAAAGTTGTGACTTCAATCCCAGCCAGGGGCTCAGGGTTGACTCAGCCTAGCATCCTTCTGAGGTTGCTAAAATGAGTACCCATCTTGTTGGGGGCAATTAGCTTACAGTTGTAAACCACTTAGGGGCTGCTTAATGTGGTATGAAGTAGTAAGAAGCTGTTATTGCTATTGCTAAAATCATAAATCAAATAGTTTAGTTTCTCAGACTTAAACTATAAGTATCATTAATGGGGATTGCTTCTGAGTAATCATGCATAGATTGAATTACTCTATTGGTCTGTATTGTCCTGCTGGTCTATCAACATTGTATGATCATCATTGTAATCATCACAGTTATTATTGTCTATTATTTGTAACTGTAATATTATTATCATTATGATTACTCTGGGGTCAAAGAAGGATTCCATAATATCACTGCCAAACAAATAAACAAACAAAGCTACCCAGAGATTATCGTAGTTTAATATGAACAACACAGTAAAAGCAGAATATGGAAAATGTTATTTTTGGTAGGAAAAAAATGTCTGAACTACAGCTCCCATGTGTTGTTAAGAGCAGAGCTTGGAAAAGCATTTAAAAATATCACCTACCCTTCTTGCACTGGTAATGCAACTGAGCCAATATGTGATTGGCTGAGTATGAAGGCAGAAAATTCATTGTATAGCTGACGGGGGACAAAATAAGGTGTCCACAATGCTTGGAGGCTCACCTTGGGGGAAAGATGACTGGTTGCAGGCAATGGCACTTGGAGAGAAAGTAACTAGGTGCTGAACATCTCTAACACTAGCTGCAGCATGGGAAGAAAAGTTGACAAAAGTCAAGGCTGGGGGTAGTGGTTGGTTAATGGGTGGGATATTTGAAGGAAGGATGAAGAGACAGGAGGTGGGAGGAGATGGGCCAGATGAAGAGGTGGCTGCTGAGACACAGCAAGAGGTGAACTTTAGTGGAGCTAAGAGATAGAGGGAAGAGAGAGGGGAATGGAACACATTGAAGGAAACTAGTGGATTGATGTGGCCAGTGGAGGTGAGACTAGCGATGAAGAGGACAGGGAGTTGAACAATGGAAAGACATGGGAAGGGACTAATGGAGGGCAGTGGAATTAAAACCAGGGACATTGATAAGAGAATCTGGAAGGAATTAGCCAGGGACTGAATGAAGAGAGCAAGGAACAGGTGGGAGAGGAAAAGAGTTATGAAGTAGTGAGGGGAGCCAAGATGGTAAACTGGACTTCCCTGGGAATGGTAGACAGAGGTTTCATCAGAGTAAAGGGGTGGGGGAAGAAAGAGGTTGAGATAACCAATCAGAAGAGAAGGCAAGATTGAGACACAGTGAACATGTGGCTGGTGGAGGCTGGAGGGGAAAAGAGAAACATGGAGGCTGGAGGGGAAAAGAGAAGGCACGATGAAACAGAAGAGTTGCAAAGGAAAGCAAGAAGGGTAGGGAGACTGCAGTTATGGACCTACTTGAAAATGCACTTGGAATCTAAGGATCACCCAAGGCAGAGCAGTTAGTGTTAGCATTTCCCTTTTCTTTCTGTTTTTCCTTACTATCCACAGGCTCCAGAGTGTTGTAACAGGGCTCCAGAGTGTTATGGAGGCCTGCATAATCATAACAGGAGCTTGGTGGCAATCAGAGACCTAATAAACCTGGTCAACACAACTCATCTGTATGAAGAAATTCTTCTATTTGGAAGTCCCACAGAAGTTATTCATGGGTCTCCAACAAAGAGCAGCCCACCCCCTGGGGGCAGAGGCTGAGATTCATAGCATGTAGGGTTTCTGACATAGGTGAATAGCATTTAGCAGAAGGAGGAGATTGCAGACCATTAGACAGCAGAATGAAAGAAGGAAACAGGTATCTTAAACAAGATGTTATCTCAGACACAAGATATGCCAGATTATAGGAAATTCCAGGAACAACAAATCTTACTATGATATAAAAATACCTTAGTAGTATGTTTCTCCACTTAGTCAATACCTTGACTGGCACTGGGTATCCAGGCTATGAGGAAAAGATTACCTCCTACCTGAAGCCATGAAGGCCTGGACCTGAGATTATCAGGGACACTACTACAGTTAGGTTCAGACTTATATGCAACAGGCCTTCCCCACTGTCACTAGGTTCTCATAGTAGAGTGAATTATAGAGCTGTGCTGGTTTGGTGACTCTTTGGTGTCTACCCTTTGGTAGACTATTGACCTTATCACATGGGGAAAATCAGGGGTTTAAAGAGCCTTTATCCCACAATCGGGTGAAAGATTTTCACACACATCACAATTAAAGAGCCATTATTCCGGCAATAAACAGCAACAAATCATTCACAGGGAAATCCTGTGAATGATTTGTTGCTGTTTATTGCCGGAATAATGGCTCTTTAAATGTGATGATCTTTCACCCATTCGGGGATAATGGTAGGATAATGGCTCTTTAAACCCCTGATTTCCCCCCTAATTTTCCCCATGTGATAAAGTCCTATATGACCCAACTGACACTGCAGTGAGTTCCGAGAAACTGACCCCAAGGGGGATTTAAAGGATTGTTTTAGAGAGCCTTTATTACTGAATGCAGTGCACAGGCCCAAAGAGGATCTTCTTCTTCATGGAATCAAATGTTTCCTCTTACATGCAACCATAATAATAATAATAATAATAATAATAATAATAATAATAATAATTTATTTATTTATAGCCCACCCCTCTGCAGAGCAATCGAGGCGGGTTACAGCATTATAAAATATACAGCTTAAAAACATTCCTATTCCATATCCAACCCTCCCACCCCTTAAGACAGAATTAAAGTAATTAAGACTTAAAACATCGTGCTCCACAATAAAATGCAATAAACAATACAACAATAAAGCAATACAACAATAAAACAATACAAAAATAAAACAATACAACAATAAAAAATAATGATTTGTTGCTGTTTATTGCTGGGATAATGGCTCTTTAATTGTGATGTGTGTGAAAATCTTTCACCCGATTGTGGGATAATGGTGGGATAAAGGCTCTTTAAACCCCTGATTTTCCCCATGTGATAAGGTGCAAAGGGTAGACATCAAAGAGTCACCAAACTAGCACAGCTCCATAATTCACTCTACTATGAGAACCTAGTGACAGTGGGGAAGGCCTGTTGCATATAAAGCTGAACCTAACTGTAGTAGTGTCCCTGATAATTACTTCTCTGGAAACATGTGAACTGCCTTCATGGTGTTGCTGCCTCTGAATCAGTCACCAGGTATGACATCGGTTTCCATTCATTTTAATGTCATTTGTTTGGGAGACTTTTTTGGTGAATAGCAAGTTCTGTGGTGATGGGTAACATAACTCTTTCCTTAACTTCTAGCTCTTCTATCATGAGGTACATGGATAAGTGAAACATATTGTTCAGAACAATAAATGTGGGTGACACTTAGAACAGAGATGCTGACAGATACTAAATTCCCATGCTTTCCTTTGGACTTTTACTAGTGAATATCTGCCTTCTACTATCATTTCTAGGTGGACACCACCCCATGGAACAAGGGTGTTGTTGTTTCTTATAGTTACTGATCTGACTTGAACTAAACTTATCTTTGTGAAAATTCAGAGATCCTTGTATTGACAATGCCATACAATCCAGTGCCAGTAAATTTAAGAGTCCTGATTAGAATTCTTCTATGCTTTTAGTATCATGTTATTTTTAATGAATGTTTGAATCATTTTTAAAATTAAGCTTCAGAGATTAAATTTGTTAACATTAGTAAAGCACTCGGATGTAAGATGGGAATGAATGGTAAATAATTAATAAAAATACACACTATTATGTTGCATTTATTATTGCAATAAAAACTTTGCTTTATTAATTTTCTGGTATGTTTATCAGGGATCTGAGCACATATCTAATTGAAGCTCTATGGTCCTCTAAGATATAATTTAAATATATGCCTCCTTTAGTTTCAATACAGAAAGTGATTTTAAGGGTCCATTTCGTGCAGAAAACTCATCTAAGTAAATTTAAAACTCATCTTCCTGGAAACAGCATTATGTGCGTATTGTGGTTCAATAACATTGAATGGTTCAAGTCTACGTTCCATATATTTTGAAATAAAAAAGAGCATTTGAAATACCTGTTTCCTACACTGATCTGTCTACACTGACCTGAACGTATATATACATTTGTGAACAGTATGCTAATTATTGGGCATTTTATTCAGTAGTCTATTTACGATTGCTGTGATCTGTGGTCAGGCAGCTCTCATGCAGATTGTTTTTGAAGCATTAGTCTCAATGGTTCTTAGAAAAGCAGCCTTCCATGCCAAATTTTCTATTCAAACTGGCTATCATAAGTCAAATTGCTGTAGCTCAATGGTAGAACACACACTTTGCATGCAGAAGGTTTTGGGTTTAGACCTTGGCATTTCCAGATAGGTTTGGGAGAAAGGCACCTATCTGAAACACTATGTTGCTGTCAGTCAACATAGACAAGTCTGGGCTAGATGAGTCAGTGGCTAGTATTATGCAGGTTCCTATGCTCCTAATCTATGTGCCCAGCAACCAAATAAAATTGTAGTAGAACTAAGAGCATAAAACACAATGCAAATGTGTTCAAAACTATGTTAGGGAGAGCCACAAGCCATCTCCACTTTTTATGTTTATGTGCAAATACACGGGTTGCAATGCATCTGTGAAGGTTACGTGCTTAGAAGGTTTTCCTTAATTCTTGAATGGATGGAATGACCTGGTTACTACAGTGAGGTGGTTAGTAGCTCGGATGTGAGTGGAGTATTATTATTATTCTGTTTATTTATATTCCACCTTTCTCCCAACACAGGGACTCAAGACAGCTAACAAATCTAAAACAGTCACAAAGTTAAAACAGTAGAAAACATTAAAAAATACAATGTTTAAAAATAATTAAACAATTAAAACAATTAAAACATTACATTATTAAATTTTTACAGTTTAAAATAGTAGTAGATCTGCACTTGACTTTTAAGGGAGTATCTATGGTATTGAACTGTTTTAGGGACAGGTTTCAGCAGGTTGGACAGATCAGGTAACCTTTTTATTAAAACCAAAGGGAAATTCACAACCCCTTTGATATGGGATCCAACAACAAAAACAAACCCAAAGTACAGTGGGCCTTTGATATCTGCTGGGGTTTGATTCCAGGATCCCCTGTGGATACCAAAGTCTGTGGCTGGTCAATTTCTGTTATATACAATGTTATAGTAAAATGGTGTGCCTTATATACAATGGCAAAATCAAGATTTGCTTCTTGGATTTTTTCCCCCGTGTCGGGGATGGGAATATTTCCAAGCTGTGGTCGGTTGAATCTGTGGATGCAGAATCTGTGGATATGGATAGCTTATTGTACTGTAGAAGCTTAATTTTTAAATTAAAATCTACTAATTAGAAGCTCCATGAAGTCAGTAGAGCATGTAAGGGGGCTTTCACAGGCACAACCATAGAACTCTCTTGAATGACCCCAGGAGGTGTATACATTTTACATTGTAAAATGTATGATGGACTTAGCTACTTGGGCCATAGCAAGGTCAGACATCTGTGAACATTGAGCTTTCTGGGAGGAAATGCCCATGCCATTTCCCAGAAACGTACTTTCTCCTTTACTGTTTCAGCAAGAGTAATATATTAATTTATGAAATATGAAAAATGAGGTAGTTTTGCATTAATGAGGAAGGGAACAGTGCTTTGCAGTCAGCAGAATAATCAATCAATAATAATGAGTCAGCATGTTCTGATATTAAAAAAGGAGGATTAAAATAATAGAATGGGTGGAGAGCAGCTCAGGAAGAAGAGGGAGGGAGGGAGGGCTTCAGTTTTTTGCCAGAGATGCCCTGGAGACCTCTGGAGGTAAGAACTGACATGCCAAGGACTAAATCTTAATTTTTCTCTCCCTGTCCCTAAGTGAACTCAATTATCCCTCAGTAAAAAAAAATTCCATTCTTCTTTATCAAATAGGGAATATGGAGTGTTACTTGGAGCAGTCTTCAGGGCAGGGAGAAGTTGTGTTTCAAGCACTTAACAGATGTTTATACCTGTGAAGAGTTTGCTTACCATTTTGCTGATAAAATCAATCAGATTCGCTCTGACTTAGATGCCAGAGCTGATACAGTGTCAGTGGATGTAACCTTGGCTCCTGCTTGTCCAGTATTGATAGATACTGAAAAACCCACACAAACCTATTGATGGTTCAATTTGTATAGTCTGATGATGTGGACAGGATCCTTGGACAGGTGAGACCCACCACATGTATACTAGACCCTTGCCCTTCCTGGCTTATTAAACAGGGGAGGACTTGTGGAATGGGTAAGGGAAGTGATTAATGCCTCTTGCAGGGTCCCAACATGCCTAAAAGAGGCTGTGATAAGACCTCTTTTGAAAAAAACCTTCCCTGGATTCTATTTTACTAGATAATCACAGGCCAGTCTCCAATCTTCCATTTCTGAGCAAGGTGCTGGAGCATGTGGTGGCTTCCCAAGTCCAGGCATTCCTGGAAGAGACGGATTATCTAGATCCATATCAGTCTGGTTTTAGGCCTGGTTATGGGACAGAAACAGCTTTGGTGGATAACCTACACAGAGAACTGGACAGGGGGAGTGTGTCCCTGTTGGTTTGCTGGACCTCTTAGCGGCTTTCAATACCATCAACCATGGTATCATTCTGAGTTGCCTCTTTGGGATGGTGCTTGGAGGTACTGTTCTACAGTGCTCCATTCTTTCTTGGAGGGGCATTCTCAGAAGGTTGTTCCTTGCCCATTGGCCTGTGGGGTCCCTCAGGGCTCAGTCTTGTCCCCTACATTTACATGAAACCGCTGGGAGAGGTCATCTGGAGTTTTGGAGTAAGGTGTCACCTTTATGCTGATGATACCCAGCTCTATCACTCCTTTCCACCTAATTCCAAGGAAGCTGTTTCTGTCCTAAACCAGTGTTTGGCTGCTGTAGTGGACTGGAGGAGGGCAAACAAATTGAAGCTTAATCCAGACAAGAAAGAGCTGTTCCTGGTCAGTCAAAAGACAGATCTGGGAATAGGGAGTTAGCCTGTGTTAGATGGGGTTACACTCCCCCTGAAAAATCAGGTTTGTAGTTTGGGGATACTTCTGGATTCAGCAGTGAGCCTGGAAGCCCAGGTATCAGCAGTGACCAGGAGTGCCTTTGCACAGCTAAAACTTGTGCGCCAACTGCACCTGTTCCTGGAGAAATCAGATCTGGCCATGGTGGTACATGCCTTGGTTACATCTCTTGAATTACTGTAATGCGTTCTATGTGGGGCTGCCTTTAAAATGTGCTCAGAAATTTCAGCTGGTCCAAAGAGTTGCAGCCAGGCATACAACTCTCTTGTTGCAACAGTTCCATTGGCTGCCAGTCCATTTCCAGGCACAATTCAAAGTGCTGGGTTTGACCTATAAAGCCCTATACAGCCCAGTTTCGAGTTTTTTTAAATATTTCTGATCTCCTTTTTTTAATTTTAATTTCCTGCAGACAGATAATATCAAATTTTCTTTTTTCCAAATAATGAAAGATTCTTTTTCTTTTTAAAACAGAATTTATTCCTTTTACATTCCAGGAAAAGACTTTTATAGTCATTTTTTATTTATTGTTTTTCTTTTCCCCCCTACTAAGATAGTCCTACAGTTTTTCCTTCTCCTCCTTCCTCTTCTAACTCTTCTTCTGTGTCTTGATTTATCTAAATCTACATCTTCCTCTTCTGCTTTTCCTTTATCTTGTTTTGTCTCTCTGTACTGATTATCATCTTCTGGATATATCTTTATGGTCTTGTCTTCTCTAACTACAATTTCTTTCACCTTTGTTATTACAGTTTTTTTTCCTTGGGAGCCACTATTTTGTTTGTTAACTGGTTTTTCTTTTGGAGGTTCTTCCTTTGCTAGTTCTTCCTTTTTTGATTATTTATTTATTTTTTTCTAGCTCTACCGCTTTTTCTTTTGTATGTACCTTATACCTTTTCTGTCTATAAGTGAATGTTAATCCTTCGATCCTGTCCCATGTATATCTAATATTATATTTAGTCAATGTTTGCGTTAGTGTTTTATAATTTTGTCTCCTTTTTAATATAGTTGTTGGTATATCTTTGAATATTTTAATCGCTTCTCCTTCAATATTACATTTTTCTGTACAGCTTGCTTGAAGGATTAGGTCTCTTATTCTAGATCTAGTGAAAGAAATAATGATATCCCGAGATAGATTTTTTTTGTCTTGCTATACTAGAATTAATTCTAAATATCCGATCTATTTCAATGTCCAATTCTGTTTCTGGTATCCCAATGAACTCCGCTAAATCTGGTATCACTCGGGAATAAAGATTTTCATCAGGTTTTTCAGAGAGTTCTCTTATCTTTACACATATTTCTCATGGTACCGTAATTCTTGTATCAATATAGAATTTTGATCTCTTCGTTGATCCTCTGAGATTGTTTTAGTTTTTCCCTCTAAATCTGATGTTTTAGCTCTTAGTGTTTCCAAATCTTTTTTTCATTTCCAATGTTTTCTTTGCTATCACTTCTATTGTACTTTCAATCTTATCAAATCCTTTTTTCAAGTTTTCATTTGTCTCTAATCTATTATCTTTTAATTCTTGTTGAACTTCTCGCTTAAAATTTCTCATTTCTTCTATGAGCTGTTGAATGGCATCTGCTTGTTTTGCTGGCATTTCTATTGATCCTCTCCTGCTCATTACTCCCACCTGTGATCTTGTGGCTAGTGATCTAAGTCCTGTGGCCATTTAGTATTTTTGTTTGCTTATTTACTTAGTTCTTATTATTTGTTTGTATTTTTATTTTATCTTTCCTTTCTTTGACAATTTATATTAGATTTGAATAGCCTTTTATTTATCTATTTTTCTACTTTCAGTGAACTAAAGTCAATTGTGGGTTAAACCTTTACCTACTGACCAAATAACAGTAACTGTTATGTTGTTATATTGTTTCCACGGTGAGATAACCTTGATTCCTCAAGGTTCCCTAGAGAAGCAGTCGGCTGCTCTGATTACCAAATGCGTATCGCATCTGTTACCTCCTCCAAGCCCCAGTTTCTGAAATTCTTCCCAGAATTCAGATTCACGGAGATCCGTTTCTGATTCTTTAGGCAAACTGGGGTTAAAAAACTCAAAACTGGGACAAATGTTTATCTCAAGTAATGATAAAAGAAAAGGAGGTGTAGTAGTATATCTTCAAAACAAATATGAAGCAAAGGAGTGTTTTAAAGATAAGGAGGGACACTATATTAGTGTCATAACTAAAATACAAGATATAAAAACATTAATAATAGGAGTATATACACCAATAGAAAATAAAACAAGCTTTTTCAAAAAGTTACAACAAGAGATAGAGGAACAAGAAATAGAAGATATAATATTAATGGGGGACTGGAATGCTGTAATGAACCTGGAACAAGACAGAACATCAAACAAAAAAAATAAGGAAAAATCAGGGTAAACTCCCAAATACATTTTTTCCAATTAAAAGAACAGTTAAACTTAAAAGATGTTTGGACAGAATTATATGGAAAGTCAGCAGGATACACCTTCTTTTCAACACAATATGATTCAGCCTCTAGAATAGACATGTTCATGGTTACAAATAGGATTCTTACAAAAATAAAATCTATGGAAATAATTCCTAGAATAGAATCAGATCATAATCCAATATTAATGGAATTAAATATCGGAAATAAACAATATTCATGGAAATTAAATGATTCTCTACTGTTAGATGATAATTATTCATTAAAACTAAAAAAACAAATAAAACTATTTTTTAAAGAAAATACAACAAAAGATTGTAATATTAAAATTATTTGGGATACTAGCAAGGCCATAATAAGGGGGCTACTTATACAAAGAGGAGCAGAAATTAAACAATTGAGTCAAGAAAAAAATCAGAAATATTGAACAAAAATTAAGACAAAAAGAGAAGGAGTTGGAAAAAAATCCAACTTCTAAAGAAATTCAAAATACTTTGAAATTGCTCAAGAATGATTTACAAGAGGAAACCACAGTTCAAATAAATAAAAAACTGCTGGAAGCACGGCAGAGACATTTTGAATCGGGAAATAAAAGAGGAAAATGGCTGGCGAATAAACTGAAGAATAAAAGAGAGAAAAAATAATAAATAAAATACAAGATAAAAATGAATTAGTAACAACACAACAACAGATAATGCAAAAATTTACTGAATTCTATACGAGATTATATGAACAACCCTCGAGAACAGAGAAGGAAAAAGAGCGACTTCAGGAATTCCTACAAAAACAAATTAATTATACGATTCCAGAAAGCTATCATGAAAAACTTAATAGAGAAATTACAGAAACAGAAATATCTGAGGTAATTCGTACTTTAAAAATAGATAAGGCGCCAGGCCCAGATGGCTTTACAGGCTCATTTTATAAAAAGATGGAAGAGGTAATAATAGCTCCCCTGAAAGAAACTTTAAATTCAGTCATTAAAGAAGGGATTCCAGACTCATGGAAATCCGCAAACATTACGTTAATACATAAAGAAGGTAAAGAGAGAACAAAAATGGATAATTATCGCCCCATATCTCTACTCAACCAAGATTACAAAATCTTTGCAGCAATACTAGCAAACAGGTTGAAAGATGCATTAAAAGAAGTAATACACGAAGAACAGGTCGGATTCCTACCCTCTAGACAACTTAAAGAAAATTTAAGAATTATATTAGACTTAGTTGAGTATTATGAAAAAATTTGATAACATAAAATGGGATTGCATGTTGGGAATATTACAAAAAATAAAAGTAGGAGATAACTTCTTAAACTGGGTGAAAAGTATTTATAAAGACCAAAATGCCCACCTATTAATCAATGGAGAAAAATCGAAACCGATTAACATACAGAAGGGAACAAGACAGGGTTGTCCGCTATCCCCTCTGCTTTTTATTATAGTTTTAGAAACACTGAATAATAAGATAAGAGCGGACTTAGAAATAACTGGAACCAAAATAAAGGGTAAGGAATATTCATTGAGGGCATACGCAGACGATCTAGCGATAATCCTGGAAGATCCAATTCAATGTGCGGATAAGTTGATGGAAACACTAATGGATTTTGGAAATGTAGCAGGCTTTATTTAACACAAATAAAGAAAAATCAGTGTTCATAACAAAAAATATGACAACATCAGAAAAAGATCTTTTACAAGGGAAAACAAAACGTAAGATAGTGAAAAAAGCCAAATATGTAGGGATATGGATAACAAATAAAAATACGGATCTGTTTGATAATAACTATAAAACAACATGGAAATTGATACAACAAAATTTATATAATTGGTCCAAACTAAGATTATCATTTTTGGGGAAAATCGCAGCAATAAAAATGTCCATATTGCCTAAATTAATTTTTGTTTTTTCAAATCTTCCAATAATCATAAACAGCAAGCCCTTTGATAAATGGAATAAAGAGTTTAAAAAGTTTCTTTGGGAAAGCAAAAAGCCAAGAATAAGATGGAAAACTTTAATAGATACAAGAATAAACGGAGGATATAACATGCCGGATTTATATCTATATTACCAGGCTAACGTATTACTATATATGTCAAATTGGATAACACTAAAAAATCAGAAACTTCTAAACCTTGAAGGTTTTAACTTAAAGCATGGTTGGCATGGATACCTCTGGTACAACAAATCAAAAACACATAAGATATTTGAACACCATTACATAAGAAAATCAATATTGGCAGTATGGAAAAAAGTCAGACCCATTTTTTACAACAAAATACTGGGATGGCTTTCCCCACAAGAGGCTTTATATGGAAGAACTAAAATAGGAAATAGATGGTTAAGATATAGAGATATACTAAAAAAAGATAACAAACAAGAACACGTTATGAAGGCGCAGGATGAAATAGAAGAATTTAAATCAAACAAATACTGGTTAGTCTACTGTCAACTAACAGGAATATTCAAGGAAGATAAAAAAGAATATAATTTTGAATTACATAAAAATGAATTGGATGGAATATTAGAAGAGAAAGGCCCAAAACAAGTATCAAAAATTTACCAGATACTTCTTAATAGAAGTTTAGAGCAAGAAGAAATAAAAGGGGAAATGATAAAGTGGGCAAAAGATTTGGGTAGAAATATTGATTTAGATAGTTGGCATTACTCTAGAAGGAAGACCTGGCAATTCACAAAATGTCAAAGCTTAAGAGAAAATTACTATAAGATGGTGGGAAGATGGCATCTACCTCCTTGGAAAATGGCTAAAATATTTAAGAAAAAAGATAATACCTGCTGGAAGTGCAATAAGGAAACTGGAAGATGGCTTCACATGTGGTGGCAATGTCCAAAAATTAAAGAACTATGGGTGGTGATACATATAGAAATTGAAAAGATTCTAAATATAAAATTTCAAATGTTACTAGAAATATATCTGCTAAATATGACTAATAAAATTACGGACATAAAAGCTAAAAAACATAGTGATACAATATTGTACATGATAACATCAGCCAGAATCCTTATTGCACAAAAATGGAAGACAAAGGAGCTTCCGACGATAGATGAATGGCTATTAAAATCTTTGGATAACATTGAGTTAGATAGGTTGACAAAAATGATAGAGAAAAAGTCAAAAAACGCAAAAAATACAGATTGGGAAAAATTAAGAAAACACTGTGAAGAATGATGGAAATAAAGACAATTTATAACTAAGAAGCAAAAGAAAATACAGGAGTTAAAACTTAAAGCAACTGAAAGAATACAATAAGAGATGTGAAAACTAAAGTCATGTTAGAAATGTCAACAGCAGGGAAACACATAATATTTCTGTTCTTTTGTATATACCTAGAGAATCAGATAGCTCTAAATGGAAGGTATAGAAATAATAATACATCATTGATTAAGAAAATAATGGAAGATTATGAAGAAGATACAAGGTATTGTTATGCTGTGTTATGTATATGTATAATTTAAAAAAAGAAAGAAAGAAAAGCCCTATACAGCTTGGGTCCATGCTATCAAGGACCGTATCTCCCTGTATGAGCCCCCCCCAGAGTATTGAGGTATCAGGTGAGGCCCTTCTCTCTGTCCCACTACCCTCTCAGGGGCCTTCTCAGTGACTGCTCCCTCCCTAAGGAGGCCAGGATGGCTCCATCCCTGCTGTCCTTCTGGTGGCAGGTGAAGACATTTTATGCTGCCAGGCCTTCGCATGACAGGGATGCTGTTTTTTGTTTGTTTGTTTGTTTTAAAGAGTTTTAAACTTTAAAAAATTAATAATATAATGCTTTTAATTGTTTGAATTGTTTAATTGTTTTTTAAACTTTGTATTTTAAATGTTTTCTACTGTTTTCTCTTGGACTGTTTTAGATTTGTTAGTTCCCTTGATTCCCTGTATTTGGAGCAAGGTAAATAAACATAATAATAATAATAATAATAATAATAATAATACCTCCTCCTTGGAAAATAATATCACATTTACCTGTATTTCTCTTGTGAAGTCTCAGCCTGAACAATCTGAACATTTCCATAATGTAATGTCTTGATTTTGATGTCCCAATTGTGGAATACCATTCCCTGAGGGGACTTCCTGATGTTCTTTTTGTGTCTTTTCAGCACAAAATATTTTGTTATTTATTATTATTATTAAAGTTTATTTCTAAAGCGCTGTCAATGTACACAGCGCTGTACAAAGAGATAATCAAAGCATTAAAATAAATAAAAACTTGCCAAAGGCGTAAAATCTAAAAATACAAAACAATAGGTAAAATAAAAATTAATTAAAAGCAGGGAACAATTAAAAACAATTAAACAAGAAGATCCACTGTCTGCCCAAATGATAGAAGGAATATATGTATATTAGACAGTGCCTGGGAATGCCTACCTGAACAGGGTGGTCTTTAACTCAGATTTAAAAGTTGACAAAGAAGTAATGACCCGTGTCATTTCATTTTTCAATGGCACTTCCAGCTGTTGTCTGTACGTGCTTTATGATTTTAAATCATATGGCAGGAATCTCACCATTTGTCATTTGTGTAGAATATTGTTTCATCTGCGAGTTCATAAAGGTGGTACAGCTGAATGTAGAATTAATTCTAGAATTCATCAAATACCATGTCTTGGAAAACTAATGCATACTGAATGCTCCTACTAGAAATGGGCACAGTAGGAAAACTGGCAGAAGATTTGGTTTCATCAGGGTGTTCAATCCAAATAGCCATTCTATGGTGATATAGAAACCTGTGCCCACAAATATTCTTTCTTGTGTTTTGGCAGTAGATTAGCAACTGTCCATCCTAAGACTTTTTCCAGATCTGATTTCAAAAGGGGAAATAGATGGTCTTATTTCACAGTGGCTACAAATCTATATGAAGAGTTGTCTAGCCTAAGCCTTTATATATAAAGAATCACAAGGGGCTTTGAAGTTTGCCATCAGCAGCAAGCATCTTGACAGTAGAAAAAGCAGGTGAAGAAACCTCCTGGTCACAATAGATCCCCCAATGGTGGGGTGTATTGTAATTTATTGTTATTACTTCTGAATTTGAATCTGTACATAAGTTTGCACAAAACACATTTAATGCAAATCCTTATCCTCATCTGTCCTCTTTTTTTGTCTTTTATATTTCTTTTCTTTGGGTGATATATAGATGACTACCCTAAATTGGACTTGAGAGCCAGCATGATGTAGTGGTTTGAGCTTTGGGTTCTGGCTCTGGAGACCAGAGTTTGAATCCTTGCTCCACCATGGAAACCCACTGAGTGACTTTTGGCAAATCACACTCTTTAAGCCCAAAGGAAGGCAAAGGCAAATCCTCTCTGAGTAAATCTTGGCAAGAAAACCCTATGCTAGAATTGCCTTCGGGTCACCATAAATCAGAAATGACTTGAAGGCACACAACAACAACAAAATGGACTCACTTATAAAATAATAAAAGTATGCTAGCCACTTAAAGAGGAGCACATGTTTTGTATTATGTCCTAAAATGTTCAACAAAATCAAGATGGATTATTTCCCTTTTGTAACCTTTGATAGACACAAAATCCAGCACAGCATGAAATCTGAGCTAAATGAAGACAGTATGGGAAAAAGCAGTTAAGCCATGTGTTCCTTAAACCAGAGGTTTTTTCATGTAGTATTACTGCTAGGCAAGCTGTAATGTTGTATCTTGCTGCCTTCTCTTGTATTTTTGGCACCCGACACGTGTACTTTTCACTTTTAATTAGAAGGCACAGCAAGCATAAGCATTTGCTTGTTAAATTTCAGGTGCCAGTGGGGATGGAAGCCATCCAAGAACTTCACATTTGACCTGGCAAAGAGGGGCACATGGATTATTGTAAAATCTCTCATAAAAAAACAGCTCACAGTCCTGCTTCCTGCTAATTAGTGGCATTTTATATTTCTTAAAAGAATTATGTAATGATAAAGAGGTGTTTCGATCCTGTGTTTACTTGACTATATAGACAAAAACATTGTTAATATGATTCTCTTTTCTTTCCCCCCTTTCCCTCTTTCCCCTTCTTCCCTTCCTTCCTTATACCCTCATACACTTCACAAATGAAAACTGGGACATGTTTTAGAATGTGGTCAAGATGCCAAAAATTATTAATGAGGAAGAACATCAAGCTAGGAAAGGCTTCAGCAGTTTGCTTTTGCCTGAACTGCAGGAAAGATGTAAGATCCTGCCCCTTCCTTTTCTTTTTCCAATGTGGACCTAAGTGAGTGTAAACACCAGTTTGCAACAACTGAAGTGAATCAAGGATGAAGAGGAAAAATGGGAGGGGGAGAGAGAAGCTGGGATGCTTTAAAAGCAGTTGCAAAAGTGGGATGACAGAGGACTATATGGGATAGTTGGAGAGTATATAAATATCCTTCGGTCCAAACCAGTTAAAAGCTGTGTTTGCCTGCAAAAAGAGAACAGATGAGGAGCCAACTGAGGGGCTGAACAGACCACCCCTTTGGAGCGGTGTCCCACTGCTCCTTTCATCGCCAGATTGGGGCCACGGCAACTGCACAGCGCAGCCCTGATCCAGCACTATGTGGCCCCAAAAAGGGCTGGCAAAATGCCACTTCTTATTAAAGTGGTAAAAAGCTGCCCTTGCTGCCACAGCATTGGCTTTTCTGGGTTTCTTTGGCATAGTGCATCTAAACACTGTGCCAAAGAAATGGTATGATGCTCCCTGCTGTGCGGTCATTTGGGCAGTGTGACACCAGTATAAAGGTGGCATCGGGGTGTGCAGCATGCAGTCGCCATGTCCCCACTCTGCCCTGATGCCAGTGTTTAACACTGGTCTGTTTAGGCCATGAGCCTCCATTGGAAGGGAGTTCCACAACCTAGGAACAGCCACTCAAAAGGATCTCTCCTGAGTCCTACCAGATGAACTTGTGAGGGTAATGGAATGGAGAGAAAGCCTCATATATTGTAAGACTTGTCCAGAGTCATATGGGGATAGGTCGGTTTTCAGCTAGACTGAACCTAAGATGTCTAGAGCTTTAAAGTTTGTAACCAGCACATTGAATTGTGTCCAAAAATGAACTAATACTCAGTGAAGTTGTTTAAACAAGGGAGTAATATGTTCCCTGTAATCAGCCCTGATAAGTGCACTGGCTAGAGCCTTTTGGTACCACTGAAAGTTCCAAACAGTTTTCAAATGCAGCCCTACATACAGTGTGTTACAGTAATCCAAACAGGATGTGATCAAGGCCTGTCATACTATGGCCAGATCTGAAATCTCCAGGAATGGTTGTATACCCTCCAACCTTTCACAAATGAAAACTAGTGCATTTATGACCAAGCAACATCAGAGTGTGGTCAAGATAGCACAAGTAATTAGGAGGAAGAACACAGAAGTTAGGAGAGGCTGCAGCAAATTTACTTTTGTCTGAACCTAATCAGGACAGTTTCAGGGCTTGCTTCCTTCCGAGTTGCATTGACAGAGCAAACCCTGTCCTTAGGCAGAATGAGGCATCCTCCTGAGATGGCACATGCTGGGAAACTGAGAGCAGAAGTGAGGTGTCGGAGTACATAGTTGTGAGTGTGACCTCTCCTGCATCCCCTAAGCTAGCAAGCTGTCTGCATATATGTCTCATTGGCAGCATTGAATCAAGATTCAGCAATCACTCTGGTCAGATTCTTTATGTGGACAGGAAGGAGACATAATCTCATCTTTTGCACAAGGCAGCAAAATATCTTGGGCCAGTCCTGCACTAATCTGTGAGATTAGTACGTAGGATATGATGGTACACGGACATAGCTATCTCATTTTGTGATCACCCCCCCAGTACAAAATGGTTGGCGGGGGGGGGGTTGGGGGGTTTCAGTAATTTTGTGTTATATGTGTGTGTGGACTTTGGTCACTGCAGAGGAAGGAAGGGAATATTTACAGATATAGGGGCGAAACAGATGGCCCCTTTCCAGTGACTTCCCAGTGGCTTGGGGGCATGTCGTTTAGATGATGCACACCCCCAAGCCACTGGGAAGCTGCTGTGATGCTGCTTTCCCGACCACATGGGGGCAGCTTTTTGGTGCTCTGGCATTTAGCAAGTACATTTAGATGTTGTACACTGCAGGAGTGCTGAAAAGCTGCTGTGGCAGCAGAAATTCTGGTGTTTTACTGGTGCAAAAAGGAGTGGCTTTCTGCGGCTTCTTTTTGTTCTGGCAAAATGGCAGAGTAGGGCTGAGGCATGTGGTTGCCATGGCCTCAATCTGCATCAGCTGAGGCAGCTTGATGCTGCTACTTCAGTGCCATCTGTTTCACCTCATAGTTGAACATAAGAAAAATAAATAGTACAAAACCCAAATAAAAGTAGTACAAAACTGATATATATATATATATATATATATATATATATATGGGGAGAGAGAGAGAGAGAGGGAGAGAAAGCACACAAATCTCATTATTGGAATAGATTAAATTTTAAAAACATATTTTAAAAGAAAAAGAGCATACTATAGAAGACTATTAATATATTTTACTTTCAGATCACAACAGGTGATCAGCAAACAATTGCATGCCAAACATGAAATATAGATAATTTTTAGTATAAAGAAATTATTTCCAAGCTGATCATGGTTCCTCCTCTGCAGAAATAGTAGCTAATTCCTAATAATGTTGATGGCCTGAAATGTGCTCTTGTAAATGTAATGGAACTATCTAATGGTATGCATACACAGGAATAAGGTTATGGTTAATCTCAGAGAAAATAGGATGGGTGGATAAGAGATGTGGAGACTTTGGGTCAATGAAAAATACTTAAGCCCATCACTGCTGTTTTGAGTTATTTTAAACTCTTTTTAGTACTGAGCATAGTTGTGTTTTCATCAGCAACAACAGTCTTTCCAACAACGTTATTTATAGCCAGTTCCTATTAACTAGTCTTTTTATTTATTCACATTACTAGAAGCCCTGGATGTTTTTAATAGGGAGTACATTATTCACAGACACACTGCAGACTTTGCTGTCTTAAGAAACTTCCTGAGAAATGAGGAGGAAGAGGAAGAGGAAGGGGGGAAATGAGGAAAATTTTAAGGGGGAGAAAATCAGACAAGGTATGTGTAGGCCAAGAAAGAGTCCAGATGCTGGCTTTGTGATGTTGATCTAGGTTATGCAGTGAGGCACTTAACAACACAAGATTACAGCTAGGGCTTAATATGCCTCTCACGGTTTGCAATGTGCAGATTAGTAGAGGGCATTTTGCCAGTTTTGGTGGCTGTGAAATTGTTTTGGGGAGGGATGGCTGTATTTTTCTTACACTTCAAGCAGTATGGCAAAGTGGCTTCTTATACTTCTTTCCCCTGGATTGAGGTTAGGGATGGGTGAGATAAGTTAACCACCAAGTCAACTTGCTGTAAAAGCAATCTATACAGAAATGTGGCCCTCCAGATTGCAATCCTACAAACCCCCATAATTGTCTATTCTGTCTGGGAGATGACAATTATAGGCCAACAACATATGGGAAGCCATAGTTATTTTTTCAATAGTTATTCACTCTTGATGCAGAGTGTCCTTTCAAGCCAATGCCTGCAAGCCAGTCTTAATAGTCTGTATATACTGCATTTGTAAAGCCAGCTAGCCAGGTGACCAGGTGAGTAGATAGCTAATAACTCTACCCCTTTAGACAGCTGGGGGAATAATTGCTTAGTTATACTAGCTGCAGGCTGTTTTTTTCTTTTTCTTTTTTTCTTTTTCCTTTTCTTTTTCAACAGCTTTTCCCTTCCTTTCCTGATTTGAAAGATCAGGATTGAACCTGGTAGTAACTCTGGGGATCAAATGAGGTAAAAAGCTTTGGGGATCTAGACAATTAGTTGAGATAAGCTTAAAGGGAGGATACATTGTGTATGTAGGTGCCTTCAAGTTGCCTCTCAGCTTATGCAGAACCCAAGGAATGCTCACAGGATATTCTAGGGCAGGCGTAGACAACCTTTTTGAGCCAGGGGCCGGGTTGCTGTCCCTCAGACAATTGGGGTGCCGAAGCAACAAAAATAAATAAATAAATAAATAAATATAAAAATGTAAAAAAATAAAAATATATATGCATGCACACTCTCTCAGCCCCAGAAAAGCCATGGCAAAACCCCTGTGGAGATTTTGCCAAGAAAACCTGAAGAACAAATAATAACAACAATAATCAATATCATCATGGCGGGGGGTGGGGGCGGCAGGACCAGCCTGGGGCCGGTCCAAAGGCCTCAGAAGGCCGCATCCGGCCCCTGGGCCTTAGGTTGCCTACCCCTGTTTTAGGGCAGTAGTTTTTAGTACAGTATTTCTATCTACATTAGTATTTAGTATTTCTATCTACATTATTTGAGTTAAAAGCAAAGTATATTCTTTGCTTCCCCATGGACCTCAAAAGCCATTTTGCTTGTTAAAATAACTGATCTGTAAGGAAAAATAGTTGCAATATTAAAATGATGGTGGGTTGCCTCCTGTTTGTGCTAGGATTCCCAACAGAGAAATAGAGTACATTGAAACTTCTGGTTTCATAGCAGTACTTTTTGCAGAACACTTTCCTTAGGAGGATCTCTTATTTAGTAACCCCCCCCCACTTGACTTAAGAAATACCTACCACTGCCTTCTAGCCCATGGTGATTTCTAGATGCCTTCTCAGTGTCTGCCTTTAGGCTGTGAAACCCCCTTCCTAGGAAAGCTAGAATGATCCTTCCTTGCTGTCTTTCCATTGGCAAACAAATACTTTTTAAAAAAGGAGGGGGGAAAAGAATTCTGATAGGCTTTTTAGAACATAAGATACTTAAATATATAAGTTTAAAGACCATACTGCGCTGTTTTAATCATACTGTTTTTTAAAATATTAAAAAAAAACATTTTAAGTTGATGCTTTAGCTTAACAGTTAAATTCCATTTTAATGTTATTTTAATGGATGTTTTAACTATGCAGTACTTTAAATTTGTAAGCTAAATGAGTCCTATGTTTTTTATGTGGAGGACTAACTACAACAAGAACAATAATAATTCAAAATATTAGGTATAACCCATTATGTCAAATCAGCTAAGTAAATGGATTTATGGCCCCCTAAGTGGACTTGTGAAAAGAAAGGAAATATAGCCTTTCTTGCTGGGATGGGGAGGTAGAATTTCTGTTTCTGAGGACAGCTTTACTGGAAAGGCTCACCAAATCCAGCATTCTGTTTCTAGCAACAGAAGATCAAATATCCTGTTGGTACATTTATTCAGATCAGCCATAATGGGATAATAATGGAAGGTGATCCTATCAGCCTCCAGATGTTCAGATGCTATTGTACTCCAAGGATACTGGAAGATGTACTCCTGGAGGAGACCCTAGGACAACATTCTTAAGTGGCTAGGTAGACATCCTTCAGATAACCTGGACTGAAGACATGCTTTAAAGGTGAAACCCAGCATTTTGAATTGGACTCAGAAATGGGCTGTCAGTAAGTACAGATGGAAATGTATTGGCATAATAGGCTTATATTGGTCAGTTCTAGTTATAAGTCTTGATGCCCTGTTTTGGAGTAACTGCAATTTCCAGACTGTTTCCAAAACCAGCCCCATGTATGGACGTTTTCACACGCGGGTCTCTAGCAACTAGCATCATTCCAGAATGAACGAAAGCAGCATCATTTCAGTATGCTTCTGGTCGCGCAAATGTAATTCCCAATGAAACCGGCATGCAAAAGAACGGGGATGATGCCGCAATGGGACGGGGATGGGAGGGGGTTCTCTGTGATGTCGTGTGAACACAGGGGCAAAGGATCCACAATGGGATGGGGATGGGATGGGGTTCTGTCTGCTTTAGACCCCGTGTGATAACGTCCTATGACTCATCATAATAATCCAAACAGGAGGCAACCAGAGCTTGAAGAGCTGTTTAAACAATAGCAATTTACAAGGCATTACACACTATGAAATTGCATTATATCACTATGAATGATAACAGTATGCTCTTTTAAAAATTGTCCCTGTTTCCTGTAGTATAAATACTTCCTTATTTATTTATTTGTTTTCATTTGTTACTATGTTTTGAAATATTCCATAAAGCCTGTTTCAGTGTTGCAAATAAAAATCTGTCCCGTTAAACAAACCAAGCCATTCAGAGTTTGGAAGAGTTACTTTTGGGTGACAACTCTCGCAGTCAAGATGACTAGTGACCATGCCAGGCAGGGGATTCTGTCAGTTGTAGTCCAAAAAATAAACTATTGCAGATAAATGTAAGCAGGAGGAGAGGAGGAGGAGGAAGAAGAAAAGCCCAATAAAAGGTAAAATTAAATAAAAACAACAAAAACATAGGAGGAGAAAAAAGATATTAAAATTTGCCATCACATGTCTGCTTTGGGATAGGACCATCAGTGAGAAACCCCCTCTCCTGGTTTCCATCTACCTACCCCCCTCACCAGCATTGCATGATAGGCATCAAAAGATGAGGGCCTTTGAAGAAGAATTTAAAAACTGGGTAAATTCACTGGGGAAAAGATTTCTATTTTTCGAAGAAGTAATACCTGCATTTTCCAGTCTTGTTTTGTGTTGGATTGCCAGAATTTGTGATGTCTTCCCCACCTTTATGCACATTTTTTGCACACAGCATCTCAATGTTTGCATTTATTTATGTATTTTGTTTAATTCATTTTCCTGCATTGATCAAACATATTGAGATTTTTAACTGTGTATATTTTTAGCTGTTCACATTTTAAAATGCATGCATACAAAGCTTTGCAAATATGTAAATTCTTTAGGCAATGTGCATTTTGTTTCTTCAAAAGGTGCAGAAAGGCTCCTTTCACTAAAAATGCTGGATCCAAAGAAATTCTTTTCCACTCTCACTCTTATTTCTAAACACTTTCCCACCTTATTTTCAAAATGCAGTTACTACATTTTGGCGTAGAACAACTGAAATAGTTTCAAAATTCAGTTCACCTTGTCTCATGGGACATCTGTCTTGCACTTATAAAATTGTAGATTTTATAGTCAAATTACAGTTTTGAAACAAAACCAGTCAAAATCCAACACTGGTGGTATTTCTAGAAAAATTGATGACTCCACAAATAAGCCATTTGCATTAAGTTTTATCAGTATTTAATCTTTCTTGAAGAAGATGTAAATGTAAAAGGGAGCATAGTTCATTTCTGAGCAGAATTTTTATCATGCAAAATACACTGACAGTCTTTGTGTTATAAGCACAGAGTTGTCAAGCTATCACTGCCTTTTTACCCTGCCCAGGTCTTGAGACTAATGCACTGTACAGAGAAAACAGAGTGAGGGTTTTTTCTCTACTCATACTTACCAACACCTCAGTATATAGTACTAGAACCAGTGGTTGTCCAGTTACGCTGAAAAGTTGGAGAGTCAGGACAGGTAAAAACATGTCTGTGTTCGTTGCCATAAACTATAATGACATTTGCCATCTTGGACAATGAAGGAACATAACAAGATCAATAACTACTAGGTTTCATATACTACTCCCAAGATCAGCTACAACATTCCTCTGAGTGTATGTCACTGGAGAACAACACTGTGAAAAGGCCACCATCCTGCTTGAGGCATCAGACTAGTCCCTGTGGGGAAAAGGATGATGGAAAAGACAAGTGCCGGTATTTAATTGGCCCTATAGACCTGCTACACTCATTTTGGTATCTTCTCACTGTGCATTCTTTTAATAGGAATAGTTTTCTGAACTGTGAGAGCCTCTGTTGGCTGCTTTTTCAACATTGCACCCAGTTTCTATTGTCAGAGTGACATTGGTACAAAATATGCTGCAGAAATAATCCAGTTTGAGACAACTTTAACTGCCCTGGCTCAATGCTAGGGAATTCTAGGAACTATAGTTTTGTGAGACATTTAGCTTTCTCTGTCAGAGAGCCCTGGTGCCACAATAAACTACAATTCCCAGGATTCCATAGCACTGAGCCAGGGCAATCAAAGCAGTCTCAAACTGGATATTTTCTGCAGTGTGTTCTGGACCATTGATAGGCATCACAGTCAGGAGATTATCACAGCACTAATTAAACTGGTTTAGCTGAACCGTCTTAACATTTAAAATGGGCGGCATCTTGATTTTATCACAAGGGTTTTGCCACCAAAATTGCTGCCTGGGTGCAACCCGGGTCCATCCCCACTCCCAGGGCTGCTCAGTGTGGCATTTTTCAAAGCCAGGGGTTTCCCAGCTTAAGGAAATGGCAATGGACCCGGACTGCACCTGGGTGGTAATTTTGGTGGCTGAATCCTTGTGATAAAATCAGGATGCTGCTCATTTTAAATTTTAAGTCGGCTTAGCTGAACCAGTTTAATTAGCGCTGCAATAATCTCCCCGGTTAGGAAAATGTTTTGTCACTAGGAAGAAAGCTGAAGCAGATAGTCATAATGATGTGGTTGTGGGAAATGTAGACCTGAGTTCTTTGAAATGGATGTGAAAATATGTTGGCTTCTGAGTTTGTTCCATGATTTTACAGGAAAAATGGTACTGGTCTGAGCTCACTTGGTGGCACTGGTAGCATCCCACTTGAGCTGAATTAAGGCTTGCACCTGGAGTGTCAGTTTGCATGTTGTAAACATTTCCAAATTCTGGTCATTATTGCTTAGAATGTAGTTATCGGCTTTTGTGTCTTACTCACATAGTAAGAACAAAGAGCAACATAACTGGAGAGTTACATGAGTATCTCTCAGTAATATAGTCTTTGAAATAACAGTTATAGCTGTAGGAGGGTTATGTTCCCCCATGTTTTTCATCATACAGGTGAGTACCTGCCTCTCAAAGGGTTTTCGCTCCAAAGAGAGAGGAGAAACAGAGGGAGAAAACAGAACAGAAAAGGGCTACACTTTGCTCCTAGCTTGCCGCCTTAGGGCAGATTCTTTAGTTCAGAAACTAAAAGGGGGTGAGTTACTTCAGTGTTATGCAGCTTACTTTACTATTTTTGATCAAGAAGACTGAACTGTGTAAGGCATTGAAAAGCTGAGCTTGTGTTTTCTTTGACACAGAATTGAAACAATGGGGTGCTAGTCTCTGTGCCGTTGAAGGTGCATGTCTCAAAATTAAGGACATAATCATGTTTGAGTGAAATCAAAATGGAAGACATTTTAGGACTGAGCTTAACTGGGCCAGCCCACAAGTTTCACTATCCCATTCCCAGATGGAAATGAGGGAGTCTTTTTGGTGACTTTTGAGTGTGTGAAACCTGGCAGTAGTGGCACTTCTCCCAGCAGCTGGAGTCAACATTTTCATTTATGCAGGAAAATCTGCTACAGTGGAGGTGGGCAAAGGGTAGTCTTCAGGTGCATGCCCCCAGCTGCTTTTAAATCTATTGATCCCTCCAGACTCCCCAGAGTGCCCCTTTTTAGCTGTGGGGAATTCCATGGCAGTTTGTGGAATCATAGTGTTCGATTTCTCTGGTGTGACATGGTCTCTGGAGACAATTTAGGCTAAAAAAGGAGAGGAATTGTCTCTAGGGACCATGTCGCACCACAGAAGTTTGCACTATATAGTGCTATGAATCTACTTCTATGGAATCCTGGGATATTTGAAGTGCAGGGAGGGATATCTAGAATTCTCAGCCAGAGAGCTCTTGTGCTTCAGCAAACTACAAACCCCTGGATTCCTTAGGCTGCAGCCATGGTAGTTAAAGTGGAATCATAGCACTGTAACTATGTAGTGTGAAAGGTCTCCAAGAGAGATAATTTATGGGCTCTACAGACTGCTCTAAAGGGCTGGCTCTGCACTGCCCCTGGGAGTGCACGATCAGGGCCATGGCAACCACATGCTGCGGTCCCAATCTGGTGGTTTGCCAGCTCAAAAAGGCCCCGCAAAATGCCTCTCCTTTTACAGGCAGTAAAAAGATACTTTTGCTGCTGTGGAGGCATTTTTTTTTTAGTTTTTGCGGCAGAGCACTTCTAAACGCTGTGCCACAGAAATGCAGAAACACCACCTGTCATGCAGTCAGTTGGGCAGCATGACGCCACTGTTGGGGAGGTGTTGAGGCATGCAGCATGCGGTCGCCACATCCTCACTCCATCCCGAGCCAGTTTTTAGTGCCAATCTGCATGGCCCTTTATTTTTTAAATAAGTTCAGCCTGCCCTCACACTGCTGAACATTTGAAAAGGTTTTTCAAGACCAGGTGTGAACTTACATCGTGGTTCTCCATAGGTTGTTGGATTGCATCTCCCAGTGGGGAGGTCACATTGCAGCACAACCATGTCTGGAGGGCCCACTTTGCCCACTCCTGTTTTAGAGGGACTGTTTTCATCCTTGCCTCTCAGAATTTGAAACACATGCCAGCAGACAGAACTATTTTACTTGGATTCAGAATTCTCTTTCTCAGCTTGTTTTTCTGTGGTTCATTTTTTTTGTTTGTTTGTTTTGTTCCAAGGCATCAGTTTCAGTATTTTGTGGGGCCTCTTTTGCCTATCCAGGTCTGGGAAAAAGAATGCTAACACTAATTTTTAAAATGTTGACTTCTGAAACCTGATCAAAATTAAAGAAAAATCTTTTAAAATATCTAGTAGGATATCTGCACAGAACATGTCTCTGATTTAATCAGACCATTTTTATTACACTCCTCCTGGGTTTGTTCATGTCAGAGAATTTATCCATTTGAAATGTTTGATTTTGAAACAATGTATTAGAGAAATCCAAATTTTGCCAAGAGATCTGTTCTGAAGTTTTCAAAGGAGTGCCTTTTTATTATCACTTATAAATCAGTATTGGTAATTTTTTATATTGGAATGTACTGTGGGATAACTGATTGTATTGTACTTTGCTTTTAAAGTTCCACTGAGTGTCTGTCTTGTTCTTTCATTACTGTAGTGAAAGTCACCTTTAACACTTTAAGACTTGCATGGATTTTATGGGATTGTCTTGAAATGAGTGCCAAGGTATAAAAGCCGTATGGCTGAGATACTTTTATAACACATGCTTCATAAACCCATGTAAAATAGTGTGGTGCATTTCATCTTGAAAGATTACATCATTATGTTCCAGAAAGATGATAATCTGAAGTCATATCTACTAATTAAATCTGTTATTAATGTTAATTTCCTAGTAATAAGAATTGATGTTACAAGGAATTGGAAGAATGGATCCAAGCTTTGGGGATAGAAAAACCCAGATATTTGCTGAAAAAGTACTGATGCCACTCAGAGGTTGGAACTTGTGAAATAAGACTAGCAGAATGTTGCAGAATGGAATGCCATGCATCATATCTCTCAATGTAATTTTGAAAGCTGACTCATTGAGCATGGGATGTATATATCTTCATTTCTGGATTGTGCATGGACTCTTTCACACTACACAGTTATAGTACTATGAATCCACTTTAACAGTGATGGCAATATCCTATTGAATTCTGGGAATTGCAGTTTAGGGAGTGGTATTTAGAATTCTCAGCCAGAGAACTGTAATGCCTCACCAAACTACAGATCCCAAGGTTCTACAGGACAAAGCCATGGTATTTAAAGTGAAATCATAGTGCTAAAGCTGTGTAGCCTGAAAGAGTCTCTGGACTCAAAATGGGGTAGGATCATTCTACAACACATTGTACCAGAATCTAAAGGCTGTTCCTTGTTTCCCCTTTTCACAGGCCCCTGCAAGAGATCTAAGGACTGTTTGATTCAAAAGCTAATCTCTCATTGGCTTCATTCAACCTTGTGATCACTAGAATTCTCCCATTCTCATGGTTTTAATTTTCAATTAGTGATAAAGCACATAGGTAAAATCTGTTTTGCTATATAGTGTTCCAATGGAATAATATCCATGACAAGATTCTGTATTGTTTGTGTGTACTACTCAAGATGGAATGAAATAAGGAGGACAAAATGGCAAAACAGAACTGGAAGAAAAACAATACTTGGCTCTGTCTGAAGTAGAAGCATCCTCTGAGTAAAGAGTTTTGTGACCCCAAGCTTGCTTCATGGATGAGGCCTAAACTGGACCTGATTCATGAGTGTACATAAAGATGTTATCTTTGTTATGTGATTTGAAGTACAGTCAGTCCACCATATCCGTGGATTCTGCATCCATGGATTTCGCTATCCATGGCAAGTAAATATTTTTTAAAATATGCAAAAAGTAAAGCTTGACTTTTGCCATTTTATTTAAAGGACACCATTTTACTACGCCATTGTATACCTTGAGACTAGAGCCTCCACTTATTTTGGTATCCATAGGGGTTGTGAAACCAAATCCCAGTGGATACCAAGGATCCACTGTATTCTTATGAATGACCATTATAGTGAGTTAGCTGTGGGAATCTGAATTAAAAACAACGAGAGTAGATTTGACTCTTTTTTCTTAAGAAGACAATTTTGTTGCAATGTGCAGGGATGAGCAAACTGATTGTCCAAATTCAGAGTGTTTACATCATTTCTAGATATTTAAAGAAACTATTAACTCATGCATATTGTTTACTTAATGCCTAGTGGTGATTTGTATGTGTGAACAAACAATTCCAGATCAAATGTTCTCATTTCTACATTTATCTAAAACAGTAGTACTGTTCAGTAGGTTCAGTTTACATATCCGATATGATTAAGAGTTAATCATGTCATGGAAACACATTTCAGGGCTTTGTAAGTACTAAATTCTGGAACTGATTGTCCACTCCTTAGATGATATACTTAGAGCTGAATGTTAGAGCTGGTCTTAAATGATTGGGAGTGCTTGGACAATTATATATGAGTTTTAGGCTGATATATGAAGAAGTGTTTGTTTGTTTGTTTTTGCTTATATATGGAGATCCTTTGTCAAGAAGCCTGTAAGTAACCTCTATTCCTTATTTCATCCAAGCAAATATACTTCAGTTTGCTAGATGTGAACATGGATAATGGATGAACAATAAAACATGTCTTAACATCCTGGGTTGTTTTTAATATCCTGATCTGACTGAAATGGCAAACTGTTGTTAATTGACATCCCAAAGAGTGGAGTAAAGGAGCACTATAGATGAGATGCTCACTCATATTTCAAATTATTAAGCTGTGGTATGATCATTAAAACATCACTCTATGTAAGTTACAGTACAGTGTCATTGCAAGTGAGGTGGAAAATGATCTTATAAAGCACAATAAAAATAAAATAATTCTCCTTTCACTAGTATAAAAATTCAGTGGTGTCTATAGTATAGTCCTCATCTACTGGTAGCCCTGAGTTGGATTGATGGCTGATTCAATTTTTTTTGGCCATGGGATATTACTACATGAAATGAATGGCACGTCCATTTGACATGCCAGTTTTCTACCGTGCAAGCAGTTTTGATGCTGCTGAGTATTCAGAGATTCAGATCCAGTTATTACTCCCACAGAACGCTGTTTATCTTCTTTCCCACTAAGAAGTGGTACCTATTTATCTACTTGCATTCGTATCAAACTGCTAGGTTGACAGAAGTTGGGACTAGTGATGGGAGCTCACCCCATCATGCAACACCCGGGCCTCGAACTACCAACCTACCGATCTTGCAATCAATAGAGTCAGCATCTAAACCACTTGAACCACCACAGCTTTCTGTGCAATCATGCTGGCCACATGATCACATAGTAGTCTCTGACAACGCTGGCTCTTTGGCTTAGTAACAGAGATGAGCACTGCCCCCTATGGTCCGACACAACTTGACAACCTTGTCAACGGGGAATACCTTTACCTTATTACTCCCAACTAGAGTTGACCTACTGATTCAATGTGAATTTGACAAATGAACAGTTGTGCAATTTCCATTGATTCAGGGGCTCTGCTTGAGGTGGACTAATATTGTGTGTTTAATAGTTTTTAAACCTGTTTTCTACTCATAATAATGTCTCCCAAATACTCCACCATGCATGGATAGTAGGAAAGAACTGTACACAAATATTTGTTTTCTTCCCAACAGGAACATGGAAAACATTCACCCTCACTTGCAAATATAAAATAGTGAAATGTTTACTTCTCTCATCTGGAGGACAAAAGAAGTGCAGGTCATCACAATAATTATCATAAAGCTTATTGGATTTGTGTTACCTATTTCTGTTTCAGCAGGCCTCTTTTTTCTTTCTAGATCTGCACTCAGACATCCACTCTAGATTCCTTGTTCATCATTCGCATAGGACAATTTCTGCAGCCAGGAAGCTGTATGAGAACAAAAGTCATATTCTATTCAAGTTCATTTCCCACAACTTTCTTTATAGTAATATACTCCTTACCTTTTCTAATCTAGAGAGAAAAACAATATGTAATAAAATGTTCTAGAAAGTAGCAAGGTGAGCCATAATTTCCTCTTTAATAAAGGACTGCTATTTAATCCAATATTATAGAAAATGATTAGATCTTAAAAGCCTATAAATTACATTTGACAACACTAGTGTTCCTTATGGCAATTATAAATGGTGATGCTGGACATTGGCAGAGAAGCACATTTCTTGCTAGTGTTTGTTTATTTGCTTTTAATGAAAAGTGATTAATCTAAATCACTGTTGGGGTGGATCCTTTACTGAAGACACATAATGAGAAGAGACAGGTTTGCCCTTTGACAAATGTAACACATTCTTTCTTGCACACACAAAAGGTTTTGGCTTTTTAATGGAGGGTGTCTTTTGTGGTAGATAGAGGAAAAGGATGGAGATTAAGAGCCCTGGATTCATGGGACTAAGAAGAAACATCTTTCCCTACATACCTCTTTATTCACCATAGGATCACAAAAACTTTGTTCATGTGGTCTCCACATGTTGACATGTAGGAGTGAAAGATCATGCCCACTGGCCCAATCCCAACTCTCAGATGTTCAGTAGGTGATCTGAACATTGCTTATGTCCATCCAAGGATGATCCAGCTGGGTGATGTAGGAATCCATATGTAACTTGAACAAACATAGCATCTTTCAGACTTTTCACTAAAAACAAATAGATTTGGAATGAGTGAATAATTGGGTGAAATATTAACATTCACCTCTCCATTTTCATCTGAACAAGTGAAATCCACAGAGATGTAGGAGATTATGCCACTACTGAAATAACCTGGGTTACTTCTTCTGAATTGAAGCCTAATTCGGGAGGCAACTGGGTCCTATCACAAGGATTTTGTTGCTGAAGCCACCAAGCAAATCTAGCCCAGATACAGCCCTGGTCTCCAGTGCACTTTGGCAGCCTTATTTCAAAACCAGGAGCTTTCTGACTTCAAAAAATGGCTGCTGAAGTGTGCTGGGGACCCAGGCTGCAGCTGGGCTGGACTCATCCGGCAACTTCAGCTGCAAAATCCTTGTAATAGGACCCAGCTGTTTTCTGAATTAGGCTTCAATTTGGAAGAAGTAAACCAGGTTATTTCAGCAGTGGGATAATCTCCATAGACTAAGGGGGGTTGCAGACTGTCAAAAATAGTGTGAATTCAGTCCACTTTTAGGGTTAGGGTTAGGGTTAGTGCTAGGGAATCATGGGAATTGTTATTTTTCTGAGACTTTGAACCTTCTTTGTCAGAGAACTCTAGTGCCACAATAAAATTCAGTTCCCATGATTCCCTAACCTTAACCCTAACCCTAAAAGTGGACTGAATTCACACTATTTTTGGCAGTCTGCAACCCCCCTAAGTAAATTCATCTTTGATTCTGACTTGTCTTGATGTCTGTATTATGTGGTATTTTTAGGGGGAGGGGATTGGGCTATCCTTGGGTTTGATTCAATAACCTTTGCAGAAATAGATTGTGCTTTCCTAAGGACATCTTTGATCTTATGGATATTTCATAGGAGTTTTTCCCTGCGAATATATGCCAAGCTTCAGCAAAGCCCAGGGCCCAGCTGGTCAAAACTCAGATGAGGGACTCAAAGGGCTGGAAGTAGGGAGAGAGGATTCAATAGAAACAGAAGGATACATTCCAGGAATAAAGAAAATGGTGGAGGAATTATCCTTGCCAAATCCTTACTAATGAGATGAATCACTAAAAATATGGAGAAAGGATAGAAGTGTGTGATAATATTCCAGATGCCTGTTTTATGAGCCCCCCCCCCTTTTGTCCAGGTTATCATGCCACTCTGCAATATGCAGACTTGGACTACTAACCACTGAAGCACTGTGAAATATGGATACCCATCTGCTACATGTTAACATTAAAAACTTTGTGACCTTCACATATATAGTGATAGCACCTGACTGGCCAAAAAAAGGATGTTGGCATATCAGATTGCTGAATAAATATGTTGATCTCATATCTGGCTTCTGTTAAAGAAATCAGCAAATTCAGTGTTGAAGCTAACTGGAAAAGGAAATAAAAATAAATATAGCACCTTTATACAAATCCATGGTGAGCTTATACTAGAAATACTGTGCACACTTTTGGTCATTGGGCCTGAAAAAGATATCACAGAGCTGGAAAACATGCTAAAACATTCAACCAAAATTGTTAAGTGGCTGAGGCATGTGCCTTAAGAAGAAAGGCTGCATTGTTTGGGACTATAGAAAAGTCTGCAGTTTTAAAAAAGCAAGCGGAGATTATAGAAATTTATATAGCATTGTGCAGTGTGAAGAAAGTAGATTGGAGTAAGATTTTCTCCTTCTCTGATAATGTTGAAAACATTGACTGGAGCTACATCTTTTCTTACTTTTCTATAACCTCAGAGCAAGAGTCTGTGAGGAAATTTTTAAAGCCTTATTTATTTGCTAACCTTTGGTGGTATTGTAATGGAAAATCTGTGTACTCCCACAGACTCTTCCTCTTAAAAGTAGTGTCCTTTGGGGATGTTTTTTACTTTATGGCAATTTTTGATTCTCTCATCTACTCTACAGATGTAAGCAAATGTTTCTAATGTGATACAGATGCCTTTCTTATCGCCTGAATGTAAATAGATCAGGAAACAAAACAAATCCCAAATGGAAGCTAGCTTGAATCCTGAAAAGTTGATTTGATTTTTCAAATAGGGATTAGAGGTGAAAATCTTTGCCTTCTATAGCACAAAATGTAAGCCTTTGGGAAGCAACAAGAAATAGAAGACCAGCTTTGTATTTCCACGGTATACTGAGTTTTTGTCATGGCAACCCTAGAGATTATAAAAAGGTGATAATTCTTATGGAACTGTGTTTTGCTGAAATGCAGCTTTGAAATTTTCAAAAATGACTTTAAACACTGGCCTTAAATGTTCTGTTTGCTCTTGCACTGAGGGTTGGCCAAGGACTTTTTGATGCCTGATGCAATGGACATGATTACACCTTTTTTTCTCCGGGCTGCATGGAAAGAAGTTGATGATACTTACTGTTGAATCTGAATTCATCACTCAAGTCAGGACAGTGTTATCCAGTGCACAAGGAAAACAACTAGTGTAGGGATTACAGGAAAGGCTGTATGGCATGCAGAGCTCTGTCTTCCAACACTTTACCAACATTTCTTGGTAAGAATCCCAGGACCCAAAGAATCCCAGGACCTATTGGCCAACATGGGACTATTGGCCAACATGGCTGAAGGTTCTGGGAGCTGAAGTCCCTCAGCCCTTAAAGGGGAAAGGTTGCCTACCCCTGACCTTGAGTATCTGTAGTTCTCAGGCACCTTCCTCACTTTGCCTAATGGCAAGTCTGCTTGGTCCTGTCTATCCTACTGCAACTGCAGCAATATTCCATACATGGCAGCATGTATGCCATGATTCCATGTGTAATGGAGAGTTCTTACTTTTTGAAAGTTGAGGTTCAGAGAATCTGATTTATTTACAGAGGCCTCAGAGGAGCTGCTAAATAAGATAAAAGGTGGGCTTTCATCACTTGCATAGGTGTTTATGTCTCCCTATTTAAAAATAAGGATTATTAAACCTAGATATATTATGCAAATAGTAAGTACTGCAGTATAAATCCCAGTTTGTGAAATTTATACAGGACATTGCAGATTTTGTATGAAGGTTAGAGCACACACCTTAGAAAACTCAAGCAATCCAATACTTATTTATAGGCATATCTTGGCCTTTGCTTCTCTGTGTGGTTAAGTGTACAGTAATGGTGGATTCCTAGGGAAAATGCTCTCCCTTTGTTTCTTTGCCCACATTGGTTGATCTGTGAGTAACATATACTCAAAAGTGTTCTATCCTAGTAAAAATATGTTATCTGAAGTATGTGTGTGTATACTTATATATACAAACAAACTTATATATTACTCCAGTAGTTCAGTATCTGAGCCACTCTCATTTGGCATATTGAAAAGAGAAGGACTGGCATTCATTTGACTTAAGTTAGACTTAAAACATCACAACTCAGTTTTTTAGTCATTGAGGAGGTAGCAGTTCTTTACCAAATATGCAGTAACCAGAATCCCCACTGCAACCCATCTTTTCTCATCTCTTGTCTTTCCTGATTGATGGAGAGCATGAGGAGCAACAGACAAGGATCCAGCAGTTTTCCTGTAGCTGGACACAGAACAATGACATTGTCTACAGTACCTCCAGAGTTCCATACAGATGCCTGTCACTATGTGTCCAGGTATAGGAAAAGAGCTGGATGCTTGTTTGCTTCTTCCTCTACTTCCTGTCAACCAGTAAATGCTTGGGTTTGGGGATTTGCAGCAGAGAAAATGTAAGTTTGGGTGATGGGTTATATGAGTATTGTTTCTGTATCTCCTCACTACCTCTTATGATGCAGGATGCAGCCAAATTTTAAGATTTATTTTGGACATCATTATAATGTTTTAATAATTCATGAACACATTTTAAGTTTTCAGCATGAGTATTCCTAGCCATTGAAGAAATGTTATGAACCCATAGATCTCTGATTTACCAGACCTAACGAACCATTTTGTGGCTATTTCCATAGAGAATTAGAATATATAGTCATCCTAACTATATTTTACAAGTTCAACAATCCTTAATTAAGACTCAGTAGTCATATACCATGCTTTGCGGCTGTATTTAAGGAGGAAGTGGAAATTTGCTATTTTGCTGTCTATCTTATTTTATGTGTCTTCCTGCACTTAATGGGACATATTGCTGACATAAAAATATCATGCAAAATAATGTTGAATGTACCCAATTTACAGTAGTAAACACAGAAGAACCACTTAGTTTTTATTAGAATCCACCTGTCATCAAGAACATGCTAGTTAAGCATTCATCTGGGGAAGGATTGCTGGTTTGTCTCAATCCAATTCAATTTATTTTTGACTGTATGCACTATTTCTTAATAACAATTTAGCTATTAAGATAAAGAAATGAATGGAAATTTCCCCCCCCCCCCATCTACTCTGTCCCCCGACAGCCATCTGAGCTTTCAAAAATCCTGGTGGCTGCGTGGTCATGGCCAGCTTGATTTCCTGAAAATATGGGACAGGACTAGGGGGATGCAGGGGAGGAGTGTAGGAGGGCAGGAGTGTAATTACTGGGAGGAGCAAAATGGGACAATTTCCCCCAAAGTAAACCAAGTGAACATAGACTCTAAGTACAAAAGTGTGGACTTGCATATTCTAAGTCAGTGAAAGTATTTATATGCTTTAGAAACAAAACAAAAAAAATTGCTCCCCCCCATGAAATTTTCCTTCATTTCCCAAATATCTACCATTGAGGTAACTTAAAACGTCATTTGAGCATTCAGAAACAGTTTAGGCATCCAAAGAAAAGGAGCAAGCAAAATTACCAAGGGAATGTGAACACAGCCAAATATAAGAACTCTAGATGTGAATGGTTTTCAGTGTTTCACTCTCTGCAGCACTAGACACTTGGGGATTGAAGAAAATGTTCATTTGTGTAGCAGATTGGTTATTTGTGGAAGTGCGGAGAGGAATAGCCTTATTTTGCCCCCCCCCCCCATACATTCCTGAAAAGTAGGTAGGAATCTTTTCTTTCATGAATTTACTTAATTTAACATTTAAACTCTGTTAGACTGCCAGTTCTTCTTTTTTGCAGCTAACTGTTGTTTCCATCCCTTATAGCTTAGAAGCTCCTTAACCAGGGGTAGGCAACCTTTTTGAGCCAGGGGCTGGGTTGCTGTCCCTCAGACAATTGGGGGGCTGAAACACCAAAAATAAATAAATAAATAAATAAATAAAAATTAAAAAAATATTTAAAAAATATGCATGCACACTCTCTCAGCCCCAGAAAAGCCATGGCAAAACCCCTGTGGAGATTTTGGCAAGAAAACCCCAAAAACAAGTAATAAGAACAATAATCAATATCATCATGGCGAGCGGCGGCGGGAGGGGCAGGCGGCGGTGGCAGGACCATCCTGGGGCCAGTCCAAAGGCCTTGGGGGGCCGCATCTGGCCCCCGGGCCTTAGGTTGCCTACCCGTGCCCTTAACACTCACTAGGGGCTTGGGGGATGCCAAGTGGCTGCAGAAGGGAGGAAAAGATGGGGAAATTTCCTTCCATGCACTACCTTGAGTTGACACATAATTCAAGCCAATGTCACAAGCCAGAACAAAAACCTTTTGTTTATTTTTTTCTTGCCACCTTCACCTGTTAACTTGAAACTTTGAACTTACTAGAGGCATGAAAGTGATTTGCATAAGTAGAATAACACAATCTTACAATAGAAAATGAACAATATTTTTTATTAAATATTGTAGCAAAACTAATCAAACAATGTGTTATTTTGTTGCTAAAGCACAGGAATATTTTTATTGCTTATTGATGCACGTCTTGGCTTCTGTACTCAGATTCTGTGTTCACATTTGGTGAAAATTATCCCATGATCATTAAGTTCCAATGTACTTTTCACATGGAGTCTTTACTAGTGTGTGTGTGTATATATATTCTGGAATTTAATTTGTATTTAAAGTCTTTGCATAGCATTCCAGTTTGGCACCACAATTTATGGTGTAAAAAACTCTCTAGGGGTTCTTCTTGGTCACAGTACATAACAATAATCTCAGGGTGATATGAGGGATACATTGTTAAACCTATGATGTATTTCACCCTGTATTTTTCTTCTTCTTATATAGATAATGCTGTTGAGTGATCCTGAAATTGAAAGTAGCATAATGATTAGTAACGATGAAGGTGCCACCTACCAAAAATATCGACTCAGCTTCTACATCCAGAGTCTCCTCTTCCATCCTAAGCAAGAGGACTGGATTCTCGCATATAGCATTGACCAAAAGGTACATTGCTCACTGTCTGTCTGTTCCTATTTACTTTTTATCTTTGTGTCTTTCTCTCATCTATGTATCCCCATTTCAGATGCAACAGTAAAGCATTATTTGCTGTTGTTTACACTAGCAGAAGTGACATGAAGGCTCATACATAGCTCCTACCCTCCAGAACATCAGAAACATCCACTGTTTTATTCAGACTAACAAGATTTATCATTGTCTGCTGGCATTCACATATACATGCTTATGTTATTCTGGTTTACAATGGATAAGCAGTGGTCTGCTGTATAGTCTTCCTACTTCAGTTTATCCTTGGTACAAATGGGTAAAACTAACCAGACTACTTTTCCTGATATCTGAACCTGAGATCTCAATTTATTTCCAAAACAAGGCAAGATTCTAAGCCATAACAAGAAACCCTGTCTGATGAATAAAGTTTTGCCAAGATGAAAATAAAATGAAATGAAAATCAACTGTGACAGTAGTACACACAGAAAAAGTTTGTTACATGCATCAGATGCTGAAGGAATTCAACAGATTGCTGCAAAGGAATAAAATAATAATAATAAAAACTTCATTCAGTGTTGCTATATTCATAAGAAGCAAGCACATCCAGCTTTGAAAGACATGTCCAGTTCCCCATGGAGAGTGCTCATCTGCAGTCCTTTTTCTTTTGGCTTCATAACCCCCCTCACACATTTCCCACTTTGCCAAATTACTTTTAATCTGTACAATTGAAAATGTTCACTGTGGCAAAGGGCAACAGTCAGGGTCTGCTCAAGCAATGATTACAGGGAATTCACTCACCCCCCATTCCCCCTCCCATGCTACTGCTTGAACTATTTGGATCTCTTCCCTGCTGTTCACCCAGAACAGTTGTCATCATTGTGTACACTGCTGTTAGCTCTGTCTGGTACAGGTTGGAACAAAGCAACAGACCTTCCTAAGGTAATATTACTTAGGTAGATGGGCATACTTGGTTTTACTGGGCCAAAGAATACGCACACAAAGAGAGAGAGAGGGTGTGAGTCTTTGCTGGATGTGAGGACCATTGCAAGATGCAGTCCTGAAACAATGATACAAGCAAAAGAAATGCTTCCATAAGCTTGCCTGGCAATTTGCAACATGTCATTTGCCCCACAAAGCCATGATCCTTATGTCTTCCATTGACTTTATATCATCAGACAGTGTAAGTGAGCAGAAGAGATGTCATATGTCAAGGTTCAGAATTCTAGCTCCTGCAAATTCCCCTTTCTTTCAATTCACTTATATGATATCGACGTTTTAAAATGCAACATGCATAGGGACAAGTCCTTTTGTTACCTTATTGCAATTCTGCATGCTCCTTAGTTGCTGGTACTATTACAGTAGTCTCTCCTTTTCTATAAAACCACCACTGCCCACTAAATTAGTATTCCACAGTGAAGTCTCACTATTGCCACTCTTACTATGGCATTATAAGACCATACATTATTCATACAAAGGGTCCTTCTTCAAAATGAGCCATTGCAGGTAAGATGGTCTCCATGCAAATTTTATCTACTGCTTCTCTTCAATTACAGCAAATATTGTTCAGATTTTTAACTTTTTAAACGGTATTTTAATGGGGAAGTGGCCACAGCTCAAGGACTCTTTAGGATAGTCTTGGCCATGATGTCTCTCTGTGGGGAAGGAACCTTCCCTCTGAGCAAGGCACTGAGGCAAAGATGGCTGTAGAGATTATTAGAACAATTGTGTTAACACTGCTAATAGACAAAGACCTATTTTGGCTTGGAGGAGGAGAAAATGGAGGAAGATACTCCATACTTCAGGTGGAGCAATGACTCCCACTGTCCCTGCATGTAGCTGACTTGCCAGTCACTAAATTTGTTTTTATTTGTGCCCAAGACCATGCCAAATCTCTCAACATAAATCCAGTGTATATTCCCTCGTCTGCAGTTCCATATGTTCTGAATAGCACACTTCCAGTATTTCTTAACCCATTCTGATCAAGATTAGACCGCCAAATTTAGAGATGCAATGAATGGCAGTCAAAGATACTATGGGCCTCAGCAGACGGAGGCCCCGGAGACGCCGCGGGTCGGAGCGCCGCCGGAGTTCAGCCTCCGGACCGCGGCGCTCCTGCGGCGCATCTAAAAGGAGCACCAAATTGGCGCTCCTTTTAGATGTAAGGGAAAGTGCGCCCTAAAAGCGGCGGGCGCACTTTCCCTGGCTCAAACGGCGCAGCGCATGTGGACGCTGCGCCGTGAGGTCATCCCCGGTGCGCCGGCCGTGCGGACGGCCGGCGCTTCTGGGGGCGACCTCGGGGAGAGGAAGGGGCGCCGCTCGTGCGGCTGCCCCTCCTCTTCCCTGCCCGGAAGACGACTCTTTTAGTCATCTGCCGAGGCCCTATGCCTTCTCCTATCCCAAAGTGTCCAGCATGGGGCTTTCAAAAAGCTAATATGTTCCCCAATTTCCCCCTCCTCCACTTTTTAAGGATCTATGGACATCCTATAGAAACTGAAAATGAGGGAAGGAGCAATGCAGATGTTGGCAGCAACCATGATCAACCCCTTCCCCACATATGTCATGTGTAGAGTTCTTGATCACTCTTTATGGGACATTGTATTGTGACATGGAAATTCACCGTGAGATTAAAAAATGCTTTCACATGAAGGTTTGCAGTATTAGATATGGTCTTTAAGTATATTAAACTCCCTGGTTTGCAGTATTATATATGGTTTAAGTATATTAAACTCATTATCTGCATTACTTTCTTTGGTGTGGGAAAATGTGGGCAATTGTGGGCTGAACATGGAAACAGGAATATGAGCATAAGGCATCCACATGTTACACTGAAGATTTTTCTGAAATTGTTCTTGTATTTCTGTGTGGTTGCTGAAGCCTGCACAAGGAATGGGGAAATTCTTTGGTTCAGCATATACCTTTGTGAAGGGTACTCGTCTTCATCAGTGGTCCATTGAACAATATGTAGCAGTCTCTTGTGCTACAATATACCATAGTATCCAGGTCTTTCTGCTGCTTGGGCTAAGTAATTTAATACACTTACATATTAAAATGTTCTATCATCTACCTTGTTAACAGAAGGCTTCAGGTGCACATTCTATTTCCCTGATGATACCATGATGACATTTGCAGATGCTATGCCACTATCAATGAGAAACCCCTTTCTGTGCCAGGCAGTTATAGTATGAAAGGACATAGTCAAATGTCAGCCCTTTTGCAAGTGCAGATGTTTAATCTAGGAACTGTGCAGTACAGATTGAAAGATCCAGTATATCAATTTGAAGTCAATAGATGGTATGATACAGCTTTTAAACTAGAAAAGGAGTTCTTAAACATTAAAAATTAACTGTCTGTAATTACACACAAACATGTTTTTTATGACAAATGGTGAGCTACATGGCATATGATACTTAGTGGTAATCTATGGCAGGATGAGTTTGGTTTAGAATACATGCTCTAATGCCCTGGTGTGTGAGGCTATGTAAACCCTGTGCCTAATATCTAGTCATATGGAGATTTTTGTACCTTTGCTTAATTTGTTCTGGTTGGAGGGAAAATGGAAAAAAAATGTTTTTCTGGGTCTGGATGGTGGCATATGTACATAAATTGAAACACTTCAAGAATTTTCATTTCTGATCTTATTGGAATGTATCCCCTTGAAACATCACGGTCTCGGCCTCAATGAAGAAAGAAAGTCTAGTCATTTCAGAGTTCTGAGGGTTTGAATGAGAATGGTAGAATCCAGCTTTGGTTTAGCAATATGCCTAGTGAATTCCTGGATTGTAGGGGGATAGTTTGGTATATTTGGTAGCCAAAGCCATCCTGACCTACTAGTGTTATGCAGTGACTAAGTATTATGGAGTAATGATTGTTACTGTTATTTTCCATCATATCAGTGACTTAAGGTGACTCTATGAATGAGAGACTTCAGAAAGCCTCAATTATTAACAGCCCTGCTTAGGTCTTGCACGCTTTGGGGCTGTGCTTCCTTGATTAAGGCAATCCATTTGTGTTATGGTCTTCCTCTTTTTCTACTGTTTTCCACTCTACTGAGCATGATAATTTTTTCCACATCGAGTCACATTGTCTCATAATGTGTCCAAAGTAAGTTGGCCTCAGTTTAATCATTTTGGCTTCTAGTGAGATTTCAGGTTTGATTTGCTCTTGGATTCATTTATTTATCTTTTTAGCTGACCATATAGCTGCAGAAGTTTCTTCCAGCATGATATTTCAAATGTGTTGATTTTCTTGTCCTCCATTTTACTGGAGCTATGGAAATTAAGCTAGTAAAAACTGATTTCAGATACACATTACATATTTGAAACCACTTTGGTGGTTAAATTAGTGGGTGCCACTCATGAAAAGATTACAGTCACCCCTCCATTCTCATGGACCTGAAGTCCGTGGTTTTGCATATTCATGGAGGGGTGGCCTCCATTAAAATCAATAGTATGTGCCCTGTGGGTGTGTGCCCCATTCAATCCTACAGAGCTTGAATATTTGTGAATCTCCATTTTTGTGGTGGTGGTGGTGGGGTCCGGAACAGATCCTCCATGAAAATGGAGGGCCAACTATATTTGAAAACCATCATAATCATTTGCATAATTATGAGTATGGTGGACTATAGTGTCCTGGTGAACATAATGTTTTGATCACTCAGGCCTTCTGTATAAGCCGCTGGGAGAGATCATTCGGAGGCATGGAGCACGGTGTCTTCAGTACGCTGACGACACGCAGATTTATTTCTCCATGACCAAATCATTGTCTCAGACTTCTGATGGCATCTCTCCTCTTAATGACTGTCTTAGAGCGGTAATGGATTGGATGAGGAAAAACAAATTGAAGTTGAATCCAGACAAAACGGAGGTGCTCACGGTTACAGGTCCGAATCCGGGTCCGGGATTACAGCCCCCAGTCCTGGATGGAGTCACACTCTCCTCCAAGGACTGTGTGCGCAGTCTGGGGGTACTCCTTGACCCGTCGCTTCACATGACTAGTCAGGTGAGTGCGACAGTCAGGAGTGCCTGCTATCAGCTTCGGCTGATACGCCAGCTGTGCCCATACCTGGAGAGGAAAGACCTGGAAACCGTTGTGCACGCACTGGTAACCTCACGTCTAGATTACTGCAATGCACTCTACATGGGGCTACCCTTGTGCCTAACTCGGAAACTTCAGCTGGTGCAAAATATGGCAGCCAGATTAATCACCAGAACATCGAGGAGGGAGCACATTACACCAGTGCTTAAATCCCTCCACTGGCTGCCAATTAGTTTCCGGTCACAGTACAAGGTGTTGGTTTTGACCTTTAAAGCCCTACATGGCTTGGGTCCAACTTACCTCAGGGACCGCCTCTCCCCGTATGAGCCCCCCCATGCCCTTCGGTCAGCCGGAAAGAACCTTCTTCAACAACCAAAGACGAAGTCTACACAGACCTCGCAGAGGGCATTTTCCGCCTTTGCCCCTAAACTATGGAATGGCCTGCCGGATGGGATCCGTCTTATTACAACACTTACTGCTTTTAAGAAAGCAGTTAAGACGGATCTCTTCTGGCAGGCCTTCCCAGAATAACTCTCCTTAGAGAATGAATACTGGATTTCTCCTCCCCAAGCTCTTGTTGATTGTAATTTCAATATTGTTATGTATCATTTGTTTTAATTTTTTCAAGTTTAATTTTGTCTTAAGGGGTGAGGGAGGGATGTGGGGGGAGGGATTGGGTTACTGGATTGTCTTTTAGCCATTGTATTTTAATTGTTGTAAGCCGCCCCGGTTGCCATGCAGAGGGGCAGGTTAAAAATAAAACTTATTATTATTATTATTATTATTATAAAGAATTGAATTTTTGGAAGAGATGAGTGTAATTCTGAAATAGTGAGACAATGACCAAGCTTGTCACCCTTCCATCACTTCTCAAATTCTGTCTGGTACCTGCTTTGCTTACTTTCCAATATTAAACAAAAACCTTCCTATTCTCCCTGGCCCCTTATATTTTAAATTTGTTTATCTAGTTTTCTCTTTTTACTCCAAATTATTTGTTCAAAAGCAGAATTTTAAAACTGTCCTTTTCTATTGTGTCTTGATATTTGTCTTCTGCTTTTAAAATATTGTTACCACTTGTATTTATTTTGAAAATGATTTTTATTGATTAGCCATCATTTTAAAACTGTTTCTTTTATTACATATGCCACTCTTCTAGCTTCAACTACAGGGTGACACATACATGAAATAAATAATGAATGTTCAGTTGCACCCTTCTTTGCAGTTGTGGCCTTCATTCCCTATGTTGAACTGACATAATGGCAAAATGTTACAGTCTGGCACAGTACAACTTCTGCTTAATTGTGCACATACAATATGGTAACTAGCCATGTGGGATTTCAGTGTGTTTGTATCCTGACAGATGTGACACACAGCAAGTGATAAGTTCCCATTTAGAAAGGAGAATTACACGTCTAAGCAAATGTGGGCAGAGAGCAGGAATAAGGAAAAAGAATGATCATGTCCTTTTTGTAGGAGTGATAAATATAAGGGTGTTTAAACCAAAGTTGTGTTACCCAGTGTTACCAAAGCAAAAATAAGATAGCTGCTCTTTGGTATCTGTTTGTGCACTCCCATTTTGACCATTTTACATGGAAAAAGCCAAGGATGTTGTGGTCATTTCAGAGGTAAAATTTCTAACATTTTTCTTAGGGAATAGATAATAATCAGCACAAAAACAAAACAAAACACTACTTAAACTTTAAAATGCCATGTATTTGTGTATATGAATGACAGAAAGGAAGGAAGAAAGGAAGTATATTGTGTATTTTTCTTAATGTGTATAAATGATTAAATTAGTATAGCTATATTTTTCAGAAAATACATTGCATATTTGCAAGCTAGTTAAACTGATTTCAGGCACACATTACATATTTGAAACCACTGTTAAACTGGTGGTTGCTACTAATGAAAGGATTATTTGAAAACCATCATAATATACCCTTTTTATTTAGAAATTTCTGTAACTGTTGAGAGAAAACTGGAATAGAATTGTTGTTAGTTGTTCTATGTCAACAGACTGTTTGGTTGATGACCAGAGAAGTCACATAGACAAATGAAACATCTTGTACTAAGTAAAAAGGATGAGGACATGATCTAAATCTAAGGGCACATAATATAATATTTGGGGATAGAGGCGCTCACATATAGTATAATGAGATAAAATGTAATCTGAGCCACAACTGCAACTACATTGCAGAATTAATAGAGTTTGAGACTGCTTTAGCTTTCATGGCTCCATCCTATGGTATGGAATTTGTAGTTTGATGTGGCACTAGAACTCTCTGACAGACAAAGCTAAATATCTTGCAAAACAACAAATCCAAGTATTCCATATCATTGTGCCAAAGCAGTTAAAGCGGTGTCAAACTGCATTAATTTTGCAGTGTAGATGCAGCACAAGAAAGGTAAAGACAAACCATTCATCTACATCCCAATATAGAGCTGGGATCTGGCCCATGGGCAACCTGCCAGAGTCTTCAGTAAAGCTCCCAGGACCTCCCCACAATCCTTAGCAAAGCAAAGCAGCTTCATTTATATACCGCTTCATATCACGCTATGGGATGTCTAAGCGGTTTACAACTGTGAGCTGATTGCCCCCCAACAAGCTGGGTACTCATTTTAGCGACCTCGGAAGGATGCAGGCCTGAGTCAAGCCTCAGCCCTGGCTCGTATTGAACTCGCAACCTTGTGGTTTTTATGAGTGAGTGGCTGCAGTACAGGCATTTAACCACTGCGCCACCAGGGCTGAGAGGCCTTGAGACTCATTACTGATATTTTTTCTGGTTCCAAAATGAAGAAACTCTTCACAGGAGGCCCCTCCCCCCAGAAAGTATGATTCTCCATGTTAAAGCTCTTTTCTCCCTTTATAGCCCTTATAGTTAGTCTTTAGAGCCTTTTCAATGGCTGCTTCTATGCTCTTGAACTCCTTTCCTAGAGAGGCTAGGATAGTCCACTCCTTGCTGTTCTTCTATTGGCAGGCAAAATTTTGTTTAAGAACTTAAATGCGTTTTTTTTTTTCCGAGAGAAAGGACTTTTAAGTGTGTGCTGCACTTTCTTGAACCGGGGTCGGCAACCTACGGCCCGCGGGCCGGGTGCAGCCTGCGGAGGCCTTGGGACTGGCCCGTGGCCGGTCCTGCCACCGCTGCTGCTGCCACCCTGCGCAACTGCGGGTGCCATTTTGGCTTCCAAAATGGCACCCTGCACTTGTGCGCACATGCGCATGGCGGCAGGTGCCATTTTGGAAGGCCCCATGGCAGCTGTGTAGCCACCGTTGGGCCTTGAGAAGGCAACATCAGGGATGCGCTGGGCGAATTCACCTGGCGCAGGTGTGGGGGAGCCTTTCCAGGGCCCAGGGAAGCCCCCCCGTGCCTGCGCCGGGTGAATTGACCCACCGCGGGTGTGTGTGGGGGCTTTCCAAGGGCCAGGGAATCCCCCCACACCTGCGCACCCCCCCTGCACCATCCCCCCCGGCCCCCCAGCAACAAAGGTTGCCGACCTCTGTTCTTGAGCCTTGTCTACATGGACCCAAAGGCTTGTTTTCCCCTCATTCTGGCATTTTTCTGTTTGAACGACACATGGCCCAAATCCTTGTTCTGATGTGGGCAGTCTGGACAATGTATGAGAACTGGGGAATGACAGGGTTAAAAAAATTAAAAACTTGTCTGCTGCTCCGGGAAGATCTAGAGCCCTCCATTTCCATGCCACAGCAGCTATCTGCATGGACATTGTGCTGGGCCTTCTGGCACATCTAACTCTGTAGGTCACTGATTCTGAGGTCAGAATTAGGCTCCCAATATGACCATCTTTGTGTGCCTCATTCTGATCTCAGAAGTGAGTAACACTCAATGGCAGTGAAGGTAACAGGAGCAGAATGGAGTAGTTGTGGGGTCAGTATACTGCGAGCTGTCCCTGTAGTATTCTGGCCAATGCAGATAAGAACTTAATTGTATTTTCAACTCTTTTAAATATTTTAATTGTATGGTTTAAACTGTTTTTAGTGTTGTTAATAATTTAATTCTGTTGTAATATTGCTTTTTTGCATGTATAAACTATATTGCAATTATTTTAATTTGTAAGCTGCTTTGAGACTTGCTTTAGGGGACACAGGTGGGATATATCAATACAAATGATTACAGCAACAACCTAAATTGGGCAATGTGGTACATGTGGTACACATGGCCCAAATCCTGGTTCTGGTGTGGGCAGTCCTGCTACTGCTGTCTTGGCGATCATAAAAGGACCAGGACAATCCATGCATATACCAATGTGCATGTTTAGGAATCTTACTAACGGAAATACATCTGGTTTTCAAAAAGATGCTGAATTTAGCATACAGGAAGCCATTCTGGAGATTATATATTTGCATCCTACATTGTCTCTGTGAAGCTAAGAAGGGCCCTTTACACTACAGCTTTGTGAGATTTGATAGGCTTAAACATAAGCAACTTGTCAAAGTTTTCTAGTGGGTTTTATGGGTAGCTGAATGTATGTTTGCTGTACCCAAACTGTTAAACACTGCACCATACTTGTTGTTGTTGTTGTTGTATATTCAAATAATTTCCAATTCATGATGTCCCTTGGCAAGATTTTTTTCGGAGGATGTTTGCCTTTGCCTTCCTTTAAGGCTGGGAGAGTGTGACTTGCCCAAAGTCACCTACTTGTTTTCCATGGCCAAGCAGGGATTTTAATCTTGGTCTCCAGAGTCATGGTCCAGCACTCAAATCATTACAACACATATATCTTTGATAGAATCATAATCTCCTTTAAGGATTATGGAATTCAGTGTGAATGGTAATTTGTGTCATGTGAGCAAAATCAACACTTTTGCTATGGTATATTGAACAAATTAGTTCTTTTGTTTAAACGGTTGCTTTCTTCTCCTTGGTATCCAGTGTTTCTTCTTTACAATGTTAACATTTCATGTGGGAGCCTAACATTGTACGAGGAAGACTAATGAACAGTATGAATAAAAGAGTAAACAAAACTGGGAGAAAACTGGCAAAGAGGAATAGGTCCGGTTGGCAATCAGCCTGGGCAAGGAATTCAGTAGGATGATAAACCTGCCTTACCAGAGCTTACCAGCCCAGCATTTAAGAGTTCTCAGGGTCAAGCCAGTCCAAGTCAGCAGGAGAGGGCAAACAATTGAGGCATCTAATCCAAAGGTGTATAGGTTAGCAAGGTCAGACCACTAAACAGGGCTCAAAGATTTTGGAATCACACGAGCCGAGAGTCAAGAACAAAGCAGGTTGCAACTTCCAGAAAGGTTGGTTGTCAGCAATAACCTTCTGGAGGTGAGGCTGGGATATTTATGTTCTACTAGACTCCCACTGCTGTTGCTTGATTTCAGCACGTTTTCTATAAATATGCTCTTAGCAATATAAACCCGCCCTCACTTGCCTGCATTCACTTGCAGTAGGTACTATCTGATTTGTAGCTGCGTCTTGTAGCTGTGGGGAGGTACCCCTGTTTGTCTCTTGCATAGGCACACTCTGGGTCCTGAGAGCTAGGTCTGCCACCCTCTGTCTCCCTCACTATTTGTGTCCTACTCCAGACTGATGGTCAGGAAGGGGGGTATAACAGATAGATGTGAAATCCTTTTAAGGGACTGCAGACCAAAAGGATAAAAGAAAGCTGTTTGACAAAATGAACAGGCTTACTGCAATACTATATCCACGTTTTACTCTTGAATGGCATTTACTATGTTTTGTTTTTTCTCTTTAATAAAAACTGAGATGTATGTGTGGTACAAGAGGCCATATTATACTGCCAGCACTAACTAAACTATGTAGAACTTTGAATATCATAATTAGGAATCCAGTGTTGTAATGTATAGAGGTAGATAAGAAGCCAGAGAAGCCTAATAAATAGTGTATCATTAAAGCACCTACCATAGTGTTGTTAATCAAACAAGTTCTAAAATGAAAGAACTTGATAATCAAAGTTCTCATCTTCCATCAAACATATTCATCATCAAGATTCTTCATTAATCTTTATTTTTTTAAAAAAAATCACCTATCAGTTGCTGAATTAGATGTTTGAGATAATATGGCAATGTGCCATTTGAACACACCTGGTAGTCAATCTCTATCCCAGCACAGTCTTCTCAGTAATCACAACACCATAATTTGAAAGTCTAATTCCAAATATGGAGTCATCATGGTTTCCTAGACTGCATAATGTTTGCATGTATTTAAAGGATGACAACAAAGTGGGTTGCATATGGCAAGAAGGCTCAAGTCAAAAACTGTAAAAGGCTTTCTAATGTTGCTATGCATATATTTGCCCCCCACAAAAATCTCTCTACTTGCACAATGAATTAAGACATGAGTCTTAATTTCCAGAACTTATTGCCTCTCTGGACCATTGATAACACTATGGTAATTCTGTGTTAAATAGTTTAAAAAGAGATAGAGGTTATTATGTAAGTACTATGGTGATTTCCCCCTTCTCTTCTTATAGTAAAAGTTGGTTTATTTAAATACCCTTTTCTCTTCATATTGAGTCAGAATACGTGGAGCTACTTCACCTTCAAATCAATACAGGTTGAGTATCTCTTATCCGAAATTCTGAAATTCAAACTACTCCCAAATCCAAAATAGTGGCTCAGACAGTGACATCTTTGCTTTCTGATGGTTTAGTATACACAAACTTTGTTTCATGCACAAAATTAGTAAAAAAAAAATAGTGTGCATAAAATTAACTTTAGGTTATATTTCATGTTTAGACTTTGGTTCCATCTCCAAGATAAAAATAAATAAATTCCAAAACACTTCTAATTTAAAGCATTTTGGATAAGGGAGACTCAATCTATAAATATATCTTCTTATTCTAAATCAGTGGCTGGAATCCTATTGTATAATCTCAATTAGTGTAATCCCATTGAACCAGTTCTTAAATGGCAAGTCAACATGTAGGTCAATCTCATAGATTCAATGTCTTAACTCTCATTGGGATATAGTACATGATTTGGGCAAATATGTGTTAAATCAGATCCTGTCACACCACCAATCAGAGATATGACAGGGTCTAATATTTTCCCAAATCGCCTTATTACTCTCCAGGCCTTTAACCATCTTTTAGTGCTAAAACAGAACCACTACTGACAGAAACAAGGACTTCCCCTCCACTGCTAGAGTTAATGTTGGCTCCAGAGCAAGTGAAGTGAGTGGAATGGATGACCTATAGATAGGGAGCACGAAGAGGAGGCTGCAAAGAAGTGGGTAACTAATAGGAGCTGTATTCTCTGATAATCCAAATCAGCATGAGAAAAAGAATCCCTCAAAGTTTTATCATGCTATCCGCAGATCTGTAGTGTGCATTACAAATCACTGTGATTTACAGTTGAAGGAACTTATCACTTGGATTTTTAAATTGGTTTACCTCTATCTGGCTTAATCATAATTTGGGCAGCATCCTGATCTTATCAGATGTTTTTTGCCACTGAATTTGCCACCCAAATACAACCTGGGTCCATCCCCACTTCCAGGGCCGTTCCTCACAGCCATTTTCTTAAGCTGGAAAACTCCTGGATCTGAAAAGAGCTACGAGGAGTGCTCCTGGAAGCGGGGATGTATTTGGGTGGCAAAAAAGTCTGATAAGATCAGGATGCCACCCGAATTAAGATTAGGCCAGATAGAGGTAAACTGATTTTAAAAGCCAAGTGATAAGCTCCTAAACCAAAGAACGATGAAGCTCAACAACTCTGATTTTTAACTTAATGTTTTTTAGTACTTTGGTCTTTGCTTCGGGCTAAAGATACCCCAAAGAATCTGAAGAGCACTAATAGAATAATATATAGTTGGAGTGGATCACAAGGGATCACACCCTGACATGAAGTTACCCACAACTAAAGCATTCCTGAAATATGGCCATCCAAACTCTACTTCAAACCTCTAAAGAGAAATTCCACCACTCTCTGAGGCAGTGTATTGCATTGTCAAACAACTCTTATAATAAAAAAGTTCTTCCAGCGTTTATATGGAATCTCTTTTCCTGGAAATTGAAACCATTGGTTTGTGAGTAAGAATTCTTTTATCCCATGTCAGTGATGTGGCTTCTTCACCTGCCTCATGCCATATAATATTTGAGCCACTACATATTTTTATTTGACAAATTGGTTTAGAATTGCTTTTTTGTCACAGCTGGTGGGGTGTGGGTATTTGGTGTCAATTGACTCTCTTTGAAGCTTTATGGTGGCACTTCAAAGTGAAAGAGAGACAGTGCGGCATAGTATTTTGAGTGTTGGATTATGACTCTGGAGACCAGGTTCAATTCCCCACACAACCATGAGACTCACTGGGTGACTGTGGGCAAGTCACATGCTTTCAGCCTCAGGGGAAGGCAATGGCTAACCTCCTCTGAACAAATATTGCCAAGAAAACTCCATTATAGGTTCACCTTAGGGTCGCCATAAGTCAGAAATGACTTCAAGGCACACAACAACAACAAATAAGGTGAAACAATTCATCCATTTCCCTATCATTGCCAAACCAGCTTGAGGGGAGATGTTTGGTGGGTTCTTATCCCAAGCTTCCTCATGAAAGAGTGCCATCCAGGCCCACCCTTTTGGGGCTCTCTGATGCCTTCAGAGATCAGGCTAGGGTGAACCACATGGTCTATACCAGGGGTAGGCAATCTGTCCCCTTTAAGGGCCGAGGGACTTCAGCTCCCAGAAGTCTCAGCCATGTTGGCCAATAGTCTGGGATGTTGGCCAATAGTCTGAGATTCTGAGAGCTGAAGTCCCTCAAGTCTGAAAGTCTCTGGATGAGATATTCAGCTTTATTGGGTTCCCACATAGAAATGTGTGTGCACTTGTCCCATTTGCTGCTGCATTGCAGATTCTTGAAGTTAATAAAGTTGTGATCTTATTTCATCCAACTCTTGTGTCTAGGGTCTTCATGGGGGTGGGGAGGGCAACATTCTTTAGAATCCTAATTTGGTGGTCATATCCCTCTCTATCGTAACCTGTTTCACAGTGGAAGTGTTCTGGAGTATGGACTGGAAGAAAATAACAGCGATACCAAGCATGAAAATCAGTCATTTTACTCACAGTAGTGTCCTTATTAGCATGAATGACACCCTTAAATCCATCATAAGAACAGAATAATGTTTTCTAGTAGCAAAAGTCATGACAGTGTGACTAAAATCCTGCCTTTACTGAGTCAGACCACTAGTCCCTTCAACTCCCTGCCATTGACACAGACTGGCAACAGATCACCAAGATTTCAGAAGAGACCTCTCCCACCCCTTCTCTGGGTGCTGGGATGTTCTGTGTGCAAAATATATTTTCTAAAGTCTTCTTCCTAAAATGTGCAGCCACCCTTCTTTGTTAAAGCAAGGCTTCCATTGCATTTAAATTCAGAAACTCTTGTACTGTAAGTAAAACTCATATCACTAGACTAGGACAGGTCGTGTCCCCAGCCCCTGAGGCCAAATAAGCTTCTCATCAGCCCTAGGTCTACCTTTAAAGAATTATTATTATTATTTTTTTTACTGGAAGCCCTCTAGGGCCCTCTAAGGCCATGGGCACAATTTTGCCAGGTTTCCCACAACCCTTTTAGGCCTAGGAGATGTTTTGTTTTTTTTTCCAAACAGGGAGAGACAAGAATTCAGGCTATGTCTGCAAGGGCAAGAATACTCCAGGGGCAGCTCTGGGTATTCTGGTCCCAGAGCTGCCCTGTTGTCCCCCAATTATCTTTGGTACTCCATTGTGATGCCAGGTGGCTGTTTGCATGCACATCCCACTGTGCCACCCAGCACTGCCACCACTGCTGATGTGCATCACTCATTCTGAGTTCAGAATGAGGTGCCCAGCATCCATCACATGACTAGGCAGCTTGTTCTAGTATCAGAGCAAGTGACATGCTCCAGCATTGGTTGTGCCAGCAACACAGTGGGAAACACAAGCAGCCTGGCATTGCAAAAGAGGGCTCCAGGCCTTCCAGGAAGATGCAGAACAAATTGTGAGTTGTTTTAAGGGGGATGGGGGGGGGGTCAGCGCTGAACTGTTTTGATGTTATTCAGACAGTTTGTACCAGAACCAGGGACTGTGCCCTGTATTAGGGAATGGAGGAGGATATTTTTTTGGTCTGTGTAGACAGGACCTCAGTCTCTGCCTATATAGCAGGTTTTGGAAGAGGAATCACACAATTTCCCTCCTCATGTTCCCTCTTGAGGCAAAGGGTTGGTGTTGTACACACTATGGCATGGAAAGCTATAAGCAGCCACAATTTCCCGAGCCCTTCCTTAAACTAACCAACCAAATGGAAAACACCTGAAATGTCAAAATGACTATTGAAAATAGAGTTCTTTGGAATAAGTTGCACATGCCTGCAAAATCTGCTTAAAGCTTCCCATGCCCTTGCAAAAATGTCTCAGATGGTTTAGGGGGGAAGCAGACGGGCGGCACGGGGCCATCCCAGGAAGCTGCGGATCAGGGCCGAGACATCCGCATTCCTCGCCCCCGCGGCGCAGCTTTGCCGCCCCAGGAAGTAGCGCTAAAATAGCGCTCCTTCCACAAATCGCTGAAGGTGCGCTGCAAAAGGCTGCCGGCCCACCTTCGGTGCCTCTTCCGCTGCAGCGTGTGCGGATGCTGCAGCGGAAAGGCATCCTTGGAGCGCCGGCCGTGCGGAGGGCCAGCTGCTTCGACGACATCTTCGGGAAGGAGTTGGGGTGCCCAGTGTGTGGTTGCCCCTCCCCTTCCTTGCCCTGAAGACGGCGCTTTGCGCCTTCTCCTTAGCCCCTTAGTTACTCGAATTTCATTTGTCTGCTAGGTATAGTCTACAAAGGAACCTATGGCTAAGCCTCTGAAACAGCGGTAGGCAACCTTTCCCCTTTAAGGGCCAAGGGACTTCAGCTCCCAGAAGCCTCAGCCATGTTGGCCAATAGTCCCATGTTGGCCAAAACTCCTGAAATATAGATGAATGTGTATTTTTTAAGTTAAACAAATAGAGATAGTGCAAAAATAATAATAATAACCTGATGAGAAATAATGTGAAACAGTAAAAGATGAGATGCCTTTGCAGACTGCCAGAAATAATGCAGCTTGAAGCCACTGTAGTTATTGTGACACCAGAGGTAGCTCCCTGACAGAGAAGGCTCAATGTCTCAGAAAAAAAATACAATTCCCATGATTCCCTAGCACTGAACCAGGACAGTTAAAGTTGACTCAAGCTGCATTATTTCTGGTAGTCTGCAAAGCCCCTTAGTATGCATTCACAAACATTAAATATTTGTGAATATTTCAAATGGGTTTAATTTTGTGAATGTAACACTTGTAGTGGAATATAATTAATAGCAAATATGTTGTTGTAAGTTACCTTCTGATTGGTTTATTATGTTTATTTTTGTATCTGAGTTGTTGTAAAAATGGGAAAACAGACTGAAAATAGAAAGTGGCATTCTCTCTATTTCCATTAAGAAGTGTTTACTCCCAAACCTTCCATACTGTCTCTGCAAAGTATCTTAAGGGAAACAGTAATAAAACTATACTGATTCTTCTAGTGGTAATCACCAAGCTGCAACAAAATGCCAACTATATAGTTGTAACAATAATCCAGGGGAAAATGAGCCTGTATGTTTCTAAGAATCACATCTTGCTTACTCTCAGACCTTGTAAAAGTTACTTTTTGGATTACCAGAATTCCAGTGGCCATTCTGACTAGAGAATTTGGGAATTTGTAGTACAAAAAGCAACTGTTTCCAACTTCTGCTTAATAGTCATTATTATTTTTCTGCTCTGAAGACATTTTGCTTTGTGTTTCTATTGGATAATACCTGTAGTTTTATGTCTATTCTGAAATAGGTCAATTGAATTCAGTGGGTCTTCCTTCTAGTATATAGGATTGGAGCGATCCCTCCATTGCATGCCATAGCTTTCATTCTGGCAGGATTTACCACAGTGCACTTAATAACTGAGCAGACATGCTAGAATATTTACTGTTGAAAAAGCAAATTCCAAGTTCAAGAGTATTTAACAGCAACTTGGGGAAGCAGTTTGGTGAATATGGTAATCATGAGAGGAATCGGAATCACTTAGTTTCATTTACAAATCATGAATATGTAACAGGGCCTATAAATGAAAGGATAGCTAAAACAGAAATGGTGTTTGCTCAATTCATTAAAGAGAAGACGATTTATCACTCTTGTTTCCCCCACCCTTCCTTAAGGAGAAGCTGTATGCAAATACCAGGAAATCAAGACCCAATGTTAATTCTTCAGCATGATGAATATTTTTATAATCCTAATTAGCTCTAGTCATTTAGTCTTGCAATTTTCCCCAATCTAACCAATTTGAAATGAAAATAGATGCCTTGATTACCAGACTCATTAGCAAAAGAACACCCTTTTCTCCAACTGGTCCTCTTTTAGTGCACACACTGAATCAAGTGTGGGGCACTTGTGTTGTCAACCACTGCAAGTGGAATAAGCCTTAATTGTTAGCACTGTAAATTGTTTGTATTGCTGCACATTCCATTGCAGTGCAATACATCACTCATTAAATGTAACAAAAACATCTTTTTAAATGCTTTAATTAAATGGAGTTGCTACACTAGATAATTTTTATAAAGTCAGATGTCACAATTGTTTCCATCTGAAACATGGAAAGTATTAGTGTTGGCAAGAAGAAGTATGACTTTGCATTTATCACTGCGATTAAGTTAATGCTAGTAGTTTTAAAGGAGGATGAGACATTTAATTATGCAGGAAGCAACCTGATTATTTTGAGAAGCAGCATAGTGCATTATGTCCTAACAAAGCACTGAACTCTGGATGTATGATTTGCCATTGCAAACAAAAGGAACTGACTATGAAACTTGAATAAGATTAACAAAATCTTTTACATAGTTGTAATAGTTCACATCTGTTTTTGTTATCCTGGAAAAATTGACATCTTGAATAGTGTGGTCCAAGTCTACCTAAAAGAGAATTATCTATTAGGGAAAATAAAGCATCTCAATTTCCATCTACTAATGTGCCACTTCTTTTTATTTTGATGTTTGATTAGTTTTCATTTTTCTCTAATCATTCCTTTAAATTCAGCTGGAACTCTTGAGAGAGCTGTGTCAATCGTAGCGAAGTAAAGGATAGTCAAAAGTGCAGGCACACTGATATGTCTTGTGAAGAAAATGATCAACTACAATGAGATTTAGGGCCTTTACAGACTTCCAGGAATAATGCAGCTTGAGACCACGTTAACTGTCCTGGCTCAGTGCTAGGGAATCATGGGAATTGTATTTTTTCCTCAGATATTGAGCCTTCTCTATCAAGAGCTCAGGTGCCACAATAAACTATAGTTTCCATGATTCCCTAGTACTGAGCAGGACAGTTAAAGTGGCCTCAAGTTGCATTATTTCTGGCAGTCTGTAAAGGCCCATAGTTATTTATTTATTATATTGCATGTGGATTTTTTGAACTTATTTTTTGTGCTAAAACAAGAATCTTTTTAAAATAGAAAAGTTTTTTTACACCCAGATAAGAGTTTATTTTATGGAATATACATTATGATTTTTGTGTGTGTACAACCCCCTCCCCATATAGGGATTTTATTATGCAAAACCAAGAGTTTGTGTACAAAAAAATAGTTTCTTTGTTAACTGAGAAAATAATTAAAAGGTGAAAAATAATGTACACAAAAATACTTGTCCAGGAGTTTCTTTACAAGATTTAATCAGAGAGGGTTTGCAATTACCTTCCTCTGAGGATGAGAGATTATGACTTCTTCAGGTCATCTAGTGGGTTTCTGTGACTCAGTGGACTTCAAACACTGGTCTCCTGAAGTTCTAGACCAACACTCAAACCACTACACCATGCTGCCTCTGTAACCATGTATACATTTTAAAATACATGTTTTGAGGGGAAATAGGCATTAAAATATATATTTTAAATATTTTAATAATCTACACACAGCCTCATATTTAAGCATTTAAAATTTAAAATATTGTTTCCATTATTTAAATTGTATAAATATTATTTGAATATAAGAGTTTGTGAGATGGCATGCAACTTTAGAATGAACACACACAAAAATTGACAGAGAGCAGAAATAGAGTAATCTGTCCAGCCCTGCAAGAAGTAAGGTAAACCCAAGGATGGAGCAAGCACCACCAATGATTTTGCACTGATATTTTGGGATATATTTCACTGGGGAAAAGTTTATATGGGAAGCCATATCTCTATAGAAGGACAAGGTTTTGCATAGTACTCACAATCGATTGAATAATTTCTGTGTCTTTTCAGGCAGATCCAAATTATAATACTCCATAAATATAATTGAGTCTAGATTTTCCCTACTCATTTTGTACACTCATTCTTTATATCATTTTGTGTGGACTAGACCACTAACTTGGGATCAGATAGGATTGTCATAGTAGCTGACTCCCAAGGTGCAAAAGATTTATTCTTTTCCTGCCTTCTCCTGCCCTTTATGCTTCTGCCTTGTGGTGGGAAAGCTGTTGGAAGGACAGGACTGGAATCCTGAACTAGAATCCTGAATGCATTTTATAAGCTTCAGCATCCCATGTTATCATGAAATTATTCTATTTATAAATAATTTCAGTGGAAATAGTTTAAACAATGAACAATTTGAGAATTTAGATTCTATTCTAGTTCCTCCACCCGTCAACTTAACTGGTTTTTTTTTGGGGGGGGTCTATCTTTTGCTTAGAATCCCTGATTCCTTTGGCTTGAGAGCATCACAGAATTCAAATATATTTTGTGACATTTCTGCTTCTGTCACCTTCAGCATCTGCTCAACTCAGCTGCTGACTCTGCTGGGCTTTGTCTTTGTTGCTGACTATGGTCAGATTGGATAGTTGTTGCCCTTGCTCCAGGCACCAGTTTGACTTCATGCTAGGATTTTGTCATCTGTTGATCAATTCCCTTTGGGGTCTCATGTAATCAAGAAGGACAGAATTAATCATGGAACTTAATAATCCCTCAGGGGAGATGTGATAGGAGAAAGTGATGTTGTTAATAAACAGTTAAATACAAATTGACCCCTCCCCAAAACATTATTGTGAGAGACATTTATTTTTTTGCAGGAAGATGACACAAGCTCCTGTTGGGGAAAAACTCAAAATACACATTGTTTCTAATATTGAACTGCTATGTGTACATTTGACCAGATAATGACTAGGTTCAACATCCCAATTAATTCATTTGTCTGGGATGGACAAATTCATTGAGTTTGAAGGCTATTTTTGACCTCTCAGGTATCCATCCGACCAACCCCACCTCCACACATTGCTGCTGCAATCTAGCACCCACCATCAGCCTGAAATGTTTTCCCTTTTCTCATTTCAAGTTGCTGAAAATGATGATTTTCTAAATAAAAAACAAGAGGATGCCAGGGCAATAGTAAGGCAGTACCTGGACACCTATTTACTATGGGGAACACTTAAGGTTCAGTGGCACAGGGTTGTCTGTACAGGATAATTGCTGTAAGCCACTCCAATTGTTCGACAGAGGGGCAAAATATAAATAATTTTTATATTATTATTATTATTATTATTATTATTATTGGACAGCTTGAGATATTAAGAGAAAGAGGAAAAAGGAAAGTAAGGTACTGGGTAGATATATTTATACCACTTCTTTTGGTATATTAGTTTTTAAAGCTGGCTTAAAAAATGATTGCTGGTAACAGAAACAGTGGGAGAAGAACAACTCATCAACAATTAATTTTCCTTGGTTTTAGATTTGCCACAGAGGGACAACATTGACCTTACAGCATGACTTGTAACATTGTTGCTTACTTTAACTGCAAGACACAGGCCTTCTTGTGCCATGCAGCCAGTCTCAGAAATATCTGCTATATCATTATTGTGGCTGTGCACAAAGTGTGGATGCTAGATACCTATATAAGTAACAATTGCCAAACTGCAGATATAGCTGCTTCATAGGGAGTAAAATTCAATCTCGGAAGACAAGACAACAGTAAAACATGATCAAGAAGGAACAAATATTTGCCAATGTTGCCATTCACACTAATCATGGGTGTCTTGACATATCTTGACATGTTATTAGATTTTTTTGCATGTTTTAGATTTGGGGCTTTTGCAAAAATTTCATTTGCTCTAAAAATTGTATTTAGTGTATACTACAGTGTTTTGCAAAAAATCAATAACACTGTTCTTTGTATAACCTTTTGCTCATATGTAATATTTTTGTATGTGTGCAAACAAAAGATTCATCAAAAAGTCATAATATTTAAAAGTTACCTGAAAAATTGCAAAAAAGTCATGTAATCTATCTCAACCAGCAAGAGAGAAAACTGTTAAAAATTATTATGTGAGTACAGAAAAAGCAGAGATGTATATCCCTAGTTTGAATCAAAGAACAGGTAGAGCATCTCCTATTAATTCAGTTAATTCAGTTGCCTCAGTTTGGACCAAATCTGGTGTTTGGAGGACGTTGATCCAGGTTTGTTGGAATATGGCAGTGAAACTCTCTTCTAACATCTGCAGTTACCACTCAGATTACTATATGACTTCTGTTGTTAGGGAAAACAATTTAGGAGCAAGAACATTAATAAACCAAGATCAATGTTTTGGAACAGGACAGTGATCCTTGGAAGCCAGAGAACAATGTGCTTTCACTTGATCTGTTGGTCTGCAAGCAAAACATTACAGAAGTCCCATTCAACCTTAGGACTGCTGTTTATATGCCTCTAGTATGTGCAATTAACTAGTCACATAGGAATACATGAAACAGCCTGTTATGCCAACTGTTCTAGCCCATGCACATAACATTTAAAATGGTTTCTCTTGTGTGTTGACCTCTTGTGACATACAGGAAGTCTGCAAACTTCTGGCATCAGCAGCATAAAACATCCAGTCATGGTTGTATTGCATACAGAGCTTTCTCTGTGTTCCATGGCTGTTTAGTTCTTTTCCTGGCTAGTTGTAGAGTGGCTGGAGCTCCTTACCAGATGCCAGGCCAGAGTGGACTTAATATAAATGACCAGAAGATGGCATTATTTGCCTGCAAGAGTCTGTCCACCTGAAATGATCAAGGACATAGAGGAAATTTGTCGGGTCCAAACTTCTGTACAAAATCATCAAATTTTGACCTGATGATTGTTCATTTAAGTGAAGTATAATGGATATGTGCACTGAAATTGAATTTTTCTGAAATTTTGAAATTCATATTAGAACTGAAAAAAAAATACAAAAATGTCTGTTAAGAAAAAGTACTCCCCAAAAGGCACCATTGAGGGGAAAGCACAGTGAAAAATGTTGATTATTCTCAACTAGAGTAGTCCTTTTCAATCCATTGTTGTATGATGAGTCAACACATAGGTAAACCTCTACAGGGGAATAACAATAGAATTTAGGCCAATGTCTTTACAGTTCACAGAAAATCCTCCTAAAATTATACTTGGAATTTTAATTTTTATGCTTCTGTTCTTTATACATTTAGGCATGCTAAACCATCTGATTTTAAGAGGCTTGAGCACCTGCTGCACCAATCTGATACTGTTCTTCTCATCCCCCCCCATGTTTGTTCACATTTCTTATTTTAAAAACTTGTTTGAAAGTAATGCTACCTTTCAGATCTTGTGACTGATGTAAGTGAAAGATGTTTCAGCCATAAGATTTCCATTTATGTTCAAGTAGTTGCTGTTTGTATGCTGTTTGTATTATAAGTTAAACAGTTATTTGTGGGAATAGATCTGGTTCATATTCCATACAAAACCAAGAAAAGAAATGATATATATAGAAAACCTCACTGTGAACTGGGTTAGTCATTAAGACACATTGACACTTATTATATATCTGTATTCTGTTAGGAGGAGAGCTAGTGAAGATATAATCACTAGAACAAAATAAATAGACATGCTTTTATTTTGACAAGATTTTCTATCACACAGCCAGTTTGCTGGGGGACATATAGAGCCCCAAGGAAATTAATCTAACTCAGCACACAACACTTAGGGAGAAACAATAATCTCTAAAATTTATGAAGCCTAAAACAGAAGAGGTCTTCCCTGTTGGAGCTTTTTCTTTTCTGTATTCACATTGTGAGATACAGTGTCCGCTTGCCCTTTGATGTATGTCAGATTAACAGAGGTGAATGAACCTTGTGGGCCCTGTAGGCTAGTCTACTGTGTGGCAAAGATGCCAACTTTGAAATCATCTCCAACAAAGTGGTTGTGTAGTTTCATAAAGCTTAAACAATGAAGTGATTCTGTAATGTTGGCTAGAAATTGTAGCTTTTGTGTATATGATAAAGAGAAGGAGGTGGGGGAGAGAGAGAGAGACAGAGTGAGAAAGGGCACCAATACAGTTGTAATATGCTGCAACATGAAGCCATGTTGTAAGCCTTAATATGGAGGACAGATTCCCCCCTCATTTTTTAGCCTTTTGTTATGGGCACAGGTGGGCAGAATTAACAAAGCAATTTCCTTTGAACAGTTTTTTATCTCTGGAAAATTCTCAAAGACATAGTCAAAATTCAGCAGGAATATGTTGGCAAAAATAGGGGATTTGCTATTCCCCCCCCCCAAAAAAAATTATGGTATGTAGAAAATCACTACACCATGAAAAAGGATATGGCCAAGCCCACGTCTCATTGTGTTAGCTTTTATATGCAGGAAGACATTCCCCCCCCCCCCTGCTGTTTGTAGTGGGAAGCATTCAGAAACAAATGAGCTCTTCCATCAGCACTCTGAAATAATATGATCTCTTTTTACTACCTGAAGTCCTCTGTCATTTTTGGCAGTCTGCAAAGGCCCTTAATCTTCCATATGGATGGGTAGCATGTGACCTTCCAGATGTTTTTAGACTACATCTTTCTTTTATTACCATTTGCTCTGTGGGTTAACACAATCCAAAAACATCTGGAGGACTGCATGATTTCCACCCTGTTCTACACCACTGAATAAAACTGTTGCCTTAGGCCTTCTGTATGAGCATACAGAATAATGTCCAGAGGGAAATGGTGTGAGCTCAAAGAACTCAACAATCATTTCTCAGCACAGTTTCCCAATGATTCAACATACTGTTTGGTTAATGCAGGGGTTGTTTAGGGATTAATCCAAGATGATGATATAAAATGTACTGTGAGGTCACTTGAGGGAATCCCTGCAACATAGGGCCTTTACAGACTGCCAGAAATAATGCAGCTTGAGGCCACTTTAACTGTCCTGGCTCAGTGCTAAGGAATCATGGGACCTGTAGTTTATTGTGGCACCAGACCTCTCTGACAGAAAAGGCTCAATGTCTCAGAAAAAAAATACAATTCCCATGATTCCCTAGCACAGAGCCAGAACAGTTAAAGTGGCCTCAAGCTGCATTATTTCTGGCAGTCTGTAAAGGTCCACAGTAGCTTACTGAGTGATGATTTTCTCTAGTGAAGATTTTTCAGTACAGTAACAGTTGCTGCAGCAGCTGTCAAACAAAATTGTTTCTGCAATGGTTTGGCATTTGTAGAGTTACATTCATCATTCAGTTCACCTGTAAAGGGTATGTTTATTTAAAGTTTGTCAAGCTTCTTTGGGACAGAAGACATCAACTTGACATATATATTGTGTTGGAAGTCCTAATCTGCTACCTGAAGACTTTCTCTCTCTATAGTCTTGGTGGTGTTATGGAAATGTATCAGTCAAGGATTCTGGGAACCCTAAGGATTCTATACCTCAGTTCAGTAGTTCACTCTATGCATAATTAGAATTTCTTGGGGTGGGAAGACAAACACGTTGCCCCCACTACTCTTACCACATACGTCTTCTGAATGCCTGTAGCAGGGAGCTTCTTGTACTCATGCACAGTTATAAACTTGGAAAATGAGGGTTCTATAAACATGGTTATTTGTTATTGTTAATAAATTGGTGTCAACTTAAGTAGATACATCTGTTTCCTGCAGGAGTTTACCCAGTCTCTATGTACAGAGAGTTATAGGTAGGGTTTCCATTCCATCTAGTTGGCCAGGTTTGGCCTGGTTTTTAGGCATGCCTGTCATGGCTTATTTGGACTACCATCTGGCCTTTTTTTCATTTTCCTTAAAAAAAAATCTCTTACTCTAGTTATAGCTGATTTTATGGCGCAAAATGTCCAGTCACTCTTCTGTCTAATTTGTTTGTGGAAAAATTGCCCTTGACTGTTCTTGGCCAATGAGTGAAGTCTCACACCTAAGACTAGAGTTTTGTTTGTATTGCTAGAGTAATTGTTTGTGTGCTGGCCATAAATACTATAGATTACTTCAAAGCTTAGATTGTCATAGGGCAGGTCTACACATAGATGAGCTATGTGAAATGGTATGGATTTTCACATCTTCCCATCAATGTTCAATTGCCTACACTTCTCTGAGTGCATTCCTAACTATTCAAATGCATGCATATTCTGCCAGCCACATGCAACACAATCAAAGGGGAGGACATATGGCCATCCACTTGCAATGTTACTTATTCCTGGTAGTGCCATATGATCTTGGTTTTAAATAAGTTTTTGATCAAAAATGTAGTATTCATCTTTTCTCTCAGAACAAAAAGTTATAAACTTTTCACTGATGTTCTCATTCTCTCTCTTGTCCCTCACCCTCGATTTTAATAAAATTAGCCTTTTCATCTCCTAGTGGTTGGGGGGTGGGTGGGAGAAAGGAGAGGAAACAATAGGCACCAGGAAAACTCCCAAGGCACCAGCTGGGGAGGGGTGGACCGTCATTGCTCCCTGACCAGCCGGTCATAACTTGGTGTGTGTGTGTGTGTAGAAAAAATGAATATTTATTTCTCCTTGCTGCTCAGGCAAATCAGTGAATCAGGAGGTTTAATGAGGGCAGAAAGAGTTAACAACTGGGACAGTGGAGGAGGGATGAGAACTATTTGCATATCTCCTCCCTACCCTTTAACTATTTAAATGATCATCATCTTTGGAAGTGGAGAAAAGAAATGCTCATCTGCTCGCCCTCTGCCAAAATGCACTGCCATGTTCAATAATGTCCATATTTCCATGTCCATGTTTCTATATGCTATGCTAAAATGTGTGATAACTTTTTTTTTTTTTTTGGATTTTCATGACTTTTTCACACACACACACTCCTCAGGACACTTGTATTCCAACTGTGTATAGGCAGATCACATTCTATACACATTCTACCAGTTTAATTTAAACATGTAGATTGGTCCACAGACTGTCCAGGAGTTTGCCTTTTTCTCCCTGGGTTTCCAAATTGCTTCTGGCACCAGAGCTCAGTGAAAAGGAAGAATGGGAAGGAATGGAGGAGAAACCAGTGAGAATGCATGCACACTCCAAATGTGTAATAGTGGCAAGTGAGATTACATAAATAGGAGCTGGCCTTTCCTCCTCTAAATGTACTCCTGACAAGCCAGCGTCCCCCCCCTCTCTCCCTCTCCCCCCCCCAACACACTGATTGTTTCTCCTTGTCAGAAGTACATTTAGAAAAGGAAATGCTTGAATCTTTTTGCCTTCAATTTTTTTTTTTAGCTCCCTGAGAACATTTTTATAGGAAAGTCTATAACAGCATAAGAAGAGCCATGCAGGATCATACCAAAGGCCAGCATTATATTCACACAGGGGCAAAACAGTTGCCTATGGGATTCCCACAACTAAGGCATGAGCAGCACACTCCTGCTCATGTTCTCCACCAACAGACATACAAAAGTATGCTCTCTGGGATACAAAAACAACAGGGCCAGGAGCTACTGATGGAAATACTGCAGTGCATTTGCTATAAGTACAACAAATAAATACATAATTTTGATATGCTGTAATAGATTCAGTGACTATTAGTGGCAGGCATGATTCAGTTGTGAGTCAGGTCAAATGAGGTGGCCTCTGAATTAGCTCTACCTGGGTTTCAGGATTAGAGTCTGGGCAAAATGTTATGATTACTACATCTTGCTTATAATAGATAATACCATGCCACTCAAATGCAATGTTATTAATGCATTTGTTTAGAGTGATATCTTTCACTTGGTCCTAGATGATTATATATTGGACATATTGTGATAGAATACTAGTAGTAGATTTGCTCCAGTGAGCCCACTCTAATAGGGGTATTAAAAACAAGGTGACACTTAGTGTCTGTATCCTCATTCATATATAATACATAACAGGTAGCAGCTGTATGTGTGGGGGCCAGCCTGTTGTAGTGGTTTGAAGGCACACAACAACACACAAGCATTATTACTTTTCCCAGTAATGAGATGTTAGGGTTGTCCCATTCTTGTAATACTGCAATGGCCATTGGACAGCTTCCATTATAGGAGACCAAGCAAAACATGTTGTGAGTATTCAGCCACAGTATTTTGTGATTGTGTAATGCCAATAATATTTCACTTTTCCACAACTTTTGTGCAGCACTATGTCAGATAAAATTGTTTGTTCTTGTTTCCTCTTCCACGACAAAACTGATATTCAGTGTTATTGAGGGGAAGGGAAGAGCAGAGTACCGTATTTTTCACCCTATAACACGCACTTTTTCTTCCCCAAAACGTGCGTGGGGAAGTCAGTGCGCCTTATAGGGCGAAGGGCTGAGGCCACGGAGAGAAGGAGGGCTCCTTCCTCCCGCGACCTCAGTCTTTGAATGGGCTGGTGCTGGGATCGAAGTGATCCCAGCGCCAGCCCATTGAAAGACAGGCCGCGGGGAGAAGGAGGGCTCCTTCCCCCCCCGCGGCCTCAGTCTTTGAATCGGCTGGCGCTGGGATCGAAGCGATCCCAGCGCCAGCCCATTGAAAGACTGAGGCCACAGGGAGAAGGAGCCCTCTTTCCCCCCGCGACCTCAGTCTTTGAATGGGCTGGTGCTGGGTCCGAAGCGATCCCAGTGCCAGCCCATTGAAAGACTGAGGCCGCCAGGAGAAGGAGGGCTCCTTCTCCCCACGGCCTCAGTCTTTGAATCGGCTGGCGCTGGGATCGAAGCGATCCCAGCGCCAGCACATTGAAAGACTGAGGCCGCGGGGAGAAGGAGCCCTCTTTCCCCCCGCGACCTCAGTCTTTGAATGGGCTGGTGCTGGGATCGAAGCGATCCCAGCGCCAGCCCATTGAAAAACTGAGGCCACCGGGAGAAGGAGGGCTCCTTCTCCCCGCGGCCTCAGTCTTTGAATCGGCTGGCGCTGGGATCGAAGCGATCCCAGCACCAGCCCATTGAAAGACTGAGGCCACGGGGAGAAGGAGCCCTCTTTCCCCCCGCGACCTCAGTCTTTGAATGGGCTGGTGCTGGGATCGAAGCGATCCCAGCGCCAGCCCATTGAAAGACTGAGGCCGCCGGGAGAAGGAGGGCTCCTTCTCCCCGCGGCCTCAGCCTTTGAATGGGCTGGTGCTGGGATCGAAGCGATCCCAGCGCCAGCCGATTCAAAGAGTGGGGCCGCGGGGAGAAGGAGCCCTCGCCTCGATCCCAGCGCCAGCCGATTCAAAGAGTGAGGCCGCGGGGAGAAGGAGCCCTCCTTCTCCCGGCGGCCTCAGTCTTTCAATGGGCTGGCACTGGGATCGCTTCGATCCCAGCACCAGCCCATTCAAAGACTGAGGCCACGGGGGGAAAGAGGGCTCCTTCTCCCCGTGGCCTCAGTCTTTGAATGGGCTGGCGCTGGGATCGCTTCGATCCCAGCACCAGCCGATTCAAAGACTGAGGTCGCGGGGGGAAAGAGGGCTCCTTCTCCCCGCGGCCTCAGTCTTTCAATGGGCTGGTGCTGGGATCGCTTCGATCCCAGTGCCAGCCGATTCAAAGACTGAGGCCGCGGGGAGAAGGAGCCCTCCTTCTCCCGGCGGCCTCAGTCTTTCAATGGGCTGGCGCTGGGATCGCTTCGATCCCAGCACCAGCCCATTCAAAGACTGAGGTCGCGGGGGGAAAGAGGGCTCCTTCTCCCCGCGGCCTCAGTCTTTCAATGGGCTGGTGCTGGGATCGCTTCGATCCCAGCGCCAGCCCATTCAAAGACTGAGGTCATGGGGGGAAGGAGGGCTCCTTCTCCCCGCGGCCTCAGTCTTTCAATGGGCTGGCGCTGGGATCGCTTCGATCCCAGTGCCAGCCCATTCAAAGACTGAGGCCGCGGGGGGAAGGAGCCCTCCTTCTCCCTGCGGCCTCAGTCTTTCAATGGGCTGATGCTGGGATCGCTTTGATCCCAGCACCAGCCCATTCAAAGACTGAGGCCGCGGGGGGAAGGAGGGCTCCTTCTCCCCGTGGCCTCAGTCTTTCAATGGGCTGGCGCTGGGATCACTTCGATCCCAGCACCAGCCCATTCAAAGACTGAGGTCGCGGGGGGAAGGAGCCCTCCTTCCCCCCGCGACCTCAGTTCAATGGGCTGGTGCTGGGATCAGAGAAGTTCTCCGATCCCAGCACCAGCCCATTGAACAACCGGCCTCCGGCTAAAGGGAGGAATCCTTTTTTCCTGGATTTTCTTCCTTTAAAATTGGGTGCGCCTTATATGCCGGAGCGCCTTATATGGCGAAAAATATGGGTAATTCCAGATGCCCTGCAATAATCTTTTTAAGGTGTTTTATGTCATGTTTCTATTTGCTGTGTTAAGGATGGTAAACTTGTTTAGAAGCAACATGATTTCCTTGCTCTTGGTAGTATGTAGAGTTAAACTTTTGCTCTTTGACAAAGTAAAGGTAGGAGACTTTACAATACTGTGTAATGGTGAATAAATTCATACTCAGGCTTAATTTAAAACTTTTGGTATTTCATATTAATGTTTTATATTTTTATTATAATTATCTGTACTGACAATGTTGTTTTATTCTGCATTTTGCGTTTGTCTGTGTGACCTTTTTGCATTGTATTTTAGTATTGTATTTTAGTATTTTATATTGAAATAGTTATAAATGTTTTATTCTGTTTGTTAAGCTCCATGTACATGGATGGCGCTATATAAATAAACGTTACTACTAATAATAACATGACACTTGAAAGGAAAATGACATTGTTGTTGCTTTGGAGATAGCAGCCTAGGAATTCTAATTCATTTTTTGTTTATGCTAATGTTTTATATTTAACCACTTTAGGAACAGTTGGAACAAGGCAATTGAAGGACAGTTTTTGAGTGCCCCCAGGGGAATATTGGTCTTTCTACAATTAGATGGAAGGAATGTAATTTTTGGCATGCTGGATCACAACAGCTTTGCCCCATCAAACATGCTCAGAGAGCTGATGGAACTGATTAAAATCACCAGTGCCCCTTGTGTCAGACATGCCCATATGGTGTTTCTAAATGTGAAGAAGATTGTTGTGGAAAAGACAGAGTCATGTGGAGAGGAAGATCAAATGCTTAGTCACTGCGCAGTTATTTCAGTCTCTTCCCATGTACTGATTAGGCTGAAAGGAGAAATGAATTAAACATATATTGACAGGGCACAAAGAAATCTTCATGTCAATGATAATGACTGCTTTGTGCAGCATGGAATCTGTCTTTTCCATTATACAATCCAAGCATAAGATTAAGAAATGCGCATGGGTTAGTGAATAAAGGCTTTAAAATGTGCAGATAGTTTCCAACATGGTATGTTGGATGCCTTCAGGAAACAGACAAAGCATGGTGTGAGGGCTATAGTCTTCCATTGTTGTCTGTGTCCAGAATCTGTCATTCAGGAGTATGGATGGATGGATGCCATTGGTCATATGTTCATTCATAAGCCTATTCCTCCCTTCCCCCCCTTATCTGCACTTAAACATACAAATATACAGTAAAAGCAAATACGTTAATACAAAGAATATATATTTTATTTATTTTTCCTAAAATATGAATGGTTTTACACGTTATTCAAAAATATACAATTTAGTATACTTTTAAGCTGCAAGCTATATCACATGATTTGGAGAAACATGGAAACTGAAGGATAACAGTGCCCCTCTCCACTGGTGAGCATTTTTTGAGAATTTATTTGCGCCAAAAACATGCAAAAAGCAAGCCAAACATGTGAAAACATGTAACAAATAACACTACCTTCCCTCAATGCATCCAGAACTTATACTATCCCCAGATTCTTCGATTTTATTCTGCAGTTCCTTTTAAAATGGTACCAGGAAATGAGGCAACATTTCCTGTCACAATTTTAAGGGGGACTGCAGATTAAAATTGAGGTATTTGGACCTGCTCTGTGTATGCGTGTGTTGTGGGAGTGCATCTGTAGGAAGATTGCTATCTGGCCGCTACACAGTTGCCCATCCATGGTTTAGAGGTGTGTGATGATGTGAGAAACCTGGAACTATCATTGCATTTGAGGATTTAAACTGTGTAAGGGCTTATAAATGGTGTTTAGAAAGGAGATCTTCTGACTGCAGTCTTGTCTGCACTGGCCAGGATACTCTGGGGCCAGCCTGGAATATCCTGGCCCCACAGCTGCCCTGACCTCTTCCTGCATTGCAGCTATTGTCTGTATGGCATGCCACTAGGCAGCCTGTCATGTCTACCACCACTGTGGGTCACTCGCTTCTGAGGTCAGAACTAGGTGTCCAGCTATGGTTGCATGCTGGGCACCTTCTTCTGAGATTAAAAAAAAGTGACCCAGAGTGGCAGTGGATGCACCAGTTGGACCAGCAGGACACTCCAGCAGACAACCATGGCAGCATGAGAACGGAGGCTCCAGATATTTCCAGAGTAATAGGTAAGTTTTTAAAATGTGCTTTAACATAGTTATGCCCCAGTTCTGGTACAGAATGTCCTGCTTGCACCAGAACCAGGGTTTGAGCTATGTGTCATTTGAAAAGGACAACACCAGAACAGAGGATAAAGAAATTAGCCTTTTGGACCATGCAAACAAGGCCTGGGAATGTGAAGCTGGATGCTTCCCTGAGAAGATGGACATAATTTACTCATTAACAGAGAGACAAGGAGAATGGTGGCACATACATTTTCTAGGCAAGATGGGTACACATATCTGTATGCCATTTTGCCATTGTAGCTTCAGTGCCCAACTTCTGAAAGGGGAACTATTCTCACATTGCTCAAGGCAACTGGGAATGTCTTTCTGTCCTTCCAAACAACACGAAATGATAAAAAAGAAGAAATCACATCATTGTTTAAGTAATATGGAGGCATTTCCCTGTGTTCTGGTGCTGTGATGCAAGAATAATAAACCAGCTTCTCCATGCTACCAATGTAAATGTGTAAGTAAGACCTGAAATGGATGGGCCAAAAGATGCAGCTTCTGGCTACTTCAGCGATGTGGCATGCAGATGATGCATGCTTCCAACCCATCCAGAAGCCACTGCCTAAGGCAGCCCAAAGCCAGCTCAAAAAAGGAGCGGCAAAAATCCGCTTCTTGTTGGCAGCCCATTCAGGACAACAGCATAGGACAGTTTCAGGCCACAACATCTGGTCACCAAAGCCCCAGGCCAATCGGTAGCTGCTTGTCTGTTTCACCTCATAGTCTTTCCTTAGCTTTGTTTACATTTTTTACCTATCAGCCATGATGTCCAGAGACTCCAGAGCAACTTGTAGGGATTCTGAGAGAGCATACTATTAACCTGCATCTCATTTGTATAATTTTCTCTATTTGTTTGGAAATCAATATGATGTTGGTTGGTTTAAGATTTAGTAAATCCAGGTTCAGATTAGCTAGGAAACCTTGGATCACTCACAGGCTCTCAGGCTAATCTACCTCACAGCATTGTGTTAGGGGTGAAGAGAGTATGTATATCACTATGAACTCAGTGGGAGAAAGTTGGGACATAAATGTAGGTAATAGCTAATAACTAACTAACAATAACAACAACAGGTCCCTTTTAACAGTAAAGAATCTTGGTACTAACTTATTATGCTTTGATCAGATCTCACCTGAAGTACTGTGTCCACTTCTTGGCACCACATCTTAAAAATGATGTTGATAAACTGGAACATGTCCAGATGAGCATGACCAAGATGATAAACTGAGAACTGGGAACTGAGCTCTGTAAGGAATGATTGAGAGACTGAAGTAAGTTTTGAATGGAGAGGAGAAGACAAAAAGGTGGTATGATAGCCATCTTTCTGGCTGAAGTTTTGTGGGGTAGAAAATGGAGCAAGTTTGTTTGTTTGTTTTGTTGCAGAGAATAGGACCCAAACCAATGAATTCAAATTACAAGAAAAGGTATTCTATATACTCAATAATACAACAATATATACTCAATTAGGAAGAACCTACTGACTGTAAGGGTGTACCCACACTTCAGAAATAAAGCAATTTGACACCAGTTTAGCTGTCATGGCTCCATTTTGTAGAATTCTGGGATTTGTAGTTTGGTGAGGCACCAGAGCTCTCTGAAAGACCAAGCTGAATATCCCCATCAAACTACAATCCCAGGACTCCACAGGATGGAACAATGACAGTTAAAATGGTGTCAAACTGCTTTATTTCTAGTGTGGCAATCACCTAAAAGCTGTTCAACAGTGTTTACCTAAGAAAGTGGTGTAGTAAATTATTTTAAAGTGTTTGATGAGCACCTAGCAGGTATTTTAGCTGTGGATTCTCATACTAAAAAGAGATTGAGAAGATGACCCTTGGATTCATTCCAGCTCTATCATTCTATGTTCTATGATTCCATACAGATGCACTTATTACTAGAGTCCACATCTATGTGTTCCTACTCCCAGGTATTCCAGAAATGTCACAAAAAGTTTGAAGCTCCATACTACACATTGTGCTGTATGAGCCCCCTGCATGATTCTTATGTAGTCAAATTAATGTAACAAGCTTGCCTGAAGAGTTTACTGGAGTCTAGTCCTCCATTGTGGGCTGGCTAAGGAAAGAGGAAGTTGGGATTAAAAGTGATGCAGTAATTCCCCCCCCCCCCCAAACATAAATATATTTCTCATTTAAAATCAAAAGAATCTGAAAGGGCTGGTGGAAATGTCTGGAGAAAATTTACTGAAAACATTTTCTGACCTGTTGCCAATCTGGAGCATAATCAGATCTCACAGACCATACTTATCAGTTTGAAACATACACAAAAAGCTGGGCAAGCGACATTTGAAGTAAGAACACATTTATCACCCTATAATTTGACTTCCCTCCAAATTCATGGTGGATGATGGAAAGCTAAGTTAATACCATCCCAGTTTTGGGGCTGATCTTGTTTTAAAAACATGGACTGTGAAATTAGTCTGATATCAAGTGGGAGAGTGAGAAGTGAAAGATAGATGACCTGGAATAAATAATGCAGTCAAGAAAAAACCCCACACCATTACTGCAAATCCAAGTGTAAGTAACCTTGTTGGTGGCACAGAATGACAAACAGAAGAAATGGACCAAATTGAACCACAGAGCTAGGAGACACCTCAAAGGTCATAGTGTAAGCCTCTAGTAATGCAGGAAAGCTGCTGTTACAGCATGCCTATTTAGCCTCAGTTTAAAAAACTCTACTAAATGAGAATCCACTGGAGACAGTTTAAGAACACATTAAGCAAGACTTTTGATTGTATAGCAGTCTTCTTGGATACAGATGTTCATGTTTTTAGTGCTGTTAGCTATATTTGAAAAGTGTTCTGAAACTGGTAAGGTTCTTTAATATACCTTTTTAAAGGATTGGTGGTGTATCACTTTGTCATTCTGCACTATGTGATTTGAGGAACACTACTTCTAACAGAACTGAAAAATGATATAGTATGAAGAAATTCACAGGTGACATTATTCACATTATGACTACAGTTATAACTTCATAAACTAAATCTATGAAAATGCTGTGATCAGCCATTATACTTGTCACTTCAAGCAGTTTGATACAACTTTAAGTACCTGTTTGGCTAATATTCATGAACTCACTTTTTGTCATTCCCCCACTTCCTGAGTGAGAAGGGAAGAGACCCTCTCAATCTCGGTGACTGTTGACCAGTAGGTGGTGACTGAGAGACTGTCCTGGTCCCTATGCATTCCCTCAATCAAGGAATACATTCATGAATGTGATGCAGTCATTAATGTATAACTCTCAGTTGCACATTCATTTCCAGTAGATAAGGATGTAACATCCTGAATTATGGGTTGTTCTTCCCCAGTCACTCCCAGTAGGCAGGACAATCTTGAAAGAAGGGATGTCCCCTTGGCCATGTGAGGGACAACCCTGCTTTGTCTTCAGTCTTTTCCTGCCTACCACTCCCAAAGGACAGTTTCTCAGAGCTTCATCCTACTTCATCTTTACTTTAAAAAAGAGAAGCCTTTCTTTTCTTCTCTCCCTCTCCCTCTCCCTCTCCCTCTCCAACCTTCTTATCTCCCTCCTGACCTGTGGCATCAGTCTCAATGCTGTCCAGGGCAACCATGCATTGGAGTAAGGAGCTGTTGGCTCAACTACCACTGATTGAAACCACAGTCAGGCAGTACCTGGGCAAGATTTTGAAGGCCTCAGCGTATTCAGCAGATGGAACCCTGGATGCAGTATAGTTCTGTGCAAGAGGCCAGGTTGCAGCAGTGGCTGTCAGGCGCCAACTATAGCTCAAGAGTTGGAATGCAGATGCAAAGTCCTAACAGAACTTAACCTTCACACCTTTCCTCAGGGTCAAATTGTTCGGGGAGTTACTAGAGCCGGTGCTCATGGAGGATAAAGACAAGAAGGACTTTAGCTTCCAGCAAAAAGAAGGAAAAGACAATCCAGGCACTCCTGCTCCTTTTGGAACTCCAGAACCAGCTATTATGGTGCCACAGGTTCAGCCTCCCAGTCCAGGGACTTCAGACTTCACAAGCCTCAGAAACCACAGATTCTTGGGAAGAAACAACTCAACCATTTCTGCAAAAAGGCCCCAGCATGTCAGGGATGATAGGAGTTGTAGCTCTTCACCTCTGGCTCTAACTCACCACCTTGTTATGCAGCAGAGCTGACCAGCTTTGATCAGTGGTTGATGCTTCTTTCCCAAGCAGCAGAGTTTCAGAGAATAGGCAGAAGACCCTGACAAACTCTCCAAGCCTTCTCTCTCTTCTTCCTGAGACGTCTCCAAACTTCTCCAGGATTCTTCTGGTTCTTGTATCTTCCCTCAAGACACCAGACAACTCAGTAGTCTTATATAAAAGATCTACTTTATTCTACTATATATAAATACTATATGCCCTACAAATCACAATCTCTATACTTCACAATATCTCCAAAACTACTCCACACTGTACATTAGCAAACATTGCAATTTATAGCCATTGTTAGACACCACCCACCAGTCAGTTTCCACCCAGTGGGTGTGTACATTCATTTTGATTGGTCCACATAGATCATCCCATACCTAAGACCAACCCAAGTGTTTCATCACTTTACCTTGACCACTTAATGAGTCTCAGGTGTTTGCAATCTATCACAGGTGTTCTCAATATACCTTCTATAACTTTGTCCTTGGCTCTCAAGGCTTCTTAATTATATTATCTTTTTCACCTGTGTATCTTCCTGATTGCTCCTGCTTAGTCACTTTGACATTCACATACATATTTTTATTTCTATTACTGTATATCCCATGTTGCTTTTTCCTTAACAATCCCCTCCGAAATAAAATATTGTATGTGTCTTACAATGTCATTCCAACCATTTGTGTCAGTCTTTCATGTTTTTCCGCCGTCAATGCTTTTGTGAACAAATCTGCTATGTTGTGTTGTGTTTCTATATATCTCAATTCTATTTTACCCTTTTGAACCATGTCTCGTACATTTTGATATCTTACTCCAACATATTTTGTTCTGTTCTTCAAACTTTCAGTTTCAGCCATTGCTATGCATGACTGTGAATCTTCCAGAATTTCTACTGGTATCTTGTAACTTTCATTTAAATCATTCAACAATTGCTCAACCCACTGTACCTCATTCACTATCTCATTTAAAGCTGCGAATTCTGCTTCAGTCGTACTTAATGCTACATTAGTTTGTTTTCTACTTCTCCAGACTATTGGACTTTCACTGTACTTGATTATTATTCCTGTAACTGACTTCTTGTCTCCTAATTCTGATGCAAAAGAACTATCCACATAACAATCTAAATCTGAATTACTGTTTCTAATTACCAATTTCTTATCTAAAGTTCCTTTCAAATATCTTAATAAGTGTTTTACTGCTGTCCAGTCTTCAATTTTTGGATCATGAACTCTTCTGGACAATACATTTACAGCATATGAAATGTCTGGTCTGGTGTGGCAAGATATGAATTGTAAAGATCCTATTATACTCCTGAATAAAGTCTTGTCTTCAAAATCTCTAGTTGTTTTTTCAGATACAAAACCAGTTGTCATTGGAGCTCTTACTATTTTAGCATTTTGTAATCCACACTTTTCAATCAAATTTTCAATTTTCTTTCTCTGGCTTAACAAACAATGTCCTTCTTCTGTCCATTGAACACCAATACGTAAATAAGACTTCAATAAACCTAGATCTTTTAAGACAAACTTTTCAGACAATTCTCTTTTTACTGATTCAATTTCCTGTTTTGACTTTGCTGCCACGTATAAATCATCTACATAAATCACTAACACTATGTCTCCTTTTGTATAGACACAAGCATCTGCAATGCTCCTTTTGTATCCTAGTTTAGCTAACTCGTCATTAATGCACAAATTCCATGCTCTGGCACTTTGTTTTAATCCATACAATGCTTTTTCAATTTATAAAATTTCTGACTACTATTTTCTTCAAAACCTTGTGGCTGCTCCATAAATATCTCTTCATCTAAACTAGCATTCAAGTAGGCTGTTTCAAAATCAAAATGCTCTACAACTAAACTTCTTTTTGCTGCTACAGCCAGAACCATTCTCAGACTTTCTGGCTTTGCAGTTGGAGAATATGTCTTATCATAGTTCTCATACTGCTGTTGTGCAAAACCCTTAGCTACTAACCTAGCTTTATACTTAATACTTCCATCTGGCATTTCTTTCTTTTTGTATACCCACTTACAACCAATTACTTTCTTGTCCTTGGGTCTGTCAACAACTTCAAAAACATCTTTATTTACCAGACAACCAAACTAATCATCCATTGCATCAATCCATCTTTCCTGTTCTTCTCTAGACAAACTTTCCAACTCTTCAAAACTTTCAGGCTGTTCCACTGCTAAACAAGCTCTTGCATTTGTCACAACAAACCTATCTGGAGGCTTTCTAACTCTGTGACTACGTCTGGGAATAAACTCTGCTGATCTGCCTCTTTCATCCTCACTTTCTGTGCTGGGAGTTATAGTTCTATGGCTAAATCTCTTGTCCTCAGTCATTCTAGTAGTAATAGGTCTAGATTGTGTCTCATTATCTGAAGAACTATCACTGCTGCTAGTGGATGCTTCTGGCTTAACTGAAACCCCTCCGTTTCCTGAAATTGGTTCAATTTGTGTTTCTGGCTCATTTGAATTTCCTAACCTCAAGAAAACTTCTTTATTTGCATGCAGTTTGCCCCAACCGGCATGTCTCTCGAAATTTGCAGACCTAGAATACTGCACTTCTTTTCCACCTAAATGAAACTTGTAGCTATTTCCAGAATAACCCAAAAACTTAAGCTTTTTACTTTTGGGTTCTCCTTTCTTCCTGAAACAAGCTGGTATGTAAACATAAGCAAACTGTCCAAAGACTCTCAAATACTTGTAATTTGGCACTCTCCCATACAATACCCTGTAGGGAATGTCTTCAATTTCTGAATGATACAGTCTGTTACTAATATGTACTGCTGTCAAAGTTGCTTCTGCCCAGAAACTATCTTTTACCTCTGCATCTGCCATCAAACAAGCAGTTATCCTTTTTATATCTTGTATTTTTTTCTCCGCTAAGCCATCTTCGTTAGGACAAGCGGGATTAGTAGTTTCATGCCTTATTCCCACCTTTTGAAACCAATTAAACAATTGATTACTTAGAAATTCTCCTCCTCGGTCAGTAACAATGGTGCCTACTCTAATATCAAATTGTCTTTCCACCATTCTCACCCATGCTTTTAAACTTTGCCCAGCATCAGATTTGTTTTTCAATATTCTTACAAAAGCAAACCTTGTAAACCTATCAACAATTACCAGGAAATATTTGCTTCCCCCTAAAGATAAACAATTAGCTTGGGCAACATCTGCATGTACAAACTGAAATGGTCTTTGAGCAATTCTTTTGGTTTTCTTGGCTACTGGAAAAGCTCTGACCTTTACCTGATTGCATACAGTACAATCTAAGTGATTTTTGCATTCAGCAACTTTTAAATCTGGACACATACTGATTAACTTCTTTAAACATTTGAAACTAGCATGACCAAATTTTCTATGGAGTTCATGTATACAGTCTTTGTGAATTGGACTATTGTCTATGTTATTAGCATTTTCAACACTGTAGCTATCAATATTGTCTTCCAAATAGTAAAGTTTATCCTTTTTCAAGCCTATGCCTCGCAATTCCCCATTCAGTTTTATCTTACACATGTTCTTTTCAAAAATGACTGTGTAGCCTCTGTCTGTTAATCTGCTCACTGATAACAAATTATTTTCTAACTCCTTTACATGTAACACATCATTAAAGTTTTCCTTTAGCCCTGGAATGAAAACTGTACCCATTTGATTTACAGTACTGAGCTCTTTCCCATCCGCTAAAACTACAGCATTTACATTAGCTGATTTTCTATTACTTATCAAATTAATATTGTTACACATTGAAGATGATGCTCCTGAGTCAATCAACCATTTACAATTAGTATTTTGTTTTTCCTTAATCATGGTTGCCAACCCCTTTTTATTACCACTGTCCTTCAAAAATGGAGGTTTGGACTGCTTTTGATACTGCCGCGGCTGCCATCTGCTCTCCTTTTGCTTGCTTCTCTCAGCAGCAAATTGTTTACAATGTCTCTGCAGATGACCAATCTTTTTACAATAAAAACACCTCCGTTGCTCCCTTGTAGAAGCTGCTTCTTCCTGCTTTCGCAGTTCAGGTGTTGTTTGTTGTTTTGGCACAGTCCTTAAACTTGCTGAGTCACCCTGCTCAGACTTTCTTCTCAAGTTTTCTTCCAATATTCTGGCAACAATTAAGTCTCTGTTCAGCTCAGCTTCTGGCAAATTTTGCAAGCTATTTGTAATGTTGTCCCAAGAAGAGTCTAGCGATTCCAGCAAAATATAACACTGTTGCTCTTTGCTAATTTCCACTCCTCTCAGTTCAGCTTGCACAAATAAATCTTGCATTGTTTTTAAGTGTTCTATCACACACTGTCCTTTCGTCATCTTTTGTCTGTAAATTCTTTTAGACCAAAGCATTTTTGCAAACGCAGTTGAAGGTGTGTGTAATCTCTGCAAAGTATCCCACACATCCTTGGCGGACACTTTATCTCTTACGTCGTTAATCAAGTCTTCTTCTAGCATGAGATAAAGACATGCTTTTGCTTTAGCGTCTCTTTCTCGAGTGGCTGCATCAGCATCAGCTGCCAGCCCTGTTTCAACTGTCAACCACAGAGACTCCTTTATTAGTAGAGATTGGGCATATATCGTCCAGGTAGAGTAGTTGTTTCTATTTAATTTACTAAACTTTAGTATCTCCATCTTAATTTGTGCAGTGACTCAATTTGACACAGTCCCTCTGAGTATGCACAGCAGACAAAACACAAAATGATTTACTCACAAGGCTCCACAAAACCTTCTTCCACTCCCTGGAACTTTCAGCTTCTGTGGATGCTGGTTGCTCTAGTATCTGGGCCCATAACCCTTGTCAGGGATGATAGGAGTTGTAGCTCTTCACCTCTGGCTCTAACTCACCACCTTGTTATGCAGCAGAGCTGACCAGCTTTGATCAGTGGTTGATGCTTCTTTCCCAAGCAGCAGAGTTTCAGAGAATAGGCAGAAGACCCTGACAAACTCTCCAAGCCTTCTCTCTCTTCTTCCTGAGACGTCTCCAAACTTCTCCAGGATTCTTCTGGTTCTTGTATCTTCCCTCAAGACACCAGACAACTCAGTAGTCTTATATAAAAGATCTACTTTATTCTACTATATATAAATACTATATGCCCTACAAATCACAATCTCTACACTTCACAATATCTCCCAAACTACTCCACACTGTACATTAGCAAACATTGCAATTTATAGCCATTGTTAGACACCACCCACTAGTCAGTTTCCACCCAGTGGGTGTGTACATTCATTTTGATTGGTCCACATAGATCATCCCATACCTAAGACCAACCCAAGTGTTTCATCACTTTACCTTGACCACTTAATGAGTCTCAGGTGTTTGCAATCTATCACAGGTGTTCTCAATATACCTTCTATAACTTTGTCCTTGGCTCTCAAGGCTTCTTAATTATATTATCTTTTTCACCTGTGTATCTTCCTGATCGCTTCTGCTTAGTCACTTTGACATACACATACATATTTTTATTTCTATTACTGTATATCCCATGTTGCTTTTTCCTTAACACAGCATGGCAACAGCAGCAGAGGCCAAAGAAAGAACATGCAAGCATGATTCACCATCACCAGTAGGGGGCAGACTACAGGAGTTAACCCTAACCCTAACCCACCATTGCTAAGTGGATCCTGAACACCCTAAAACACAGTTACCAAACAGAGTTCAGCCACAGGCCACAGAAATTATTCATAATATATCCCAGATCCAAAGACTTCAACAAACATCGCCTCCTACTGGATGCAATTGAGAGTCTCCTACAAGCAAAGGCAATAGAGAGGGTACCAACCATGAAGAAGGGGAAGGGATGCTATTCCATTCTCTTCCTAGTACCCAAAAAGAATGCTCGCAGAGAGTGGTGCTGAACCTAAAGGGGCTAAACTGCTTTGTGAGAAAGAGAAAGTTTTGAATTGAAACCATCAAGCACATTGTAGGAGCTCCACAGCCAAGGGACTTCCTGGCATATCTGGATGTTCAGGATGCACACCCCAATTCATCTGGTGGACTGCCAATTCCTTCAGTTTATATATGACATCACTTCCAGTACAGGGCACTTCTGTTTGACTCCCAGAGCATTCACCAAGATAATGGTGACACTGGTGTCACACTGGAGGAAGGATGGGCTGCACATTTATCCATACTGAGATGATATCCTGATTCAGGTGAGGTCCAGGCAGAAGGTACATCAGGATGTGGAAAGGATTCTCCAGTCACTGTAGTGCCACAGTTTCCTAGTGAACCAGAAGAATTCGATGACTCTGGCCAGAAAGATCAAGCACCTAGGAACAATATTAGACACTCAGTTTGGGACAATCTCTCTGCCACTGGAACAAATCCAGGCCATTGTCAAAGCCATAGACACCATCCATCAGGGACCCTCAACCAGCCTCATTACTGGTGCACCTCCAGGGCCTAATGATCTCAACCACAGAGTTCCTCACATGGGCCAGAGCCCACAGCAGACTTCTTCAGTGGCTTCTACTTCTGCACCAGGAGACAATAATTGCAGTCCCTCGGAAGGTCTTACAGTCCCTGGCCTGGTGGGTGTTCCCAGCAATAAACAAAGGGCACGCCATTTGGAAACCCAAAAGAACTCAGGTAACCACAGATGCCACCCTGAGAGGATGGGGAGCTCATTGCAATCAATAGTTTGGCACAGGGGAGATGGATCGATGAAGAACAGCACTACACCATCAACTGGTTGGAGCTCAGAGCAATCAGACTGGCACTGCTGGCTTTCTCCACCTAGTGCGGGGGAAAGCTGTCCTAATCAGTACAGACAATACCATGACAAAAGCCCACATAAACCAACAGGGAGGCTCATGATTGCAGCCCTTAATGAAGGAAGCTCAGTTGCTGCTTACCTTATCTGAGTAGCCCTTGTCCTTCAGCATGTTGCACCCAGTTTCCAAACATGGAGCTGGAGCCACTCCACTTCTGGGTGATATATAGGTGTGTCAGTAGCTGGATGTAATCCGTGCTCAGGTTGAGTATCTCTGTGCTCAGGTTGAGTATAAAGACATGAGATATCACCCATAAACTTAAATTATTGTCATGTCAATGGTACATGTTTGCATTTTATTTTTTACCTTCTTTTCCCAGAATATATTAAACAACCACAATTTATGAAAATTGTCACCCTTTCCTAAGCCTTATAATATTTGTCATCCTAACTATGTATATCAGGTTCTACATTCTTGTCATCCATTCCATGATAGAAGGTATATGCTGTTGCTTCAAATTAGTGATGATGAGAATCTCAATCACAGACAATGTGGGAATGTTCATTTCCCTAGCCTCTTGTAATCTGATAGACTCACTTTTACAGAACAATATTACAACTACATCAAAAAGCTAGTCATAACCAGTCTTGTCTTTTATAATTTCTCAAACTGTCTATTCATGTAAATCCTCACTCCAGGATAAATATAATTTAATCTCCTAGGCATTAAATTGAACCTGATCCTAATCTAGTAAAAAAAGAAAGAAAAATACACATTCCTTTAAACTGAAATGTAATGTTTCTTGGAGGACGTTTGTTTGTATTCAGTTTCATAAATTCATTCAGAATGGTCTTGTCCAAATGTCTCTTCCATTTTCCTGGAAATGAGTTCTGATATCTGTCCCATTCTATAAGAATTTTATAAAATTACTTCAATAATCTTTTTGCCTGATTATAAAAATCACAAGTTCAGGTCCTGTACAATTTCTTATAGCGCTATATTTCTTAATCAAACCATTTACGATAAGTGCAGTCTGAAAACACAAAGTATGAGGCTCCATGCCCATCCATCATCTCAATTAAGTTATCAAATGATCTCATTATCCCATTTACCACATCTTTAATCTGTGATATACCTGCTTCTTTCCAATATGTTATACCTCCCAATATACCCCTACCTTCCACCTCTTCATTACAGAAAATTATAGTCAAAGATGAAAAGCCAAGTTTAAATGCTCTCTTCATATCATTGCAAAGAGGGTAAAATCATCCAGAATTAAAAATTAATATTTTCCATATCCTATCCACTATATCACTGCAAAAATGTTTAAGCACATAAACTGTCCCTTGTTGCTCTGTTATGAACATTATAACCTGATTAAAGTAATCTTTAATATGGCTTAACACAATGAATTGATAGCAAACAAAGTTGAAAGTGACAAGTGACAAGATGTTGCTATAATAACATTGGCATGAGCCACTCACAGAGATATTCAAGAATTTGCTTTGGCAAACTGTGTGTGCAAACATTTTAAAATTATTTTTTATTTAATTTACTGTTAACCCACCTTTCTCCCAAAAAGGGACCCAAGGCAGCTCACAATATAAAAACACATTAAAAAACATTAAAAAAACAACAATTGAAATAGCCTAATTAAAACAGTAAAAAGTTAAAATTTTAAACATCCAAATTTAAAACATACAAAGGTTAAAAGATAATCTAAACCAGGGGTCGGCAACCTGTGGCCCCCGGGCCGGTTCCGGCCCGGGTCGCTGGACTTACTGGCCCAGGCCGATCCTTGTTGCCGCCGCCGCCGCTGCCACCACCACCACATGCCGCCGCTGTGGCACGTTTTTCCCTCCGTGTGGCCGCACGCGTCGCGTCCGCCATTTTGATTTTCAAAATGGTGGCCGCGACGCATTTGCGCATGCACAGTACTTCTGCGCATGCGCAAATGCGTCGTGGCCGCCATTTTGTTCTCCAAACTTAATTATTACATTTACCAGGATAAAAACAAAAGAATTAATTTTGCAAGCCAGTTACAAGAAAGAATTCTGGATTGAAGGGAAACTAGTTAAAATTTACAAAGATGTGCCTACGGCCATACTCTGAAAGCGTCAAGAATACAAATTTTTAACACAGGAACTAGTTAAAAGAGGAATATGATTTGCGTGGGATAGGATTGAAGGTCTGTCCCTGACATTTAGACAAAGGCGCTATAGAATCAACTCAATAGAAAAAGTGAGAGAATTTTTGAAGAAATTAAAGTCTAGAAAACAAGAACAAGGAGGGGATCCAAATGAATTATCACAAGAAGGCAAGATGAAGACTAGATATAGAACGAGATTGGAAAGTCAACAGGAATCAATGGAAAAGCTGCAGGAACAAGGGGCATGCACATCATACACAGAAGAAGAGATAACACAGGGGAATACAGACAGTGATACAAGCCAAGAAGAAATACTGGACAGAGGACAAGTTGATGATGATGAGGAAGAAGGCCAATTTCAAGACTCAGCTGGAATATAAACAGTATAAATTAAAATAATAAAACAAACACAGACATGGCTATGAAGATTATTTCATGGAATATAAAAGGACTGAATTCAAAATATAAAAGGAGCAAAACATTTCATTTATTACAAAAACAGACCACAAATTATTTGCTTGCAAGAAATTAAAATTAGAAGAAATGAGACAAAATATTTAGAAAATAGGAAATTAGGACATATGTTTGTATCTACAAATGAAAAAAGGAAAGCCGGAATTGTATTATATGTTCAAAAAAACTATAAAGCGACGGAAGTATTCAAAGATCAAAAAGGACATTATTTAGGGGTGGAAGTACAGACAGAGGAAGGGAAATACCTTCTAGTATGTATATACATCCCTAAAGAAAGGCAAGCTTCCTTTTATTCTAAATTAAAAGAAGAAATTTTAAAAGTGCATCAAGGTGAATATAATCTAATTTTACTCGGAGATTGGAATGGGGTGATAAACCCTCAGACGGACAGGACCTCAAAAAAGAAAATTAAATAGAATCAAGGGAAACTTCCAACATCCTTCTTTGATTTAATGGAGCAATTAAACTTAACTGATGTATGGACTGATCTCCACTCACAAAGGAAAGGTTTCACTTTCTTTTCAGAATCTCACAAATCTCATTCCCAAATTGATATGTTTCTCATATCTGGTAGTGTGAAGACTAAAATAAAAGAGATGGAAATTCTTCCAAGAACGATTTCTGACCACAATGCAATTATGTTAACCTTAAACAAATTACAGAAGAAAACTGAATGGAAATTAAATGATAACTTTTAAATGATAAAAAAATTGTTATAAAATTGAAGACAAGACTTAGAGAATATTTTGAGATTAATAATGAAACATCTATTAAATCAAAAACAATTTGGGATGCCAGTAAAGCTGTGATATGAGGAATATTAATCTCAAGAGCTTCTGAGTTGAAAAGACAAAGAGAACATGAATTTAAATCTATGGGGGGGGGGGGGAAATTAAACAGATTGAGGAAGAATTAATAGAAGACCCAACTAATGACAGGAAAGATAAACAATTGAAATACTTAAGGAACCAACTGGATAAGAGATTATCAGAAGAAATTGCAAAGAAGATGAAATTCATATGACAAAACTACTTTGAGTCAGCAAATAAATCTGGCAAATGGCTAGCTTACAGATTAAAAAAAGAAAAGGAAAATAGATTAATTACAAAAATACAGGATGGTGACAAGGTTGTACACACCCAGCAAGAAATTCAAGATACTTTTTATAATTACTTTACAAAGTTATATGGGAAAGATGACATAGACCCTCTTGAAATTCAAAATTATATAAATAAACAAGAAATACCAGAAATAACAGATGAACAAAGGGAAAGAAAATCAATAAGGACTTTACAGAGGAAGAGGTGGAGCAAGCGATAAAAAATAACAATAAAAATGGACAAGGCCCCAGGACCAGATGGATATACAGCGGTCTATTATAAAACGTTTATAGAGGAATTGAAAAAACCATTGTGTGAATCCACTTTGTGGATAACAAAAGAAGGAATCCCTGACACCTGGAAAAATGCGAACATAATATTAATTCATAAAGAAGGAAGAGACGAAATGTAAACTAAGAATTACAGACCAATATCCCTCCTAAACACAGATTACAAAATATTTGCATTAATAATGGCAGAACGTTTAAAACAAATACTTTCACAAATAATAAAAAAGAACAATATGGATTCCTACCTCAAAGACATTTAAAAGACAATACAAGAACAATAATTGATATAATTGAATATTATGAGAAAAATAATGACAAAAAATTGGGACTTATATTTCTTGATGCAGAAAAAGCATTTGACAATGTGAATTGGACCTTTATGATAAAAATATGTGAAAAAATGAAGATGGGAACAAAATTTTGTAACTGGATTAAAGAAATATATAGTGAGCAAATCGCAAATTTAGTAATAAATGGAAATAAATCACAGAAAATTAATATTTGCAAAGGTACACATCAGGGATGTCTGCTATCACCTCTTCTTTTTCTAATGGTATTAGAGATATTCTTAAATCAGATAAGACAAAACTCAAATATCAGAGGAACGAAGATCAAAGGAAAAGAATATAAACTACGCACTTTTGCTGATGACATTGTATTGATATCTGAGGATCCTACAGAAAATGTAGAGGAATTGTTCAGAACTATAGAAGACTTTGGGAAAAGGGCCGGATTTAAAATAAATTATGATAAAACAGTAATAATTACTAAAAACATGACAAAAAAAGGAAGAAACGGAATTAGGTGAAAAAACGCATTGTAAGGTCAAAAATAAAGTTAAATATTTAGGAATATGGATATCCAAAAGAAATGTAGATTTATTTGAAAACAATTATAAATCAAAATGGAGGGAAATTAAAAAAAGATTTGACAAATTGGAGTAAAATCCAATTATCATTAACTGGAAGAATTGAAACAATAAAAATGATGATCTTACCCAAGTTCAATTTTTTATTTCAGAACATCCCGGTAATACACAAAAACAAATTTTTCAAGAGTGGCAAAAGAACTTAAGAGACTTTATTTGGAAAAATAAAAAATCGAGAGTTAACTGGACAACATTGACAAGGCAAAGTAAAGATGGAGGGAGGAATGTGCCAGATTTAGAGCTCTATCATAAAGCTAATGCCCTAGATTGGCTGTCCGAATGGGTAATACTAGAAGAACCGGACATGCTAAACTTGGAAGGGTTTAACAATAGATTCGGATGGCACGGGTATTTGTGTTACGAAAAAGATAGAGTTCATGAAGAGTTTCAGCATCATGTAATTAGGAGAAGTCTACTTAAAACCTGGAAAGAAGTTTAAAAAACAACATATACAAAAATTCCTTTATGGACTTCACCTCATGAAGCTTTTCTTGGTAGATGGACAGCCCTCCGAAATTGGCTAAAATGCAGAGAGATATTGAAGAAGGTCGGGAATCAATTGGAATTGAAAGCTATGCCAGAGATTGGACAATTAGATGAAAAATGCATTGGCTATTATATACTCAAATTAAAGAAAAGTTCAAAATTGACAATAAACTACAAGGAGTGGAAGAATTGAAAGGAATTGACAGAATATGGACAGGAACAAGGGAAAAAAGAGTAAGCAAATTATATAAAATGTTAATGCAACAAAAGCAAGAAAAAGAAATAATATCAGACAACATGATAAAATGGGCATCAGACATTGGTAGGGTAATTATGGTAGAACATTGGGAAAAAGTGAGAAAGATGACAAGGAAATTTACCTGCTCACAAGATCTCAGAGAGAATCAATGGAAAATGGAGCAAAGATGGTATCTTACTCCAGCTAGAATGGCAAAAATATATAAATTACAAACAAACGAATGTCGGAAATGCAAACGTAATGTAGGATCTTGGTATCACGTTTGGTGGAGATGTCCCAAAATGAAAATATATTGGAAAAAAATACATATTGTTATTGAAGACATATTTAAAAGCAGATTTGAATTGTACCTAGAATTATATTTATTAAACATGATGCATAAATTAGAATTGAATATAACAAGGAAATATTGGAAATATTATTTTACATGACCTCGGCAGCAAGAATATTAATAGCCTCCAAATGGAAAAATGAGACAATTCCATCTGTGGATGAATGGCTTTTGAAATTGTCAGAAATGAATGAAATGGATAGATTGACAAGAATATTGAATAATGAGAATATGGAATCAATTGAGGAAGAGTAGGCTCCAGTGACAGAATATTTAAATAGAAAATGGGAATAAAGCAGCAAAGTATATCCAGAATGTGATAAATAAAATGGTTTAAAGATGTATAAAGAATTAATTTAAGAGATACAGAAATAACAAATGCTATTTGTTTAACAAATGCACTTACTTTCAAAGAACTAAGGAGAAGTTTGAATAATGTTTAAGCGTATTGTAAAAAATGACAAAAGAATATATTTTAATTGTATATTTTTAATTTTTTTTTAAAAAATGAATAATTTTTTTGGGAAAAAAAAAGAAAATCAAAATGGCGGCTGCGACATGCGTGGATGCGGCAGCGGCCGTGTGCACCACAGCGGCGGCGGCAGTGGCTGCGGCGGCGGCAGCGTGTGCATGCACAGTCACGCGCTGCGGCGAGGTGCGCGCATGCGCACCGCCATTCCCCCCCCCTCGGCCCAGTGGATGTGAGGACTTCGGGGGACCAGCCCATGCGTGAAAAAGGTTGCCTACCCCTGATCTAAACTAACCACCATCATCCCAATAAACCAGGCCTGCATGATTTTGAAAAGCTGGCTCGAATAAAAATGTTTTTGCTTGCCAATGAAAGGCCAGCAGGGAGGGGGACAGCCTAGCCTCCCATGGAAGGGAATTCCACAGAGTGGGAACAGCCCCAAGAAGGCTCTCTCTTGTGTCCTCACCGAACAAGCCTGGGATGGTGGTGGGACTGAGAGAAAACCTTCCCCTGAGGATCTTAGGGCTCTAGATGGTTCGTATGGGGAGATACAGTCTCTCAAATAGTCTGGACCTTAGCCGTGTAGGGCTTTATAGGTCTTTATACAACCAGTATTTGAATTGAGCTTGGAAACGAATCAGTAACCAGTGAAGCTGTTTCAATACAGGAGTTATACGCTCCCTATAATTGGCTCCTGTCTGTATTCTAACTCCGGCATTTGAACCAGCTGAAGTTTCCGAACAGTTTCCAAAGGCAGTTCCATGTAGAGCAGGGGTAGGCAACCTGTCCCCTTTAAGGGCCGAGGGACTTCAGCTCCCAGAATCCCAGGAGCTATTGGCCAACATGGGACTATTGGCCAACATGGCTGAGGCTTCTGGGAGCTGAAGTCCCTCGGCCCTTAAAGGGGAAAGGTTGCCTACCCCTGATGTAGAGTGTGTTACAGTAGTCCAAATGAGATATGACCAAGACATGTGTCACCATAGCCAAATCTGACATCTGAAGGAATGGGCATAGCTGGCACACTAGTTTTAACTGTGCAGATGCACTCCTGGCCACTGCTGAAACCTGGATATCTAGGCTCAGAGTGGAGTCCAGGAGCACACCCAAGCTGCGAGCCTGAGATTTCAGGGGGAGTGTAACTCCATCCAGCTTAAGCAAAGCCCCAATTCCCTATCTGCCTTACAACTGACCAGGAAAACCTCTTGTCTGGATTGAGCTTCAATTTGTTTGCCCTCATCCAGTCCATTACTGACATTAGACACTGGTTCATCACAGCGACAGCTTCCTTGGAGTCAGATGGAAAAGAGAGATAGAGTTGGGTGTCATCCACATACTGATGGCACTGCACCCCAAAACGCCAAGTGACTTCCACTCGTTTCATGTAGTATGCATGTATATGTAGAATTTATCTAGTCTGTACTTTCTAGACCATCCAAATGCTAGAGGCAAGTCAGACAACAAAAACTGTACATTGATGGATGGCTGTGAACATAATAATAATAATAATAATAATAATAATAATAATAATAATAATAATAATTTATTTTTAATCCCGCCCCTCTGCTTGGCAACTGGAGTGGCTTACAACAGGTTAAAACAGTCAACAAGTTAAAACAATCCTCCGTCCCAATCCCTAACCCTCCCACTCCCTTAAAACTAAATTAAACTGATGTGAAGTTAAAATAACAATTAAGACAAACATAAATACAATACAATAAGCCATTTTAAAACAAAAACAGGCAATGGCGGCAAGGGGGCAGGTCGTAATCCAACTCTGTTTGAGCCGGGAAGTTATTCCAGGAAGGCCTGCCAGAACAGATCCGTCTTTACTGCTCTCTTGAAACTTTCAAGAGTTGTGATAAGATGGATCTCTTACATAGTCTTGGAGCGGTAGCAGAAAAAGACCTCTGGGAGGTCTGCGACAGCCTAGTTTTCATAGGCTGCAGTAGATTACTCCCAGCAGACAGAAGTGCATGGGGGGGTTCATATGGGAAGAGGCGGTCCCGGAGATAAAATGGACCCAAGCCATGTAGGGCTTTAAAGGTTAAAACCAACACCTTGTACTGTGCCCAGAAACTAATCGGCAGCCAGTGGAGAGATTTAAGCACAGGTGTTATATGCTCTCTCCTAGATGTACCAGTGATTAACCTGGCTGCCATATTTTGCACCAATTGAAGTTTCCGGGTTAGGCATAAGGGTAGCCTCATGTAGACCGTATTACAGTAATCCAGACATGAGGTTACCAGAGCACGTACCACAGTGTCCAGATCCCTGATATCCAGGTAAGGGCACAGCTGGCGTATCAGCCAAAGCTGATAACAGGTACCCCTGACTGTTACATTCACCTGACTAGTCATGTGAAGTGACGAATCTAGGAGCACCCCCAGACTGCGAATACAGTCCTTAGAGGAGAGTGTGACTCTATCCAGGACTGGGGGTTGTATTCCCAGACCTGGTTTCGGGCCCGTGACTGTAATTACCTCCGTTTTGTCTGGATTTAGTCTCAATCTGTTTTTCCTCATCCGATCCATTACCTCTCTGAGACAGTCATTGAAAGGAGAGACGCCACCTGAAGTCTGAACCGACGATCTGGACATGGAGAAATATATCTTAATGTCATCAGCATACTGATGACACCGCTCTCCATGCCTCCGGATGATCTCTCCCAGCGGCTGCATATAAATGTTAAATAGCATCGGGGACAGGCTGGCACCCTGAGGGATGCCACAATTAAACTCAATTCTGGAAGAGCAACTGTCCCCGAGGCTCACCCTCTGGGATCTGCCCGAGAGAAAGGAATGGAACCACTGCAAAGCAGCGCCTCCAATTCCTAACTCTCTCAGGCGATCCAAGAGGATGGAACGATCTATAGTATCAAAAGCCACGGAGAGGTCCAAGAGCACCAGCAGGGTCACACTACCCCTGTTGATGCCCAAGCGGAGGTCGTCGGTCAGAGCAACCATGGCAGTCTCCACTCCATATCCTGTCCTGAAGCCGGTTTGAAATGGATCAAGATAATCGGTTTCATCCAAGAGAGCTTGGAGTTGGGAAGCAACTGCCCAAGGCAACTTGCCTAAGAAATGTAGCAGGGAGACTGGTCTGTAGTTGTTCCTATCCAGGGGGTCCAGGGAAGGTTTTTTCAGGAGTGGCTTAACCGCCACCCTCTTTAGACAAGATGGTACAATACCTTCCCTGAAGGATGCATTGATTGTATCCCATAGGAATACTCTCAGCACATCACCCCCCTGGACGAGCAGCCAAGATGGACATGGATTGAGAGGGCAAGTCGTCTTCCTCATGCTTCCAAGGAGCTTGTCCACATCATCGGTACTCACAGATTGAAACTGATCCAGTAAAATGCCATCAACGGAGTTGCTGGATGCCCCATCTATGGATTCTGTCAAAACACTGGCGTCCAAATCAGCCCTTATCCGAGAGATTTTATCTGCAAAGTGGATGTTAAACGCATCGCAGCAGGCTATCATCGGGTTAAGTAGGGGGTTTGGCGCGGGGGAACATGCGTCAGCTCCCCCACCGCCCTAAACAGCTCTGCTGGACAGGACTCTGCAGACGCAATATGTGCAGAGCAGAAGGATCTCTGTGCTGCACGTATTGCCTCCCGATAGGAGTCAAGATGCTTCCTATGGCAACTTCTGTTGGATAAGAGTCGAGTCTTCTGCCATTTGCACTCTAGTCATTGTCCAGCTCGCTTCATCTTCCTAAGTTCCTCTGTGTACCAGGGCTTATGATTAGAAGCGGGCTGGAAAGGACGCTTGGGAGCGATTGTGTCGATAGCCTTGGCAAGATTGATGTTCCAGGTGTTAACCAAAGCTTCGACAGAATCACCGGCGTTGCCAACCATTAAACCCTGTAGGGCTTTCTGGAAACCAATTGGTTCCATTAGCCTTTGAGGGCGGAACATTCTAATGGGTCCGCCACCCCCGGGGGGGGGGGGGGGGCTGACAGTGGCTCTTAGCTCCATCTTGACCAGAAAATGATCTGTCCATGACTATGTGGAGGTTTTTACAACCTCCACCCACGGATATTCCTGTTCTGTACTAAAGATTGCATTGAGGGTATGACCAGCACAATGTGTGGGCCCAACAACCAATTGGGATAGGCCCATGTTTGTCATGGTCTCCATGAACTCCCAAGCCGCACTGGTTAGGTTTGACAAGCTGGTCTCAAGTGGGATGTTGAAGTCACCCAAAACCAGAAGTCTGGGCGACTCCAACAGCAACTCAGAGACCAGCTGTGTTAGCTCGGTTAGGGAGTCTGTTAAGCAACGGGGTGGCTGGTATACCAACAGAATCCCCAAACTATCTCTGGTTTTCAGGCTAAGGTACATACACTCGATGTAAGATGTTTTCCGGATAAGCTTCCTGGTCAAGGTTAAATTGTTTCTATGAACCAAGGCCACAACGCCCTCCTGCCCACTTTCCCTTATCTGCTCACTAACCATGTACCTAGCCAGGAGGGCCTGCGCCCATGTTGCCATGCTGGCATCTCCCATCCAGGTCTCTGTAAAGCATGCCAGGTCGGCTGCCTCATCTAGTAAGAGGTCATGAATAATATGGGTCTTGTTTTTGACCGACCTGGCATTGCAGAGTAAGGGTCTGTGGAATGGGTGGTATGCTCTCTAAGTTACTCTGGGGAACAGAGTGAACTGAAGAAGGGATAGATATTAGACATCGATCCCTTCTTCTTTTGTAACATTTCTTCACTCTGTTACCGCCGTACCTTCCCTTACCCCACACAACCTCACTTCCCGCTCCCAGACAATTCCCAGCTCCGTTACATGATGGCAATAGTAGATGATCCAGCTAGTTCCCATCCCGTAATAGATAGGGCAGTCTCATTTAAACAATGGAAGAGGGGCTCAGAGGATCTACCAGATTTTGGCTCCCATCCAGTCTTAGCAGCTGTCCCACTATTAACAATGTGTAAAACTGAGAGGAAAGTACATATACCGCCGCCCAGATGGTAGTAATTCTGGGGTAACTCAGTCCTTCACCGGCGTTCCTCCCATCTCTGCCACAGGTGCAGCCGCTTCTGCCTGTTTCGAGGGGGGAGAAGGTGTTCTTGGCCCCAAATCCTCGGCGCATCCTCCAAGCGGCCTTGCCACTGCCTCTGCTGCTCCGCTGCAGAGGAGATGGTTCCTGGGCTGGGGTTTTATTCCCGCCCGAGTCTGTCTGCAACCTCACCACAGGTGCAGCCACTTCTGCCTGTTTGGAGGGGGGAGAAGGTGTTCATGGCCCCAAATCCTCGGTGTGTCCTCCAAGCGGCCTTGCCGCTGCCTCTGCCGCTCTGCTGCAGAGTGTCATGGTCAGTCAGGAGCTGTACTCGGAGGATGAGGAGGAGGATGAGCCTACTCCAGTGCAGGAGGAAAGGGAGGCTCTACCAGGTCCTAATCCTGCCCTGCTAGATCCGAGCCCTGTCCTCCCAGCCCCAGAGGAGGAAGAGCAGCCAGGTCCTAGCACTAGTAGGATCCCTATGGAGGCTTAGCAGCCTAGTGGTAAGGATCAGGAAGAAACAAGCATGGAAGTGCCTTCCTTCAGACAACGCAGGGCAGAGAGTGCTTGCGTGCATCGGTCAAGGAGGCTTGCAGAGAGACAATTGACTAGCAAGCCTCAGCTGGCATGGAGGAGGGAATCTCCTACTTAATTACCTGGGAGAGGACCACTCAGTGCCAGAGCTTATTGCAGTTCCCTTGTGGGATACTGTCAGCACTGGCTCCTGGCTCTTTGGAACTCTTGTGTGCCGTGAACCTTTGAATTCAGAATGGACTGGATGCTTGTTACCTTCTGGCTGCCCCAACCTTGGACTGAACTGGCTACTGTGAACTCTGGAATCCTGAGCCTGGCTTTGGTACTGGTGTGCTTCTTGGAAACTAACAGAAAGGTCTGTAGCCTGCCTTTTAGCTCCTTCCTTGTTAAACCATACTTATCAGCGTTTGTTCGGACTGGTGCTGGCCGTAGTCCAGGACACAGAGGAGATGATTCCTGGGTAGGGTTTTAATGCCTGCCCGAGTCTGTCTGCAGCCTCGCCACAGGTACAGCCGCTTCTGCCTGTTTGGAGGGGGGAGAAGGTGTTCTTGGCCCCAAATCCTCAGTGCGTCCTCCAAATGGCCTTGCTGCTGCCTCTGCCACTCCACTGCAGAGGAGATGGTTCCTGGGTGGGGTTTTTATGCCCGCCCGAGTCCGTCTGCAGCCTCGCCACAGGTGCAGCCGCTTTTGCCTGTTTGGAGGGGGGAGAAGGTGTTCTTGGCCCCAAATCCTTGGCACGTCCTCCAAGCGGCCTTGCCGCTGTCTCTGCCGCTCCGCTGAATATATCTGAAACATTTGAAGTGTACATTGAAACATGCACACCTTGAAAAAGGCACACATTTCAAATGTGTGCAAAACATTGCTTAAACACACTTTAGTCAACGAGGAAATGTGTTCAAGCAATGCATACAGTTCAAATGAAGATATGCAGAAAACAGATTTCATTGTCTATGGCAGCAATCCAACATCCCATCAGCTTAGTGTAAATATCCATATGCAGAAATATGCTATTTCAGTTATACACAACTGTAATCCGGAACAGCAACATTGCACAACACATGTCAATGACTAGGTGCTGTTGTGTAATGTACACTGAATAACTGCAATGCACAACATTGCTGTGTGTGTAACTCCACTTCTGCCACTGTGAACAGAATACATCTATTGTGCTTTGGCAAATAATTCAACCCACATATGTAACATGGTGTATGCATGTATATATCACTAACATAATGCTAGCTTATATGGTTTTGTTGTTGTTGTTAAAATACAACAACAGTGGTGCAGGGATGTGGAAGAGGGACTAAATCATTGAATATGGATTTCAAAGATGTCCACAAACCTAGCCACTCAGTGGTTCAGTGATAGCACTGCTGCTCTGCATGTATTTAAGACCAATATGTTCAATACTTGAGAAGATGAGTTATGAGCAATGTTCCCTTGAAGGAATTTCGAAAAATCTCCATACAAGCAGGCATTACAACAAACTGCTTTCGTTCCTTTGCCTTGCATACTAGCCGACAGCAAATGGCTTGCTAATGCCATCTATATTTCTCTTGGCTGCATTTGACATCTCCTCTGGGCCCCGAAAGCAAGGTGAACAGGAGGCACATTGTGCACTCAGCTTTTATGCTTGCAGAAGCCTTTAGTTTATTGGCTTTCTTTAAGTAATGTGTAATTGACCTTTAGATTTGCATACATGATTAATGTCGGGCAAGCTGTGATAAAACAAAGTGGGGCTAAAGGGACCTCCCTCCCCTCCTCTCTCGCTAAATAGCTCCACAGCGTAACAACTGCTTTTCTTGATCATCTGATTTCAGTGGAAATTCAAAGGGTACCATTAGAATGAAACAGAGCAAAGAAAAGCCCAGCCCCATCAAATGAAATATCTCCTTCTTATCTCTTTATCTGAATCTGCCTAAAGGCTACAAGTTCAATTTAATCCTTCTACCATCAGTCAGCCTGAGATCTAATATGAAGAAGAAAAAAGCAGCTCAGCAGCTGGTCTGACTCCTGCAATGATAGGCAGAAGGATGCTTTTGAGTGAGTAACCCTAGGGCACATAACTAACTGCAATGAAAATGACTTAATGCTTCAGAGCTGGCCATATCTACAGCTGTTATAAGAAACCTTTTCTTTTTTTTTTAAGTACTTATATGAGTCAAATGAAAAGCTCTGAAGCCAAATAGTAGCCACTGTGATGTTCAGTTCCTTGTAGAAAAGAAGTGGGGTTGAATTTGATCACACATTACTGCTAAGGGACATATAATCTACAAATGCTAGTGGTTTCTCTCCGGTATTGCAAAAGCAGGTCACCATGGGGTTGAGGTACACATTTGATTCCAAATATAGCTTTCACTACATCATACTGGTAACATTTTGTTTTTCTTGAGGTACTGTGTCTTAACAGAAATCAGAGTGTTGGTTTGACTCTGAAAGACTAAAATGGCCTGGAAGAAGAATGATGTAAAGGTTATCCCTTCCCATTGGAATGTAAACACACTGACCACCTATGGATATCACGTCAGTAGGACAGAGCATTTAAAGCCATTGTATCCTGAAAATTCTCTCTGTCTTGGGATATTTACTCACTTCCATTACTCCTGGCTATACAAAACCTATTGTTTTCCTTGGCAGGGCTTTTGAGATGAGGGTAGAAATTCCATTTATCTGGTATGTTCCAATTTGTGCCACCAGTTCTCCCACACCATTTTTTTAATTCTCACTCTTGTGACTGGATATATTTGGTTGTTTTTATTGTATTTTAGTTTTCTCTAATCAGCCTATTTTGATGTTACTTTAAAGACTGAACTTGGAAATATTTGTAATATAAATAACATAGGCTCTTATTCTAAGAGTGTTTGCACATAACACATTTATAATGATATGATACCAAGTTAATGGTCATGACTGTATTCTACAGAATTCTAGGATTTTCTCAGAATTCTGTACTGCATCTCAGGGATGGATTAGTGCTCTTTAACAGAGATCTCTCTACATAGTTCACAAAATTACAAATCCCAGGATTCCTAGAATGCTGTAAGTATATAATGAAAATATACTCTGACAAGCATACCGCACCACACTCTTACAATGGGGCTAGGTTGCTTTAACTTCTCTGATTGCCTCCTGTTGCATTTTGGGGTTTGTAGTTCAGTGAGGCTTAAAGGCTCTCTGGCTGAATATTCTAAATGCCCCTTCCTAAACTACAAGGTCTAGAATGCAACAGGAGGCAGCCAGAGCAGTTAAAAATGACCTAGTCTCGTTTTAAGAGTCTAGAGCAATAGTCTCTAGGACACATCAACTGGACAAAGTTCACAGAGGAAATGTTTGCCATTTGCATCTTCTTCCAGCATTCTCATATGTCACACTGCTCAGGGGGAGAGATAATAGGAAACTTTCTTTCCACAAATTTACTTGGATTAACATTAGGATCTAAGCCATCCTTATTCAACATGCTTCATATAAGTTGGATCATCTCATTTCCTTTGCTTTTTAGATGTAAGTATGGTTTGAGTAACAAGACCACTTCTGTGATCTCACAATTCATCCCCCCCTTTTTTTACAGTTTTGCACAAAAAATGTTTTTACTTCTACAAAATTTTGCAGCATCTAGAATTTAAGAATGATAAAATCACGTTTTTAAAAACTAGAAATAAACTAGTATGAATCTTCTCACCACGTTAATTTTTTCAAGCAGAATGTCCCTTAAAAAATTAGGAGGTACAAGTGGAAAACCCACATAATAATAATATTAATAAATAATAATAAATTTTATTTATATCCCGCCCCTCTGTCATGCAATCGAGGTGGCTCACAACAATTAAAAAAAATCACACAGTGTTAAAATACCATCCAAATCCCACATCTACAAGAGATTTCTTTTAATTCTCCTCAATCATCCTTGGAGACTATTCCAATAAAGTGGGCAAACATGTGTGCAAAACTTCAGAACTGGCAAAAGCTGGTTCTTTGCCATAAAGCTTGAGAAATATCAAGGGTTTCTTCAATCTCGATGGAAATTCAAGCATTTGATGGGCACAATCCAGTATAGATTCTCTCTCTGAAGAACTTTAGGATTAATCTGAAGTCTCCTCTTCCAGCAGAACATTATGTGCATCACTCCCATCCATCATACACTGACAGAATACCCCAGATACATTCGGGGAATGCTTGACCAGTAGAGCAGTACCACTGGTAAAGACAAGCCAGTGGAACAGCTCAAGAGTAGAGTTGTAAGTGATACATGAACAAGCACATTTATGCTAGATTCTTCACTCAGTGGTCACATCTGAGTCAGTGGTGCAGTTATACACCAGACTCATAGCTGATACAGGAAATTTCATTTTCATTAACTTGTGTGTGTGTGTGTGTGTGTGTGTGAGAGAGAGAGAGAGAGAGAGAGAGAGAGAGAGAGAGAGAGAGAAACTATACCTGCATAGATACTCTCCTACCCCCCATCATCATGAGCAGGCATATGGAGCAGCGAAACTCTGAACCTGATCACAGTGCCAGTCTATGAATCCTACACAAGGAGAAAATGATTTAGATGAGAAGTCTTGTAGCTTGTGGCTATATCTCTCTGGGCCTAATTATGTATGCTTAAGGGATTGTAGTGGTGGGAAATGGTGGGGGTGGGGGAAGGCTCTTTTAACATGAGAGGAGCACTTCACAAAAAATGATCAACCTCAAATGACACATGGTAACAAAAGGACAGTACTAAGAGTTTTCTGCTTAGAATCTTTACAGGTATTTCACCTTGGGACTCCAACCACAATCACAAAATATCCATCTACATTTGAATAAGTGCAGATGCCAGGAAACAACACACACAGGTAAGCCATGCCTCCCTTCCATTCTGTTAGCTTTATATGAATACTTTGTCTTACCTGAACTACATTGTCTTTCCTCATCTCCCTATAAAGGTGGGGAGCAGTAACTCCCACAGGGAAAGCACTTATCCCTACATGCATTAAGCTCTATGTTGGCAAAATCCTTGAACACCCATGAACACTTTTCTCTTGCAGGACCATAGCTCAATTGCATGAGAAGAATAAACAGATACTGCACACTCAGTGTTTCACTAAAAGGAATTAAAGGTAAGTATGCTTACAGTCACATCTGTCTCCTGGTTCCCCAGATGCACAGAAAATGAGTATGAAAACTGTGCATTCATTTGGTGCTACTCATTCTTTTTTCTCACTCATTCTTCTCTCAATTCCTTACAAATATCCAGACTGTTTATTTTTAATTTTTTCCATTTGTCTTTTCTTGCTTTTTTCCAGGGTGTCTTCTCACAAGGAGAGGATTCTTTCCATATCTATTCTGTGCAAACCAAGAGAGAGGACCACCTGTTAACAACTGTAGTTACTTTGATACCCCAGGCTGTTTCTAGGTGCATTTGGCAATGTAGCACCCTTGTCCTCTGCAGGTTCCATGACATACAGATATCCAGATGTATTTCTACCACTGAGCTAATGCCATAAGGGATCCTACATCTACTGTGCTGTTGTCTGCTGACTAAACCAAACAGATGTATCTTCCCTTTTCAGGATCTTATCCATCCTGGATGCTGTCAAATAAAAACTTCCACATTATGCCATGTGTTGCTTCTTTTTCATTGGGAGTGATAGATGGTGTTCCTTTCCTACATCTAAGTATGAATGAAGCAGGCATAGGAAGTTATTCAGGTCCAACGGAATGGCTCTTGCTCCTTTTCTGACTTTCTGTAAAAGCAAACCTTCTCTTCTCTGAAGAGCACAGCTGTGTGGGCAGTGCACTGTGTGCCTTCTCCTTCCTGTCATTTTTATGTCATCTTCTTCTTGCCCATTATGCACTGTTCTGGTAATTGTGGGTTAACACTTTCAGTCTAACCTTTCAGCTGCATTACATACTTATCTCAGTGGCAAAGGTAATAAAAAGAAGTGGCTGATCAGAGATCATGAGGTTGTTCCCCAAAGGAGATTAGTCAAACCAGTTTCAAAGAATCTTCAAAAGCAATGTGACTAGGTTGTTTTTCTTTGAGACTTTAGCCAGGAAGCAGTTGGAGTGCCATTCTGAAGTTCAGAAGGGAAGTCTTTGTCTTACAAGACCCAGGATGGAGCCTACATCAGGGATGATGTAGTTAGGCATGGATAGTAGTGGTAGGCAGAGGGGGAAATTGTGCCCTTCCAGTAGGTCATAGCACTGCAAGTGGGATTCTGGTTGTGATTTCTAGTTTTGGATAGGTCCATTTTCATGATTTGGGGGAAGAGCATACTGCAGCTCCAGGAGCAATGGCATTTTTTTATTTGTTTTTTTGAGGGAGGAAGTGTTGTGGAGGCTTTTTCGGATTCCTAGGGAAGCAAACAAAAGGGGAGGGGGTGGTGGTACATGCAGGCTATGAGTTTCAATTCCCCCATTCCTGGTTTACATAGTTGCGTCCCAACTGTATTATTTTCTTGTTTCATCATAGATACTGTCAGACAATTGTACCTAAACTAATATGAACCCAGGAAGTATTTGTGGTAATATTGAGACACTTAGAACACCATCCCAAAGAGTGTGAATGCAAATTCTCTATTGAAAGCCCTACTTTTAAAACATTGAAATGCCTGTTCAGTGCACGTTGTTTGTTCATGTACTAGTTATGCCCTAGCTGAGTAAGTGTATGGGCTCAGCATGAACTCCCCTTCTGTTTCCTACTGTCCAAGCAAAGGTGGATGAGAGTAAAAACATGTCCACAGTAGGAATCCTCTAGCACAGATGTTTTTAACCTTTTCTTCACCGTCAAGACTTAGCTCAGGATTTAAAATCCTAAAGTGCCTCAAATATTTATTTAAAGTTGCTCATCAAGTCTCTTCAAATTTGAAGAGAGGATAGAAATAAGTAAATGGACACAACTTCTATTATAGTATTTTTCTTGGAATGATCCGTACATCATCATCATCATCATCATCATCATCATCATCATCATCATATCTGAACACAAAACCATAGGATACAACTTGTTAATTGTAATTGGGTGGGCACAGACTGAAGTGTGTGTGTGTGTGTGTGTGTATTCTCAGTTTTTAAAAGATCTACTTACTGATCATTTCAAGGAGGTGCTCAACTATACTGGAGTCTTCATCCAATGTTGTCTGATCAATTCATGACAGGCTCAGGTCTGGGGGGTGATTGCATCCAAAGAAGTGGGTTTATATCCATAAAAATAGATGTAAAAATAAAAAACTAGTTATTCCTTCTTTTAATGCTGCAAGAAACTTAACATGGCTACTTCTTAGAAAACATTCTTCCCCATCTCCCTACACACACTGAAAACTTTGCAATGTTGCCAAGAAAACCCTATGATATGGTTGTTATATGTCAGAATCAACTGGAAGACATAGAACAATAACACATTGTCTTGTGTTCTTTATGTGTTATGCAGAAGCAATTGTGCTGGGATTGTATACACACTGTGAGTCTATTGACCTTTTTTGTGTGGGGGCAGCATGTGGATGTCATTGCTAGCACTGTCCCTGGAATGTTGAAAGTTTCTCAATTTTCCCCCTCATTACTACAATGATGTTTCTCCCATCCCTCCCAGGCTCCCATGTTGGCATCTCTCCACTGCTGGCATAATTTTTGCATGAGTCCAGGCGTATGCAACAAAGAAGTAATAAATACAAGCACACATGTATACACAGATTAAATTCTTTAAGCATGTCTTCTGAAATTGCTGGGACTACCATGATTTATAAAAAGCAGACACAACTTTTTAATTTAACACAAAATATAGGATGTCATAAAGTCCAGTTCCACAAATGAGGCACTTCTATCGGGGATGCTTTGATTGGGAGTTCCTACATGGCAGGGGGTTGGACTGGATGGCCCTTGTGGTCTCTTCCAATTCTATGATTCTATGATTCTATTACTCACTTGAAGAATAAAGGCCTGAAATAGACGGTGTTGTAGAAATTGAACTGTGAGCTTATGGCTCCACAGCCCCTGGGTCCTTTAGCAGAGCAAAATAGAGAAGGAAGACCACTGATGAGATACAAACAGGATAAATTTATTTATGTACACAGTCCCAGGAGAAACTAGCGTTTCCAAGCCTGGGCAAAGGACAAGAAAAATGGCTGTTGTTTTTATACACAAACAGGCAAAGAACTCATCTCTTACATCTTACTGGATGCTCTAAACCAGGGGTAGACAACCTTTCCCCTTTAAGGGCCGAGGGACTTCAGCTCCCAGAAGCCTCAGCCATGTTGGCTAATAATCCCACGTTGGCCAATAGCTCCTGGGATTCTGGGAGCTGAAGTCCCTCGGCCCTTAAAGGGGAAAGGTTGCCTACCCCTGCTCTAAACTTTAAACATATAGAATTCTAAGCAAAGAGAGTAAAGATCTATGCATACATTATAAATCTGTTTAGGATACCATTTGTGCCTGACCCACTGCATTCCAGGAAAACATCTTATTAGCAGAGACTGTTATTGCCAGGACCTTTCAGGGTCTCTCTGCACTGATTTATTGTTATGGCTTTATGGGGCATCCTGGCACCTCTTTGTTACAGCTTGAGGGTCTCTCTAAGGCCACTGTGTAAATAAACATTTTAACATTCCTGGATTTAAACCAGGGGTAGGCAACCTTTCCCCTTTAAGGGCCAAGGGACTTCAGCTCCCAGAATCCCAGGAGCTATTGGCCAACATGGCTGAGGCTTCTGGGAGCTGAAGTTCCTTGGCCCTTAAAGGGGAAAGGTTGCCTACCCCTGACTTAAACATTCTGGCCATGTGTTTCTGTGTTAAAGGCACCAGTTCCCAGAATCCTCTTTGCAGGCTTGAAACTTACTTAGCCTCTAATTTCTACACACAATAGTACACATTTCTTTTCTTTTTTTTAAAAAAGAGCTTTAATAATAGACTACTGGATATTAAATAAGTTCCACTTGATCTGAATGTTCAGCCCAGCCTTCCTGAATGACTACTACATGTAAAAATGAACACTTTCTTATGAAATACTATATTATCAAATGTCATAGGAACTTTACAATACAAAATATTCATATATTCAGTCAATATCTGACTGACTTTTCCAGGAGCATTTTTCTCTTGGGGACAGATTTTAGGGAGCAAATATGTCTAATATGCCTCTTTTTTGGCTTCCTTTCTTTTAGCTCTACAGTTCAATGGATTTTGGAAGAAGATGGCAGATCATGCATGAGCGGATCACGCCCAACCGATTTTACTGGTAAATCTCTTCTTGTTTTGCTGTCATTGTTTATTACAGTGTGACACAGTAAAGATTGTGCCATATTAAGAAAAGAAGAAAATCTGAAACTTCTTGTCTTCTTCAAAAGGGTTGCTTCATTGTACAGTGGGCCCACTACATTGATGAGCTAGTGATTTGTAGATTCAAATGCCTGCAGATCACCATCCCTCATATTATTCATTGGCAGTGCATTTATGTGGATGCACTCATGCAGATGTGTGCACATCACTGCCCATTGAATAATAAGAGGTGCAACTGTCCAATTTTTTTAACCAGCTGCACGAGTCCCTGGAATCAAATTTGCATGGATGGGAAGGGTCCAGTGTATTGAGTCATTGTATCATCCAATCAGAGTTACACCATTTTAATGGAGTAATTCTAAATGCTATGGGAGTGGGTAACAAACTCATGGATTGTCCACCAAAGCCTATCCAGTTCTTGCCAGCACACTCATCCATATACTGTCCTTATGTATGGAAAAAGAGCATATTCTGGGAGAAGTTGCTGCCTACTTTCTCCTGATTGTATGTCCTTTGAATATAGAGAGAACATTGACACAGGGGGTTCTGAACTTGTATTTCAACATGTATTTTGAAATGTACAACCCAGGAATGGTGCAGTACATGCTAATTTCTGTCCTGAATTTGTAGTTTAGCTTTTATATACTGTTCACAGTTTATGTTGCAGACTTCATTTTTTTACAAATGGGGACTGGAATAAACATGAGTAATTATCTCAAATATTTCAGGTCAAGTGGGTTTGTATTATGAGTCTACACAATATATCTAGTTCTACAAGCATATATTATGTGAACTAACCTTTGGAAAACTGAAGTCTTAGGTTGGAAACCTCATTTTGTACATTATGGACACCAAATGTGTAAACCAGTTGTTGCATACACTCCAGTTATGTGGTTTGTGGATATGAAATCAAATAAATATTTAAATCATTTACAGGCAAAGAAATCCCATAGAAGTTAGAGTGCGAAGAGACAAGGGAAATCTGTAGTGTTTTGACCTTTGCATCCAAAAGTTTGCTAGTCCATAGCAAGCAGTGTGGGAGAAAGGGTTTGGCATTATATATTTTCCTTTTTAATTTTCCCCAGTTACTTGTATTATTATTTATAAGACTTATAAAACTCACATGACTTGATGATTATCTTTCCGTCCCAGTGTTCAATCTGTTCAGGCTTAGATCCACTATGGGTAGATTTGTTGAGTTGCCATCAGATTTTGATTTTCCCACAATTCAGGAATACCCCTCCTTCCTTTATGCATCTTCTCTACATTTCTAGTTTAGTACTTAACCAACCACAGGGAGTGGTGACTATGAGAAAATCAATTGCTGTCAAGATTATCAGTTAAAATCCTTGACTTGGCTTTGATTGAAAAGATTCCCCCTCTAGTTTTTCTCACCTAAATACCCTAAAGGCACCAAATCCTGCCTGATCTTGGAAGCTAAGCAGGATCAACCTTGGTTATACTTGGATTAGTTATTGGATGCCAGTGAATACAAATGTAGGTTATATTTCAGAGAAAGGAACTGGGAAACTGGGAAAACCACCTCTGAGGATTCCTTGTCTTGACCCCCCCTCAATTGTCCTAAATACAGCAGCACGTAGAACAAGTGTGTGTGTGTGTGTGTGTGCCTTCTAGTTGCCTGTCGACTTATGGCAACTCCATGAATTTCACAGTGCTTTCTTAGGCAAGGAGTTCTCAGAGGTGGTTTTGCCAGTTCCTTCCTCTGAAATGTAACCTACAATACTTGCTAGTCATTGGCATCCAATTCGTACCAGCATTTTGTTCATTTACAGCTTTGTGGTATTGCTGTTTCTGAGTTCCAGTTTAACTACAAAATGTTCAAAATTAATTCCTGGATTGACACATAGCTGAGTGTGCTGTATTGTTCAATTGTGTCTTACATTTATACTTCTATCTGCATGTTACTTATTGATGAGCAGAGCCACTGGGATATTCACATGTTGCTGGGTTGTTGTTGTTGTTTGCACTGTTTTACTGAAGCACCCATGTACATCATAGTACACAGGAGAACAAATGACATGTCTGAAGCGAAAAAAATTGAAAGGTGTGGCATACTATGTCTTCATGTCTTTCAGTACAGAATAAAACCATAAGAAACTGACCAACCAATGATTCTGCATTTCATTCATTCCATTTTGGATGCAAGATCAAGTAATATAGAATCCTCTTTAACTGAGGCAGGATCTACATTGCATCTTCTTCTATATATGAGGGATTGCTGTGCCAGCATTATTGGACATTTTTGAATTGTTTCTTGTAGGGCACACAGCAGTGAATACTGCATAGTATCCTGTATATTCATATTGTATTTCTGTGCATAGTATTTAATTTGTGGAAGAAATGGCTGGGGCTTGCAACGTTGTATCATGTCAAAATGGAAATTGGCACTACATTCCTGGTGCAGAAAGACAGGAAACTGATTTCTGTCCTCCTAAAAGCCACTTCTGTTTAGGTGCTGAGATCAAAATGCTGGCCTCTGTTAACACTTGAATGTACTCTTACCAGCATTTTCTAGAGTGCATTATAAAGTTCTGCAGCTGCTAAGACCCAACTGAATGTGTAAGAAAAAATGTGTTGTTTACAGTTGGGAATCTTTGTAGGTGCACTTGGGCAATACTGATAAAAGCAGACCTTTAAAGGGCTTACTGAACTGGACAATTTCATGATGATGGAGGGCAGCCCCCTATGTCTTCCCCACAGAGCTGTTTCCTCCTCCCATCTGCTATGCAAAGAAAACAGAAGAACCAAAAGTTGTGAACTTGGTTCTGCATGCTGAATTCAGTCCCACTAAGATAATACATTGTAAAGCAAGGTTATCATGCAATGGCTATATGGCATAGAAAATGCAAAAAAGGAAAGGTCATATAAATGGTTCAAAGAAATCCAGAATATAAGTACAGAAAAAGCCTTCAGTAGAACAGATTGATATAGATATCATGTACCCCATGATAAGGCAGTGAGAAAGAAAAACAATAGTAAAATGTTGTGCAGATTAGCCTTGGGAGAAATTTGAATGAGGAGAAGCATTCCTAATGTGTTCACTAGTATATTTTTGTCTCTCTCTCTCTCTCTCAATCTCTTTTGGAGGGAGGAACATCTACACAAATCCATATTCTCACATTGGGATAATGTCTGGAATCATCAGTTTAAAAGGTTCCTCCTTTTATAGAACTCCTTTGAGTCTGCAGTTAGCTCATGATTTATGCTGTATGTCATTTTCCAACATCTTATTAAATTTGCAACCAAGTGAAAATGTCCTTTACCCAGTCGGGAAGGGAAACTCTGCATTTCCAAACACATCAGTCAAGCCATTCTCCTAATTCTGTTAGTGACATGCTCTCTTTGCTGATTCCCATGGGGTGATGTTAAAAAGGAGAAAATGAGTGCCCGAGTGCTCAAGTGAAGAGGTTACTGAACAGTCTAGTTTATAACAATGTCTCTCTCTGTTTTCCCCTCCACTGCATAATTGCCTCTATTATTCTTTCTCATGTCATATCTGTTGTGTAAAGAGAGTTCATTCATGCACGTGGTCTCCTCTTTATCCAAAACACATCCCTCTCCCCTGAAAAAACAAGTTGTGAAAGAACCTCTATCTTATTCTATTACTAAGAAAGTATATGTTACATGTGTTCAGGATATATGGGCCATAGGCAAGGAAATAGGTGGGATATAAACTCAACAAATAAATAAATACTATATTTCTGCAAGTAGGAATCCTATATCAAGAGACTTACCATTAGTACAGATGGCCTTGATAGAGGAGCATCTGGCTGCCCCTTTGCTTGCTGGATCCGGGCCACAGCAATCACATGCCACATCCTGATCCAGTGCTTGCTGGCTCTAAAAAGAAGCAGCAAAATGCTGCTCCTAAACGCTGCGTCAAAGAAACACCCTTTTGCCACCTGCCATCTGGTTGGGAGGGCAGTGTGACACTGGCATTGGGGCAGAGTCTGGGCATGCGACATGTGGTCATCATGCCTCTACTCCACCCTGATGCTGGTGCTTTTTGCTGGTCTATAGAGGCCCCTACTCTCCTTACTATCTTTCAGCACATGGATAAACCCTTTTTATTCCAGCAGACCGCTGAGAACTGATTTTTCAGGAGAAACAGGCCTTGTATAATGTGCTGAACTTATAGTTATCTGAATTTATTTTAACTGGTTTTTTAATGGTGGTTTAATTGCTTTTTTAACTTGCATATGCTTTGAATTTTTAAGCATGTTTATTTTAACTGTTGTAAATCACCCTGAGTTCCAAACTCAGAAAAAGATGGGTTATAAATAAACATAACAATAACAACAACAATATAAATAAAAATATGTTCAGGAATATTGAGTGGCTGCTGGTTTGAAAGATCTGTTGCATTCATCTTTTTCTGGTTTTGTCATATTAACAAACAAATCCAGACAGATTATGTGCTTTCAAACTGGCTCTTCTTAAATAATAAAAATGATTTTAAAATCCAATTTTGCTTACCCCTCTTTTCCTCTGCCAGCCAGGATGGCAAAAAATACTGTATTTTGTGCCAAATGAAGGTTTGTTTGTTTGTTTGTTTGATTGTTTTTGGCAAAAATAAGATGCCACCCACAGTGTGAGAAATAATTGAAAATGTACACACTGACAAATATTGTAATCTTGCCAAGGAAGGCTTTTGAAATTTTTCATTGTTGCTTGCAAGAGCCCAATAAGCAAACAGTTGCTAATCTGTAGCAATCTGCAGCAATTTGTGGTTCATAGTGGGATTCTCTTGAGTCTTGACCAAGGATCCCCACCCCATCAAACCAAAATACAAAAACAAAAACCCAGAGAGTGAATACTCTTTTTTAAAAAATGGAGAGAGAATATTTTACTCTCCCAAGTGTCATCTTTTACTGTGAAAGATAAACATCATGAAAATTTTGACTCAGCTGTAGCCCCTTTGTGCAGGGAATTCACTGCTTCTTACAGCTGTGGAAGCACAGTGAGGGTATTGTCTGATGGTTCCATAGACAAGTCCAACTTTCAGGACACAATTATGTAAGTCATTTTTGTCACGCACTTGATTGTGTTATTGAAACTGAAAGTAGATGGTCTGAGGGCTAAAGAAATGAAGAACTTCCACATAGAAACCACTTCTGGCTTCATATCTTACTGCTGATCATTTCCTTTTGCTGTAAATTCAGGGGGCAGTGTTCCTGGCCTAAGGATGACAAGAGGCATTGTCTCTTAAGGCTTATAGGAGATAAAGGAAATGCTGACCACCCCTTGTTTGGGCTCTGGAAGGATCAGACTGGCAGAATGTATCTCATCTTTAAAGGCAAAAGCTCCACAAAGGCCCAGAGCCGGGGAAGTTCCTTTTAAAAAAGTAATTTGTTATAGTAACACTCAAAATTGGTTATATAGCAACACAGTTTTTGAAAGTAACTGTTAATATTTGCATAATTCAGAAACAATTCTATGCTTTGGTTACTTTTTGTTTTTTAAATCATAATGCTACAAGCCACTGGCTTGTGGTATAAATAGGGTTGCCATAGTTTTCTTCCACAAAACCAGGACAAAATGTAGGACATTCAAGAAAAATGGAGGAGATGACCAACTAAAAGCCAAAAACATTAATATAAACAGTGCTTTTGTGAGACATTTAGCCTTCTCTGTCAGAGATAGCTCTGGTGCCACAACTAACTACAATTCTCAGGATTCCCTAGCCAGGGCAGTTAAAGTGGTCTCAGACTGGATTATTTCTGCAGTGTGCTTTGGACCAGTGAAGGCTAAATTCCTCACACAACTAGAAACCCCAGGATTTTATAGAACTGAGCCAGGGCAGTTAAAGCAGTCTCAAACTGGGTCATTCCTGTATTGTGTGTCTTGGGCCTTGATGAGGCGTCCCATTATCTACCCACAGAAGAGCCTGGCCGGCGGGAGGGGGGAGGGGGAGTTACCTTACAGCAACATCCCCTCAGTGGCAGGTCCCTCAGGAGGATGGCCTGGTCATTGCAGGTGGCTGAGAGTTGGATAGTAGAAGAGCCGGGGACGCTGGGGCCCAGGGCGGCATGGGGCATCACAGCCAGCTCCTTCTCTGCCAGAGCGAAAGGCTGCCACCTCAGTGTTGCCATTGGCAGCCTCTGTGCACCGCGTCCAAGCACCTGGGCCTAACCCTTTCCCTTTCTACAGCCAATCAGTGGTGTGAGAGGCAGAAGAGGAGACAAGGGGATGGTGTGAGAAAATGATGCCGCGTGGTCAGAGGTACGCCAGCCATTGGGGGAGCTTATGCCACATTCCCATTGCGCCCATGACAAGAGCCTCCCCCTCAGAACTAGAACCACTGCACCTCAGGGAAGAAAGTGCAAGCACAGGACCTAGGTGATACTTCCTTCTCGCCCTTCTTCCTGTATGCGTCGCTACCACTTCCTCCCCCCCCCGGCACCCTGGCCTTTGTCTCTCCCAAAAGTGCTGCCATCTTGCGACACCAGCCTGACCCGGCTTTAGCTATTCGGCATCCACCAGGTCCTAGCACTCCCCTTGTTCCTCCCCTTACTGGAAACCAGGACATGAAGCTTGAACAGGACAGGACATTTTAAGGACTCTTAAAAATCGGAATTTTCCTTTTTTGAGGGATGAATGGCATCCCTAGATATAAAGTGCATATAGGTAGTGAGGCTACACACCCTATAACTATAGAAATAACTAAAGCAGTTACACTTCTGCTGAATCCACGTTGCAGAAATAATCCAGTTTGAACCCACTTTAATTGCTATGGGTAAATGCTGTGGAATTCTGGGATCTGTAGTTTGTTGTGGCATCTGAGCTCTGTGATAAAGGATAAATCTCTCACAAAACTACAGTTCCCAGAATTACATAGCATTGAGTCATGGCATTAAAGTGGTAGCAAATTGGATTATTTTTGAAGTGGAGATGCAGCCTTAGGCAGCAAAAGGTGCGAAGTTACCCTCATTAAGTTATAATAACATGATTTAGCAATTATCAAGATTATTTATCACAGGTAACTGACTGAAAATAATTTCCGTCTCTGATTGGGGGAAAGAGAAGAAAGAGACATAAAAGAGTTCAGATTAGAGGCATATTAAGGAGCATAATGGTGACTAGTTGGTGTGTGTCTGAAATTATTTGCCTTCCTCCACCTGGAGCTGAGTAGCTCTCAGATTTATAGTTTTATAGTTGAAAATAGAACCAAATGCTTTCTGTCTTATCCTTCCAGTTGTTAGGGTGAGTGGACAAGTCCATGGCTTGTGCATCTGACTTTTTACCCACAGGCCACATTTGCACATTATGTCTAAATTCAGCTTGTGCATAAGATGTTTTTAAATCTCATATATATAATATTTAAAAAACCTCATTTCCAGAATTAGTGTGAGTCTTCATTTTGAAAGTAGAAGTCTGGCAGTACTTCCTGCAGAAGGCCTTTTATTTTAAGATGTCTGATGTGATAGTCTGATTGATTTCTTCTTTTTAAGCAAGTGGTGCTGCAAGACATTTGGAAGCTTCTCTGCCATTAAGTTTAAACCACTCTCACATTTAGCAGATTGAGTGGAATGCATGCTGTGTGCTAAACACAGTCTCTTATCATGGCAAAACAGACAAGACACTTCCCCGCTTGTTTTGAATGTGAGCCATTTTGTATAGCTCAGTAACATTCCATTAAAGATAAGGAGATTCTTCTTTTATGCCTTTCCCCCCACTGGAAATTAACAAACTCTTTAAAGATGACTATACATCAGCAGCTATATGAGGCAGAATCCATTCTCAGCAAGAAGAGAGAATTGAAACTCCTGTCCTTTTGTTTCATGGTATTCCCCAGAGCCTCCTCTTTACAAGGAGCTTAGTTTAATTTTGCCATTATTAAGTAGAGGATACATGAGACTAGAGAAGAACTTCAGACAGAGAAACTGGGATACACCACAGTTCTTTTAAGTAAAGTAGGTTACATGAGTTTCCATCAGCTAGAGTTTTTTCCCATAGCAAGTTTTGACAGCAGTATAGAGAAATCATTGTCTTTTATTGCTGTGCACAAGAATAATTGGACTACTTGATAACAATTCCATTTGTTTAGATGGCAAGAGGAGTTTATAACAAGCCCCTGGATGACAGTTGTCAGTATCAAGGATATACCACGTATCTTATCCTTGGGTCATAAACAGGAACCTTTATGAATGTAGTTGAGTTATATAGAAAATTGTTGTAGCATGCTAAGAGAAGGCATAAAACAATATCTAAGCAATTATTTAGGTCAGCGCTACAGAGAGTGGTGGTCCACAGATCAGTGTTGGTCCGCAAGACATTGGCTGCTGGTTTGTGCTATGTTTCCAGTAAGCAAAGAAACAGATATAGTCAATGGACACAAATGCAGTTCTGGTCCCTGACATATTGTGTGTGTGTGTGTGTGTGGGGGGGGGGGGGGAATCCTGCAGCTGTCCCATGCCAGATAGCTGATTGAGATAATTATTGACTCAACAGTTGTCCCTTTGGAAAAGGAGTGGTACAGAGAAAATGGAGATGGTCTCAGATTTGAGGATTAGGAGGAGATCTGCAGTAGCAGTGTATAAAGAGCAGTATAGGGATGTATTGTGATGGTGTGAGATAAGGGAGAAGGAGAGAAAGGAGAATAAGCTGTGTAAGATGTATAGTAAGGAGACTATTGCACTCAGTTATGAACAGGCTTACCTGAGCAGGCTTAAAATGAGAAGTGGGCAGCATCCTGATAGTATCAGACACATTTAGCCACCGAAATTGCTGCCTGGCTGCAGCCCGGCTCCATCACTGCTCCAAGGGGTGCTCCTTGTGCCTCTTTTCAAAGCTGGGAGTTTTCCAGCTTGAAAAAAATAGCTGCCAGAGTGCTCCACAGAGCGGCAATGAAGCCGGGCTGCAGCTGGGCAGCAATTTTGGTGGATAAATGCATCTGATACTATCAGGATGCCGCTCACTTCTAATTTTAAGCTGGCTCAGGTAAGACAGTTTATAACTGAGTGTGATAATCTTCTAAAAGTAGTGCAAGGGAGAGATGCATACTGAGGGAATGAGGGCAAACAAGGGAGAAAGTGTGAAGTAAGGGAGAGTGAGCAGTATCAATGGTGGAGTGCAAGGGAGGGGCATGTAAGGCAGGCCTGCTGAGAGGTAGTGGTGGTGTAAGGTCGCATGGTAAATTCCATGACCAAGGAGAGATTTGAACTTGGGCCTCCATGTTCCAATCCAGCAGTTTAAACATTACTCTATGCTGGCTGTTTCAGATCAGTTGTAGCTGTAAAAATGATCTGAAGGTTTGAAATGTAATGGAAGAGAAATGCAACAAATAATGTGCTGTAGTTGTATTATAAGAATGTAAATTAGAATAATTTGCATAACTACAATAATTTACAGTATGCAAAAGAGATGCTCAGATTTGAGGAAATGGAATATGGTAAGCCAATATCAGTTTCACTGGGCAAATCTTAAAGCCTCATGACATCCAGGATTTGGGCTCAGGCAATATCATGTGACTTATAGGGTGGTAGGAAATAGAACTATAGAAGGCTTGCTCCTACTTTGCACAGAGTGGGTTGTGCTGACCAGGCAGCATGGTTCTCCAACCTAGAGAAGTTTCAGGACACTTTGGGCTATAGGTGATCATTCTCCTTAGTGCTGGAGAATATGTAAAGCTTGGCCTGATTGACAGAAAACAATGGTTTATTTTCAGCCTTCCCTGAGACATTTCTTCCCTTCTTCATTTGTTTCCTCTCATGGTTTGAACAGTAAATTTTGCCTCAGATTTGTCAGTGTGCACTGTTCACAGTATGGACTGTGTGGTTCCACACCACTTTAACTGTCACGGTTCATCCTATAGAATTCTGGGATTTGCAGTTTGCTGTGATACAAGAGCTCTCTGACAGAGAAGGCTAGATAGCTCACAAAACTACAAATCCCAGAATTCCATAGCATTGAGCCATTGCAGTTAAAGTAGTAAAACTGCATTAATTTTGCACTGTAGATACAGCATCGGTCACAGTTATGTCAAAATCTGTGGAAATGTGGAAAAAACCCCAAGGGAAGATGTACACACTCACAGTGGGGGGGGGGGGGGAGTTTTGGAGGAGCTCATTTGTCCAGAATGTGAAAGAAAATGACATCCAGCAGCTGGAACCTTTCTTGCTACTGCTTTCTTACATTTCAGGTTTCGCATTCAGCAGGTATATGACTCAAGCTTGTGTTAGGGGTGTTGTCTAAGCATTTAGCAGATACGATAGGGTATCATAAAGTAATAATTATCACCTGGACGTTATTATGGTATATTGATGAAATTTTGGCAGTGTCATCATTGGTCCGTAAGTGCATGATGTTGAGAAAATATGTCCTTTATTTTGTTGTAGGTTGCGCCAGACGTGACTAAAATGTAAGATGGGAAAGTAAAAGGGGGGTATCGTAGAATAATAATTATCACCTGGAAGTTATTATGGTATATTAATGAAATTTTGTCAGTGTCATCATCATCAACTTTTTCTTTTACCAAAAATGAAAAATCCATTGTGGGGTTGCTGATGTGACAACATAGATGACGCCATTCATGAAGTGGAAGAGTGGTTTAAGGCGCAATCTGCAGACTTCTAGAATAATGTATTTGGAGGGTCAAGAAATGCTGGGAAAAATGTGTAAATGTGGATGGTGACTATGTAGAGATAAGTTAACAGCTACAAATCAAAACAAACTTTCTGTCTAATTTTTTAAAAGGGGATAATTAACACTTTACGATACCCCCTCATATTTTGCCCTGAGGCTTAGTACACCACTCACCTCAGGAAATATCTTCTATATGAACCAACCCATATACAGTCCTCTAGAAAAATTACATTTACCCACACATAATATGGGGGATGATTTATGTATGATATGACCTTCTTTGTAGTGACACTGACACTGTAGATGGTTGAGATTGTTCTGCTCCTTCCCTGCAGATTTTTAGGCAATGGGCCAGGACATTTTTTTAAAAAAATACAGAAGGCCTTTGGAGTCAGTTGAAGTGTAATATGTTTACTGCTGCTGCTCTGGGTATTTGCAGTTTGTTTTATTGTTGGATATCTGGTCAGTTACAGTTTTAAGCTCTTAACAAGCAATTTTGTGGAATCTTCAAGGGTGAAAAGCCATATAAACATATGATTGCCTATTCAGCTTATAAGCAAATAACTGCAGCAATACTAGTCAGTTGAACAGGGATTTAGGTGACATACAAAATGATGCTGCAAGAACATGAATCTTTCAAAATGTCTGCTTCTTTGGATTCACTCACTTTATGCTGTGATGTTTTCAGTCTTTCTTTTCCCTTCTTACCCTCCCTCAGAGTTGGCTTCATAGGTATTGTTAAGCAACGCTATACAGAAACATTTCACTAAGTCAGTCACAGTTGACCTCAGTTGAAAAGAGAAGACAACTAGTTTCTGTGATGGCCTTTGGCTTCATGGCTGACCTTTCCTTTAAGTGCTTATGAAAAGAGCTGCATCAACACCCTCATACTGTTGACATTTGGTATGGGTGCTGTTGAAGAAGTTCTTGACATTTCTATTTCTAAATTTTCTAAGTGAAATAAACTTCCTAGGAAAAGTTCTCTTTCTTTTTCAAAAGTTTTCATTCCCTGCCACGTTGGTGGGAAAACCAAATTCTTCTTCTCAGTAAGCTCCTCATCCCAACCAGGAAGCCAATTAGTGCCATATGGGAGAGAAATAGTGGAAGAGTTCAGTGAGCTGAATTCAATGTTCAGAAAATGTATAGTGCACAGAGAAAGTACACAGCAGAAGCCTCACATGTTGCTGTAGCAAAGGCTTACTGCTTTCAAGTTCTTCTGAAGAAAAGGAAAAGGTGAGATTATCTACTTAGGTGTCCCTCAGCATGGTACTGGCCCTCAAATAGGTGACCCTTGGTTAAGCCTTTATCTCCTTAAATGGGGTCATTCAGTTTGGCATCATTCTTTGTTCCGGGGTGGTTTCTGTCTTGACCTGAATTCCAGACTCTTCTTCCAATATGATTGAGGCAGCTACTTCATGGTGAAACTGGTGCATTTAAGAATGTGGCATAAGGGCTCCTAACAACACTTTTTAAAATACAACAGAAAGGAGCCACTTTCTTCAAGAATATTGGAACACTAATCATGTTTCATGTTAATTAAAACTCAGATTCTGCTGAAAGTAAGGTTATAACTGCAAACAGGCAAATTAAACACACACACACCTAGAGAGAGAGGTTGAGTATCCCTTATCTGAAATTCTTGGGACCAGAAGTGTTTTGGATTTTGGAATATTTGCATATACATAATCAGCTATCTTGGAGATGGGATCCAAATCTAAACATGAAATTAATTTGTTTTGTATAGACCTTCTAAAACCTAAAGGTAATTTTATATACATTTTAAATAATTTTGTGCATGAATCAAAGTTGGTGTGCACTGACCCATCAGAAAGCAAAGGTGTCAGTACCTCAGCTATTCATGTGGACAATTTTGGACTTTGAAATATTCTGTATTTCAGAATTACAGATAAGGGAGAATCAGTGTGTGTGTGTGTGTACCATTTCCACACTATGCTTTGCGTGCAGAATGTGGATTCCTGTAGTTCAGGGGCTGGAATCATACAGCCCTTCAGATGTTGTTGGATAGCAACTCCTGGCATTCCTTACCATTGGCTAGGACTAGTTAAGGCTGATGGGACATGTGTATAATCCACCTCATACACTCAGGTCCTCTGCGTGACATTTAATTTAACCGGCCAGGACTAGACTGGCCATTATAACCCAGAAGACATTTTCATCAGACACCCCTAGACTATGGAATGACTTGCCAGGAGAGATTTGACTGCTGAATATGCTGCCTGAATTTAAAACAGTATTATAGCCTACTCAGTCAATTCTAAACTATTAATTTTAAATTGGTATAGTATACATTTTGTGGTGGATAATTTTAATTTGTCCTGTGTCTATATGTTTTAACTTAAGATGTTAAAATGATTTTATATGTTTTAATCTATGTTAAGCCTGCCTCAAGCCCTGAAGAGAGGTGGGTTAAGAAATGATTTCTTCTTGTTGTTGTCCAGCAACATTAGGAGGGCCACATGATTCCCACCCCTGCTTTAGTGGTTCCCCAAATGTCAGTGATTGTCCTCAAATATCAGTGATTGTCCATCAGTATTTGTAGGTGAAATGAATTCTTCTCTCCAATTTATTGCCTACAAAATATGGCACCCACACACCTGGGAGTGTTTTGTCTTCAGATTCCGTACTTATAGGTTTCATGTCGGCTATCTTCTGGGGATTAAACCAATGTTGTTTTAGCATTCCCTGTCAGTGATACTATGCTCAGAAATGCTTTCAGCTTTTAGACACAACTCTCTAGCAAGATACTTTCCACCCTTATGACTAGTAATAGGTGAAAAAGACCCCAACTCTTTGTTTACTTCCTGCCAGAACTTGGAAATGTTACTTTTTTACTACATGTCCCTGTCATCATCACCAGTCCTGCTGTCTGGGGGAGTTGCAGTTCAAAAATAAAGTATTTTAGCTCTGCTTCCTGCAACATTTTCTTTTTCTATTCAGTAGTGGTGTTCCATTATAAGATACATTTGCCAAGATTCAGGGTGCTGTCTAAAGTCTTAGGGTTTGGCTCTGCTTATCCCAGGCAGGGGGCAAATTTCAGGGCAAATAGCACTTGAGAAGAAGAAAGCTTGATCATTGATTTTGTATTAACAGGCTTGACTCTTCTTCCTCATTCCCAACTTGTGTCAGGCCTCTCAGGGCTCTGGTATAGGAATATGCATTCACTGCATAAAAAATGCCAGGATGGGACTTGGAAAAATGGTGGGTGCATGGATTTGGCTCTGGAATGATAGAGAAGTGTCAGCAGCATCATGACTTATATCTCATGATATCAGTGTTATATGACTTATATCTCATGATATCTTGATATACAAACCCTGGCAGCAGAAGTGCAGGGCATGAAATAAGGGGGGGGGGGGGGGGGGAGAGAATGCCAAGAACTGTCTGGGGTACCAAAAATAATGCAAAGCCTGGGAAGACTCCTGCATTGTGTGTGCTATTGGTAAATATATTGATATTGATGGGATGTAAACCCTACCAGCAACTGCTGCAGCTACCGGACAAAATAGTAGCCACATGCTGGGTCACCAAAACTACTGTTTTGTCCACTGTCTATGGATTGTTATGTCACCGGGTTATCTAAGTTTTACCAAATTTCTGAAGCAAGTAATTAGATTAGCCTAATGCCTCTTTCTACTATCAGCTGATTCAAAAACAATTCTGGTCCATCTCCAAACTCTTGGATGTCCCCACCCTGTGGCATCACAGTGGCCCAGCTTGTGACACCACATGGGCCCAGGACCCACCTCCTGGTTTCAGGTTTTGATATAGAAATCTAAGAGAGTGAAATGCTGTTTTAATGAGAACCACACTACTAGTAGATCATTTCACCATGTGGACCTAAATAAGAGACATACTGCACCTATCCCAACTGCCACTTTATCTGCGTAATGTGGACTGAATCTTTCATCTCCTGTTACAATCTTTCTTTGACAGAAACACACATGAACTAGTAAAAGCTGTGAATAGAGAGATTCCAGTAAATGTTGTGATTTCAGTGATGCTGTTTTTCTCTGTGATGATCTTTCTACTGATTCCTACTTCATAACCATCAGGTTCATGTACTTGATGACAATAGCTTCTACTGAGAGGCTCAGGAGAGTGAGGGGACATTGGTCTTATTGAGATCAAATCATTGGAAATGTGTGGTTTCTTCCACAGATTAATTGATCTCACAATTTGTAGAATTGTTCACATCCTCAAAAGTGGCTTGCTTGCCCTTCAAAAGAATATCTGTTCTTGCAATTCCCTTTGCCACTGCTGGTATCCTTTATGTTTCATGCTGCTTTCTGTTTCTTCTCAGGGCTGTCAAAACAAATTAACATCTAATTTGGCATGAACCATGTAGGCCCTAGTTTGTTAAGTGGGTGTGATGTCAGGGAAAGGAAAACATTACTGCTTTTATGTCTTCTTATTTCATCTGGAAGGAGGGTCATATAATATATTTCTCTCCATTCGTTGCTAGCTCTGAACCTATTTATTTTCTGTGGGTCAGCAATCTTACTCACAGAGGAGAGAAAACACCTAGGGATAACTGGATTTCTGCAGTTCTGTTCCTTATTATTTCATGTTTCTTATATATCTTGGTTTGCACTGCAGTTTTCTTCCTGAAAGGATTTCACAAAGTATACACTGGATATTGTACAGAAAATAGGAAACACATTTTTAAATATTTAAACATAAAGATAATTAGGAAAAAAATGAATTCTGAAGCAAGGTCCCTGTCGTAATTCCCCCTCATATCAGAGATTACTCATTTGAGGGATTGGTGGGAATGTCAGATGCTTTCCATGCAGGAACAGGCCTCCATTGATCAGAGCAGCTGTTGCCCAGTAAGAGGGGACTGGGGAACTTTCATGGTTCTTATATATTCCCTAAAGCAGTGAATACATAGAGATCATAAATACGAGCCAGTCACAAATGTGTAACTCTAGATTAGGCAATCCTAACTGCCTTAGTGAATACTGATCAGTTCTTTGCTTTCCACAATAGCACAGGCAGATTCCAGAACAGCAAATAAGGGGAAAAAAACCTATAAAACCAAAAGTCCCTGAGCCAAAAGTCCCTGATCCCAAAAGTCCTGAACCAAACAGCAAAATATAAAAATGTTCATCTTGATTTGAGGATACATTTGGGATCTCTGTGCTTACAGGGTCCCTTCCCAGTATTTCCATTTTTTATACCCTAGTTTGTTTTGTTTTTAATGCTTCTGCTAACCAACATCCTCCCCTTCTAATTTTGATAGTGCACATTCCTCTCCAATAAACACTGATAATTTGGAAACCAGGAGAATACAGTAGATGTCATTTCCCAGCATCCTGAACTGAAGCACCCCAGAAGTCCTTCAGTTGGAGTGCTGTCTGTCTGAAAAGGTGGATCTTTAGAGAAAAGTGGGGTTGGCATCATCAGAATTTTAACATCATAGTTATTTCTAATAATGCAGGATTTTGGCCATTATTTTTAGCATTTTGTTTTTAAAACATTAGATTAGTTCTGTTTTAATACAGAGCCTTTTCTGATGTTTTGAAACCCAGAATGCTTATAAATTACTTAATGAATTTCTAGGCCAATATATGTTAAAGTGTGTTTTAATATTGTGTTGTTTTAACACATTTTAACAATGTGTTCTGATTTTTGTGTATGGTTGTGAAAGCTGACAGGATCAACTGATACTATGAATTGCCAAAATGATCAATAAATGGGTCCTAGAGAACGTGATCAAACTGAGGCAACTGTATTTTGCTATATCATGAGATGACTTCACTCATTAGAAAAGACAATAATGCTTGGTAAAACAGGGGGCTATTGTGAAAGAGGAAGACCACTTTGCAGATAGTTTGATTCTCTCAAAGCCACAACCCTGAGGCTTATTGCATTGCAAAATAAAGCTACTTACCCCTGCCAAATTACAGTCAATTTTGGGATGCACTCAGAAATTATTGCATTAAAAATGCCTCCGATGCTGCTGGGCAACTGCATCCCAGCTAAATCCCGGCTCCCAGTAGTGCTCAACTGGCCGATTTTCAAAAACGGGATCTTCCTTCCCCTTTTTGAAAATTGACTGGTTGAGCGCTGCTGGGAGCCAAGATTTAACCAAAATGAAGTTGCCCAGCAGCATTGGTGGCAATTTTAATGTGATGATTCCTGAGTGCATCCCAAAATCGACTGTAATTCAGCAGGGGTAAGTAACTATATTTTGCAATACAATAAGCCCCAACAAGATTAGGGCTGTCGATGACAGCATGCCTTGGAGATTTCTCATACATAGGATTGCCATCAACTGAAGGTTGTTTTGACAGTAAATATCAACAATGTGGGTTAAAAATGGTGACACTGATCATTACCTGTAAAGAAGAGCTCCAGCACCTGTGAAAAAGCATAACAATGAAATCCCTGATTTTAAATATCATCTTCTCTGTTGTGATAATCCTACTACCATTACACTGTGCCTCAGCTAAAATTGTCAATATGCCCTGCATCCAACCTATTTCTATTCACTGCCTGTTAATGAGGGGATGCAGACGGGTGGTCCCGGGCAGGCCTGGGAAGTGGAGGATTGGGTCCAAGGCTGCCCCAAGCCTTGGCCCCAAGCCTCCCTTTTGCCAGCCCAGAAAAGAGTGGCAAAATGCCACTCCTTTCAGAGCTGGCAAAAAGGACACCTCAAGAGCTGCTGCGTGGCTCTTCTGTGCCCCTTCTGGTGCAGCGCATCAAGACACTGTGCTGGAGAATGTTCTGACACCGTGTGCCATGTGTAATGGCGTGTGGTGTCAGCACATCCTCATGGAGGGGTTGTGGCGGCCGGCATGCAGCTGCCCCTCCCCATCCCTACCTCGAGGATGCCGCAAAGGGCCCGTCTGCAGAGGCCCAATATGATAATGAAAGAAAGGTGGTTTTTCATGGAACAGAAAGAAAGACTCCTGGCATTTTGGATGGACTGCATAATTTTAGTGCGCTAATACTATCCTAGGATGGCTCCTCGTGATTGCCTGTAGCAAAGAAGCTATATTTCCTTAATTAAAATTGAATATGTCTAACTTCAACATATCTAACAAAATCTTCTTGTGAAACCATTGTTGTGATCAATGGAAACAATGTTTAAGTTATTAGTCCTGTGAGTGATGGACATTTTGCAGGTGTGTTTTGTCCTTGGCATTTGTGCCAAGTGCTGTCCTGGCATCTCTTCTGAACAGTTTTTAATCCTAGGTTCCTTTTTTTTTTTTTTTTTTTAGTAATCCTCTGTGGCTGCACTAATTTATTAAATGAAGCTCTACTCCAGTTCGCTTCCTCCCCCTCTTTTCTCCTGAAGCTTGTCTCTCTGCCTCACAGTCCAGAAATAGCAGGATCACTGAGCCATGGCATTTCAGGCATGTCATATTTACAATCAAAAATGTTCAAGCAAATGAAAAGAATGAAACACGCAAGAAAAACTAAACATCTGTAGAGAGCTGAAGGATTTTCCCCAGAGCAGTGTTTTAAAGATAATGTATCATGCTGAGGATACTGCCAAATTGGGCCAGAGATGTGGGGTGGGAGAGATCACTGTGCAATAAGTTAACATTTCCTAAATATGCTTTTGTAGTGTGATAAAATAATGACAAAAGACATCTCTGTATTAGTGAGCTAGGACAGGTGAAGCAATACTGGCACAGTTTGAAAGTCAAGTAGTGGCTCAGATGGGTATAGAGAGATCATAAACTCATATGCACAGCTTCCTCACAAATATGGCATGACCTCTTTGTGTTATCCTTTCTCCTTTTGATCTATGCTAATCTGGTGGTCTGGTGAAAAAAGTTGTCTCAGGGATTTTCTTCAGTGGAAAAATGTCAACACAGTACTTGTGTCTCTTATTTGAAATAAAGGTTACAGTAAAAATGTCCTCATTTCCCATACAGTTTCATTGATATAGTACACTTAATAGAAATTCTAAGAGACCAAGGACACCTGGCATTAGTCTATTTAAGAGAGAAATAATGGCTCACAATTGCAGATTATAAATTCATCAAAGGAGTTAGTATCATGGCAGAGAGTAAAATATGGTAAAACACTACTAGTGCGATTGAAAGTGGGATTATCTCCTCTGTCCATCTTATACACACTAAAAAGCTCTCTCACTTCTGAGCCCATTGGACATTTGTGAACAGCCATCTATTATTTGCAAAACACCTTCTCATTAAAGTGAAGTGTCAACATATGTAGACCCACAAAATTAATTCCTAGATTTTGCATAACATATCAGTTATGTAATCTGATGGGCACTGGATGTTTTGCACATAAACTCTGTGCCAAAAGAAGAAGAAGAAGCCACACATGGATAAAATATAGAATGAAAGTTATGATAGGCTTTTGTAGTGCATATAGTGGATGGGAAGGCCTAAATACCCTGAAGCAAGAGATTCTTTTTAATTTTGGATGCTATGCAGGGTCAACCCTGATCAGTGCTTACATGAGAGACCATCAATTAATATGTGGTGCAGTTGGCTATATCTCAGAGAAAAGAACTGGCTAAACCATCTCTGATTATTCATTACCTAAGAAAACCCTATGAAAAATTCATGGGATCACTATAAATCAGTAGATGAGTTGGATAGGTCTTAAAAATGGATATTATTTTATGGTCTTTTTCTTTTCTTTTTATATTAGATTTTTGGTTATCAGACTGACAATATAGTGAAGAAACAAATATGCAACCAACCAATTTTGTGGCTCTTAAAGTTTTTAGAGTTATTTAATTAAAAGTAGGGGAATTCATTGACTCCTAGGGTTTAAAATTCTCTATAAACTTGATTGAACCTTTTAAGATGGAGAGGTTATTCATTTTCAAATGGAGGTGGAAATGTTTATGACACATTTGAGATTGGAACTTTTTAAAAATAAATGTTTATTTACATTCAAAAAAGGAGCTCAGCAGGAAAATACATTTGTCCCTCTGTATCCATAGATTTTTATCCACAGATTAAACCATCCACAGCTTGAAACTATTTTTTAATATATATAAATTCCTAAAAACAAACCCAGATTTTGCCATTTTATGTAAGGTACAGCATTTTACTATGCTATTGTATTTAATAGGACTTGAGCATCCACAGTTTTTGGTATTCATGGGGAGTCCTGGAACCAAACACCAGTGGATACCAAGAGTATAAATGAAAAGGAGGAAAAATAACTACGGTGGGGAAACAGATGGCCAAAATAAGCAGGTTTCCATCCAGCTTTGAGGCGGGCTGTTTAGATGATGCAAGGCTCGAAGCTGGCCAGAAACCATTTCCTAAGCCACACTATGGAGAGAAAAGCTGGACTAAAAAGGGAGCTGGGTTTTTCTGCTTTTTCCTGGAAAAGGCACACCTTTTATCTAAATGCCACAATGCCAGAATGGTTCTAAAGGGGCACTCTATCTTAACCCTAATCAGGAGCAAATTTAGGAGGGACAGAGCTGCAGTACCCAAGCAGTGGGGATGGCAATGCCCAAAAGAGAAACCATGACTCTCATGGAGATAAAGAAAACATATACAGTCACAGAGGGGGCATGGGTGAAGGGGAGTGAAGAGGAGGCATGATTGTATAATAATAATAATAATAATAATAATAATAATAATAATAATAATAATAATAATTTTTATTTATAGCCCGCCCCTCTGCACAACAATCAGGGCGGGTTACAGCATTTAAAACAGACAAAATTAAAAACATTCCCTCATTGTCAGCATCTGCATGGGCACACCTCTGCTCTGATGTGCTGGTGGAGCATTACACATGCCACTGTGCAGCATGGCTTGAAGCTGCACCATTTGGTCATGACATGTGCACTGCAGCTGCCTTGGGAGCAGGTGGTATGGTTGGTGGGGTTTCAACGTGGCTTCGAAAAAGGCAGCTTCAAGCCACTTTTTCCTGCCCATCTGTTTCGCCCCTACATTAGTCATAAGTTTCAGTATAAGTTAACCAAATGCCAAATATAAGTCTATTTGTAAATTTCATCTATATGTCTTTCAGATGTTTCACGCATTGTTAGATCTTCTATCCATTGGTTTACAGGTGGAGAAAATTATCTTTCCAGTAATTAAGTATCAATCTGCAGAAATGTAAGATACTGCACTTAGGCAGAAAAAATGAAATGCATAGATATAGGATGGAGACACCTGGCTTAACACGACTACATGTGAAAGGGATCTAGGAGTCCTAGTAGACCCCAAGGTGAACATGAGTGTGATATGGCAGCTAAAAAGACCAATGTGATTCTAGGCTGCATCAATAGAAGTATAGTGTTTAGATCAAGGGAAGTATAGTGCCACTCTAGTCTACTTTGGTCAGGCCTCACCTGCAATAATCACCTGGAATACTGGGCACCACAATTCATAAAGGATGTTGAGAAGCTGGAGTATGTGCAGAGAAGGGCAACCAAAATGGTTAAGGGCCTGGAAGCCATGCCTTATGAGGAGAGACTTAGGGAGCTGGGTATGTTTAGCCTGCAGAAGAGAAGGTTAAGAGGTGATATGATAACCCTGTTTAAATATTTGGAGGAGTGTCATATTGAGGATGGAGCAAGCTTGTTTTCTGCTGCTCCAGAGAATAGGACCCAAAGCAAGGGATTCAAACAACCTGACAAGAGATTCCACCTCAACATTATGAGGAACTTCCTGACAGTAAGAGCTGTTCGACAGTGGAACACACTCCCTTAGAGTGTGGTGGAGTCTCCTTCTTTGGAGGTCTTTCAACAAAAGCTGGATGGCCATCTGTCAGTGGTGCTTTGATTATGAGTTCCTGCATGGCAGAGGTTGGACTGGATGGCCCTTGTGGTCTCTTCCAACTCTATGATTCTGTGATTATATGTGTGGCAAAAACTTTCCCTATACAGTTGTGCCCCCCTTCCCCAATATCCATAGATTGAATTTATGGATTCAAGCATCCATGGCTTGAAAATATTCAAAAAACATATAAATTTCCAAAAGCACACCTTGATTTTGCCATTTTATATAAGGGACACTATTTTACTATGTCATTGTGACTTGATTATCAATGGATTCTGGTATCCACAGAGGCAGTCCTGGAACCAAACTTTAGAGAGTATCAAGGGACTTTAGAGAGTATCAAATGTTTTTAATTGTATAGATTGCTTCAACAATTTGGATGTATTTTACTGATATTTTTGTATGTTCTTTAATTTTTATTAGTTTTAATATCTGGATTCCCAGCTTGGCCATGAAACCCACTGGGTGACTGTTGGCATGTCACATGCTCTCAGCCTCAGGGGAAGTCAATGGCATACCTCCTCTGAACAAATCTTGCCAAGAAAACCCCATGATAGGTTCACCTTAGGATCTCTATACATCAGAAATGACTTGAAAGCACATAACAACAAAAAGCTAGTCTTGAATATTGGGGAAAGGTCAGAATATAAAACAAGGATAGACATGGGGATGAGAATGCTGTAGTATATCTTGATTTCAATAAGGCTTTTGGCAAAGTTCTCCATGATATTCTTTCAAACAAGCTGGTAAACTGTGGGCTGGACAGTGTTATGATTAGGTAGATTTACAATTAGCTGACAGACTAAACCCAAAGGGTACTCACAAATGACTTCCCTTTATCATGGAGAGAAGTGACTAGTAGAGCCCTACAGGGTTCTGTCCTAAACTTGGTGTTGTTCAGTATCTTTATAAACAACTTGAATGACAATATAGAAGGCATGTTTATCATCTGTGGATTAGGTGGGATAGCTAATAGTCCTGAGGACAGGGTCAGAGTTCCAAATAATTTTAACAGTCTGGATTGCTGGGTCAGAATTTACAAAAGGATAAAAATAACTAATGGTCATGATGGCCATAAATTAAATTGCAAAAGTCCCCATTGAATGTGTAAACTAAAGGGTCACAATATAGAACTTGCATAAGTAAAAAGGAGAGGCGGTGAAGAAGGAAGTGAAACCATTTAGTCTGCACTTAATTTTAAGTGTAAATGTGGCAGAATGCTGCTGATAGTCAACAAACCATGATTGGACTCAAAATGATATAATTTATGGTGGAGAGAACCAGATTAGAGACAGTTGTAATAAGGGTAATGGCTGAGATCCTGTATCAGGAGATGTAGCTGTGCTATGTCTCTTGATGCTACACTCTAAATTTTACCTGTTAAGCAATGCCGCCTCTCCCAAAACATGGTCATTTCCATGTTGCCAGAGAGTAGGGATGGGATAAGTGGGGATGCACCTAGCTGTTTCCATTAGCTGAATACACTGTGAAAAGCATAGTGTGTCCACCTACAACAAAATAAGTGGACATGTCCTGACTCATTCTCATGCTCTTTGACAACATGGAAATGGCCATGTTGGAGGGAAGGGAGGATTGCACTACCTTAAATGTATATTTTAAGGGAACATTTGGTCATTGCATAGTTAGAAGTTTCTAACCTGTGCCACAACTGTGAAAGTGAAGTACAGTGACCAGACTCACACTATAGTAATTCATGGACAGGATTTCTGCCAATATGTAGTTTGTCCCTCCAGATTTCCTGAGAATGATCTAATCACTCCAGACCAAACTCTGCTGCCCGAGAACAAGAAAGAGTTGTGCTCCAGGCTCCAAAAGTGATCACTTCCATCTCTCTCAGTCTCTCTTTCTCTTATACATAGATACCGGCTGTGATAAATGGGAGTCCCTCCATTTATCAGGGCCTTTTCCCATGTGGGATGGGGTACTGGAATCTATGAGGGAGATGTCATCATTAGTGGTGTGAGGGCAAACAGCCAGTTAGGTGGCTGTTAGAAAAGAACCTTCTGGATGGTGATTGGGGAGACATTGTTGAAGCAGTTGGGAGGGTAGAAGATGAGAAACAGCAAGGTCTCAGCTTTTAGGGTTTTTTTAATTTATTTAGTCAGGGATTCAGGTTTGGCTGAAATGATTGTCTTTTTGTAATTAATCCTTTAAGTTTGTGCCTGGAGGACCAGTATCTTCCATGTCGTAGTCTTTAATGTTCTTTATTTTATAATAAACCTTTTTCTTCTGTACTCTGTCTCTTTCTTCCTTCCTGTTCATGGCCTTAGCTTGGCTAATGTCTGTTCTGATTGTAGGTTACCAGTATAAGGCCCAGCAATGTCCCAATGCATTGCTGGGGTGTGACAATTGAAATCATTGGGTGGTGTCAGCAAAAATTATTATTATTATTATTATTATTATTATTATTATTATTAGGTCTCAAGGAGTCCCATCCATCTCAGTGGAGTGGGACTATAGAGAAATCAGTCTTCTTTAGCATCTTTTAAAGATCTCTTCTTTGTCCATTTTGTTTTGTATAGTGGTACTGCCATCCTTATTTTTCCTATTGCCTTATCCCTTCCAAATGCAGCTCCTTAATAATGTCACCCTTTCAATTCTACTTTAGATGGAGGTATCTAGGATACCTCCATTTAAGCAGGCCTTTAAGCAGACCTTCTGGATGGTGATTGGGGAGACATCGTTGAAGCAGTTGGGAGGGTAGAAGATGAGAAACAGCAAGGTCTCAGCTTTTAGGTTTTTTTTAATTTATTTAGTCAGGGATTCAGGTTTGGCTGAAATGATTGTCTTTTTGTAATTAATCCTTTAAGTTTGTGCCTGGAGGACCAGTATCTTCCATGTCGTAGTCTTTAATGTTCTTTATTTTATAATAAACCTTTTTCTTCTGTACTCTGTCTCTTTCTTCCTTCCTGTTCATGGCCTTAGCTTGGCTAATGTCTGTTCTGATTGTAGGTTACCAGTATAAGGCCCAGCAATGTCCCAATGCATTGCTGGGGTGTGACAATTGAAATCATTGGGTAGTGTCAGCAAAAATTATTATTATTATTATTATTATTATTATTATTATTATTATTATTAGGTCTCAAGGAGTCCCATCCATCTCAGTGGAGTGGGACTATAGAGAAATCAGTCTTCTTTAGCATCTTTTAAAGATCTCTTCTTTGTCCATTTTGTTTTGTATAGTGGTACTGCCATCCTTATTTTTCCTATTGCCTTATCCCTTCCAAATGCAGCTCCTTAATAATGTCACCCTTTCAATTCTACTTTAGATGGAGGTATCTAGGATACCTCCATTTAAGCAGGCCTTAAAAGACATGCACTTAGAAGCCTGAAACATTTTATATACTTTACACTATACTACACTGGTTCTCAGCGATGTACACACAATTCTACATGTACAATTAAGAGTAACTGCAGACATGTCAAATAAAGCAAAGCATTAATCATTTAGACTGTGTATTGGATTCAGAAGACATCATTTACTGATGTAGGACTATGATAGAGTAACCCTCTAGAGAGCTATAGAGGCTCTATGGTTTAGTACATTTCAGATTAGACTGTGACTAAAGAAGCTTGGGAACATGCTTTGAAGAACTGCCCAAGGCTACTCCCCAAGGACTGAATTAATGTCTTCTGCAGTGTTAACTTCTGTGACTCTAGATTTCCAGTACGTTTGCAAAAGCAGTAAATCTGCAAGATAAGGCAGAAAGTTGCCAATTGTCTTGTACTCAGCTAATTTCCTTACTTCACAGCAAAGTGAACAAAAAGAAAAGAAAAATATCACATTTGTTTAAAGCTTCTAAGGAGTAGTATAACAAGGTACTAAAGAAAAAGCTGAACAGAAAGTTACGTGTACTTTATAAGGACTTAGACATTTTAATATAGAAAAGTTGCTGATAAATTGAAAAATTGAAGATAATGTCAGTATCTTATAAAGCAACATCCTGAAAGTTGAGGTTCTCCTTATGCAACATCCCTGAATTGTGCTTAACAGAGAAGCCTAGTGCACAAGAACCTAATTCACCTGATTCTTTTCCTAGCTGTCACACATGAGTTGTCTGGTTATTCACAGATAATCAAAAAGAGTGCAAAGGAAGACACAGCTTTACATTAATTTTTCATATGCAAAATTATGTGCAAATAAGTAGAATTTAAATAGGAACAAAATCCATTTCACCAGTAGGGAGACATTCACAAAGTGAAATGCATGCCTCCTCAGGCTGCTTTTCTAGTGCTGATGGGCAAGTGTTAGTTGGCAACCTTGCTCCCTTTCCTTGGCTTTCTTTATCCTTAAAGTTGACTTGGTTCTTCAGGTAAGGTATGCATGTTAGAAGATACAAATCATGCAACAGTCCTGCATTTGAAGTGGGGTTTTTGTTGTTGTTTTTTTTTTTGAGGACAGTTCTCTACATTTTACCTGGCATCTTGGCATCTTTCATTCCTAGCATTCACCTGAATTTTTGGATGACAAGTCCCTTAATTCCACTGCCACCATGGGCCATATTGACTCAGAGATTCTGCAAGTTTTTTTTTTAAACTATTCAGACAAAGTATATTTTTCTTTCCAGCTTTCCCATACCATTTTTTGGGTGTGTGAATGGGAGTAGTTTCAGACTTTGATCCCCCTCTCTTTTTCTCTGACAGCCTGTTGCCTTTCTAGGTTGCCCCACATAGCAGAATGAAGTGATGAAGTAGCTTGTATCAGTTTGGTGTGTCAGCATTTTTGGATGTTCTCTTGAACAAAAGATTCATATATCCTGGAATTTTCTTTTCTGGGGAATCATCATGACAATAGGAATCTCAGAGTGGGATCACTGCTTTGAAAAGAAAGCTGAAGGCTTCTTTAGGATAATCACAAAAGACTGTTCAGATCTTGGGGATCACCTTTCCTTTCTTTTTCTCTCTTGTAGGCTACATCTGCACTGCAGAAATAATCTACCAGGTTATTTCTGGTTATGGCACCAGAGCTCTCAGACAGTGAAGGTTAAGTGTCTCACAAAGCTTCCTTCTCTGAGTTGAACAGTTGCATATTCAGCAAATTAACTCGCAGAATGCCTTAATTTTCCTGCTGATTATTATTTCACCATGAAAGTAGCTTGTTTTCTTTTTCAGATCTCAATATACTGCAGGAATTCTCTTTAAGTAGTCATTTTGACATTTCAAAAGCAATGACATAAAATTCATTCTACCTCTAATAAAATTCCCATATTCAAATAGGACTGTCCAAAATGCATACTTTAACATAAAGTGTTCTTTTGACACAGTCAAAGGATGACTAGAATCCTGTTGGTGACACACATGTGCATAATTTGGAGTTGTGTGTAAATATGTCATTTTCCTGACATTGTTAAGGATTCAATGCACCCTTGCACAACATTCACTCCCTGATAGCTTTTAGACACCACCATTTACTGGGAGGGGAGCACCCAGTCAGTACCTGGTTGCAGTTCTGAGCTGAGAGAAGAGAGATGATGTCTTCCCAGATCTCCAATGATCTGGAAGGGTGATGTCAGTTCTTTTCCACTGACACTTTCCCCTCTGTCTCCTCAGCCATTAAATGATCATGGCAGCACAGTTCAGTTACTTTAAATCTTCCTTTTATAAGTGGGAGGGATGCAAAATGAAGATGTAGTATTACACTCTGCCCATGCAACATAGGATGCTGACTAAGATGTGTCAGTTTATTAGTTATAACATGGCATCAAAATATATGCAGAATCCACAGTTTAAATTTACCTATCCTACTACATTACAGATATTTTCTTCATCATTGTAAAATATTGATTTTTGAGGCAGTTTTCTAAATGTTTCCATTGATAGTCTATTGAGCTGGATCTTAGATAGTTTGGTTGCATCATAGGAAGATCTTTGATTCTCCTCATTAAACATGTCTTAAGCAGCCTCATTTTACTTAACTGCCTCCAATGACACGACCCCTTCAATAATGTAATTCCTTTTAGATAATTTAACAAGACTGAAATCACTTAGTTCACTGGGATGCCTGTCAATATTCCTGTTTTAGACATGATGAGTCTGTATTCACCGTGTTTCAGACCTCTTGAGTAAGATTCCAGGATATGTTAATTGGGGTTGAATGGTTATTTTCTCTCTCTTCGTGATAGAAACTCTAATAGTCAATGAATCCAACAGATTCCAAATTATTTACACATTACTCATCAGTGTAATCATTGTTATGCCACTTTCAAAGTAATTATTACCAAATTGAAGTATAATTCAAATGTTAATGCCTACATAAAACACTGAAGATGTTACTCAAAACTATTTCAATCTTTCTTAATATTTCTCTGTAAATATAACTAATTTAATGACTCATGTAAAATAAATAAATAAATAAATAAATAAATAACTGTAATGGAGAAATAACTTCCATCAGAAAACAACAACAACCAGCAAGCAAAACAAATCTACATGACTAGATGCAAAGTGTTGCTTCAATTATGTCTTATGTCCTATAAGAGCTCTTTTCACTGCTAAAATTAATTGTACAGTTTTAAACATTTGCTTATCATCTCTTGGCCATTATACAGTAGATAAAACTTTTAAAATATTAAATGCAAGCATATAAAAGTATTATTTAAAAACTGAGCAAAACAATTTAAAAATAGTTTTAAAAAAGTAATCACACATAAACATCCAAAGCAGTAATTCCTAGTTTTAAGGACAGAAAACTGTATAAAATAATACAGTCTTAGCTCCTTGCTTGAAGTTCAAGATGGATAGGGCCAGCCTAACTTTGCATGAGAAGGAGTTGCAAAACGGGTGCCATTTCAGAGAATGTCCTACCATGTATGCTCACCAACTCAGCCTCTTGGCATGGTGGTATATACAACAAGGGCTTCATTGAGGATCTCACATTTCAGGCATACTCACATGAGAGGAGATGATCTTTCAAGTATCTTGTTGTAGGCTATTCTGTGTGGTGATATATGGTCACTAAACATGAAAACATCATAGACTTGGAACAGTTCCTAAAGGTCAAGATAGAAAGTGCAAAGGCAGGGTTGCCACTGAATATAATGAAAACAAAAATAATGATCACGGAGAATCTACACAAATTCTACCTAGACAATGAGGAAATCAAAATAGCAAAATATTTCCTGTACCTGAGCTCAAATATTGATCAGAATGGAGACTGTAGTCCAGAAATCAGAAGAAGACTAGGAATGGGAAGGGCAGTGATGAAAGAAATATACAAGATTCTAAAGAGTAAAGATATACTGCCAGAAATAGTGCACATTAAATTGAGGCACTGCCCTGGCTCAGTGCTAGGGAATCATCGGAACTGTAGTTTATTGTGGCACCAGAGCTCTCTGACAGAGAAGGCTCAATGTCCCAGAAAAAAATACAATTCCCATGACTCCCTAGCACTGAGCCAGGGCAATGCCTCAATTTAATGTGCACTATTTCTGGCAGTCTGCAAAGGCCCTAAGTTGCATTAAAGTTAGAATCATCCAAGCCATTGTATTACTCATCACTGTGTACAGATGTGCGAGCTGGACAGTGAAGAAAGTGGATACAATTAAAATCAATGCATTTGAAATGTTGTGCTAGAGAAGAGTGCTGAGAATACCATGGACAGCCAAAAAGACAAACAAATGGTTTCTTGAACAGATCATGCCTGAACTCTCCCTGGAAGCCAAGATGATTAAGCTGAGGCTCCGTACTTTGACCACATCATGAGAAGGCATGACTCATTAGAACAGACTATAACATTAGGAAAGGTAGAAGGCAATAGAAAGGGAGACTGGATCTAGATTCAGTTAGGGAGGTCATAGGCCTGAATCTACAAGATCTACGCAGAGCAGTGGAGGACAGGGGGTCTTGGAAATGTCTCATCCACAGAACTGAGTTGAGGTCAACTCAAAGGCAGTTAACAATAAACATGATGATCATTTCAAAGGAGAAGTGCATATAAATTCACAAAGACATACAGCTGCATCACAGTGAGCTTTCTGGCTGGTGAAGATAAAAAGCAATTATTAACTATGAACCATGGAAACTAAACAGATGTCTCAATCTCTCTTCTCTTCCTTAATCTATCAGTTTCCATAGTACAGCTATGAATGCTGAATGCTGAATATACTGAGCAAGTTTTTTTGGACCATTTGTTCCTTCTCCATCTCCTAATTTCTGTACCATTACCTGATGAAGAGTTCAGAAGAAATTTAAATGCTTTCTCTACTTTTGTGCCATTTTGTGCCAATTTAGAGTCCAAATAAAGATATAATTCAACCCTCTGATATATGTTTTTATTTCTGGACTAGAAAGCTACTTTCTTTTTTTCTTTTCTTTTTTGTTTACAATTTTATATGTGTCTTCTTCTTTGAATAGTGGAGGAAGGTTTCAATAAAATCTTCCTCACAATTAGTAACATATTGTTTTGCCTGTTTCAGTCACAAATCAGTCAGTGAAGACATTTTTATTCAGACACATGGAGTCTATGGATGGTTCCTTCCAATAATATCATTCTGTGATTGCTGATTGGGTTCTTGCAATGTGAACTGTAAACGTCACATGCATAATACCTTCATTTGTGTAGACTCCACACATCTATTCCAAGGAACAAATTTGGGTATATCACTCTGTCATTGACAGCTATCCGGCTTCTACAGTAGCAGTGAAGCTGGAAGCAACCACAGCACAAGTTCCCATACCTTGTCCATATTGCCTACATAATGCATTTTTAAGGGTGTGGCTTTTAGCTACAATTTCATCATCACTGTTGAGCATGAGAAAGCTTTTAACACCACATTTAATTGAAAGTTTAAAAAAATTATTTTATTTATTGAGTACAAGTGCTTAATTAAGGCTTTTACAGTCTCCCCTTTTTATCCATGGGGGATCTGGTCCAGACCCCCCCCCCCCATCATAGATAAGGAAAAACATGGGACCTTAGGTAATGTTTGGGGATATTAAGAATATTTGTAACCCTTGGCAGAAATGGGGATTCCCAGTTGCTTGGATTCCTTGCTGGTGATATCTAAACATGTTAAGAGTCTTCATCGACCAGAATTCAAGCTTCAGAGGCAAAGGTAACTCCCCTTGGCTCTACTGGAACAGACTGTGCCCTATCAGACTTGCCATGGCTGATGGCATGCAATATTAGAGAGAGATCACATAGTGATAATGGCAGGATGGATGGTGCCAGCAGCACCTCCAACTTTGGGCTTGGCATCTGGTTATTGGTGGAGGATGCTTCTTGTCCTTGTCTTCCTCCTGCTCCTGGTGAGATTAGGGGCCCTGAATCTATCCATCTATCATGTGCCTTCACAAAGCAAGGTGAGAGGGAGCAGCAAACAATTAAGCAAGCAGCTCTCCAGCTTGGTTTAACTTCCAGCCCAACTGAGCACCTATCTCTCTCCTCAACAGAGGCATGCTACTTTCACTTGCCACCTTTGTTGCCCTCCAAGGAATGGAGGAATAGGAAGGAGGGAAGAAAAATGGGTGAAGCATTGGCCCTTTAGAATGTATACTAGACTCTGACAAGGAGGAATACTGTCCTTGGCATGGGGCAAGGAGGCAAGCTAAAATAAAACTGTATACCCCAAGATATAGAGTGGCCCAGTGCTATTCCAGTCCAGCCAAAATCTGTCACTCTCTGAGATCAGATGACAGAAGTGTGGCTCTTTGTCCCACAAATGTCTCCCTTTCTCATATATTTTTGCATCTTGCCTGTGAATATTCTTCAAAAACTGAGTAGTTTTTGAAAAATTGTCTTTCAGCAGGAAGAAAATAGTTTACATTATTCTTGCTTACATCCTTGCTTGCAAGCTTTCTAGTAATGTCCATAAATATATCACACAAATGAGACAGATATGATGCATATGGAGTTGCCACAATTTACATTTTCTAGAAATGCAACAGTATGCAACGAATTAATGTTTGTCAATATTTCAAATGTAATAGAACCCAAATAACTACTATCAGTTTCCAGCATCCTGATATGGCAGCATAGCAAGATTTTAGTATTATTTATTCTGGCTGGCAGTGGCCTTTCAAGATTTCAGACAAGAGCCTGTTCCAGCCATACCAGAAGATGCCAGAAACAGAAACAGAGTTTCCACTGAGTGATGTACCTTCCCCAGTTACTGTTAATTGATTCCTGTAACATCAAACTTTGTAAGTCATGCAGCAAGAAATAAACATTTATATTGCTGCTTTACCCCTTTGAAGCAGTTTTCAAGAATTTTCCAATTTGTAATTCATCACCATTTTCCCATTTTATTTGGGTACCTCCAATCAATCTCAGAACATTTTTGATAATCTCTTAGCAAGCTATATCTTGCACCCTCTTGGGATTTTCTTTTCTCTGTACATTATGGCTGTACATCCCTCAGTTTGATATAAAGTTTTATGGGGCACTGCTTGGCAGAAGTAATGCATGCCTAGCATACCAGAAAATTACATGTCTTCCCTGACATTTTAGCAAAGTAACTTTCCATCTCTTGATTCCAGTGGAAATAATGTTTCTGCTATTATTTTGCCTTTCAAATGCCTTTGTCTAGGGGTGAAGTCTGAGGGTCCCAGGTCTGCAGAGATGGTAATCTCTTCACCAGTCTCTTCTTTGGGGTGTGTTATGTCAAACTCTGGCAAATAGAGACACATGTCTAAATAGTGTGTTTATTTGCATCTATGTGTAGTATATTGTAATAGCATTTGGCTTTGCCATTTGGCAGTGCATTTTCTATATATATAATTATATATATATGAAATTGCCTGCACATTCATGCCATTGGGTATTTCTGGTTTTTGTTTTTACTTTTTAAAATTTGTACAACTTTGTCAAGCAAGAGTCTCCTCACAAACTACAGTCACTTTTCAAGTTCTTTAGAGTGCCCTCTTTTGGTTAAAAAAAGGGATTATATGTGTGCATATTCTTTTCCATTCTGAAAACAGTGAGAAAATTTTCAGACTGTTTTAGACACCTAATATGTCATTTGCAGATCAAGACAAAATTGTGCTATACAGATTATTCCATAATACTGTTTAGAGATTGTTTATATTATAATGAAAAGCAGCTGCTGAAGCTATTTGAATGGAGAAGTCAATCATGGAAGGACTTCCTTAATCCTTTACTTTTGGGCATTTTTTTTATCCCCAATTCCCATCTTTTTCCCCCAGCAAGGACAAGTCGCTTGACAATGCAGTTTTATTTCATTTCGTTTTTTAAATGTGGAGATGCTGTGAAGAAAAGGGCTACGAAATAGCCTTGGGATTTCATTTTATTTAAATAAAACATTTTTTTTTAAAAAAATCATGGAACAGTGGTACATCTTTAGTTCCATATTTAAGAGGAGAGCATTCAGCTGTTTACAATAGGAGCCCTGGTGGCACAGTGGTTAAATGCCAGTACTGCAGCCATTCACAGGCAGAAGGTTATGAGTTGAATCCCATTGTAAACTGCTTAAGGAATGCTTAAGTGCACTGATAAGTATAGAAATGTACTTGCTATTACTATTGTTAATGTTGATACTGCCTTGCTAACTTGGACTGTGATTCCTCAAACACTGCTTCCTGCACTATTTCATTTTCCTCTTGGCTTTGTGGGTCTCCTCCAGTGGAAGTATTCTGAGGATGAGTATATGAGAATGAAACAAATGAAGACATCCATAAATTAAGTCTTACCCATCCTTTTCCTATTGGGAAAAGCTCAGTTTCCTTAGGTCAGAGATGACATACTTGGCAGAATATCCTATTAAATGTGCAGTCAAGCAAAGAACTCTGCCCTAAAGTCAGAAGAAATGCAGCTTCCAGTGCTACCAGCCCTTCAACCTTCACAAACACTTAATTCAATAGTAGGAAGAAATTGCAGGAGAGTAAAGTCTCCAAGAGGCCAGGAGCTGTCAAGGTAAAAAAGAAGAAATAAAAAGCAATGAGGGCTTCTTTCCTCCTAATGGGATTTTAAGTCCGTTTGAGTTATTAATTGGCTAATAATCATGAACCAGTTGTACATGTAGCTGCAGGCTTCTTCTTCTGAAGGCTACATCAGCAGCAGTCAAGGGACACATCAGCAAAAAATGTGACCTTTACCGTCCCTCCTGGCTGCATCTTCTGGTGGCTTGATTTGATATGTGCAGTGATAAAAAGAGAGGCTGTCTGAGACAAAGAGAGGAGCCCACTGTGTTGTCTCCCGCATCATAGCAGAATAGTGAAGTAAGAATATATTGATGATTTCCTGCATTTCAAACTAGAATGTTTATGTGCCTTGGACTGATGGCCCTATGGAAAGGCTGTCAGAGGAAGCACACAGAGCTTAGAAAGTTACTTCCTTAAAAGCATTTTGTTCCTGTTATTCATCATAGTGCTTGAAGAGTAATCCATGATCATTACCAATGTCCCTGTTTTAGAGAAAGTCATTATATTCTTCATTGTATTGGTCATTATATTTCATGTTTTTTTTTCAAAAAAAAAAAAGGATTAATAAGAGAATAACATGGCTGTAGAAAATTCCTTCAAAATGATTTTTAAAATTCACTTCTAAAAATAACTACCAGTAGAAAGTATTACTCATTCAATCAGTGAAATAACTTTGTTCCTCCTTGTTACATTTATTTGAAATGTACCTATATTGTATTTTTATTAACCCCAAAGTAACATGTTACAGGTAACTATGTTACTTGTAACTTGCTATATCCAGATACTGGGAAGATATTATTGACTAGGGCTGCCTTCCTTAGTGTGGAGCCTCCCCATTGTTTTGGACTACAAATCCCAGCATGCCTGATGAATGCTATACCAACTGGGAATATTGGAAGCTGTGATTGAAACATGAAAAGGACATCATGTTGGAGAAGGCTGAACAAAGAACAAATGGTAGTCTCTATTGAGCAAGTCACAGTGCCTCTGCTCCTAGTCCTCACAATTGCCCACAAATTCTTTCTCATGTTCTGTAATGTTCAGCTTGAAATACACTGTTCAAGGTTCATACATGATTAGATAGAGAAGTCCATCTAGATTTTGCTGTTTGCCCCCCTCCCTGAGTTAGGGAAAGAGGCATTTGAGCAGCAGGTATAGGCAAACACTCTTTGTAGCTGGGACACCAAGTAGGGGAAACGTCTTTCCTAAGACAGGATGATGCAGTTACTAGTTTCCATTGAGTTGCCTCCATACAGTTCATGAAAGTGTGCTGTGTGCAGAAAACAGATGCAGAATGGGAAGGTGCCTATAAAGCAGTTGTTCTAGCTGCCAAGCTAAATGATACAAGTGATGGCAAATAACCCTCAGGGTCACTAGCCAATCTAGTCGGGCAGAAATTCCTTCTCATTCCCAAATACGGCTGTCATTCAGATCCTGATTCTAAAACCCATCCATTTAAAGAGCGATATCCATATGCCACTCAGCATTGTCTCCAGATGCAATAATTGGTTGACCCAGAGGAGGGCAGGGGAAACCTATGTTGTGTGAGGGGAAAGGATACTTTCCAACACTAATAAAAAACAACTGAGGCAATCAATGACTTAACTGATAGGGATTTGAAAGCATAGCAAAACATGTACCCTGATCTATAAGGAAAGCATAAGTGCCCTGATCTCACATGGATGATTAATTTGCAAATGGATGACATGCAGAGGTTCCTAGTCCATTTCTATAGATATGGTTCACACATTTGGTGTAGTTCAGAGCTGCAAAATTTCTGGGGGCTATAACAGGTTATCTGAAAAGGATTGCATTGTTACAGACAAACTAAAGAAAGGATTAAATTAAAATATGTGGGATACAGTATCTTAGTGATTAAGACACGAATTCTGACAATTGGAAGATAAGAAGATTGGCATTTGAGGCCCGAGTGCTGCATGATGGGATGAGCTCCTGTCACTAGTCCCAGCTTTTGCAATTCGAAAGCATGCAAAGGCAGGTAGATAAATAGTTACCACTTCTCAGTGGGAAGGTAACAGCATTCAGTGCAGTCATGCTGGCTACATGACCACCAAATTTGTCTTCGGACAATGTTGGCTCTTTGGCTTAGTAATGCAGATGAGCACCACCCCCTACAGTTGATTATGAATAGATATGTCAAAAACCTTTTTAAAAATAACCCCCCGACTACTATTATATGATCTTGATATTGTTACCTTTACTCTAAAGTATTTGCTAAAACTATCTTTAGAAAAATGATTTCTCTAATTTCATTCCTACAAAGGAATAGTTTTCACTAATTTTACATAGTAATTTTGATTTAAGAAGCAGCATTTGGGGTGCAATTGAGAGTCAGTGTTTTGTTTTTTGAAGGACTTGTACTGATAGAATTTGTTCCTATTTTGCAGCACAGTCATATCTTCACAGTTGTAAGGCCCTTTCAGCCCAGTATAATTTACTCTCAGATAAGTGTTTACAGGATTACAACTGTATGTAAGAATCCCATATGAATCCCATTTGGGGAGAAAGGTGGGATATAAATCTCGTGTGTATGTGTGTGCGTGTGTAAATGATAAACTAATCAAAAACAAGTTCCACTGAATTCAATAGAGTTTATGCCAGGTGCAACCTTAGTAACCCGGGGGTTCCTCATTAGTGACAGATATGAATGATCAGCTATAGTGGGGATTTATTAATATATTGGTTTTATGGACAGCCAGAGGATGGCAATGGCAAAACCTTCTGAAGAAACTTGCCAAGAAAACCCTGTGATAGGATCACCTTAGGCTTGCCATAAATCAGAAATGACTTGAAGGCACACAACAAACAACAACAACAACTTCAATTACAGTGGCTGGTAATTGTTATATCAATGGGGCAATACATTTGCTCCGGGTTTTATTCCAGACTTCACCAGAGCTACTTAAGGTGCTGGACTCTCTTTTCTGGATAGAGTTGGCACCTTAGATAGTTCCATTAGAGTTCAGATTAAAACAGTGGCAATTGGTTGCTCCTAGGTAACTATGGAGGTGAAGTCATGCAATGTTTTGGATAGACTCAAAGGAGCTTTCCAGGGTGCTGAATCTATTTAGAGGATTAAAACATGGAGTGTATTTATCATCAAATTGATATAAGTGCTGGTAGTTATAAACAATTGAATAGTATTGCAGCCCTCTTAATTTCTCCAACCCCTCCTCTGCCACTGTCATCAAAGTGTTCACCCAAAGCTGGAAAGAAAGCACATAACGTGAACATGTAGTCATTCCCTGTGCTCAAAAATGTCTTCAACACAGACTAGAGAGAGGCCAGTTTCTATAACTTTGATATCTACTTTCTGTCTAAATATGTGGATCAAGCACTAGCCTATTAGTGCTGTTTTTCATTTCAAAATAATGAGGCTGACATAAATTTGGACAGTTTGTAACATCTATCATCTGGTTTATCTTCTTGTGTATCAGCTTTCACAACTTCAAAGGTAATGTCTTAGTTATGTGGGCAAGAAATGAATTAAGACTGAAAGAACAACAGCAACAACGACAACTGTGATTATTAACATTCTAATTATAGATGGTTTCAAGATCATTGTATTAGAGTAGTGAGTACAAGCTCTGCATATCTGGATCTCTCAAAGGATCTCTGCATTACTAAATTACTTAAATCCTCCTAGACACATGCTCAGGCTGAATGATGGTCCTTTGTGCATATTTTATTTTGAAATGTTGAAGTAAAGAAAAGGCAGAATAACTGGGGACCTATATCTATTGTCTCTTCTTTCCCATTTTGTTATGAATAGACCTGTCAGTCCTGTCAAAACAAATTAGGGAAAGAGCTAGATCACAGACAATAGCAAATGTAGAGAAGATCGACATGTTTCAAATGCACCATGCTCACATGATCTGCATTCTAAATCATCTGCTGGTTTATCTTGAGTCTGCCAACAGCATATAGAACTTTCTTAGTCCTAATGCTTCCAGTTCATTTGTGTAAATGAAAACCATCTCAGCAACTTGGGAATGCAGCAGGAAAGAACTTTGATTTCCCCCAAAAGAATTATTTCTACCCTGCCTTAAGACTGCATTGAAAGCATCAAGCAGAGCCTGAATTTAAATCACTCATTTTAATCAAACCTGTCCATTTGTGCTTCTGTTATTATCTAAAGAGAAGTTCACTGCATTTCAGCTTAAATATGCTGATTTACCCTTAAACAGGGCCTTGGCTCTCTATATCACATGTCTTTCTTCCTAGATTTAAAGGCATATAATGATAATCATTATCAGGAAAGAAAAAAAATCAATATATTAATATCTTTTTTAAATAGTTTTATTTAAAGTAATAAAAAAAACTACAAAATTAATACATTCACAATACATACATCAATATTCACATTAACATTGACATCTAACATCTAACACAGACAAACAACAAATTACATCAACAACACACAGCTCAATTCATTCTACATCCCATCACCAATACGACTTCATGAACTTAAACCAAGTCATCATCTCTGAGTTGTAATATATGGCAGAATATATTAATATCTTAACAGATTGTGTTCCAGTACAGCAAAGCAGCTTCATTTATATACCACTTCATATTGCGCTATGGGATGTCTAAGCGGTTTACAACTGTAAGCTCATTGCCTCCCAACAGTTGGGTACTCATTTTACCGACCTCGGAAGGATGCAGGCCTGAGTCTAGCCTGAGCCCTGGCTAGTATTGAACTCGCAGCCTTGTGGTCTATGAGTGAGTGGCTGCAATACAGGCATTTAACCACTGCACCACCAGGGCTCAGGCTGACTGACTTCTGTGCATAGAAGCAAAGTAAGAATAATTAATCAGTTAAAATGTATCAGAATTATTAGGAGACAAGGCTGATATATTTCTGAGCAGAACAGTGAGTTTAATCAAGAAAACATATTTTTATTAGCTGTAGAGTTCAGAGTTCAAGTATATAGCTGTAAAGAAGCTGGACAGAAAACAGATTGCTACATATATGTATTTGCCATTTGTTTGCAATAACACAGATCTACAGTGTTTGTTTAAAAATCAAATGTAAAATGTATTTCGTTAAAAATCAGGGACAGTCTTCTTTATCTCCCACATCTGATGTGGAAGATAAAGAAAACTATCCTTGATTTTTAACCAAATACATACAAGAAGGCCTGTATCATATTGGTTAGCCCAGCAAGAACAAACCTATTGAAGTAATTGGTGAATGGTGAGTCAACACATAGAAGAATTTCATTGTTGCAATGGGTCTACTCTAATTAGGATTACTAGTAGGCTTCAGACCCACTTTAAGATGTAAAAGCTAAATAGAATCCAACCATAATTAAGACTTTGCTGTTGCATAGCTGCCAGGGATTTATGCAGAGTATCATCCCAAAAGAATTTGTTTCCCGAGACACTTTTCTGCTCACTCACCTCAAGGCTGTCTATGCCTGGAATGCAAAGTCAAATATACCATTTTGATGTGAGGCCAAAGAGCCCACCTGTGCTAGTTCCCATCTCTGGAAGTAAAAATATAATTGTAACAAAATAAAAACTAACAGTTTCTGTCTTTTATGATCATCTAAATAAGTGCCTTATTACAGGGCTGTCCCCTTTTATCCAAGGAATAAGGCAGGTGTATTAATCGGAAAGGACTTGACAACCTTGTCAACAGGAAATACCTTTACCTTTGTTAATATAGTAGCATATTAAAATAAAGACTAGTGCACTCATAGTTGCTGTTGCTGAGGTGTGTGTATGAAAACTCACAGATACACCTTGAGGAAGGTTGTACAACAGAGAAAATTGCAACAGAACTGCAACAGCTCCTACCAGGAGCCTACCAACTGTCCTTTCTGCCTCCTGAAGCCTTAAGGGAAGTGAGCACATATTTCTCTCACCACAGGAGACAATCATCCCAATTTGGAGCTCTGCAGGAACTCCATATGTACACATGGTGCACAGACAAGGTCTTCCCATTCATTTCAGTGATCCTTAATGCTTTATATGCAATTTGCTGACTTGTGTAATGCTGTTGCTAACATTGAAGCAAATGGAAAGCACCTTCCTAGTGAAGGGTGTGTGTATTTGTAATATATTATCATTTGTACTAGAGAGAGCTTGTCTCACATACAAGGTTTGAATGGATTGCAATAAAGTATGTACTTCCTATATCTATCCTCATTACTGAAGAGTTGACTAGTATGGATTTTTAAATACACACAAAATAAACTGCCAGATGGGCCAGTGTTCAACATATGCTATAAAATAAGATACATTCCTGGAGGGCAGGTGGTTGTACTGGATGGCCCTTGTGGTCTCTTCCAACTCCACCATTATATGATTCTGTGATCTCCCCAGTTTTACCTTTCTCCCCTGTTTTATTGCTGACTCACTCCAATAGTAATAGGTTGGTGGACTTTTGCCAAGTGTACAGCTGGAGACTCTGATTATTCATGGCTCTCCTTTGATGTAGAAGAGATTGATTCCAGTCTTATTACTTATAAAATGTGAACCTCAAAATATGATGCTTTAGATTTTTAGTTATTTTAACTCCCACAGAGATTTTATATATATCAGTATGACCTTTGTATTCACAGTAGTAGCCCACAGGCAAGCATACTTTTAGGTGTTGATATGTTAACTTATGAAAGTTAATGGAAGAAAAGCGTTCAATCTTGTCTCACTTCCTGCTGGCACTTGTTTCTTTAGAAGAGGCTTTCTAGAAAGACAGAAGGACTTTCTGAGGGAAATCCACACATTGTAGAAATGCAAAATAAACATTTGCACTTTTTCTAATCCTCAAAAAGAAAAAGGGGAATACTGAAGCATTGACGTATACTTCTGGAAAAACATTGTCAACCACAAGAGATTTTTCACCATGCAGAAGATTCAGAACAGCAACACACTTTTGTGTGTCTGTGTGCCATATCTTATCTCTTGAGCATGAATTGGATTCTCCACTTCAATCTTTTTTCTTCAGTCACAGCATCCTTTCACATTACAATGCCACAATTCCACTTTAATTGTCATGGCAATATCCTATGGAATTTGGGATCTTTCAGTTTAGGGAGTAGTATTTGGGATTCTCAGCTAGAGAACTTTAGTGCCTGCACAGACTACAAATTCCAAAAAAACAACAGAAACAGCCATGGCAGTTAAAGCAGAATAATGCTGCTATAATTGGGTAGTACTTGAGTCTTTCTCCTGCCCAAAATAAAATATCCATTTCTGAAGAAGTGTAGGGTGATAATCCTTTATCTGTGAGCTAGGGTAGGGAGTAGATCTACTGAGATGGGGGATGCTTTGGAGAGAGCATGGGGTTGTGAAAGCAGCCCTTTGCTATCTCAGAGAAATTTAAAAACCTCAAGGTTTTTAAGGAGGTGATTACATTCAACAGCTCCCACACCCCAGGACAATATAGTGTAGATGACAGGAAATGCACATGTAATGGACAAAAAATTCTTAATGATATTTGTCAGTTATTTTTGTTTGAAAAACAGTTCTGTGTAATATCAATATTTGGCTTGAACTTGTTACATGTGCTGTGCCATTGGGTGGACTTATAATATGGACTGTACATTATTCAAAGCAAAGTACTGTAAAAGTGCCCCTTGCTGTGAATGGGAAAGATGTAAGGATGTAATTCTTCCTTAGACATTAACCATGCTTACCTGTGGATTGCAGAATACAATTGTTTTGTATAAAGTAGGTCTGCATGATGAGAGGGCCGCAGAGCTTTCATTCCAGGATGAGTTCAGAGGAGAAGGGATCCCTTCCAAACTGAGAATTTGGTTTAAAGGGAATTATTTTTCTATTCACCTGGGACAGAAACAAAACTGCCCAATTCTTATTCACTTTTGCAGGACCTAGGAGAGGAGAAAATCCCGGTGGATTTTACCCAGAGGCTACATCAACCCTTTTGCCTTAAGTACCTTAATAGTTGAAGAAATAAGTTTAGTGCTGCAGTCTCTTAAACTGCCAACTCCAGAGACTGTCAGATCTAACTGGCTACAGGATTATTTGTTTTGACCAGACATTCTCCTTCCCAAAAAAGTATTCTGCTAGGAGAAAATTAAATTACATATTTATTGGCTACTCTTTATTTCAGCATTCATAATACGTAATCTCTCATACAGGGCTGGCCCTACCCTTAGAGAAAGTGAGACAGCATCATCAGGCAGAAGATTTGAGGTGTTGTGAATGGAAAGCAAATTCTTAATTGTTTAATTTGTTATTATTGTAGGAGACATGCTTGTGGGAGTTTTTTTCCCCTAGGTCACAACAATTTGGCCACTTTAACTAAGGGATGCTTCAGGGAGCACAATATTTTGGACTGGCACCTCTCTCTGATCCCACAACCAATTGTCTTTAGCTTCATTTACATGTTCCTTATGAAATATTTCCCAGGATAGATGAACTGTCATTTGTAGTGTCATTTTGTTTGTTTGTTTGTTTTAAATACTACTGCAGTAGTTGGGGCCAGAAATCTGGTATAAAATGTCTCCTTCTCTAAATTAGTCCCCTTGTTTCCCCCTATTTTTGCCTTCTCTTTGGTCCCTTAGAGCCTAGGTTTGGCCAGCAAAATGGGAATTTTCTGCAGATTGATTTTTGTGGCCTTTAATTATCCCAATTGGGCAGGAACTGTCCTGATTAATCTTTTGGCATTCCACTTTTTCAGTTGTTTTTAAAATGTCTTAGTTTCTCCCTTCTCCTAAACTGAGTTATTTTTCACTCAACTAACTCAGCAGAGAGTAGAGGAGTAGTAAAATCTTTCCCTTCCCAGTAGACCTAGGCAAAAGCAAAATGCTGTAGCCACTCCTGGCATGCCTGTTGTTTCCCATTAATAACTTTTGTCTTTTTTTTTAGCACACTTTGATATTGTTTGGTTAGAGTTCTCCCAGTTTTCATCTGTGAAATGTTGGAGGGTATGGCATTATGGAGAGGAAGAATGGTTCCTGTCCCTTTTGTATTTGCCTGCCTGTGACTCACACTGCAGGTGGGCCTTGTGAAAGGTTTCCTGACAGCCTCCAGAGACATGGGTTTTTTTTTTTTTTGCAGACTGCCAGAAATAGTGCAAATTGAGTCCACTTTTAGGGTTAGGGTTAGGGAATCATGGGAACTGTATTTTATTGTGGCACCAGAGCTCTCTGACAGAGAAGGCTCAATGTCTCAGAACAAAAACAATTCCCATGAATCCCTAGCACTAACCCTAACCCTAAAAGTGGACTCAATTTACACTATTTCTGGCAGTCTGCAACCCCCCATACTCCCCACAAGACCCTGTGCCACTGTTGCCAGAGCTTCAACAAAAATTAGGTTCATGCATCACAATGCTGGCACACCACTTCCTTCTTTGCTGAAAATTGTATGCTGAGCTAGGTTGCTAATTCAAATTGCCCCAGGCTCTGAAGTTTCCTGACCAAAGCCTAAGACCTAGAGGCAGCATCTGGTGGTGTCATTAAATATTATGTATTGAGCACCAGCCACTGTTGTTCACAGCTTGTCATTCAAACACTGAGAAGATTATTGCATAATGATATAAACTGGCGTACCTGAGCCAGTTTAAAATTAGAAGTGTGTGGTATCCTGATATTATCAGATGCATTTAGCCACCAAAATTGCTGGCTGAGTGCAGCCCGGATCCATTGCCACTCAGAGGGGTGCTCTAGTAGTCATTTTTTCTAGCTGGAAAGCTCTTGGCTTCAAAAAGAGGTGCGAGGAGCACTCCTTCAAGCGGCCATGAAGACGGGCTGCAACCGGGTGGTGATTTCAGCAGCTAAATGCATCTGATAATATCAGGATGCCCCCGCTTCCAATTTTAAGCTGGTTTAGATAAGCCACTTTATTTCATTATGTTATAGTCTGCACATATATGCAGATAGAGGGGATGAGGGAGAAATTGAAGATATTTTCTTTTTTGGAAATTAAGATAGAACTCTGAACTAAAAGAATTGTTTCCAGATTAAGGTGAAATAAAATATTTCACTCCTTACATTTAATCTAGCCTACTTTAATCTAGTGAAAAGATGAATGCAGAGCAGAGCAGAAGGTGACAGCTGACACCACATTGCTCGTGATGGAAAGACTACACTAACTAAATAAATACCTCCTGGAGAGTCTTTGCAAATTGGAGTAACAAATCAGTGAACCCCTACAAATGGTGGCAATGTTCTGCTCTATTAGGGGAGGTAGAGATTTGCCCACAAATCCTGTTGTTTGCAGATGAGCCCCTCAAAATTAGAAAATCTGCACTCTTGTCTCCCACCTGGAGATGACTGACAGTAACTGGAGATTCAAAGCCAGGCCCTGAGATCTAGCAACTCTTTGCTGGTCCTACATCCATACACTCATTGTCTTTCTTCCCAGCCCACTACCTTCACTTCTGCAAATTCCAAAAGAGAATCCAATTCAGGCAGATCTATTAGTATCCTTACTTTTTGTTTTGTTTTGTTTTACAAAAAAGAAGTGTACTATCAAAACTGGTGGAATAGCAGGAGACAAAGTGCAAACAACAACAACAACATTCTAGCTTGGCATCTTAATGCCAGATGAAATTACAGTGTTCTAACCAGAAATGAGGATACCTATTCTAATGAGAATTCTGGCATGGAGAGTAAAGTGGAGAGACAAAGGAGGGTGAGAATCCTTACACAGTGCATCCTGAATATCTTAAAGAGTCAGTGTGGAGTAATTGTTTGAATGTTGGACAATATTGTCAAGACCATGTGGCACTCTGGTCTAGAAGATGACATGAATGTGGCCACTGAAAGGAAGTGGAGCAATGGTAACAGGGTTACTACAGTTCAAGTGGCAGGTGCACGAGTCAGCATTTGGAAGGCTGTGCATCATGGGAAGCCTGATGCAACATGCACAGTGGATGAGACAAGCCAGGTATGCATCATGGGAGGCCTGATGCAATCGGCACTGGGGATTAAACCAGCCAGGTTTCATTAGTGCCTGGCTGTCACATGTTACAAAGAAGACCACCTATATATGGTAGAGAGTTAGAATCTCTGTTGTTGGTTAGTTGTGGTTGGCGGGTTGGCGAAGCACTTTGTTAGTCTGCATAGCTGTGAGTATTCAAGACAGATGTCTGATATTCTGTGTATCTTTGTAAATATTTGCAACAAAGATTAAAGCCCTCACTGAGTGAAGTCTCGCTGTCCAGCTATTCATTCCTCCAAGCTGAAAGCAGCAGCTGTGTGTGGGAGGATTTTTCCTGTGCCGTCTGGAGCAAGATTCTTCACAGAAGGCTATCTTCTAGGCATTCATGCCTATGTGCTTCAACTCTGCATGTGTGCATGCTAGATCCAGCTGTCTGCATACCCCAGCAAATATATGACTCCTGAGACCAGGATTTGAATCCGTGCTTAGCTATGGAAATCCACTGGGTGACTTTTGGCAAGTCACACTGTCAGTCTCAGATGAAGGCAAAGGCAAACACCCTCTTGCCAAGAAAATCCTGTGATAGGTTCACCTTAGGGTCTCTATAAGTCAGAAATGACTTGAAGGCACACAACAACAACAGCGTTTCTTTGTCTTTGGAATCCTTTGGCTGTTGATGGTTTAAATATCAAGGCAGCTCAAGATGGAAATAAGAGTGCTCCAGAACATATGGGGAATGAGTGATTTGCTTGAATGGTTTCTTATAGTCACTGTACTGAATTCATTTCACACCATATTAAGGGCAAGGGAAAGACTGCAGACAAAAATCAGTTTCTAATCTAACCCCTCAGTTAACTTGGGAGAACTCATTCTATAAATCACAGAGGCAGCTATGGATTTTCCCCCACTGTGCCAGACATGGCTAAGGCTGAAAATATTAATCTACATGATTGGTCGTAATAATAACATTTATTTACTGACAGGGTTGTTTTGTTGTTATTGTTTGGTCAGAAGGAAATGTTTATTTGTAAAACTACAAAATGTTAACAGGGCATGAAATGGCAAGCCAATTTATCCTAATTCTACCCTCTGCAATTTCTATACATTGCAACTGTCCTCAGTGACTCTTGATACGTCATATTTTTTAGTTTAGATATCTCTTTTATTTTCAGTCTTGGATTTGCTTGTTTGTTTGCTTGTTGGTTTTTTTGTATCTATATCTATAAACACACTCACCTGCTCTAAGTTGTTTTCCATTTTTTCCTCATGTGTACTTATTCTGATGGCAAATCTAATTGCTGCAGGTGTTTTAAATCGTTGTTCTTCTCTAAAAAGTATAAGCAAATCATATTGCTCCCAGACCACTCAAATAAGTAAAGAGAGTGAGACACTACAGTAGGTTTGAAAAGGAGAATCAACTTCATTTTTAAAAAAGTATCAGCAATGGATAGAATGTCAGCATTAAAATTAATTCTTATAATGTGGGCTGAAGTGATAGAATTCATTATTTTTAAGAAAGTATGGGGAATGTGTGTTGTTGAATCACAACAGCTGTCAGGTCTAGCCAACATCGTCATGGATAGAATGTTACAGGCCAAAAAAATCTGGATCAGATGTTGAATTTTTATGTTTCCAAACCTGTATCCCTAGAAAAAAAAATTAACTGGGAGTTAAGAGTCCAATAAATCTGAGGACTCAGATTTAGGAATCACAAAGATAAGTCAATACTAGAAGAAAAACTGTTACAGTAAGTTTATTAAAACATTTCATCCCAATTAGATTATTGTAAAAGTAGAGAAAGTAAAAATGGCAAGCCCAATGAAAACAAAATGAAGTGGAAGTTTTATGTGTTGGAAAATATTCTTCAGTGGTATGTAATTGGGAGGTGATAAGGTTTCAATAGGTGACATTGGTTTATTGAATTTGCAAATAGCAGTCTCCAACCAGTCACAGTCTGCATTAGCAACAAATCAGTTTAGATGCCAAGGACCTGTCTGAATGAAAATGAAAAAAGTCTTTGCTTTCTATTTTCACTGGAGGAAAATTGAAGGGGGCAGCCTAATCTCCCTTGACAGAGTTTCAAAGCTTGGAAGCAACCATCAAGAAAGCCCTGCATGGAGAGGGCTTTTTCAAACGTTGAGTCTCTTTACATCTTTGAAATGTTGAAGGGTATTAATTTATACAATGAATTAAGGATATGTATACAACAAGGTTTTCTACTGGGCACACTAAGGTCCTATGCCCAAGTGGCAAAATGAAGGAGGTCATTACAGGGGATGTAAATCTTTGTAAATTTTGTTCTCACAGCCAGGTGTGGATAATTTTACCATTTTCCTCTTTACTGTGAGAACATTCTAAAAAAAAAAGCATTGTTGTTAATATTATGAACTGTCATTCTGTGCAAAAATGTGATTTCTCCATGGAAAATTGCATTTTCTATGCAAAAAGCTCACATCACTTTTGCACGTAATAAGTCCTGAGCTGCAAAGATTATCATCCCACCTAGGATCAGTGGTGTCACTATGGTTGGTGTCACCCCAGTGAGGTAATATACATTGTCAACCCCAGGCAGGGAACCAATCCATGGGAGACAACATAGGGAGAAAGTGGGAGGGGAAGGGAGGGGAGGGGTGGTGGAAGGAGAAGTGGCAGCAGGCAAGGGAGAGGGCTTGCCATCTGCCCTCCTGTTCCTGACCACCTCACTGCCCTCTCCATCCTAACCAAGCTGCCTGGCCCACCTTGAAATCTCCCTATCTACTTACTGTGGTCACTGGTGGGTGCTGGGTGCTGCAGACAGAGGGCCCAACTAAATGTCACCTCCCTGTGGTGTCACCTGGTGTGGTTTGCATCCCCCCACTTCCCTAGTGATGTCCCTGCCCAGGAATCTCCTCATCATGGTTTCCCAACACTTAAGAAACCCATTTTTTTTTTAAAGAAAACAAAAATTATTTCTGTCCCTACTCCTCACCTGTCATCTGTGAGAGAAATAAGGAGCAGGAGCAGTAACCTCCTCTTGCCTTGTTTCTTCATTTTAGGTATGAAAAGCAGCAACTATGCCAATCATAAGAAGGAAGGTGGGCAGGAGGGGCCCACTGAGAACATTTTGTCCAGATGCAGTTTCACACCTGGGACTGGGACTAGTATGAACTGAGAAATGGAGATAGACTCTTTTATTATTGCCAGGTTAGAGCTGCTCCCAATTGAATAACCCTTCTACAAGTGGCAAATTGAGGGAGGTCATTCCAGTGTCCAGTTTTGAAGGGCTGCGATTCAGTTCCTGAAATAGTTTCAATAAGAAAAGGGGTCATTATGATTGCAGCAAGGCTGCCTGCAAGGCTTTTTCCCTCTGATATGCTAAAAAACATTGTCTTTGAGGGTAGTTTTGGTGGTATAACAGCACTGGCTTCTGCCTTCCTTCTTCCCCATGTTGCCCCTGAGTATGACAATAACCTACCCCCCCCCCCCCCATTGTTCTGGTTTTAGCGAGGGGAAGCCTGATGAATTCTCTGTTCTCCCACCATTTTAGCTGCTTTTAAAATGTCTGTATTTATTTTATTTTTATTTATTTATATCCCGCCCCTCTGTAGAGCAATCGGGGCAGCTTACAACATTAACATTTCCATACATATATGTTAATACACTGTAAACAAAACCTAAAAATCCCGAAACCCACCCGGCCCTTAAAAAGTGAGGGCTCTTCTTCTTAGGCTAGGCCTGATGGAGATGGCCCTGCATCTCTCCCCCAGATGACGTCGGATGGAGTGAAGGGAGAGCTCTTCTGTCTGCCAATCAACTAGATAGATAGATAGATAGTTGTCCCAGTATTTATCTCCTTCTTCCACTTTCCCCCTTTATCATCAGCTTACTTCAACTGCAGCTGAATTCAGAGTGCAAAAGTCATTCACACTCATTTAATTTAGCAAGGGACAGAAGAGCAAAAGGACTGAGAGCTATTTCTTCTCTGTAGGCTGAGATCTAGTCTTTCTCTGTAGACTCAGACAAAAGCAAACTTCTGCACCCTTTCCTAGCTTATGTATCTTTTCCTCACTAACAAGTTTTGTGATCTTGACCACACACTGATGTTGCTGGCCATGCATATCATTTATGAAATGTTGGAAGGTCAGTGTTTATCCTTCATTTGCTGCTAAGTCTTCACCATTTTAACGTCCTTTCTCCCTAGATTGGCACTAAGCAATGCATACCTGCCCCTGGTATGCCTTTTACAAAGGCTCCTTCACCCTGAGTCTTTTTATGGAAAGCCACAAATGGAGCAATAGGAAGCCAGGTATAATAATTGCTTGTGGGTGCATAGTAGCAACGTACAAACCCTTCTGAAAAATGTCTTCCTACTCACCACTTGTACATTTCCTCTAATACTAGTAAATATTCTAATATGAATTTCACCCCTTTTCTCCCATTGTTATTAAAATGGTTTTGGTATCTTAATACACACACCCCACATATGCATGGAGAACTCCACTCCATACCCATGCTTCCATGTCATATCAGAGAGATATAAAAATAATTCTTACTGTTCTACTCCAAAATAAGGACTGTCAGAGTTCATCTAACTTTGTAGGAAAAGAGACTCACTTACATGCCTACTATCAGGCAAGCAAAACTGCCCATCATTACATGGAAAGCAAACATTGTTCTCTATCTTAGAGTCGTAAGTATTATACCTCCCACATGTGGCATTGTACGCTTTCATGAGCATTTTTACAATGAATGCAAAATTAACAAGGTTAATTGCACACATTAATGGCTGCCAAAATATATAATTTCTAAGGAATTAGAGGAAGTAATGTATAGCCTAAAAACATATCTTCTAGAAAACTGCAATGAAAATTGCAAAGGGTTCTGGGTGAGTGCATATTTAATTAGGAGAACATTCCACCTTATTGCTAAGTACCAAACATGACAGAGTCACTTTCTGAAAGGCAAAAGCAAAAGAAAACAGAAATTGCTTTAAATCAGGCAGTGTTTGGTTTCCTTTTATATATGGAGTGGATGAATCTCATCAGGAGGGCTTTAAACTGAGTTATGTTGGGGAGGGAGACAGTATCTTGGACGGTATCTTGCAAGGCAGGAGTACATCATGGGCTGGAAATAATAGTAAAAGTGTTATAGAGGGAACAAGGCAAATGATACAAGGGCACAACAGTGGAAGGAAAAAACGTAAAACAGGCAGGAAGTGGGAAGGACAAATGCACTTAGATGTCTCTACACTAATGCACAGAGCATGGGAAATAAACAAGATGAACTTGAACTCCTAGTACAACAAAGCAAATATGATATAATAGGCATCACTGAAACTTGGTGGCATGAGTCTCATGATTGGAATGTAGAAATAGAAGGGTATAACCTTTTTATGAGAAATAGGCCAATCAGGAAAGGAGGCGGAATAGCATGATATGTCAGGGATGTTTACATCTGTGAAGAGATCCAGGACTTAAATCCTGGAAATCAGGTGGAGAGCATCTGGATAAAAATTAAAGGAGAAGAAAACAACGGGGATGTTATAGTACGAGTCTACTACAAACTCCCAAGTCAGACTGAGGAATTGGATGATGCCTTTCTAGAACAGATGACCACACACAGAAAGGAGAGATGTAATAGTGATGGGTGACTTCAACTATCCTGATATTTGCTGGAAGTCAAACTCAGCCAATTCTCTAAGGTGTACTAGCAAATTCCTCACTTGCCTCAAAGACAATTTCTTTGTCCAAAAGATGGAAGAGGCTACAAGGGGATCAGCTATTTTAGATCTGAGCCTAACCAACAGGGATGACCTGGTCAATGGGGTGAAAGTGGTGGGAACCTTAGGCGGGAGTGATCATGTTCTCTTGGAGTTTCTTATACAGTGGAAAGGAGAAGCTAGGCATAGTCAAACACTCATTCTAGACTTTAGGAGAGCTGATTTCAACAAATTTAGGGAAACACTGGGAATGATCCCGTGGTCAGGAATACTAAAGGAGAAGGGAGTTCAGGATGGATGGGAATTTCTCAAAAAGGGAGATACTGAAGGCATAATCTCAAACTGCTCCAATGAGAAGGAAAAATGGGAGATGTCTCAAGAAACCAGGTTGGATGACAAAAGATCTTTCAACTGAACTAAGTTTTAAATGGGAGATGTATAAGAAATGGAAAAGGGGCGAAATCACTAAAGAGGAATTCAAACAAATAGCTAGCACATGTAGGGGTAAAGTCAGGAAAGCCAAAGCACAGAATGAGCTCAGGCTTGCTAGAGCAGTTAAGCACAATAAAAAGTGCTTTTGAGGGTATATCCATAGCAAAAGAAAGAAGAAAGAATGGTAGGGCCACTGTGCAGAGAAGATGGAGAAATTCTAACGGGGACAGAGAAGAGGCAGAACTACTCAACACCTTCTTTGTCTCAGTCTTCTCACAAAGGGAAAAGGGTGCTCAACCTGAGGATAATGGAGCAGAGGACACAATAGGGGAAATGCAGCACAAAATAAGTAAAGGGGAAGTACAGTTAGTCTGACATCAATATTGGGAAAGTTTCTAGAACAGTTCATTAAACAGATAGTCTGTGAACATTTAGAAGGGAATGCCATAATCACTAAAAGTCAACATGGGTTTCTCAAAAACAAGTAATTCCAAACTAATCTGATCTCTCTCTTTTTTTTTTTTGATAAAATTACCACCTTGCTAGATGAAGGGAATGTGGTAGACATAGCATATCTTGATTTCAGAAAGGCATTTGACAAGATCCCCCACAATATTTTGGCAAACAAGATAGTAAAATGTGGGCTAGACAATGCAACTGTTAGGTGGATTAGTAACTGGTTGACTGACCAAACCCAAAGGGTGCTCAGCAATGGCTCCTCTTCATCCTGGAGAGAAGTGACCAGTGGGGTGCCACAGGTTTCTGTCCTGGGCCCAGTGCTCTTCAACATCTTTTCAACATCAACAGTGTGATGCTGCAGCAAAAAAGGCCAATGCAATTTTAGGCTGCATTAGTAGAAGTATAGTATCTAGATCAAGGGAAGTAATAGTGCCACTGTATTCTGCTTTGGTCAGGCCCCACCTGGAATACTGTGTCCAATTCAAAAAGCATGTTGAAAAACTCGAGCATGCCCAGAGGAGAGTGACTAAAATGGTGAAGGTTCTGGGAACCATGCCCTGCGAGGAACGACTTAGGGAACTGGGTATGTTTAGCCTAGAGAAGCAATGGTTAAGAGGGGATATGATAGCCCTGTTTAAATATTTGAAGGGATGTCATATTGAGGAGGGCGCTAGCTTGTTTTCTGCTGCCCCAGAAAACATGACCCGGAACAATGGATACAAGCTGCAGGAAAAGAGATTCCACCTCAATATTAGGAGGAACTTCCTGACAGTGAGAGCTGTTCGAGAGTGGAACACACTCCCTTGGAGTGTGGTGGAGTCTTCTTCTTTGGCAGTCTTTAAACAGAGACTGGATGGCCATCTGTCAGGGATGGTTTGATTTTGAGTTCCTGCATGGCAAGGGTTGGACTGGATGGCCCTTGTGGCCTCTTCCAACTCTATGATTCTATGATTCTATGAATCTGCTTCACTTTCTTTAACATACACATACTTTTTTTCAGGTACAATTTGATTCCATCCTAATTCTGCATCAGTTTGCAATTTTTTTTAAGTCAATACAGAATTCATATGCATTTTTGCACAAATAAGTTAGTTCACATTCTGAATGCCATTTACAACACCATTGCAAACATACAAATTTTTGCAAAAAGTGTACACACATTCCCCATATATATGCATTTTTACGTTATACAGAACATTCTTGATTTGTGTTGGAAACAGACAGACCCTCTGGATTTGGCCAGTGTCTATGTGGATGGAGTTTGTGTGAGAATCATCTGAAGCACTCAGAGGATCCACAGCAAATAGGTTTACATGTATGGAAAGATCCTCTTAATGTAGAAAATTTGAACATCACTTTGAGGGCTTAAAGTGACAAAATCTTTATTACAATAAAAGTATTCCTCGGTTAATTACATAGATGTCTTCCTGAGCTTTACTTCTTTAACAAAAACTTTGGTACCAGTAGAAATAAAATTGAAAGAATAGGGGTAGGTTCCTACACTGCAAAATAGAAAAGCAGTTCAACCAATTTCAGCAAACTTTTTATAAAAATTTAGCATTATGCACATGAGAAATTAAACAACCAGATCAGGTAAGCTGCACCTAAGTAAAAATAAATGTTTTGAATCCTCTAGAGACTTCTTAAAAGCTTCAAAAATGTATCCCAGGATGATTTTTTAAAATTTTATTTTCAGCATTCTCACTTTTCTGATTATTTCCATTTTATTGTTGAAACTTATAGCTCTGTGTCTCTTCAACATGCCAGTCTAGTGGTTGAGTCAGGTTAATTTGCTTTCACCTTTTCTTTTTGTTTTTGTTCTTCATGCATGCTCAGTTAGTGATTCTGGAGGCAGTTATTTAGCTTGCCTGTTGTATGTAAGCACAAACAGCTACAGTAGAATCACCTAGAGTACAACCCCATTATTTCTCAGGTTAAACTTTATTGCATTGTTTACTGCAGACATGTTGCTGCAACTCAGCATTGAAAGTTTGTATGTCTCCCACCCTACTTCACCATCCTTCCAGTGCCAATGCTGCAAAACACTTCCAATTAGACAGAAGACAAGAAGAGAGTGGTCTGAGAACTTATAAAAGGGCATAGTAAAAAGGAGCTTCTTGGTCAGAGGCTTTCTTAACTGTACCACATTTCCTTGCAATGAATAAAACAGTCGAATTAAACAATATGAATCCTGATGCATTTGTAATGGAAAATGTGCTACACTATTCCTGTGGCCCTTTCAGATTACCCAGTTATAGCACCACTTTAATTGCCATGGTTGCATCCTATGGAATCCTGGGATTTGTCATTCATGCCATACCAGAGAGCTCTCGTGCCTCACCAAGTTACCAAATTCTATGGGATGTTGTCATGGCAGTTGAAGTGAAGTCATAATGTTATAACAGGGTAGTATGAAAGTGGCCCTATACAGGCACCTTTCAGTTCAGAACAGCTGTGGAAGGAGTAGTAGTAAAATCAAAAATGTATTTTCAACCCTGCAGAAACTGATCCATGAGCCACTTCTGCCCAATAATGATAACAGCTAATTATATATTAAAACACTATTGATACTATAGACTCCAGAGAGTGAAGAATCAGAATATCAGTATAACAACACTTCAGAACTCGTGTAAGCTACAATCCCTTGCCAAATACTCTTGCATTCTAATATTTATGCATTCATCTTTTTCAAAGTTGAAAGAAAGATAGCCCCTTCCAGGCTCTGTGTGTATGATGTAGCCATCCAAATGTTAATGTACTGTAGCTCTCAGCATCTTTCCCCATTAACTATGCTGGCTTGGAACAATAGGAGCTGTAGTGCTGTATTGTTCTGTATAAGAACCTCTCACAAGTGGATGCAATGGTAGTTCCAGTTCTCTATGCTTTTTAAATTTGGCTGTTCTTTAATTCTGAGTCTCTTGGTTTGTGTGTGACTACTTCATTTAAAATGCACAAAATCCATTTAAATCTCAGGGTGGCTTGCTTAAAATGAGAAGTCAGCCTGCATTCTGCCCCTGTCCATTCCTCATCCAGCTTGACCTTTGCCTGCTATTACAGCATTCTGCCTCATAGATTGATTTCTGCTTTCTTTTCTTCTTTCCTCTTAGGTCTGTCTCAGGCTTGGACAAAGAGCCTGACCTTGTCCACATGGAGGCTCGGAGGACAGATGGACGTGAGTGTCTCAGCATTGAGCCTATAAAGTCAGAGAGGAAGGGACTGAATTTCATTTGGCTTGTTTGAGTTTCTTGATTTGCATTTTAATTGAGAGACAAAATGTGGGTCACCAGGCTCGATTTCCTAAGTGTTCCTATCCCAGACTCCAAGGGGAGTCAATAGCACAATTTTCATTTCTGATAAGAGAAAGAGACCCTGTCTCAATCAGAAACTAGTCAGCCAGGACTGAAAACCTGTGTTTGGAGTAATTGCGAGTCTGCATGTGCTCTCGTATATAGGGAGCCAAATATCTTACTTCCCACTGTGACTTGTGCCATATGACTTTCTCACTCAGGTTACCCATCTAGGCCACTATTTGTTGGGCTTTAGCTGTAGCCAAATAAGGCTGCATCTGCACTGCAGAAATAATGGAGTCTGACACTGCCATGGCTCAGTGCTATAGAATGTGGGATTTGTAGGTTTGTGAGACATTTAGCCTTCTCTATCAGTGAATGTTGGTGCCACAATAAACTAGAAATCCCAAGCTTCCATAGGATGGAACCATAACAATTAAAGCAGTGTCAAACTGCATTATTTCTGCAGTTATTCTGATTTTACTGTCTTTTAAAGAAAAGGCTTTATCTGAAGCATGTTTTCTTCCTGCCCTGAATGGCTAATTTTAGATGTTGTATGAATGCATGGCAGTAGAGTTCTGGTGTCTGTCTTTCTGTCTGTCTTTCTTTCTTTTAAAGAAAATCAGTTTCAAGAGTTTTGGGCTTTTCTTTCTTTGCCGTTTTCCCTTTTCTGAATTACCTATTGATAGTCTTGGAAGGCATATGTGATGCCCTGGATTTATGTTAAGAAATATTGTTTTATTTATTTATTTATGATTAAGAATCAGACAGGTTTAAGAATAAATGAGAGGCATCTAAGGATCTGAATTAGCTAGCGAGGAGCATGAGTGTGTTTGAGTGTGTTTGTTGTGTGCCTTCAAGTCATTTCTGATTTATGCTAATTCTAAGACCGTGTTGGCAAACCTATAGCACGCATGCCAAAGATGGCACACGGAGCCATTTTCCCAGGCATGCAGAGTGGGGAAGAGGTGGCGGGAAGGTGCAGGGGGGAAGAAGTACCTCCCTGGAAGTCCTACCACCACAGGGCAGAGGTCCTGCCCCAGAAGTCCCATTCCCCCCAAAAGTCCTGCCTCCAACACAGGGTAACTCCCAGTGCTGGAAGGCCATTTAGTTTGGACACTTGGTGCCCAAAAGGTTCACCATCACTGTCCTAAGACAACCCTATCATAGAGTTTTCTTAGCCAGATATGTTCAGAGCAGGTTTGCTTTTGCTTTCCTTTGAGGCTTAAAGAGTGTGATTTGTCCATGGACACATAGTGGATTTCCATGGCTGAGTGAGGCTTCAAACCCTGGTTTACAGAATTATAACCCAATATTCAAACCACTATACCACATTGGCTCTCTTATTATATTTAGCTTTTGTAATATTGTTTTTGTTTTTATACACTTATGGCCCCTAGGAACACTATCTTAGATTCAGGTAAGGTGTCTGCAGTAGTAGCACTGAACAAAAAGGAGTGGCGTCCATTAGGGATGGAAGTTGTATAAATTCTCATACAAACCTTGAGGGCATTTAGACACTCCCTACAGTGGGGTGTTACCCGAAGAGGACAGAAGTCCCTGCATTGGTGGTAGAGGTGGGTTTTAGGGAAAGCTCTGCCTCTTGGTAATTGCAGTAAGCACTATGGAAGTCTTGATATTTGGTGGGTGAAAGAGTAGAAACCCCACATTTGGCAACAGTGGTGGGATTTCCTGAGAGGATAACCCCATCTAGTTGCATAAGGGTTGGAGAACCCTACATTTGGTGGCAGCTGCAGGATTGACTGAGTGGAGGACTCTACAATGTAATCTGGGTAATGAACTATATTCTCCACTAGCCTGATAATTCAGCTACCAGCAGCCCCAGCCAGCATGTCCTAAGGCCTTTGCAGACTGCCAGAAATAGTGCAAATTGAGTCCACTTTAACTGCCCTGACTCAGTGCTAGGGAATCATGGGAACTGTATTTTGTGGCACCAGAGCTCTCTGACAGAGAAGGCTCAATGTCTTGGGAAAAAAAAAACAATTCCCATGATTCCCTAGCACTAACCCTAACCCTTAAAGTGGACTCAATTTGCACTATTTCTAGCAGTCTGCAAAGGCCCCTAGTCAGCCAGCCAGTGAGGGATACTGGGAATTCTACTTCATAATATCTTGAAAACACCTGATTGGAGAGGAGCTGGATGGAACTTTTGGAATTACACAGACTTCATCTTTCTGCTAAATTATTTTGCGGAGTGAAGGAAGATGTTAGGAATCAGAAATTAGACAAGATTTTAAAGGCAGGGTGCTTGGTCCTGCAAACACTGTACTTGAACACTTGCAAGGAGAGCTGAATAACAACCAAGAGACTGAAAAAATCATTCACCTTGATTCTTATTTCAAGGGTTGCAACTTAAGTATCCTTGAACAATGTGAAGATGCATCACACCAAGATAGACAAAAATGGCACAAATCTGCATAAAAGTTGCATATATTAACTTACTTGAATTAATAAAAGTATAGAAATAATTGCCGCAGTGCATTTCTACCATATTAGAAGGCCCTTTCAGACCCCTAGGGACATTTTTTTTGTGAAAATTAAAAAAAAAAAACAATTTTTAACTTCAGCACCTTCTAGTGGATGTGATGAGCTTTACCATCATATTCCCTTGCCAGGTAAGAAAGGGAGTCAGTGGAGCAAGTCGAGGAGAAAACTCTCATGAGGGTGGGAATGGTAACAAGATGTAACTTGTGCAAACAGTTTGTGTTTCTGTATTGTACTATAATATGTTAAATATTAAATATGATTAGGTGACTGCAAGAACATTGAGTGATGGAGGTGGAATTTTGTGTGAATTTGCATATGTGTGGTGATTGGTGGAAAAAATGGGAAGTGCTATAAGAAGGATGCAACAAAAGTGAGATTCATGAGAGTCAGGCTGCATCCACACTGCCGAAATAATGCAGTTTGGCATCACTTTAACCGCCATGGCTCAATGCTATGGAATTCAGGGATTTGTAGTTTTGTGAAATATTTAGCCTTCTCTGTCCAAGAGCTCTGACATCACAACAAAATATACATTCCAGGATTCCATACCACTGAACAGTTAAAATTGTGGCAAACTGCATTATTTCTGTGGTGCAGATGCAGCCTCAAAAATATTTAGGGTTTTCATGAAGACTGTTAGAGCGACTGGATCAATTTTCTTCATCCTTCTGGAATATCAACCAAGCAGTTGGCATGACTACACACACACATGCACTTTATTAAATATACTTTAATATATTTTATGGATTTTATTTCCATCTTTACCTTACATTCTATAAGCACTAGTAGTTTCTCTTTATTTCAATAACTACAGACCAATTTGTCCTTACACAATACACAATCTACCCTCACAAATCCTCTCTGAAACTCCTCCATATTCAGCTTTCATCTAAGTCTTAACTGTATCTATTGTAAATTTTTCCCTATAGTGACTGCATCTGAGGCTCTCGAGGCTGTGGACTCTCCAAAATCCATCCAATGGTTTAGTCCTAGTGGCTCCCTGCTTGTACATAGCAGGAAGCAGTTGGCTTTGTCAAATATGGAAGATCCAAACCTCAGAAAGTTATTTTATACATTTTATCCTACCTTCCTCCCAGTATGAGACCCAAGGTTGTGACACTGGCAGCATTATTTCTCACTTGAAACAATAAAGGTTGGGCTAAATCTGCAATATTCTCAGGTGGAAATTGATTCTAGTAGTATTCTCAAAGTCTCCCTTAAAGGGTTCAGGTAATTGTATGAAATTCTTGAAGAGCTAGTTTCATTTTCTGGACAAGCGGTAGCCTGTCAACCCATCTTAAGTTGAAATCCCAACTTAAATACTTATAGTTACTGCAAATGTCATGTGCAGTTAGCTTAGAAAATAGTATTTACCACTTCACCAATTTGGGGAGATCCCTGTTATATTAACAGGGACTTAGGACAATACCTTTCATTGTAAATCTCTAATATTACAATGAAGGTGATCAACTAACTTGGACTTTTTCATCCAAAGGAAAGAAAATTCATCCAACCATAGAAATGGTTATTAATCTCTGTATTATTATTTATACCATATTCAAGTTTAAGTGTGATGATGTGATTTGATTCACTTTGAATGATTTCTGCTGCTTTTTGAGACTGCATACAATCAATGCAAATATGCCTTGTCTGGAAGACATTAGAAATCATCACATAATTTAAAGAAATATTGGAGAAGTATAAAGGAAACAATGAGCAGTATTTTAGATTTCAGATTACAAATGAAGCCAGAATTTATTAAACATGATAGAAGGAAAAATAAACAAAAATCATGAGAAAATATGCTTCTACATGACCACCATTGCAAGAGTATTGTATGCCCAGAACTGGAAGAAGAATACTATACCTTGTAAAAAAGACTGGTTAATTAGACTATATGATGTGATGCAAATAGACAGATTAAAACAAAGACTAAAATCAAACTCAACAGAGGTATTGAATGAAGAATGGGAGCCAGTACTGAAATGTTTGGAAAAGAGATGGGGCAAAATAGCCAAAATAGACTTTTCTTTATGAACAAAAAACATTAGAGAGAAGAGACGAAATTCCTAACCATCTGATTAAACAGGGTAAATCCTAAATATTAAAGATCAAGACATAAGGAGACTGTGATTAACTAAGGATAATAGCTTGAAACCCATAGGGTGCAAGATAAAGAGAGAGCTAAAAACTAGAAACACAGCAAGCTAGACTTTATATATTGTGTAGATGAAGTTTTGTAGGAAAAGGGCAAGCTACAATAGATAGGAGATTACAGGAAGGCAACAACAAGTAAATACAAACTGCTACTTAATGGGAAGGAAGTTAGTAGGAGAAGAATGTAGGATGGTTGAAGCAAGTGTAATAAGGATAAGTGGATGTGTGTGTAAGTAGAAAAGAGAGTTCACAAGAGGAAAGAGGAGATACGTAGAAGTAGGGGACAGAAAGTAATAAAGGAAGAAAGAAGGATAAGAAGGGAATAGAGAAGAGAAAGTGGAAGAATGAAAGAAAGAATAAAGAAGGGAAGAGATCAGAAGGCTAAAGAGGAGAAAAGAAAGATCCCATTGTAGTAAATAATTTGCTTGTGAGCTACAGGAAAAAGTCAAATTAGCAAGATCAAAAGGAAAGATAGGAAAGGAAGCGGAAAGTAAAGAGAGAATAAAAACTGTAATGACTCATTTATGCTAACATAAACTTTAATGAGTTCTAGTGAAACAAGATACAATACATATAATAGTTAATCTATGTTTAAATTGTGGTTTTGTACAGTGAATCATCGATTAGATCTTACTGATTGATTGAGTAAAAAGAAAACTGGAAAGTTATACACATATGCGAGTAATAGGCATGGGCTATAGTACTATTAAGTTTATATTTCTTTCTTTCTTTGTACGTATAAATCGGAAATGTAGCCTAAGGAATTAATTAATTTTGTCGATGTATAAATGTTTTTATGGTTGCTGTTATTATGAAGCTTAGTAGTGTGTTTGTTATGTAATGTTGATTTTAATTCATGAAATTTTATTTAAAAAAAAGAAAAAAAATCATCACATAATTTGATCTGTTATCAGCACAAATCTGTTAAAAATGCAGCCCTCACCACAACCCCTGAATGATGAACAGGATATCCACAAACATTTCATAGATGAAAACTGGGACACATATGTCCAAACTACATCAGAGTGTGGTCAAGATGGCAAACGGTTATTCATAAAGAAGATCACACAAGCTAAGAGGGGCTCAAGCAGTTAGCTTTTGGCTGATTTTACTGGGAGGAACAAGATTCTGCCCCCACCTCTCCTCTCCCCCTTGCTGATTTAAACGATCTTTTCACTTTGAACCCAGTTTGCAGCATTTGAACTAAGTTGGGAACAAAGAGGGGAGAATGGAGGGGGGAGGGAAATTGGGACATTTTAAAAGCAGCCAAAAAAGTGGGATAACAGAGGATTAATCAAGACTGTCCCTACCAAATCAGGATAGTTGAGAGGCATGGAATACTGGAACACCTAAATCAAATTTAGAATAATGTTGGCAACTATGAGCATAATTGGTCAGTGATTCATAAGAGGAGGAGGGATCCTATTTTCAAAAGTTTTTATTGCCTCATTTTTGTTTGTTTGTTTTTGTTTTGTACATATAGTATTAATATCTTGGGATGTGTGTGTCTTCACAAATCCAGAGAGCTCACAGATGCAGGAAATATACAGGAGGAGTTTCTCTGGAAGCATTTGGACCCTGTCTTGCTTAAAGATTTGCAGAGGAAGGGGGGGCATCTCAATTAGGAAACACACCAGGACAATAAATTGGAAGGAAAAGGCCACAGCTTTATAGTACAGCTGACAGGTGGGGTTGGCCCAAGGCATGGGTCTGGACCTGGCATCAACCATCCTGACTGTTGATCAATTAATCCCATTGCCCGGTCACAGCTGGGCCTTAGGATGACAAAAAGGGAGGTAACCAGATCTTCGCATGTTCGCATCTCCACCTCTTGTCACCAGGGGGTGCTGATTAGGAGTTGCCCCTGCAATGGCAACTCCTCTTCGATCCCAGTGCTCCCAGGTTCCTGTGGGACTCTTGATACCAGTGCTCCGCAGCACAGGAAGCCATGCCTACCAGATCCATGACCCATGCTACTGCTACAAAAGGCTGGCCCCCATCGATGGGGGCCTGCCTCCCCCAACCCCTACTGAAAGCTGTACAGCATGCCAAACAGGAAACCCACACCCGCAGTCCTCATGGCTTCCCAGTGCAATAACTCAAACCCAGATGTGCACAACCAGCAAATGCCCCAGACTTCCACCAGCCTATCAATTTTATGGTGCCAATAGGTAGGCCACATCCCATCGCAGCTGTAGCAGCCCTGATGCAGAATAAGTATCCTCAAAACTCCTCTGGTGGCAGCCCTGCTTGCCACTAGACCAATCTAAGCACTGTCACGAGTTGGGACTGAGTGAGTGGAGTTACATGCTCATGGAAAAAACTGGCCTGCAGTTGAGTGGGCAGGATGCTAGGTACCTACACAAAGTCCAAACAGGGCAAAGCCTGCAGCTATGGAGCCAATGAAGCCTGATGGTGGACCCTCTTCCCAACTGGTCATACTTGGATCTGCGAAAAAATAAGAACACAGCATTTCGTACAAAAGAGACATCTTCCCGCCTTAGTGCCCTCCTGGCCAAGTCCATCCTGGAAGAGGAAACTAGCTCACCCACCCAGAGAGCCCACAAAAAGGCAGTTACAAGGGCAGCGCGGAAAAGATGGGTCTCCCCTCTGGAATGACACACCCTCTTTAAATGGCGAGAGAGCCTGGAAAGGAGTTTGAAACAAATGGGTCTCCTCCCATCCACCCACTTAAGTAATGTCCTCCTCCAACCCACAATGAGCCTCCTGATGAGAAAGGATGCACAAGGGTACTGAAAACTAGCAGCCTTGTAAAAGAAAGAAATCCCGGCCAGATGGACTAACATGGAGTGTGGGGCAAAACTTCACTCATGCAACCAAATGAGGAATTGCAGGATGATGCAAGAATGCACCGGCCAATTTGCCTAGAAGTCTGCCACCTCACAAGGCGATAAACTTGGAGACAGCTCTCCTCTAGGCTTTAAGGGTGGCAGGGGCCAGCGAAGACAGAACTCCCTGCATCACAGCATGCTTCCAAGATCCCACATCTCCTCTAGGAAAGTTGTGGGTGAGGGGTCTGCTCCGGGTGCCAAATAATGGAATCTGGCCTCCTGGAAATGAAAAAGAGCATCTGTGAGGTTATTCTCGAGGCCTGGCACAAAACAGGCTTTGAACATGATGTAGTTGCAGTGGCACAGCAAAACAATCCAGCAGACCAGGAGCATGACCCACTCAGACTTGGAAGATTGGCAGTTGAGAATCCTGACTACAGCTTGGTTGTCACACCAAAAATGAACAGCCTTGTTTTGGAAGGAATCACCCCAAATGTGAACTGCTACCATGATGGGAAAGAACTCCAGAAACGTGAGGTCCCGGAGGATCCCACCTTGCTCCCATTGTGTGGGCCAGTGTTGGGAGCACCAATGGCCCTAGAAAAAAACTCTGAAGCCCAAGCTTCCAGGAGCATCTGAGTGGCCTTAGAGGCCCTGTCCCAGGTTCCATGAGTGCTGCCACAGGGAAAACCCACTGAAACCCCAGAGAAACTCCAACACAATATCAGGTCTTGTTTTATGCCCTTGATGATGTAGATATAATGATGTGTTGCCCTGACCCCTGCAGTGACCCTGGCCAGTTGAGCACAGAATGCCCTGTCAAGGGAAACCACTCTGCATGCAAAATTCAAGTGTCCCAAGAGAGACTGGATGTCCTTGAGGCTAAGCTTATGGGCCTGGAGGGTGGCCTGGATCATAGTTAGTAGGGCATGGAGCTTGTTGTCTGGTAGGCGAGATACACCTGCCACAGAATCCACCTGTATGCCCAGATATGTGAGGGAAGTGGAGGGCCCCTCAGTCTTCTTTGCTGCCAGGGGAACTCCCAGCTCAGCAGCCAGGGCTTAGAAGATGGCCAGTAGTTTAGTAAAACTCCCATCCCCAGCTTTCCTGATGAACAGGAAGTCATCCAGGTGACCAGAGGGGACCCAGTGCAGCCTTTCACTTCCCATTCGAGGAAGGAACTGAAGCTCTCAAAGGCCATGCATTTGATGGAACAGTCCATGGGCATGGCTTTGTCAAAGTACCACTGCCCCTCAAATTTGAACCCGAGGGGGCAAAAATCATCGGGGTGGACAGGCAGCAGCCAGAATGCTAAGTGGGTGTCACACTTAGCCATATGGGTTCCCTGACTGCATGCCCAAACAACCCAGACTGCCTGGCCAAAGAGGCTTAGGGCACCGAGCACAGCTCAGGAGGGATGGGGGGGGGTGTTATCAGATGATTCACTAGTGTAAGAAAGGTGGTGGATGAGGTAGTATTCACTTGGTGCCTTCTTAGGCACCACTCCAAGATGGGAAACCTATGCAAGTTGGGCATAGGTGGCTCAGGGAAGCGGCCTGCCTCACATTCCTTCTTGATCTTGTCCCTGAGAACCTGGGGCATGTCCTAGTTGATTTCAGATTCTGAGTATAAGAGGCCACCCTGGGCCCTGAAGCAGGAATCCTGAAACCTTGGGTGAATCCTTCTTCCAAAAAGAGGGCTGCCTTCCTGTCAAGGTATTTTCAGAGGAGGGAAAGCAGAGCGAAGAGTGCACAGGTGTGAGAGCAAGGCCAAAACTGGGTTGGGATGCCTCAATTTAGATTTACTTTGCATTTACATCCCTCTAGTTCTGGAGCCAGAAGCTCCCTCTTTCTTACCAGAGGCTGCTGTGCTGAGGCATCCTGGCCAAAAGGGCTGCTGACCACCATCAGGGTGGAAGCATGTGAGCTTGACATGTGGGCCCAGGCAAAGCTCACAGCTGTGCTCAAATTTGCAGTAAGAATGGACACATTTCCCCAAATTGAACTCCCAGCACACAAACTTGCAGGAGTCCCACTTCCCTGCTTATTTGGGGAGCCTCAAAGAATCCCCCCTCCCTTTGATATGTGGACCCACAAGGACCAGCCAAAGTTTGTCATTGATTAGGTCTTACCTGGCCCTGCTGCTCTAGGACTCCCACTTCTGGAAAGCATTATCGTACTCAATGGCCACTGCCTCTCCCACTAGAGCCCCAGCCTTAAGGACATTGAGCATGTGATTGGAGAAGTGCCAACCCTGCTCAGGAGATGCCATTTGGACCACTCCCATGAAATCAGAATGACCTGCCAGCCAATTGGAGAAGGATCAATCAACTGAGTCAACCTTCGCCTCTCACTTCCCCTTTCTACCAGACCTTGGAGAACGTCCCTCCTCCCCCTCATGTTTTAGCAAGGTGAAAACATCAAAAAAATACCCCCATAGAATCTTATTCCTGTTGTTTTTGTTTGTTTGTTTGTTTTGTTTTTGCTGAGATGGATCCTAGGGGGATTCTCATTGAAGGGGCTGAAGGCTGAGGCCTGCTGATCCTCCCATACTTCCCATTCGAGGAAGGAACTGAAGCTCTCAAAGGCCATGCACCCCTATTAGTTGGGATGCTGGGTCCTGCTTCTTATAGCCAAAATGGGAAGCCAGAGAAGCAGGTTCTCTCAATCCAATAGTCATTCCTCCCAGATTCACGGTCGGAGGATTCACCATCCCCATCACTTCTGCCCTGGCCAATTCTGTCCCAAAACTTTCTCTTTTTCTTTTTACTGCATCTCTTCCTTTTCCACTTCCTCAGTTTGTCAGTAGAGGATGCCCCAGATGTAGAACTGCTCATGGAACTGTGGCTACATGTGCTGCTGCTGCTGCTACTGCAAGCAGACACTGAGCGAGTCCTCCATTGATCCTTTGCCAGAACATGTTCCCAATCTTCCAGTTGGGTAGAATCCACAGAGGCTGCCACCGAGCTTGCCTCAGAAGCAGGCAGAGCTCCCAGGTGCTCCACCTGTTCCACCAGGGCAGAGAGGGTGCGAGTGATACCAACCAGCACCTCCCCACTTGTTGGTGCTGTTGCTTGAGAAACCTTTGCAGGGGGTGCTATGGTCGGAGGCACTTCTATATCCTTCCAGGGGTTAGGTCAGCTCAAGATTTCCTAGGTTGCCTGGCCTGGCCCCTGGTAGTGGCCCTGCAAACATTTTTGCATTTTTGGATGCATGGTGTGGACAGGACCATGGGAAACAGGGCTAAAAATTAAGGCCTATGCCAGTGGCTGCCCAACTCCTCCCTTATCCCTGGCTCTTGCCCCTCAGCATAGTTATGGGGGAGGGGCGGCTCACCATTTGGAGGGGTTCCACTGGTCCACTGGGCCGGTGCTGGCAGGCCGTAGCAGGCCCTCCACACCTGAGGCCTTCCAGCCCCTTTCCTAGCCGGCGGCAGCAGGCTGAGTGAGATCCCTTGCCTTGGTATCCTGCTCCCAGTGCCGCTGCTGCTGGTGGTGGTGGTGCCATGCCTGGTCCTCATAACGTGGACCTCTGAACCTCTCCCAATGTTGCCAGCTCAGAGATCCAAGCTAGAATGATGCCGGTCACTTGGTCACATGGCCTTATATAGGTCCCCCAGCCAATCAAAGTGGAGGCAGAAGTCTTGCCTCCTCCAACCACTAGGACCAATGGGACAACACAGAAGTTCCTCCCCTTTCAGTGGCCGGGCCAATCAGGAACCACTTCTGCCCCTTTCCCCCAGTGCACCCTGGGAAATGGAGTTTCTCAGCACCAGAAGTCCCAACCGCCCTAGGCCCCAGCCAGCCAATCAGGGCTGTGCAAAAGGCCCCGGAGCCTTATGGGAGAGGACTGGAGCTGGGCCAGGATGCCCCTGCAGCAAATTGGCCGCCCCGGTAAGTCGGGTGGCCTCACGTCTTAAGGAAAACAATAGCTGAGTTAGGAAATCAGTTTTGAGGGGAAATTTTCTATTTTCCTAGCCTATTTCTGAAGAGAGATTCTAAAAAGAAAAGAAAATGACTAACAGTAGATATTGTGGCAAGTAGCTGGGCACTTAAATTGGAAGCCACAACTTTATTGCACAGGAAAACAACTGAAATCATACCCAGAGGGAAGGAGAAAAGCTTCAGTCAGTGAAGCCAAATCCAGCATGGCCAAGCTGGCCTAGTCTTGAGCCCAAGCTCACCCTAATGCAGATAGCATGTGGAAGGCTGTCCAGCTCAGAGGAAGCCATCCTCACAGTTGACTAGACCAATAAGTTGGCAGCCTTCAGCTTTCGACCCTGCCTCAATATCAGCTTGCCTTATAAACTTCAGGGTTCTGGCTTTTCTGCCTTTCCTTTCACCTCTGTAGTTAAGACATTGATGCAGCAAGCTGCAAAGATCGAACACAAGAAATGTCATCAGTTAAAGCAAACATTCAAAGTGAATTAGAAGCTGTAAATGGGAAGACCACTCTAGGAAAGGTAAAAACACAGCACAGTGACATGGAGGGGGGGAGCCTTCCTGGCTCCAAAGAGCAACAAACATAGGTTTGGGGTAGTCAGGGGAGGGGAAGAAAGGTGGAAGTACAGTTGATCTGTGAATTCATAAGATCTTGTGTAGCCTCCCTGTGAATCTTGCTATGGCTGGGAATACAGCCTTCCTGAGACTAGACAGTCCAGCGTCCTGTGCATAGAGGAAGGGCTAGGAAGAGGAGAAGCCACCAGTCCACCAGTTCTTGTACTACAATAACCCCCCAGGCTCTAAGTCAGAGGTAGGCAACCTTTCCCCTTTAAGGGCCGAGGGACTTCGGCTCCCAGAATCCCAGGAGCTATTGGCCAACATGGGACTATTGGCCAACATGGCTGAGGCTTCTGGGAGCTGAAGTCCCTCGGCCCTTAAAGGGGAAAGGTTGCCTACCCCTGCTCTAAGTGCTGCTGCTGGCAAGGAAAAATCTGTTAGCCTTCCAAGTCAAACCCTGCAGAATCTGTGAGATGTCTCCAGAGTTATTAAGACATGCATACCTCCTACTAAAATTATGATCCAGTAAAACCTCTTGAAAATTGGATCTCTCATCCTTTTATCAAGCATTGTCTAATTATGCTCATAATTTTAAACATGATGTTCTAAATCAAATTGAGAGGACTTTGCTCATCACTAAATATATATTTTTTTCTATCCCATGTGTTTTTGGTTTAATGATTGTTCAATTGTTTAATCATCATTAAGAAACATATCAAAGCTTTTCAAACTTTCTAGCCATATCTTTATCTAATCTAAAAACAGAGCTATTTCTTTTCTTTAGATAAGGGGATATTGAACATAACACAACCATATTAAACACACTCAATCTGCCTCTTCTGCATTTTTTATCACTGTAATTCTTTGATTTTTCTTCAGCATACTTCTTTATGTTGATTGTGTGTTTGAGTGACTTTCACTTCATTAGCTGGGTCTTGAAAGTCTGATCTCTTTTCACCCTCTCTCTTTGCTATTTAAAATAGGCTTTTATCTACGCTCTCAGTGATAAGGTTCAAGGAGTGCAACCATTTTATTAGATATTATCACTTTTATTACTTAATTTTGGTAACAATTTTGTGTCATTTCCTGCAAGCCTATATTTTGTCATACTATATTTTGTTGTGTTCAATGTTTGCTGTTATTGTTTGTCGTTATTGTCTGTTATTATTATTGTTGCTCTGGTGAGTTTTATTTTAAATATGTTTTAATGTATATTTGTTTAATACTTTTTAAAGGGGTGAGCGGGTCTTGGGATTTTGGCTATGTTTATAATGCATCTATAATGCATTTATAGTATCTGTATGGATTTTAATGTTGTAAGCTGCCCCGATTGCTTTGCAGAGGGGTGGGGTATAAATAAATATTTATTATTATTATTATTATTATTATTATTACTTGTGTCAGGAAAATCAATGAAAACTGAATTCATGGCTGTATCTAAATTCATGAAGTGTTCTGGTTCTATCTCCTCATACTTTGTCAGCAAAAGTCAGTAAAAAGAAAACAGGTATATTTAAGAAAGCCTTTCTTTTTTTCTTGTGAAAGTTAAAGAAGGTGACTTCTTTAACACATTTGATTACTGGTTGTAATCCACTCAAATTACACATTCCACTATAAGCATCCTTTGGTTGAAATGTTGACCCCTGCCTGTCTTCTGCTTCTGTTTTTCATATCTCCCTATTTTACACCCTTTATTTTGTGATATTGAGAGAGCTGGCTAAAACAAAATGGCTATGCAGCAAAATGCAAGACATTGAGAAATGTCTATGAAAAATCATCATATATCAATGATGGGAAATCCAAACTTAGTCAGCATTATGTAAGCTGTATGCTTACATGTTTGAATAAAATTTTATTAACCAGTTTCAAAAGAGAACCCTTTTCATTCTAGAAGAAACTTGTTTGAATCAGTGCAAACATTTTCTATAGTGGTAAAAATGTATGCCATAGGCCATGATTTTAGATGCATGGGGCTCAGGCAAAGGTAATGATAACACCACTTATCTTTTACTTCCTAAAGTGTTTCCTATCATGTGTTAATAAATTTATCTGCACTCATTCAGTTTCACTAGTTGTATAGCTGACATTTCTCATGAAGTGTAATTTGTGCATACAACTGAATATGAGTTCTTCAGGAAAGAACTCTTATCTCATTGCTATTGATTTGCTATACTAATATTGCATAGTATAGTCTAACCAGCTAGATAGGATCCAAGAAAAATGTATCCTAGATCACTAGACTATGTCTAGTAAAATCAATATTACATGTAGTCCAACCTCTTTAGTTTCCAGTCTAAGGACATGCTGCAGGTTTATGATGTTGCTGGAATTACCAATAAATTAATGGGGGGGGGGGTGTCAATTTTTAATCAAGGTACAGGGATCAATGGGGGTCCAAAGGCTACATTCCAAAGTGGGGACACAAAGGAACTCTCACTGCAGTCAATATATGGCCTATGGGCCCCTTGTGGCTCACAATGACCCTATGTTACCGTGATACCTTGGTCATTTTGACTGCCTACTCCAAGGAAATCTCAATAGCCTATCCCTGTAGGGCAGGTTTGGGAATCATGTGATCCTGCAAATGTCAGTGAGAAGAAATTCCTAGCTCTGATCACCACTGGCAATGCTGACTGGTTGCTGGGAGTTGCTTTCCAACATCTGATAAGTTGCATGATTCCCGTTCCTGCCTTAGAGAATCCTGCCTTAAACCCAATTTTCATGTCTCACCTAGAGAAGACTCACTGGATCAGTAAAAATTTGGTAAGTCAACACTTAGGTATGTTCTATTGATTCAGTGTATCTACTCTGGTTTTTATTAGTAAATGGAATTCCTGTTGTCCCAAAGTTCAATTGTAGGTAATATTTTTATGCCCTAATAATTTTCCTTTAGATACTTGTTTAAATCAGTCCTCTACCTGATTTGAAGAGCTTCCCAAGAAAATAGGTTGAAATTCAATCCAAACAGTTCAACTTGCTCAGAGGATTTGGGGGCAAAAAGGTACACTCTAGGAGGGTGTGCATTTTTCATTCATTCTTCACTTTTCTGGTGGTAGCTCTTCAAGACATTTTCTGGCATTGGAAAGGACATATTTCTTTGTCCTTTTGTTATGAGTTTAGGCTATTTCATGCTATATAGTTATAACAATATAATGACACTGACTGTCATGGCAATTTTCTGTGGAATCCTGGGAATTGTAATTTAGGGAGGGATATTTAGAATTCACAGCCAGAAAGCTCTAGTACCTCACAAAACTGCAAGCCTATTATGCATAGGACTACTTCAGTTCAGCAATCCAAACTTCAGTGGTACAACACAAAAATTATTATTAAACCAAAGATGTATCCAGGAAACTTAAGTTGGCATGATTGAACCTTGAGCTGTTATATAGTGTAATTAGAGCACATAGTGATTCAAACTTTGTATTGGCTGGCACCCCACTTGCCCATAGACGTAAACACTTTCACATTACTTCATTCCCAGGGTCATCCCTCTTACCAACCATGTAACAGCTGTTTCCATGTGTCTGGCTTGAAACTCTCAAAGAAATCTCCACTCCCCACACATCTGCCTGTTAACCACTACAAAGAATGTGAGCACTGATACCACCCTAACCCCTTAATGAAACATCCCATCATCCATACCAAACTACAGCAAGCATACAAGCAAATCTCTATAAATGATGGCAGGAAATCTGAGCAGACTTGGATCCTGACAAAACCCCAGGCTTTCACATAATATTGTCATCGAAGTGAAAGTGTCCTTTGCCTTGAATATCTGGGAAAGCCTGATATACTTGATCTGTAGTCTCCTAAGTAGAACAATAGAAAACATATCTATTACTTGGGGCATTTGGGACTAAGACATTTAAATCTGGTTGGATAAGGATTCTAATGTTTACTTACAATGTAATAAAGTGTTCCAGGGCCCTTGAAGTTTCAGAGTCCTAATGCCAACAAACCTAGGCCCCATTCACACTATGAAATATCCTGGTGTGGAATCTGGGTTATTTCATAGGCATTCACATTACCCCCAACTGCATTCGGTGCAGTTGGGGGGGGGGGGTTCACAAAAAAAAAGCGACAATTTGACCCAGTGCATTTGACAATCGGTCAATTAGTGAGGTTTTTTTTTTTTTTTTTTTTGTAGTGCCGAAGGATCCGGATCTTTGGTAGTGGGAACTACTGATCCAGATCTGTGCCACCACATCCTACTCCCTCCCCCCTCTTCCTCTCCCCTGTGCTGCTTCCTCCAGCATCCTCCCTCCTTCTTCATCATCCTTCTCCCCGCTCCTCTTCCTATCCCCCCTCACTGCCACTGCTGCCGCTTATCAGCTCTTCCTCCACTTCCTCCTCCTCCTCACCCCCCTCCACCACTCCTGAGTTCCTATTCCTCCAGTGTGAATGGCAAGGAGCAATTCGATCAGGGCAAACATAGTGAGAACTATGATCCTGATCGATTCGATGTGACATTGCCGAGGAGACCCAGATCTCCATGTTCCAAAACCATGAGTGTGAATGAGGCCCTAGCTGGTATCTTTAATTTGAAAATATATTGCAAAAGAAGCTTGCTACTGATGACTAGAAATCTGGAAATAGACTGATCATGTGATCTCTTTTGGTGCAGAATGTCCTCTCATGGAGAGAAAATGGAATGAGTAGGTATTTTTGTGGATGTCAAGGAGGAAGCTGGTGAAAATAGAACAAATTTGGGAATGAATCTCACAGTCTAACATGAGGAAAGGGAAGGTGGGCTAGAACTGGGTTGACAACCACCATAAATAGCAGTGGCAGGAATGCAGGAAGCAGACAATACAGAGCAGCAGAAAAGAAAAGAAAAGAATGCTACATGGCTGATAAAGAACTAGGAGAGCAGGGGCAAAAAAATTTAGGAATAAATAAACCAGGGCACTATTCACAATATACAGTTATAATATATGATTCCACTTTAATGCCCATGGCAACATCCTATGGAATCCTGGCAGTTGAAGTATAGGAAGGGCTATTTAAAATTCTTAGCCAGAGAGTTCTAGTCCCTCACCAAACTACAAACCCTAGGATTCCATAGGATGCAGCCACAACAGTTAAAGTGGAGTCATAGTACTATAACTGTGTGGTGTGAAAGGTTTTCCTCAGAGAACAGTCTCTTCCAAGCAGTGCTCACAGATCAGTAGGCAGTATTTTTAGCTGTGAACACAGGGTTTTGAACTCACAGTTGGACAGCATCTTTTTTCTGAAGGCTTGTTTTCTTTAACTTGCAAAGCAAAACAAAAAACCCCAACAACCCCTATTTGCCAATATTTTCTCATATATTTCTGTTCCAATTACAGGTGCCCATTATATAACTTGTAGGATTCAAGAATGTTCAGAGACAACCAGAAATGGACCTTTTTTGCACTATATTGACACTAACTCCCTTGTCGTCCAGGATGAGTATATTTTCATTCAGGTATGTTGACAGCAAAGTGTGGAATGGTGATGTGTAATCCTCTTTTGGCATACTTGCATCTTCCCAACATGAAAGCAATACAGAACCTAGGGAACTGCTTAACTGACCAAACAACAGATTACTAACATGGCCAGTATAAAATTCCTGTTGCCCTATTTAAGCATCAAAAATGTTGGTCTTGTAGTAGTATTAGCAATCCATTGTCATCACCTTCATATCTCTAACAAAACAATGCCAAATACATTTCACCCATGATAATGACAGTAAGCTGGAAAACTGAAACGGGTATATAAGATTACTCTGGAGGACTCTGGAGAAGCCTTCCTTTCCCCATTCCACCAGGGTAAAAGGGCAGCTGAGCCAGGCAGCAAGGAGAGGGGCATGGCCAGGAGTTGCTGGCCTTAAAAGTCACTCCTCCATCCCCATCCAAGAACACCTAACAACCAGCCAGCCAGCTAGAGGACTCTGAAGGAGCCTTCCTTTCCCCATTCCACTGGGTCCAAAGGCTGCTGAGCCAGGCAGCAGGGAGAGGGGCGTGGCCTTAAAAGTCACTCCTCCACCCCACCCCAGGAACACTACCCAGCCAGCCGGAGGCAGCTCAAGAATTCTGGACAAATGTTAATTGCTGGCTCCCAAGGTCTTCTTAGGCTGTTGGAAGCTTTGCTGCACAGCAGCAATTTGGGTGGACTTGGAGGATTGTGTGTATAAGGGTCAGTCATGTTTGGCCGGTTGCGATCTGGGGGCAAAAATCCATGTTTGGGGGAAAGGAAGGTATGGTGGGAACAGTATGAAAGTCTGTTACAAAGGAAAGCAGGATCGATGTTTGAAAGCTATCCCACCTTCAATTCATTCTGTTTCCCAGAATAGATTGGAGCACGCACCAACCATACGACAGAACCTTACCTTGCTCCTTTGCAATGCCAGGTTGGTCAAAAACAAGACCCAAATCATCTATGATCTTCTTCTAGATGAAGATGCCAACCTGGCTTGCCTTACAGAGACCTGGCTGGGAGAAGGCAGCGCTTTAACTTGGGTACAGGCCTTCCCAGCCGGGTGCTCTGTCAGTGAGCAGGTAAGGAGAAGTGGGCAAGGGGGTGGAGTGGCTCTGGTTCATAAGAATAATCTTACCTTGACTAGGATACTGTCCAGAAAACAGTCCACTTCAAGTGTATGTACCTGAGCCTGAGGAACAAAGATAGTTTGGGGATTCTGCTAGTATACCGACCACCTCATTGTCTAGCAGACTCCCTAACCGAGCTGACACAGCTGGTCTCAGAGTTGTTGTTGGAGTTGCCCAGACTTTTAGTTCTGGGCGACTTCAACATTACACTTGAGACCAATTTGTCAAATTTAACAGGTGCAGCTTAGGAGTTCATGGAATCCATGACAAACATGGGCCTATCCCAATTGGTTGCCGGGCCTACACATTGTTCAGGTCATACCCTTGATGCAGTCTTCAGTACAGAACAGGAATATCCCTGGGCAGAGGTAATAAAAACCTCCACATTGTCATGGACGGATCATTTTCTGATCAAGGCTGAACTTAGAGCCACTACCCGTCCTGTCAGGGATGGAGGGCCCATTAGAATGGTCCTCCCTTGAAGACTAATGGAACCAATTGGATTCCAGAAAGCCTTAGAGGGTTTAATGGTTGGTAACACTAGTGATTCTGTCGAAGCTTTGGTTAATACCTGGAACACCAATCTTGCCAAGGCTATTGACACGATTGCTCCCAAGCATTCTTTCCAACCCGCTTCCAATCGTCAACCATGGTATATGGAAGAGCTTAGGAAGATGAAGTGGGTTGGACAACAACTAGAGTGTGTCTGGCAGAAAACTCGAATCTTATATGACAGAACTCATCATAGGAAATTTCTTTGCTTCTATAGAGAGGCAATACATGCAGTGAGGAAATCTTTCTTCTCTGCATGTATTGTGTCTGCAGAGTTCCATCCAACAGAGCTGTTAAGGGTGGTAAAGGAACTGACACAGGTTCTACCTGTGCAGAACCCGTTACTTAACCCAACAGCAGCCTGCTGTGACACATTTAACAACTTTTCAGATAAAATCTCTCAGATGAAAGCCGACTTGAATGCCAGTGTTATAGTAGACTCGATAGATGAGGTATCCAGCAACTCTGCTTATGAGATTATACTGGATCAGTTCCAATTGGTGAGTACCAATGACGTGGACAAGCTCCTTGACAGAGTGAGGAAGACAACTTGCCCTCTTGACCTTGCCCTTTGTGGCTGGCTGTCCAGGAGGGAGATATCTTGAAGATGTTCCTGTGGAACATCATCAATGCATCCCTTGGGGAAGGTTGTGTACCATCTTTCTTGAAGGAAGAGGTGGTTAGGCCGCTTCTGAAAAAAACCTTCCCTTGACCCTCTGGACATGAACACTATAGGCCAGTCTTTTTGATGTCTTTTTTGAGCAAGGTGATCGAGAGGGCTGTTGTTCTTCAGCTCCAAGCTGTCTTGAAGGAAACTGATTATCCAGATCCATTTCGAACTGGCTTTAGGAAAGGCTATGGAGTGGAGACTGCCAAGGTTGCCTTAGCTGATGACCTTCGTCTGGGCATCGACAGGAGTAGTGTGACCCTGTTGATGCTACTGGACCTCTCAGCGGCTTTCGATACAATAGATCATGATATCCTCTTGGATCACCTGTGAAGTTTAGAAATTGGAGGCACTGCATTGCAGTGGTTCCACTCCTTCCTGTCAGGCAAATTCCAGAGGGTGATGCTCGGGAACAGTTGCTCTACAAGAAAAGAGTTTAATTGTGGCATCCCACAAGGCGCCCCAATGCTATTCAATATATACATGAAGCCGCTGGGAGAGAGCATCTGGAGATATGGGGCGGGGTGTTATCAGTATGCTGACAACAGCCAGATATATTTCTCCATGTCTCGGTCTACACCTTTGACTTCCGATGGCGTCTCCCCTCTCAATGAATGTCTTAAAGTGGTAAAGGACTGGATGAGGAAAAACAGATTGAAACTGAATCCAGACAAAATGGAGGTACTAACGGTAACACCCCTGAACCCAGGTATTGGTATCTCCAGTCCTTTATGGGGTCACACTCTCCTCAAAGGCCTGTATTCGCAGTCTGGGGGTGCTCCTAGATCCGTTGCTTCAGATGACAAATCAGGTGAATGCAGTAGTCAGGAGCACCTGCTATCAGCTTCGACTGATACACCAACTGCTCCCTTTCCTGGAGGTCAGGGACCTTGAAACTGTGATACATGTGCTAGTAACCTCTCGTCTCGATTTCTGCAATGCACTCTACATGGGGCTACCCTTGTGCCTAGTTTGGAAACTTCAACTGGTATAGAATATGGCAGCCAGGCTAGTCTCAGGTAAAACCACAAGAGACCATATAACACCTATTCTAAAATTGCTTCACTGGCTGCCTATCAGTTTCCAGGCACAGTACAAGGTGTTGGTTATTACCTTTAAAGCCTTAAATGGCTTGGGTCCAACCTATCTTTGGGACCGCCTCCTTCCATATAATCCACCCCGCACACTCAGGTCCTCTGGGAAAAATTTACTGCAACCTATAAAAACTAGTTTATCTGCAACTGTCCAGAGGACCTTTTCAGCTATCGCTTCCAGACTTTGGAATGGCCTACCAGATGAGATCTATCACTTGAACGCCTTAAACAAAAAAAGCTGCTAAGATGGATCTCTTCCAGCAGGCCTTTCCTGAGTAGGTAACCTGCCATCGAAAATAGTTATGCCTGTCCCTGATTTTCATTGTAGCTATTTTAAATTATTTGTTTTTGTAATTTTAAATATTCTGTCTGTTTAATTGTATTGGCGGGGTGGGCTATTGGGGGATGGGATTGTTTGTTTTATCTTGTAAGCCATCTCAGTTGTATTTTACAGAGAGGCGAGATATAAATAAATTATTATTATTATTATTATTATTATTATTTTATTATTATATATAAATCCAATGGGAAAGGGATAGAGAACTTCTGGAGGAGGCACATGCAGTCCCAAGACAATAAGTTGTTTACTCTTGTTCTGTTGTTCCACTGAACTACAATCCTCAGAATTCCATAGCATGGAGCCATGGCAGTTAAAGTGGTGTAAAACCAGATTATTACTGCAGTGCACGTGCAACCTTAGAGTATTCAGCCACAAAGGCTCTCAGAGTGTCTTACAAATTGTTAATTTGACAGTTTCCTGCCCTCAGGCTTACATCTAAAAGACAGGGCGCACAAGGGAATAGGGTTGGCAGTTGGGGAGGGAATTAAGTCCAGCAGATACTGCTGGTTCTTCTCTCCCTCTGGCACCAGGGCAGTGGCAGTTGGGATGGAAGGAGGGCATTTCATCTGTTTCCAGGCCTAGCCATGATGTAACTGTGCCTGTCTCTTCTTCTCTCCCATTGAGGCCAGGCCAGTGGCAGTTGGGATGAAGGGAAGGTCATCTGCTTTTGGTCCTAAGCATGGTGGAGCTGTGCCTACTTCTTCTTTCCTCCCACCAAGGCTACCTCCTAGTTTCCTTTTATTTTAATTCATTTTAATTAATGTATCTTGTTTCATAGTGCCCTTCTCCCATAATAATGTTGCCTAAACAAGCAGTGTTTCTAGTGATCAGAATAAAACAATTTAAAATTTGGAAGAGCCATGTTTGCAGAGTGAGGTACAGCTACATCCAGAATCTGTGCTCCTTTGTCACTTAAGCAACCTATGCTAAACACAATTACTGGGAAGGAATTAACACAGCAATTCTAAATACTGGAGTGGGTGATAAATGGCAGGACCACTGCTACATCCAGAGCTCTATTTGCTCACAGCAGCTGGTGTGTATGTGGCATTTGTAAAATATCTCCCCCCCCCCATTGAAACCAATAGGAGGAATATACAATGCCACATACAAGAGACATATTTAGAGCATCTTGAGAAATAAGGGGCCAAAGGCTCCCTGCTTATCCTCCACTGTTTCCTCAGAATTCCCATTGTGCTCCCCTTACAGAACAGCATCAGCAGTGTTAGTGGAGCTTTCCATCATTACATCAGGATGATGGCTTCTATTTAGCCATGTGATGGGGAGGTTCAAAGCATTCTACAGACCCTGCATTTCCCTCCCAGAAAGCATAAGACTACTGCTTTTCTCTGATTGAAATATGAATGAATGCAAATATTGAAATACTCTAATGATTTCATGATCTGCATTGGCCTGGGGGATGAACATTCTTGGGGACTTTAAGGCCACATATATACCTGTCCTCAGAATTTCCCCCCTGTAAACTGTTGAGCTATCGTTTTCCTCAATTCAGTCTTCAAGAGAAAGAGTTTAATACTGCCAGTACTACAAACAGCCAGACAAAACTGATATAAACATTATGCATTGATTATAATGAAATTTATTTTCTATTGTGAGTTGTTTTGTTTTTTAAAAAAAAGATTTTCAGTTGGAACAACCTCAGAAAATGCAGTTATTAATTTGACTGGCACTTTAGAAATGTAGCTTATTGACTAGCACTTTAGAAATGTGCCCTTATTCCATGAAGAATACAGGGCTTTCTCCATTCTCTTTTGTTTTCATTTTTTCTTTCCTGCGAGCTTTGATTTTTTTTCCTATGTGACTAGTGACCTTTCATCTTGGTTTTTGTGAGCATCTGTTGGTCTGTCAGCATCTTCCTCCCCCCACTGCATTTTTCACTTTTTGATGTCACAGAATCTTCATGAACATCACAGATAATTGAGGCATGAAACTATCATCAACAGCATGTTTCTTTGAGTCTGAATAGGATTCAAACACAGTTTGAGACAGAAGGAGCAGCATAGGACATAATGGCCAAAGCCTGGAAAGGTGTTTCTTAAAAACAATTTATCCCAATACTTGTACATTGGTATTGCTTATTTCAATAATGAAAACAAGTTATTATTAAGCAATTACTGATCACTTCCCCATGTCATGGTCAGTCAGGAGCTGGACTCGGAGGATGAGGAGGAGGATGAGCCTACTCCAGTGCAGGAGGAAAGGGAGGCTCTACCAGGTCCTAATCCTGTCCTGCTAGATCCCAGCCCTGTCCTCCCAGCCCCAGAGGAGGAAGAGCAGCCAGGTCCTAGCACTAGTAGGATCCCTATGGAGGCTTAGCAGCCTAGTGGTAAGGATCAGGAAGAAACAAGCATGAAAGTGCCTTCCTTCAGACAACGCAGGGCAGAGAGTGCTTGCGTGCATCGGTCAAGGAGGCTTGCAGAGAGACAATTGACTAGCAAGCCTCAGCTGGCATGGAGGAGGGAATCTCCTACTTAATTACCTGGGAGAGGACCACTCAGTGCCAGAGCTTATTGCAGTTCCCTTGTGGGATACTGTCAGCACTGGCTCCTGGCTCTTTGGAACTCTTGTGTGCCGTGAACCTTTGAATTCAGAATGGACTGGACGCTTGTTACCTTCTGGCTGCCCCAACCTTGGACTGAACTGGCTACTGTGAACTCTGGAATCCTGAGCCTGGCTTTGGTACTGGTGTGCTTCTTGGAAACTAACAGAAAGGTCTGTAGCCTGCCTTTTAGCTCCTTCCTTGTTAAACCATCCTTATCAGCATTTGTTTGGACTAGTGCTGGCCGTAGTCCAGGACACCCCGTGATTTTATGTTAATTTTTGAGGTGAAAAGATCCTTAGGACTGATAAGAAAATAGGATAAAATTTGAAAAATTCTAATGCAGAAAATGCCTATAAAATGCCCTATATAAGCAACCTTTAAAAATAGCTAGAAACTATTAAACCAGTAAAGTAACTTTGGTCTTATTCATGTAGAAATGTGGTTTCATTACATCCTTGTTTACTATAAAATGTAACTAGTTACAGGTAACTGCATTACTTATAACTACCGGTATGTTACTTTCAGACTGTGATAATGAAGCTAGAAAGCTAAAAGGGAAGACATTCCTTGTGATCAAGATGAAACTACCAGAGAATCTGGATGCTACTTTGGAGTAAAAGTAACATTCAAACTTTCATTTCCCCCCTCTAATAATCAGCACCATTGTTTAGTGCCACCTAGTGATCTTAGTGCACAGTTAGCTAGCACACATCTCTCTGAATAGGATGACAACTACACAGACAGAGAACATTAATATTTTTCATATTCTAAATAATGTAAGACCCCGTGAAGGGCTGCCAGGAGTACCTAAGCTTTCTGTGAGAAATCATTCTGCCTTGTTGAAATTCTGCCAGTACCTCACTCCATGTGGTGGTGCACTGGATATTATAATTCAAAAATACTAGAGGTTTTCTTTCCCTATCTAGTAACCGTGTCAGGAAAATAGGAAGTAGAATATTTAGCAAATGTATTTCATGGGTTGCAGTATTGGTAGAATACATTACTGAGAATGTGAGGACATTGTCTCTACAAGATGTGCCTCTTTCCAATGGCCTTTACTAATATAAATTCATTTGTTTTCTATGCTCATGTGGATTCCTCTGTTAAGGAATGAGAAATGTCTTGTTTTTATAAGTTAATAGCAATCATGCCATCATGCATTTATCTGGGAAGAAAAAATGGGAGAGTGTGCCATGATTCCCCTCATTCTTATCAGCAACTCTGCTGAACTGGAACCATCTGCTAAAGTTGTGGAACAATGAGCCCAAAGGTTAAGGTGGGGATGCCTCAGACAGTGGTGGAGTCTTTTTCTCTTTGGAGCTCTTTAAACAAAGGTTGAACAGCTATCTCTTCAGAGTGCTTTAGTTATGTATTCTAGAATGATGGTGGATTGACTAGATAGACCTTGTGATTGCCTTCCAACTTTATAACTATCATTCAAAGATTGAAGAACAGAAAAGAGGTAAAGGAAGGGAAGAACTGAGAAAAGAAAATGAAGAAAAATTCACATACTCTGTAAAGCAGGTGAATCTGTTTGCTTTTCACAGGAGTGTATATGTATGAATGAGAATCAAGAGTGCTGAGTAGATGCGAGTCTAGCTGAGAGTCAATGTAGCAGAAAGAAGTAGGACAGAATAATCAAAAACAAGGAGCTTGAGAAGTAGCATGTGATGGAAGCAATGAGTTAAGGAGTTAGATGTGAAAGCAAAGTGTATCTATCCCTTGAAAACTGAAAATGCTACAACAGCAAGTAAACTATCTTTTTGGAGTGGGGGACTTAGGGGGATGCAGACGGGTGGCCCTGGCGGTGAATTTGATTTTCCTTCCCGATAGCTTCAGATGTTGAAGCATATGTATGGGTGAGGAAGTGTTAGTGCTGTACTTCTGGGATAATAGATCATAATTAGACAACTTTTCAATGTTGAGATCCATGAGGGGCATTTTGTGGGCCAGGTTGAGAGTGAAACCTGAGCAGCCATTTATGGCTACTGCTGCTATCTTCTTCCCAGGGGCTGTTTAGCCCCCAGGAGTGTTGCAGCCAGTGGGGGGTTCCAGTTGATTAGGTTTTGGTGGTCACCAATGGGGTCTGAGCCCCTGCTTGAGCCTCATTAACTGCTCTGCCTGGTTTATAGAGAAGCTTATATCCAGCTGCCCTGGCTAGTAGGGGCCAGTTCCTCTGGAGCTCCAGCTTACCCACCATTGGTTGCATGTCTTGCCAAGGCTTCCAGAGTTAGGCACTCATTGTACCATATCTTCATCTTGCTTGTCACAAGTATTTGTGGCAGTGCATGGGTTTGGGCTCTTGGAACATTTGCAAGACATGGCAAGGGTACAAGATGGGGTCCCCTTAAGGGGAGGGGAGGGTGCCGCAGAAACATGATTGCCCAGGCAGAGGCTGATGCATTTCTGGCACACACACACCTAGGGGAAGGCAAGGTGTTCTCACCAAGGACAGGCTTCTGTCTAGGTGACTCTCTGTTGCCGTATTTCTGTTTTCCAGTGGAGGCCGGATGCTGGTCTCATTGGTGGGCAAGCAGGCTGGTCATTGCCCAGATCTGATCCCATGCATGTGCCAACTCAACTGCAGCTGTAATCAATAAATAGTTGTGGCCTTGTTTCTTCCAACTATGGACGCTATCACATGGGGAGTTGCGGGGAGAAAGTGGAAATAAATGGGATGAGCGGAAGACTTTAATTTACGGGATTTGTCCCATTCCGCCTCGTCTGATAACTAAATTTGAATTTAAAAGGGGGTTAATTCAAACAAAAACCTGATCTTTTCAAATCCTCAAAAATCCCGAAAATGAAAAGATCAGGTTTCCGTTCGAATTAACCCCCTTTTAAATTCGAATTTAGTTATCAGACGAGGTGGAATGGGACAAATCCCGTAAATTAAAGTCTTCCGCTCGTGCCCGTTTATTTCCACTTTCTCCCCGCAACTCCCCATGTGATAACATCCTATGTGTTTGATTGTTTTGTTGGTGGAGCAGAATTCACCCCTAGTCTCACAAGGTGTAACCCACCCTGGAGCACAGGTGTTTCATAACAGGACAGATTTGTATGCACCTGATTTGTTGTCTTTCCATTATGTCTCTTGTTGTTATTTTATCTATAAACATACTTTGATTAACACATTACATATCTTAGCAAATGTAAAACTTATGCTACAGATGAATTACAGTACATTCAGATATCAGTTGGACTAAAAACAGACTAAAGAAAGATAGGGCTCCACCCATCCCCCAAACTGAGGGGTTCATGAATGCCTAAAAAGAGCTTCTAGGTTTTTAAATCTGAAGTAAACCAAAGAGTGCCAGTCTGTTTACACTAGTGATGAAATGTTCCATGCAGGGTGATCAGTCATCTGCCTTCCATTGGCATCCACTGGAAGCAGAACACTTGGGGCTGGAATTAATTGTTGCTAATTAGTCTAGGTTTTTTAAAAACCAACATATTAAATGAGGTATCTTAGATGTATTTTCCACTGCCTTTCATTTCAGATTAATGGGAAATAACATTTTTTTTATAGTTCTTAGTTTGAATGTTCAAAAAAGAAGAAGAAAATATTAAGATTTAAAAGCTCTCACAGCTGCAGCTGATAGAATCTTCTCCGATAGAGAAGCTTATTCAGCTAATACAAGCATTCCAAGAACACACTTTTGCATCTATATATTTGTCCTCATAACTGCCCACATTGATGAATGGTCTAGAGTTCATCTCAGGCTATCTGATGTGGGAGGACCAAGATTTCTCCCCCTAATGTGGTAGGGGCTGGTACCGGATTTGTGTCCATTGGCTTCAACTGTTTCTTTTTTCCCTCTTGCAGTTTGCCACAGCAGCCAATGGCTTGTGTAGTGGCACCATTCTACAGATCATCACTTTGAGTAGCACTCATGTGGAATACTGCATATCACAAATCATTATGATTTTAAAATCCTTTACACAAGGTACAATCTAAAGTGAAAACTCAGGCATTGTCATAAAAATCTAGAATATGGTTGTGTGTGTAAATGAGTCATGACAGACTGTATCAACCCCCTGAAACAAGGCAGGCTCTTCAGTCCTGATATTCAGTTCTGATATACACTAGACTAGAGGAAGGAAACTTTTAGCCATCCACCTGTTGTTTGACTCCAAGTTTCATCAGCTCCAGACATCATAGCTAATAATCAGGAAAATCAATACATAAATTTTCACTTGTTTCATTCTTATTCACATGCAAGAATAATTTAAAACTTTTTACATCACTAGACAAGTTTATAAGGGCTTTTACACATTTTTAAAAATTATTTTCCCCAATTCAGGACTTTCTTGCAAAAATGTTGTTTATACCTAAATGTTTTTGGTACAAAATTGTTGGGTTTTGCACAATAACTACTTTTGCAAACAAGAGTGTTTTTGTACAAATGATTGGTTTCTGCAAAGAAATCTAAAGATATATGTGTGGGAGCATAAACATTGCTGTAACTGAATGCAGTATCTCATTGTGATGCAACTCCTTTTATTTTATTTTTTAAGTTAAGGATGAGATAATTTCCTTGTATTCAGCCTAAGTACCAATCAAAATTGTGAGTGGAGCAGCTGTTATTAATGAGTGTATGCTTTTGAGAATTTGTGAGTGTATAATGGTCATGTTCATGATGACTAGCACATCCTCATCACACCCAAAGCAACTTTGGAATGTTTTGCAAAACAACACCAACCCACCCTGAGCACACTTGATCTTATTTGATTTTGGAAGCTGAATAAGGTTGAACCTTGTCAGAACTTGGAGATCACCAATAAATAGTAGGAATATACCAGTATGACTAGGAAAGAATCTGGCCAGAAAGTCTACACTCTGAATTGACAATAGTGGGCTAGATGAGCTAATATTTTTTCTTAATGTAAGGTATCTTCCTAAGTTCTTATGGATGTGTGAACTTGAAAAAAATGGTAGTGTTAAGGCACATGACCACTCACAGATCCTTTTAATAAAACAAATGGTGTCCTAGTACAGTGGGCCCTTGGGATTGAATGTGGTTTGGTTCAAGGAGGCCCTGTGGATATCAACATCTATGGATGTTCAATTCCTGTTGAATAAAATAGATAGTAAAATGGTGTCCCTTACACAAAACGGCAAAATCAATGTTTGTTTTTTGGAATTTATATAGATATTAAAAATGTTTTCAAACCGTGGATGTTTGAATTGATGGATTAAAAATCTAGGGATACAGAGGGTCAACTGTATTTTTTAAAAAAGACCAACTAATAATTTTACATATTTAAATTTCAATCCTATGCATTTTTAATTATAAGTAAGTCCCATAGTGTTCAGTAGGGCTTAGTGACAAACTGTAGTGTAGAAGACTAGAATATCAATTGATATTGGCCATATTGGCAGTTATCTAGGTTAGAATATGTTTTTCTCTCCAGCTTGTAATGCCCACACTGATGAATGGTGATGGTTGTTTCTAATTTGATATATTTCAAATCAGTCTTTTCCAGAAGAATTTTTTTCTTGACTTGGAATGTAAAATGTTATCTTTTGTTTCTGTATTTTCCATAATTGGGCTCAATCATCAATCAGAGCAGAGACTGCAGCCAAGAAATCAAAAGACTAGGATTTGGAAGGTCAGCTATGAAGGAACTAGACAAGATCCTGAAGTGTAAAAGTATATAATTAAATATGAAAATTAGGGTTGCCCAGGCCATCATATTTCCCATTTCTATGTATGGTTGTGAAAGCTGGACAGTGAAGAAATTGATAGGGGGGAAAAAATCAGGAAAATTCATCTGAGATATAATGTTGGAACAGAGTTCTGAGAATAGCGTGGACCACTAAAAAGACCAATGGATGGATCCTGGAGCAGATGGGCCCAAATTCTCTTTGGAAGCAAAGATGATTAAATTGAGGTGGTTGTATTTTGGCCATAACATCAGAAGAAAGGACACACTATAAAATACTATAATACTCGGAAAGGTAGAGGGCAATAGGAAAAGAGGACGACCACATTCCAGATGGACTCAGTGAGTGAAGCCACAGCCATGAGTGTACAGGAGCAGAGGAGGGTTGAGGATAGGATGACTTGGAGATCTCTCATACATAGGATTGCCGTGGGTTGAAGTCAACTCAAAGGTAGTTAACAATAATAACAATAATCAATGAATTTACAAAGGCCTCTCAAAATTTTATTTTTCTTCAAAGACCTGCAGACTAAAAAGAGCTTTACAAAAGCTACAGAAGGCTCATTGTGAAGGCTTGAAGGAGCTATGAGCAGACAATGAGCTAATGCCATGGAACACAACTGAAGGAAGTTCTTGGGCCTTGTAGTCAAGGGAGCTGAGCAATGCTTGACTTATATGACCAAAGTACATGACTACCTCCTTTCTGAGAGTCACTTGCTGAGGCTCATCCTGTTAATTTCATTGTGAGTGAGAACCATGAATCTCTCAAATCCCAGCCCAGCATAGTGTACCACACTAGCTTCTGGTGTGTTGTTCAATATTTTTCCCCAATGGCCATCACAACCCTCCTAGACTTTCTAGATCCTAAAACTAGCTTTTACCTCTGGAGGAATATAAATCTGAGTTTGTTAGCAACAGCTCTCCCTGCTGTCAATCTAAGCTGGCATTGGCCTCTGCATCCGGATGCACTCAATTTCTGATTTAAATTGGGATATCGTTGCACTATTAACCAAAGAGAGATGCAATGAGGAGGCAATAAATTATCATTATCCAGTGACATGGGCCAGAAACACCTTTTTTTTGTCTTTGCCTTATACAGAATGTTTACTCGGATTCCTGGGGTACACAAGAAGAAATGCAAATGAAGGCTGTGAAGAGTCTCTGCCTCTTTGACTGTTCACACTGTCTGTCACTCTTTACCTCTCCTACATTTCCTCCTTACATCTTGGTTCCTCTTCTGTTTTATTATCATTTCTTAGCCAATTTTGTGCTTACTCAAATATTAGGAAATTTTTCTCATCTGCTCTCATTTTGCCCGATAGAATAGGGTGATCCCCCCCCCCTCACTGTGATAGCCCTTCTCATCAGCAGTTTCCTTAAATCAGTCTGTACTGATAATGAAGGGTCAGGACTGCATCAATATTAGCAGATTGTAATCCTAATGCCTGCTCTTATTGTTGATCATACTAGAGAGGGAATTCAGATGGTGGCAGAAGGAGACCTTTCGCTTTCTTCTGATGAAGGGTGTGGTTGTGACAATTTGAGCTTGATGAAAGAAATTGCACTGTTGGGTTCTATGGGGCTTGCTAATATGAGAGACCAGGTTATTTACCATAAAGGCTCTTCAAACAGTGACACTGATGCCTCCTGATTTTCAAAGGTGTCTCTTCTGTTCCAAGAGCAGTGCAGCATTTTTATAAAAGGTGAATTAGGTTTCTTTCAACAATAGAATTTATGTATTTCTTATGTGGACCTTTGCTACATCCTCTGCAGGGGTGAAGCAAATAATTGGTTTCTCTTTCTCTTATAATTTGAGCCTTCAGTAAAGTTAGGTGGTATGTATCTGGAACCTGCCCCCGCTGAGATGAAGTATTCTAACACAGAACATGATGTTTTCCTAGCATTTGATAATCTAATATACTGCCAACAAGTTATAAACATCAACTGTCATGGACTGTTAATGAGTACATATTGATAAATAATAACAGAGTATAATGATGGGCACCATCAGGAATAATTCATTACAGTCACCCCTCCAAATTCACAGTCTTGAGACTCGCAGTTTCAATTATTCACGAGATCAAGGCTGCTAATGAGGGCATTTATCCTTCCTTTCCCAAGAAGAGATCAGGGAGGTGAAGGCAGGAGGTCCCTTGGCCCCTCAAAGACCCTTCTCCCTGATCCTCTCCCTGGGCTGCCCAAGGAGAGGATCGGATAGGAGAAGGGTCTCAGAGGGGCCAAGGCACCTCTTGCTTTCTTTTCTCTGACCCTCTCCTTGGGTTCGGAGGGACATAACTGGCTTCTGAGTGAGGGGGAGGAGTTATTCACAATTTTTTTCATATTCATGGGGGTCTCATTCCCCTAAGCCCCACAAATGTGGAGGGAGGACTGTATTGTATAATGTGTCTTCTGTTAAAATATTTTTCCATTGCAGAACTTGAAACATTTTTAAATAAAAAATTAACATGTCAGAGTTGATCATCACTTTTAAAAAGTAGCTCCTTGTTTGTCACTTTAAAAGTTTGCCCACAAAGGCAGAAAAAAGAGATGGACACTCATATATATGGCTAAACTAAGGATCATTTTATTAACTATTTAAGTACAATCTGCAGCAGGGTGCATAGTGCAGTGTATGCTGAAGCAAGTATAAACAGTGGACCCTTGGAATCTGCTGGGGTTTGGTCTAAGACCCCCTGCACATGGATACCAAAATCTGTGGATACCCAAATCCCATTAAATTCAGTGGCATAGTAAAATGGTGTCTCTGATATAAAATGGCAAAATCAAGGCTTGCTTTTTGGAATTTATATATATTTTAAAATATTTTCAAACCATGGATAGTTAAATCTGTGGATAAGAAATTGTGGATACTGATTCTACCTACTCTCCAGCACATTATGAATGAGCAACCCAGATACCAGAGACAAACTAATAAGCTTAGCATGGCCTGGCCAGTCTACTTGCAGGAAGTCTGCACAGGCAGGTTTCTTCTCAAACCCTGAGCCCTAGAGGAGAAAGCCAGCCAAAGCCTGCCCCAAAGGGTGTTCCCTTTTCCATTTTGAGTCCCAGGACACAAAAGACAAGACCAGAGAGCCCCTCCTTTTTATCCCAAGGTGCCTGTGGTTGCTCATTAACCACTGCCCAAGAACCCATTCCCTGTCCTTGTATACCAGAGAAAGGAACAAGTTTCTGCATAGCTCCTTTTCCCCACCAGGCCACTCCAGATGATCTCCAAGTCCTGCTGCACATTGTGTGGCAATATTGTGTAGCCCTCAACAAATAGATGAACAACATCACCCTTGAAAAGCTCTTCCTTCTCTTAGAGAATGGAATAATGTGTGAGAATATTACCCAACCCAGTCTTCATGGCATTGTGAATCCCTGTTAGATTTTTATTCAATATAATTGAATCTTCTATGGGATTTTTCTCTGTGCCATGTCCATCTGCCTGGCAGACCACCTCTACCACCACCTTTATGGACAACATGGACGTAAGGGGTCAGAAATGCATTGGTAGCACATTCATAACACATTACTTTTTTGTTATTTTTATTTATTTAACAAAATACTACTTAGAAAGGGGAAAATCTCATGAAACATTTTAGAAGTAGCATACAAATGTTATTGTTTACATCCAAATCTCCATAGAGTTCTGATGCACATATTGAATCAAACAGAGGCTATATCATCATGTTAATTACTTAGAAAGGAAATGTGGCTTCTTTCCTTCTTGAACGCATTCATAAGCATTCAGAATAGTTAAAAATTTTGATCAGGGCCATGATGTTCAGCTATACTAAATTAATTCATGGACCTTATGTAATATAAATATTTTCTCCTCTTCCTCTTAACTGGGAGCTAACTGGTTTAAAAAAAATTGATCTGCACAATTTATTTTAAACTTCTCCCTCTTTAGCTCAAATTGATTTTTACCTTCATGATCAATGATGACAAGAAAGCTCTTGGCAGGAACGCAGGGCACCTTCTGACTTATATTGAACCAATCATTAAAAGCTTATTATGAAACTAATAGGATGAAAACATTTCTGCGATGAACATGATTGCAGATATTTTATTGTTTATTGTATACAAGGACAGGGAATATGGCTGACAGTGTTAATTTATTTATTATCATTTTTTTAAAAAAATGCAAGAAAGAAGAAATGGTCTACTGCCAAAATAAAATAAAAACTATACTACCTAAATGCTTTTTTGAAAGAGTAACACGACTATCAAGATATGTGAGCAATATTCAATCAAGTGTTTTCTAACGTGTTTCTTTCCACTTTGCAATTCCTGTTACTTGTTCATCAACACTAAGCCAAGTATTATTGGATTTGGAACTTTAAGCAAAACATCTTCTGGCCAAAACTGGTTAACATTAGGGCCTTTACAGACTGCCAGAAATAGTGCAACTTGAGGCCACTTTAACTGTCCTGGCTCAGTGCTAGGGAATCATGGGAACTGTAATTTTTTTTCTGGCACATTGAGCCTTATCTGTCAGAGAGCTCTGGTGCCACAATAAACTACAGTTACCATGATTCCTTAGCACTGAGCCAGGACAGTTAAAGTGTCCTCAAGCTGCACTATTTCTGGTAGTCTGTAAAGGCCCATTACTCTCCTTCTTTTGTTTCCAGAGGCTTTTTTATTTTGCCATTCCTTCTGATCTGTCACTTTTCTCTCTGTTGCCTCTTGTCCTGTTTTGTTTGATGTATGAAACACATCTGCACAATGGGATGTAAGACTCACCTAAACAGCACGAACTGTTCTCCTTCTGAAGTGCCCTGTAAAGATGATTAAATATAAACAGCTGTTTGCATAAAATAAAAATAACTTGAAGAGAAATCTTAAAAGATGCCAATTGAGGATGCTTCATTTCTAAAGTCTATATGTGAATGTGTACAACTGTTTTTGGCCATGTGGGAGGGGGGAATAACAAACATCTTATCTGATTAGCAAACAGATCTATGTCGGGTGACATATTCTGAGAAAAATCAAATCCTTCATATCCTCAACTAGCAATGGTTGCTGTTTTTGAATTGGTGTGCATTTGTGTGAATTATATAGGATTGTTCTGTCCTCATAACACAAAGAATAGGAATTATAAGAAATAATAATAATAATGATAATAAAATTTATTTCTACCCCGCCTCTCTGTCAAACAATCGGGGCGGTTTACAACAACTAAAATCTCAATCCGAAGGGAGAGGCGGGAAAATACGAATAAAAACTATTATTATTATTATTATTATTATTATTATTATTATTAAAATTCCATACAATCATTTATCTCAAAATACACTCTAAAACCCCAAAACACTCACCCCTTAAAAAGTATTAAACCAAATATCATTAAAACAGCATAGAATAAAACATCAAAATAAAATAACTAACTAGAAAAAACAATACACAAACAAGTGTAGTGATGCGAGAAATGGAAGAGGTAAAAATAAATAGACTCCTGAGGCTGGGAATTCTAGTTAGGAAAGGCCTGCCAAAAGAGATCCATCTTCATAGCCTTTTTAAAGCTGCTTAAGTTCGTAATCTGATGAATCTCGTCTGGCAGGCCATTCCATAGTCTGGGAGCGGTAACTGAAAAGGCCCTCTGGGAGGTTGCAGACAGCCTAGTTTTCATTGGCAAATTCCTCCCACAGGACTGGAGCATGCGGGAAGGATTGTATGGGAGGAGGTGGTCCTGAAGAGAGGTTGGACCCAAGCCATTTAGGGCTTTAAAGGTCATAACCAACACCTTATACTGGGCCCGGAAACTAATAGGCAGCCAGTGAAGAGACTTCAATTCTGATGTTATGTGGTCTCTCCTAAGGACTGTGTTCGCAGTTTGGGGGTGCTCCTGGACCCGTCGCTCCACATGATAAATCAAGTAAATGCGATGGTTAGGAGTGCCTGTTATCAGCTTCAGCTGATACATCAGCTGCGCCCTTTCCTGGAAGCTGGGGACCTTGAAACTTATATGCATGCACTGGTAACCTCTCATCTCGATTTCTGTAATGCACTCTACATGGGGCTACCCTCGTACTTGGTTCGGAAACTCCAACTAGTACAGAATATGGCATCCAGGTTGATCTCAGGAACAATGAAAAGAGACCATATAACACCAGTCTCAAGATCTCTTTACTGGCTGCCCATTAGTTTCCGGGCACAGTACAAGGTGTTGGTTATCATCTTTAAAGCCCCAAATGGCTTGGGTCCAACCTATCTTTGGGACCGCCTCCTCCCGTATAATCCTCCCCATTTACTCAGGTCCTCTGGGAGGAATCTGCTGCAGCCTATAAAAACTAGGCTGTCTGCAACTGTCCAGGGGGCCTTTTTGGCAACTGCTCCCAGATTATGGAATGGCCTGCCATATGAGATCCATCATATTACCACCTTGAACAGCTTTAAAACGGCTTTTAGGATGGATCTCTTCCGGCAGGCCTTTTTTGAATAGATATACCAGCCATTAAGAGTCAGCCCAACCTTCTCCCTTAACTCCACTGCAGTTACTGTTATCTTCCAGACTAGATCTGGAAGAAGGAAGTCAGGATTGAGATCAGGAAAGACAGATGTGTTTCATGACAAACATGTTTGTCGAAAGGAATCCTTTTAATTAGCCAGATTTCCAGTTAGTCTCATAAAATGGAAAGCCAAAAACCCTCATAGATTAACAAGCCTATCATTAAGTAAAGGAGGAGGAGAAAAAGAAAAACCTAGCTAATTCTGGATCAAGTATGATGGATGAGTGCAGGTGAAATAATTGCATGACATTAATCAAATTTGAAATAAAAGGTGATATCAGTGGGAAAAAAGCTATAATCATCTCTGGGATTCCGTGTATGCATATTTACTTATAGGAAAAGTTCATCAAAATAAATTAAAAGAGACTCATCCTTTACTTCATTCCTGACTAGAGAACTACAGGAATGGTAATGAAGGTTTGATAATTGCTTATGAGTTTTATTATTCTAGGTGTAAATCATGGAAAGGCCAGGTCCTTGCAGAAGCCCTGAGAGGAGCTGCTGCCATCCTGTCCCCGATGCTATTCAATATTTACATGAAGCCGCTGGGTGAGATCATTCGGAGGCATGGAGCGCGGTGTCTTCAGTACGCTGACGACACTCAGATATATCTCTCCATGAATAGATCATCGTCTCAGACTTCAGATGGCGTCTCTCCTCTTAATGACTAAGAGCGGTAATGGATTGGATGAGGAAAAACAGATTGAAGTTGAATCCGGACAAAACGGAGGTACTCACAGTTACAGGCCCGAAACCAGATCTGGGAATACAGTCTCCAGTCCTGGATGGAGTCACACTCTCCTCTAAGGACTGTGTTCGCAGTCTGGGGGTACTTCTAGACTCATCGCTTCACATGACTAGTCAGGTGAATGCGACGGTCAGGAGTGCCTGTTATCAGCTTCGGCTGATACACCAGCTGTGCCCTTATCTGGACATGAGGGACCTGGAAGTCGTGGTACACGCCCTGGTAACCTCTCGTTTGGGTTACTGTAATGCTCTCTACATGGGGCTACCCTTGTGCCTAACCCGGAAACTACAATTGGTACAAAATATGGCAGCCAGGGTAATTGCCGGAACATCAAGGAGGGAGCACATAACACCAGTGCTGAAATCCCTCCACTGGCTGCCGATCAGTTTCCGGGCACAGTACAAGGTGTTGGTTTTGACCTTTAAAGCCCTACATAGCTTGGGTCCATCTTATCTTAGGGTCCGCCTCTCCCCACATGATCCCCCCCGCGCTTTGCGGTCCTCTGGGAGGAATCTGTTACAGCCAATAAAGACCAGGCTGTCTCAGACCTCCCAGAGGGCCTTCTCCGCAACTGCTCCCAGACTCTGGAATGGCCTGCCGAATGAGATCCGTCTTATCACCACTCTTGCTGCTTTCAAGAAAGCAGTAAAGATGGATCTCTTTTGGCAGGCCTCCCGGAATAACAACCGTCATAAGGAGATGGGTTTCTCATCTTGTCTGATGGGCACAATCGTTCAGTTGGCCTTAGCATAATGGTTTTAATGGTTTGTTTGTTTTAACTCAATCTTGGTTTAATCTTGTTTTAAGGGGTGGGTGGGCAGATTTGGAGGGAGGGAATGTGTTTTTAGCTGTACTATTTTAATTGTTGTAACCCACCTTGATTGCTTTGCAGAGAGGCGGGCTAAAAATAAAAATTTATTATATTATTATTATGAATACATAGCTGAGCTTATCAATTTCTTGATCTCCTTGGTAATACTTGCACTCCTCCTAATAATGATTTGAATGTTTTTTTTCAACAATCTAAGAGGCATTGAAATATCTGAGTTCACAAACACAAGCCAGCTATAAAATGAGAGACAGAAGACATTTGACATGAACCATTTGAAGCCATGGTGGAGTACTTGTCATCCTGAGCCTAATTGTATGTAGCTCTCAGTGTCAACTAGCTTTCTAGATACTGTGGGTCATAATGGTGCGGTGGCTCATCTTGACACTCCCACAGAAATGTCCTCGGTAAATCCAGAAACACAGGCAATTGAAGACAATACCACACCACACTGTTATAGCACTATTATTCTATTTTTAGTTTTATGGTTGCCTGCTGTGGCATTCTGGGATTTGTAGTTTACTCAGGCCTAAGAGCTCTCTGGTTGAGAATTATAAATGCCTCTCCCTAAACTGCAAACTGAAAACCACTTTTTATGTGTAAGAAATAATTACAGCTCAGAAAATCTTTTCTGTGCAATACAACCTGTGTGAATTTTGTACACTTTTTGAAGTGATTCTTGCAGTAGGAAACAGTTCTTGCAGTTTGGCTCTTTAGCTTGGAAAAAAAAATAGGCAAGTACTTATGTGGACCTGTATAAAGTTCTCCTTACAAATGTTTAAAGTTTGGAAACATAAGCAGTAAGGTCAATATATAAATCTTTATTTATTTCATTTTTTCCATGGAAGAACAAATAATTTCAAAAGTTTTCTTTCCAATTGGTGAGAGTACAAGAGTTTTTGTGCATATTTAAATGATGGTGATGGTGATTTATGCATTTTGGGACTTGCCTTGTAAAAAAAAAAAGTTTATGTACTTAAAATACCTTTCCTATGTACATTTTTGTTTAAAAGAGTTGCACAAGAAACAGTGTATTTTGTACCCATACCATTAATGCAAAATACACTGCTTTCTGCACATAAATGTTATAAACAAATCTTTAACAGAAATGCTCCCCCCAAATCTCAGCTGCACAGCCGGCTATCAAAGCAGGTCATGGCCGCAGGATGCAACCTGTGCCAACAGGTGCCAGATTATCCATTTTGCTCCACTCCAAATGACCAAGCATGGCTTTGGGCTGCTCTGGAGGCATGCATCATTTGAGTGCCATACCTCCTAAGCAGCCAGAAGCCACTTTATTTGGCCCATCTGTTCTGGGCTTCTATAGTTATAATCTCATGACTGGACAATGTTGTCACATATATCTTCCTTGTGGGCTTTCCGTAGTCATTTGACTGGGATCAGAATGCTAGACTGTTATCCAGCAGAACTATATTCTTAAAATTATAAAGCTTAGCATTCTGACTGTACTAAATGCATTCTAGTGAGTAAACCCAATAAGTGTCAGTTGCTGTCATTCCTGGTGTCCTTCAAATGGGAGCAATGTCATGTTTTGTAACACTGTGCTGAAAAAAAATTAGTTGTGCATCAAGTGAATTGTCTGTGCATCACTTGTACAATTGATCTTCTTTATGTACTCTCACCAACTTTAGAGAAAATGATTTGAACTAAGAATGAAATACTGAAGAATGAATAATAAAGGCCTACATTCAGACTAAAATTGTATTTTGAAAATATCCTACTGTTCCAAGAACATGAATCCCCCCTTCTTTGTCAAGCACAGACCTGTGTCTAGAGTGGAGCAGACACAAAATCTCAGTGCATATGCCCATTTTTAGTGTCACCTTTGAATGACAGACTCTCTAGAAAATATGCCAGCGTCTTGAGATGGCATAATTGCTAGGGCTGTTATAGAATCTCTAGGAAATAACATTCTGAAATTTCAAAGCAAATAACAAGTAAAAAGTATCTGCAAATGGAATATATGTTTTATATAATAAAGAAAATTCTAGGTATTATATTGTCTCAATCCTGCATAGCTGACATACTATGTAACTGATTTTTCTAAGCTTATAATTTTACACTGAATGTTTCTGTAAAAACAAACACCCTCCTATCAAAAAAGGTGAAAGTTATAAAATTCTATTACTCTAGAATTATCAAGATATGAAGGAAATATTGCTGACCATGAGTATGACACATCAGCCATGAGTTAGTTTACAGACTTTATAATCACATTGTCCATTCGCTTTACCTACTTAAGGCCAACCACCAGCAGAATTCAAAGAAGGCCATGATTTACATTTGGAACATTGCTGTATGGTGAAAGACTGTCCTGTGCATGTTGCCTTGATCAGGTTATGAACTCCTGATGCTTAAGGCTAAAATTAAGGCCATATATTTTCTCCTAAATAAAAAATCTCAGGCAAATGTGAAGTTTGCAGTGGTTTCAAGTTAAGAACCAAGGAACAATTTGACAAATTTTTGTAAATATATTTTTCTAGCATACTTTGAGAATCCTTGGATGAGAAATGTTAAAAGAAGGAAATCTTCATTAGTGAAGTAACAGCCCTTAACCTATCAGTTCCTCTCATACCCAGTCTTTTTAAAAAATAGAGGGAAGAGGAAAAAGAAATGAGGGCATTCTCGTTTCTCTCAAGGGGGGAGGCAATATTCCCAGTCATTGCTGGGAGCATCATTTATTTGCTGCAGACCACAGTGTTTCCTGCCTCTTCAATTAAATTAGGAGACATGGCAAACTGACTACTTCCTCCTCACAAGGCTCACCCAGCAAAGTAATTTCTATTTGAAGAGAAACCCGAAAAGCCTCTCCTGTGTCTAGTGATTTGAGTCTCATCTCAAAGATGGGTTTTCTTCTTGCTGATGACAGCGAGCAAAGAGGGCAGTATGGTTTAACTAATTGCAAGACATAGGACGTTATCACATGCGGGTCTCAAAGTGGCAAGAAAGCGGTATGGAATCAATCCAGAACTATACCGGTATAGACCCCACAAGACGGAAATGGCTATCAGACGCAACTAGCATAATTGCGCAGTTAACGATACCGCGATAGATGCGCTCCTGGGGACCGTATCTGCCGTTCACACACAAGTGAGAAGATCCCCTCCAGAACCCAGCAAGGATCTCAAAATCAAATTTTTTAAGATATTGGAATACTTTCCCTCTTTTAGAACTGCCATTTAACCCTTTAACATTTAACGAGGCTATTTTAAAGCTATTTACCATCTTTTTTGAGTAACTATTTTTATTCATCGTTGTGAGATCTTATGCCTACAAGAGACAAAGATTAAAAAAGCAGATATAAGACTCCTCCAATATGCAAGGATGGGTAATGTTTTTGTTTCCGCAGCAGTTAATAAAAAGAAGGGTATAGCTCTGTATGTTAAGGCTAAATATGAAGCTAAAGAGGTACTAAATGATAATTGTGGTCATTATGTTGGTGTTCAAATTGTTTTAGAGGGAGAAAAGGTCCTTTTATTAGGTGTCTATGGACCTCTTGAAAAAAGAGGTAAATTTTATGGCAAATTGTTAAATAAACTTGAGGATTTATCATTTGATTCATGCATATTGATGGGTGACTGGAACGGGGTACTCAATCCGCAGATAGACACTCCAAGAAGAATATAAGATTGAATCAAGGCAAACTGCCTTTAAAAATTTTTGAAATTATGGATAGATTGAATTTAAAAGATGCCTGGAGAGAATTTAACCCAGATGGAAAAGAATATACATTTTATTCTGACAGGCACCAGTCATGGGCTCGAATTGATATGATTTTGGTTTCTGAGAGAATCATCCCCAAAATGGTGGAAGTGAAAATAAACCCGAGGGTAATCTCTGATCATAGTTTGGTTATAATTGGAATTGAATCTAGATGAAAAGAATTTTGTTGCAAGTTAAATGAGAATTTATTATGTAAGGATATGATATGTAAGGAAGCGTGTATTTGGTTGCAAAATTATTTCAAAGAGAACTTGAAAAAAGAAACAAGTGTAATAGCTGTATGGGAAGCGATGAAAGCAGTAATGAGGGGGTTTTTTTCTGCAGAAAAGTAGTTTAATTAAAAAATTGAAAATACAGAAGTTAAATGAATTACAGATGATGATAAAGCAAAAAGAGAAGGGTCACAGACAATGCCCCCAAAATAGGCATTTAACAGTAGAAATTAAGGAATTACAACAGCAGATTTCTGCGATATTGTTAGAAGAAAGACAGAGAGAGTTAAGATATATTAAACAAAAGAATTTTGAGGGTGCTAATAAACCTGGTAAGTGGCTGGCTTACCAAACGAGAAGGGAAAGGGCGAATAAACAAATAACTTGCTTAAAAGAACATGATAATAAGCATATGGAACAAGATAAAATAAAAGAAATAGTGTACGGGTTTTATAAGCAGCTATATAAAAAGGAGGAAATACAAAAAGATAAAATATTAGAAAATCTAAGAAAATGTAATATCAAATGCTTTAGCGAAGATCAGAGAGAACAATTAAATAAAGAAATAACAAGTTAGGAAGTCTTGGAAGCAATCAAAAGGATGAAACCTGGGAAAGCTCTGGGCCCAGATGGGTTCCCAGCAGACTTTTATAAAAAGTTTGCTGAGCAATTGGCACCGATTTTGTGTAAAGTCATGAATAAAATTTTAGATGGTTATTATCCACTTACTTGGGGGCAAGCGAATATCACGATTATTCCAAAGGAGAATAAAGACAGACAAGAAATAAAGAATTATCAACCCATCTCACTTTTAAATTCTGATTATAAAATTTTTGTTTCTATATTAGCAGACAGATTAAAGAAAATACTAATGGAATGGATACACAAAGATCAAAACGGATTTTTGCCCCATAGACGTATCAAGGATAATGTGAGATTCGTACTCAATTTGATAGAAATTTATGAAAAAAATATAGATAAAAAACTTGCCATGATCTTTATAGACTTCGAGAAAGCCTTTGATAAAGTCAATTGGCTTTTTTTATTTCAAATTTTGGAAAAAGTGGAGGCAGGTAATAACTTTATCAAATGGACCAAAACTATCTATGATAGACAAGAGGCCTGTGTACTGGTGAATGGTGAGAAAACAAGTAAAATAGATATTCAAAATGGGACTAGACAGGGTTGCCTGCTTTCACATTATTTTTGATGGTTATAGAGGTTCATAATATTAATATTAGGGATGATAATGGAATAATAGGAGTTAAATGTAAAGGGCATGAATTTAAACTACATGCTTATGCCGATGATTTACTGTTTACAATAACAGACACAGATGATAGTATTAAACAACTTTTGGAGGTGTTGGATGAATTTTGTCAGGTCTCAGCATTAGTTATTAGTAAGAGTAAAACAACAATATTGACATTGAATGTGCCCAAAGAAGAGAAACAAAAATTAACCGAAATTACAGGATATCAGATTAGTAAAGAAGTTAAATATCTTGTGATTATACTAACCAATAAAAATGTAGATCTTTTTAAGAATAATTATGAGAGATTAACAAAAGAATTGGTCAAAGATCTTAAAATATGGAGCCAATTGCGGCTCTCTTGGCTGGGCAAAATTTCGGTTATTAAAATGAAAGTATTACCAAGATTTATGTACCTCTTTCAAAACATCCCAATTATAACTAATTTTAAACCTTTCAAAATATGGTATAAGGAGCTCTCCAAATTCATTTGGAGTGGCAAAAGACCTAGGATAAGGTACAAACTTTTATAGAACCCAGCAAGGATGTTCTTTCACATGCGCAGAAACAGGACAGCTACGGCTGTCACTTGCCACGGTTGTCACACACACACACTTTTTCAAGCCTGGAAGCCTGGTTGCTTTCCTTGGGATGAGGCCGGGCTTGGAGGGCTCCTCCGACCCTGGCTTCGTCCCAAGGGAAGCCTGGTTGCTTTCCTTGGGATGAGGCTGGGGTCCGAGCCTGGCCTTGTCCCAAGGAAAGCAACCAGGCTTCCAGGCTTGGGAAGGGGTGTGTGTGCGTGTGTGACAGCCGGCTGTCACACACGCGCACACACCCCTTCCCAAGAGACAGCCGCTCTGAACAGATGTCCTCAGAGTGGCTCTCTTTCTCGGCTTGGGTTGGGAAGGGACACACACCCCTTCCGAGCGGCTCTCTTTCTCGGCTTGGGTTGGGAAGGGACACCCCCCCCCTCCAAGCAGCTCTCTTTCTCGGCTTGGGTTGGGAAGGGACACCCCCCCCTTCCGAGCGGCTCTCTTTCTCAGCTTGGGTTGGGAAGGGACACACCCCCCTTCCGAAGCCTGCGCGGGGCCTGGGCTCCACGATATGTATCTCGTGATCAGACATACAGCGAAAGCATCACTGCGGTATCATTCTGGTCACGCAATTGCAATTCCCCAAGAAACCGGCATTCAAAAGAACGGGGATGATGCAGCATTGGGATGGGGTTGCGTGCGACGTCATGTGAACACACGGGAAAAAGAACTGCAATGGGATGGGATTGGGTGAAGATTCTTTCTTCTTTAGGCCCCGTGTGATAATGTCCAAAGAGGAAACACATTTTGAGCCAGAGCTGAAGTCTGGACACATATCAAAGTCAGATATTTTTTCATGGTGTGCATTCATCTCTCATCTTCCCCCAGCTGTGCGTCATCATTCATCAGCACCACTAAATGTAACTCAGTGCAGTCTCCATTGTTATTTGTTAACTGTCCTCGAGTTGATCTCAACTCATGGTGACCTTATAGATGAAACATCTCCAAGACCCTCTGTCCTCTACTGCTCTGCTTAATTCCTGCAACCCCATAGTCATCATCTCCTTAATAGAGTCCATCCATCCAAATATGAATTATATATCAAATTTTTGTTGTTATTAACTGCCTTTGTGTCAATCTTGACCCATGGCGACCCTATGGATGAGACATCTCTAGCCCCCTCCCCTCCCGTCCTCTACTGCTCTGTTTAATTCCTGAAACCCTATATCATCATCTCCTTAATAGAGTCCTTCCATCTGCCATGTGGCCTTCCTCTCTTCCTACTTCCCTCCATCTTCCTCAGTATTATTGTTTTTTCCAAAGAGTCCTCCCTTCTTATGATGTATCTGAAGTATGACAGTCTCAGTTTGGTCATCTTGGCTTCCAGGGAGATTTCCAGCTTGATCTGCTCTAGGACCCATTTGTTTGTCCTTTTGGCTGTCCATGGGATCCTCAGCACTCTTTTCCTGCACCACATCTCAGATGAATTGATTTTCTTCCTATCGTCTTTCTTAACTGTCCAGCTCTCACGTGCATAAATGGCAATAGGGAATATAATGGCTTGTATGATTATAACTTTTATTCTGAATAGAATATCTTTGCATTTTAAAATCTTTTCTAGTTCTTTCATAACCATCCTCCCCATTCTTAGTCATCTTCTGAGTTCTTAACTAGTGTCCCCATTTCTATCAATGTTTGATCTCAGGCATGAAAATTATTTTACTATTTCTATTTCTTCATTGTCTAGGTTGAACTTGTGAAAGTCCTTGGTTGTTATTATTTTTTTTCCCTTTGTGTTCAACATTAAGCCTGTCTTTGCACTTTCTTCTCTGATCTTCCTTAGTAGGTGTTCCAAGTCTGTGAAGTTTTCTGCTAATATTAAGGTGTCATCTGCATATCTTAGATTGTTGATATTCCTTCCTCCTATTTCCACTCCTCCTTCTTTCATTTCCAAGTCTGCTTTTCTTACAACATGTTCTGCATATAAGTTGAATAAGTAGGGTGATAAGATGCAGCCTTGTCTGACTACTTTTCCAATTGGGAACCATTCTGTTTCTCTGTGTTCTGTTCTGACAGTAGCCTCTTGTCCAGAGTACAGATTCTTCATCAGGACTATCAGATGTGTTGGCACTCCTGTGTCTTTAAGGTGGGGTACCTTAAGCTCCTTCTTCCCCACCTCTCTGTATCCATAAGGCTAATTAAATTAATTATAGGAGTTTTTAACATTTGTATGTTGCTAATAAATTTCAAGCAAGAGAAGTTCTGGGTAAATTTACAAAGTTTATATTCAGGAAGAAACATCTGATGGACTACAGCTGAACTTTGAAGAAATTAAATTAGTACATTACAATATCTGCAGGGAAGGCAAATGGAGTGAATGTTCTTCCTCTGCTTGTTTTAATTAATGATGGTTTAGTGTTTTATTGTGTCTTTTCTTCTTTAAAAATGTATATTTATTATTTACTTATCTGTCCATCAACTGCCTACCTCATAGCAAGACAGACACATGTTTTATTATTCACACTGAACATTTTGACAAGGTAGCATACCCGCCTACTTTTCACAGGTGACACTTGTGGTCAAGCAACATCAGAATGTAGTCAAGATGGAAAAAGTTTTCAATGAGAAAGAACACACAAGCTAGGAGAGGCTGCAACAGATTGCTTTTTCCTAAGTCTACAGGAAATGGCAACATTCCACCTCTCCTCTCCCCTCCTCTAACGCAGATTATTTCTGCACTTTGAGCTCAGACCCTGAGCAGATAGGCTATGCCAGGGGTAGGCAACCTTTCCCCTTTAATGACTGAGGGACTTCAGCTCCCAGAATCCCAGGAGCTATTGGCCAACATGGGACTATTGGCCAACATGGCTGAGGCTTCTGGGAGCTGAAGTCCCTCGGCCCTTAAAGGGGAAAGGTTGCCTATCCCTGGGCTATGCTATGCTGGCCCAGGTCCCAACCTGATCAGTCCCAAGATGGATGTGGGGACAGCGTTAACATGCCTGCCCATCCCCATACCATAGACCTGCTACCGTTTGCAGCCCTTACCTTACTCAGCTATTGCCACTGGTCTACCATTGAGTCTCACCCCACTCACACAATCTCTTCAGTGTTTTTAAGTGGCACAGGTTATACCGCAGCCCATTTCTGCCAAAAGGCAGATATATGTGGACCAGACGTGTCTCCGTCCCTTAGGGTGTTACCTAGTCCAGTCTGCACCCCTTGTCTCTGTGTCTGGTGGGGAAATGGGGTTCCTGGCCACATGGTGGTATCCAGGTGCCACAGTTCCACATCACACATGGCAACAGGGGATTCTCACTAACAGCAATGGCTGAGCAAGGTAAGGGGTGTGCGGGGCTATCTGTCCTGCTGGGATTTGTTGCAGAGTTTCCCGGAAACTCAGTGGTAAATGACAGGTCTTTTGCCCTGGAATTGGGACAAATCCACTGGATCAGACCCTAATCTTGTTCTGAGGGCAATGGGCTGCATTATCAAAACAGGATGACACTTAACTGGGGGAAATGCAGCCCTTCTGGCCTGTGTGGACAGCCCCTCTGTTTTCAGCAACTGAAGTAAACCAAGAGACAAGGGGAAGAGTGGGAAGAGGAGAGAGAAGTTGGGACATTTTAAAAGCAACTGACTAAGTGCTATGAGGTAGGATATACATGTTTCACATACATGGTAGAAATAACCATGGTGTAATTGTAATCTGTATTGAAACACTAGTTTTTTGTAAACAAAGTATGTGAACACAAAAGGAAATAAAACCTGCCTTGCTTCATCATGTCTTTTTCCTGGGTCAATGTAGCTTCCAAAAACTTTTCAAAAGAGGACTGCAAATCTCTAAAAATACATTTTAAAGAAGACACATACTTAATGTATTGCATTTTAATCCTTACCAAAAAGCTCTTGCATTTTTATCTTGACCAATAAATAGTTAATGCTTTCTTGGAGCTTGTAAGAAGAACAAAAATGAACATGCAAAATTTTTTTGAAGGCTGAGAAATGTCTTGTATTTAAAACTTTAACTGAAAATTGTTTTCTGTTTTGTATTTCAAAGTCATTGTACAACAACATTTTCTTGGGGTGACAGTTTCTTCATTAATTTTCAATTTGTTATTTGTCAGCTTCTTTTTTCATCTTTTACAATTAATAATTTACATATTTGTATATCTTCTGCTTGATATACAGAATGAAAATAGTCATGGTTCTTCAGCATGGCATAGGGAACAATTATCTACTGGCTTTTTGTTTCTGTTTTCCATTTCTGACTTGGCAAATTTAATTTAAATACATTTGGTTGGGTAAAGTGAAGATTTAGCCACTAGTTAAATGTGACCATTTCTGCATTCTCAGGCCCAAATCCTAACAGCGCACTATCCTAATGGTTGTGCTTTTTCCAGGATCACACACAGTAGCAAGAAAAAAAAAAAATCCCATTCAACCAGCCTGTTTCTCTTTTCCTTCCCAGGCTCTCCACTGATCACTTTGCCTACACTGGCATAGTTACAACAGGATTCATGACTCTGCTTGCTTGCTCACATATTGTTGTTGAGTTATTTTACTGTATTATTGGTTTTCATTGATATTTGTGTTATTGTAAACTGCTTTGAACTTTCTGGAAAAGAATTATGCATGTTTTAATAAAACATAGACAATTAAAAGTTAAAATGGAATATCTCATTTGGACATCAGTGTATCAGAATGAAAATTGGTGTACATTCATATGGTTGTATGTTTCAAGCCCCATAGTAGGTCTCATCCTATGGGTGTTTTCATTCACTGGAGCAGAAAAGATGCAATCTCATTTGTTACTATAAAGCAATAAGAAAAGTAGTTGCCTAGGAAGTGTCCCCTTATAGAACAGTTTTCATTGATTTGTGCACTGATATTTTCCCTTTTAAATTCACCTTTGACAGTATTCCTCTGGTTTATTCTGAGAGTGTCATATAATGCTGTGCCAGAAGTAGAGTAGGGTTATGATGACTATATTTTCTTTGTCTACTAAACCAGCTTGTCTCAAAAGGAGAGATTAGATTGGCTTAGATTGGATTGGTCTTGTTCTTAAGAAATCCATGCTGGCAGCTAACAATTTCTAAGGTTATAAATTGATTGCCTAACAATTTTTTTCTAGCAATTTTCAATGTGTTGAAGTCAGACTAATGAGACTATAGTTCCTCAGGTTAGGCTGGCTTTGATGCTCAGGAAATTGTTAAAGCAAATTATACAGCAATCTGTCTAGAAAGGCCTCAAGAAAGGGGGTTGTTTGGTGAAAAGCATACCAAAGCCACTTAGCTTTGGAAAAAAATACACTTACCTAGTTCAGTGGAAAAATCACATAAAAATTGTAGTGTGTAATTATGTATTCAACAAATAATAGAAACTGAGATAAAATTCTGAATAATGGGTTCGTAGATTATATTTCAACTGCATCAAGCTTGCAGGGCTTCATTTAGATTTGGCTCACTTCTTTCAAACATGATCATCAATTATTCTTTTAGATTTTCCATAAAGTAATAGAATGTTATGTGATTAAATAGACATTCACTGCATCTTTCTTTGGTATTTGTATAGGTAACTGATGGTGGAAGAGCAAATTACTATGTGTCCTACAAAAGGGAACCTTTCACCCAGATAAAATTGCCCAAGTACTCACTACCCAAGGTAAAATGCCTTTTGCTAGTAGTCTTGATAACTAGAAAGACTTTGATTTTAAAAAGAGGGTTTTTGATTTGTTTCTTATATTTCTGTTCCTTCATTTAAACATAACTTTATTATTTTCTGTCCCTCCACATATACTTGCCCCATGTCTGCAAAACTTGTAACTAGCAATGAGATTACATATTGTCGAAATATTCCCTCTGTATATATTCCCTCTATTAGGCCACATGGTTTGGAGGGTGCTATTGTACCATAGGGCCAGTGTGGTGTAATGGTTTGGGCATTGAACTAGGACATTGGGAGACCAGGGTTCAAATCCTGGCTTGGCCATGAAAACCTGTGGTTTCAAGTTGTTCTCTATGTATGGCGATCCTAAGGTGATCCTATCACAGTTTTTTTTGGAGGTTTGCCATTACCTTTCCCTGAGGCTGAGAGCATGTGGCTTGCCCAAGGTCACCCAGTGCCTTTCATGACCAAACAGGAAATCGAACACTAGTCTCCAAGGTCACAGTCCAGCATTCAAACAACAGTAACCAAAATGGTATGTAATCAAGGCATGTGTCACCATAGCCAGAGCTGACGATTCAAGGAATGATACAGGTGGTGCACTAGTTTTAGCTGTGCAAATGCACTCCTGGCCACTGCTGAAACCTGAGCATCCAGACTTGGAGTTGAGTCTGGGAGAGCACTCAAACTGCGAGCCTGAGATTTCAAAGGGACTGTAACCTTTTCCAGCACTGATTGAATTCCTGTTCTCTTATCTGCCTTCCAACTGACCAGGAACACCTCTGTCTTGACTGGATTAAATTTCAATTTGTTTGCTTTCAACCAATCCATTACTGACAACTGGCATTGATTCAGTACTGAGACAGCTTCCTCAGAATCAGATGGAAAGGAGAGTTAAAGTTGAGTGTCATCAGCATATTGGTGACACTGCACCCCAAAACTCTGAATGCTATCTCCCAACAGTTTCATGTAGATGTTAAATAGCATCAGGGACAAAACAGAACCTTGAGGGACAAGCCAATGGCCAGGGCATTGAACAGGAGTCCCCCAGCACCACCTTCTGAGTTTACCCATCCAAGAAAGACAGGAACTACTGCATAATAGTACCCCCTAAGTCCCATTCCAGAGACTTGGCCCAGAAGGATACCATGGTTGATATTATCAAAATCTGCTGAAAGTGGAGTAGAACTAGCAGGGACACATTCTCCCTGTCCAGTTCCCTGTGTAGGTAATTCCCCAAGGTGACCAAAGCTGTCTATATCCCATAACCAGGTCTGAAAACTGATTAAAATGAATCAAGATAATCCATCTCATCTAGAAATCCCTGGAGCTGAGAGGCCACCACAAACTCTGATAGACCACTGCCACTCTGCCGCCCTCCCTGCCAGGCCTCACCTACTATGTTAAGGGAACTCAAGTGGGCAAAGCTAGGAGCGATTAAGACCCTTCCCTCAGCTTTATCTAGCCAGGTCTTCATAATAAAAGCAAAGCAAAAGCAGCTTCATTTATATACCGCTTCATATCGCGCTATGGGATGTCTAAGCGGTTTACAACTGTGAGCTGATTGCCCCCCAACAAGCTGGGTACTCATTTTAACGACCTTGGAAGGATGCAGGCCTGAGTCGAGCCTCAGCCCTGGCTGGTGTTGAACTCGCAACCTTGTGGTCTATGAGTGAGTGGCTGCAGTACAGGCATTTAACCACTGAGCCACCAGGGCTGATAAAAAGCCATGTTGGCATGCTCATTCAGCCAGGTCTTCATAATAAAAGCCATGTTGGCATGCTCATTCATATATATCAAGCTGTGGGTTGTTGGATTCGTGGAGAAAGAATCTGTAGATATGGATGGCCAACTGTACTAGTATCAGTAGCAGGCTCTGAACCACAAGCTGCCATGAGAGTGAAGGTGAACCTGCTAGTGCTAGAACATAAGTTTGATGAATACATTTCTCTAATTTTCTAAGATCAAAATAGTTATAAGAGCAGAAAGACAGATGTTGCTGTGGAATGAGTGCTACTTGTTTCATTCAGTAGCTTTTTTCAATGTAGGAATGGGACAGGTGAAAGCTTCTACCTCTTTCCTATTGTTGGAGCTGAGTTTCCCTTATTGAAAGGTCTGTGTTCTCAGCTTGACAGCTATATTTTCTTTATCTCCTGGGTACAGAAGAAGCCCTTTAGACTTTGAGGTGTTGAATCTTGGAAGAGTAATAAAATGTGCAAATGTATAAATAAAAAATGAGGTATGATGAAACTCCTTTGAGGACTCTGGGATGTCCTTCCTCCTTCGCTATAATCCTCCCTGCAGCCATTTTAAAATTAAAAACACATACAAATAAGGAAAGCCTGAATATGGTAATTTATTAGCTTGGGCTAATGGAAAATTGTTTAACTCATGGTCCTTCCCCTGCTGTGGCATAAGTCATGGTAATTGCTTTGTGTCCCAAAGGGCAAAAAATATAAAGACTGAGAGTAATAAGCCTTTTATCTTTCTTAACAGGACATGCATATTATCAGCACAGATGAGAATCAGGTGTTTGCTGCAGTTCAGGAATGGAACCAGAATGACACATATAATCTCTATATCTCTGATACTCGAGGAGTTTACTTCACCTTAGCCCTGGAGAATGTCAAGAGCAACCGAGGACTAGAGGGGAATGTCATTATTGATCTTTATGAGGTATGCATCCAAAGTCACCCTGAGGTGACTGCTCCTCTTGAAAGGGTAAATATTGTTGGCCAGTTGAGTTGCCAGATAATTAAAGGGCTTGTTGCATTTTAACAAACAGAAGAATGGGCAGAAGGTGAATAGGAACTATTGACAGGTGTCTTGCTAATTTGCAATAGGCAAGCAGTTCATGCAAGTGAATAGAAGTAAATTTGCTGTATGTGTCCATGCAGCTGGACACACACACACACACACACACAGAGAATATCTGAAAGTTGTTTGGCTACTCAGTGGTCTTTTAGCAAGTAGAATCACTAGGGTTGGTATCACCCGGTGCAGTAACTCATGGCGTCACTCTTCCCCACTGACCTCCTCCCATACTACATACTTCCAGGTTTCAAATTCCCACAGATCATGTTAATTTGGTAAAGCTGCTTATTCATCTCAATAAGCATGGCAAGTTGTTTCTTCTAAAGTAGAACATCAAAGTTGCATTGAAGTTGCCACTTGCCAAACCATATGAAGAATGACAAGAGAACCAAGCTTTAGGAGATGAACAAAATTCTCTGGGAAGGTAAATCTCTAGGAATTTGAATAAATGAGTATTTACAATAAGCTAATTCTGTGCTCTTATTCTTCAGCCAGACTGTTGATTTTGTAAGGGTTTAAATGGGCATTTCCTGGGAGAACAGTGAAATACAACCATTGTTCAATGTGAAGGGGGAAAAAGTGAAAAGCTTAGGTCAGACTGACATTTTTCTGTCTATAAAGAAGTGAGGTTATACATCTGTCTAAAATGATATTGGATAGACTACCCATCCCACACCATTTCTAGCACTGGTTTGAACAGTTTTTCTTATTTAGCAGCTATTATTATTATTATTATTATTATTATTTTGATTAGTAGACAGTTTTATAGCCATCTATGCACCATATTTATAGTGTGGGACAGCATAAAGGGGAACATAGAAAACTAGAGAGGTAAAGGGAAGTAAAAAAATGATAGCACGGTATTGAGAACAAACCAATGGCCTATTATGTTTTAAAGGAAATGTTTTCATTAATTGTTCAATTATGGAAAATTGTGAGTGTGCATGTGTGTTGCAGCCTAATCTAGCTTTCTAATGTTTGGAGTCGGTAGTTTTACACCCTACCTCCTTTCTAAGCAGGAACAGAGCTTGGAATTATAGATGAAGCATAAGTCAGTAATGTCTATGAATAAAGAAAACCCGAATATGGCATGTTAAGTTGCTATTATCTAAAAAAGGCAAAAGGAATAGATTGAGGAATTCTGCTGCCAAAGAGGAATTCCTCTGGTGATGAGATTAAAGTCCTCTTACCTCGTTCTTAAGAAGCAATTTGTTTTTTGATAGGATATTTTGTGCTCACTTCCCCTGTGGATTTCAAAAATAGGTCTCTGTCTTTGCTTGGGCAGTGTCAGAAGCCTTTGTAAGAAACACTTTCTCTATTTGAAATTACACTCATTTTTTTCCTCTACTTTTTCCTGAGATACTTTCCCATTTTTTCTGCCAGTAAGGAGAGACAGTTGATAAGTAATTCAGCAAGATGATTATGGTATAAATTATATTTCTGTGCTGTGCAATGAATCAAGCTGGTGTAGACTTTAGGAAAAAGAATCCTAAAAGCAGGGACAGAGATGGCCTTTCACTCTATGTTAGGTATTTCAACAGTAAAAGCCAGGCTCTAGTCAGTTTTAAGCCATTTCATATCACAAGAATGTTTCTCTGATTAATTCCAGGATTTTTTTTTCTTTTACCCTGTGTTAAGTTTGCAAAGGGTAGCAATGCCACACACTTGGGAACATGTATGTTAACCTAAATGCAAGAGGGCCCCAATGACAAACTACCCCAAACCCAGAGTCAAAACATTAAGTGAAGTGTAAATACCCATATAAGTTGAACACTTTAGCAATAAAGGGTAATGGAGCACATAGCCCTTTTCTACTAGCAGATAGTTGAATACTCCAGACAACCTAGCCAACAATTGGGAAATGTGATATGATCAAAAATATAAGAAAATATAAATATAGCTATGAATATAAAAAGCCACTTGGAGGGGGGCGAGTGGCAGGGCGGTGGCAGCGGGGGGCGGGGGGGCCGGTAAGCGTGGGTCCGTGGGCCGGATGCAGCCCACGGGCCGTAGGTTGCCAACCCCTGCCCTGTTATAATTCTCATAATAAACCGTTAAGGCTATTCCCATTCCTAGTACCTCTGAGCTCATTCTTACTTCAATCCATATAATAAATTGACTACATATATATATTATTTAAGCATTTTCTTCATCTGAAAAGAGGAGATTCATGAGAGGTCATGGAACCTTGTTGCCAAAGGGCTTATTTACTTCACTGTTCTTCTGTGCCCTTCTTCTGCTGGGCTCTTCAAGATGAAGTGCCCAGGAAACACCTGAGCTCAAGAAAAATAGCTAAAATGTTGCCTTTTGTGCCTTGCTGTCAGGTTCCTAAAGCTAATTGTCAATTTGGCACCAGTTTGCAAGCAGAACTGGAGTAGATGGACCTTTGATTTTTTATTATGAATTTATAGAATGTATGACTGACATAGGATAAGACAGGTAAACTTGTAGCTCTTCAGATGTTCATGATCTGTCATGCCTTCTGTTGATCAAACTGAGAATCAAGAATGACTGGGGGACCACAGAGTTCCCAGCAATAACTGGGGATGAAAATGTTTGCTTATTTTGTGAATTAAGAATTTCAAATTTTTCCTTTGCAATAGATCAGAGAAGAATCTGTATTTGCTCATGTATGATTTTTTTCACCATTGCATACTTTTTTCTTATAGAAAATATTGTTTTTCAACAAAGAAAGCTATGTATTTTGTACAAAATAGGCTGTTGTCTGTGTGTAAAAGTTGTGCAAAAAGCAAAACTGCCATTACAAATGTCTTCATTTGTAAAATCTTATTTTCCATCTGATTTTTTAAAAAAGAAACGTGGCTTCATGCTAACTCATTATGAGTAATGTGTACATGTGATCCTCCTAATGAGATGAAAGCTTGCAAGTTAGCACTCAGGCATTTGTGATTGGTCTGTATGATGATGGAATTGGTGTGATAGAGGCCAACAAGGGCAGATAAAGAAATCACAGTGGTGTGCAGACGGGTGGCTCTGGGCCGCCCTGGGAAGCAGAGGATTGGGGCCACAGCTACCCCATTCTATGGCCCCAATCCTCCCTTTTGCCACCCCAAAAAGAGCAACAAAATGCCACTCCTTTTAGAGGTGGCAAAAGGCTGCCCTAAGAGCCAGCATGCAGCTCTTCTTTGCCCCTTCCAGCACAGTACATCAGAACGCTGTGCCGGAAGGGTGTCCTGACCCCGCACGCTGTGCGGGGTCAGGACAGTGTTGGCATAGGATTGGGGTGTCCAGCATGTGGCTGCCCTGCTCCAAGTGTGCCTCCAGGCTGGCCCTTTGGGCCGGTCTGCAGAGGCCCACAGTCCCTTAAACTAGTAATGAACTGTGTTCATTTTAAACTATTGTCACAGAAGATCATTTTGTTTTTCTAGCATTTTGGATTCTTTTAGTACCAGTGGATTTATACATTTTTGAGCCAAAAATGACATGGGGTCATGAAAGAAGGAAAAAAGAGAGGGGTCACTTGGTCCCTACTTTGTTAATGGTTTTGCTTTAAACAATTTCTGCCTTTTTATTAGCAGCTGTCAATCTTTGGCTTACTTAATTGAGTGTTTGCATGATTAACTGTGCCTTGTGCTTGCCTAGCTTCCCGATGTGGTTTTTCATCTCTCATCATTTTTCCTAGGTAGCAGGGATCAAAGGCATATTCCTGGCTAACAAGAAAGTGGAGGACCAAATTAAGACTTTCATCACCTACAACAAAGGAAGAGACTGGCGCTTGCTGCAGGCTCCAGATTCTGATCTGAGAGGAGACCCCATACACTGCCTGCTGGTCAGTGATGACAATTTTCCATGCTGTAATTGATGGACCCTTTAGCATTCCATTCTCTAAAGAAAAGGAATTCAATTGAAATCCATAAGTTGTCTCTATAGGAGCATAGTTAGTCCCTTAATTTGCCTCTGACAAATTTCTTCTTTTTTCTGACAAGTAATAACTTATCATCTGGTGTCACAGACTTTTCAGGCAGAAGGAATCATTATGGTAATGGACACACTGGCTAAAGGTCTCAAAATTTGAAATGTTCTATAGACAGATAGCTTGGGATCAATATTATCATTTGCATATTTATATCCTTTTAATTTCAGAAGGTGCAAAGTGGCTATAAAGATATGTAAAGGTGTCAATATGCATGTAAATAACAGAATAACATCAATAATTACAGTAAGTGGATAAAACTGTACTGTGTGGAATTTTACAAACTCTAGAAACATAACTGTTTCTGTCATCCCAGTTGAAAAACTCTTGCACTGTTTCTGAAAAATGCTCAGACTCTGAGTTTATCTAGCTTCCAGAGTTGTAGGAAAGCTGGAAAATAATTTCGTGTTGATGGTAAGCTGGTGGTGGTAACATTGGTCTCTTTTATCAACTCATTCCATGCTCTCTAGAAACAGAAGAAAATGTGAACCATGATGCCAAGATATGAGATTATTGTATAAATCCAGCATTCATGTATCAATTTGTATTTCCATTATATCTCAATCCCTTTTAGCCCTTTTGTTCCTTGCATTTGCACCTTCAAATCTCTGAAAACCCTTATACATCAGGCAGCATCTCAAGCAAAGAAACAGTTCCTGGACTTCTTGTTGCTACAGGTAAAGAATTCCTCTCTCTTTGGATAGTTTTTTTTTTACCTTTTTACTCATCTGCATGATAGGCCCCAATGCATGACTCTAGAGTGTTCTAAATGTAGCCTCACTTAAAAATTAAATAGAGTGCGCAAAGGGAGTACTTTTTGGGAACTGTGCCCTCTGGAACTGAGAGACTGTTCTGAAAATGCTTTGTAGCAATACTTTATAGACATTACCTGTTATAAGATCACAGGCTTGCTTGGTGAGGACATGAGAGAGAGCCCTCTTGGTGTCTACTCCCACTCTCTGGAATGCCCTTCCATAGGAAGTGAGGCTGACCCCCTCCCTGCTTGCTTTTTGTCAGTAAGCCAAGCCATTTTTCTTTAAACAGACATTTGATAAATAATGACCACAGAGAATTTACACACATTTTCAAAACAAGCACACTTTGTAGGGTGCAAGGGCTTGCTCACAGTGGCCAAGTTTGCCAATTTGTTCATTGGACATGTGTACAAATTGCATGGGCTACCCGAGAGAATTGTGCATGATAGAGGGGGCCAGTTCACTTTGCAGTTTTGGAAGGCACTACAGAAAAAATTGGGGATTAAACAGGTGATGAATACCTCTCATCATCCAGAGACGGATGAACAATCAGAGAGAACGAATGCCACACTAAAGCAATATGTACATTGCTATGGCAAATACTTACAGCAGGGGTAGGCAACCTAAGGCCCGGGGGCCGAATGCGGCCCCCCAAGGCCTTTGGACCGGCCCCAGGCCGGTCCTGCTGCTGCCACCCCCCGCCACCTGCCATGATGATATAGATTATTGTTGTTATTAGTTGTTCTTGGGGCTTTCTTGGCAAAATCTCCACAGCGGTGTTGACATGGCTTTTCTGGGGCTGAGAGAGTGTGCATGCATATTTTTTATTGTTATTTTTAATATATATATATATATATATATATTTGGTGCTTCGGCCCCCCAATTGTCTGAGGGACAGCAACCCGGCCCCCAGCTCAAAAAGGTTGCCTACCCCTGACTTACAGGACAACTGGTTTGATTTACTGCCCCATGCTGAAGTTTCTTTTAATGGAGCCATCAACCAGAGTACTGGCCATTTGCCATTTGAGATTGTTTATGGCTACAAGCCATTCATTGAACATGGAACCCACAGACTTTGTCCCACTCTCCCAGTGGATTACAAAAATCAAAGATGCTTGGGCCACAGATTGTGACAGCCTTGGAGGAGGCAAAAAAGGATTGTAAAAGATTTGCAGATCATAAGAGGTGCAAGGAATGGGATTTGGTACTAGGAAGCAAGGGCTGTTTGTCAACTAAGCATCTGAAGACACAACAACTATCAAAAAAGCTGTGTGAGACCATTTGTTGTGTAAAGACTGGTCAATGAAGTAACTGTGGGGTTGGACTTGCCTAAGTCCTATAGACACCTACATCCGGTGTTCCATTTTAGCATGCTGAAGCCAGGTTTGGACGTGGATCTGTGGTGAATGGATCCAGGACTGCCCCCACTGTTGGTGGTGGAGAGGGGACAATATTTTGAGGTGGATGGGATTTTGGAATTGAGATTGCACAGGGGCAAGTTACAATATTTGGTTCATTGGAAACACTTCCCGGAGTCCAAGAATGAGTGGATGTATACTCACCATGTGGATGCCTTGGAATCAGTATCTAGGGCAGGGGTAGGCAACCTTTTCCCTTTAAGGGCCAAGGGACTTCAGCTCCCAGAATCCCAGGAGATATTGGCCAACATGGGACTATTGGCCAACATGGCTGAGGCTTCTGGGAGCTGAAGTCCCTCGGCCCTTAAAGGGGAAAGGTTGCCTACCTCTGATCTAGGGTCTATGATAATGCATGAGTTGAATCAATCCCAGTAGATTACTGTGGTGGCAGTGACTCCAAGCAGGGAGAGGATTGCCACTTTGGTTTGCCTTTATGTCACATGTATCTTTAAACAGACTTGGGTAATTGTTGAACAGTGTGGGTTGGGTGTAGAAGGTATGTTAGTACAGGGTGATTAAAAAACTGATTAACAACAACTTTACTTTATTCAATACAACTGAATATACGGTTAGGTATATACAACTTAATTAATATATTAGAATCACCTTTTAACATAGCTCACTACTTTTAATTACAATGTAGTATACAGCACCATTGCCAGTGTTGAAAATACATTCAGCATCCATCCCATTCATATATGGAATGGGGATGGTGCCACTTTTTTTTTTGCCTCACAATGCAATATTCTTTTACTCAACCTTGTTTCCTGATTAGATAGTGTGTGGGGCTGTACAGACAGCCCCAAGGGGTGTCTCTATGCTGCCCCTGGGAGTTCCAGATAGGGGCTGTGGCAATCACACGCCACAGCCCCAATCCAGCTTTTTGCCACTTCAAAAGGAGCGGGCAAATGCTGCTCTTTTGGGGGGCAGCAAAGAGCTGTTCTCAGTGCTGTGGCAGCAGCTATTTTGCACCCCTTTGGTGCAGCATGTCTACATGTGGTCGGGTGCACAGTGTGACAGCAACATCAGGGCAGAGTTGGGTGATCAGCATGCGGTCGCCCTGCCCCAATTCCACCCCCAGGCTGGGCTGTGAATTACTGTGTTACATATGGTGCTTCTTTTGAAAACTTCAATATCAGAGGCTCCAGCTACTGAAAAATATGGTTATCAGAATTGTAGTGGGTACAACCAGGCTTGTTCACATTATACCAGCATTAAAAGAAGGATCTGCTTGCTTTTAAATGGCTCAAGTCTCATGTATCTGAAAGACTACTTCTTCCCATACCAGATTGCCTTTGATTTTCCCCTGAATCTTTTCTCCAAGTGGCTTGTTTATCAAAATTATATTACACAACAACATAAGGAACAGACTTTGTGCTGATGGCTCCCCCCAGTTAAGGAATGCTCTCTCTAAGGAGATAACGTTGGTGCCTGGATTGCATTTCCCTTTCTTTGCCAGCTTAGAACATTTAATATTTTTTTTTTTTTGGCATTCTAATTTGAGAAATGCCTGCTGTATATTTCTAGCTGCTGCCTCATTTTTCATTTCTATTTGAATGTTAATGTGTTACGATACATTTCCTGTTCACTGCTGTGGAATCTAATGAATGAAGGATGGCATACCAATGTTTTAAGTAAATAAACAAGTAAATAAAGGAATCTGTGTGCCTGAATTAAAGGCCAAAATGTAGTGACAATGCTAGCATTGTATAAGTTTCACATGTGATTTGCATTAATATGTTAACAAGGTGTACTTTGAAATGTTTCTATTTAACTATGTATACATACAATTTAAGCATACTGTGGTGTGGAGAAGGCAAAATTAGTAGTTCAGGTAGTTCATCCTAATATAATACTTGTAGCTGCAATTTTGTTATAATTGGCTAGTACAATATGGCAGCACATAGGGTTGTGTTCAGCTGTGTAACATATAGCTGAAGTTGGAAGAACAATGTGGTTCCAGTCATTGACAAACAGAAATTCTTGCTAAAATGAGACATAAGGGAGACTTAATTTGTGTAATACAATAATATCTTTCTAAGCTTTAAGGTGGAGATACTATTATGAAAACAATAAATGTGGGACTAAATAAAGAAACTAGTCTCACTGCTGTTCTGCAGTTTTCCCCCATTCAGTGCCTCCAAAATGATTAAAGACAATTAAGCTTCTAAAATCTCTCTTTGAAAATGTGAGAGTGACATTCTTCTTTCTAGGTTATGCCTACATTAGTGATTGTAAATGGCTGTCATAAGGTTTCAGTTCACAGATTTAGAAACATTAGTTGTCTCCAGCCACTTTGCTGTCTTTGCTTCGCCATCTTTCTATCCATGCTTTGCCTGTGTGAGGTCTTTGCATGCCATTGATGTGCTGTTTCTGGTGTCAGAGGCAATTGACTGTGAAATAGCATTGATCCATGCTACTGTGCTTCACAGTAAAACCGTCACCCAATCCCACACACATATTAGCTGCCAGTTTGGCCTATTGGCTCATGAGCCAGCCTCCCTTCAAAAACTTCCTAGTTTCCAGCCTCATGGAATATTAGATTTCTACACATGGAAGTATATTTGTTGTCATTTATTCGCAATACATCCTATTTTACACCTCTCTTTTCAACCAATTGTTTATAATTGCTCTGTTGTTATTACTCTATAATTTATTATCATTATCCTTTCAATCTATTGATTCCTTTCTATAATTTAGTTTAATTGTTTTTCTTTTTCCCAATATTAGATTTCTGAACGGAATTATGCTCTATTAAAAACTGATAGCCACGTAATAGTTTAATTCACTTATATAGTTTATTAATATAATATTTCAAATAAGTGATAAAAGATCAGCATAATAAATTAAGACGAACACAAGCAGATCAACAATATAAAAATCAAAGAGCTTGACATGAATGCTAAGATAGGATATGTTTACAAGGAGAACATCAAAGTACAAAATATAATCCAACAAAGTAAGTGAGAAGTCGGTATGCTTGATCTGTTAAAAGATGTTTGAATTAGGGAATTTAAGAATATAAGAGGAATGAAGATATGAAAGGAATTAGTTAAGGAAAGTGTTATAGTAAGAAGGTACAAGGAAGTGAAGGAAGGTATGAATAGGTAGGGAATGGAATTAAGTGAAGGAGGTATTCAAAGATGAAGATAAGGAAAGAAAGAGTAGTTGAAAGATAGGTAGGAAGGTAAAGGGAAGGATAATAGAGATGGCTAGAGGGTAAAGATGGTAGAACAAAGGAAAAAGAAAGGGTAAAGTATAATAAAAGGAAGGAAAGAGGGAAGATAAGTCAGGAATGTATAGTAGAGATGTAGAAGTAAAAGAGGTGTGATTGATATAGTTTTAAATTTGTACTGTAATTGTTTTAGAAATGTGTGTTTAGATTGTGTTTATTTTGTGTTAATAGTTTATTTAGTTTTGTAAGATATTTGATTTGTGTATTTGTTGTGGAACTTTATTTTTGATTTTTGTTTTTGATGTATGTTTTAAAGAAGCAACAATAAATTTCTAAAAATAAAATAAAAAAAACACAGGGAAGTATAATCTTGGGGAATATATGAGTAGTCTCAGTTACAAGACACTGAAAACAACCTAGGTAAGTATGTGTGTGCATGTAATAACACTATATATTGAATTGGGATGCTTTAGAACAGGGGTAGGCAATCTTTTTGAGCTGGGGGCCGGGTTGCTGTGCCTCAGACAATTGGGGGGCTGAAGCAGCCAAAATAAATAAATAAATAAATAAATAAATAAATATTTTAAAAAATTAAAAAATATATGCATGCACACACTCTCAGCCCTAGAAAAGCCATGGTAAACCCCTGTGGAGATTTTGCCAAGAAAACCCCAAGAACAAGTAATAACAACAATAATCAATATCATTATGGTGGACGGCGGCAGCAGCGGGGGGCAGCAGCGGTGGCGGCGGCCGCATCCAACCACCGGGCCTTAGGTTGCCTACCCCTGTTTTAGAAAGACTATTGCAAATTTGGCCATTCTCTGGATTGTCATGGTAGCTATAAGAGGCAATCAATCCTATTTCCTTAATGCCTGTGAAATTATAGAATGTGGGAAGAAAATACTGTCACAATTGGATCTCTGGCTGGTATACAGTGACATAGTTCCTTTGAAGCATTGCCATTTTATGCCCTGCTGAATCTAAAGTTGGTTGCTGTGGAATAATGTGCCCTTATTCATAAGCATTAGCTCATTCAAGCTTTCCAATATAGTAGTTTGCTGCTGGGAATTTTTAATTCCTCTTCAGGCCACTGCAGAGCAACTGGCAGCAATTTTTTAATGTGGGTATAATGCTCATGGGTCATTTCTGTTCTTTAGACCTTCATGGAGATGCTGCCAAACAATTAGTTGTAGAGGCATATCCAACAGTAGCCTAATAACCTTACTCATAATTCATGGACTGTTTTTCCCATCAAAAAACAAAACAAAACAAAAGACTTGAGAACATTTCAACCCCAGTGCATTGATTGTTGGTGAAACCTGTCTTTAACAGATCACAGGTTTCTAATGACAGCCTGTTATAATGTTACATGTCAGCAGTGCCCAGCTCCTGGTAATTAATCTGACAGTCATCATAGGCCCTTTATATCTGCAGCTGCCTGCTCACAGCAGGTTTCCTCATCAGGATGCCCATACTCATGCAGCCTTATGTACAGCTCCCACAGTACTTAGCATGGTGGGAGCTGTCCAATATAACAAAAATCTTGTTGAATGGTTGTCACTGCAGATAGCTTGTATGTATAACATGGAGAGTGTTCTGTAATTATGTCAGGAAGTTGGCATATTCTTGATCACAAAAGTTTATTGTGACTTCTCCAGCTGCTACAATGGTGACCCAAGCAAAACATAAATTCTGTACTGTCTGGCACCCAAACAGGGATGGACAAGAATCTTGGATTATCCAGCGAGACAAGTGGACAGGGTGAAGGCTAGGAATCTGGTAGCACAGAATCTGGTGGCCTTCTTCAGGACAGCACTGAAAGAAGGATGTGATTTAGGCAGCTTTCTTTCAGTCTGTGCCATTAAATGTCTTATTTGCATGGCATTCCTAAATCTGGCAGGATTAGGGGTTGTGTATGTGAATGTACTAGCTGGAGTTATTAGTAGTTCCTTCATCCTTCTAGTTACAGTCCCAGTGACATAACGTAGAGAAATATGTCTGTGATTGATCTTCAAGGCTTTCAGTTCTCAAACCCTGTGTCAGCTGGCATAACTAAAAAGTACATTGCCTCTCCTGTTTGGGGAAAAAGGGACTCATTTGGTCTCAGCTAGAACCCTTTCTGGATCATTGAAACAGCCTCCTCTCACATAACAGTTCTCTCATTCTTTCATTCATAATCAGCAAAATTAAGAATCCAGACATGTTATGTCTTGGGCTCAGAATGAACAGACTTGGATTTTGCATACATAATGAATGGCCTTATGGACTGGGTATAACTGCCAAATGCATCAAGATCCCATAACTCCTTTTGGAGCTTATTTGTATATGAAGAAGCCACATTGTTTAATCAAAATAAACTGTTGTTATAGAGAAAATTGAGACCCAAGCAAGAGGGGCTATAACTCAATGGCACAACCAGTGGCAGTGGGTGGTTCTGATGCCCATGGGGTGGTGTATTAGTGTCAGTCTTTAGCCTACACTTTAGTGGAGTTATAGGAGGTGCTGAATCTATTTAGACAGTAGGGTTGAGGATATTGGATAGTTCTGTTAAAGTTCTGATTAAAACTTGAAATGGAATTACCTCCCCTACAGACACCGAATCCTCCTATTGCCACTGCTGAGAATGCTTGCTTTGTGTGCATAATATCCCATGTGCTGTCCCAGACATTTACAGGTAGGGCAATGAACAATCCTGCCTGAAATGCCCGACACTGTCAAATATTGGGCTAGCTGAACTACTGATTCCAGTCAGTATAAAGCAGATTCCTATATTCTTATGGCTTACCTATAATCACAGAGGTTGCTTATGCCTGCCATCTTACACAATATAATAACTCCTATACCTCACGGCAACCTCTCATTTGGTGTTTTGTATGAATTGCAACTCCTTTAGCCTCAGGTTTTATTTTCAGCAACATAAACACCATTAGAAGTTGGCAAGCTGTATTCTTTACACACTGGTAGAAATGTGTCAAATTGCATCTGGGCTTTAATTTTTCATTTTCAAACATTAAATGTCAGGAACTCAATTAACATTTTCATTAGTGTGTATTTATTTTGCTGCTCATGGAGCTACAGAAGTTTGGAACTGATTTTTCCTTTTCTGTTATTTTTTAAAAGTATGATATAACATAACAAGCTAATTTTACAGGATGAAATAAATATCTGCTTCAGAAATAGAGTTCCCTGTAAGACATATAAGTTTGGATACTATAGACATGGCATCAGTTATTTCTCTTCTAAGTCACTGCTTCATCTAGAACTTTAAAATCAGGGGTGCCCAATTGTTGTTGTTGTTGTTGTCATCATCATCATCATCATCATCATTTATTTACATAGTGCCATCACTGTACATGGCACATTACAAGTGAAAGACCAACAAAAAATCTAGTTCCCTGCCCTCAGGCTAACAGGAACTTGATAAAATTGCCTTATGAAGGTCTTTTGGAGGCTGTGGATTACTGAAATTCACCTATGGGCAAACAGGTGTGCATTCTATAAATCCCATTTTTAGCTTCCATTTTTCTTGACAAACTTCATGACAAATGACTCAGTAACAGCCAACAAGATCAAATTGGCCTTTCAGACTTTAAAGTTTTACCCTGAAAAACTGTGGACATAATCAGTGCCACCTGAGGATTCACATAATGTTGTTTCCTGCCATGTTGCAGCAAGTCTCACAGCTATATCCACTGGTGCTAAAATGAGATTAGCCTCCAAATATAAAAATGTTGATACAGCTTCAAAAAGAAAAAAAGAAAAAAGGGTACTTTGATGTTAGCACTGAATTTTTATGCCAGATTCACCAACATCAGCTAAGAAAATCAAGGATACAGGAGAGGTATAACATCTCTTAATTACAGTCATAATAGTTTTGAGTCTGAGCAATGGGTTTATGGGGCTTGTGTGGGAGCAGCTGTGTTTAGTGGAGTACACCTCATGTGCCTTCTAGGTATTCTCAGGGAAGGTGTATATATCTGTGGAATTTTAACATAAAATCTGGGGTGTGGGATGCAATAGTTGCGGGGATAGAGAAGGAACTGTAAACCAGAATGCCAATATTGCTGTTACATTAGGGACAGCTACAAGTTCTCAGCATATGTTTGATGGCAAGAACTGAAAAACCTGTTTTGCTACAGTTCCTACTGAGAGCACAGAGCTGCAGAAAGAAATCCTAAACACTCAGAAAGAGATTAACACACACAGAGAGATTCAGGCAGATGACTTTGATCAAAGGGTTTTCTCCTCATGTCCCTCCAATAGCTTGACCACAGGAGGTAGGGGCAGAACATGTTTATTGGAAAGCAGGCAAGTTTTATAGAGTTGCAAAACTCACAAGGAAACTATTAAATGTGCATACCCTAAACTAAACAATACACAATAGGCATTTCACTCTGGCAACGCTAGCTTATCACTCTGCCTCCATATTTCTTGGGCTACATAACAAAGGGATTGTAACACCAGTCCTTGGCTCTCACAGGCATGTTCTACAATTCCCTATGGCTAATCCACAACTTTCTAGAATTTAGCAAGTTTTCCAAAGCCTGTGAACTACAGCATAGTTTCTAGTGGCATAGGGCCTTTGCAGACTGCCAGAAATAGTGCAAATTGAATCCACTTTAAGGGTTAGGGTTAGTGCTAGGGAGTCATGGGGACTGTTTATTTTCTAAGACATTGAGCCTTCTTTGTCAGAGAGCTCTGATGCCACAATAAAATACAGTTCCCATGATTCCCTAACCCTAACCCTAAAAGTGGACTCAATTTGCACTATTTCTGGCAGTCTGCAAAGGCCCATAGTTTCCTAAATGCAACTAGCCTTGCTTAGATTAAGCAGCAGGATACAGATTTAAAGGTGCAGGGACATGATATTTTGTACCTTGTGCTATGTGGAATGTAGGGAGTTCGCCCAAGATATTTAGCTGCCTGAGACAGAGAGGCAGATGGCATCTTTCTAAATGTCCATTATGGCAGAAGCTAAACATAGCTCTAGATTTCCTGCAATGACTCAGATGGGGGAAAAACATCTTGGGGTCCTTTCTGGTTCTGCAGTTCTATGATTCATCCTTGTCAGGTTAAGTAGTACCAAAAGTTACTTTGGTAAATTACTTTGACACATGAAACAGCAAGTTTCATAAGCGTGTCTCCATCTCCCTAGCAATAAAAAATACAATGATAAAATAACTAATAACTAATAATTAGCGGTCATTTGATGACACACCAGCCTGAAGCAGCTGTTCTATGCTGCCTAAAATTAAGGCCTTTTTATGTAAGTGGAGGCTTCAATTATATTAAATGAGTGCCTCTAAGACATGGAAAAACATGGTACAAAATTGTATGTGTCCTAAAGGGATTTAATAATCTGTGTTTCAAATGAGTTGGAGGGGATTTTATTGGTTCTGTTTGTGTTGCTTGTTCTCACGTTCTGAACTTGTGTAAAAATATAAAATGGGAAACAGGGAATAATTAACTTCTCAGCATCCAACTATTTCAATTACTTGAGCACTGCTCACATACCATAAATGTAAATTAGTTGGCTTAAGTACCACGTTGGTGGTTCTTTTTTTAAGAAAGCATTATCAAATTTTAAGTCTTGTTTATATGCACAATATTTATGACTTTGTATGCTATCCTAACAATTAAATACTAAAAAAAAAAACACCCCAAAAGAAAATAACCCTAATTAAATGGATGGAAAATACTCACTTGTTTCTTTTTGTAGGAACCTATGCCTGTTTTTAGTTGAGGTGATAGAGAAGGAACTGTAAACTAGAATGCCAATATTGTTATTACATTTGGGACAGCTACAAGTTCTCAGCCGATTATCTAGATCCATTTCAAACTGGCTTTAGGACAGGATTTGGAGTTGAGACTGCCATGGTTGCCTTGATTGATGGCCTTTGTCTGGGCATCAACAGACGTAGTGTGACCCTGCTGGTGCTCCTAGACCTCTCAGTGGCTTTTGACACAATAGATCATAACATCCTCTTTGAGCACCTGAGAAGGTTAGGAATTGGAGGCACTGCATTGCAGTGGTTCCGTTCCTTCCTCTCGCACAGATTCCAGAGGGTGTTGCTCAGGGACAGTTGCTCCACAAGGAAAGAGCTTAATTGTGGCTTCCCTATGGCACCATCCTATCTCCGGGTGGCTACATATGAAGCCACTGGGAGAGTCATGGGGCGGGGTTCAAGGCTGATGACACCCAGATATATTTCTCCATGTCTCGGTCTTAAGCTTTGACTTCAGATGGTGTCTCTCCCCTCAATGACTGTCTTAGGGAAGTAATGGGCTGGATGAGAAAAACAGATTGAGATGGAATCCAGATAAAATGGAGATACTTACAGTAGCGGCCCTGAAACTAGGTATTGGGATACAACCTCCAGTCCTGGACAGGGTCACACTCTCCACGAAGGATTGTGTTCACAGACTGGGGATGCTCCTGGATCTGTCGCTCCAGATGACTACTCAGGTAAATGCGATGGCTAGGAGTGCCTGTTATCAGCTTTGGCTGATACACCAGCTGCACCCTTTCCTAGAAGTTAGGGACCTTGAAACTGCGGTACATGCGCTGGTTACCTCCCATCTTGATTTCTGTAATACACGCTACATGGGGCTACTTTCTTGCTTGGTCTGAAAACTTCAATTAGTACCGAATATGGCAGCCAGGTTGGTCTCGGGAACATCAAGAAGAGACCATATAACGCCTGTCTTAAAGTCACTTCACTGGCTTCTTATTAGTTTCCGGGCACAATACAAGGTGTTGGTTATCACTTTTAAAGCCCTAAATGGCTTGGGTCCAATCTATGTTCGGGACCGCCGCCTCCCATATAATCCACCCTGTGCACTCTGGTCCTCTGGAAGGAATTTGCTGCAGCCGATAAAAACTAGACTGTCTGCAACCTCCCAGGGGGCCTGTTCGGCAGTCACTCCCAAATTATGGAACGGCCCGCTGGACGAGATCCATCATATTACTACTTTAAACAGCTTTTAAAAAGCTGTTAAGATGGATCTCTTCTGGCAGGCCTTTCCTGACTAGATTCCCGGCATCAAGAGTTAGTCCATCCTCTGTTCCCCACTCTCTGCTGCAGTAGCCATTATTGTTTGTCGTCAGTGAGATTTATTTTAAATATGTTTTAATTCATGATATTGTTTAATACTTTTTAAGGGGTGAGTGAGTTTTTGGGATTTCTGGGTGTGATTGATTTTTTACATGTGTCCCTGAGGGGATAATTTGCCCAGATATAAACTGGGGGTGCTTCAGTGCTTTTGTCCAATTAGGAGCATGAGTCATTGATTATTATTTAAAATATTAGATTTTAAACTGCTAGATTTAATTGTAATTTTAAGGGGGGGTTATATGATTGCTATATATTGTGGGTGTGTATTTTTAATATAAGCCACCTGGATAGCTTTGGCTAAAGGCGGGGTATAAATAAAATTTTATTTATTTGTTTGTTTTATTATTTATATTGTATTCTTTGGTAATTTTAATGTTGTAAGCCGCCCTGATTGCCCTGCAATGGGACGGGATATAAATTATTATTATTATTATTATTATTATTATTATTATTATTTTATATTTGTACAATATATTGGTATATTGCATGTAAAACACAGTATGACCCTGTATAAACACATATCCATGCATTCATGTCTTTTAGTCATTAATTACACATATTTGAAGGTTTTCTTCACTCAGTCTTTTCATCAGCCCCATAGTGGTTTTCAATTTTCTCCACGCTGAACTACTCAGTGTATTGCTTTCAGGAATTGACTTTGAGGGTTGAAAGTATGATCCCCTTTGAACTGTACAGGAGTTAATTTTATATCTACTTGTATTTCAGGCAATGTGGGTCCAGAATTATCATATACTGAAATTGGCATGTTTATTTCTTCTGATGGCGGAAATTCTTGGAGGCAGGTAAGTCCTGAAGAGCTGGTAAGTTCACGGAACATGGGTTTTCTCCAAATTATTACCACATGTTTCATGAATCTTTGGAGAATTGTATAGTTCATATTGTCCCTTTCATATCTGCAGATCTTTGAGGAAGAATACAGTGTGTGGTTCCTTGACTGGGGTGGAGCACTTGTAGCCATGAAACATACATCAATGCCCATTCGCCATGTGTGGTAAGAAAGTCTTCTTTAACAGGAGAAGTTGCTCCTTTACAGATCCTGGAAAGGTTATCTTTTTACTCCAAGAATTTTCCTGCTACCGGCCATGTTGTGCAGGGCATTTTGAGAGAGGCAGTGCAAAAACATTGTCAACCCTTGCTCCTTCTATAGACAGACTGAAACTTGCATGTCTTTCTTTTACTGAATAATATATTCAGACAATGTGGTCCCTACAGCAGCTTCTCTTTTGCACTTGCATGGCTGTTCCAGATAAATATTTTCAGATGTCACCAACACAATCCTAGATCAAGTTCATGAGAGGATGCTTAGAAATGATTTTGCAATTTCTGAAAGGAAGAACCAAAAAGCAATATCACCTGGTCATTTAGCATCCTTAATAAATTTTGTAGGAAACAAGCACACTGCCCATTAGGAAATGGTATCAAGGTCAATATTCAGAAAAAAAATGATAAAGCAGTAATGTATATTGAAAGACCCATTTAAAACATAACACTGTCAATGAGAATCACTACAGCCATAAAATTCAGCAATGCTGATAAAGTTGTCATATAAACAAGCTCACATGAAATAGTAGAATGTGTAAATAAGAATACAGTCATCCCTCTTTATTCACATACTTGGGATCCATGAATTTGGTTATTTGCAATTTCATCGTAAGCCCTGCCTACTTCCCCTCCTGCTTGGGATAGCTGCTTTCAGCTATCCCAAGCAGGGAGGAGGTGGCCAGAGCCAGCACGTTACTGCCCTGGCCCCTTCTCTCCTCCTTAGGAAAGTTGCGATCCCAGGTGGGGATTAGGTGGGCAGAGCCAGTGTGCAGCTGCCCTGGCCCCTTCTCTCCTTCTTAGGATAGCTGCTTACAACTATCCCAGACAGGGAGAACGTGGGCAGAGTTGGCGCTATTCACGAATTTTCCGTATTCATGGGGGTCTTGTTCCCCTAACTCCTGCGAATACAGAGGGATGACTGTATTTTCATCAAGTGCCAGAAAGACATCACTGTTGGTGTGTGGATGATGAGTGTTGTAGTGATGCCTTTTGGCACCCAGCAGAGTCTGCAGGACAAGCTGGCTGCTGTGATCCACAGCCACTGTGTAGATTTGCCATCAACTGGCTCAGCTTCTCTTCTTCAGCATCCTGTCTTCCTCAGTCAAGAAGACACATTGTAAAGTCCAAAAGCATAGCTTTATTAATACATATAAAAAAGTAAAAATAAGATAACTAAGTAAAATCCATTGTGATGAACTTGTCCAGTTCAGCCACACAAGATTACATCTTTAACAATCCCAAAAGCATTAGGATCCAACTTGTTGCAGTTAAAAACACTGCATCCACACACGCTCACATCTTAAACAATAAACAATTCTTAGACAAAGGATTTTCTAAGCCCATCCCATACTCCACCTTCTAGGTGTTAACTTTATGTTAATTGGATAATGTCTGTATGATGTATGCTAACCCAGCCTCTTGTTGTCCATCATCCACCACGTGAGTAACTTTCCCAAGCCTAACGATGTTTAATATTTGATATCTCTTTGTTATCCATAACAAAGTCTGGTTCCATTAGTTTTACCTCTGGGAAAGTACATTGTTGATGTCTCTGTTACCACCTGGCGTTGATTCACCCTGTTTCTCTAAATATTGTTTGTGCCTTGTCTAGAAACTGTTCTCAAGTGGAAAATTACAGACACACACGCATCTTTACATTTCACCTTTGACTATATATCCCATTCATATCCTAACAATCACATCTTATGCCAGGCAAGATTTCTGGGGGGGTGGGATCGATAAGTGAGGAGCTACAATAACAACAAAAATTCCTTTGATGGCCACCTATCTGATTTCATTGACATCCTACTATTTTCAAAATAGTGTGTTCTTCCTAATAAACTACATGCTGTGTATGCTCCTCTGCCTGTCTCTCCTTCATAATGTAGAACTGTTATCTCCTGGGTTAGAGAATATGTGCCTCATTCTACATTCTTATAAAAAAAAATATTTAAAAGCCATCCTTCTTCCCTGGAAATACCAGCACCTGTCTGCAGGAGAGAAAAAAAGACATCTGGGAACAAATAGGAAAATGATGCTGACTTGCTTAAGGGTATCTTATTATTTTATCTATTCATTAAAACATTTATATTGAACATTTTGAAACAATAGGGACCTGCAAGGCATCTAGCAGACAGGAAATCCAAATGCATGCTAAAACATCAATGAAAGCATAGTACAGCCAGCAACAAGGCCAAAAGCAACTGCATGCAGCAAAATCTTATGCATTAAATTCATTCATTCATTCATTAGATTTATTTCTTACCATTCAACAGATTCCCCAGGGCAGCTTATAAATATCCCAGGAAGCCAAATTAAAACAAAAATAACCCCTACTGTCTAGACTTATTCTCAAGCAGGTTTATATTGTAGCCTTAAAAAAAATCTGTTGCTCGTGTATTCTAGGAGCTGTTCAAAAAGTAAATTTTCCATGCTCTGAAAAGCAGCCACACATTCTATGTATCTCTCTGCATGCCAGAAAATCCCAGTTCCATCTCCAGAAGCCTTAGGTAGGACCAAAAGTGTCTTCTGCCCTCAAACCTGGTGAAAATCCCCTGCAGAACTGATGCCATGGGTGTAGACACTAGTGAGCTAGATGGACCAATAATTTGACCAATAGTTTTACATGGAATTTATTTCTTTTCTGCCTTTCTCCCAATTTCCCAGCTTACAATAAATAAATTAAAATCAAATAGCTAAAATTAACAAACTGCAAGTTAAAAGAGATTAAACAATAAAAAATTAATACCAGATTAAAACATACACTATTAAACATATACACACTCTCACACCAGCCAAACACTAGGAAAATCCAACACATTGTTTAGGTGGGGCAGACCTTATATCATCAAATGCCTGTCAGAAAAGTAAAATCTACTTTTTTGTGAAAAGAAAGCAGGGAGAATACCATTCTAACTTCTCTGGGAAGGAAGTTCCAGAGCTTAGGGACAGCTACTAAACAGGCCCCCTCTCAGATTCCCACCAGAAGTACCTGTGAAGGTGGTGGAATAGAGAGTATAGACCCCCAGCACATCTCAACGCACAGGCAGCCTCATAAGGAAGAATATAGGCACTTTCTATTTCCCTTTTTAAGCCATTTCTGTTTGTTTAATGTCATGTGAAAAAATAATTTTTAAAAATCTTTTCCTATAGCATTGAACTGGAATTTCCATTGGCATTCATTAGTTAGCCCTGTAAATGTACCGGGTCTTGAGTTTCTTTTAATGGGTTGACCTACTCTAGTTTCTGAAGCTGTTAATGGAAAAAAATTATAGGGAAACAGCTTTCATGAGCTGACATTCAAAAACCCCTGTGTGTGTGAATCAAAATAATCTTGTAGATGGACACTTGTGACTTTATATACAGTGTAAGCCATTATGGCTTTCAGTTAAATAATAACAGAGCTCTACAGTGATTATAATCCATAACTATCTCTTGTATTTGAGTAATTCAGCAGTGGGATTAAACTGGTAACACTAGTGTGGGGCACTGAAAGATGCTAATATAGTGAAACTAGAAAGTTCTCCTTTCACATTGTAACATCCATAGATGATTTCCCATGTTCAAGAGGTTAACTTCAATCATTTGTCAATATCTCCAGCACATCCCAGTTGGATACCCACTATTGCTATTGAACAATTTGGTGCAATATGAATTTACCTGATCTACATCTCGCAAACTAATATGTAGATCAGAATGTAATTATCTACTTAATCTTGCACTTAGAATCATAGAATCATAGAGTTGGAAGAGACCACAAGGGCCATCCAGTCCAACCCCCTGCTATGCAGGAACTCCCAATCAAAGCATCCCCAACAGATGGCCATCCAGCCTCTGCTTAAAGACTTCCAAGGAAGGAGACTCCACTACACTCCGAGGGAGTGTGTTCCACTGGCGAACAGCCCTTACTATCAGGAAGTTCCTCCAAATGTTGTAGGATTCTACAATTATAAAAAGTTTCAACATTAAGAAGAATATTTTTTTTATAAAAATATAAATCTACATATCCAATATACACATTTTACCCAATATATACATTTTAAAGCAGATTTTCTTTATATAATTTTCAAAAAACTTAAATGTGCATGTTTATGCATGTTCTCTTCCAATATACATACTTTTGTTTCCTTTTTCTTCTCTAAAGATTTACATCACAAAGGTCTGGTAAGTACAAACACTGCACAATAATTGATTTCAGTTCACATTTTGATCTGGGGAGCACACACGTAGTAAATTCTTATCAAAATGTAAAGTGAAAAAAAAAACCTCTTCATCCTACACAGAGCCCAAGACCACAAGTGCATATCAGAAATCACACCACAAAAAGATATTACAGTTGGACCCCCATATCCACAGATTCTGTATCTATGGATTCAAGCAACCACAGCTTGAAAATATTTGGAGGGAGGCAGGATTTCAAAAAGCAAAATGTGCTATTTGCCATTTTATATAAGGGACACCATTTTGCTGCACCACTGTATATAATGGTACTTGAGCATCCACAGATTTTGGTATCCACAGGGGGTCCTGGAACCTAACCCTACAGGATACTGAGGGCCCACTGTATTAGAAATTACTCCTCCTGCCATTCTTTATCAATACATCACTCATATCATTAACATACAAGAGAGAAAAAAGTACAGGACTACAGTTACTGAAAGTTGAAGCATGCTCCATGCATACTCTAATTCCAAAATTAGATTGAAAATGATCCTAGCTCTCAGTGAAGGACAGATTCACAAAACAATAAAGGAGAAATAAATTCAATAGAGAAATAAATCCATTTTTCTACACTGTATGATGTATTTTCTTTTCTTTTTCTTTTCTTTTTTATTCCAAGCCTCAAGTCAAGGCTCAAGGCTCTCTTAAAGTCTCAAGTCGAGTCTCAGGACCTTGCAAGATACTTTCAAGTCAAGTCTCAAACCAAGTTTCTACTCTGGGAGCCAAGTTTAACATGGGGGGGGGGGGGGAAGAAGTGGTGGTGGGGTGGGAGATGGAGATTCAACAAATAGAAATTCAAGAAGATGTGCATAAAATTAGGCTACAAAATTCTCAGAGTACACCAAACACATTGAGCAGTGGGCTTGAGGCAGAAAGATTTTTCTAAAGAATCTGAAAAGTTTTAGAAGTCTCCTTCAATGTGCAGCAGGGACAAGTTGCTGAGTAGACCCATTGCCTTTTTCTGTTTTCTTTTTCTGGATGAAGCTAGGCCAGTAACTAAAAATATACAAGTTGAAAATCAAGTCAAATTATGCCCTGTACAGGCCAGCCAAAAGGGCTGGCTTGGGGATGGAGTCGGGGCACCCTGACTGCACCCCGATGCCCCATCATGCTGTGCTCCTCACTGCATGGTGGGCGGCATCAGGGCGCTCCTTTGGCACAGCATACAGACACGCTGTGCCAAAGGAGTGCAGAAAATCCACCACCGCCATGGTGGCAAGGGCAGCTTTTGCCTGCTCCAAAAAGGAGCGGCATTTGCCAGCTCTTTTTGGAGTGGCAAACTGCCAGCTTGGGGGCGCAGTGTGCGGTTGCTGCAGCCCCGATCTGGCGCTCCCAGGGACGACATGGAGCTGCCCCTTAGGGGCCATCTGTAAAGCCCTTTAGTGTGTTATTTATTGCTGAGTCAAGTCCAAGTAGAGGCACTGAAGCAATTTGGGTCTAACTTTAGCTTGAGTCAATTGAATTGAATCTACATCACTGTTGCGTGATTTTTGTTATTCATATGTTCTGTCAAGTTGACAAGTCCGAATTATGGCAAAAGTATAGCTTTCTTGACAAGATTAATTCAGAGGAGATTTGCCACTCTAAAGGTGCCTTATCCAAAGCCACCCAGTGGGTTTTCATGAGTGAGCAGGGATTTGAACCCTGATCTACCAGAATCCTAGTCCAACAAAATGCTGACCAAATCCACAAAACAGTGAAGAATAAGAAATGAGGAATGTGATCATTTCTCTACACTGGCCTTTAAAATAAAAAAGGAAATAGAAACACTATTGTGGAGTGAAACATGGACAGAAGAGATGCCCAGGGAATGGATGTAGTATTGGTCTATCAATGCTGTCATCACTGTATTGTGTATATTTCTGCAACTGCTAGCCTTAACCATCCAAAGCAGTGTGCATGCTTACAAGTTTGGTAGAAGAACAAGGTCTCCATATGACAATTGTAGGTAGTAATCAACTATACCCTGTCTCATAGTTATGACAAAAGTACATACAATGCACACAATCAAATGTATTTTTCTTTTCCTTTTCTTTTCCTTTTCTTTTTTTTAACAAATAAGTCATAGAGGCTGCAGTCTGAAGTGGAAGACCAATGTGAAAGACAAACATTGCTCTCCACGCATTCACTTTTGGATGGATGTGTTTTGTTGAGGAAATGGAAGGAGAAGGGTTTAGAAATCCCTTGCTCTCCACAACACTTTTCTCTCCAGACTGCTGCTTTCACAACTACATTTGATCAAAAAGGAAATGAATGGAGAAGAGCCACACATGATTGTTGTCTTGATTTTGGCCATTATTTACAAAACGTATCCCACTGAAGTACATGGGGCTATCTTCAGCATAACATATTTCAACAGAATTTGTCATAACTATTACTAGTGTTAGAAGAAACCACTGTAAAGTCTACATTATCCCAATATAGTCACAGAAGAGTTAAAGTCCTGATGGGTGGATTTATCAGTTCACATTCTGTGGCCTAAATCCAATTGCTAGCTCCAACTTGTGTTGACTACTAGTTGAATCATTGGGAGTTACGTAAGTTGTGTCCTTATTTGTTCCAATAATAGTTGTATCATGAGTTATTTATCATTCAGCAGTCAATTCAATGAGTCTACTCTAGTTGTGAGCAGTAATTGGATTTAGGTCTGTTTTCTTTGTGACCATACCAGCAAATAAAGAGGCCAGAAACAAGCGTATTGGATGAAATGAGGACACTTATTTAAGAAAACACCAAGAATTGATTGTGTAGGAACCTAACTACTTCACAGTCATGCGGGGCAAGCACATAAATCAAGTTATTTGTTGAACCTGCCCCTGCCTATATCTTGTACACACACACATACACACACCTACACATTTGCCTTTTATCTGAATATAAATGTTTTGTTGTTTTTTTCATTAGGGATGATTTGTCTTATTCTCACAAGCAGGAAGGAGATACACGAACAATTTTTTTTCATCTCTCTGAAGGCAAGATATTTGCTGGCACTCTCATCAAGAGTGTTTACATTTGTGAGAGTGATTTCTTTGTCATGAATCATGAGAACGTTTTTGTATAACCTATTAGAGCTGATTCCTTACTGTATGTACTTTTAATAATCAGTAAAGTATAAGTGCATGTGTGTGTGTATTTCCATCACTCAGGCAGTCCTTTCATTTTCCTGTGTTTGTGTGATTTGCTTGGAAGGGAAAAGACACAGGATTTTTGCAGAGATTACTGAAACATTTACAGGGAAAATGTTCCTTGTATTGTAATCTTACTGTATTAGACAAAAAAGTTCTGTACATTTTTCAAATATTATTCATATTTCAGTACCACCACCCCTTTTGCATTTTTATAAAAACAAAATCATTGTATTTTATGTAAATATAATATATATATTTTGCTGGAAAACATGTTTTTTGTACAACCAGAATTTCTTTTTAGAAAAGGCCCATAATATGAACAATCATCCCAGACTTTTGTACTGTGTTGAGACATATCAAGACATCCTTTAAAAAAATCAAGAATAAGGGAAATTGCAAATATTCCTTACATCCCTAGTGCAAAGTCATATAATTGGTCCTACTCCACCCTATAAGGAAGATTGCTTTCAAATATTTTGTTGTTCACCTGGTGACATAAGTGTCTTTAAACAAATCTTTGATTAGAGATTTGTGTCCAAACAGATCTTTGGTTTAGTGGAACCTTTCCCAAACTGGTATCCTCATGAAGTTGGGCTGCAGCTCCCATTCTGTCCAGACAGCATGGTCAGTGATCTTGTTGGTTGGAGCATGATGATGATAGTCGGGAGCGCACTAGATTGGGGAAGTATGCTTTAGTGAAAGACCTCACAATAAGGGATGACTTAAGCTATCACCTCTGCACATTTTAAACCCATAATTACATCCTATTTTTCAATCAATCTGTGCATTTTTTAATCCAAAACAACAACACCCCATTCAAATGCACATATTAACATAACAGCATCCTATCTCAAAATACATGCTAAGAAATAGGTTACAACTACTGGAGAATTGTGTTTCCTTGACTTATTGGAGAGAGAGCTTTGTGGTCATGGCGAAGGAGAATTTCCCTGGGTGTACCATGATGTGTGGGTTTAGCTGTCTTCTTCCCAGGAGCCTTTGCAAGGTTTATATCTTGGAAATGCTTGGGACGGGGCAGCTAATCAAGCCTCACCTGGTTGTTTGGGGGAAGAGCTTGAGTAGGCTTGGAAAAAGGTTTTGCACAGGTCTACTCCCTAAGTATAAAACAAGCTGCTCTCAGCTCCCAAAGCCAGTTCTTTTTTTGCGTGGGACCCAGATCCAATTGGGGAAATAAAGGAACATCCTGTCATAGGCAGTGAGGAGTCCTGAGAAGGGATGTTTGGGCATAGAAAGTGAAGTCTTACTCAGCTTGAGGGCAGGAAGTTTCATGCCAGTCCCCAAGTGGCAAGGGAACCACACACAGTGGTGTCCCATTTCTGTCACCTAGCAGGCTGGACCTAGCAGTCTGGACCGGACCTAGCAGTCAGACTGGGTGTGTATGTTGCCATTGGTTGAAAGCAGGGTTGTCTAATTCTGGATCCAAGATGTATGCTGAGTCCAAGCCTATGATGCTGTAATCAATAAAAGTTGTGCTCTTATTTGTCCCAATGATAGTTGTATTGGGAGTCATGGGGGGGGGAGGTTCTTCCCACTCACTGCTGATCCTTTTTATAATTGTAGAAGGTTTCAACATCAAGGAGAATACTGTTTATAAAAATATTGTATGTGCATAAGTGTGTGGGGGAGAGAGAGGGAGATAGAGTGAGCAAGCATGATGTAAAGGTTTGAACATTGAACTATGACTGTGGAGAACAGGGTTTAAATTCCCATTCAGCCATGAATCCCACTGGATTCTACATGAAACTCACTGGATGATCCTGGACAAGTCACACTCTCTCAGCCTCAGGGGATGGCAATGGCAAATAATCCCCTTTGAAGAAACTTGCCAAGAAAACCCTGTGATAGGGCCATAAAGGTAGTCATAAATCAGAAATGACTTGAAGGGACGCTACTACAACAACAACAATGTGTGTGTGTGTGTGTAATAAAAATTAGATGTTGAATTAAAAGATAGATTTGTCCATCCCAACCCACTCATAGGTAAAACATCATATAAGAGAAAGAACAAATTAATAAAACACTACAGCAGTGAAACTTGATATAGCCAGATACATGATATCATCAAGTTTTTTACAGTATTTTAGCAATATGCAGCTGTGGAAGGGGTGGCAACACAAATGCACTGGGGAAATCAAGAGTTGATACAAATGGTGCATGCATGGTTCTCTGCCCAAATTCATAAATAATGGTACAGTGGCCAGGATCCAAGATGACAGATCTGGTAAGAGATTTCCTTTTACAGTCAGCTCTTGCCATCTGTGAGATTGCCATCCATGGATTTGAGAATCTGCAGATGGTCCTCCCCCATTCACCCCAGTGGCAGCATATGCATGTGCCCATGCCAGCATAGCATTGGTAACAATGGGACTTGAGATCCTGCATTTTTTGTTATCCGAGGATGGGTGGAAGTGGAATGGACCTCCCCGTGGATACAAAGGTCCAACGGTATCACTGAGGGTGGGGGGAATCTTCTCTCTCTTCTGCATCCCACTATTCAGTCTAGAAACTAGTGGGTGTGTTTTTAATTGTTGGATTTTAATCTGTAATTGATTTAATAACTTTTTAAGGGGGGGAGGGAAGTATTTTGATGCATTGTATTGTATTTTTTATTGATGTTAGCCACCCCGATTGATCTCAAAGGGGCGGGATATAAATACATTTTATTATTATTATTATTAAACTGGGATTAGAAGGTTAAGAAACCCTTTAGAGCAGGATTTCAGAAAGTATGGTGACCTGCAGTACAAATGGGAAGGGAAGAAAGTTTGATCATTTGGCATCTGAGGAAGTAGACTGAAGTCTACGAAAGCTCATGCTGCCGATTTCTTTCTTTTAGTCTCAAAGGTGCTACAAGATCTCTCTACATTCTGTTCTGTTCTGTTACTTTATATATACTCCACATTCCCCACACCCACCCAAAGCTGGGCCTGTGACTGTTAAATGTCACTGCAGTGTTGATTCTAAGCAATGGAGGGCTCTTAATGTGCTTCATAAACAAGAAAGAGTTTCTCAGAAGTCCAAAATCTAGGGAGGAATTAGGATGGGAAATGTCTTCATTGTGTAATTTCAAATTGACAAATGCACTGGAATTTCAGATTCCTTGAAAAATAGGTTTACAATCTTCATCTACATGTTTTATAGTGGAATCTTTTGCTATCTACATTGTCCTAATTTGAATGGGTGTTGCAGATAAAATACAGTTTTAAAACAAAATAGATGAAAGGAGACTCAACTGCTATTCTAGTAGTTTCACAGCCTAACATAAGAAAAGAAGTGGGACATTTAAAAACAGTTGCTGTTGTTATTGTTGTTTTGTGTGCCTTCAAGTTGTTTCCAAGTTATGGCAACCTCAAGGTGAACCTCCCATGGTATTTTCTTGGCAAGATTTGTTCAGAGGAGATTTGTCATTGCCTTTCCCTGAAGCTGAGAGCATGTGATTTGCCTAAAGCAGGGATAGGCAACCTTTTTGAGCTGGGGGCCGGGTTGCTGTCCCTCAGACAATTGGGGGGCCGAAGCACCATAAATAAATAAATAAATAAATAACAATAAAAATATTTTTTTTAAAAAAATAAAAATATGCATGCACACTCTCTGAGCCCCAGAAAAGCCATGGCAAACCCAATGTGGAGATTTTGCCAAGAAAACCCCAAGAATAAATAATAACAACAATAATCAATATCATCATGGCAGGGGGCGGCGGGACTGGCCTGGGGCCGGTCCAAAGGCCTTGGGGGGCCCGCATCCAGCCCCTGGGCCTTAGGTTGCCTACCCCTGGCCTAAAGTCACTCAGTAGGTTTCCATGGCTGAGCTGGAAATTGAACCCTAGTCTCTAGAGTTGTAGTCCAACACTCAAACCACTTCACCATGCTGACTCTCCCAAAAACAATACAACCTCTTAAAAAAACAATACAGCCACTTAAAATTTCTGAAGAAGGTTTAATAATATTAATATTAAGTTCACTGTAGGGATCCGTGGGTTGGTTTACTTCCCACTTGTGTTAGTTTTCTGTGTTCACTGATAAGCTCTTTCTATCCATTTCTGTATTGAGCTCTATTTTTAAAGAAAAATAAACTTCTATTTTAAAAATATTTTCTCTCAAACTATACATTCTTAAATGTGCCTATCTTCAAAAAGCATATTTTACCAGAGAAAATATGTAAAAGCTAGGGGAGATGTAAAGAAAAAAAATGCAAACTTATATTTTAAAAAAGTATTTTCTGTCAAACTATGCATTCTTAAATGTCAAAAATACCTATTTTATCATCCATTTTGTGTGAGATATTTAAAAACTATGCAGAAACAGTTAAATTTCAATTGACACATTACCATGAGAGATAGAATTAGTTCCCATTGGAAGTGACTAAGAACAAATTCTTCAATGATCTCTACATTCAGTGGAATCCAACCAAAGAAATGTTTGTTCAGCTGATTAAATAAGTTACCTCCTTGGATAGTATATCAAAATAATGTACTTCCTTTATGGTAAAATTGCAATATGTTCACACTGTACTTTTTCTATAGTGAGGCCTGTTTGAAAAATAGTGATTGGTTTAATGTCAGCTCAGATCCTATTGAATGTTGTTGTAGCTATGCTATGCCAGTGTTAACCACAGAGGATTTCAGGGGGAATTCAGATGGCCAGATAAGTAGGGGAGGGCAGTGCTGTGCATGCATATCACTCATGGAATGCAAAATAAATAAATAAATGGGGAGTGTCCCAGGGGAACACTTGTATAAGGGGGTTTCAGATGCCTGCTAACAAAAGGCAAAAAGCTTAACCACGCTCATGACTGGCTGGTTCTACACTCAGCAAAATTCCTTATGTTTAATTAATTATTTGGTTGACATAAGAATATTTTTGTGCAGTTGGGTTCAAAATGAGTACAATCTTGTGAAGATTTAGCACCACTTGATTAAAGAAAATCCTTCAGCCCTTCAGCAAAATAAGGGACAACGGTTCACTGCACAGGCTGAAGTGAAACCTTCTTTTGCAGATGCTTCAGTTTCTCCTGATCAGAGCTAAGCTGTCATTGGACTCAGGCAATGCCGCCCCTCATTGACTTTGATAATAGTTCATGGTGCATTGCTTCTTCAAAGCACTATGAAGCAGAGCATTAATTAATAACAAGACAAGACTGAAAAGATTGATGCCTGTTTATAAATCCAGCTACTGTCACTCACCAGCCTAAAGAGGTGCTTAATTACCTTCGAAATGGTTCCAGTGAAACTCTTTTATGTGTATTTATGTCTGTTTCCATCACAGGATGAGTTTCGATGAAGGAAGGACCTGGAATAAATATGGCTTCACATCAGCACCGCTCTTTGTGGATGGCTCCCTAGTGGAGCCAGGCATCGAAACACAGATAATGACGTAAGTTGCAGCATTAATCAAGCTGTCTTGGGAGTAAATGGAGATGTGCTATGTTAGCCATCAATCAAAGTGAATGTCATGTTTGTTCCAGGATGTCTGCATTGCCCTCTGGAGCTAGGAGGGTTGTATGATGGCTATTTGCTTATTCAGCAACTGCATTTCCTCCAACCCCCTTGGTATTTTTCATAGGGCTGTTTGTGCAGTGCAACATTTCTATAGCTTCTGGATTTAAATGTACATAACACTGGAACATAGTACAGATATTTGCAACACTGAGAAACAGCAAAGGTACAAATTCTGTGGTTAAACCAACCCATTTGCAGTACAAATAGAATGGGGTCATACCAGGGGTGGAAATAATATTCTAAGTTTCCAGGGGGAAATGAAAATGGAACTTCTCAAGTATTAGGAAATGCTGATGAAGGGAATCCTGCTAAAGCCCCTTTCTTATCCCCTCTCCCTGAATCCTGAGCAAGAAAGATCACCACTGGCTAGCTGGCACACAATTATGATGTCAGGATCTCTTCAGGACCCCTAGTAGGTTCCAGAAGATGCCTGCCTCATCATGTGCAGCAACAGCGCCGGGGCCAAAGGATGGCTGGGAGGAAGCCCAGGAGCCCTCCCAACACCATCTCCTCCTGAGGCACGGCGGTGCAGCAGCAGCAACAGGGCAGCTGTGAGGCTCTGCGAGGGAGTATTTAGCCCTCCCAGCACCATCCCCTCCAGCAGTGCAGCAGCAGCGACAGCGCTGGGGCCAAAGGAAGGCTGGGAGGAAGCCCAGGAGCCCTCCCAACACCATCTCCTCCTGAGGCACGGTGGCGCAGCAGCAGCAGCAGGAGGGCAGCTGTGAGGCTCTGGGAGGGAGTATTTAGCCCTCCCAGCACCATCCCCTCCAGCAGCGCAGCAGCTGGAGAGCAGCAGCGACAGTGCCAGGGCCAAAGGAAGGCTGGGAGGAAGCCCAGGAGCTGTCATGGCCAGCCATGAGGAGGACTCGGAGGAGGACTCGGAGGATGGGTCTCCTCCAGAGAAGGAAGAGATACAGGCTCCACCTGGCTCTCATTCTGCTCTGCCTGAGCCAAGCCCTGTTCTCCCAGCCCCAGAGCAGCCAGGTCCTAGTGCTACTCCTATGGAGGCTCAGCTGCCTCGTGGGGAGAATCAGGAAGATACAGCAGGGCCAGTACCTTTCTTTAGGCAGAGGAGAGCTGAGAGTGCTGGTGTTCGCAGGTCCATGAGGCTGGCTGAAAAGCAGCTGCTCAACAAGCCTCAGCTGGCACTGAGGTAGGATTTGGCTATTTAAACATCTGCAAAAGGCTTCCTCAGTGCCAAGACTTATTGTAGTTTCTACGGTTGGTGTGGCTCCGTGTTTCCTGCTTTGTGCCTCTTGCTTCTTGCCTTGTGGAACCCTGTTGCCTCGACCTTGGACTGGACTGGACTTCTGTTGATTGCTGCCTGCCCTGACCTTAGACCGACTGACTTCGAATTCTGGATTCTGCTTTGTTTGTGCTTCAACTACAGGAAGGTTTGTAGCTGGCTCTGCTGTTTGTTGCTCATCCTCACCTTCCCTAGCAGCAGTTGTTGGAACTGAGGCTGGCTGTAGTCCAGGACAGGAACCCTCCCAACACCATCTCCTCCTGAGGTGTGGTGCCGCAGCAGCAGCAGGGCAGCTGTGAGGCTCTGGGAGGGAGTATTTAGCCCTCCCAGCACCATCCCCTCCAGCAGTGCAGCAGCAGCGCAGCAGCAGTGACAGCACCAGGACCAAAGGAAGGCTGGGAGGAAGCTCAGGAGCCCGCCCAAATTTTATCACCTCTGGGGGGGCATCTTGATAACTGTGACAGTGACAGTGACAGTGGGAGCAGTAGAAGTTTTTTGGGCTTGGGTGAGAGATCCTTGGCACTTGCCCAGCCCTTCTCTACTGCTATCCTCTGGGCCGTGGAGGAGGACTCCCTCTCGGACTGCCGAGCCTAATTAACATCAGCTGGGGCAGCCCTACAGCACCCAGAACCTCAGCGGAGCCAAGGGACGCTGGAAGGCATATAAAGCCCTCCAAGGAACATCTCCCCTTGCTTGTATGCTGCGGCAACAGCAGCACTCTGGGCCGTGGAGGAGGACTCCCTCTCGGACTGTGGCCTGGAGTTTTACTGCCTTTCCTGATGCCGGGATTGCGGTAGGGGCGGCTACTGGAGTTGTTCAGGGGAACGGAAGGTATGGTCGTAACAGATGGAAGAGCCAATGTCCGCTCCACCGGGGGTGGTGGGCCTATTAGAATGGTCTGCCCTTGAAGGCTAATGGAGCCAATTGGATTCCAGAAAGCCTTAGAGGGGTTAATGGTTGGAAATGCCGGTGATCCTGTCGAGTCCCTGGTTAATACTTGGAACAGTGATCTCACCAGGGCTATCGACACGATCGCTCCCAAGCGTCCTTGCCAATCCGCTCCAAACCGCAGGCCTTCGTATACGCTTAGGAGGATGAAGCGGGTTGGACAATGGCTAGAGTGCAGGTGGCAGAAGACTTGACTCTTATCTGACAGAACTCACCATAGGAATTTTCTTCGTTCCTATTGGGAGGCAATTGGGAGAGAGCTTTCTCCTCTGCACGTATTGCGCCTGCAGAATCTCGTCCAGCAGAGCTGTTTAGGGTGGTAAGGGAGATGACGCAGGTGCCCCCTGCACCAAACCCCTTACTTAACCCTGTGACGGCCTGCTGTGACGCGTTTAACAATTACTTTGCAGATAAAATCTCTCAGATAAGAGCTGACTGATGAAACAGAGTCTATAGGCGAGGCGTCCAGTGACTCCACCGATGTAGTTATACTGGATCAGCTGCAATCTGTGAGTACCGAGGACGTGGACAAGCTGCTTGGTAAGGTGAGGAAGACAACCTGCCCTCTCGACCCTTGCCCATCATGGCTGGGGGGGATGCATTGATGAGATTCTTTATGGATATCATCAATGCGTCCTTCAGGGAAGGATATGTCCCATCTTGTCTGAAGGAAGCAGTTGTTAGGCCGCTTCTGAAAAAACCTTCCCTAGACCCCCTAGATATGAGAAACTATAGGCCTGTGTCATTGCTGCCATTTTTAAGCAAGGTGATCGAGAGGGCGGTTGCTCTTCAGCTCCAAGCTGTCTTGGATGAAGCCGATTATCTAGACCCATTTCAAACCGGCTTCAGGGCAGGCTTTGGGGTTGAGACTGCCATGGTTGCCTTGACCGACGATCTGCATCTGAGCATCGACAGGGGTAGTGTGACCCTGTTGGTGCTCTTAGACCTCTCAGCGGCCTTCGATACAATAGATCATGGCATCCTCTTGGACCGCCTGAAGGGGTTAGGTATCGGGGGCACTGCTCTGCAGTGGTTCTGGTCCTTCCTCTCGGGTAGGTCCCAGAGGGTGCTGCTCGGGGACTGTAGCTCCAGTAAGAGGGACCTCACTTGTGGGGTCCCTCAGGGGGCTATTTGGTTCCCGATGTTATTTAACATCTATATGAAGCCACTGGGTGAGATCATACGGAGTTATGGTGCTGGGTGTTATCAGTACGGCGATGACACCCAAATCTATTTCTCCATGTCTCGTTCGTCAGTCTCGAATTCCAATGGCATCTCCTCTCTCAATGAATGTCTTTGAGCGGTAATGGGCTGGATGAGGAAAAACAGATTGAAACTGAATCCAGACAAGACGGAGGTGATCATGGTAGCGGCCCCAAAACCAAGAATTGGGTTGCAACCTCCAGTCCTGGATGGGGTCACACTCTCCTCCAGTGACTGTGTTTGCAGTCTGGGGGTGCTCCTTGACTCGTCGCTCCTGATGACAAATCAGGTAAATGCGACGGTCAGGAGCGCCTGTTATCAGCTTCGGCTGATACGCCAGCTTTGCCCTTTTCTGGAAATAAGGGATCTCGAGACTGTTGTGCACGCACTGGTAACCTCACGCCTTGACTTCTGTAATGCACTCTACATGGGGCTACCCTTGTGCTTGGTCCGGAAGCTTCAGCTGGTCCAAAACATGGCAGCCAGGCTCATTTCCGGAACATCTAGGAGGGACCACATCACTCCGGTTTTGAGGTCTCTCCACTGGCTGCCTATCAGCTTCCAGGCCCAGTACAAGGTGTTGGTTATCACCTTTAAAGCCCTAAATGGCTTGGGTCCAAGCTATCTCAGGTACCATCTCCTTCCATACAATCCTCCCGTGCTCTCCAGTCCTCTGGGAGGAATTTGCTGCAGCCTCAAAAATCAAGGCTTGCGGCGACCTCCCAGAGGGCTTTTTCTGTTGTTGCCCCAAAACTCTGGAATGACCTGCCAGATGAGATCCGTCAGTTGACATCACTAGACAACTTTAAAAAAGCTGTCAAGATGGATCTCTTCTGCCAGTCCTTTCCGGATTAATTATCCCAGCCAGGGCTCTTTACTCCTGCACTCCTTTTGTGGCACCATCCTCTGTTGATAAATAAGGAACGCAATAATGGTTATTTAGGGCTCTGCAATCTGTTCTTGATATGGTTTATTCTAATATTTTATATTGTTTACGTTTTAACTATCTGTTATTTAATATTGTTTTAAGGGGGGGGGTGTTGGTCCAGGGATATGCTGTATGGATTTTATTGTGAGCCACTTAGATTGCTGTCAAGAAGCAGGATAATAATAATAATAATAATAATAATAATAATAATAATAATAATTTGCTACTATGATAGCTGTTGCTAAGCAATTCTCCTTGTATGGCTCGTCAGTTGCCTACTCCCATCCCCTCCTATTGGCTAATACAGAGCCTTGCTAGTGGAAGGTGAAGGGAGGGTGACATTGCCATGGCCTCAGAGGGAAAGCAGGAGAGTCATGCACAACTCCATGATGACTAGCCCATAAAAAGGAGAAGGGCCCTCCCTCCATTCCAACTGCCACTACCATGGCCTCAGAGGGAGAGAAGAACCAGCAATATCTGCTGGACTTAATCCCTTTCCCCACTGCCATTCCCTTCTCCTTTTGTGTCATGTCTTTTTAGATTGTAAGCTTCAGGGCAGGGAACTGTCAAATTAACAATTTGTAAGCATTTCTGAGAGCATTTCAAGAGTTGGGTATAAATACGAAAAATAAATAAATAACAACAACATCCAAGTGGAGCTGATCTTCCATCAGTTATGAGAGTCATCAACAAATGACTCTCCTCATGTAGGTTCCACCTGCTCCTTCCATCAGTTAGTCCATAGCTGTACAGTTGGGAGAAAATGTTGGGAGCAGATGAGAACAGGGTTCGCCCATCACAGGCTATGGTAATTGTTGACAGGCAGCCCTCTTCACTGCCTTTTCCTCCCACTTCACCCACCAGACACTACATGGCTGTGCTGGTGGGAGGGGGTGGGAAGATAAGTGAGCATGGCTCATGATAGCCATTGACTGGCTATAATAGCCATTGGTAGACAGTTCTTCTTGCTTGTCTGCCTCTCCCCCTGCCCTGTCAACTACATGCCCATGCTCATTGGAGGGGCAAGATTAGATGGGCAAGACTGATCCAACACTGACTACAAATCCATCAATAGGCCTCTGCTCAACTGCCCCCCAGTTCTCTCATCCCAGCCATGGCTGGAGAGCAGGATAGGAAAAAATGATGAATATGAGGGAAACATTGTCCTCCCTACATCTTCAAAGACTGCATAGTTTTTCAAGATGTTCCTGCAGCAGGAACCCCATGGGAACAAATAATTTAAACAAGCACATTCCTACTTCACTTTGCTAAATTTGCCTATATTGCCTTGTACATGGGGATATATGACTAATGTTTAAAGAAAATTGTGAACTGTTTTGGGATACAATTTGAGACTGCTGTTTTGGAAGATAATTGTAAAAATATATCTTCTATGATATGTCCTTTAATCAGAATGCAGTGGACCATGTGTATGCCACTTTTAAGGACTATAGCACATTTTGAACAATTCTGAACAATTGTTGTGGCACCTACCATTTTTATACAGTTGAGCGAGGGACTGAGTGAGCTACAAATCCAACCACTTGCTTTAATAAATGAAATGGAGCAGCCTGCACAAGGATAGAAGGTTTGAGATTGCATTTAAAACTAGAATTTAAATTTCACTGCCTTAAATTTATTGTAGGAACTTATTGCATGGCCGAAAAATGCTGGCTTACCTTTGCTGGCTTCAGCCTTCTTCCAGAATAAACCCAGATGTTATCACACATAAATTGCCACCGATTTTGCCATGATGCCACCAGCGAAATACAGCCTAGGTCAGATGCAGGCCAAAGCTGCATTCAGCCACCAAATTTTCGAAGTTGGAAGGTTCTGTTTTTGAAAATTTGGTGGCTGAACGTGACTTTGGCCCACATCTGACCTGGGCTGAATTTGGCTGGCAGCATCATGGCAAAATCAGCAGCGACTTATGTGAGAAAACACCCAGGTATATCCTGGAAGAAGATTGAAACCACAAAGGTAAGCCAGTGTTTTCAGCTGTGCAATAACCTCCATAGTCTATTTGGCTATATACCCCCAGTGCACAATGGAAATGCCATGTCCTCTTATTCCATCCTAAGTGGAAGTGGATATTTTCCTGCTGCCTCAGACATGAATTAAATTGTATGGAATGCTCAGACTGAAGATTTTGAAATCTTTAGGAGTTCTCCGTGACTTCAGTGGAATATCTGAAGCAGTCTATTTAGTCAACACCCTCTTTTCACTGTTACTCCTCTGGTTTCATAGGCTTAGGGACTGGGCTTTTTCTTGAAGGAAGCAACAAGTAATTTTAACTTTCTTCTTCCATCTACTAGAAAGTTTTCAAAATGTTTTTGAAGCCTATTCACAATTTAGGCAACATCGGCACTGCAGAATTAATGAAGTTTGACACCACCTTAACTGCCATGGCTCCATCCTACAGAATCCTGGATTTGTTGTTTTGTTAGATATTTAGCCTTCTCTGTTAGAGAGCTCTGGTGCCACAACAATTACAATCCCAAGTTTCCATAGCATTGAGCAATGGCAGTTAAAGGGGTGTCAAACTGCATTATTTTTTGCAATGCAGACACAGCCTTAATCTGAGCAAAATTCACACATAATGATTTGCACAGAAAACAGCATTTTGGTGCAGTAATTGTTTTCTGCACAAAAATAATATTTCTATACATATATATTTCTATAAAATATAATTTTATGCACATAATGCCATTTCTTATACAAAAATGTGTTTTATATACAAATCAAAAACACGTATGAATTATGTGTAAAATAAATTCCCAATGATAGCATTTTCTGTACAAGAAACATTTTTGGTTTTTTTGTGCAGAAAGCTATATTTCTGCACAGAAGTAAAAATGCTGTTGTCTGCACAAAGCAACCATGTGTGAATTTTGTACAATCCCAAGCTGAAAAGATTCTCATTCATCCAGGGTTCTATATTTCAACCATATTTTTGACTATTCTTTCCATCCCTAGGACAGAAAGAGCAAGCATCCATTTGCAGGTAGAAATATAGTGGAGTCTCTTTTATACTGCATAAATGTGAAGGGTATTTGTTTGCCTAATATAGGTTGGTGTTGTCTTATTTATGAGGATATGATTTATGTCATGATTCCCTCTCCTCCTCCCAAAACAAAAAAAGAGGAGAATTTTGTCATTGAGCCTCCTGCCAGGACCTAGAAAAAAAATGGATAACTTATAGGTGGTTTTCTTTTTAAACTGGTTTTGTTGGTTTGCTATTATAGTTCTGCATGTCCTCTTTCAAAGCCTTTCTACTGGTTAGTTTAATGTGCACTTATTACTACTTTCATTCAATAATTGTTGGTGACAATAGTACTTCCAAAACCTGCATCTCTATTGGGGAAGTGAAGCTTAGAAATTTCCAGGGGAGTTCCATGCTAGTCTGTTTTAACACTTTAAAAAGTGTCAAATACTATTTACCATAAGTGTTCACAGGCTACTTCATTGTATCTGATTAGAAGGGCTCTGGTCCATGAAAAACTATGCCAAATATAATTTGATAATCTTTAAGGAATGACAAGGCCCTTTGTTACCATTAACAAACAGTAAAGTGGCAACACAGACTTTCTTGCACAGCTCACCTGTTTAGTACATGTAGCATGATAAAAAGAACTTCCTTCCTACTCAAGCCACAGAAGATAAAGCTGAATCTCTTGACTGATTTTCCCCCCAATTTTTTATACTTGGAATCTGACTTAGAAGTTCATTTGCAGGTTTTATTATAGTAACCAGGTTGCAGGACACTCACAAATTGAGGATTATCCATTTCCACCTCAAAAGCCCTCTAGCAGAACAGGCACAGAAAGTTGTGCATTCAATAATGGAAACTATGGAAGCATTTACTTGCTCTATTCATTTCTAGTACAAAGCAATTCTCCCTACAAGGAAAAACAAAAATATCTCCTAGTATATTCCATAAAGGCAAACAGTTTATTTTAATGTGACAGCCCATTAAGCTTAATCTTGGTTTGACTACTTCACACCTGAAAGAATGCAGTGTGCATAGATTTCTTATTATGCTGTAAGCAACAGCATCTTACAATTTTGTCCACTGGATAATGATGTATCAGTGGGAGGCAGCTATACTTTCACAAAATGATGGAAATATTTTTTTGCTAGTAAAACAAGAGTTCTCAGCTTCATTCTGGAGGAATGTCAGGATTTTCTTCCCTAATGTGGCTACCTAGAAAATGTGAGCACATTATGTTTGTGACAAAATGGACTGGAGCAGGGTGGATAAAACTTTGATTTGGCACTTGTAAAAACATATTTTCTTTCCATTAAGGAGACACCAAATGAATGCCAGTATTAAGGATATGTAACACAGAGGCAGACAAGTTTGGATAGCTATCAAAAGTAGAGACTAAAGGCCTTTGCAGACTGCCCGAAATAGTGAAAATTGAGTCTACTTTAACTGCCCTGGCTCAGTGCTAGGGAATCATGGGAATTGTATTTTTTTCTGAGACATTGAGACTTCTCTGTCAGAGAGCTCTGGTGCCACAATAAACTATAGTTCCCATGATTCCCTAACACTGAGGGCCTCGGCAAATGGCTTATTAAGGCGTCCTGGAGGCAGGGAAGAGGAGGGGCAGCCGCATGCTCGGCGCCCCTTCCTCCTCCCGAGGTTGCCCTCGGAGCCGCCGGCCCTCCGCACGGCCGGCGCTCCGGGGGCAACCTCCCGCCGCAGCGTCCACACACGCTGCGGCGGATAAGTCAGTGAAAGTGCGCCTCACGTTTTTGGGGCGCACTTTCACTGACTTGTGAAAGGAGTGCTATTTTAGCACTCCTTTCAGGGACGGGGAAGGAGCGCCGCAGGATCGAGGCGTGGGGCTGCTTCGGTCCTGCGGTGCACCTTCCTGGGGCGGCGCAGAGCCACCAGTCTGCTTCCCCCCTGATTCAGGGCAGTTAAAGTGGTCTCAGGGCCTAAGCAGACTGCCAGAAATAGTGCACATTAAATTGAGGCACTGCCCTGGCTCAGTGCTAGGGAATCATGGGAACTGTAATTTATTGTGGCACCAGAGCTCTCTGACAGAGAAGGCTCAATGTCTCAGAAAAAAATACAATCCCCATGACTCCCTAGCACTGAGCCAGGGCAGTGCCCCAATTTAATGTGCACTATTTCTGGCAGTCTGCTTAAGCCTTCAATTTGCATTATTTCTGGCAGTCTGCAAAGGCCCTAAGGGTATGCACATGAATCATTTCATTTACACATCCTGCATTCCCAGGCAACTAATATGAGAAATCATCATATCATGGGAAGTGCTATGGTGTCTGTGTAGATCTGGCTGCTGATTTTGATCATGACAAAAGAATAATGTATCCTGCTAACTGTGGTGTTAGTGAATGGTCTCATGGCAAGAGCATTGGAATTTTTTGCCTTATGGTTCTTTCCAACTTTACAATTTGAAATATTTAGCAAGTGTTGTGTCCTCTGAAAAAAAAACAGAGAAATTGTATAGCCTCAATTTTGCCTCTTTGACATGATACTAACATGAAAGGGACATCATGTGAGTAGTTGGAGGCAGATGGACACTGTTTCACTCACTCCTAATATTGCCTGACCCTGGCTCAATGTCCACCTGCAAGGGGTAAAAAGTCTCAATGTTCCAGTTGTGTGGAAGCCAATATGTGAGCAGCCACTCACATAAACATTTCAGATTACCACACAGGCATGCAGATGACTGTAGGTATAGCCAGGGAGCAAGCCATGTGCTGGGTGCAAATCCAGGAACACATATGTTTCCCCGTTACTCATGTGATACTTCAATCCTTCACATGAACAGTGCATAAGATAAGTGAAATTTTGTTGAATTTTAGTGGTGTAGCCAGGGAACAAAAACTCAAGCCTCTAAAAGTAGAGCTTTATTGTTGCAAAAAGTAAAAATAAGCAAAGTAAAATACAGTCCACTATAGGATCTTGCTGATGTGGTTGAACAAAAGAGTTACAGATCCATGTTTCTAGATCCTAAAGTTACATTGTAAAAGCAATATAAGCATATTATAGATCCATTGCGAGAAGTGAAGTGAAGAAGAACACATTCTTGAAGAACATGTAATATAAACAATTCTAAACAAAGGGTTTCTCAGTCCTGCCCTTTCTCCACCTTCTGGGTGTTACCCCCCAAGTTGATTGGATGTAATGTGTATGATGTTTGTTAACCCAGCCCCTTGCTGTCCATCATCCACCACGTGGTTTGTTTTCCCATCCTAACTTTATTATTGTTTCTGTTATCTGAACTCAGCTGTTTTTCCCAACTAGAACCTTCTAATGTTATGACTCTCTGGCCATCTGGACTGGACTGTTTTTGTTTGCCTAGATGTTGTTCCCCTGAGGAAAATTACAGACACACACATCTCTACTGTATAACCCATCTATATTTTAACAAATTTGTACCACATGGAAGGGATCATATTTTCCTTCCACACTTTCTGCACAATAAAAATACACATGTGTGAACATACTGTGAGTTAGTCATAGCAGCTAGTTCCTCTTACTGATCATTTAAGTCAAGGGTAGGCAACCTAAGGCCCCGGGGCCGGATGCGGCCCCCCAAGGTCTTTGGACCGGCCCCAAGCTGGTCCTGCCACCGCCGCCCGCCACCGCAGCCACTCACCATGATGATATTGATTATTGTTGTTATTACTTGTTCTTGCGGTTTTCTTGGCAAAATCTCCACAGGGGTTTTGCCATGGCTTTTCTGGGGCTGAGAGAGTATGCATGCATATTTTTAAAATTTTTTAAATTGTTTTAAATTTTTAATATTTATTTATTTATTTTTGGTGCTTCGGCCCCCCAATTGTCTGAGGGACAGCAACCTGGCCCCCGGCTCAAAAAGGTTGCCTACCCCTGATTTAAGTTTTCACTCTGTGTGTGTGTGTGTGTGTGTGTGTATGTGTGAGAGAGAGAGAGAGAAAAAAAAAAAAGAAAGAGAGAGAGAGAGAGAGAGAGAGAGGTGAGAAAGGGGCTTTCTTATAAGTTGCTCTGGTGGCAAACCAAAAGTGATTATTTATTGAGGACAGCCATCCCCTTAAGCAGAGAATGGCACAATTGCTCTGTCTTTATGTTCATAATAGAAACAGTGAAGAATCAGAAGGATAGCTTCCTATTTTTGATGTTGAGGAAAAAGAAACCCACCTAATAGGTTGGTTTGTATTCTGTTTTACTGGTAACACAATGTGCTTAGCTTTGGGATTTTTTATGAGTAATTCATAGTTATTAGTATGAGGAATGTATGATTATTTTTTTAAAAAATGGAGGTTCATAAAAACTGTAATAATTTTTTTTTAAGAAGGCCTTTGCTGAGGAAGGATTTTAGTGGAAAGATTTACATGCAGTTTCACATGAGCTAAAGAATAAGTTCCCCACTTTTATAGCATCTGTAAGTGGTTACTATGGAGCTTGTATTTCTCTACATGGAATTTTTACTAAGCTGATCTTCTAACACCTGGTTAGACTCATATTGTGCTAACAAAAGAATGAAAGGATAAAAGACTTATTTCTGAAAGAGTCTCTAAGGGTAGAACTATTCATTCCACTGCTTTTGAATGGCACCTCCAGAGTTTAGAATTAGGTCCTGTGGAAACAAATAAAGGCTCCTGAATGTACACATATTGTGTTATTTATCAGTACTGAAATCAAGGGTTTAGAATTAAATTAAAAAGGGAATCATTGTCTGAAATGTTTGAACTAGAAGTAGTCACTTCAGGCAGCACACACAAACAATTCTTTAGGAAACATTGTATCTATGGAATTTAAAACCATAAGCCTTAGCAGTCAATAGCTTTAAAGGAGGATTACACAAATTCATGGAAGACAACTCTTTGTGGCTATTTGCCACTAGGACTAGATCATTTTAAGACAGTATGCCACTGAATATCATTTGGTGGGGAGCAATGGTATGAGAGAGCAATTTGTTTATCTGTGAAACAAATGTTGGACAAATCTCTGACTTGATGCCCTTGAGATGTTTTGACTACAGCTTCCATAAGACCTAGTTATCATGACCAATGGCTAGGGATTATGGGATGTATAGTCCAAAATATTAGGGGAGGCCTTCCACTGTTCCAGTGAAATTCATTTCTCTTTTCAAACTTCCTTCATTTTGAACTTTACACTTGAGCCAGTCTATTTCAGAATGATTGTATTTGTAAAGTGATTCCCTTCACCCATGTTAGATGCCCCATCACTCACAGCCCTGTGCTGTGTACAGTATATAGAATGGTGTACATAGGGATGCTCTCCATAACTGAATATTTCTTGGATGCTCTGACATGAGTAGGACTGTTCCAGACCCTAATGTTTCTGTAGGTATGGTCCCTGATAATGTCAATAGGTGTTAGCCATCTGTCAGTAAGGGCGGTTCGACAGTGGAACACACTCCCTCAGAGAGTAGTGGAGTCTCCTTCCTTGGAGGTCTTTAAGCAGAGGCTGGATGGCCATCTGTCAGGGATGCTTTGATTGGGAGTTCCTGCATGGCAGGGGGTTGGACTGGATGGCCCTTGTGGTCTCTTCCAACTCTATGATTCTATGATTCTAAGCACAAACTACAGTTACCTGCAGCTTATCATTCAAATACACATGGTCACACACAGAGAGAACATATGTTGCTCTTTGAAAATTAAGAGAGAAATCCTGGCTAAAGAGATTATTCACAGATCAAGAGAAATGATGGGATTACTCCTTCTCACTTACTTAGGGCGATGAGATAAGGAACATTTGATCTGGCTTACTCTCTTCTGCACAAAATGATGCAGAGCAGAGCAGACTGGGAGGACAGGAGGTAACTAATTAAGGGCCTGAACAGACTGCCAGAAATAATCCATCTTGAGACCACTTTAATGGCCTTGGCTCAGTGCTAGGGAATCATGGGGCCTTTACACACTGCCAGAAATAGTGCAAAAAATAGTGCACTGTCATGGCTCAGTGCTAGGGAATCATGGGAATTGTATTTTTGGGGGGACACTGAGCCTTCTCTGCCAGAGAGCTCTGGTGCCACAGTAAACTACAGTTCCCATGATTCCTTAGCACTGAGCCAGGACAGTTAAAGTGCACTCAATTTGCACTATTCCTGGCAGTCTGTAAAGGCCCATGGAAACTGTAGTTTATTATGGCACTAGAGCTCTCTGGCAGAGAAGGCTCAGTGTCTCAGAAAAAACAACAATTCCCATGATTCCCTAGCATTGAGCCCTGACAGTTAAAATGGTCTCAAGCTGGATTATTTCTGGCAGTCTGTTCAGGCCCATAAATAAATAAATAGACCCCTAGAGAATCTTTGCATGTGCAGCAATATTTCCCTGTTTCCTAGAGGTGAGCCCACCAAAACTTAATATTGTATCAATTTAAGCAGATCTAGTTTTTTCCAAGTAAGTGCTCAACAGAATCTATACAGAGTTGTCATTTCTCCTGAATTGGGCAGATCATTACTTTTGAACATAGACCACAGCCCCAGGTAGTTTTGAGACTGACTTAGGGGGGTTGCAGACTGCCAGAAATAGTGTGAATTCAGTCCACTTTTAGGGTTAGGGTTAGAGTTAGGGAACCATGGGAACTGTATTTTATTGTGGCATCAGAGTTGTCTGACAGAGAAGGCTCAATGTCTCAGAAAAATAACAGTTCCCATGATTCCCTAGCACTAACCCTAACCCTAAAAGTGGACTGAATTCACACTATTTCTGGCAGTCTGCAACCCCCCTTTGTTGACCCATTTTATTTGGCCTCCATGATGGTTTTGGCACTGACTTCAATTTGGTCACGAGATTTGTAACCTTAATCTCTCAGCAGCTTTTCATATAGTCAGACATGGTATCTTTCTGGAGTGGCTCTCTGAGCTGAGAACAGGAAATACTATTTTTCAGTGGTTCTACTAACTGAAGGATTGGCTCTGAGTTCTCAATATTCAGGTTTTTTTTTTCTCCCATTCTGATATAGGAAAACACTGAATAGGTTCATCCTGACTGTTATGGTAGTACATGTGGAGAAGTGGTGCCTACACTCAATAACAGACTGAATGAGGGCTACAAAACTGAAGCATATTTGGAGACATTCTCTTCTCTTGGTCCAGATCATAGTGTAATAATTTTTAATTGACATGATGGAGCAGGTACCCAACTTGGATGTACTCTTCTGTTCATCATAATTATTAGAGGGACAAGTGGTCTCTTTGTGTGGAGTGCCTTCTAATAGCATCATCCAACTGCAAGCCTGTATTCTGTGGTCTGTGTTCTAATAACTTTTAAGCTAAGTTATTGCAGTCGGCTTTATTTTGAGCAGCCTTTGAAAATGGTTCAAAAACTGCCTCTAGTGCAGAATGTAACCACTAGAGCAGTCGAAAAACATAATTCCAGTTTTGGTTTTCCTGCATTGGCTGCTAATCCATTTTAGGTCCAATTGAAATTTCCAGGCGTTGACCTGGAAAATGCAGAGCTCAGGATATCTCAAGGACCACCATTTGAGGCTCTCCTTGCTGTGTCTCCATCAAGAGATGCTCAGAGGTGCTAACAAGAGAATGAGCATTTTCTATAGTAGCATTGAATCATTAAAATGTTCACCAATGCTCAAGGGTTTCATTTTCCCAGCTCTCCTAATAATGGGAATAATGGCAGCCTACAAAGTGAAGGATTGAGCTAGCTTTGGTTTCAGATTACAGTTGAATTTTTAAGAATAAGAGGTTGGACTCTTAAAACTAGTGCTTGGCCTAGGTTTCAGAAACTTTGTTAACTTCTTAACTACTTTCCCATTTTTTTATTGTATATCCAACCATGGAGTCTGACTCTGGCCTTGGGACAGAAACTAAAACTTTAGATAAACAGATTTAAGAACATGTTGCTAAGTATTCAGGGATTTTTTCCCCCAGCTATCAACACCATACCTGGTTTTGATCAGAATGAAAACTTCCCTTCTCAAGGCTGAGAGCCTATCAGCCTTTCATGAACAAGAATAAGTTTTTTATAAAGAAAAGAAAAAAAGAGAGAAAAGAAAAGAAAAATATGCTTGGGGGGAAATGCCATTAAATATTAATGCCCAACTTCTTCCTCCTTCTACTTGTTCAGAGCTATTTTTCATGTAACCAGGAATTCTTTGAAGCAAATGTCACACAAAGCTGTTTGGAAACATCAGAAATACTCCCCCCCCACCAAAGAACCAGATTTCTAAAGCCTTGATTTGTCATTCAGAAAATGCATATTTTGATATCCCATTAATGTCTTTTCCCTTCTCCTTGCAGGCGTAACCAACTGACTAATCTGTAAATCCAGCCTGAATAGAACTTCCTGCGTAATTATATGTTCAGCAGATTTCTTCACTAATTGTACTTGGCATCATTTGGTAGCTTAGAGATCACTCCTTGGCATGCCATTTGCTACTTTGGCACCATGCTGCCAGTCCTTTAAGGAAAGTGCCTGCTGCATTGTCAAGCAATTGAACTGACCAATTTCTAAAAGGTCTCCAGTACCCATTATCACTGCCATCCAGAGGACGTATTAAGATCCTCTTTGTAACTACTGAAAGTGATGAATATTCAGTGGCTGGGTTTCTCCTGTCCACTCCATTTTCACTGCTTAATTTTGAGAGGCCCCAGTCACAGCTGGGTGGGAATTCTGTCTTCATGCATTTGTAGGCATTCCACTTAAACAATTGACAAGGGAACAGCTTTATCATGTCTATATACATTATATATGTTCCAGGTCACAAAGTTTCTCCAGTCACACTTTGTCCTCAACATTCTGTCACACTCTAGCATAACCAATGATTCATTTTCATTAGGAGCTTTCTGCTATGAAGGCTGTTAGATGTAATTCTTTTATTCTAGGGACTCATTTAGTAGTTCTATACACTTTTTAGTTTACGGCTTACTTGTTGCGTTCCCAGGGATGTTTGAATATTAGTGAGAATGGTTTGAGGCATTGATGCTATTTCACCAAGTGGTCTTTGCAGCATGTCTCTGCCCATCCCCACCATGGCATTACCTTTCCATGGTGGTGGAATTCCATGCTCCAGTGAGGCAAAAGGCTTTTTAATGGTAGCAGCACTTCTGGTAGGATCTCCCATATCAGACAGGCTTTGACTGAGGAATGTACCAAACAGCTAGGGAGCAGAAACTATGATGTGAGGCAGTGGTGTTCCCATGCCTGATGACACCCGGTGCTGGGGGGAGGGCTACTAGGTCCCCAGACTTCTGGCGGGGTTTCCATGGTGGAGATGCCAAGGACTACTCATATAGGGCCCAAAATGTCCCCGTGTGGGCTTAGGAGGTCTGAAAAGCCCCCATGTGGGGCCCAGGAGATCTGAAAAGCCCTGCATGGACCCCAAGAGGCCCGAAATGCCCCCACGCCAGACTCAGGAGGCCCAAAATGCCCCTGTGCCAGACCCAGGGGTGATTACATGGGTCGAAACAGTGCCCGGGGGGGGGGCAGGGAGCTGGCCTGGTGTCACCCCCCTTTTGGGGTGTCACCTTCTGTGGGCTGCACCCCCATGATGCTACTTATGTGAGGTGACACTGGCAGAGGTTCTTTCAGAGTGGCACCATAGCTAACATTTATTAGTACTGCTCATAAGGAGGCATGATAAACTCTTTTTGAATGACTTTCGCCATGAAAATTCTGTGATGAGACAATCCAAAATGAAACAAGAGATAGTGATGGAAGATGAACCTCCTAGGTTGGAAGGCACTTTATGAGCTACTGGAGTACAGCAGAGGACATTAGCACTGTGTCCTGTAATGCAACTGGAATCAAGCCGAATGGAAGTTCAGCTGTTGATGTGCTCAGAGGTGAAAGTAAGTCCAAAGCTGCAGAACACATACATAAAACATGTGAAGCATGAATCAGGGGAAGTTAGACATAGTAAAATGTGAAATGGAACATATAAATATTATGATAGTTGTATTGAATGAGCTAAAGGAATTGGACATTTTGAGTCAGTGTTTTATCCAGTTTTTTACTTGAATGGGGAGGGTGGCTATGAAAGAACTAGAAAAGATCCTAAAATGCAAAGACATATAACTCAGCACAAGAGTCAGAATCATACAAGCCATTGTATTCCCTATTACCATGTATGGATGTAAGAACTGAAAAGTCAAGAAAGAAGACAGGAGGAAAATCAACTCATTTGAGATGTGGAGCTGGAGAAGAGCATTGATGATTCTATGGACATCCAAAAAGACAAACAAATGGGTCAGATTAAGCCAGAGATATCCCTAAAAGCCAAGATGACAAGAGACTGCCATACTTTGGACACATCATCAGAAGGCATGAATAAAAGAGGGGAAGGCTACATGCTAGATGGATGGACTTTATTTAATGAGACCACGAATATAAGTTTGCAGGAGCTGGGCAGAGCAGTAGAGGACGGGGGGTGGGGTGGAGGTGGAGATGTCTCATCCATAGGCTTGCCATGGGTCGAAATCAATGCGAAGGCAGTTAACTTATGGAATTTTTCTTGAGTTTCATTAGAAAGCTCAGGAAAATAGGTGAGATTGATTAATCTCACCAGCAAAGTGATCACAGCAGAAAATGCATGAGCAGGAAAAATCAAACTAGTCCATTTTTAATCTCCAGCCCCCATGTGTCTTCAATAAAGAACCAAGAAAAAAGTTCTTATAGTAATATAAAAAGATAAATTTACTTACAAAATCATGTGCATATTCATACACAAGTATGAATGTTTATGTTGCAAAGAAAATGAGGTAGAAAATAGCCTACATGCTTGCAGAGAAAGTTTCTTATCAATGTGCTAGAAAGTCATGCTGCCCTGGTCAGGGTACAAAAGAAGAAACATAATGGTGATTCTTCCAGAGACAAAGAAGTGGTATGCTGTTAGAGAAGGAGGAAATTGAAGGGGTCAGAAAACAATAAAGATCATAGACATGCATCTGTCTTCCTAGAAGGATCAGCATGCTTAAGTTGCTTTGACAGTAGACATGGGCATTCAGCTTTTCTGAGGAATTTCCCTTTGAGCTTAGTGATTACTATGCTGATGGTCTTGTGGACTCACAAAATAAAAAGCCAACTGTCCTTTCACAGAATAGCTTCCAGGCATTGTCTCCTACTGCTTTGTCAGCACTGTTGATTTAAAGAGGACATGAAGTGGCTCAAGTTGGAAGGGAGATGACTGGAACACAGATGGTGTATGACTTTCAACAAAACTGACAGATTGCATCACAGAGCATTAAAAAAATATTCTTCAATTCAGTGGCAGTAAGAAATAAATTCTTTTCTTTTGTTTCCATTGCTTCTATAATTTCTATTCCAGGTAGTTAGTGCTTCTGCTTGGAGGCTGAGCCATTTAAATCCTGCTGGGATTACTTTGCTCCTACTGTGTTTGCAGATGGAAATGGAAAGTGTATTTCAGGCTGCAAGTTCCCATTTCAAATACAGTATCAATTTGATGTTTTGTCAGTTGATCTTGTCCTACTTACTTGGGTGAACTTGCCCACCAGCTCCCACCAGAAATCCCTCCTAGCTAACCTGCTCTCTTTCATCACATGGGTTCCCAGATCTCAAGGCCTGGGTATTAGGTCCCAGTGCTCAGGACAAAGGAGAGGAATCTCAGGACGAATCCTCTGCCTTGAAAAAGTAAGTGTATGTGTATGCATTCTTCATTTGTCAGACTTGTCAGACAGTGTTCTTTAATTTGAATTGTATACTTTGTGATATTTCTTCAGTTTTAATTCTTAATGACACAATTGGGGCTGCTCCTTGTAAGATCACAGAGCCTCCTTTCTGTGACATCACAAAAGCTTGTCCCCAGAGTTACCATATTCTGCTTCCTCAAATCTGGACATCTAATTTATTTATTAAACAAATTACTCTGACCTTGGCCCTGAAATCCCAGAGCTTGGGATAAGCCTGACCTGCAGCTGTACGAATAACTGATCAGAGAATATTGAGGATTTCCAGGGAATCTTTATTGTTATCTCTAATCAGCAGACCTCTGTTTTCATGACAGTTTCTGTGTTGTGCCAGGCAGCTTCTAAATCTAGAGTGGGCAACTACCTGGCATCAGAAACTGCGCATACTCTCACCTCCACCAAATACCCACACTCTTTCATTTTTATTTTTATTTTTATTTTTATTGTTCTCCCAATGACTTCTGTACCCTCCATTATTTTGCATTCTCTAAGATTATTTGTAGGCCAAAGAGAAACCTTTTTTGAAGTTCTGGAAAATCTACATCCAGTCTTTTGAAAGCTGTTTCAGAGCAGTTTCACCCTGAACCCTATTCTGTGCCAAAACAATTACTCCTGGTGATTTTCAGAAGATGAAGAAAAATGGTGGTTTCTGAGTAGGGTTACCACTTCCTCAAATCTGGATATCTATGTTATATATTATGAAATTTACTCTAATTTGCGTTCTAGTTCTGCAAACCCAGTACATTATTTGTTGCATTTTCTTCCACTGTGTTTCATGCTTCATACTCAGTTTTATAGTGACAAATGATCTGAGTGAACAAATACAGTGTAATGTTTAAAGTACTTGATTGGAAAAGGGGGACTGAATTTCAAATCTCTGCTTGGTCATGGAATTTAGCAATCAATAGCAAGCAATAGCAAGTACATTTCTATACTGCTTATCAGTGCACTTATGTACGCCCTAAGCGGTTTACAAGCTGTAAGCCAGTTGACACCATGCTGGGTACTCCTTTTAGCAACCTCAGAAGGATGCAAGCCTGAGTCGAGCTTGAGCCCCTGGCTGGTATTGAACTCACAATCTTGGGGTTTTTGAGTGAGTGGCTGCAATATTGCACTACCAGGGCTCTTTACCTTGGGATGCCACTGTTTTTCAGCAAACCTAACTTGCAAGCCCCTCACTTTCCTCTTGCACTCCACCTCACACTGCTTATTCTCTCTTCCCTCTCCCTCCTCCTCCCTTGCCTCTTGCCTCCAGATTTCCCTCCAGATCTTAGTTACTACAGGGACTAGAGACTGTTTTTAAAAACAAAAACAAAAACAAAACTATGACATCTAGGCCAGATGGTAGTTCAAATTAGCAGCAAATGGAATGGCTAGGATTCAGATAACACTGGTCAAACTGAGGGCATGACAACCCTACCTCAGTGAGGCTGGGAATGGTTACAATGACCTTGGAAGCTCCATGAGGCCCACAGGTTATTTGTTTCTTATCTATATTTCATAGAACTAATAATGAGGAGTTGGAGATTGGCTAGAGCAGTTAGGGACTCATTGGACTTTTCTAAAACAATGATGTTCTCCCAAACTCAACGATATTAGGACTTGCTGACAGATAAGTCTCCAAGGTCCCAGCTATTTACTGATGGTGACAGTAGGTTACGGATACTCATAATAAATAGTGATGATTTCAGGTTTGCTTCTTGATCTGTTCTTCATCAGAATCTGTCTGTAGACAAACAAGTTTATTGATTTTTACAAATTCTATTTGGTGGTAAATAATTAAAAATTAGACCTGATAAATTAAATAAGCTTGATAAAAATTAAATTAGACCTGATTAAAAAAATAAGTAAAGAGGCTTCAATAAATAAATTCAATTCTGTGATGATTCTCTGCCCCCTTTCATCTCTCAGTTTGGTATTTTATTAGCATGTATTAAATAACAAAATGTAACAACTACCACAACAGATTTGTGCCAGCATGGTATAGTGATCTGAGTGTTGGACTAGGACTGTGGAGACCAGGGTTTGAATCGTGCTCAGTCATAGAAACCCACTGTGTGGCTTTGGGCAAGAGGATGGTCTTGACAACCCCCCTCAGAAGAAACTTGCCAAAAAAATCCCCATGATGGCTTCACCTTAGGCTCACCGTAAGTCAGACGTGACTTGAAGGCACACAAGAATCATAAAACATTTAATTGTCTCTCTCTATAGATACAGATATCAATATTTGGTTGCATTTACATCCCAAAATCTAATTGCTTATCCCAAGTAGTAAGACCCCTTGCATCTGTTGTTAAATATTAATCCTGCTGTGTCAGTGAGCCCACTCTGGTTGGGACTAACAATTGGATTTGGACTTCTGATTCCATGTTGACCAAAGAAGTATAGTGATTTAAAATAGCTATGACAAAACAAGATACTTTTGTTCTACCTGCTTTTTCATAACGAGAAAAGCAACTCTATTTAACATTTTTCCCAAAGGGAATATTTCTGTGTATCCATACAAGATAAATGTTTCCCTAAAATTAGACACCTTATTAACTTTTTTGAAGCTCATATTATAGCTGAAGAGATTGTGATGCCTGGAGCAGAAAATCCAAATGGAACATGTGTAACAGTAATTGAAATAAGTGACAATTTTCTGCCATTTAGTATTACCACAAAATACAGCATCTGAAACAAACAGCCTCACCTGGCCTAATGGTACCCTGCCTGACCAATGTAAATATGAATGAATGGTTACCACAAATGACAATTTGAAATGAATATTTTATTATTTGGTTGTGGAAGGGGAATGTGCTTTATACAATCCTGTAGTTTTATTCATTGGAATGAAGCACACAGCTTGGAAATGCTACAGAATATCTTTTGCTTGAAAAATTCTTGGATGAAAACCAATTTCAGTTAAATCCAATAGTATGAAGCAGTGATTTGTGGGGCTGACAAGATGTCTCGAGAGGTGTGTTGTCTTCCTGGGGCAAAGATCAGAGATGTGACAGAGAGGCTGACAAGACTGGTCAGGCCTACCGACCAATACCCCTTCCTTTTGGTCCACGTGGGAACGAACGACACAGCAAGACACAGCCTTCAGAACATCAAAAGGGATTACGAGGCTCTAGGAAAGAAGCTGAAAGAAATGGAGGCACAGATTGTCATCTCGTCTCTTCTGCCAGTTCAAGGGCATGGTCCAGGAAGAGAGAGGAAGATAGCAGATGTCAACAATTGGCTCCGCAGATGGTGTCGTCGAGAACGATTTGGATTCTTGGATCATGGGCTGCGGTTCCATGAGGGCGGACTCCTGGCAAGGGATGGGCTGCATCTCACACCAGTTGGAAGAAATGTTTTTGCCAACGGTCTGAAGAATTTGATCAGGAGGGCTTTAAACTGAACTGTGTGGGGAAGGGAGACAACGTCCTGGAAGACAAAAGGACTGGAGAAAATAGTCAAACTGTCATAGAGGAAACAAGGCAAACAGTACAGGGACCCAACAGTGGGAGGCAAAAAAATGTGCACAGGCAGCAAGTAAAGGGGACACATGGTCTTAGATGTCTCTACACTAATGCACAGAGCATGGGAAATAAGCAAGATGAACTTGAACTCCTAGCACAACAAAGCAAATATGATATAATAGGCATCACTGAAACCTGGTGGGATGAGTCTCATGACTGGAATGTAGAAATAAAGGGGTATAACCTTTTCAAGAGAAACAGGACAAACAGGAAAGGAGGAGGAATAGCATTATATGTCAGAGATATTTACACCATTGAAGAAATCCAGGACATCAATCCTGGAAGCCAAGTGGAGAGCATCTGGATAAAAATTAAAGGGGAAGGAAACAACAGGGATGTTAGTGTGGGAGTCTACTACAGACCCCCAACTCAAGCAGAAGAATTGGATGAAGCCTTTCTAGAACAGATGACCACACACTCAGAAAGGAGAAATATAGTAGTGATGGGTGACTTCAACTATCCGGATATTTGCTGGAAGTCAAACTCGGCAAAATCCTCAAGGTCTAGCAAATTCCTCACTTGCCTCGAAGACAATTTCATTGTTCAAAAGGTGGAAGAGGCAACGAGGGAGTCAGCTATTTTGGATCTGATCCTAACTAACAGGGAAAATCTAGTTAATGGGGTGCAAGTGGTTGGATCCTTAGGCGGGAGTGATCATGTCCTCCTGGAGTTTATTATACAGTGGAAAGGAGAAGCCAGGCATAGTCAGACACGCATTCTAGACGTTAGGAAAGCTGATTTTACTAAACTTAGAAAAATACTGAGGGTGATCCCATGGACAGGAATACTAAAAGAGAAGGGAGTTCAAGATGGATGGGAGTTTCTCAAAAGGGAGATACTGAAGGCACAATTTCAAACCGTGCCAACGAGGAGGAAGAATGGGAGGTGTCTCAAGAAACCAGGATGGATGACTAAGAACTTGCAACTGAACTATGTTTTAAACGGAACATGTATAAGAAATGGAAAAATGGGGAAATCACCAAAGAGGAATTCAAACAAATAGCTAGCACGTGTAGGGCTAAAGTCAGAAAAGCTAAAGCGCAGAATGAAATCAGGCTTGCTGGAGAGGTTAAGAACAATAAAAAGGGCTTTTGGGGGTATGTCAGTAGCAAAAGGAAAAAGAAGGAAATGGTAGGGCCACTGTGTGGAGAAGATGGCAAAAAGTTAACAGGGGACAGAGAAAAGGCAGAATTACTCAACACCTTCTTTGCTTCAGTCTTCTCAGAAAAGGCAAAGGGTGCTCAACTTGAGGATAATGGAGCAGAGGACAGAATAGGAGAATTTCAGCACAGAATAAGTAAAGAGATAGTACAGAAACATCTGGTTAATCTAGATGAATATAAGTCTCCAGGACCAGATGAATTACATCCAAGGGTATTAAAAGAACTGGCAAATGTAATATCAGAACCATTGGCAATAATCTTTGAGAATTCCTGGAAAACAGGAGAGGTCCCAGCGGACTGGAGGAGGGCAAATGTTGTCCCCATCTTCAAAAAGGGGAAAAAAGAGGATCCCAACAATTATCGTCCAGTTAGTCTGACATCAATACCCGGAAAGATTCTGGAGCAGATCATTAAACAGAGAGTCTGTGAACATCTGGAAGGTAATTTCATAATCACAAAAAGTCAACATGGGTTTCAGAGAAACAGGTCATGCCAGACAAATCTGATCTCTTTTTTTGATAAAATTACCAGCTTGGTAGACGAAGGGAATGCTGTGGATATAGTATATCTTGATTTCAGTAAGGCCTTTGACAAGGTTCCCCATGACATTCTTGCAAGCAAGTTGGTAAAATGTGGGCTAGACAAAGCAACTGTTACATGGATTTGTAATTGGTTAACTGGTCGAACGCAAAGGGTGCTCAACAATGGCTCCTTTTCAACTTGGAAAGAAGTGACCAGTGGGGTGCCCAGTGCTATTCAATATCTTTATTAATGACTTGGATGATGGTATTGGGGGCATAGTTATCAAATTTGCAGACGACACCAAATTAGGAGGAGTAGCTAATACCCCAGAGGACAGGATCAAAATTCAAAATGACTTGAACAGACTAGAAAGTTGGGCCAAAGCTAACAAAATGAAATTCAACACAGAGAAATGTAAGGTACTGCACTTAGGGCAGAAAAACAAAAAGTACAGATATACGATGGGGGACACCTGGCTGAATGAGACTACCTGTGAAAGGGATCTAGGAATCCAGGTGGACCACAAGTTGAACATGAGTCAACAGTGTGATGCAGCAGCTAAAAAGGCCAATGCAATTTTAGGCTGCATCAGTAGAAGTCTAGATCAAGAGAAGTAATAGTGCCACTCTATTCTGCTTTGGTCCGGCCTCACCTGGAATACTGTGTCCAGTTCTGGGCACCACAATTCAAAAAGGATGTGGAGAAACTGGAGCGTGTCCAAAGGAGGGCAACTAAAATGGTGAAGGGTCTGGAAAGCAAGCCCTATGAGGAACGACTTAGGGAGCTGGGGATGTTTAGCCTGGAGAAGAGAAGGCTGAGAGGTGATATGATAGGGATGTCATATCGAGGAGGGAACAAGCTTGTTTTCTGCTGCTCCAGAGACTAGGACCCGAAACAATGGATGCAAGCTGCAAGAAAAGAGATTCCACCTCAACATTAGGAGGAACTTCCTGACAGTAAGGGCGGTTCGAGAGTGGAACACACTCCCTCGGAGAGTAGTGGAGTCTCCTTCCTTGGAGGTCTTTAAGCAGAGGCTGGATGGCCATCTGTCGGGGATGCTTTGATTGGGAGTTCCTGCATGGCAGGGGGTTGGACTGGATGGCCCTTGTGGTCTCTTCCAACTCTATGATTCTATGATTCTATGATTCTATGACATTGCGTATTTTCCTGTGAGAATAATTTAATATAACAATTCACAAATAGCTCTCTCTTCAAGCACCTTGGTTGATCTGTGAATAATTAACCTTATTTATTTTTTAAAAAAATTGAACTCTTCTGAATGGGAAATCAAAAAGAGGAAGAAAACTGCTTCTTAATAAACATTAGATTATTATACTAGCTAAAACTGCACGCTAAATAATTCCCAACAGGGTCTTCCGGTCAAATTTTATATTTCATTTATAAGTTATTGTGTATTTTAAACATTAATGAAAGATTTAATTATAGCAGTGTTGCCACTGACCTTTCTGAAATTGCTCTCTCATAAATCTACAGACGTTTCACCATCCTTTCCCAGGTTTGTGTTTTAAAAATTGCTCATAAATTAATGGCATCCACCCTTGACTCATTTTTGTAAAAGCCTGAAAGTTTAGACTTTCTGCTGAGGTGACGGAGAAGTTCTCATAATTTATTTGAGATGTGCATGGGGTTTAACAGTTTTGTTTGAGGAATGTAAAAACTGGCAGCTTCTACTGCTGTAAAATATTGTTTTACAGCCCAAAGTGTAGAATATTTGTTAAAAGTACACATTTCTGGAAGGTGACTCTGTCCCAAATGCCATCTAGGCTTCCATATTTATTGTTTCTCAATGGTTTCCAATTCAGTCCTGCTCAGATGAGAAATTGAGGAGAGACTTCTCCTACTGACTTTCTAGTCTACTGGCTTGAAAATGTGGCTGCATTCTTTTGTCAATGGCAAAACAGCTCTTATAAGTTGGTGGTCAGATCTTGGACAAAATGACTACGCAATTGAGGATAAATACTGTGGCATTTTAGCAACTCACTGGTAGATGCATTTTCTAAGGTAATAAAACTGCTTCTGATACAGTTAATACAGTCTTAGTATTGTATATGAGTCAAGATGATGATTGCATACTACACTGGTAACTTCACACCAAACATAAACACTGTTATTAATGTTTCAATGAAATGGTGTTGTGATGCAATATCTTACATGCATTTGATTACATTCACAAAAGAAATGGCTGCAGGAGCATCTTAATCAAATCAGCTTAGGTAAACTACAGTTCAGTTTGTATAGTCCAGAACTGTAGATTTATGGGAGCCTGGGACAAGCTGCTCTCAGACGCCAGAATTCAATTCTGTACTTATGCCTTTCTTCCCAAAGTCCATGTACATTCTAAAACATTTCTCTGAAACCCTTTGGAACAGGTTTTAGTAGCACAGGGTAGATTAGATGACATGCATTATGTCAATAGTGGCCCATAGCATCTTTTACCTGAAGTGGCAGTCATGCCTCCCCTTGAGAGTTCATCTTCATCAGAATATGAATGCCCTTACCTTTGGAAGAGTCACAGCCCATTTCTGACAGCCAGTCGAGTCCTCCTTCTGTGCAGTATGTCAGGTCAAGTTCTGGGCAGGAAGAAGAGCTGTAGTAGAACCTTTCTCCAGTCTCAGAGAAAGGTGGAGGTCAGGTTCTGGCCCAGACCATTCCCCATAGATGAAGTGAGAGACTACAATCAAGATGTTGGGAGGAGACAGCTGTAGAATGCTAAATACTGAGGTCTGGGCATTTGGCTGAACATGCTGCTGATATAAGGAAGTTAAAACCACCAACTACCTTGCTGAGTACAAATTCAGTCTTCTTCTTAACAGCTCATCTTGAGAAAGTGTTTCTATCAGATTTATAATCCCTGTTTAAACACTTGGCTACCATGACTCCCTGGAATCCTTGTTCTAATTCATGGCTTTCTTGAATCTGGACTGTTTGATACCAGATACCTCTTACTTCCATAGTTTACTGACCTAGGAACTATGAACACCATTTGCAGTTAGGAGCAGGAGAATGCCTTACCAAATGACAGGGATGACTTTGATGAACACTAGTTAGATAGATACTTTTGATAGATGCTCAGGACTATCTACAAGACCCACAGTAGCCCAGTTTATAAGGAAACAGATTTATAGAATCACTATTCCTTTCATTTTGGTAGAATTTAAAGATATAGCCATGTTAATCTGTAGAATTAGTAGAGAGAGAGATTTTATACCACCTTTGAGACTAAGGGCCTGTACAGACTGTCCACAAGGCCAGCTTGGGGGTGGAGTTGGGGCAGGGTGACTGCACGCCAGCCACCTCAACTCCGCCCTGATGCCACTGTCACACCGCATGCCCCACTGCACAGTGTGTAGTGTCAGGGTACTCCCTTGGCACAGTGTGTAAACACTCTGCACCAAAGGGGTGCAGAAGAGCCACGGAGGTGGTGGTAAGGGCAGCTTTTTGTCACTCCGAAAAGGAGTGGCATTTGCCAGCTCTTTTTGGAGCAGGAAAAAGCCGGATTGGGGCCAAGATATATGGTTGGCGTGGCCCCGGTCTGGCACTCCCAAGGGCAACACAGAGCCACCCCTCAGGGGCCTTCTGTACAGCCCCTAACTGGAAAAAAAGATGTTTGTAGCATTAGCTTTTGTAGACTTTAGTAAAGTCATGATTATAATGATTCATGATTATAATCCTACCATGATTTCACAGTACACTTATATCATAGTATATTGGTATATAAAAAAACAAAAGCTAATGATACAAACATCTTTTTTTTTTTCAGTTAGGGGCCATCAGACGGCCCCTTGCCGCCCCTGGGAGCACTGGACCAGGGACGCAGCAACCACGTCAGGGCGCTCCCTTGGTGCAGCGTGTAGACACACTGCACCAAAGGGGCACAGAAAAGCCACAGAGGCTGTGGTAAGGGCAGCTTTTTGCCACTCCAAAACGGAGCAACATTTACCATTTCTTTTTGGAGCAGCATGGCATGTGGTTGCCATGGCCCCAGTCTGGCTCTCCCAGGGGTCTAACTGGGGGGAAAAGTCTTTACTATAGCCTATGAAAGCTAATGCTACAAACATCTTTTTTTTTCCAGTTAGTCTCAAAGGTGCTACAAAATCTCTCTATATATTATTCATTTCATTAGCTCCCTAGACATCTGTCAAGCCTAGCAGGAAACAAGTTCAGAATATAAGACTTCAGTAGTTAAAACTCAGCAAACCTTTATTCAGTAACTATAGATCCATATCAAAGACGTTCATTGTCAGAACTAAACAGCACATTAACAATGCCTAATTAAACTACCCATATTTCAAATTAATGATGGGTTTTGTTAGAAACAATAAACAAATTTACCCTCTGATTTCCCATACCACCCCAATTTGTTCTTTCAGCCAGATTATTTCCACAGGTATGACCTTGAGCAAACTTGAGTCAAGCCTGCCTTGTCTATAGAGTTATCATTGCATATCTCATCACGCAATCTAATATCCCCAATCCTATCCTTCAGTTTTTGTACTAATTTTGATGGCAGACAAATTGCATATGCAACTCCTGACATCTTCTAAAAGAACACATCACCCTCTATTTGTTGATCATAGATCATAGAATCATAGAGTTGGAAGAGACCACAAGGGCCATCCAGTCCAACCCCCTGCCATGCAGGAACACACAATCAAAGCACATCCGACAGATGGCCATCCAGCCTCTCTGGAGCAGCAGAAAACAAGCTTGGTCCATTGTCAATATGACACCCCTTCAAATACTTAACAGGGCTATCATATCACCTCTTAACCATCTTTTCTCCAGGCTAAACATACCCAGCTCCCTCTCCTCATAAGGTATGGTTTCCAGACCCTTCACCATTTTGGTTGCTCTCCTCTGGACGCACTCCAGATTGTCAACATCCTTTTTGAATTGTGGTGCCCAGAACTGTTGTTTTAAGCTACGTAGTGCTGGATGGTGGCTTTGATGTCAGTGAATCCCCTCTAATTTTTAAAGTGAACTTTAAAGAAGGTTCAGGTATCAGCACCTTGATAGTTTAAATTTGGGCTAAAAGCCAGAATCAATTTGCTTCCACACTGATGTCAAAGCCACCAGTCATTACTGCTGCTAAGGAAAGCCCAAGGCCTCTATTGCTGGGAAGTGACACTTGCATTTTATCTTCTCCTTTTCCTCCAAGGTACATTTTTGTTTGTCTGTCATTTTAACATAGGAATGATAGTGTGGGGTAGGACTATTAGGGAAGGCAAGAGGGGCAGCAAATTATTGATTATGGTTTGTGGACATAGATATTGAATGCTTGAAAATGCCCCAATTTGTTCAAACATTCACTGGAAAAGACCCAATTTCCGAGACAAGCTAGGATGGTGGAGTGGAGGAATGGAGGTTCATATATCCCTCGTTTACAGTATGTAAATGATACTTTGAATGCACGTTTCCAGATAACGGTTCTGTCCTGTTGTTGGGAACATCTGTATTTTCAGCCACATGCTTAACGTCAAGGGGAAAGAACCCATCTGTCACCATTCAAATGTAGTAGACTAACATTAAATTTTAAGTGAAATACCATTATTTTGCCTTTCTTTGAGCACTCTTCATTTTTTCCCCCGAGCACTGGTAGTTTTTAGAGCAGAAAGATGGTGGCAAAACAGAGATCTCCTTCCCTTCTTTTCCTTTCATTTCTGTAGCCAAAACAAAAATAGAAGAGATATTCCAAATATTGTGAGGGATCATTTTCACAGTCAACTGGGGAATGTTAAGATTTGGAATACATTTCATGGGTTTCCTTGTTTAATTGAAGCTCAGGTATACCAACATGAGATTCACTTAGCACAAACCTGGTTGTACATCCACACTCTGCAAGAAATCTAAATTCCAGAATTAAAAACTGGAAATTTGCATTACCTCTAATCTATGCTGAAAGAGAGAGAGAGAGAGAGAGAGAGAGAGAGAGAGAGAAAGACCTTTTATTACATAAGCAATTTGACCTAGAACTATTTCTGCAGCTAGGAGGAAAACATCCTTTGTTATTCCTGCTGCTTTAATTACATTTATTATAGTATTGTTTCTATCTAAATTATAGTCATTAAATACACAAGTCCTCTTTGAAATAATTTAATTAAAGAGTAGCTAGTATTTGTGCCTTTTGGAATGCTAATATATTCACTTTCCTTCAGACAACTTTTTCCCACCCTTAATCCTTGTAAGATTGTCACTCTTTTTTATCCTGATGGTTGTTGTATTCTGAAAACACTGGAATTTTTAAATGACAAACTTGGTTGTAGGAAAAGATGTGGGCAATCTCTGTCAAGCCCTCTGATACAATCACATCTGCTTAGACCCACATGACAGGGATGCCAACTCAAGGAATTACAACAGGCATTCCTCAAACTACTGTACCCACCACATGTAGTAAACAAACATGTACCCATGGCTGATCTTTTAAAAAACAGATTGAAGAGAGAAAATGACAGAACCCCACTAGTGGTCACATACAGCTCCCAACTGAGACCGCTCAGGTGCATCATCAATGACCTATAATAATGCTCCATTTGGGACCATAATGCCATTTTTTCAAGGACTCTTGGTGGCAGACCTTTACTTGCCTACAGACAGCCCCCAAACCTCAAACAGGTCTGATCTATTACAAAGGACACATGACACAGATGGGGACACAGGTACTAAGCCTTGCGACAAATCAAGATGCCACTCTCCCTGCACATTTATCCAGGAAATGTTATTACAAGACCTAATGATCACCCACCCATGCTCATCCTCCAATGTGATTTATGCCATACTATGTCATCAATGCCCATCACCGCTCTCCATTGGGCAAACAGACCAGTCCCTGTGCCAGAGGATAAATGGACATAAATCAGACATTAGGAATGGGAATACACAAAAACCAGCGGCAGAACATTTCAGTCTCCCTGAGCATTCCATCGCAGACCTCAGAACAGTGGTCCTTGAACAAAAGAACTATAAAGGCAGATTAGAAAGAGAAACAGCAGAACTGGAGCTCATCTATATACTACAGTCCCTCAGCAATGGACTGAACAAACATAACGGCTTCCTGGCACACTACACACATTTCAACACTGTCTCATCCCATTCTCATGGGAGGCACCTTACACTCATCTATTCTTTTTACCTACAGGCTAGTTTCCAATACCAAACTGGTCTTGCCACTTCATTTCCTTATACAAAGGCTAGTTCCCATTGCCTTTGTTCACAAATGACCATCGTTAAAATGGACTTGCTATTTCATTTCCATACACAAAGGATTTTAAATTTGAATTGATATTCTCACATACCAATGGCATATATATGTCTGTCCCTGGCTTCCACTCCAACATATTCATCTGGGGAAGTAGATTTTAGTCTATGAAAGCTCATGCTGCCAACTTCTTTCTTTCAGTTAGTCTCAAAGGTGCAACAAGATCTCTCTACATACTTATTCTACAGTCTAACACGGCTATTTGAATTATACTGCTTTGATTTGTGTCAGATGTAGATTTGACATCTAAATGAAGTGATACTCAAAGTGTACAATGCTAAATCAAGTGTGAACAATATTTTCAAAAAGGTTTCAGCATAGTTGATAATATATTTTAAACAGGTTGCCAAGAGAGGGAAATGTTCCATCAGCATAGCATCTTTGCATATTGTCAATTTGAATGAATAGAAACATGAGGGCCAAGTCCATGCTGAAGCAACTGCTATGGGTGGTTGATGGTAGCAGAGGAGGCCTCTCCTCAGAAACAACATTGGACTTTTTTACATCAAAGATGGTACATTTTTGGCACACCATCTGTTATTGGACATCAGCTCCCATCATCCTCACCATTAGTATTTTGGCTACCATTGAACAGATGGAAGATCAGTGAATATGATCAGTCCAGCAATAGCTCAAAGAACCATAAATTGCCTCCCTCTGTACAACAAAAATTGATTTGAGATTATATAATTTTCCAACACACTGAGTGTGTTTCATGATTATAATCCTACCATGATTTCACAATACACTTATATCACAGTATATTGGTATAAAATTATGGCTTAAGTTTCAGTGCAAATGTTTCCTTTTCTACTGCTTCTTTTCTTCAAAAAAATTGTGAGGAAAATGAAGTATTTTTAGTTGACCACATGATTTAACACCCAGGGAAAAGTAATGATCTTCTTTCTCTTCCCAACCAACAAATAAGTATCACACTGTGGGGCTCTTTACTAGAGCAGTTCAGTTAGTTTGACATAAAAAATGGACATGGATAATCAAAACACTGTTTCAACCTGGCTTCTTGATTCCTTCTGATCTGTCCAGCTCCAGGAGAATAGTCCCCTGTGCAATGGCTAGTTATAACAGAATGATTTCTTCACCCCAACTTCCCTGGGAGAGATGGTCAAGCTTTGCTTATATTATAAAAAAAGATGGCTAATTGTGTCACTGTCCTCATTTGCTCCTGTCACCCACACCTTTAGAACTAGGGATGTAGCTGACTGAAGAGCTCTTCCTTACTGAGAAAATAACCACCAACATGATATACAACAGGCAGTTTCCTACTCAAAAACAGCCCCTCCCCACAGCTAAACCAATGAACAGAACATTTTCTTTAGATACCTGTGGTTGTTTATTAATTAAAATATTTTTGTTGTGTTTCTCCCCTTTATTTCAAAGGCTTTAGCTTTTTTCAAGTGGAATTTTGAAAGTCACACAAATACTTTAGGCAGCAAACTTTTTTCACCCTTCAGTTTCACATTTGAACTTGGTGAAACTCACTTCTGAGGAGATAAGTATCAATTTGCATTTGTGTAAAATGTAAAGGTAAAGGTATTCCCCATTGACAAGGTTGTCAAGTTGTGTCCGACCGTAGGGGGTGGTGCTCATCTCTGTTACTAAGTCGAAGAGCCAGCGTTTTCAGAGACTACTCTGTGATCAAGTGACCAGCATGATTGTGTACTTACTCCAAATGTTGCTGTATGTTCCCCATACTGAATTTTTTGAAGTTTAAAGCTACTATAGAAGTTTCTGTCATGAAGGCAGAGAAGGGGAAGTTAGCCCCCCAAAAGCCCTTAATTTTTTTCTTCCCCATTTCAGTTCTACCTACTCTGCTGTGGGTACCATATCAATATGTGTGTGTGTGTGTGTGTGCGTGTGTGAGAGAGAGAGAGAGAGACAGAGAGGACTGTTTCACTGTATTAGAAGTTTGTTAAAGACCCAGCTCCTTATTTAGGATTTTCCTAACTGACTTATTATTTAGTCCAAGAATTTTATTGTCCACCATATTGCCTTCAACCATAGTGTACTTCTGATAGGTTCAGTTCTACCTGAAATCCCAGTTTTTAGACAATGTGACTGGGAGACTTTTGTTTAACAGAATGCTTGTTAGCTTATGGCATTCCACAGGGCTTTATATGTTCCCCATTTTATTCACTATCTCTATTAAACTTTAGAGGTTTTCCAGGAGTGCTGATGGCATTCAGTTTCAGATTTGGATTGGATCAGGGCAAACACCCATGAATCTTAATCTAGATGTGAGAGAGGTGCTCATTTTTTATAAGGGAATGAAATAATTGCTCTGAATCACACTCCAAATCAAATATTTCCTGTGAAGAGTTGTTTTCTGTGGACATAAGGAATCCTTTCTTCTCCCCTCCAGTACCCCTTGCCCAGTGCTGTATCAGGATGGAGCCCTGACCCTCTGGAAGGTCTAGATAGCCAGTTTGGGAGAAAGGCAGCAGAATGAATGAATGAATGAATGAAGTGTGATCATCAATGGCTTCAGGGAGGTAGATGTGATGAGAAACATTACTTCCACAAACATCTGAAACTTTTTTAGAATGCTAATCAAGATGTTTTAGTTGCCATTTGAAGGTTTGGGTTGTTTTTTTTTTAAAAAATGTTAGCCATCTTATAATAATGATAATAATAATAAATTTTTATTTATAGCCCACCCCTCTGCTGAGCAATTGGGGCGGGGAACAACAAAATTTAAAACAAACATAATTAAAACATTCCCTTCCCCACAAGCCCTCCCCCCCACCCCATCCCCTTAAAATAGAATTAAACCATAAATAGATTAAAAGTACAGTGTTAAAAACAAAATATAGCATAAGGAGTCAGATTGTGGGGCCCAACCGTGGGCCGACTGTTATTCCGGGAAGGCCTGCCGAAAGAGATCCGTCTTTACTGCCTTCTTGAAGGCAGCAAGAGTAGTGATAAGACGGATCTCGTCCGGCAGGCCATTCCAGAGTCTGGGAGCAGTTGCGGAGAAGGCCCTCTGGGAGGTCTGAGACAGCCTAGTTTTTATCGGATGTAACAGATTCCTCCCAGAGGACCGCAGGGCGCGGGGGGGATCATATGGGGAGAGGCGGTCCCATAGATAAGATGGACCCAAGCCATGTAGGGCTTTAAAGGTCAAAACCAACACCTTGTACTGCGCCCGGAAACTAATTGGCAGCCAGTGGAGGGATTTAAGCACAGGTGTTATGTGCTCCCTCCTAGATGTCCCAGTAATTAGCCTGGCTGCCATATTCTGTACCAGTTGAAGTTTCCGGGTTAGGCACAAGGGTAGCCCCATGTAGAGTGCATTGCAGTAATCCAGATGTGAGGTTACCAGGGCATGTACCACAGCTTCCAGATCCCTTCTTTCCAGATAAGGGCGCAGTTGGCGTATCAGCCGAAGCTGATAACAGGCACTAATGACCACCGCATTCACCTGACTAGTCATGTGAAGTGATGAGTCAAGGAGGACCCCCAGACTGCGAACACAGTCCTTAGAGGAGAGTGTGACTCTATCCAGGACTGGAGCCTGTATTCCCAGATCTGGTTTCGGGCCTGTCACTGTGAGTACCTCCATTTTGTCTGGATTCAACTTCAATCTGTTTTTCCTCATCCAACCCATTACCGCTCTGAGACAGTCATTAAGAGGAGAGGCGCCATCTGAAGTCTGAGACGATGATCTGGTCATGGAGAGGTATATCTGGGTGTCATCAGCGTACTGAAGACACCGAGCCCCATGCCTTCGAATGATCTCACCAAGCGGCTTCATGTAAATATTAAATAGCATCGGGGACAGGATGGCACTATAGTGTTGGAAAGATGGAATATTGATGTTCCCAATTATAATGACAAAGCAATACCAGGGACAGGCAAGCTTCTTTTTCAAAGTATGGAGATACCAAGAAGCAGGATATTTTTCTGTTGTTGTTTCTGGAACCAAATGGTCCATATGCATGTTGTGTTCAAGGAATATGTTCTGGACTGGTTAATTGCATCTCTCTTTCCTCCTGTCTGTCTGTCTCTCCCTCTTTCCCTCCCCTCTTCTCCTTTCCCTTATTCATGCTCAGGATCTTTGGCCATCTGAGTCTCCGCTCTGAGTGGCAACTCATAAAAGTAGATTACAAATCCATCTTTAGTCGGAAATGTACCAAAGATGACTTCCAGACATGGCATCTTCACAACCAGGTATTACTGTGTGGAATGATTCCTTTTAATTCTTCTTGGGCTGGCCACATCAAGGCCAGCCCAAGGCCTTTTGCTTCCTGAGGTGAGGGAGAATTTGGAACCCCACCCTAGTTCTCATACAAAGCTGACTAAACTAGTAGTTAACTCTTATTTGATTCTTCACCACTGGCAATGGGAGATCATTCTTCAACCATACCAGGGGCAGTTTAGGTGAGCTGGGATAAATTATTTTGTGTACATAGCCCTTTTCTCTAATTGAGAAAATCAGAAGGTTGTCACTCCTATCCCCTAGCATCTGAAAACTAAAGCAGTTGCTTTTCTTTGGCTAATGGTACAGCTAGTTCTGCTCCAAAGGAATAGTTGAATTATGACTAGGGTCCAAAACACACTGCAGAAATAATACAGTTAGAGACAACTTTAATTGCCCTGGCTCAATATTAGGGAGTTCTGGGAACTGTAGTTTTGTGAGACATTTAGCCTTCTCTGTCAGAGAGCTCTGGTACCACTATAAACTACAATTCCCAGGATTCCCTAGCACTGAACCAAAGTGGTCTCAAACTAGATTATTTCTGCAGTGTGTTTTGGACCTATGTTTCTATCTTTGAGTGCTGTCACAAGGAATTACCGTATATGCTCATGTATGTACAAGTCGACCTCATGTATAAGTCGAGCACAGGTTTGGGGGGCCAAAATTATGGATTTTAATATAACCTGTGGATAAGTTGAGGGTGTAGCCACTATTTGGGTGCATCCCTTCTGCTCCATTTGTCTCTTGGCATTCCTTTGACTGGAGGTGTTAGAGCTGCTGCCACGAAGAGGCTCCTGCTGCTCTCCTTGGCTCTTGGTGCTCTGTGAGGGCAAGCACCAAAGAGCCATCACTGCTGCCACATCCTGACTGCTCTCTCTCTCTCTCTCTCTCTCTTACCCTTCCCTCTGTCCAGTCCCTATAACTCCCCATTTGATCAATCTAGCTCAAGGAGCTGCTCTTTTCTTATTTTGGAGGAGAAAGAGTTAAAGGGAAGCTCCCTCCCTATCACTTTGGACTCTCCAGCTCCAGCAAATGTTAGGTTTAAAAACGGCAGATAAAAATACCTTTTTAAAATCTCCTTTTCTCAGCCACTGCCTAAGCTCTCTGGCTGAATCTTCCAAACCCCCCTTCCTAAACTACAAGTCCCAGAATGCAACATAAGACAGCCAGAACAGTTAAACTAGAATAGCAACATTTACGATAATCTCCTTAGTTTCTGATCCCTTAAAAACAGCAAATAAGCAGACATTTCCCCCTGTCTGCTTTTCCCAGACAGAGGGCTGCAGCCAGCATTTGTGTCTGCCTTTAAAAAAAAACCAAAAAACCCCCTTGTTTCCTCCCTCTCCTTTCCTGAGACAGCCGATCTGTTAAAATGAGCCAAGGGGCATTATCACATGGGGAGTCGCGGGGAGAAAGTGGAAATAAATGGGCACGAGCAGAAGTCTTTAATTTACGGGATTTGTCCCGTTCCGCCTCATCTGATAACTAAATTTGAATTTAAATGGAGGTTAATTCAAACGAAAACCTGATCTTTTCATTTTTGGGATTTTTGAGGATTTGAAAAGATCAGGTTTTTGTTCGAATTAACCCCCTTTTAAATTTGAATTTAGTTATCAGACAAGGCGGAATGGGACAAATCCCGTAAATTAAAGTCTTCCGCTCGTCCCATTTATTTCCACTTTCTCCCCGCAACTCCCTGTGTGATAACGTCCAAGGTGGCTTCTCCCAGCCTCGCTTGAGAAAAAGAGGAGAAGGGAAGGATTTACTCATTTGTTCTGTTCTTAAAGGGAAAGAAATGCCTGATACTGGCTCCTTAAGTTACAGCGCACAAACATACAGGCAAAGGAACAGACAGGGATGGCTCTTTTTTTGTTCTCATGGAGCAAAAAGAAAAAGGAAAAAAGAGGCAAGGACAGCAGCAGGGATGCCTCCACAGTTGCAGCATCAACTGTTTTGGCAATGCAAGGAGAGCGGTGTGGGAGGGAGGGCAGTGTTTCTTTTCCAAGACGGTCTCCTTGGACAAAAGGAAGTGCCAATGAATCCCCACTCCCTCCTGCTGTGTCTTTTTGAAATTTCCCTTCTGCAGGGGGAGGGGGTGGTTGGCACTTCTTTAAGGACACCCTCTGCTTTTCCCTCAATGGCAAAGAAATCCAAAAGAGCCACAGCTGCCATTTTTCTAAGACACACTACTGTATTGACCTGTATGTAAGTCTACCCAGGATTTTTTGACCAACTTTTAAACATTTTTTTTAACTTATAGATGATTATATATGGTAACCCAAGTCATTTGGTATTCCTTTTCACACTGAAAGATGGGTAGTAGGATAACTGGAATAGGGGGAAGTATAAACAAACATTAACAAGAAAACAGCAGCCAGTGATTAGTCACCACATTGTCAAAAGAGCAACAGATGTATGCTTTAATCTTTAAGTTTGCAATGATGTTCAGGAAAGAAAAGATGTGAGTGACAGACAGTTAAAAACAGCTATACAAAAGGTTGAACAAGAAGGAATTATGGATACATGGAGAAGAAATAATACCAGGAATATTTGTAGTCTCCACTTGTATAAACACTAATTTTGATTAACCACAGTGTGGCTCTTATGACTTGATAAATAATAAGATTACCTTGGAACTGAATTATAATTAAGGCATGGGGATAAGTCTTAATCTGATTGATAGAAGCTGTTCAGAAGTCCATATCAGGCTACAAAATATGTTGTGAGGGAATATGTGGGGCTGCTTTTTCTCTTGGACTGCAAACTGTCTTGAGAGAAGACTTCATCAGAAAATACCGGTATGCAGAATGTTTTTCCCAGTTTCTACAAATCTTATAATTGATATTGTTTTATTTTTCCCATATAATTTTGGAAATTGCTATTTAGCTATTAGATTGTAAATATAAGGTATTAGTCTAGATTTCTCCTTTTGTTTTGTCACTTTCAGAAGATGGAGTTTATACAAATAAATGATAGAAAATAATATAATGACTGATAACACACTTTTTAAATGATCTAGTAGTTAGATTCTCTGTAAAGATTAAGAACCTGCACCTCTCTTACAAAGAGAGATGCATAGAGTTCATTGATCTTCACTTCTTTACTCTAACTCATCATTCTTCTGCATCAAAGGGTGAACCTTGTGTCATGGGAGAAAGGAAGATCTATAAGAAGCGTAAGGCAGGGGCATGGTGCTCACTGACTAGAGACTATTCAAGAACAGTTGTCTCTGAACCTTGCATCTGTGCTGAATGGGATTTTGAATGGTAAGTCAAGTTGTCCTTTACAGCCTTTTCTTAGAATTCTTTTTGTGCTTTGTGTACTCAGTTCCAAAGCTGACACAGAATAACATGATGTTGCTCTATTAACCATTCTACCACCAAAGTGTTATGGAGCAAGACTGATAGAAAGATTTTGTCTACATGATTCCACTATAATAATATGATTTCGCTTTGCCTTGACTCTTCCCTCATTTTAATGTGGAAAATGTATATATTGATTTTTTGTAGATAGGACCCTTTTTCATATAGAACTCAGGATGCATCCACTTCTTCTGACAGCAACACTGTGAGATAAGTTTTAATATGAGATGAATCACTTTGAGGAGTGATTTATTTCTTCTTGGCCTAATTCTATGTGCTAAAAAACATCATAACACTTTTTCTCCATTAATTTCTAAAATACATTTTGGAATTAATATTGTAAGCGGAACACTGCTGGAACATGCCAAAGACCTGTTCATTCCAGCATGCTGCTTTCATATTGACCAACTAAATGTCTATGGGAATGCCATAAACGCAGGGTAAGAGTGCAGATCATTGTCCCACTAGTGGTCCTTAGTAACTTGTTTTAGAGGTAGGTTGCCTGTTACTAGGAGTAATTTGGGGGGGTTGCAGACTGTCAGAAATAGTGTGAATTCAGTCCACTTTTAGGGTTAGGGTTAAGGTTAGGGAATCATGGGGACTGTATTTTATTGTGGCACTAGAGTTCTCTGACAAAGAAGGTTCAATGTCTCAGAAAAATAACAATTCCCATGATTCCCTAGCACTAACCCTAACCCTAAAAGTGGACTGAATTCACACTATTTTTGACAGTCTGCAACCCCCCATAATATACACTGGGCCCTTAGTATCATATGTGGTTTGGTTCCAAGATCTCCCATGGATACCAACATCCATGGATGCTCAAATTCAATTATATACAATGACATAGTAAAATGGTGTCCCTTATATAAAATGGCAAACTCAGGGTTTGCTTTTTGAGATTATGTGTGTGTGATATTTCAAACAGTGGATGGCTAAATCCATTGATACAGTGGGACAACTGTATAACCATCATGAAAAATAATCAATTTTTTCCTTATTCTCACTGCACTTTACTAATTCTAAAACCTTAAATGAGCACAACCATCACTATGTTTTGTGGACATGAATTCCATTGTTTAACTATGTGCTGTGTGAAGCACTGTCCACCCTGAATTTCCCGTCATTCCAAGATGACTTTTCCTCTTACTTTGTAAGAAGGAGGGGTGGGAGAAGATTATTTGAAGGGTCATGCAGACGGAGCAAAAGGAGCTACCAGAGGTTGCTCCTGCCCCAGTTGGTGCGGGACTGTGGTGACTAGACACCATGGTCTTTAACGAACCACCACCAAGAAGTCTCTTTTTCTCTCTCCTTTTGTGGCCGGGTTTGGGCTGCCTTAAGTAGCCTCAATGCACCTTCCGGGCAGTTTGGAGGCATGCATCATTTGAATGCCACACCCCCAAAGCACCCAGAAGGCACTTTATTTTGCCTGTCTGTTTCGGGCCCATCTTTCTCCATGTCATGTAGAATTTTGTACATCTCAGTGTGCCTTTTCTTCTGAACTAAAAAAATCCAGAAATTTCCTGGTGGAGAGGAAAAGATGCTTTGGTCTCTTGTTCAGTTTGGTTTCTCTTTTCTGACCTTTGTCTAGCTCTACATTTTTTTTTCTGAGTTGCAATGACCAGATGTGTGCACAGTATTCCATATAATTGCATTATAGAACTGTGTGGGGCATTTACATTGTCCTTTTAAAATTTTTAGTTCCTTTTCTTATAATCCCTGATATGAAATGTGAAGATGATTCCACACATTTCCTAATGATATTCATACTTTTCATTCCAGCCACATGCTGGGTTGATACTTTTTAATTAGCTGCCCACTACAGTCCCAACCCCCAACCCCCTTTCTAGTCTGTCATTGCTAGATCAGACCATGTCAGTGTATGAAATACATATATTTTGCTTCATGTGAATCAATTTAGAGTTGTTTACACTGAACTACCTTTGCCATTTGAAACCCATTTCACCCAGTTCTGAGGTGTATATTAAAACCTCTTTGACCATCCATTATTGTTTTTACCATCTGAAATAATCTGGTGTTACCAGCAAAGTTGGCTGTCTCACTTTTCACCTTAGCTCCATATCATTTATAAATATATTATCAACTTTTATTTATACCTATTTCTCCTCTGATTTCTTTCACCAGTTTTATGAGAAGATTTCCCCCTTTATCCCATAACTAGGTTTGTCTAGGACTCTGTGCTAACGTATTTGCTTAGAAGACTTTTGAACGTGCAAGTATACTATTTCTAAGAAATCACACCTATGTACATGATAGAACTCTTGTAGAAATTGAAAAGGTTGGTGAGGCAGAACATACCATTTCAGAGACATGTTGCTTTTTCCACAAGAAGGCTTTTCTTCCTGTTTTATTGAAATTTCATTTTTAATAATACTTTTTTCAGTTTACCCAGAACAGTTCTTTAGCTAGAAAGCCCATAATTTTCTGGAACTACCCCGAATCTTAACAATTGTTATTACACTGGACACTCTCCAGGTCCCCTGGTACAAGGTTGTGTGACCTTAGGAATATGTTACATATCATGGTGTTTAGAGGTGTGTGTGTGTGTGTGTGTGTGTGAAAACAGGAACATTTCAGTTTAGACATTTCTGACTGATATCCTCTAGACCTGGTGACTTGCCTATTTTTAGTGTGATAATAAGTGTTGAATTTCATCTTTTGTCACTAATATTCATCTTCTTCCTCAGACTCCCTTCATGAAATTGTCAGTTCAGGCTGACAATTTCTGCCCTACATCTTTTGTAGTAAGACAACTTCTCTATAATATCCTTTTCTTATTTTTGAATTTGATATTGTTAGTAATATACCTCTTGAAATCCTGGTCTGGATTATTTATTGCTTCCTTGGATCTCTTTTGGTTCAAGCTTTTTTTTTTTTTTTTTTTTCTGATTCACTCTGTTTGGACATGACTTCAAGATTCTGATGTCTTTTTTAAAAAGTTTCCTTGAAACTGTTTGTTAACCACATAGATGACCTCCTGCATTTCTTCGCATGTGGCTTATATTCTATTTGAATTTCTCTTACAGTGATTTGAGCAATCACCAAGTAAGCTGGACTCTTTTGACTTTCCTTTCCACTTAAGTTTCCTGTTTTGAAGTTAAATGTGACTATGCTAAACATCTCTGGCAATTTCCCATTTACTTATAAATTAAGATTGATGACACTGTGGTCACTATTTCCAGTCAGTTCAAAGGCTCATCTTAACTTATAAATTGCTGCCATGTAGGACTGAGTCATATCATCTCCTCTCTGGTTTGTATCATGGAAGAGTCAGGCCTGAAATGCATGAGCCTAAAGAGAAGATTCCATCTGCTTTGTGGGCATGGTATTTAGATAACACATGCCCCTAAAGCAGCTGGAAGCTGCTCTGAGGCTGTGGTAAGGTGGCAAGAGCTGGGTATTTTAGGAGTGGATTAAATCCACTCCTGCTGGCAGCCACTTGGGACTACAGTGGTGGCCTGCTTTGGAAGCAAGTCTTGTGGTTACCATGGTCCTGGTGCAATTGGAGCTGGGACAGTCAGAGGCCACTCCTTCTGGGCTGTGTGTTTCAGTCCTCAGTCATTTGGGGCATCATGTCATGTTATCTCTTTCTTATGATTGAAACATGCATTTATCTAGTCATAGAATCATAGAGTTGGAAGAGACTACAAGGGCCATCCAGTCCAGCCCCCTGCCATGCAGGAGCTCAAAATCAAAGTTCCCCCAGCAGATGTCCATCCAGCCTCTGTTTAAAGACTTCCAAAGAAGGAGACTCCACCACTCTCCAAGGGAGTGTGTTCCGCTGTTGAACAGCTCTTACTGTCAGGAAGTTCCTCCTAGTATGTTATCACACGTGGGCCACAAAGCGATAATAAAGTGGAAATGAGAAATCCCAAAAATAAACCTTGATTCCGCAAATGGCTTTCACACGTAATTATCTTAAATATGAAATTACAGTAAGCGCATTTAACGTTCACACACAAGTGAGAAAAGCCCTCGCCACGGCTGGCGGATGTTGTTTTCATCACTTCCTTTTCCCCATTTCATCATTGCTTTGGCTGCAGGTTTTGACTCCAATTGTGTTCCTTCACAAACCCCACATCAACTATGGCCCGATATCTCTAGTAAAAGACAGATATATTTAGAAAGACGAAGCAGAGAGGCTCATGTCTGGCTGGCAGGTTTGTCGCCCAAGCAAAACCAGAAGTAAACGTAATAAGGAGACGCTGCCTCGATGACCCATGGGAAACCCCACGGAATCATGGGAAAATACGGGGAAATGCTTCCAAATGTGCATTTGCTTTTCACATTACGGTAAATGCGAAATTAACTTAATTTTGCATTTGCATTTCCTCAAAACAACCGAATTTCAAAAGATCTCGGTTAACACCAGTTTCTGTCCACTTTCTGTCCAGTTTCTGTGTGACGTCGTGTAAAAACGCGAGGCACAAATCCAGTTTCTGTTTGGGATTTGTGTGGATTAACCAGCAGATTTGCCCCGTGTGATAACGTCCCTATTATTGAGGTGGAATCTTGTTTCCTTTAGCTTGCATCCATTGTTCTGGGACCTATTCTCTGGAGCAACAGAAAACAAGCTTGCTCCATCCTCAATATGACACCACTTCAAATATTTAAACAGGGGTATCATATCCCCTATTAACCATCTCTTTCTCAGGCTAAACATACCCAGCTCCCTAAGTCTCTTCTCATAGGGCATGGTTTCCAGAACTTTCACCATTTTAGACACCCTCCTTTGGATACGGTCCAGCTTGTCAACATCCTTTTTGAACTGTGGTGCCCAGAATTGGACACAGTATTCCAGGTGAGGCCTGGCCAAAGTAGAATAGAGTGGCATTATTACTTCCTTTGATCTAGACACTATGTGTCTATTGATGCAGTCTAGAATTGCATTGGTCTTTTTAGCTGCCACATCACACTGTTGACCCATATTCTACTTGTGGTCTACTAGCACTCCTATATCCTTTTCACATGTAGTCACATTAAACCAGGTGTCCCCCATGTTATATCTATGCATTTCATTTTTTTTGCCCTAAATGCAGTACCTTACATTTCTCTGTATTGAAATTATTTTTGTTAGCTTTGCCCCAGCTTTCTAATCTATTAAAGTCATTTTGAATTTTGATCCTGTCCTCTGGGGTGTTCCTAATTTGGTGTCATCTGCAAATTTGATAAGCATGCCCAGTGGTTCCCAAACTTTGTTCCTACAGGTGTTTTGGACTTCAACTCCCAGAAGCCCCACTCAGCTTGGCCAGCTGTCAGGAATTCTGAGAGCTGAGGGCCAAAACATCTGGAGGACCAGAGTTTGGGAACCACTGATTATTTTATGTTAAGCCAATTTCGGTCTTTCATAAATACAACACTTTCTCCTTGAATGTCTTCCTGGATTCCTGCTACATTTCTGGGAAGTTGACATCATATTCAAAGTATTAAGTTACTTTTGATTTTAAATACTCTTCTCTGAGAGGGAGAGAGAAGATAAAAACTTCAGGAGTCTTCTGCATTTGAACTTTTTAGTTTGTTTAACTCTGCCCTCTCTGTCATTACACCTAGTTCTCTCATCCTTATTTTTACTATACAGTTTATATTTAGAGACAAACATATCTCACTAGGTCTTTCCATTCTACCAAGTTACCATTAAATGCAATATATATCTTAAAATAAACTGCTCCCCACCAGCAATGGCTGGTGGGTTTCCTTGTCAGAAGTGGTGAACCCACACTGGATTTTAGTCCAGACGTCACACAAGGTATTCAAGGTGCTGAATCTCTTCTGGAACTAGGTTTTAGATGAGTCCTCTAATGTATTCATTAAAAGCTAGAGCAGACTCACTGTCTCACTGACATGCAAGTCACCAGCTCCTCTTATACCCAACTCCCCTGTCTTTGCTCAGAAGCTTCTGGCATTAGCATAGAAACACACATATATAATGTGTCTCTACAAGTGTTACTTTTGTGTGCCTTTCTTGGTGTAGTTCTTTTATCATTGACTGACTGTCATATTCTTTATGGTTTTTGTTTTGTTTTTTACATTCCCCTTATGAAATAAAAAACACTTTCACCCTCATCCTTTACAGATGAGTCATCCCAAACAGGGTGTTTCGCAGTTCATTCCAGGTTTCCTTAAGGATGACATTCAAAGCAAGCAATTAAGTTTTGAATGCTAGTAGGTTGGCTCCATTCTTTGTCCAAGGGAAGCCATTCCTGTTTGTAGACTTGTCTTAGAGTGCACATACATGGCAAAATGGCAAAGATCCAAAATTCAGGAAACCCATTCCCCCAAAAAGAATAAAAAAAAGCTCACTAATAAAATAAGTCTGGCTACTTCAGTACCTCAAATCCAGAGACAACTTCATTATATTTATGGGCTCCCCCCCTTTTTTCCCCACTAATCTTCTAGTAAGGTCATACCACGTGTTATATTGTACCTTCTTCACAGGATTGGTTTTGTGAATTTTTTAATCCCATTTCTCATCTCAAAGATTGGGGAGATGGTGAATGTAGAAAAAAAAATGAGTCTGCAACTACCAGGTTCTTCTTGCAAGCAGCTTTTCCAAGTTCTGATATGGGGACTAAAACCCAGACAACTCCTAAGAGGAGAACTGACATATAATCCCACACTAGCAGAAAATAATCTTATTAAAATGCTTGCTTGAAGTTTCCTTGCCTTTGTTCTTTATTTACCCTTGTCAAGTAAGCTTTTCCAAGCAAGGTAGAGCAGCAGCTGGACTTGGTAATTTTTCTAACATAAAAACCCTGGGGCTTTCAAATGGGAAGGTGGGCAGCATGTGTATTTTTAATATACATTTACCAGAAGTTAATGAACAAGGCTACAGCCTTTGGGGCGTATAGCAATGTTGTCTTTAATATTATTTAATATTAATGCAGCTCTTTCTTTCTTTCGGGCAACATGTGGCTCCTCCTGAACATTTTTAATTACCAATCCACTAGCAGGCATATTTTAAATATGCAGGGCTGGCCTGCTGAGCATGATTAAATTTGAACATCAAGACAAAAAGCATTAGGGAATCTTTGATCCTCTTTAAGCGATTCAGAAATATTGACCTCTGAAGAATAATGGGATTCATCCAGGATCATGGAACATGCTCTACCCCATTATGCCACTTTTCTTAATCCTCTGGAGACATGGTAAACTCATAAACAATAGTCAGTGGATTTTGCTATATTCACTTTCATGACATCATATCTGATATTGCTGTGTAAGGTAAACCAGGATCCCTTGTTATTTCCAGTTGTCTACAACATAAATAAAATGAGGTTAAAATCTTCCTTACATTATATTTTCCATCATGGCTCAGCTGTCACCAAGTACTGTTATGAGTTTTGCCATGTCCGAACATCTTATATAATTGGATATTAGATCTGTATTGTTCAGAGATCTTTGGGAGATTATTCAGTCTAAGAAGATGTTTCTTCTTACAACCATTTCAGACAGTATTTCCTATGTGCGGTTGTGTGGAAAATAATGTGGACATCTTGCTTGGTCAAGGCTGAACCTCTGAAAGTGATGGCTTGAGAAAGGGCAGCAGAGATCACAGAAGTGGTTGCAGCTTTGCCCATGCAAACCTTGAAAACATGAAAAAGTTTTCAAACCATTCTGTACCAGAGTACACAATCACACATAGAAAGGAAAAATGGCTTGTTGGCAGTTGGGACTTAGCTGGCTCAGGATTCCCTGTTTTATTTCCCAGAACTTGAAATAATTATCTTTATGGGCCTAGGACTTCCAGAATCTCCTAGCCGGCATGACCAAGTTGCTCTTCAAGATTCTGCTTTTTTCCCATCCATCCATCATTTTATTTATACATCTTGGGCCTTTGCAGACTGCCAGAAATAGTGCAAATTGAATCCAATTTAAGGGTTAGGGTTAGGGAATCATGGGAACTGTATTTTATTGTGGCACCAGAGCTCTCTGACAGAGAAGGCTCAATGTCTCAGAAAAAAAAAACAACACAGTTCCCATGATTCCCTAGCACTAACCCTAACCCTTAAAGTGGACTCAATTTGCACTATTTCTGGCAGTCTGCAAAGGCCCCTTGTCTTCCTTCTAGACTGGGACTCAAGGCAGCTTACAAAAAGGCAGAAAAAAAGCAATAAAAACACAGGCAGTTAAAAACATACAAATTAAGATTAAGACAGTATTACATCATCATCATTATCATCATGGATCGAGGCAGGGATAAATAACAACAGAATTAAAACTATTTAAAATCTTACTTTAAAATAAAGATTAAAAACAGAGCATCACTAGAATAAGCATTTTTCTTGTTAAAATTAATTTCCAAAGCTTTGTAGGAAAAGAAGAATAAAGGAACCATTCTAGCCTTCCTAGAGAGGGTGCTCCAAATCATCCATTGGAAGGATGATTTGAGGCATAATTCTAGTCTTGCACATAAATCTGGTCAAGGCGGCATGGGTGAATGAGTGAGAAGAAGGGTCTTTGCTCTGCCACTGGACAGCAGCACTGTCAGTGGGGTGGTACTTCCATTCTAAAGACTCCTGGTAGAGTTATTAGTGAAAGCATCCTAGGCATATATCTGCTTTAGAATGTTCAAACATGCCAAGCCAAGGGTGGTCTTGCATCCCCTTGGTTGAAAACTATTTTGATTCCCTGAGGTGCCTTAGCCTTTCATGAAGCCATTCTGAAGTTGGCATGGTGAAAAACTTGCCCTTTGGTTTCAATGGGTGTGAAGATGCAGAAAGTGTGGGGGTGCATAAAAGAACCACTGCTCCACTGGCTACATTGAGCCAGTAGGATTTTGAGAGTGGTACATTATCTGCTACCTAAATCCATTCCTCTGAGAATTGCTCTGCCCAGAGAACTCCATCTTCCTAAGGATTCAAACAGGCTTAAATGTGTTGTGATTAGTTATTTAGACATTCATCCCCCTTCCTAAAAAATGTACACGCAAGGCACATCTCCAGTGTCCCCTTGCTGTACAATGTTTGCAATGGAATTCTAAGTATGCTTGGAAGAAAGCATTTAAAGCCTTCTAATGTCACATTCTTTTTTGCCATGGCTTCAAGGCATAGAAAAAAAATATAATGTATAAAGAATGGACTGAATTGTTTTGAAGCATCCTAACCCAACTTGGGTAAGATGTTTCCATCAATTCCTCACTGTTGAGAAGAATTCAGGTAAAATGGGGGCAGGTGATATACCAATCAGGCATCAGTCAGGTGTCCAAGCACAACACCACCACCCATAAGCCACCACCAGATACTGGTACTGCTTTCTGCACTGACCAGATGCTTCTTCCTCCTCCTGATCCCATGCAGCTATGTTGCAGGACTTTTTGCTCCATCAGCATTGAATCATGGTTTATTTTAAAAAATGTATAAGAAAACAGAAGATTAAAAAAAATCTGCAAAAGATTATATTTACCCTCTCCTCAGTAACATTTGCCCTTACAAACAAGCTGTGCCATGACTTGTCATCCTTGCTTTCCTAATGGAATATTTTTCTGCTCTTTGGCATGTGGCAAAGGGGCAGCAAGTTCCACTTAGTTGCAAAAATAACTTTCTTTCTAATTAACACCTTGCCTGATGAAGAAGCCAGTGGAGCTTTGAGAGCTTGCAACAATTGTGCATTTTGATTGGCCCAATAAAGGTATCGCTCTTTGGTGGATTTCTGATGTTATTAGATTTTCTTTCTAATTGTTTAAACAATCTGAAAAACCATGGGTTGGGAAGGACTGATCAATCTCTCTCCATCCAATTTAGTTTACAGGGTTATTCAGAGAATAAAATCTACTCTGATTTTCTTGGAAGAATGTTGTTATGGAAATGTCATCCATAAGGCTCTATATACTCAAGTAAATGATTTAACTTTTTTTTTAAATTCCCTTAGTGACTATGGCTATGAAAGGCACAGTAATAATCAATGTATCCCAGCATTCTGGTTCAATCCATCTTCCCAGCTGAAAGAATGCTCCCTTGGACAGAGCTACCTGAACAGCACTGGGTAAGTGAGCCTACTTTGTAGTGTTTCTTTTTCATGTCTAGGAATGAATCTACCTGTAAAATCATCCATGGACTTTTCCCCTTTATCACCTCTACATCTGGTACATGCATCCTACCATTCTTGCTTTTTTCATGAGATGAAATTTCCATATTTTTTAAAATATGCATTTGCATTTTAAATTGTTCTCACTGTTGAATATATCCCCCAGACTAAGATTTATGAAGCAGTGTTTTAGATGCATTTAAAATATGCGCCTTTTCCATGCGTACTTTCAAAAACATGTTTTTTTCAGGTACATCTAAAGCTGCCTGTGAAGATTTGAATTCCAGAATCCAAACAGTGTGAATGGTGCACAGACAATCTAGGAAGTGCAGACTAAGCAAAGTTTGCCCTAAAAGCCAAGTGGAGTGGATTCCTCAGAGATCCTTAGTTATCTCTGCCTTGTTCCAAGGCTGAGCCATTAGGTTTCAGCCTTGCTTTTCTAGCATTCTAGCTAATTTCTTAGGAAATCATTAACATAAATGATATCTAGGGACTATACTTCTGTATAGGGATAAATGCTCCCCAGGCAACTAGCTTTGCTGATCAAATTAAAACAGAAGCAAGACTAAGTCTATTTGTCGAACATTTAAAATGAGCTCTGTTATTTTAGAAATGGGACGGGGGAATCTGTGGGTCTCCAGATATTATTGTACTGCAGCTCCCATAATTATTCACCACTGGCTCATAACTAGAATATTGGAACAGGACTGGGACATACTGCATGACAATGAGACAACAAAGGGATATATACCTCTACAATTAAGCTTTTGTTTTAAAATGCTGGTTTTAATTTTAAAATTATTCGCAAGCTAAAAAAAAAAAAAAGACTTGTAATGGTTTAACATCGCTGGGTCCAACATTTGGCCCACATTGTGAATTATACTGTGTGCAGAAAAATAAGTTATTTTTGGAATCTCGTGGGACAATGTTAATAGTATATGCCTTTTTCCTTTTCCTTTTCCTTTTCCTTTTCTTTTATAGGCACACTGATGCAAAGTCAAGGAAATATGCCAAATTCCAACATAATAAGGAGATAGGGGGCATGGAAGTAGATAAAAACCCAATGAGAAGGAACCTAACTTTAATGTTTGTCTCCTCAATTAAGCGTTTAGTGTTGATTTTCCCTGAGGTATTCGTCAGAAGTCTGAAATACAATTTTCTGTAGCAGATGATAAACCATAGGTTGCTTTGCATCTGTTTCCTGTTTGCAGTCACAATGTGTATGATATCAAATGTGGATTTCATGCTTCAAACAGGACATTTTAAATAAACAACTCAGCCTGACACAGCCTATACTGTTTCACAGGTATCGAAGGATTGTTTCTAATAATTGCACAGATGGGCTACAAGAAAAGTATTCAGCCAAGCCTGAACAATGTCCAGGCAAAGCGCCTCGAGGACTGCATATCCTCACATCCACTGGCAAATTGGTAGCAGAACAAGGATACAATACTACTTTCATGATACACATGGAAGAGGTAGGATCATCACCCTAATACCAATGTTAATAACAGTGAGTTGCAACCAGTGGTGTCATCGCACCAGTGCAAAGGTTCTACTATTTGCAGAAGCTGTAAGCCTTGACTTTTCATCATGGGCATCAGATCAAATCATGTGACTCCACTTGTTCAAGAAGTTGTGGGAGCCAGTGAGTAAGTACCTCTGTCGCTCATTAAGACTTGATCATACAAGCTGGGAGCTGCACTACACCTGTCATCAGCATTTACACAAACACTAGGAGAACATGCAATCATATGTGGAAAAACACATTCTTATAACTTTTCTGTTATCTTTACACTGGCCACAACCCAATGCTCCTTCCCATCTTTCTTCCTTGCCTTACTTCTTTGTAATTGATTCACTTTAATCAGTGCAGATAGTGAAGGCAAATAAAAATCTGGTTTAAAATTGTTAAGGCTTTTTCATATTCAATAAATAATGTCCATTTTTTAAATTCCCCAGCATCCAGAATTTATAATAGACTTGCCTTTTACCTAGGAATTTGTTGTTTGCTTCAAACTGGTGGGTTTTTTTAAAACCAGAAAATCAAAATCAAGGTATTTATAAGAAGAGAAATCAAAAGGGCTCTAAAACTTTCTCCTTATGAGTTTTACTAAGGCAAGAAAACTGTTCTTTAGAGCTTTCAGAGTCGTCCCTAGGCAATATTTGCACTTGCTTTTGAGCAAGCAAATCAATGAAAAGGGAAAGCAAGACAAAAATGCTCACATGCTCATAAAATTTGTTTTTTTCCTGCATCAAATCATTGGTCCATCCAGTCTAGTATTTTGCAGCAGTTTCCCAGCAGCTTGAGCAGAGGTTTTCCTGAGTCCTGCTAGCTAAGATATTTTAAGCGGGAAGCTGGGAACTGAAGGTAGGACCTTTTGAATGCAGTGCACATGTTCTGTCACCAAGCTGTGAAACCTTCTTTTTAGTTCATACTCGGTTGTTGAACAGAAACAATAATTTTTGTATTCATCTTATGAGTCTGAGAAACAGAAATAATATAAGATATTCTGCAACCGTAAGGGTTATGTAAAAAGCTAGTCATGCAATTCTATATCATTGAAAGTGTAACATGGAATGAAAGTTATGCCCTTAAAGTGTCCTTCCAGGTGTCTGAATGAGGAGAAGCAAAAAAATGGAGTGCTATAAATTTCTCTATAAATGCTTTAGTCCCCACAGCCTAAGGGACTAGAAGATTTCCCATGTTTTATTCTGTTATTATTTCTCTGGGTCATTTCACCCTGTATTCCAATCTCCTGAGGTCTGGTTTAAGTAGGAAAATTGTTTAAATTAATTCAAGAATGTTACAGATAGAGCTTGTCTCAGCTTTAAGTGCCTTTTGTGACATTTGCATCTTTCTTCACCTTTATATTAACAATGTACCCATGTGTGGTATAAAACACTGAGGAAAATGCAATACAATCTTGATACAATTGTATTTATGATTGTCCCAAAAGTCTTTTGGTGCAGTATCATTGATCCAGATATGTGATTCTCAGATTGGTAAGGCATCACATGCAACAATCTTGCTACAACTCTATTTTTGATTTTTTTTTAATGTGTAGCAGTACATATTTGCAAAAAAGAATCTTCATGCAATTTGTATAAAATGTGAACCTTCATGCAAATTGAGAATATAAGAGTATCAAAATACCTACACTCCATTTTTAAGAATGTTTTATCCACCTACAAATGCATATCGATAACAAAGTTGAAACACAGAATAAACAGGAAATTGTATGTGTTCATGTCACTTTACACAACATTCCAGAGGGGTAAGACCTGATGAGTGGAGAGTTCCTAACACACTGCTGGGGAACAAGACTGGTCATTTGCAGTGACAGGAACTAATTAATTAAATTAAAATATCAATTGTTCAAAATTTTCTAAGAAAAAAGGGATTCTTCAATTTACTTGACACCTAATTGAATGACTTATGCCAGACTTTCAGCATTAACTTTTGTGTCATTCTTTACACCCTTTGTTATATGGCCTTTACCCTTGAGTTACCCATGGATCATATCAAAATGCATAAGTTTGGCTCCAAAATCTGCAACTTGACTTATACATGAGGTCAACTTATAGTCTGGTATGTATGGTAGTTGATCAAATGAAAGAGTGTGCTAAATTATACAATTTCCAGCTCATTCTAAGACATTTTGCTGCCTGAGTTAAGGATGAAAAGATACCTCCTCCATTCCATGTATGAAATTAAATCTTACATTAAAGATGAAAGAGAATCTTCTTCACTTGAAGGCAGCAGACCAGCATAGGTGACAAAGAGGAGCCCACATGCCACACAGAGCTGTGTCTTCTAGCATATTGGCCCTGTCCCCCAAATGCCCAGCATCTTCTGCCATTTGGCTGTGCCTGATGTTAGCCTTGATTCAGAGTTAGATCATAGAATCATAAGGCTAGACGAGACCTCAAGGGTCATCAAGTCCAACCCCCTGCCATGCAGGAATACACAATCAAAGCACCACTGACAGATGGCCATACAACCTCTGTCTAAAAACCCCCAAAGAAGGAGACTCTATCACACCCCAAGGGAGCATGTTCCACTGTCAAACAACTCTTACTGTCAGGAAGTTCTTTCTAATGTTTAGGTGGAATCCCTTTTGCTGTAGTTTGATTCCATTGCTCTAAGTCCTATTCTCTTCAATTATTTAAACAGGGCTATCATATAATATCTTAACCTTCACTTCTCCAGGCTAAACATACCCAACTCCTTACGCCCCTCCTCATAAGGCATGGTTTCCAGACCTTTCACTTTTGGCCAGTATCCCTATCAATGTCAAAAACATTTATCCTCCCATTCTTGTTCAACATAGCATTTATTTTATCTTGTAGATTCCCTTTTCTATTCCTGTTCAATATGATGTGGAGCACTATATAGAAAGTTGTGTGTGGGAGAAAAGGACAGTCCTAATGTAGAAATTAGGAAGCTAGTAGCAATTTATTAAGGAACTTGAGCAGAATTTCCTCACATAAATGACAATACACAATAGGCAATAACAGAGCAGGTGAGGTAAATTGAAGAGACAGCTCCTTGAGCAGAAGGTTGAAGCACTGAGAGGTTTCACAAGGGAAAGAAACTCTGTGGGATTAAGGTTTTGAAATTGGGGGCAGGAATATTGACTTCCACTATGGTCTGTTGTACCATGAACAACCCTCACAACTATATTAATGTCTATTCTTATCCTGTATATCCCTTCAATTTTATAGCTACCTCTGCTTTTCTCTGGCTGTATTGATCACATTGTAGCTGTAAAGCCTGTTTTGTTTTGTTAGCTTTTTTATTTTTGGAAATAGGCTTTTTAATGTTTTATAAGAGCAAACCCAGCAATTGTTAGAGACTGCAATTCCACAAAGCTCCACTGAACATGACGGATTCATATTGATTTTAAAGTAGCAGTGAATTCTGTCCCACTGACTTCATCAGTGATCAGTTTCAACCTTAGGGACACAAACAACATATTGCATCAAATGCAGTTTACCTTTATGTGACTGTTTTTATCTTTCTAATGTAAGAGCCATGTTGGTCAGGTTGGGGTGGAGAAAGGCAATCAGGATTAGAAAAGGGTCAAACAGAAAGTCTTTGCTTCTTTGTTACTTTTCTACAAAATCTCTCTCTCCTCTAACCTCACCACCCCTACAATTTGCCTCAAAGGTAAAGCTGGTATTGGCACCACTGATAGCTTCTCCCCCAAGTACATTTAGATTTGATGAATTTATCTCATATCATGTTAATATCATGTTCATTTCATTGCCAGAAATAACCTAAGTATAATTAAGCATATGAGACTAATACTATCCTCCATATATGGGTTATTTATATTGGAATATCAGTTTATAATCCCAGTATGATATGGTTTGAGTGCTGGAGGAGCATTCTAAGAGACCAGGATTTGAATCTCATTCAGCCACTGGGGGACCTTGCACAAAGACACTCTTTCAGTCTTAGAGGAAGTCAATGGCAACCCTCCTCTGAATAATAAATATTGCCAAGAAAACTCTATAGTAGGGTGGCTATAAGTCAAAGTCAACTTGAAGACACATGACAACAACATCAACAACAGTTCTCAAATTTATATTGGCGTATCCTTGAAAATACTATTTATAGAAATATACAGTCAGCCTTCAGTATTCACTTGGGATCCATTCAAGACCTACCCTCATGGATACCAAAATCTGTGGATGCTCAAATTTCATTGTCCCCAATGGCAGTGCATACACGCAGCCATTGCACCATTAGGGAAAATTCAATGGCAGTGCATACATGTGTCCGTACTGCCATTAGAGACAGCCCTTGTTGTCCCCAGTGATGATGTGTCCATGTGATTCTGCCACCATATGGGGCAACAGGAGATATGCCACCATTGGGGACAATGCAGGCTTGCCATCCACAGATGCATGTATCTGTGGATGGCAAGTCTGCGCATACCGAGGGCTGATTGTACTCAAGATTTATCAAGAGATTACACAACTCATAATATATAATTATGAATCAAAGGCCTCAATACAGCATCTCCTCATGAATATATCCATATGTGGACCTACACTATGCTGAGCCACATACACCTTCCCCTGACTTACTCTAAAGACGCTGAAGTTGCCCTACATGGCTATACCATGCCATTCGGTGCTTTGTGGCAATTTGACAGGATTGACGAAGTGTCTGACTACATTCTCATAGCTAAACACACAATTATTATAACAGCTCAGAGACCCCTGGATGACCCTGACAGATGTCAGCAATGATGCCATCATTTTATGTCTGACTATGGGGATGTAAGAAAACCAGTGTGATGTAGTGGTTTGAGTGACTCTATGACTCTAGAGAGCAATGTTTGAATCCCAGCTCAGCCATGAAAAACCACTGTATGACCTTGGCCAAGGCACATTCTCTCAGCCTCAGAGGATGATAATGTAACTTGCCATGAAACCCTATGATAGGTTTGGCTTAGGGTTGTCGTAGGTCAGAAATGACTTGAAGGCAAACAACATACACACACACGTGGGATGGAATGGCCCTGTGAGGTGATTTCAAGGGCATTACAGTAAGTTCAGGAGGGCTTGAAGCTGCAGCGAGAGGAAGGGAATACTAATCCCCACAGTGCCTGAAAAAGGATGTCTGTATGCATAAGGGACATTTTGCCCTATGTGATTCTGTGCCACCATTGGCCTTTAAAGAAGCAAAAATATTGATGATCCAAAATTGTGCCACATCCAGATAATGTGACTGAAATCAGGGGATAGAGAATTTGGCTATCAGGAAACCAATGCAAACAATTTTAATATTTTGCTCATCCCACCATTTTCAAGATCAACTATAATAAATTTCCACTCCATGAGCCTAAAATGGTCTGTGGGGATTTCCCCACATGATCCTCCACCTTCCACCTAGGATTAACCCCCATTAGAATATATGTGAATTAAACTGCAAAGGAGAATGCAAAGTCTCCTAACAAAAAAAAGATAAAGGTAGTCCCTTGACATAAATGTCTAGTCGTAACTGACTGTAGGGGGTGGTGCTCATCTCTGGTACTAAGCTGAAGAGCCAGCATCTGATGGTCATGCGGCCAACATGACTGCACTGAATGCTGTTACCTTCTCACCAGTGGTATCTATTTATCTGCTTGCATTTGTATTTTTTTAAACTGCTAGGCTGGAAGAAGCTGGGACTAGTGACAGGAGCTCACCCCATCATGCAGCACTTGGGCCTTGAACTACCAACCTTCCAATCTTCTAATCGTCAGAATTGGTGTCTTAACTATTAAGCCACCACATCCCCTATTTAGGCCCTGTACAGACCAGACACAAGGGCCAGCCTGGGAGCAGAGCGAGGATGTGGTGACTACACACTGGCCGCCCCAACTCTACCCCCACGTCGTCCTCACACTGCCCATGCAAACAGATGGCAGGCGGCATCAGGGTGCTCCTTTGGCACCAAAGGAGTGCTGAAAAGCCACTGCCGCTGCAGCAAGAGCAGCTCTTTGCTTCTCTAAAAAGCAGTGGTATTTGCCATCTCTTTTTAGAGTGGCAAAGTGCTGGATTGGGGCTGCACCATGCAGTTGCTGCAGTCCTAATCTGACTGTGTTTAGCCCCATAGTCTCCTAAAGCTTGCTTGAATTTAGGGTTGGTATCCACAGGGTTAGCATGGATCGAGATTGACTCAAGGATGGTTAACAATAATAACAAATTGCTGAAAATAAATATATTTTGACATACATATTTGTACTATTTACACAATCTCTGAAATGTCTAAATGAAAAAGTTACTATTAAAAAGATGTTCTATTGGAACATATCTGAATGCTTCTCTGATGTATTAGAACAGCTTTTTGAATCTGACATGTAAATCACTCTTGTTTTCAGCTTTATGAATTGCTTGTTAGTTTGATAAACTATAGAATTATTTTTTTAAAAAAAAAAAACTATTGTGAATTATTAAAGGAACTGGCCTTTGTAGAGAATGCCTGGTGATTTGGGGTATATTACTAGCTTTCCACTTGTAGTTATGCTTGGAAATACCCAGGCACTATTTGCACAAGCTGTCATTCACAAGGCTTTCCAAGGTGCCTTATAAATAACTTAACTTTCTCACCTAGTACCCATCAGTTGTCAACTGCACTTGAAGTTTACAGACTTGTGAGCTTTACAGCACACCATTATCACATTTCCATTTGATTCGTTACAGGACTAGCACTATAAAAAGTGCCTCTTGAATATATCCGGAGAACCATGATTGTTATCCGTTTGAAATGCCTCCACTTCATTTCCACTTTAATTTATATTCATAAACTAGGGGATCGCTGGCATTGCATGTGTGGCAGATGATACACCTTTCACTATTTCATATACTGGAAACATTGTTAAAGGGAAGGGATTAGCAGTTCGCTGCAATGCAGAGCAAGCTAGCAAGAGGCTGAAAATAGGATTTGCTGCTGTTTTTCTATGAGAACTCTGTCCCTTTTCTTCTCAATATAACAAATAAAGAGCAATGGGGATGTGGCCAGAACATTAGCATGTTGAATAGTGAATTAATCTAGCAAAACTCCTTATGATCCAAGAAGCTATATCCATCTCCAAGTACAGCTCTGACAAATGAGATCTCTGTTGCAATGCTGGACTAGAGTCTAAAGCTAATTTGAAAATTGGTGACTACCTCAGTATTTTCTTTTAATGGAAGCTGACAAGAGGGAAGTTGCTTAGCTCATCCACTAGGAAAAGATGGATGGAAAATGTATAGCCTTCCAAACATTACTGGACAATAGCTTCTACCATCTGGCTCTCCTGGGTAGGGCTGATGGGAGGTACAGCTCAAATGTCACAGAAAAAGACCTTCATTTGATTTTTGATTTGTTCTGTTTGTTAAAACAGGGGCTGGAGAAATTGTCTCCCTTCATATGTTACTCAAGTTCCTATTAGCCTCAACCAACAGACCATTGGTGAGGAATGCTGGGAACTTTTGTTCACTAACGTCTAGTGCAGCACAGGTTATCTATCCCCCAGTTGAAAAACTGGATTTTAAAAAATAGGCAGAGTGATAAAATAAAATTCTCTCTTTGTCTCTCACCATTTTTCATTCTACACACTTTGCTCTGCTTTAAGTGCCTATAGTCTGCATCCCTGTTCAGAGAATATGCTATCATTTATGCTGTGCTGTAGGACACTGACTAGCCTCAAAAGAGCAGTGGTCAGTCTAGGTCTAGGATACAGCTATGAGGGAAAGCTCAATTATCTTTCCTTAAGCTATTGCATAACCCTGATTAGGCTCCTTACTCAAACGTAGATTCCCCCCAGAAAGCCAATAGCCTATTAGACAATAAAAGGAGGTGTATGGGTCAGCTCCACCAGGCATTCTTTCACTCAACAGATGACTAGCCAGCATTGTGATAACCTACTGTGAGAGAACTTACTCTATCCGTACCTCTCCCCGGCAAATGCTGAACTTAGGTCTCTCTAGCCTTAGAGCACAACATTATTGCCTTGCTGTTCACTGCTCTATTTTCTTCTCTGAGGATTCATGGTGGTGAACCTGCTGTACTGAGCCACCAGTCTTATTTAAGGACTTGTAGAGGCAATTTTAAAAGAAAAGAAATAACTCTTTAAAAGGACAGTGTTAACTGCTTAATGCAGAGGCACCAATCCTTTCAGCTGAATCAATCATATGGTTAGCTAAATAACATTTAAATCAATTAGGTTTGTTTCTAAAACCTAAACCCATAAGTTTAATGTGTCCCTAATACTACTATGTATCTGATTTCCTGACTGATCCAACTGCAGGCTTATATTTGCTGAGTATCATTAGATCCACTTGACCTCTTTGGGTGGGACTTTCTATTTTGACATGATCAAAAGCATGTGAGGGGAATATGGAACCAAGCACATTGATACATCCATTTGTTGGTGCCTGTCTTGCAGGAGAAGTTGCTATTTTGTTTCTTTTACTTATACCTGCCTGTGTTATTTCTCATTCCTCATGCTTCCACACCAATGCTTGATTGGTTAATTTTGAATCAGAAGTTTGACTCATTCATGAACCAAGTTCTTTATCCTCCACACTGCAGACTGAACTTTTAAACATGCCTTGGCCAAGGGGAAATAATGGGGAAACATAGTGAATTGGGTCAGCAGTGACTGAGTTTTCAAAATTACTTTTCTTGTTACATTATTTTAAAGGTAGTCCATTGTCATTACTCATTGCAATGGCCAAAAATAAATAAATCCTTCATTATATTACTTGTGCTACTTTTTATTTTTCCATTCTTTTTTTCTTGCTTCTTTGAAAATAAAAACTCCCTGAGGTTTGATAAGAGAATGAAACATTTCTGTCACAATCCTCATAAAAGTGGCCTTTCAAAATAGCATTTGAAAGTAACTAAGAACTATTACATATTAGTAGGAATATAAATACTTGATTATTTCATCCCTACATCCAAGGGCAAATAATTTCAGCAGTTTTTTCCCTGCTGTGGGAGAAAATAAACATTTCTTTGTAATTTTCACATATATCCACACATCCTAAAATATTTCATAACAGGAAAATTGTATAGCTTGTGTAATGAGTAAGGAGGGAAAGAATATTCACTGTTATCTTTTCTCTGGCTGAAAAATGGATTTCCTCACATTCAGGGAAAACCAGTTGAGAAGAATGATACAGAGTCAAGAATTTTGTTATTTTTACCTGGTGTTCACATATTCTGAATTGTTAGGGGAATTTTTTTGGCATATTTTTTGGCTAAAAAAGCATGGAGTTGGGTGGATTGGGGTCAAAAACCACATTTTGCATGCAAAAAGAGAGGGAGAGGGAGAGGGAGGGAGAGAACTGTTTCCAGAACAGCATACAATTTGTTTTGTTTTGTTTTGGATCAATTGTATGACCAATTTTTCACACAGATACACAAAAACACATTACATGGATTTTTGGAAACATTTTTTTTAGTGAAAAATGTGAGGAGGTGGTTGTATAAAATCACCATTATTTTGATAGAAACCCCCCACATGCATAGAATTTTTACAAGAAAATTTGACAGTAGAAATGTGTTGTTGTCACCATTGCTGTTGTTACAGTTACAGTTTACAGTTAGTTTTCTCCATGAGTGGACATTAAAATTAACCACTCATTTCTGTACTTTAGATTTCAACCATATAACTGAACTGCCTGTTCAAATCCAAATGGATTAAAAAAAATCCTCCTGTGCAAGACTCACATCTAGATACAAGTCCATGGATATATGGATTAAAAAAAAACTCCTGTGCAAGACTCACATCTAGATACAGGTCCATGGATATGTATTTCTGGAAAAATGAAGCAAACTCAAGCCATATGATGCAATGTTTAATATTAACCTTAATATCCCCTGCCTTTGTTTGTTTTTAGTGGAGACTAGCAGAACTTGAATTTTAGCATAAAACTGCAGGAAAAGCTGCAAAGTATTTGAGCAACTTTCATACTAATGAGGCTGTTTTAAGTGACAATGAACTGTATAACATAAATCACCCCTTATCAGCTATATTCCTAAACAATAGTGTTGTCTCCTGCAGGGTGATCTCCAGAGGACAAATATCCAGCTAGATTTTGGAGATGGCACTGCTGTATCCTATGCTAATTTCAGTCCTATAGAAGATGGTATCCGACATATTTATAAGAGCACCGGGATCTTCCAAGTGACTGCCTATGCTGAAAATAACTTGGGTTCTGATCTGGCAGCACTCTTTTTGCATGTGGTCTGTAAGTAAATATCAGTAAGCTCTCAATATTGCTTCAACTGATGGTGTGCATAGTCAGGGTCAACCCTGACATTAAGACAGAGTGAAGTAGCTGCTTCAGAAGCCCTGGTGGCACCGTGGTTAAATGCTTGTACTACAGCCACTCACTCATAAACCATAAGGTTGCAAGTTAAATACCGTATTTTCCGTTGTATAAAATGACTGGGCATATAAGACGGCGCCCAACTTTTTCCAGTTAAAATATAGAGTTTGGGATATATTCGATATATTTCCTCTTCCAAAGCACAACAAATAAAAATTAAAAAAAACCCATCAGATTTGATTTCAATATGGTAATTTTAATTCAAATGCTTATGACATGCAGGTACTTAGCAGAAAAACTGTAACTTATAAACACAACAAACTACAGCTCCCATGTTCCCTAGCATTTATTTCTGCAGTGTGTTTTGGACTTTACTTTTTTAAAAATAGTCCATATTTAAATGCTGCTTTAAAAATTATTTCCATCTCCCAGCTATGAGATGGTTGGGGGGGGGGGGATGAGAAAGTGTTGGGGGTATGTACAATTTGCGGCCAAGTAAGTGACCCTGGGCATGTCACACACTCTTAGCCTCAGAGGATGCTAATGGCAACCCCCCCCCCCGCATTTGAAGAAACATGCCAAGAAAACCCCATGATAAGGTTGTCTTAGGGTTGCCATAAGACGGAAAGGACTTGAAGATACACAAGAACAATAAAAAAGTCTGCAATTGTTTCATAGGTAGTACGTGGGAATAGGAGCCAGTATGGTGCAGTGGTTTGAGTGTTGGACTACCACTCTGGAGACCTGGATTTGATTCCCTCACTCTGCCATGAAACCCACTGGGTGAACTTGGACAAGTCACACACTCTCAGCCTCAGGGGAAGGCAATGACAAACCTCCTCTGAACCAGTCTTGCCAAGAAAACCCCAGGAGAGGATCGCCTTAGAGTTCTCTTCCTTCTCCTCCCACCTTGCCACCCCTGTCCTCCTCCTCCTCGTCCTTTCTCCTGGCTTCTTCCTGCCTCGCCACCCCCATCCTCCTTGTCCTCCATGTGCTCTTGCCTGGCTTCTCCCTCCTTTCTCCTGGCTTCTTCCTGCCTTACCACTCCCATCCTCCTTGTTCTCCATGTGCTCTTGCCTGGCTTCTTCCCTCCTCTCGCCTCTGTCCTTCTCATCTTTATACCCGGCGTATAAGACGACCCTCAACTTTAACCCAGACTTCCCTGGGTTTAAAAGTCGTCTTATACGCTGGAAAATACGGTGCTAGCCAAGGGCTCAGGCTCGACTCAGGCTTGCATCTTTCTAAGGTCACTAAAATGAGTACCCAGCTTGTTGGGGGTAATTAGCTTACATATTGAAATCACTTAGAGAGTGCTTAAGTGCACTGATAAATGGTATATAAATGTACTTGCTATTGATATGCAGCTGTTTTTTTGCATAGTGAAAAACCAGAAAATTGTTACTGCTCTTGCTTAGTTATTATTATATTTTTACTGCACATGGAACATATGGGATTTTCTGATTCAGGTTCAGGGTTGTAATCTTTGCTTATTTCATTTGTGCATGCATATGAATTACTGAATAAATGAATAATTTCAAAGGTGTTCTCCCAACTAGGTGAAATTACAAGACATTTTCTATAGTTTTTGATGATTTGTCACATTTGGGGACTTTTTCACATAAAAGGGTTGCATCCACAGTGCTATGAAGTTCATAAGAGGAAAACCAATGCATTTGAGATGTGGTGCTGGAGAAGAATGTTAAGAATTCCATGGACAGCCAAAAAGACATCCCTTTCTCACATACCAGAATGACTTGGTTCAGCTTGGAGGGCAGGAAGATTTCTTGAGCTCAAAGCTGAAAGTTTCTACCTTCTATTTTCCATGGTGTGGTTACTCATGTTTTATTGCATAACATTGCTTCATTACTTCATCTTCCTTATTCAATTTTACCTACAATTCTGCAATATATTTCTTTAATGTTTTACTTTCCACATGATAATCAAAGAATGAGAGATAATGGGCTGGATCCTAATTCTTGATTAAGTTAGGGGGGTTGCAGACTGCCAGAAATAATGCAAATTGAGTCCACTTTTAGGGTTAGGGTTAGGGTTAGGGAATCATGGGAACTGTAGTTTATTGTGGCACCAGAGCTCTCTGACAGAGAAGGCTCAATGTCTCAGAAAAAAAACAATGCCCATGATTCCCTAGCACTAACCCTAACCCTAAAAGTGGACTCAATTTGCACTATTTCTGGCAGTCTGCAACCCCCCTTAGTTCACATTGGAATCAATGGGCCTTTTCTTTTGTCATCCCATAGGGCATGGTTTCCAGAACAGATCGCTGAAATATTGCATTGCATTTTAATTTGGATGTACAGATTGTGTTTTAATCTGGATTTACAGATTGAGAAACAGTTTGTTAGACAGTGCTTAAAGAGGTGTAATAAGAAACAGATAGAAGATAAAGTATGGTTCTAAGCTGCAGCCATATTCCAAGGTGTAACTAAAGATACTGATTGAGCAGAGTGGTGAAATATACCTGAAAAAATTATTTATATATGTTTGAAAACATCAGGGTTTATTTTCCTTGATCCATTTGAATTACTTTTTATTCTAAGGCAGTATGTTTCTTTAAACATTTTTCAGCTCAGTTGCTAGGTTCATTTGTGATTTCAGAAAAGCTTCTTTGTCATGTTAAAGGGAATCATTACATTGAAACTTATTTTGAATTCTTTTATATTTTACAATTTTTTCATTTTTTCATTTTAGAAGAAAATTAAGTTCACTTCTCTTTATAATATATCCGTTTTGCCACCCAATGTCAAATGTTTTATTTACTATTTAAAAATGGTATATATTTTTTCAGTGACAGAAATTGTCATTGGAAATGGAAATTCGGGTACTTATTTTCCCCTATGTCTTTTGTACTGCATGTACCTTTTAGAGTCACATTGTGACATCTTGTACTTTTTATAATTGGTTTGTATGCTTTTTGTAGATTGATTGGGATTATTGCAGATTCATTTTTAAGGCATATATTGAAGTGGAGTGCAATACTGTGGTTTGAAGATATTACAAAGTTCTTTACAGATTTATAAACTTCAGGAATTCATTCTCTGTATATTGCATCAAGTAAATCTTGCTGTTCTTTTAATTGCCTCCATCGTGTCTATGGACTTTTATGGGATTATTGAATGATAGTGTGGCTTGTTTTCCCATGTTTGGAATATTTGACAGCATCTATGATTTATGTTATGAAATTACTCAGCTATGGTTAACTTTTAAGATAATTATGCATAATAAAACCTTTTGGCTTCTGTTCATCCTTGATATCAGGGTAAGAAACTGACAGGTCAAGGGATCAATTTTTCCTTTGGGAACCTAGGAGAGTCACGTTTTCTGCAAAGTGCAGTACCCTTGGGACCCTAGAGTGTGTCTCCTGAATCCTTCTAGAAGCCCTCCAGACCTCTCAGAAACAAAACAAAATGAAACAAAACCCTGCTCTAATTTTCTTCTTCCAAACATGCAAAACTAAGCATGTTGGCCAAAGTGCTGTCCAAAAGTGACTGAAATGTGATGATTGAGCCTGCTTGAGAGGCATTGAGCAAAAATTTCCTCTGTCCCCTCTGCAGTGGCCCATTACTTAGCTGCTGGATGCATCTGCAGCAAAGGGCTGATCAGAGTTACACTTGCACAACATCATTCAGATGATTGATGATAACACCAATCAGGTGTTTGATCAGGGAGAGGGGATTAATATACCACCCTCACTTATAGTCCTCTCTTTCATATTGTAAAATTCCACTAATCTCACATACAATTAAATTACATAAAGATGTTTGCAATAGTGCAGAAGTGGGAATCATCAGCATATAGGACTGAAATGAAAAGTATGGTTACACACACACATATGCTCAGATGCAGAGTTCCTATGATTTGGGCCTGCAGTTGCTCCCCTGATCAAGTTGGAGAGGTAGTAGTAACACATGAGTAGTGAGAGCAGCTCTCTTAGGTTTGGCCTAGGGTTGAATCCAGTCATCAAATAACCTGAGTACTATCTGATTTTCTGAAAAGGTTTTGCCAAGCTAAGCTGATTATTTTTTTAACGATGTCTTCTAGAAGGTAATGGAGGCTGCAGTTCTATGCACACTTACATGTGTCTTATTAAACTAAATGGGACTTAGTTTTGAGCAGAAACACATAGGACATTGACATTCTGACATTGACATGTAAAATGTCAACACTCTGTCTCAGTTTGGATGTTCCAAACCTTTTTTTTTGATGTTTACATAAATCACCAAATAGCTTGGCTGAAAACTTGCATCCAGAGATACATCATAAATTTCTATGGAAGTAGAACTACAACATCTTCCCTCACCTCACACACACTAAAACAACCCTTTTGGCTACTTTCCTATCCAGGAGAGAGCACATTACACCTGTGCTGAAATCTCTCCACTGGCTGCCCATTAGTTTCCAGGCACAGTACAAGGTGTTGGTTATGACCTTTAAAGCCCTACATAGCTTGGGTCCAACCTATCTCCGGGATTGCCTCCTTCCATACGATCCTCCCCATGCACTTTAGTCCTCAGGGAGGAACCTGTTACAGCCTATGAGAACTAGGTTGTCAGTGACTTCCCAGAGGACTTTCTCTGCCTCTGCTCCCAGATTATGGAATGGCCTGCCGGATGAGATCCATCTCATTACCACTCTAGACAGCTTTAAAAAAGCAGTTAAGACGTATCTTTTCTAGCAGGCCTTCCCTGAATAACATCCCAGCCCAGAAGACAGAATATCTGACCATCGCCCTTCTACCGCCTTGATTAACACCGCTCTGTATATTAGTATTGAAAAATTTATTGCATTTTGTATTGAATATTTTAACAATTGTTATTTTAACTTGCTTAGTTTAATTTATTTTTAAGTGGTGGGCGGGTGTGGGAATATGGCATGGGATCTGGCCTGATTTTAATTTATTGTGATGTTTTAATGTGCTGTACGCCACCCCGATTGCGTGGCAGAGGGGTGGGATATAAATTATTATTATTATTATTATTATTATTATTATTATTATTATTGCTTTGTTTGTTAACTGCCTTCGTGTCAATCTCAACCCATGGTGACCTGATGGCTGAGATATCTCCAGCCCCCCCTGTCCTCTATTACTCTGCCTAGCTCCTAGAAACTCATATCCGTGGTTTCTTTAATAAAGTCCTTCCTCTGTTTCTATTTTCCTCCACCTTTCCTAACATTACTGTCTTTTCCAATGATTCATGCCTTCTCATGATCTGTCCAAAGTATGACAATCTAATCTTTGTCATCTTGGTCTCAAGGGATACCTCTGGTTTGATCTGTTCTAGGACACATTTGTTTGTCCTTTTGGCTGTCCATGGAATCCTCAGCAATATTCTCCAGCACCACAACTCGAATGATTTGATTTTCTTCCTATCTTCTTTCTTGACTGTCCAGCTATCACATCCATAAATGATGACAGGGAATACAATAGCTTGCACGATTCTGACTTTTGTGCTGAGTTGTATGTCTTTGCATTTTAGGATCTTTTCTAGTTCTTTCATAGCCACCCTCCCCATTCTTAATCTTCTCCTGATTTCCTGGCTGCAGTCCCCGTTCCTATCAATCTTAGATCCCAGATATGAAAACTCTTTTACTATTTCTATTTCCTCATTGTCCAGGTCTGTGAGGTTCTCTGCTAGTATTATGGTGTCGTCAGCATATCTCAGATTGTTGATATTTCTTCCTCCTATTTTCACTCCTCTCTCTTCCATGTCCAAGCCTGCTTTCCTTACAATATGTTCTGCATATATGTTGAATAGGTAGGGTGACAGGATGCAGCCTTGACTGACCCCTTTGCCAATTGGGAACCATTCTGTTTCTCCGTGTTCTGTTCTGCCAGCAGCCTCTTGTCCTGCAAACAGATTCCTCATTAGGATTATCAGATATGTTGGCACTCCCATGTTCCATAGCCTTTCATGAACTATGCAGTCAAAGGCTTTGCTATAGTCTATAAAGCACATGCTGATTTTCTTTTGGAACTCCCTGCTATTCTCCATTAGCCATTGTATATCTGCAATGTGATCCCTGGTGCCTCTCCCTTTTCTGAACCCTGCTTAGACCTCTGGGATTTCTCTCTCCATGTGTGGTTGGAGTCTGTGTTCTAGTATTTTGAGCATAATTTTGCTTGCATGGGAGATTAGTGCTATGGTTCTATAATTGCTGCAGTCTCTTCTGTCTCCTTTTTGTGGATAGGGATGTATATTGATCTCTTCCAATCTGTTGGCCATCATTTTGTTTTCCATATCTGTTGACATATATTGGTTAACACTAGAGTTGACACTGTCAGTGTGGATTGCAACAGTTCTATTGGTATATCATCTGTTCCTGGAGTCTTGTTTTTTGCCATTTCTTTTATTTCAGCTTCCATCTCAGTTTTTAGAATTTGGGGTTCATCTTCATATGACTCTTCACTTTATGTGTCCTTCATTTTGTCATCTCTTTTCTGTAGTTCTTCTGTGTATCGCATCCAATGTCTTTTTATTCCTTCCTGGTGTTGAATTATGTTATTTTTATTGTCATAGAGCATCCTGGTCATTGATTTGAACTTTCCCTTGATTTTTTTGAATCTTGTGAAATAGGTCTCTCATTCTTCCCTTTTTGTTGTTGTCTTCTATTTCTCTTTATTTGTTGTTGTAATAATTTTCCTTATCTTTGTGCACTAGCCATAGTACTGTTGCATTCATGGTTCTTAGTTTATTCCTATCTCCTTTTTGTTTTGTTTCTCTTCTTTCCTTTATTGCTTGTAGCTTGTAGCTGTCATCCATGGTTTCTTCACTTTCCTTTTGTCTGTTGGAAGTGTCTTTATGCATTCATCTCTTATTATGTCCCTGGCTTCAGACCAAAGTTCTTCTGGTTCACAATCTATTATACTTAGTACTTCAAATCTGTTCCTTATATTGTCAGTGAATTCTGTGGAAATGTTGTTTAAATCGTATTTTGGTATGATGACTGGTTTTGTTCTCTTCTTGAGTTTTACTTTTATTTTTGAAATGAGTAGTTTGTGATCTGTACCACAATCAGCATCTGGTCTAGTCTTTGCCTAGTCTGGTCTAGTATGGAGCTTCGCCATCTTTTACTTCCAATTATGTACAAACACAAACACTGCAATATGACCATTTACCCACCAGTAGGGGGAAGGATTGAAGTCATCCAGCTATGTCCCTGTATAGGTGAATGCACAAAGACACCCATATTCTGGAACTCATATTCAGGAGTTCCCACAGGGGGCAGTAAATGGCTTTGGGCATTGCAGCAGCTAAAAGGTGGGGGACAATCTATCCACAATCACTAAGAAATATTTGTTGTCACCTAGCGTCACACATTTGTCCCTTTTGTTTATGAGCATGGACCAGTCTCAACAGGTCATTTTAGCAATTCCCTTGCTCTGGATTTGGTACAGGAAAAGACTTGACTTTACTTTGTTGTAAATCATTTGTACAATGAAACTTTTTTTTTTTTTTTAAATATCAGGACCTATATCCCCCCAGCTTAATCAAGCTACCAAATCCTATGTTCCCTAGGATTCTATTATTGATGTGCACAACCAGAATGCAATGATTCATTTCCCACACCTGCATATTTAACATTTGTTTTCACTTTGTATAAAATACATATTGTCCCTCTTTATAGCTTTTGTACACACTTCCCCATCCTGGGTGATTTTACATTTATCCCCCATAAACTCAGTGTATATCTCCTGACACACTAACTAAACAGTTTTGTAAATCAGGTACACATAAAACATTTTCAAAGTTTTCTCACGAAAACTTGGCATGTAGACATTTCTCAATTTCTTTGACATCTCTTACCCCTCCATCAGCTAGATCAACATCTTTGATACTGGAGGATTTCTTACTTTTCAGCAATCTGCATTATTTATCATATGCCTGGTTGTCCCAGAATATAGAATCTATTTTGTCCTCAGGTTTTTACCACCTGTTTGAGTCACACTGTCACAGCTCTGTGTAACAGCTGCAGTTCCTTTGTTTTCCCCAAAGTCTCTGGGTTGTTGATTGTTGCAAACTTCCTTGCATTGCTGTTTTCAAATATCCTGCTCTGCTGCAGTAAAAGCATTGTTTTTTCATCCGTGTATCAGCTGCCTTTTCAGATGCATTTGCCTTGAAAACCTCAGGTGCTGTCCTAGGCTGGCATTTTTGACTTTTCTTCAAACAAACCGCTTGGTTCATTGCATTCCATTTTAGCGCAGCTTTCTGGAACTCCATGGCATCCAGCAAAACTGCTGCAGCCACCTACAGCATTGGACCACTGTGTAAAAATTCACCCTCACCAGGGATTTTTGTATTTTTCTTCCAAGAACTGTAAAGTCCTTTGACCACAGCATGTGCAGGATTGATGAATTCTCTTCAGTTTCCCAAAAACCTTTGGCTGAAGAACATCCTCTCCCAAAATTTAACTGTGACTCAGAGAGGGTTAAAAGAATGATTTCTTTTTGGCTTAGGCATCCACCTCCAGCAATTCCTGCTGCATTAGAACTCCATGCACTGCAGTATGCACTTGTGACTCAAGTCCCTTAGCCTTGGTAACCCAGCTGCTTCCATTTTAAACAAAATGGCCCTTAACAGAGTCTTTTGCAGCTTGGAAAATTTCACTGCATTTATCCTGCAGCATTTTCCCAGCCTTCCCAGGCTGTGTTCCCCTGCTTCCCACTGTTTGTAGAGTGGAGATTTCTCAGACAACTGTCTTTAAAGAGTTCTGCACTCTGCCTTCAGGCAAAAACAGCTTAGCAGTAAATATAACTTACTTACATCTGAAGAAGATTTGAAGCCACCTCTGCTTTTCCCAGCAAATGCTGAAGCATGGTTCCCTTGTCCTGGCGCAACTGAAGTCCTGGATAGGCATTCTCGCCTCTTGGCCACCATGCAGACTTGCCATCTAGACTCCTGGGCTTCTCTCCTCTGGACATTTGGCCTCTTTGTCCTCTGGCAAACCAGCCACATCTGGCAGACAAGCCTTAACTGGCAGACAAGCCACATCTGGCAGACCAGCCCTAACTGGCAGACTAGCCATATCTGGGCCCGTAACCTTTGTCAGTGTGTAGATGATGGGTGTTGCAGTGATGCTCTTTCACACCCAGTAAAATCTCCAGGATAAGCTGGCTGCTGATCCACAGCCACTGTGTATCTCTTACCATCAACTGGCTCAGCTTCTCTTCTTCAGGATCCTGTCTTTCTCAGTCAATAAGACACATTGTAACGTCCAAAAGAATAGTTTATTAATGCATATAAAAGAAAAATAAGATAGCTAAGTAAAATCCATTGTGATGAACTTATCCAGTTCAGCCATGAAAGATCACATCTTTAACAATCCCAAAAGCATAGGATCCCAACTTGTTGCAGTTGAAAGTTAAAAAAAGTTACAGATCCATGTTTCCAGATCCAGGAATTACATTATAAAAGCAGTATAAACATACTCAAAAACTACAAGCGAACACTTAGCTCCATGGTTAAAAATCCACTGTCAGACACGCACGCATTCATCTTGAATTAAAAACATTATTAAACTAAGGATTTTCTAGGCCCTTCCCATACTCCACCTTCTAGGTGTTAACCTTATGTTGATTGGATAATGTTTATATGATGTATATTAACCCAGCCTCTTGCTGTCCATCATCCACCACATGGTTTCTTTCCCAGGCCTAACGATGTTGATGTATTGTTTACCTTTTTGATATCTCTTGCTTCCCATAACAAAATCTGTGTCTATGAGTTGTACCTTTGGGAAAGTTCATGTTTATGACTTCTTGGCCATCTGGTGTTAGCTTCATTTTGTTTCTCTAGATGTTGTTCTCATGAGGAAAATTCCACACACTCATCTCTACATTTCACCTTTGACTGTATAACCCATTCATATTCTAACAAGAAAGTCTTTGAAAACTGTGCAGTTTTGAATACTATTTATAGTTCAGAACACATTCTGCACAAAATTTGCCTATGGTTATTTTACACAGGAGACACTGTTTTCTTACTATTTTCTGTGCAGAAAATACTTTTTTCCCCTGCACAGAAAATGCTGTTTTCTGTTCAAAGCCACCATTTGTGCATTTTGTATAGAATAATTTTCCCAACTGCAGTATTTTCTGCACAGGCAACCATTTGTTTCTCTTAAAATCAAATATGTGTAAACGTTGCATAGAATAAGTTCAAACTTTGAAGATTTTCATCAGTCCTGGATTATTTTTACCTTTTTAAACAAATATTTTTGTAATATCCTTTCCTTCCTACAAAATAGTGAGTCATGCAGATGTGTGTCTGCCCTATGTCTCTGTAACTTACTAGCAGAATGCCAGGCCTTGTCTTCTAAATTCTTCTGTATTATATATGAGAAATACCAATGTTTGACCACCATTTTCTCTCTGGAGAAGTATTAGTAGATACTTTGAGAAGTGTCTGCGTAATGAATCTGGAACCCAGATTTACTAGTGAAATACACAAGGGACCTTTGAAGAGGCTTTTTCATCAGCATTGACCAACTCTCATGCAAGAAGCCTTGCTACCATTATCCACCCTTTATAATCCTCCGATTAGATTGCAACCTCAATGTTTCATTTCTTATATATGATCATAAACTACAATTAGATGATTGGATCATATTTTAATTTGTAATTCAAAGTACTGATTTTAGCCTTGATGTTCCTAAAGTATCTTAAGGCCAGGTTTCTGAAGGAGCATCTTCTCCCCATGCACCTATGGAGACTCTGAAGTCACTTGCTAAGGCCCTTCTCCAGAAATTTCTATATAACAAAATTATGTGGATGATAATAAAGAGACAATTGGAGCCCTACTTGTGGAATGTCCTTGTGTGAGAGATTTATCTAGTACTTTTCAGCCCTAGTTGAACATATTTTTAATTGGGTCTGGCTTTTGATCTTCCAGTTTTAAAATCGTGCTGGTGCGCTTTTTTTTAGATCTTTGCATTGCTGTTTTGGTTCTCCTTTGGTTTTATTCTGTTTGATTTATTTTCTTATTTTACTTGATTTATTAATTTTATGTAGTTTAAGCTTCTTTGTGAACTGTGCAGAAAGCATTTATTGGGTAGTTTGTAAATATAACAATAAATGCAAATATTTTTCATGTACTCACACAGGGGCTGTATGAAAGACTGAAACAGTTTTGGCATGAGCAGAGAGGTGTGTGCATCCATAGTAATTTTATATTCAAATGTCTTAATTAAAAGGCTGAATATAATCTTCCTGTGATGCTACAAAGACTATGAAGAAGACTACTTTTTCATTAAGACAATACCACTATGAGTCAGATACATTTATGTATGTTTTTCTTGCAATTAATTTCCATGGAAAAGTGTTTTATAGAAGTTCTCAAAGTTGTAAAGAAAGATAATATTGAGACCTTAAGAACACATATATTTCTCTCACAGTATAGCTCTCTTTCCCAGCTCAGTTTATACATTGAGATATATGGTTTTTGATGTGTATGTACTGAAGAATAGTTCAAAAAGTCACCTTATGGATGCAAAATATAATATTAAAAACTAGCCCAGTCAGTAATAATGAGTGAATAGTGAGCTCTCCCACCTACTTGCAATTAGAGCAGTTTACCTGACTGTAATATTTGAGCAACCTCAAGAAATAATCAGTTATTCCAAATGTGCTCACTGCACAACAGTGACAAATTAAAATTCAGTTCCACACATGGAAATAACAAAAATGAGCAGGCTGGGGGGGAAGAGGAACAGATGGGGAAAAAAGCTGAAGTTTCAGTTAAAAACTTCAGATTTTTCCCCATCTGTTTTCATTCTTTCCTCTCTCTCTCTCTCTCTCTCTCTCTTTTTTTTTTTTGTCCCCTCTTGGTGACAAACTAACTGCCTGATTTCTTGATATGAAAGCATCCTTAGCCATCTGTTGCCTTACTCTGAGGGCACTAGAGTGCGTTGGTTATCTATAAGTCAGCCTTCTTTTGCCTGCCAGTAGATTTGTCTTTTCTCCTCCACCTACCCCAAATAATATCTCTAACTTTCTCTGGTCTTCTTCCAGAAAGAGATTTTTATGTAATGCTAATGATATTGTACAGCAATAATGTTATAATAATATTATAATATATTAGTAGTATAAATCTTATATTATAATACAATTATAATATTGAAAAATTTCCCTGGTCTTGGTCTAGTAGTTAGTTGTGAAAGTAGTAGTCTAAAGTACTTCAGATACTTACTTTTTGCAATGCTACTAATTCATATGCAGTATTCTGAAGAATATAGATATATCCCTTTGAAATGTATTTAAGACACCACACCTGGAAAAGAATAAGGCTCTCCTTCCAAGGTTTTTAAGAAAACATCCCTGAATCATACACATGTTTGCTTACACATGCATGTATGCACACACATGCACACACACACACACACACACACAGAGTCTGTACAGTTAAAAGGACATATAGGTGCATTTTTACTCATACATCTGTATTTGAATATGATGTGTAAAATGAGAATCTGCCCATAGAGTTTGCCTTTTAATTTATGGATTAAATAAGCTGTAAGTACTTTGCAAGTGTGTGGCCAGTTTATTACTATTGGACAGATAAATGAAAAAAACCTAAATTGCTAATCCATAAGGGCTCATAAATCTTACCTATTGTTTGTAAACATTACCATGTAGAATGTTTGTGTAAAATGGCTATCATAAACCATTATTGTGGAAAATAGTTCCTGTTGATGGAGTATCCAAGTATCAAAGTGCTTCACAGTTCCTTTATATCTTTTTATTAAGGAAGGAGTCTGTAAAGTATACCAATCATTGTCTCCCCACAGGTCCAGTGGAACGTGTCGATTTGAGAATCCCTTTTGTAGCCATCAGAAATAAGGAAGTCAATCTCACTGCTGTGGTTTGGCCTAATCAGTCGGGTACCCTGACCTACTTCTGGTGGTTTGGAAACAACACAAAGGTTTGATCCTATAATATAATGTAATATAATGTTTATTTTCTTTGAAAGGCTTAGACCACATAAAAGCCTAAATCCTATTAGTAGTCCTAATCAGAGTAAGACCCATTGAATCAGCTGATTCTATATCAGTGTTGAATTCCCATGATCACTTTATTTAATAGGTCTACTCAGAAATAGGGATGTGGTGGTTTAGTAGTTAAGATGCCAATTCTGATGATTGTAAGGTCAGAAGGTTGGCAGTTCGAGGCCCAAGTGCTCCATGATGGGATGAGCTGTCATCACTAGTCCCAGCTTCTGCCAACCTAGCAGTCCAAAAACATGCAAATGCAAGTAGATAAATAGATACCACCTTGGTGGGAAGATAACCATATTCTGTGCAGTCATGCTGGCCACATAATCACTAGAGTCATCTTCAGACAACACTGGCTCTTTGGCTTAGTGGAGATGAGCACCACCCCCTACAGTCAGTTACAACTAGTCATTAATGTCAATGGAAAACCTTTACCAACTGAATTCGGGCCAAAGTGTTCTACATTGAACTGCAATAAATGCAGTATAATTTTATTTTACTGTCCTAAAAGTTTTTTTTTTAAATTTTCTGGATTTTACACTTTACTCTCCCTTTATTTCTATTTTCCTCCTGACCTTTGTTATTTGTAGTAGTCCTTACAATATGTAGTTGATTATTATTGGAATGTTGTGTTTAGAAGTCACTGTTATTACTGAAATTCAGAATTATGCACCTTAACTGAATAATATTGGGCTTTCTGCATAGTGTTTAAAAACTGCTGGTGACTAGACAAGAATTTCCAATTTTTTCCAATGTCATCCCTTAGAATTTTAGAATCCAGTACTGCAGTTTTCTGAAGTCACAAGGGACCAAATAACTTCTGACATCTGTGATTTCAAGCTAAGATCACAAACAGCTCTCTCCTTGTCTTTCTGTGCTTCTTGTTCCTGCTTTAGGGACACACCAGAAAAATACAGACAAAAGTGTTGTTGAGTTTTCAACAACATTCAATCACTCATTCTATAGAGTCTTGACAAAACAGTTTTTCTGATACTAAGGACCTCTCCAACTCCCCCTCCTCTTCCTGTTAAAAGAAGTTTCTAGCGATTACTTACTTTCTCTAATTTGAGGGGGGCAGTCTTGTTTCAACAGTGTGCTGAAGTTCCTCAGATGCATATCTGACATCTCAGTGAGAGAAATATGTCATGGCAGACACATTTTCATAAAATATAGTACATTTGGAACTCAGTGATCTGGCCTCACAATGAGCAGTCATTTTAGGGGCATTGAGTATATTCTAAGACATATTCTGAATTCATATGGACCAAATTCTGAGTCCTATACATTTGGCTAGTGCTCAGCACAGAATGAATTTGAGCCCTAGAGCTCTCTCCTGAATCATATGAGACATACAGACCTTTCATGGCAAATAATCAATATTTCTGTCTCAGACAGATGAATGCAGAAAGGATTCTGTCAGGCTAGAAAGTTTGAGAACTAAACCATTGTAGCATAATTGTGGCTAGTGACATGTAGAATCTTACTTACATTTGAAATGCATTTAAGACTTACATTATCATGACATTGGTCCATCTAACTCAGAGCTGTCTATGCTGACTGGCAGCTCTCTAAGGATTTAGATGAGACTTTTTTTCTGCAGTCATTGGAACATCTCTATGGCTAAACATCTGCACAAGTTATGTCCCCTCTTTAGTTTTGGTAGATACATTATATAACCTGGACAATTTGGCTAATCTATAAATGAGCAATTATATTCTGCCTATAGGTTATATGCCAGTAATTCTAGAAAAGACAAGCAAAAGGCAACTCTACCTGGAATTGTAGTTTTCTAACATATGATTAGAGTTTCTAAAAAGATCTGTAAATGTAGGCTGAAAGCTCTTTTGGATCTCCACTACATTTATTAGAATCATATCATAAAATACTTTTATATGGTCCCCATAGAACAGGCCATGGGGATATGATATAGACATAGGAAAGTTGTCCATACATTTTAGTTTAGAGCTTTCCATGACACCTAATTCCTAGGAGGTATAGTGTTATAATTATATGCTATAGTGTTACAATCATATTAATGGACATATATGGCATCACATAATAATCTAAGAAAGAGGATAGTTGAATATAGAAGTTCCTTATTTGATGCTGGAACTTGGACTTGTTGATTTTGAGATTTTTTTGAATGTAAGATGGGCATTTCCATAGCATGACAGTTTCAAACATACCAAGATTTTCCTCTCTATCTTTTGAAATTGCAAATGTAATTCCAGTTGCAGTTTTGTCCCTCTAATTTAGATCTTATCTATGCTTCAGATTCTTGGGTACAACCCTACACAATATAAGGTCTTTAAACTGCAAGGCAAATGACACCAGAATAGAGGACAATTTTAAGCTGGCCTTGCAAACTGACAATAATCATGAGGTGATGAAACAGAATGCTAAGTAGTACTGCCATTCTGACAGCTTGCTTGAGTATTTTCTGATAACTTCCATGAATTCACAACAGAAGCTAAAACAGGTACTGAAGAACTGCTATGCACCCAGGGCTTCTGCCTTCATTGTGTCCTGAGAGCTCCACTAGAGGTCAAATCAGCTTTTACTCTCTGAACTTTATGTATGCACTCTCTGGGAGCAGAGAACTCTAGGAATCATTTCCTTGAATACCATGAAGTCCATGTGGCTTGAGGATTAATCCTAGAACTCTTTATATAACCATTGATTTGTAATCATAAAGTATAAAAATCTTCACTAAAACTTTCCAAATCCTATTTCCTCCTCCTCGTCCTTCTGCTTCAAGGCAAAATAGCTTTTGGCATTGTCATGCAATGCATATCTTCCTGGATCTGTTCCTATTTGAATGTGCAGTTTGGAAAGCTTGATTGCAACACTGGAGATCTTTGTAGATGTAGCCTCATAGTGATTCAGCTAATCAAGCACTACTTGCCACTATATCCATTCTGAACTTGGTGAACTTCTTGTCTTCTTAAAATTCAAGTTGAGCCCAATAAATCATGATCTGAAAAACTCTGGAAATATACTGCTGATGTTATAGCTTTAAAATATGCATGAACCTATTGGCTTTCTCATTTTGCCAGTAGTAAAACACTGCATTTTTGTTTTGAATAGAAAAAAGAAAGATCAACTGTGGTATGTGAAGGCTACTGTGCATGGGCAGAGAAGCAATCTTTAGCTGCTGTCATGGAAGAATGTGGGAGCTATTCCATCAAATTTTAGCTGCTGTCATGGAAGAATATGAAATCTATTCCATCAAATTCTGCTTGAATGGACAATTCACATATGAGAAAATGAGCTAGGCCCAAACAGCATGCTTGATTTGCATTACCATGTGGTCAGCAGGTTTTCAGATTGCTTTCTTGTACAGCCACATTGATTTCTCAATATGTGATGGCTAACACTGTCTAAACCAGGGGTAGGCAACCTTTCCCCTTTAAGGGCCAAGGGACTTCAGTTCCCAGAATCCCAGGAGCTATTGGCCAACATGGGACTATTGGCCAACATGACTGAGGCTTTTGGGAGCTGAAGTCCCTCGGCCCTTAAAGGGGAAAGGTTGCCTACCCCTGGTCTAAACAGTTTTCAGAGAAATAGCCATGTTATGGGGGAAGCAGACGGGAGCTTCCCATGCGCCGCGGGACGGAGCGCCGCTGGAGCGCGGCAGCCGCACCGCGGCGCACCGCCGGCGACTCTAAAAGGAGCACCAAATTGGCGCTCCTTTTAGATTTCAGGGAAAGGGCACCCTAAAAACGGCGGGCACACTTTCCCTGACTCAAACGCCGCGGCGCGTGCGGTCGCCGTGGCGTGAGGTCATCCTCGGAGCGCCGGCCGTGCGGAGGGCCGGCGACTCCGAGGGCGACCTCAGGAAGAGGAAGGGGCGCCGCTCGTGCGGCTGCCCCTCCTCTTCCCTGCCCGGAAGACAACTCTATTAGTCGTCTGCCGAGGCCCTTAGTCTATTGCAGCATTAAAAAGGATGACAGAGATAAGGAGAAGAAAGAGAAATCTAGCAGCACCTTTAAGATAGATTTTTTTTCATTCAGGCATGAGCTTTTGCAGATATTAATCCACTTTTCAGATGTCATACAGAGTAATATTTAAAAAACTCAAGTTTAAAGCCTTAATGTTTGTAAGCATTAAAGATGATACATTATTTTTTAGGAATTAAAAATGCCACAAGTTATCATGCATATTTATACAATTGTGAGAGTGAGATAGAATGTAATAGAATCCAGAAAGATACAATTTGTGACCTTCACCCTAAATCTTCAAAGGGTTATGTGGACTGATACAGTTTTTTCAGATCTTTACAGTGGTCAGTTAGTATTGATGTGACAAAGGAATGAATATGCTAATAAAAAGTTCCCTTGAGGCCGAAACCTTATCAGAGGAAATTCCATTTGTTATATGTACAGTACCAAAGGCCTGTGCATTAATTTATGTTGTGTGCCATTAAAAATAGTATCTTTGTTCATACCTCTGCTAATAGATTGGATTTTTAAATGTAATTCAACTCAGATGTTTTTCTAATCTTTCTTTGTAATTTCCTTGTATAGCCCTATAAAAATTAGGATGAGGGTCATGATTTACACCTTTATGGAGCCTATTACCGTATTTTTCGGCGCACCCAATTTTAAAGGAGGAAAATCTAGAAAAAAAAGATTCTTAACCAAATACTGTAGTAAAATATTTTATATCAACTGTATAAAGTTAACAGCAGTTTAAGAACAATTTTAAGTTGTAAATGTAAATTTAAGCCAGCAGCAGGGCCAGGTATTGCACAAATTCCCTGCCCAACTTTCTTGCAAGTCTCCTGTCGCCTTATGGTGACTCCATGAATTTCTTAGGGATTTCTTAGGCAAGAAAGACTCGAGAAGTGGTTTTGCCAGTTCCTTCCTCTGAAATACAGCCTGCAGCACCTGGGATTCTTTGGCGGTCTCTCATCCAAGGACTATCCAGGGCTGACCCTGCTTAGATTCCAAGATCAGATGGACTGGTACCTTTGGAGTTTTTAGGCCATTGTCTTATGGAGTAATTTATGGCTTATTTTGACCCTACCATGAGGGTTTTCTTGTAAGATTTCTTCAAGGGTTTTTTTTTTTTGCCATTTCCATCCTCTGCACCCTCTGAGGCTGAGACAGTGTAACTTGGCCAGGGTACTACCGTAATCCAGTGCCTTGGAGTAATTTCTGGATCATTTGGATCCTACCATGAGCGTTTTCCTGGCAGATTTCCTCAGAGGAGGGAGTTTGCCATTTGCACCCTCTGAGGCTGAGACAGTGTAACTTGGCCAGGGTACTAATCCAGTGCCTTGGAGTAATTTCTGGATCATTTGGATCCTATCATGAGCGTTTTCCTGGCAGATTTCCTCAGAGGAGGGAGTTTGCAATTTGCACCCTCTGAGGCTGAGACAGTGTAACTTGGCCAGGGTACTAATCCAGTTCCTTGGAGTAATTTCTGGATCATTTGGATCCTACCATGAGCGTTTTCCTGGCAGATTTCCTCAGAGGAGGGAGTTTGCCATTTGCACCCTCTGAGGCTGAGACAGTGTAACTTGGCCAGGGTACGAATCCAGTGCCTTGGAGTAATTTCTGGATCATTTGGATCCTACCATGAGCGTTTTCCTGGCAGATTTCCTCAGAGGAGGGAGTTTGCCATTTGCACCCTCTGAGGCTGAGACAGTGTAACTTGGCCAGGGTACTAATCCAGTGCCTTGGAGTAATTTCTGGATCATTTGGATCCTACCATGAGCGTTTTCCTGGCAGATTTCCTCAGAGGAGGGAGTTTGCAATTTGCACCCTCTGAGGCTGAGACAGTGTAACTTGGCCAGGGTACTAATCCAGTGCCTTGGAGTAATTTCTGGATCATTTGGATCCTACCATGAGCGTTTTCCTGGCAGATTTCCTCAGAGGAGGGAGTTTGCAATTTGCACCCTCTGAGGCTGAGACAGTGTAACTTGGCCAGGGTACTAATCCAGTTCCTTGGAGTAATTTCTGGATCATTTGGATCCTACCATGAGGGTTTTCCTGGCAGATTTCTTCAGAGGAGGGAGTTTGCCATTTCCACCCTCTGAGGCTGAGACAGTGTAACTTGGCCAGGGTACTAATCCAGTGCCTTGGAGTAATTTCTGGATCATTTGGATCCTACCATGAGCGTTTTCCTGGCAGATTTCCTCAGAGGAGGGAGTTTGCCATTTGCACCCTCTGAGGCTGAGACAGTGTAACTTGGCCAGGGTACGAATCCAGTGCCTTGGAGTAATTTCTGGATCATTTGGATCCTACCATGAGCGTTTTCCTGGCAGATTTCCTCAGAGGAGGGAGTTTGCAATTTGCACCCTCTGAGGCTGAGACAGTGTAACTTGGCCAGGGTACTAATCCAGTTCCTTGGAGTAATTTCTGGATCATTTGGATCCTACCATGAGCGTTTTCCTGGCAGATTTCCTCAGAGGAGGGAGTTTGCCATTTGCACCCTCTGAGGCTGAGACAGTGTAACTTGGCCAGGGTACGAATCCAGTGCCTTGGAGTAATTTCTGGATCATTTGGATCCTACCATGAGCGTTTTCCTGGCAGATTTCCTCAGAGGAGGGAGTTTGCCATTTGCACCCTCTGAGGCTGAGACAGTGTAACTTGGCCAGGGTACTAATCCAGTGCCTTGGAGTAATTTCTGGATCATTTGGATCCTACCATGAGCGTTTTCCTGGCAGATTTCCTCAGAGGAGGGAGTTTGCAATTTGCACCCTCTGAGGCTGAGACAGTGTAACTTGGCCAGGGTACTAATCCAGTGCCTTGGAGTAATTTCTGGATCATTTGGATCCTACCATGAGCGTCTTCCTGGCAGATTTCTTCAGAGGAGGGAGTTTGCCATTTCCACCCTCTGAGGCTGAGACAGTGTAACTTGGCCAGGGTAATAATCCAGTGCCTTGGAGTAATTTCTGGCTCATTTTGATCCTACCATGAGCGTTTTCCTGGCAGATTTCCTCAGAGGAGGGAGTTTGCAATTTGCACCCTCTGAGGCTGAGACAGTGTAACTTGGCCAGGGTACTAATCCAGTTCCTTGGAGTAATTTCTGGATCATTTGGATCCTACCATGAGGGTTTTCCTGGCAGATTTCTTCAGAGGAGGGAGTTTGCCATTTCCACCCTCTGAGGCTGAGACAGTGTAACTTGGCCAGGGTACTAATCCAGTGCCTTGGAGTAATTTCTGGATCATTTGGATCCTACCATGAGCGTTTTCCTGGCAGATTTCCTCAGAGGAGGGAGTTTGCCATTTGCACCCTCTGAGGCTGAGACAGTGTAACTTGGCCAGGGTACTAATCCAGTGCCTTGGAGTAATTTCTGGATCATTTGGATCCTATCATGAGCGTTTTCCTGGCAGATTTCCTCAGAGGAGGGAGTTTGCAATTTGCACCCTCTGAGGCTGAGACAGTGTAACTTGGCCAGGGTACTAATCCAGTGCCTTGGAGTAATTTCTGGATCATTTGGATCCTACCATGAGCGTCTTCCTGGCAGATTTCTTCAGAGGAGGGAGTTTGCCATTTCCACCCTCTGAGGCTGAGACAGTGTAACTTGGCCAGGGTAATAATCCAGTGCCTTGGAGTAATTTCTGGCTCATTTTGATCCTACCATGAGCGTTTTCCTGGCAGATTTCCTCAGAGGAGGGAGTTTGCAATTTGCACCCTCTGAGGCTGAGACAGTGTAACTTGGCCAGGGTACTAATCCAGTTCCTTGGAGTAATTTCTGGATCATTTGGATCCTACCATGAGGGTTTTCCTGGCAGATTTCTTCAGAGGAGGGAGTTTGCCATTTCCACCCTCTGAGGCTGAGACAGTGTAACTTGGCCAGGGTACTAATCCAGTGCCTTGGAGTAATTTCTGGATCATTTGGATCCTACCATGAGCGTTTTCCTGGCAGATTTCCTCAGAGGAGGGAGTTTGCCATTTGCACCCTCTGAGGCTGAGACAGTGTAACTTGGCCAGGGTACGAATCCAGTGCCTTGGAGTAATTTCTGGATCATTTGGATCCTACCATGAGCGTTTTCCTGGCAGATTTCCTCAGAGGAGGGAGTTTGCCATTTGCACCCTCTGAGGCTGAGACAGTGTAACTTGGCCAGGGTACGAATCCAGTGCCTTGGAGTAATTTCTGGATCATTTGGATCCTACCATGAGCGTTTTCCTGGCAGATTTCCTCAGAGGAGGGAGTTTGCCATTTGCACCCTCTGAGGCTGAGACAGTGTAACTTGGCCAGGGTACTAATCCAGTGCCTTGGAGTAATTTCTGGATCATTTGGATCCTACCATGAGCGTTTTCCTGGCAGATTTCCTCAGAGGAGGGAGTTTGCAATTTGCACCCTCTGAGGCTGAGACAGTGTAACTTGGCCAGGGTACTAATCCAGTGCCTTGGAGTAATTTCTGGATCATTTGGATCCTACCATGAGCGTCTTCCTGGCAGATTTCTTCAGAGGAGGGAGTTTGCCATTTCCACCCTCTGAGGCTGAGACAGTGTAACTTGGCCAGGGTAATAATCCAGTGCCTTGGAGTAATTTCTGGCTCATTTTGATCCTACCATGAGCGTTTTCCTGGCAGATTTCCTCAGAGGAGGGAGTTTGCCATTTCCACCCTCTGAGGCTGAGACAGTGTAACTTGGCCAGGGTACTAATCCAGTTCCTTGGAGTAATTTCTGGATCATTTGGATCCTACCATGAGGGTTTTCCTGGCAGATTTCTTCAGAGGAGGGAGTTTGCCATTTCCACCCTCTGAGGCTGAGACAGTGTAACTTGGCCAGGGTACTAATCCAGTGCCTTGGAGTAATTTCTGGATCATTTGGATCCTACCATGAGCGTTTTCCTGGCAGATTTCCTCAGAGGAGGGAGTTTGCCATTTGCACCCTCTGAGGCTGAGACAGTGTAACTTGGCCAGGGTACGAATCCAGTGCCTTGGAGTAATTTCTGGATCATTTGGATCCTACCATGAGCGTTTTCCTGGCAGATTTCCTCAGAGGAGGGAGTTTGCCATTTCCACCCTCTGAGGCTGAGACAGTGTAACTTGGCCAGGGTACTAATCCAGTGCCTTGGAGTAATTTCTGGATCATTTGGATCCTACCATGAGCGTTTTCCTGGCAGATTTCCTCAGAGGAGGGAGTTTGCAATTTGCACCCTCTGAGGCTGAGACAGTGTAACTTGGCCAGGGTACGAATCCAGTGCCTTGGAGTAATTTCTGGATCATTTGGATCCTACCATGAGCGTTTTCCTGGCAGATTTCCTCAGAGGAGGGAGTTTGCCATTTGCACCCTCTGAGGCTGAGACAGTGTAACTTGGCCAGGGTACTAATCCAGTGCCTTGGAGTAATTTCTGGATCATTTGGATCCTACCATGAGCGTTTTCCTGGCAGATTTCCTCAGAGGAGGGAGTTTGCCATTTGCACCCTCTGAGGCTGAGACAGTGTAACTTGGCCAGGGTACTAATCCAGTGCCTTGGAGTAATTTCTGGATCATTTGGATCCTACCATGAGCGTCTTCCTGGCAGATTTCTTCAGAGGAGGGAGTTTGCCATTTCCACCCTCTGAGGCTGAGACAGTGTAACTTGGCCAGGGTACTAATCCAGTGCCTTGGAGTAATTTCTGGATCATTTGGATCCTACCATGAGCGTTTTCCTGGCAGATTTCTTCAGAGGAGGGAGTTTGCAATTTGCACCCTCTGAGGCTGAGACAGTGTAACTTGGCCAGGGTACGAATCCAGTGCCTTGGAGTAATTTCTGGATCATTTGGATCCTACCATGAGCGTTTTCCTGGCAGATTTCCTCAGAGGAGGGAGTTTGCCATTTGCACCCTCTGAGGCTGAGACAGTGTAACTTGGCCAGGGTACTAATCCAGTGCCTTGGAGTAATTTCTGGATCATTTGGATCCTACCATGAGCGTTTTCCTGGCAGATTTCCTCAGAGGAGGGAGTTTGCAATTTGCACCCTCTGAGGCTGAGACAGTGTAACTTGGCCAGGGTACTAATCCAGTGCCTTGGAGTAATTTCTGGATCATTTGGATCCTACCATGAGCGTTTTCCTGGCAGATTTCTTCAGAGGAGGGAGTTTGCAATTTGCACCCTCTGAGGCTGAGACAGTGTAACTTGGCCAGGGTACTAATCCAGTGCCTTGGAGTAATTTCTTTCCACCCCCGTCCTGGGTGCTCCAATGGACTCTTCCTGGGATGGGAGGATGTCCTCTGACCCCAGGAAGAGTCCATTGAAGCACCCAGGATGGGGGTGGAAAGAGGAGGAGCACATTCAACTAGCCAGGAAAAGAGGACTCTTTCCACCCCCGTCCTGGCTGCTCCAATGGGCTCTTCCTGGGATGGGAGGAGCCCACTGGAGCACCGAGGCTCAGGCTGAAATGAGGCCTACTTTTAGCCTAGGCCTCGGCAGTTTGCCCTCAGCTTTTATATTCACTTCATTAGGCGCAGCAACTTCCCCACCCTCGTTTTGGGGAAGAAAAAGTGCGTCTTATATGCCGAAAAATACGGTAAATTCCATCCCACTCCCAAAACTGTATACCTAATAATCCAAGGCTTTAGTATCACCTGTATTATATCTGAAGAAGTCGACTGATATCCACAAATGTTTGTACTAAAATAAAAAGTCTTAAAGGTGATGGTAGATTTATCTTTTCTCACTCCCTCTCCCTTCCTTCCCCCCCCCTACATTCTAAACAACTTTTACATATCAAAAAATTAAAGTGTGTGCTGATGGGGTGGGAAAAACTGTGCTTCAGTGCTAAAGATTCATAGACTATTCCCAAATTTCCTCATCGCTAGTGAAATTATTGACAGGCTGAGACTTCTTATTAAAAAAATGTCTGCCACTTTGAAATTGTCACCTCCCCCCCCCCACCCCATATGTAAGAGCAAAAAGATAAGTGTTCTGGAATTTTAAAAATTATTTCAGTTGTGTGCAAAATACATTGGCTGGCATCCTGTTGAGCAGTTATGCTGCATAAGCTAGAATTGCTCATTTGTTTGGTATTCATATTTATGATTGTGGCACTACTGACAGAATTGCAAATCTCCCCACATCTGCTTTAGTGGCCAGCAGCCACACCAAGCAAAGCAAGTCTGTTCTACTAGCAATTAGGTTGCACCAGGAAAATGTTTCCAGTCCCCACTTCCCAGCAATATTTGGTGCAACAATCAGAAGCAGGACCACTGCCACAGCTTCTTATTGTGCTGCATATTGCCAGTCAGAGGATAACATCCAGCAGAACAACTGCTGAATGTTAAGGTAGGTCTGAGGAGCTGGGTCAGGAGAAGATACATGGTTATGTTTTCATAACTATGACTTTGATGTAGGATTTTTGTGCAAAATTTTTGCATTTAACATAATGTGTTTTCAAAAAAAAAACCATGTTTTGGGCAAAAATTACAGAATGATTCAAAAAGAATGATGAAAAACCCAGTAAGAACAACTTTACATTTGCACCATTCTATTTGAATCACCTGGTATTTTCTACAGTATTTGGTACAAAGAAACAAAACCAACCTTCATGAAATTTTCACCAAAAAAGTTCTGTATTGCAAAAAAGAAAGAAAGAAAGAAAGAATAAAAGAAAGAGAGAGAAAGAAAGAAAGGTGTTTTAAAACATTTGTAATCTCTCTGGACATTGAGAAAACTTTTGATTTTTTTCTAATGTATAAGAATGAAATTTACAGCCATACTCCTTTCACTACTAGTTATATAATGTTATTAAATAAATACAGTGTGCAGTAGAAACTGATTTGTATTTGTGCAAATTAGCCATCTCCTGATGTAGGAAACTTCATGATAGGAATGGGGCAGGCAGCAATGACTTTTTAGTCTCTTTGTAGAATCACACAGTCACTGCATTTTTCTTCTTGCGATGTGCCATTGCAGTATACAACACCATTTTATACACTCCTAAACAGAGCTCTAATTTCTTTTTTTTAGATAGAGCCATTGTATCGAAGTGCTGGTCCACTGCTTTAGCAATATACCAAAAGGCCAATTTGCTTGGATTAACACAGGTCCAGTTTAATAAATGTGTCTGGCTGTCTAATAGATTTTGAGCAAATGAACCTTAAACTCCTTGATTTAATTTAGAGTTAGTTTCCAGACCTCAGTGCTTGAATTAAATCAAAGGAACTACTTGAATGTTAAAACTTTGTGATGGAAGTGAAATCAGCCATATCCAAAGAACATCCATCAAGAAAAGGGGGCAATTTTTAAAACAAAGTTGGACTCTGTTACTTCCATTGACTTCAAAAGGAGTACTATAGCCCCCAGAACTGGCTATATTTGCAAAGTGTTTTCATAGGAGAAATTATTACCTCATTTCCTTCCCCCCCCCCACCCCCCAAAAAAGTATAATGGTTCAAAAGAATAAAGTGACATAGAATGAGAGAACCCCAGAAGCATGCAATGATATCAAAACTATCATGTCTGGACATCCAGTGTGGTATAGTGGTTTGAGTGTTGGACTTTGACTATTGGAGACCAGGGTTTCAATCCTGCAAGTTGCACTCTCTCAGTCTCAGAGGAAGGCAATCTTTGTGTATGTGTTGCATTCACATTTTCCATCACTTAATTTACATCAGGGGTGGGAATCATGCAACCCTTCAGATATTGCTGGAGTGCACCTCCAAGCAGGCCCAGTTATAGTAGTCACTGGTGAGGAATGCTGAGAGCTATGCTGTGCTTTGCCCTCTTCTGGTTTACATAAACCATTTTAGAGATATATATATATATATATATATATATATATATATATATATAATAGTTGTAATACAATGTTAGGTGTGTCATAGCACTTCTTGCTCCTGTTTCATGTCCATTTCATCATCCTCCAGAGTCTTTTGCCATAACTGTTAGCCTAGAATCATAGAGTTGAAAAAGTTCATAAGGGCCACCCAGTCCAAACCCCTGCCTGGCAGGAATATACCAATCAAAGCACTCCTGACAGATGGCAGGTGGCCATCTAGCCTCTGCTTTAAAATGTCCAAAAAGGAAGACTTCACTACCCTCTGAGACAGCATATTCCACTGTCAAACAGCTTTTACCATCAGGAGATTCTTCCTAATGTTTAGGTGGAATGCCTTTTTTTGTACTTTGAATCCATTGCTCTATGTCCTATTCTCTGGAGAAAGTATACAATGTTTTACTCTATCTAGAGCAGTGATTCCCAAAGTGAGCAGTATGCCCCCCCAGGGGGCATTGGAAAGATCCAGGAGGCAGTGAGGAGGAAAGGGGGCAGCAGGGGGGCCTTCAGTCAAAGTATTAATGTGCAAGAAAGACAAGGGGAACCAGCAGTTTTTAGGACTATGATGGTGATGAGGGTTGCATGAAACTTCTTCTCAGGGTCCCTTAAAATGACAAGGCAGCCTCACTGATGATTTCATGTTGTGTTATTTCCTGCTCTTTGCCTGCTCACACAAGCTCACTCCCTTAGCTGCATCTTTTGTTGGTGGTGGGGGTGGCAGTAGCAGTCAGGAAACTCTTGCAAGGCTTGGACACAGAATGCCACTTCTATGGCTCAGAGTTTGGGAACAGACAGACTGACTGACTGGAGCAAAGAGTTAGAACATGTGGTTGTGGGGGAGAAGTGGTGGCAAAAAGGAGCCTTCAAATTTGGGACCCCGCTTAAGCTTTGTGAGCTTTGATGGGAGTTGGATGGCAGGTTGGAGCTGCTCTGCTGCTCCTGTTTTTGTTTTGTTTTTTCATAGGACAAGCTGAGAGAAGAGATAACAAAGAAGCAATGCTTGTGTATGTGTGTATGGGGGGGGGGGGCGTGGATGCTTGAAGCTTTGTGGAGAAGACATTTATCTGGTGAAGGGGAGGGAGAAGCATCTGGGATTGAAAGAATCCTTCACCTTGGAGTGGCTTTTGTAGTTAAAATCTTCCCCTTTCCTGATCCATTCCAGTCTCCACTCCAAGGCATGTGGCTTCTGTAAACCCCCTACACACACACTGGCTGTGCCTATCTCCACCCCAATGAAGAAGGACTGAGGAGTCTCCCTTTGTATAGGTCCCCTTGGGAGCAGCAACCAAGCAGCTGACTGAGCAGCAATCGAGAGACCTCTTGCCTGCAATGGCCTTTGCTGGAGGGGTGGCATGAGTGAGAAGCTTCTTGGTTGCTGTTCATCCAGATTGCTCAGTGGCTACTTCCAGGGTGACCAGATGCAAAGTGAGCAGTGACCAAGATTGGTTGTTTTGAATTTGTAGTAGAACAGTAGACTTAATATCAAGAAACATGCATGGCGGGGCGGGGGGCAACACGCTAGGGTCGTTGCCCAAGACAAAAGGGGCAATAGCTGAAAAAAGTTTGGGGACCACTGATCTAGAGTAAGCCCTATGTTCTCTTTAGGCACATGAACAGCTTTATTTGAAAAGAAGAGGAAAGAGAACAATCTGTGAGGGATTTCTAACTTCTTATGGGCAGTAGTCTGTATTTGTTTATGTGCTGATTATGTCTTCTGTTTCTGAATGAGGCTTACTATTCATTCTCCATTTGTGTGTCCATGTATGAAACAAAAACAATACTGAAGATAACATGGGCAGTTTCTAAAGGTTACTAGAAAGTGGTTTCATAGACTTATTTCTCAAATGAAAATACACAAATAAAATTGACATACCCATGACAAAATTGATATGAGTCACATGCCTACATTTCAAATGTTTCATATTCCCAACACATGAAATTGTGGTTAATGCAGTGGTTCTCAAACTGGTGTGGGACCACTAGGGGGCATGATAGTTGCTCAAGAGTGCCACAAGAAAAGTCAGCTTGCAAGTACAGCAAATGTGAAAAAGAAGGGCAGGCCAGTGTGTATGTGTATGCATGTTGAGGACTGACTTGTCCCTGCAAAAACAATGCTAAGTTTCTTTCCCCACTACACCTTCTTCCATCCTCAGACAGCAAAATATCAGCTTTCTTTTTTTTATGCAGTTCCCCCTCAGCTTCTCTGAAGGTTCCATCATTGGCATGGTAGACACATGCCCCTTAGTGACTATAAGGCATGCAGAGGCCTATCAGCCCAGTTTAGGAGAGAAGGAAGGAGGAAAATGAGGCTGCTGAAAAGGCCCTACAGCCACCTCTACAGGCACCTCTAGTTATGCCTTCCTCCAATCTCAGGCATAGCAAATTTGGCCTCCCTTTTTTACACATTTCCTGCTCAGTTTCTCCATACATTTTGTTCTTGGTGTAGCAGATGCATGCTCCTTGGTGACCATGAGACAGGTTCTCGGGTTGGGGAGGGAGGTGCAGAGAGCATGAGAGCTCAGCTTTAAAGCAGAGAGTGTGTGTGGCATAAGAGTCCTGTGTGTGAGAGAGAGGTAGTATCGATAGGATGCTATATGAGAGGCAAATGAAAATATGCACATTACACGAACAAAGTATTTTTATATATACTACATCAAGGGTGAGTGCAATGTTCACATGTACATGGCAAGGGAGTCACGGGGTAAAAAGTCTGAGACCCACTGGATTAATGAATTGACATCGAACAGAGTAATTAACTGACTGATTTCATGTTATTTTTGCAGCCATTCATCACCTTGGACAGCAGCATTTCTTATACTTTCACCACTGAAGGAATGAACACCATCACAGTACAGGTCTCAGCTGGCAATGTTCTTATCCAGGATACCAAGGATATTGCTGTGCATGGTAAGCAAACATGAGCTCATTCAAGAGACCCTATAATATTTCTGTGTGTACATTTAGCAATCACAATATTTAGTAACATTGACCGTATTCAGATACCATATTCCCAGTCCTTCAAATTGTGAATGACTGGGCATGAGCAATAAACACATCCATTGCCTAATTTAACACATTTAAAGGAAGACTTTTTAATGATCAAATAGTATAGTTTCAGTCCTGCATCATACTGTGGCTTTTCAAATTTATAGATTAATATCAGGAATTATTTTCCTTTGATTTACCAAAATGTGAATTAGTCATATCAGGAAGAAAATGTAAAGCATTTGGTGAATCATATTAATTATGGTTTTTAAACACAGTATATAAAGATAAAATAGCTGTTCACTAGCTGTCAGCTGATATATATTAAAGTGGGAACACTGGGGATGAGTTATCAGGCATTTCCAGTGATACAGTATGAGTCTGAGCACCCTCAAAGATCAGGAAAAAATATTAGGTCTCTACTTATTTCCATCACCCAGGATCTTCTCTACTTACTGTGTATATCCATGTATAAGTCTAGAAATCTTAGTCAAAAATTGATCCAAAAAGCCTGGGTTGACTTATCCATGGGTCAATGTAATTATGATACTTTAACTCTAATAAAAAAAAGGGGAGTAGTGGAGAAAGGCGAGAACTTAGTCTGTCATGGGAACACCTAAAAGAAGCACCAGCCTCCTCTCCACTCTCCACTGTGGTGCTGCTTCTGACCTATTTGAATGCCTGTGGGGGAGAATGGAGAAGTGGCAGCTCTTTAGTACTCCCACGCAAAGGAGGGCCAAGAGGAATCAGGCTCTGAAGGATTTGAATAAAACATTTGTGTATGTTTGTCAGCTTTTCTGGGTTATAGTCAGGGAAAGTTATCACATTAAAGTTAAAGGCTATATCAGTGATAACATTGTTGCCATTTTCTGTTCTGTACCTTTACATCCTTTTTGACATGTATGTGTTTCTTAGACCTGCCTATGCCTGGTTCCCTTCCCAACACATTGCACAGCCACAATTTTTCATAGTTCCCTCCTCATCCATCCATTCTTTAGGGTAAGCACAAACAGTTATGCTTGCTGGAATTTTGTAAGTTCTTTGTCATCATTTTCCTCTGCTTTGTCCTTTACATCCTTTGTTACATGCCCCTAAAATTTATCTTTGACTTATCCATGGGTGATATCAAAATCCATAATTTTGGTCCCCAAACCTGCCTTTGACTTATACATGAGGTCAACTCATACTTGAGGATATGTCCATCCCACAGAATGGTATGTCCATCCCACAGAATAAGAAGCCATCAACAAGAAATGTATGTAAACATTATTTCAACTTGGTGAATAATGCTGTAGGACTCCTGTGTTCTGTTGTGCCTGTCATCAACATCAACACTGTCAGTCTTCCATTTCTGTGATTTGCTGATGTGGATAATCTGGGATTTTTTGACCAAATCATTCACTTGGGGTTAATGAAGCTGCTTTAAAGTTTAGTTTGGACCTACACCCACAATTCCACATATTTACATAAAGGTGGGCTATTACTAGTGTGGTATTAGGTATGCTTATTTGTATGACACCCAAACAAAACTTTGGACTAGAAGAAATGGCATTCCACTTCTCAGAGGCCATTCACTTGGCTTGGGTATTGGTGTTTGAATGTATAAATTGAGATCTGTATGATACAGAAATAAATCTGCTATCAAATAAAGAGTTGTGCAGGCAAAAAGTTGCCAAAAAAAGAGTTGATATGGCAATCCATATAGGCCTAGGGTATAATATTAAGTATCTGGTGGACAGCATTTGGGTCTTGAATTATCATACCACACCTACTCCACATCCTCTAGTGCTACTTAAGTCACAGGGATGCAGTTACAGTGGTGGAGGGAAGGAGGTCATTGTCCACTCATTAGAATTCTGCCCCTCCAATGAAAATTCCCCTCAGTCACCAAACTTCTAGCATTGCAGTATCTTAAAACTTCAGTTGAACACTTATAAATATAGTTTAGGTATTGAAAGAAAAGGGACAAGTTAATTTATTAAGGGAATGTGAACATAGCCAATATAAGACTTCTAGATGTGAGTAATTTTCAGTGTATCACTCTCTGCAATGTCTCATTTTGCCCTGCTCCCATAGATACACCCCTGCTTATTTGTGTCAATCAGTTGATTCATTTTGCTGCATGACAAGGCTGGCCCTGGCTAGCTAATTTCTGTAGGTCTTCTGCCTAATTTCTTTCTCTTGGATTGTGGACCTTGCTAAAAATCACATTCTTAATTATGCATTGCATATGGCAAAAAATGTTGTCTTTGCTGAAGGACTAGAAGAATAACACATTTCTCTTTCTCAAATCTCTTGTGGGTCTTGTTTATTGGGATGCAGTCTTATAAAATCATATTTATGTCATAATATACGTATACTGGGCACCATGTTTTTAACTCAAGGTGTATAATTTTAAGCTTCACTGTTATTTCTTGCTCTGCCAAATCACCCCTCAAAGTTGGACATTGTCAATGTTCAGAAGAATATAAGGAGTATAATCAGATCTTCCGGCAGTAAGTTGTCAAAAATGATTAGAAATCTGCTGTAAAGGCAGACAGCATTCATCACTTTTTATCATATAATCAGCAAGTGGGTTTTTTTTCTCCATCTTTCCAGGCAAAGATGGAGGAGTCTAATTTAATAAAAATTATTTGAGGACCTTGACATAAAACTTCTGAACCCTTCAGTCATCTTCCCCACAAGTGTTCTGCATTGAAAGGCCAAATTCTCCTGGTCCCCTGTGACATCTGGGCATCTCTGCCAATGACTTCAGTAAAATACAAATACATGTAATATTTTACATAGTTTATTGCATGACAAATGCAGTATACTTTGTTGCATTGTTCTCTTTTATTGTATTGTTGTATTTTTTTGGTGATATTGGAAACTGCTTGACAGTTATGTATGTGAGCTGTTTATGGAAGTATACATGCAATCAACCATGATGGGCAAAGATTCCACTCCTTTCAGTTTTCCTATGTGACATTAAGTGACCTTCAGCAAAGACAATCATAAATTGAGATTAGGCCAGCCATACCTTTAGGCCAGGGGTGGGTAAGATGTGGCCACAAGGCTGTTTTTGTGACACCCCCCCCCCCCAGGACTCCCAAGGGATTAAAAAACAAACTGAAAACAATTTTTATTTTTTTAAAAAATGTTTTGCTCCTAAATGTCCCCTAGCCATGGGGATCATTTTCATCAGATTTTGGGCCCTCTTGGGCTATTTTAAACCTAAGAGAGACCATTGTTTAAATAAGGACTTTCCCTGGTCTAAAATGGTCAATGAGGTCCCAAAAACCTCATGGTAAAAATGCTCCTGCCACCCTCTAGAGGGCATTTGGGAGAAAAATTTTTGTGGGGTTGTGTAACTCTCCAAGATCTGCTGGGGGCTAATGTGGATCCCTACTATCCCCCAGTTGTTCATCCTTGCATTAGACAGAGTGAGATAATTGTTTTAGGCAGCCAGTTTTGGATGTGGACCCAAAGATATTCAAGGGGAGAATATCAAGGAGAGAATGCCACTCCATTTCTTATTTGCCCCTTGAGCTAGGCTGCTGCCTTCAGGACAATGAAAAATCTTGAAGAACAAGTTAGCTGGCAGTTACTTTAATGTAGAACACTAGTGGTATCCCGTACACCTTTGCCTCAGGCAGCAAAATATCTTTTAGGCTGACCCTGGAAAGAGATCATGTAACTCAAAGGAGAAAAATGCAAGTGTGAGAAGAATGGAGTGTGAGAGCATTGAGAAAGATGGGTTTCAAGACTCACAACTCCATCTTCTTGACAGATCTTTATAAAGGGGGAAAAAGGAGGGTTTTGTGAGTAGCAGCAGACAGAATCTGCACTGGATTAGAGAACAGGTCCAGCTCTGTGCATTTATAAACTTGCCTGCCATTAAAATTAGCCTTGCTCTCCTGCAGTCTGTTAATTAGGAAGTAATTTCTTAGTACCTCATGAATTGCAATACCCTGATTCACTTGTCATTGGCACAATTGGTATCTGATATGTTATGCATTAACTACTCATGACTGCACATGGGACTAACAAACAGATAATTCCTGCTTTTAGGAAACAGTTTACTTACAGTGAGGATTTGCTCAGTGGAGTGTAAAGCATGCCAAGTGCAACAAAAAACAAACCATTTTGTTTGTTGGCAAGGTTTGATTGCTGGACACTACTGCTGAATTCAGGAGGGTCTAAGGTCAGACTGCCAAGCAAGCTACAAATCTCACACCAAGAAGGAAGATTTATGTGCTCATTTGGCTTGCATCCTGTTTGGGCTTTCTCTTTCTGTCTTCCTTTATTTTAGTTTCTTACACAAAATGCTTTAGGATGGGATAAAAATTGCTTTATAAAAAAACAATCTAGTCTTCTGTCTCCTTGCTTGTCTCATACAATATACTGCTTTCTTTCTTCTTTGCCTTTTTCAATTTTGCACATCTCAGACTTCAACTAGAATATAGGCTGCAGTCATGAACCTACTTACCTGAGGGTCTGCCACACTGGATTCAATTGAATTCTAAACAAAGGCCTGTGGGGTTGTTTCCCTTACAGGCCAGTACAAAATCAACTGTTGCCTTTGATAAAGTGTTTTTGTGATTTAAAAAGCCGTATGTAACTTGGCTACAGGCTGTCTGAAAGACTGTTTCTGCCTACGTGATTGGCAAATGAGGGCTTTCTTTTGGTCCTACCATCAGGTATGTTTGGTGAAGATACAACATTTTTGGTGGCTGGTCCCACTGTAGAACTCTCTCTAATAGAAAGTTGGACTGACTTCCTCTCTACTCTCCTTCCATTGTCTGGCAAAGATATTTTTTTTATTTGGATTGGCTTTTGGCTAATAACTGATTCCTGCAGAATATTTTTATGGAAAGTTATGTACTTTTTTCTCTACATTTTTGATATGTTTTAAATGTTTCTTTTGTTGTTGTGCCTCTTCAAATAATTTCTGACTTATGATGTCCCTAAGATGATCCTATCATGGGGTTTTCTGGGTCTGAGAAGGTGCGACTGACCCAAGGTCACCCAGTGGGTTTCTGTGGCTGAGCAAGGAATTGAACCCTGATTGCATGGCCCCGTTCACACTACGGAAGTTGAGCTGTTTGAAACCAGTTTATTTCTGTGACATTCACAGTCAAACTGACAGCAATCAGTGCAGTTTGCAGGTGGGCAAGCAAAAAGCCCACTTAAACCGGTCCATTTGGCACCCGGTCCCTTAACGGGTTTTTAAAAGAGAGCTGCATTGATTAACATTTTCGGTAGTGTGACCATGCTACCAAATTGATTTGGATCATGCTACATCATTCCCAGAAATGGAGGCTGCTCCATTTTAAATTGATATGATGGCAGTTGTGAGTGGCAACAGGGTTAAAATGACACGGAGAGATCTGGTAGCCTAAAACTCATGTAGGAACACCAAACCGATTCTGAATCTGTTTTGAATCGGTGTAGAGATGTGAATCTCTTTGTTTAAAAAAAAGTAAGTGTGAATGATCCCATTGTCCAACTCTCAAACTACTCCACCATCTGGCTTTAAAGCGATTTTGAACCATACTTATTCAGTGCTTGGTTTAAAGTGCTCATTTATTTAATTATTTTGGAAATGTTCTGTAGTGTTATAATTGATTTGATTTTATCTGTATTTTCATTCATGTTGTAAGTTTCTTTGGGATCTGCTCGGAGAGGAAGGTGGGCTAAGATATAAAATAAATGTATTAATAAGTAATACAATTTTTGGCTAACATTCTATTAGAGACTTATATCTATGTAAGTGGTCTTATACAGGAGTAGGCAACCTTTCCCCTTTAAGGAATGAGGGACTTCAGCTCCCAGAAGCCTCAGCCATGTTGGCCAATAGTCCCATGTTGGCCAATAGCTTCTGGGATTCTGGGAGCTAAAGTCCCTCGGCCCTTAAAGGGGAAAGGTTGCCTACCCCTGGTCTTATATATGCTGGAAAGAGAAGTGAGCAGTTGTACAATGTCATATTAACTAAGAGGATGATGTGACATTATCACATAATGGTGCCCTTTGTACAATAGTACCTATTGGAGTAAGGAATACACGTCATGCTCTGAGCTGTAGCAGGGCCCATTGCACATTGTAGGGTCTCTTGCTGCTGCCCTGCTATGCATCTTTGCAATTCACTAACAAAATTGCATTGGGTCTCTACTACTTATTTACAGATGAGTTAAGTTATTCACCATTGACCTCAGTGTAGAATCTTGGTCATTGTTTCTATGGGTTTTGGAATCAGCTGACTATAGTATGACCAAGTGTTATGGAACTTTCTTTGCTCCTGAAAGGAATCGGCTCAAGTCTCACTTATTATTTTACTAGACATAACACTTGTCCTTCATCAAGCTATATATAAGAATTCATATCACAGGCAAGTTAAAAGTAGATTTTGGTTATATTTATTACATGCATTTTCATTAGACAGTTGCATGAAACGTAGAGTTCCTACCCCCACCCCCAAATCATATTTTCAGTATCTGAAAAATCAGTGTTTAAAACCAATTGTTTTATGGGCAGTAATGACTAGGAGGATTCCTCCTGTGAATCAGCAGAATGAAAAATGTATTTGGCATACTTGATGTATGAGGGATTTTGCATTTCTGAGAATATTTGCTTCTCTTCTATCTTAAGTTTCATATAGAACTACCTCATGTGTCATAGAAACTGAGAAACTGATGTTCTTCAGCTACCCCAGCTTAAATGGGTTGCATGGTTTAAAGTGGATTTTGATGGTGGACCTTCTCTATTTGCAGAATATTTCCAATCTCAGTTATTATCATTTTCTCCAAATTTGGATTATCACAATCCTGACATCCCTGAGTGGAGAGAGGATATTGGCAAAGTCATCAAGAGAGCCCTGGTACAGGTAAGTACCCATGACTAATAAGGGTGAAAGTTTGTTTGATTTGCAGCTGTTAACTTATTTCTACGTATTCACCATCCAGATTTACACATTTTTCCCAGTATTTCTTGACCCTCCGAATACTATTATTGTAGAACTCTGCAGATTGGGCCTTATCAGGATTTTACACTTCAGTCACTTCTGGCACATCCTGTCACAAAAATAAAGGACACAATGAACTGATTTTCTCAACATCATGTACGTAGGGACCAATGATGACACTAACAAAATTTCATCAATATACCGTAATAATGTCTGGGTGATAATTATTATTTTACAATACCCACTTGTAAGGTGCAATCTGCAGACTTCTACAATATCAGGTATTCGTAGGATCAAGAAATGCTGGGAAAATGTGTATAAATCTGGATGGTAACTACATAGAAATAAGTTAACAACTACAAATCAAAACAAACTTTCTGTCAAATTTTTAAAAGGTAATAATTACAACTTTTAGCCTCAATGTGTTTTTTTTAAAAAATCCTCAGTCATGGTACTGTTACTTCATTCAAAATCATGCAAATATTTTTCTCGCTCTTGTAGACAGAAGTAAAATATTCTGGTGCTCTATGAGAGAGGTGAGCAACTATCACTGTCCATATATTTGACTGCAGGGCCCATTATCTTGACAGTCTTGCTAGCATAGCTAATAGAGAAAGCTTATGAGAATTGTTTCTGAACATCTGGAGGGCCACATTTTCCCACCTTTATCTAAACTATTTAAATTTGAAGAGGACTCATAGCATTACTTCTCTGTATGCCTATTGTATTTAGAGGCTCTTTAGAATTTGAAGCCCTTAATTATAATTTACTTAATTTGTGCAAAAATCCAGTACTGGCTACACAACAGTTTTCAAATATGTTGGAAACTAAAATATGAGTTTAGTTTAGTAGCACCATCTGAACAAGAAGGAGTATTTTAATAATTTTCTGAGTATAAATCAAAACATTTTGCAGTCTCTATTACATCCATCCTCTGAACAATCCTAGAAGGAACACCATCACCATTTTATGGATGGAATCCTAGAAAAATGAGTTGATAATTTACTAATGTTCCAGTGAATCCATTATTGGTCAAAACTTTTGCATTGGTTTCCATTATTCAACATTTTTTCTATCCTCTGGGTCACACTGGCCAATCAGCTTGCAGCATTCTCTCCACAGGATCCTGTATTTATATTCATTTCTAAAATGGTGTCTTCTAGTTTCCACTTCAGAAAAAATATATATACTACATGTGTTAATACAAAAAGAACTCAGAACAAGTTTGTTGGTTCAGTTGGTTCAATTAAGATTTAATTTGTTGTAATTGGCATTTGTTAATTAATTGCCTCTTAATCAGTAGGCTAGTTTTGCAAAAAAAGTCTATAGGCAGTGGCAGGTGACCACTTACAGGCACATTTTGGTGAAAGGGGGTTTTCTGGACTTGCCCCTTGGGTTGTGGAACTTGGGAAAGAGGAAGGGAATGACAATTGGGGATGGACCCAACTGACTTTATCCTTTAGAGCCCAGAGTTTGAGGAGGAAGTTGTCCTGCACAGATTTGCAGGGTGTAAGCCTACTGCAGGCAAGTAATTTTTTTGGCTTCAGTGTGAGGCCTAGTTCTTGACATGCCTAATAGGAAGCAGATATAAAACAATTTCAGCATATACTACACTTCACAGCCCTGCTGCAAATAAAAGTTAGTTAATAAAGTAGCTCTTAGTTTTCTGATACTTTTGTCTCTCGGTCTCTTTCTTCCAAGTGAGTGGCCGATATTCAGAATGCTACCACGTCAGCTAATCTCTTATGCAGTTTAAAGGCTATTACATCCACAAACATTCTCTAGACAATTAGTTACTATTTTTCTCTTCCTCTTGAGAAATTTCCAAGCTGCAAGCAGTGGCTTCCCTGGGGTTGGTGTCACCTGGTGCGGTAACTCATGGTGTCATCCTCCCATCGACCTCCTCCCATTTCACACCATACAGAATCCCTTTGTTGTTGTTGTTAGCTGCCCTCAAGTCGATTCTGACTCATGGCAACCCTGTGGATGAGACATCTTCAAGAATCCCTATCTTTCACTGCCTTGACAAATCCTTCAAGCCCTTGCCCATAACCCATGTCTTAGGTTGTCAATGTTGTTTCCTCCTATCTTAACTCCTCCTTTTTCTGTTTTTAATTCTGCTTTGCTTATGATGTTTTTAGCATTAAGTTAAACAAGTAGGGTGATAGGATGTAGCCTTGCCTGACCCCTTTGCCTATTGGGAACAACTCTGTTTCCCTAAATTCTGTTCTGACGGTGGTCTCTTGTCCTTGGTACAGATTCCTCATTAGGATTATCAGATGTAGTGGCACCCCTATGTCTTTGAGTGCATTCCATAGCTTTTTGTGATCTATACAATCAAATGCTTGGCTGTAGTCTATGAAACACATGCTGATTTTTTTGAATTCTTTGGCATGCTCCATTAGCCATTGTATGTTTGCAATGTGGCCCCTAATGCCTCTTCCTTTTCTGAATCCTGCTTGCACCTCTGGAATTTCTCTCTCCATGTATGGTTTGAGTCTATACTGTAGAATTTTGAGCATTATTTTGCTTGCATATGATATTAGTGATATTATCCTATACTTGCTGCAGTCTTTTGTATCTCCTTTCTTGTGAATTGGTATGTATATCGATAGTTTCCAGTCTGCTGGTGATTGCTTTGTTTTCCATATTTGTTGGCATATTTCAGTTAGCACTAAAGTCACATCTGTCTGTAGGCACTGTAGTAGTTCAACTGGAACATTGTCTGTTCCCAGTGAGTTATTTTTCCCCATTTCCTTTATTGCAGATTCCACTTCACTTCTTAGAATTTGGGGTTCGTCTTCATATTGCTCCTCATTCCAAATATCATTCATTCCCTCATCTCTTTTGTATAACACTTCTTTACATTGCCTCTTGCGTCTTTTTATTTCTTCTTGTTCCTGTATTATGTTCTTTTTTATCCATAGAACATCCCTGCCCTCAGTTTGAACTTGGCTTTAATTTCTCAGATTTTTTGACAGAGATCTCTTGTTCTTCCTTTTTTGTAGTTGTCTTCTATTTCTCTGTATTGGTCATTGTCATATTTCTCCTTATCCCTGCATGTCACACGTTGGATAATTGTGTTGATACTTCTGGCTTTGGTCCTATCTCCCTTTGCTTTTGCTTTTCTTCTTTCTTTTATTGCATGAAGTGTTTCATCTGTCATCCATTGTTTCTTATCTTTCTTTTTGGCCACAGTGTTTTTTTTTGCATTCATCCTTAATTATGTCTTTGATTTAGTCATGCTTTTTTGCACTAATGTTTCTTGTAAAGCATAATTCCTGTATACCACTGAATATCATACAAATAGTTGTGACATAAACAACTAGCAACATTAAAATTATACCTTCAAATTACAATATCATATGCACAACCTAAATGTATTTACATATACATAGTGAAGATTTGGTTAAAATGTGATGTTTTTAAAGAAAATTTAAAAAGAATATTTTAATTTTTCCCCACTTTTTAAAAAAATTAAAATTTGAAATTTTGAAATTTGAAGTTTTAAAAAATTCTGGGGCCTCTCCTTTCTTTTCCAACTGAGCTTCATCCCACTCCCACCATCTCCTAAAGCATTTTAAAGGGAGCAGGTGAATGCCATGGCCCATTTCTGCAAAAAAGGTAGGTGTTTGGGGATAAGTGGTGTCACCCCTCCCCTTAGGGTGTCACTTGGTGCAGTCCAAAAACCTCACACTCCCCTAATGACACCACTGGCTGCTAGATATTCTTGGAAAATCCAATCTTATCTTGAAAGTTTATCAGGGTGAGGCCTGGGTAATATTTGGAAGGGAGACCATCAAAGAATATCTGGTGCTGTAGGCTATCTTTCAAAGGTAATGGCAATCCACCTCTGAGTATTCCTTGTCTAAGAAAACCCTATAAAATTCATACAGTTACCACAAACCAACAGCTGTCTTAAATACATAAGAAATGTAATTTAACATATCATCTGAAGCTGGATTTGGACATAATTTGTACTGTTAAGGGATTTAGGAATTTTGACTCCCTCCCCTGATTATTTTTGATGGTTTATTTTTTATTGAAGCTCCCCATACCTGTGCTTCCTTTTGAGACTTTCTTAGTGTAGAGAATTTTTGCTCTCAGTGAACACTATGTGAACATTTCGCTTACTTGTTATCCCCACTGTGGACAAAAAAATCTTATCTGGCATGATTTAATGATAACTGTGTTCACTTTGATAAACTGCATTCCCTCTTTTTATAAATAAAATAAACAAATAAATACATGGGAAGAGGGACTTGATTTTTAGCACCCCGAGAATCAAGTAACACATTGTTAAAATATACCTACTAAAACAGTATCTGGTCTTCTCTAGCTTGATTACACACTCTGTACAGGTGAAAAGCTGGCATCCCAAAATAAGTATGTTTGTGTTGGCATGCCAAAGTAAGTGTTAAACTGCTGGGATATTAAGATAACTTGTCAATGATTCCCCAGCCATCATGAGAGTATCTAGCATAGCAGAAACATGCCAAGTGGTTTTTGTTTTGAGGGTCCTGTTTTCTGCATTTTACATCAAAATATCTCTTTGCAAACCTAGTATCATTGCACTTTTTTTTCCAGCTAAGTAAAGAGAGACAGAACTAGAAAGCCCCAAAGGACAGGCTGTTTGATAACAAATGCATACACAACTCATCCAACACATTACTTTTACTAGTCTATGCAGCAATGGAACAGTTTCAGATTTTCATCTCAATTTTGCAGAAAACAAAAACAGTGTACAAAAGCAAGTTTAAAAAATGAACAAAATTCTGGGAATTCTGTCACTGATATATCCTGGCCTTAGTTTTTATTATATCAGTCATAGGTACTTTTTGGGTCACTGCAGATGGAGTATGCAATGCTTCCTTTTGTAAAAGCCTCACTTGTGTGCAACAGAGCTTATCTGTTGCAACATCTTGGTGAATCAGTTCCTGGGTTAGGTGACTCTCAAGCACCACCTGACTGCTGTTTTGCAGCCATGAGAAAGGAAGGTAACCTTGTAATAACATTGGTTTTATTGACAAATATACATGTTGAGTATAGGCAAAGGCAAACAGCAGCACAGTATTTCTACAAACCACAAATGCATTTGCTCTCATCAGAGAGCATTCTTTCATTCAGAATACCTTTCAGTTTTGATTCCAAACTGCCATTAATTGTCATTTACAGGCCATCCAAAGATTACTCATCTACTTCCAATTCCTTCATGCAATGATACAGCAAGGTTATGCCATTATCTATATGTTGTTATTAACTGCTTTCCAGTTGACCCCGACTCATGGTGACCCTGTGCATGAGACATCTCTAAGAACTCTATCCTCCACTGCTCTGCTCAGGTCCTGCAGACTCAGGCCTGTGGCTTCCCTAATTGAATTTAGCCATCTTCATGTGGTCTACCTCTTTTTCTACCTCTTTTTCTACTCTCTTTCTAATGCTCTTTCCCTAGCATTATTGTCTTTTCTAATGAATCAAAGTACAACAACCTCAGTTTCATCATCTTGGTTTCTAGTGACAGTTCCATTTTAATCTGTTCTAGGACCCATTTGTTTGTCTTTTTGGCTGGCCATGGTATCCTCAGCACTCCCATTTCTTTTGTTCTTCTCCAACACCACATCTCAAATGAGTTGATTTTCTTCACTGTTCAGCTCTCACATCCATACATGGTGATGGGGAATACAATGGCTTGGATTATTCTAACTTTAGTGCTTAATTGTATCTCTTTGCACTTTTGGATCTTATTTAGTTCTTTCATAGCTGCCCTTCCCATTCCTAGTCTTCTTCTGATTTCTTGAAAGCAATCTCCATTCTGGTCAATATTTGAACTGAAGTATGAGAAATTTTTTAACTTGATTTCTTTGTTGTCTAGGTTGAATTTATGTAGATCCTTTGTGGTCATTATTTTTGTTTTCTTTATGTTGAGCAGTAAGCCTGCCTTTGCACTTTCTTCTTTAACTTTCCTAAGTAATTGTTATGAGTCTCTGATGTTTTCTGCTAGTATTATGGTGTTATCTGCATATCTTAGATTGTTGATGTTCCTTCATCCTATCTTCATTTCTCCTTCTTCTGTGTCTAGTACTGCTCTTCCAGTATTTTCTGCATACAGGTTGAATAAATAGGATGACAATATGCAGTCTTGCCTTTGTCAATTGGAAACCATTTTGTTTCTCCATGTTCTGTTCTAAGAATAGTCTCTTGTTCTATATACAGATTCCTCATCAGGACAATCAAATATAGTGGCACTTACATTTCTTTAAGTGCATTCCATAACTTTTCATGATCTATGCAGTCAAAGACTTTGCTATAGCCTATAAATCACATGTTGATTTTCTTCTGGAATTCTTTGGTTTATAGAATCATAGAATCATAGAGTTGGAAGAGACCACAAGGGCCATCCAGTCCAACCCCCTGCTATGCAGGGACTCCCAATCAAAGCATCCCTGACAGATGGCCATCCAGCCTCTGCTTAAAGACCTCCAAGGAAGGAGACTCCACTACTCTCCGAGGGAGTGTGTTCCACTGTCGAACCGCCCTCACTGTCAGGAAATTCCTCCTAATGTTGAGGTGGAATCTCTTTTCTTGCAGCTTGCATCCATTGTTTCGGGTCCTAGCCTCTGGAGCAGCAGCAAAAAAGCTTGTTCCCTCCTCGATATGACATCCCTTCAAATATTTAAACACAGCTATCATATCACCTCTCAGCCTTCTCTTCTCCAGGCTAAACATCCCCAGCTCCCTAAGTCGTTCCTCATAGGGCTTGGTTTCCAGACCCTTCACCATTTTAGTTGCCCTCCTTTGGACACGCTCCAGTTTCTCCACATCTTTTTTGAATTGTGGTGCCCAGAACTGGACACAGTATTCCAGGTGAGGCCTGACCAAAGCAGAATAGAGTGGCACTATTACTTCTCTTGATCTAGACGCTATATTTCTACTGATGCAGCCTAAAATTGCATTGGCCTTTTTAGCTGCTGCATTGCACTGTTGACTCGTGTTCAACCTGTGGTCCACCTGGATTCCTAGAGCCCTTTCACACGTAGTCTCATTCAGCCAGGTGTCCCCCATCGTATATCTGTACTTTTCGTTTTTCCGCCCTAAGTGCAGTACCTTACATTTCTCCGTGTTGAATTTCATTTTGTTAGCTTTGGCCCAACTTTCTAGTCTGTTCAAGTCATTTTGAATTTTGATCCTGTCCTCTGGGGTATTAGCTACTCCTCCTAATTTGGTGTCATCTGCAAATTTGATAAGTATGCCCCCAATACCATCATCCAAGTCATTAATAAAGATATTGAATAGCACTGGGCCCAGGACAGAGCCCTGTGGCACCCCACTGGTCACTTCTTTCCAGGTTGAAAAGGAGCCATTGTTGAGCACCCTTTGGGTTCGATCAGTCAACCAATTACAAATCCATGTAACAGTTACTTTGTCTAGCCCACATTTTACCAATTTGCTTGCAAGAATGTCATGGGGAACCTTGTCAAAGGCCTTACTGAAATCAAGATATGCTATATCCACAGCATTCCCTTCATCTACCCAGCTGGTAATTTTATCAAAAAAAGAGATCAGATTTGTCTGGCATGACCTGTTTCTCTGAAACCCATGTTGACTTTTTGTGATTATGGAATTACTTTCCAGATGTTCACAGACTCTCTGTTTAATGATCTGCTCCAGAATCTTTCTGGGTATTGATGTCAGACTAACTGGACGATAATTGTTGGGATCCTCTTTTTTTCCCCTTTTTGAAGATGGGGACAACATTTGCCCTCCTCCAGTCTGCTGGGACCTCTCCTGTTTTCCAGGAATTCTCAAAGATTATTGACAATGGTTCCGATATTACATTTGCCAGTTCTTTTAATATCCTTGCATGTAATTCATCTGGTCCTGGAGACTTATATTCATTTAGAGTAACCAGATGTTTCTGTACTATCTCTTTACTTATTCTGTGCTGAAATTCTCCTATTCTGTCCTCTGCTCCATTACACTTAGGTTGAGCACCCTTTGCCTTTTCTGAGAAGACTGAAGCAAAGAAGGTGTTGAGTAGTTCTGCCTTTTCTCTGTCTCCTGTTAACTTTTTGCCATCCTCTCCACACAGTGGCCCTACCATTTCCTTCTTTTTCCTTTTGCTGCTGACATACCCCCAAAAGCCCTTTTTATTGTTCTTAACCTCTCTAGCAAGCCTGATTTCATTCTGCGCTTTAGCTTTTCTGACTTTAACCCTACACATGCTAGCTATTTGTTTGAATTCCTCTTTGGTGATTTCCCCATTTTTCCATTTCTTATACATGTTCCGTTTAAAACATAATTCAGTTGCAAGTTCCTTAGTCATCCATCCTGGTTTCTTGAGACACCTCCCATTTTTCCTCCTCGTTGGCACGGTTTGAAATTGTGCCTTCAGTATCTCCCTTTTGAGAAACTCCCATCCTTCTTGAACTCCCTTCTCTTTTAGTATTCCTGTCCATGGGATCACCCCCAGTATTTCTCTAAGTTTAGTAAAATCAGCTTTCCTAAAGTCTAGAATGCGTGTCTGACTATGCCTGGCTTCTCCTTTCCACTGTATAATAAACTCCAGGAGGACATGATCACTCCCGCCTAAGGATCCAACCACTTGCACCCCATTAACTAGGTCTTCCCTGTTAGTTAGGATCAGATCCAAAATAGCTGACTCCCTCGTTGCCTCTTCCACCTTTGAACAATGAAATTGTCTTCGAGGCAAGTGAGGAATTTGCTAGACCTTGAGGATTTTGCCGAGTTTGACTTCCAGCAAATATCCGGATAGTTGAAGTCACCCATCACTACTATATTTCTCCTTTCTGAGTGTGTGGTCATCTGTTCTAGAAAGGCTTCATCCAATTCTTCTGCTTGAGTTGGGGGTCTGTAGTAGACTCCCACACTAACATCCCTGTTGCTTCCCTCCCCTTTAATTTTTATCCAGATGCTCTCCACTTGGCTTCCAGGATTGATGTCCTGGATTTCTTCACTGGTGTAAATATCTCTGACATATAATGCTATTCCTCCTCCTTTCCTGTTTGTCCTGTTTCTCTTGAAAAGCTTATATCCCTTTATTTCTACATTCCAGTCATGAGACTCATCCCACCAGGTTTCAGTGATGCCTATTATATTTGCTTTCTTGTGCTAGGAGTTCAAGTTCATCTTGCTTATTTCCCATGCTCTGTGCATTAGTGTAGAGACATCTAAGACCATATGTCCCCTTTACTTGCTGCGTGTGCACGTTTTTTTGCCTCCCGCTGTTGGGTCCCTGTACTGTTTGCCTTGTTTCCTCTATGACAGTTTGACTATTTTCTCCAGTCCTTTTGGCTTCCAGGACGTTGTCTCCCTTCCCCACACAGTTCAGTTTAAAGCCCTCCTGATCAAATTCTTGAGACCGTTGGCAAAAACATTTCTTCCTTAGCTGAGAAATAAGTTGAGAAATAAATTGGAATAAGTTCAATAAATGTAATGTAATGTAATGGAATTGGAATGGAATTGGAATTGTAATGGAATTGTAATGGAATTGGAATTGGAATAAGTTCAATAAATGTAATGAGACCTGGAACAGGTTTCATGTTCTAAGTGGACAAAGTGGATATCTTTAGAAGCCTAGTAGCACAGGATGCACATATATGCTTTGGATATTCTACATTGTGTAATTTGGGCATCAACCAATTTTGCTCCTTTGTGCACTAGGATACTACTCTAACTTTCAGTGTTATTTTAAAGAGTTCTGACTATGTGGTTATAAGCCTTATAGAAGGCCTGTATAAGAATTTTAAAAACGGATTGAAATGCAATTATGAATTAAGAATGCTGCTAAGTCTCTTACTGGTCCTCTTCTTCAGGTGACTGGCATTCCTGAGGAACAAGTTCTGGTGGCATTATTCCCTGGGTTGCCCACTTCTGCAGAACTCTTCATCTTACCCCATCAAAACATGTCAGAAAGAAGGAAAGGCAGTGAAAGTGACCTTGAACAGGTAAGGAGTGTCCTTCCTATCTCATGTACTTTCACACAACACTGGAGTTCAGATAAACTAGAAAATTATGTGTAGGTGTGCCCTTCCTTGGAGTTATAATCTTTCAACTACAGTGGTTTTAAAAGCAGCTGGTTTCCAGGCAATTTGACACAGTGGTATGCAAACAAAGAGGATGGTTTATACTAGCGGTCACCAAACTATGGCCTGCGGGCCGAACCCAGCGTGTTGAGGCCTTGGAACCAGCCCGTGGCCGGTCCTGCTGCCGCCGCAGTGCTCGTGCCACCGCCACTGTCTCACGCGTGCAATGCGGGCACCATTTTGCTTTCCAAAATAGCACCCGCACTCATGCACGCTTGCGCATGATGGTGGGCACCATTTTGGAACACAAAACAGCACCGCGCATCGCAAGCGCATGCCTCCAGCAACATTTCCCCCCCCCTTTGGCCTGCTAATGATCGGGGGACAGCGGAACCGACCCCAACACAAAAAGGTATGCCGACCCCTGGTTTATACTTTAAGATAAGGATAGGCAAACAATCTTGTGCTCTTCATTACACTATGATCAGGAGGATCCCAGGCCCTGAGATTTTAGGTTCAAAACCTGAGCTTTAGGAACAGCCTGTGTTGATGTCACAGGTTCATTTCTCTGCTAATGTTGCATCAATATGCAGATGTGGTTAAGCATGTTGTATTATGCCTCAGCCACAGTCGTGCAGCCTATGTCATTCAAGTAAAAAACACAAAGTGTAACAAATGAGAAAGTATTTCTCTGATTGATTATTTTCCCAGCACTCCACTGAACAGAAAAAAACAAAACAAAACAAAAGCTTTCCTAGGTATTTTAAAAATATCTTTGCAAGCACTGCTTTCAACAATTTATGGGAGCTGTAGTGCAAAAAGAAAAAAGAAAAAGAAAAGAAAGAAAAAGAAAAAAAAAAGAAAAAAAGAAAAGAAAAGAAAAGAAGAGAGAGACAGCAACTCCCCCAACTCTGTTTTTAACAATTTTGAAAGCATGAATTTTAACATAGTAGCCATAGTAGCTTTCTCAAGAAAAAAATTGCAAACTCTGCTTTCATGGTTTGCTCCCCCAAACCCTTATTGGACATAACTTTCCTTCCTTTCTTTTAACAGTCACTTTGTGGAATGCTCTGCATCCCCAATTACAAAAATGCTACCAATTACAAAACATTTGGAAGAAGGGGTGATGATTATGATGACAGTGATAGTGGTCGTGGTCAGGACAATCCTATCTTTGTACATATATTCAGAAACGGGTCCTATTCAGTTTAAGTGGATTTACACCTTTAAAATACAGAGAATCTAACATATCCTAGCCCACATTTCAAGGTTTCTTGGAAGTATGAGAAAGAGTGGGAAAGACAGAGAAGGGGGAAAGAATGAGGATGCTGAATAAATTTACCTAGTAGAAGTGAGGGGAAGAAGGAGAATGGATGAAGAGCATGAGAAGCAGAAGGAAAGAGGGATAAAACAAATATAGCCAGGAAATTGGGGAGGTTTTAAAGAAGAAAGATTCTGAGTGGATGAGAGTTAGAAAACAGAAAGACGTAGAAGACAAGTGAGGAAATGTGGGGAGAGAGGAGAAAAAGAAAGAGGGAAAGAGACAGAAAAGAATGAGAAAATGTTTAGCAAAAGTTGTTTGTGAACAGGGTGATCAGATGTCATGAGTGCAAAGAAGAACAAGGAACTGCAAAATGTAGGACATTCAGGGGAAATGTAGGACATTGCAAAATAATATAAATATAAATTTGATTCATAGGGTTGATTTACAGCTGTATTACATGTTGTTGTGTGTCTTTAAGTCATTTCCAGTGAATGGTGACCCTAAGGTGAACCTATCATTGGGTCTTCTGGGCAAGTTTCTTCAGAGGGGGGTTGCCATTGTCATCCTTTGAGGCTGAGTGTGTGACTAGCCCAAGGTTACCCAGTGGGGTTTTATGAGTGAGCTGGGATTTGAACTCTGGCCTCCAGAGTCCTGGTCCAACACTCAAACCACTCCAAAATGCTGGCTCACATATACTGTATTTTATTATGTACTCAAAACATATTTTTCTAATGAGCGTATCTTCATTAAAATGCCTTGTTGGCTTACAATATATGCTTATAAAACTCTGAATAAGACAAATACTTGAAATTGTACTTTGCTAGCAACAAATGCTTGACTGAACATTTAAATTATTCCTTTCATTTCTCCATTGTACTGAAATTAAAGGAAAAATCTTTTTTAGTATTTGCAGTGTCCTGACAACTTTTTTCCAAGGTTAAAGGTCAGCAGAAGCCTTTTCACAGTACATAATTATAGCTGGGCGGTTGCACTGGCTGCATCCTATGGACTCCAAGGATTTGTAGTTTGGTTATAGGGACTAGTGGAGCACTCTGGATAATTCTAAGCATGCCCCTCTAAACTGCCAATCCCAGGATTCCATTGGATGCAACCATGGCAGCTAAACTGGAATCACAGCACTGCAATTCTGCAATGGGAAAGAGCCCCAGGTGTCATTAACATGTTTTATTGGAATGACTCTCTACTGGATTAGCTGAAAGGGGTTAACTTGGCTCAAAATTTGGGGGGGGGGGCATGCAGTCATTTTTTTAACAGCCTGATCCTGTATTTGTATTTGCTCAAAATCAGCCCCACACTCTGTTCTATGGGAGCACTAGAAGCTGCAGTCATATCTGCATTTGTAAACCATTTTGTTTAACCAATCATTTGGTAATCATGGTTCATATTTTATTACAGCCATTCGGCCAGCATAAAATAACAATAAAACATCTTAGTTGTATACAATAAGTTCTTACAGGGACATACTGGCAATTACAAACATATCCTAATTTGTAGAAGGATAGAAGTAGGAGAATATCATTTTCTAGACACAATAATACTTAAAAATTCTAATAATTTCAGTAAGATGAAATGATATGGTCTCATATATGTCTCTAAACTTTAAACATATGATACTACCCCTAGAACATTTTAGTTCCAAAGACAACAATCATTTCCTCCAACTAAAGGTAAAAGGGGAGTGAACAATATAACTAGCTAGTTGCCACGTACTTCTCTGCATTTTTTACAAAAAACTTTTTAAAATACTTTTAACATACCATATCTAACATAATAAATATAAAATATAAAAATATAATTATGTATTATAAATAAATACATAAATAAATACATAATACAAAAAATAAATCACCGGGAACAGATGATATCCCAATTGAACTGCTACAGTGCCTACATACAGATGCAACTTTGGTGCTAACTGAAATATGCCAACAAATATGGAAAACAAAGCAGTCACCAGCAGTCTGGAAACTATCGATATACATACCAATTCACAAGAAAGGAGATACAAAAGACTGCAGCAACTATAGGATAATATCACTAATATCATATGCAAGCAAAATAATGCTCAAAATTCTGCAGTATAGACTCCAACCACACATGGAGAGAGAAATTCCAGAGGTGCAAGCAGGATTCAGAAAAGGAAGAGGCTCTAGGGACCACATTGTAAACATACAATGGCTAATGGAGCACACCAAAGCATTAAAAAAAATCAGCATATGTTTCATAGACTACAGCAAAGCATTTGATTGTATAGATCACAACAAGCTATGGAATGCACTCAAAGACATGGGGATGCCACTACATCTGATAATCCTAATGAGGAATCTGTAGCAAGGATGAGAGGCCACCGTCAGAACAGAATTTGGAGAAACAGAACGGTTTCCAATTGGAAAAGGAGTCAAGCAAGGCTGCATCCTATCACCGTACTTGTTTAACTTAATGCTGAAAACATCATAAGCAAAGCAGAATTAAAAACAGAAAAAGGAGGAGTTAAGATAGGAGGAAGCAACATTGACAAGCTAAGATATGCGGACGACACCATAATATTAGCAGAAGACATCCAGCAAGTGGAACAGTTAATAAGGAAGGTCAAAGATGAAAGTGCAAAGGCAGGTCTGATGCTGAACATAAAGGAAAAAAACAAAACAAAAACCAATGACCACAGAAGAAATACACAAATTCAATCTAGACAACAAGGAAATTGAAATAGTTAAAGAATTCCCATATCTAGGATCAATAATTGACCAGAATGGAGACTGCAGTCGAGAAATAAGAAGAAGATAATGCGAAGGGCAGCTATGAAAGAACTGGAAAAGATACTGAAGAGCAAAGACATACGACTGAGCATTAAAGTCAGAATCTTTCAGCTCATTGTATTGCCAATTACCATTTATGGATGCGAGAGCTGGACAGTGAAGGAAGCAGACAGAAAGAAAATCAACTCATTTGAAATGTGGTGCTGGAGAAGAGTGCTTAGGACACGATGGACAGTCAAGAAGACAAACAAATGAGTTATTGAAGAGATCAGACCAGGGCTCTCCTTGGAAGCAAAGATGATCAAGTTGAGACTATCGTATTTTGGCCACGTAATGAGAAGGCATGGATCACTAGAAAAAAAGAATAATGCTAGGAAAGGTAGAGGGCAGTAGAAAGAGAAGAAGACCACCAACCAGATGGATAGATTCAATCAGGGGGGTTATGGGTAAGGGCTTGCAGGATCTGGGCAAGGCAGTGGAAGATAGGGATTCTTGGAAATGTCTCATCCACAGGATTGCCATGAGTCGGAACTGACTTGAGGGCAGCTAACAACAACAAGAAACTTTTTAGAAAATATACTTCCCAGGCAATCATCTCTGCCTTAAAAACCCATGCTGTCCCACATCAGCTGACATGACTTTTGCTAGGGATGAAAAGGAATCAATTGAGTTCAACAGTCAATACAAAAGTAACATTTTCATATCTCCTAAAACTTGTTATGGGAATGCTTAAAACATTTGCATACTTGTGAGGTGTAGATGGCATACCTGAAAAATAAACTATGCACATGTTTTAAATGTGAGTGACAAGATGAGCGTAATTGGGGGGAAACTGTTTAGACAATGGGGAAAAGTTGTATAAATTAGGTAAATTGCACAGCAAAGTACTCATTAGGGAAAAAAGAATTAAAATTTATACAAATTTCAGTGCAGGAAGAAAAAGTTCCACACCTTGATATGAAAGAAAGTTTGGGAATGCAAGTGCCGTTCAGAGAAACTCATCAAAAATAGGACTGAGAGTTTCATATTCCTAATTGCTAAACATGAGTCATGGCAGGATGTAATAATATGCTGCCTGTCCCAAGAATACTATGTGAAAAGTGAACAAAGACTGTGGGGAGGGAGAACCATCCTTCCTCATACAATAATCCTGGTATGGTTACTATATCTTCATATTTCAATACTCCCAGGGTGTCTGAAGCTTGATTTTGAATGGGTGTCCATCAGTCCCTTTAGCAGCTAGACTTTGAATATATTTGAAATTACTACAATCTATAAAGCAAGCAATAAAAAATATTTTAAAAGACAGTCCTTGAATTTCAGTCTGTGCATTTTAAAAAATATTCTTTTCTGCAGATTTATTTTTTTTTAAAAAATAATCCAAACATTTTGATGGAAAAAGCACAGAATAGACTTTATAGTTAACGAGTTTAAAAGTGTCACAAAACAGAATTAGACTGATCCATCCATCACTAATTTCTCATCTGAGTTATGTCTGCTGAAGTTCCTTCTTCTAGGCAACTATCAAAAGTGTCAGAGGCTCTGTCCTCTTTTGTATCTGGTCCCTCTCATTACATCAAATATTGACCGCATTTACAGTGAAATAAAGTGTTCCCTTTTTTTCTTAGATGTTCCATAGCTAATGTTTCTACAGTAAGTACCAATTTAGTCCTTTGTGGGTAACTAAAGTTACTTTAGCTGCCTTCCTGATTTCTCCTCTCCACTACCATCCAGTATCAACCCTGCCTTTGACTGTTCTTTTTTTTTTTTGAAAGATACAATGCCACTGCCTCCCAAATATGACCTCCCATGTCCCTTTTTTAAATTGCACATCCAAGGGTAACTAGCCCATTGATTTTCACTGTTCCAATACATCTCTGGCATACCCACTATATCAATATTCTCTCTCAGTTCCAGGCTATATCTATAATTAGAATGACCAAATTTAATTGGGGATGTATTTTTAACATATATACACAATAGGGAATTTCAGCAGGTGCAACTTCTCTAATATCTGCATTATAAACTTAACTTGCATCGGTCAAAATAGCCACTTTTCTAATCAAAGATTAACAAAAGAAAAGGCCCTCTGCTCTTTTTTTTCATTGGGTCAACCTGATTCGAATTCATCCATCTATTTTTCAAGTTTTCTGAACAGTGTGGCCAAATCATGCTGGGGATTTGGCAGTTTCATTCACTGTCAGTTCATTTTTTAGCCCAATTCAGTCCTTGTTATGGCTTTCAAAGCTCTTGTTGGTTGGGACCAAGTGAACAATCACATGTCTCAATGCACATTTATCAAGATTTTAAGATATTAATTCCATAAATAGGATTGGGCAGAATTTTCAAAAATATTCAAAAATGGTTTTCAAAGTGTTTCTCAAGTTTTGGGAAACCCCAATGAGAAGAATCTAGGATTGACGAGAAGAATCTGGGTTTACCATTCAGAATTTATTCTGCACAAATGCACTTATTGTATTTTTGCGCAGAAAATGCTGCTTCTTGCATAGAAAATTGTGTGTTTATGTACCTTAAAATCACTTGTCAATTTATGGCAACCTCATGAATTTTCTTAGGCAAGCAATACTCAAAGGTGGTTTTGCCAGTTCCTTCCTCTGAAATATAGCCCACAGCCTATTTCAAAGATTCTCATCACTCCAGGATTGCCCTGATCAAGATTTTCCAACACTTGAGATACATGTTTTTCAATCATTAAAAATATTTTCAAATATTCTCTCCATCCCTAGTTAGAAATACAGTCATCCCTTCTGATTTATGGGGGATCCATTCCAGACCCCCCCCCCTTGTGAATCAGAAATATTGCAAATATCCAGGCTCATTGTTTTTAATGGTTGCATGCTCCTGTGTGTAGCACTGGGCACACACGCTATTTTATCCCTCCTGGTTTCCCATCCGTGAAATAGGAGGGATGTGAATGGGAAGTCCGCAAAATACGAAGGATGACTGTAGTCCCCCTTTCTTTTTTCACCTGCAAGAAAGCCTGTTCTTGGAAGAGTAATGTCCTGGCAAGGATATGACAGGAAAAGAGCCAAAAATAGGTAGAGAAGAAGCAGGTCTAAGTAGGAGTTAAAATACACCATATATAAACCTCCAACAGCTCACAACCCCAACTATAATGCTCACCAAAAAATAGGCCCAAGCAAGAGTACTGTGTAATTTTCAGCAACCCTACATTGGGGAGAGGTCAATTTAGAACTGCTTCAGCTGGTCTAATGTCAGGTCAGCTTGCTCTTGGCCAGTTAGGAATTCCCATAAAGTTACATTACAGTGGTAATTTCACTCCTGTTGAACTACATATGTCTTAGGGGACAGGCAAACTGGCAGCTTGGAATGGTCTCTGGACGCTCCAGCATTAGTCGGCCCCGGATCGGTGTAGGACTGTGGCAACCACATGGGCCCAATCCCCATCCAGGCTGCTGCCACTGCGGTCTCCAATCTGGCCACTGGCAGGGATGGCTTTTTACTGCTCCTTTTTGTGCCAGCTCTTCCAGGTTTGAGCGCTCTTGGTGCACTTCCTGCATGGCTTTGAACCACTTTTGGGATGTGCATCATGTGCAACCCCACCCCCAAAGCAGCCGGAAGCCACTTTTTCCTGCCTGTCTGTTTTGGGCCTTAGTTACTATCACAGTCACAGGTTGTCTTTACTATGTTTTGTACCATTGCCCAACATCTTTCTGGTGTTTCCATAGAAGTAAATAAAAGGGAAATTGTTGATGTTACAACAATCTTTAACTATCTGAAATATTTGAAATATCTGCAAAGGAAATAGTTAGCATTGCAACAATCTTTAAATATCTGAATGAAGAGAAAACAAACTTGTTTTCTGCTATTCCAGAAGGCAAGACCCGAAACAATGGGTTCAAATGATCAAAAAGAACATTCTCACTAAATATTAGACTTCCTGATGGCAAGAGTTGTTCAACAGTAGAATAGACTACCTAGGATAGTGATGGCAAACCTTTTAGAGACCGAGTGTCCAAACTCAGTGGCATTCCCGCACCAGGTGTCATCAGGTGCTGGGGGTGGGGCCTGGGGTAGGATGTCTGGGGATGGAGCTTCCAGGGGCAGGGCTTCCACAGGGGAAACATGAAAGGAAAAAATGGAGGATCTGACCAAATAAAAGTTCAAAACAAAAAATAAAAAAAACCTCACATAAATGTTAAATCCATTCTTCTCAACCCTGCTCAAAATGGAGGACATTTTGGACAGCATCCTGGACAGGAGGCTGAAAGGAAGGATAGGTCTGGGAAAGGGAAGACCAAGTCTGGTCAGCCTGAGTCAAAAACTCTCATCTTTTCAGCCAAACACAACTGATATATTTTGGCCTAAATGCATCTGAGGGAGTAGACTTAAGTCTAAGAGAGCTCCTGCTGCCAATTTCTTTCTTTTGGTGCTCCAAGTTCCCTTTGGAAACATGCATCTGAAGAAGGAGGGTCAAGTCTAGGAAAGCTCCTGCTGCCAACTTCTCTTTCAGCTCCTCTCAAAGGGGCTCCAAGATCTCTCAAAATATCCTCAGCATACTTACTTGGGATTCAGGGCCACTGAAATCTATCTAGTTATACTGGGTGACCATGGACAAGTCACACGTTCTCTGCCTCAGAAAATGGCTATTTCTATTGTATTAATTTACAGTATTTATATCTGATGATAGTGATGGTGATGATGATGATTTCTTACCCACCTCTCCCCACGGGTCATAGAGGGGAACAACAATTAACCAACAAACATCAATTGTTTCAGCCTCAAGGGTTCTCAGAGCACTTTACAGATTGTTAGTTTGACAGAAAACTCACTGGGTGACCTTGGGCAAGTCACACTCTCTCAGCCTCAGAAGGTGGCCAACACACACACACACACACCCGGAGAAAACATGCCAAGAAAACCCCATGAGTCAACGTAAGTCATAAATGACTTGAAGGCACACAACAACAGCAACAACCTGACCAGGCAATACCGAGACCCCTCAAACCCCCAGCATGAAATAATCCTGCTCTTTGCCACCCACACAGAAACTGTGGAAGAGGTGGAGGAAGAAGAGAAGAGAGATTTAAATTGCACACAGAATCTTGCATACACACTCACACATGTATCTATGTCAAAACTACCTTAACCCAACTATGACATTGAAAGACAGATTCTTTTCTCACCCTATGACACACAGTGGGGCAACAACACTTCATAATAATCATATAATAATAGTAATAGTGAGAACTAGGGTGGTGTTGTAGTTTGAGGGTTGGATCAGGACTCTGGAGACCATGGTTCAAATACCTACTCAACCATGGGTGACTCTCTCATCCTCAGGGGATCGCAATGGCAACCCCCCCCCCCAAATAACTTGTCAAGAAAACACCATGATAGGGTTGCTTAAGGTTGCCATAAGTCTGAAAATGACTTGAAGGCATACAACAATAGCAATAACAGTAATAGGGAGGAACCTGGTGTAAGTGGTTGGATCATTGTCCCTACTGGAGGACCAGGGTTTGTTTATTTTTTTAAAAAAATTATTTATGGATTTTATGTCCCACCTTTCCCCCAAAATGGGATTCAGGGCAAGTGGGTATTTGAACCCCGGTCTCCAGAGTCATAGTCACACACTCTCAGCCTCAGATAAGACAATACTTCATAATAATAACATCAGTAATAAGGAGCAGCCTGGTGTAGTGGCTTAATTGCTCTGAATCTGGAGACCATGGTTGGATTCCCCGCTTGGCCATGTAAACCCACTGGGTGACCCTGGACAATTCACACTCTCTCAGCATCAGATATGACAATGCTTCATAATAATAACATCAGTAATAAGGAGCAGCCTGGTGCAGTAGTTTGAGTACTCTGACTCTGGAGACCAGGGTTGGATTTCCCTGCTTGGGGATTCCTTGCTGTCATGATGGATTTTGAGCCCCAATTGTTGTTGTCATTCTTGCTATCTGGGGTATGGATATTATGGGAGGGGGAGGGGGGAAAAGAAGCTTTTGGCTGCTGGTTGCCCAGCTGGGTGGCCATGTGTGTCTTTGTTTCCCCAGGTGCCCTTTTTGGGAATGGAAACTTCAGACCCATGGGAGCCCCAAGTAAGAGGAAGAGGAAGGGAAGGCTGAGGGGGGAGAAAAAGGATGGTGCTTGTGCTTTCCCTGAGGGGGAGTACTGAGTAGGCCTGGGTGGGGAAGCTTGGTTTGGTGGTCCAGTGGTAGTGGTGGCAACAGCAGCAGTGGGGCTGTTTATGCCATTTTGCCATCCACAGTCCCTGCACTGAAAGTGATAAGAAGGAGAAGTGGCTTCCCACTTTCCCTTCCCCACTGAGGGGCTCTGAGGAGGAGAGCACCTGGTAGGGAACTGCCACCAGTCTGACCAGCCTGAATTTTCTGTGAGGGAGGGGAAGCGGTTAACATACCTGGCACAGTCCAGCTTCTCCACTCCCACAGCTCACACGGCTCACCTGGGCCAGAGCGAATTGACCTCCAAGAGAAGGAGGAGCCACACACCCCGCCCCATCTGGTTTCATTCTGGGATTTGTAGTTTAGTGAGGCCCAAGACTTCCTTAATGGCAGCAGTGATGGTGTGCGCGTGCCCTCAGAAAGGTCATGCCATGCCCGATCTGGCATGCGTGCAATGTGTTCGCCAACACAGACCTAGGAAGATGGTGACTCTCCTTTGTTGGTGGTTTTTAAACTGAGGTTGAATGGCAACCTCTCAGGGATACTTTAGCTATGGACTGCTGTATTGGTAAAGGACTGAACTAGATGGCCTTTGTAGTTTTTCCAGTTTGACAATTATATGATTTGATGTACTCTCTTGAAAGAAAGAGAACTGGCTGCAGCTCCCTATCAAGTGTCATTTGTAAAGCCAGTTCAGATACAGAGTAAAAACTACCAGTATATTTGGAAATTGTATTGCTCATTTACTTAAATAAATAGGTAATTACAGTAATGAATACTGTTATACTGAGGTGATATTAGAGGTATGAACAAAAGCATAATCTTGCTAAAATGTGTCTGAAAAATTAACTAGTGATTAAATCAGCCAAATCACTGTTGAGAGCTTTGTGAGGAGCAAGAAGCATTGCAAGATTTTCCAGCAAATTCAGTTACTCTTGTTGATGGCTTGCCATATAGAAATGGATTTCAATAGTGATTCTTGACATTTATGTAGTGCTTTAAAATGTTCACAGATGTTCCCTTTAATACTGAGCTAAAAGAACTGCAGGGAAAACATTTGGTGCACAAGAAGGGGGTGAAATGAGGATGTGTGAGTTCAGGGAGGCAGAATGGACACCTTTTTATTTTTTAAAGACAATGTTTCCACCACTAAAGGTAGCAATGACAGCAGTAGAAGGTAGCTGGCTGCTATCAACTGCCATTCCCTTTTCTCATTTCCTATGCCACAGATAAATTGTGATATGTGTTAACCACATTATTATTTTGCTTTGAGACAGAGCATGGCTTTGAAATTGGGAACAGCATGGCTTCAGCTGGAAAATATTAGTTAATGGGAAGCATTTTGTTAGTGTCAAAAAGACTTGTAATTATGGGCTATGAACATGTATGCCTTTTTCTTTGACAAGTCAAAGTGAACTATTTTCTACACCTTTGAGCCCCATCCAAAACTTCCTTCTCTCAGCAGTCCCAATAGGGCCTGATGCTATTTACAGGTGGGGAGAGAAGAGTAGGAAAAGGAAGCTAATTCAGATGATAAGCTTTGTTTCTCCTTGCCCCTTTGAGCTGCGATCAGATGCTTGTTCAGCATTGCCCCCCTAGGGTTTTAAATCTTTGGCTATTTCTATTATTAATGTAATTATAACATTATATTAATATAATTAAATGTATATTTATTATTATTATTATTATTATTATTATTATTATTATTATTACACATACACACATACACACAAAAATATAAATATATACATAAAATTATATTGATAATTTTTCCATGCTCTGGGAGATAATGAACATTCTTCTGCAGTATTCTCCTATATTCATATGTCCTGAAATGTTGTGGAGGAATTATTCTGCAGAAAAAAGTAGACATGGGTTGTTTTTTTTTGGGGGGGGGGTATTTTCTGCCCAGAAAACAGGGTTGTTGTTGGGTGTTTTTGTGCAACCTCCCCCCACCCACCCACCCACTTATGACTGACATCTTGTTCAGTATTTACAAAGTTGTAAGCTAGAGTTTTGCCATGATTGCAAATGCCCCCTCAAACCCACCTTAAAAGTCAGGCAGCTACACCAACTGAAGGAATTCTAAATGTTGGACAGCAGGGTGCTGAAGAATAATGTGTCCATCACTCTCCTGCCTGTAAGATGCAGTGTGACAAACAGTTGCAACAGGATGTTTCTTGGCCCATTTATTTTTCTCCACAGAATAATTCCTCCATAGCACTTTGGGACATTCAACTCAAGGAGCAAACTGAACAAAAATATTTCTGGTATGTTTGACCTGGGAAGAAATTGTCATGAATAGTCTTTTCTTAATTCCCCCTCTCTTCTCTCTCCACCAGTAAGCAGAACAACAGGGGCACTGCAGGGGCTTGAAATATATTAGGTTGGGAAGAGGACATCAAACTACATGAGCAGAATCATAATATCCCCTTGCTTGCAGTAGGAGGTAGGCCAGTATCTCCAAAATGTCTTCCTAACACTTCACTTGCCAAGTGCACAACAAATTGTAGTGTGTGTGTTTCCCAAACAGCATCTTAGTCAGCATTGCAATAACCCTATAAGATATGTTACTGCAGTTTGCTTAAGTGAATTTATCATGCAAGTGATATTTGAACTAGGGCTAATTCAGTTTTAGCCACTGCACTATACCAGTTCTTATATGACTTCAGCAAACAAATCAGGATCTCTTTAGTCTCACAGGACAAGTAATTAAAGAACATGGAAATGTTAAAAATGATTGAATACCCCAAGATGGAGCTGGTTACTTGCTCTCAGAAAAAAAATAATCTGGTTTTTAAAATGTGTGTGGCACAGTTACGCTATACTGCACATTTATCTAGATACTTAGGATGCAGAATCATGAGAAGTTTAGCTTTGAAGTTTAAAAGAATATTTATATCCCTTCTAGATATAGATTTAGACTTGAAAGGTTACAAGCAGAGGGTGGTGATGGGGGAGGAGGTTTGGTTTCTTTTCCTCAATCCAGCACCAGTGGTCTGAATGTGGAAATAGGCTTCTACAAACAGATTTTCTGGATGTATGTATGTATATCACAAACATAAAACAGTAAGAAACCTGTCTGAACTGTAAGAAGCAAAACAGGGCTTCTTGCACTTTTCTTCTCTTGCAGCACTTGGTATTCCCAAATCTGTCCATGATAGGTGGGAACCTTCCTGGTCAGTGTGAGATACAGTGTGGGGGAATGCAGTTAGAAATGGGGTTTGTCCCACAACAGGTGAAAGAAACTATCATGAATTCTTCAGTTTCTTGCCAATGTCTCATACTTGACCCAAAAGATAACCCAACAGATATCTGTCCAAACAATGAAGTTCAAACTTTATATTCTAGTTTTATCTCGATGTGTCTCTACCTCTGGCTCTACTAAATGCAAATATTCTAGGTCAGTTATGAGAACATATCTCTATGTGGTGACAATGTGATGGGACTAATTTGGAATCAAATGGGAGCTGCTGCAAAATGTTGGCTTATTCTAGCATAGTTAGGTCTATTCTACATAGCTAGCTACACAGTCTATTCTACATAGTTATTCTACATACCTAAGTCATGGTCCCAGCCACTCCATTTCTTTTCTCTCTTCTCCTTGTTTTCCACTTTATTGCTACACAGTATCCCTATTCAGAAGTTTAGAAAGATGTTTAAATCAACATACAGGGAAGGGAGTGTTCTGTCTCTGCCTCCTTCCATCATAGCCTTGACCATGTGAAATTAAATAGATCTGAAAAGGAGAAGTTTTTTTACCAAACCTTGTTTCATACCTCTGTGAATCTGGTGATTCCTCTAACTTGGGGATACCTTCCTCTTGCATTTTGCCCACCTAAGGACTGGTGCTTGCATATTAAGTTGCTATGAATACTTAGGAAGTATCAGTGAAAATTCTTTCCAACTGTTGCCAGTTTTGAATATTAAATTGTTTTTTATAGGCTGTTGAAATCCTTTTCAATGCATTGAATCAGAACCTGGTCCAATTTGAACTGAAGCCTGGTGTGGAAGTCATTGTATATGTCACACAATTAACATTAGGTAAGCTGAAAATGAAGAAAGACCTATGAAGTGGAATATCACTTTTACAGTTAGCCTAATGTGCTCAGATGTGTCTACTATTGACATATCATCTTCAGGGAAGAAAGCAAAAGATGAGTACCATTGTAAATGTTCATGTTTTGACCCTTGGACATTGTACTTAACCAGCTCAACCCTACATTTATGTTCCAAATCAAGCTATGAGCAAATCAGATACCATCATTCATGAATATATGCCAATCACTTACAATGTTTAGTGCATTGTGCACTTTGTAAATCAGCATTTAAGAGGTGAACATTACTCATAATTTCAGTTGACTTGATTACTGTATTTGAAGTTTCAGGATTTTTTTTTTCTTTTCAAGTCAAAATGGCTTTCTTATTGGTCCCCCCTCTAATTGCTTTTTCTCTTTATGTGGTTTACCAGTGATACTTACTCTTCTTTCACCAGTATAATCTGCTCCCTCTTTTTAGCAGTGAAAAATGTCAATTATCTAGAATTATGTTATCATAGATGGGAAGACGCAATGGCTGAATGGCCTGTCTTTTGTATGGTGTCCATTTATAGTTCAGAGGTCATAGGGTTGGCTTATCTCAAAAAGGGTACAGCCAAAATGATAAAGGTTTGGATCCCTTGAGGAGAGAATAAAAACATTTAGAAATGTTAAGCTTATAAAATGATGACCTGATAACTGGGGGGGGGGGGGGGAACGGGCACTGAGTTTTATAAGGTTTTGAATAATTAGGTAAGATGATTTTCCTCTTATATTCAAAATTTCTTCCTCAACCAAAGGTTGATCTCTGTATCTCAACAGCCTGGCACTTGTGCAGCCTTGTTTGGGAGGTTTTGCTTCTCCCACACAGAGAAGAGACAAAAGTTATGTTTTATTGTGAAGTTGGAAGAATCACAGAAAACCTTGAATATTCCTTTCCACCCTAGCCAAGTAATGTCAAAAGCTTTGCTTGAATTGTAAAGGATGAAAGTATTCTGCATATGGAAAAGTACCAGCATTTCGCATGTTCCAGTGGGCAAATGTTGCCAAGTGGTACAATGTACCTTGAAAATGCTACAGTCAAACTTTTAATGGATATTGATAGTTAAGGAAGAGGGGATGAGCTGTGTCATTAAACCCAGACTGGGAAAGGGCAAGTTAAAGAAACAACTGGAAAGGTTTAAGGCTTGTCTTGAACTACTGGAGGGGGCTGTCACCCACTTAGGATCACTTTCAGGTGAATTAAGAGTTACATAAAAGGAAAATATGTGTGTTTTTCTTCATTATTTTTTTCCTGCTGGAACCTCAAAAACCACAAGAAATGAAACCTTTTTTTCTCCTTTCTTTTTCTGGTTCCCCATTTAAAAAAGCCTGTACTTTCAGGCTCAGACAAACACTAAATCAAAAGCAGGCTGAAGCAGTGAAGTGGGCAGTCTCCACACACAGTTTGTCTGTACATGCTTGCAGGTTCCTTTTCATTATAGTGCTGTGTAAAATTTGTAGCTTTGAGTTCAAAGGAAGAGGGGGATCATTTTCCCCCCTTTGCGAGTTGCCTTCTTTCAAACAGCACAAGCTACATGTCAGTGATAATAAACCAGAGTCTGCAAAGGAAACGAGCAAAGCTTCTTCTCAGCCCCCCACCCACCCCTGCTGTTAATGACTTCCTAGTCTAACATGATGTTCTTCCATCTTCCAGCACCTCTTGTTGACTCCAGCGCTGGGCACAGTAGTTCAGCAATGCTGATGCTGTTGTCAGTGGTCTTTGTCGGCTTGGCTGTTTTTTTAATCTACAAGTTTAAAAGGTATGTTGCTACACTTCTATGTTTCAAAGAAAGAAAGAAAGTTTGGCCATAAACAATAAAAGCTGATTTTTATATAAGTTTTAGTTTCAAATTTGAGGGGAAAGGGAAAGAAGAGAAACCAAGAAGAGAATAGTCCTACAATGTCTAAAGAAAGGAAGGAAACATTCACTATAGATACATTTCATATGTATAACTGTCCAGTGTCTCACATACTCAATGAGAGAAAAAAAAAACGTGAGGTTTTTGTATCAAAAATTAGTTTTTTCCCCTGCAGATAATTCCTTTATAACACTTTGGGAGGTTTGAATATCAGGAGAAAATTGTGCCAAGTTCTCAGTGGTCCATTATTTTCCCCAACAGGGTTTTCCCCACAGCCAAGATTGTCATTTTTTTTGACCTAGGAATAAATAATAGCAAATATTTTTTCCTTCCCTAGCTCAGAATAGATTGTACCAGCCCAAGACATGTTGTTCTTTGAGGAAAAGACCAATAGGGCTCTCGCCCCATTCCAGTTACAAAAAGCTGCTGGATTGGCAGTTGAAACTTTATTCAACTCTTGTGATGGGACAGTGTTGAGCACCGAGGAGACAGCTTAGTGGGGATGTGTGCAAGGTTCCAGAGCAGGATTTGGTTACCCCCAGATCCAATCCCTTGCTGCTGTTTTCAGGCATTCACTGTGTGAGACAACCACCTCACTCTGCCTCATGGAAGGACTTTCTTCATCCCTCTAAATCAATTACTAAGTGTTCCCATATACTCAGAGTACCCCTCCCCATCCTTAATGGTGTGTTTGAGAAGCATCTAGTGAAGAGAGTGTGCTATTTCACCAAGATCCCCATATTTTCTTTATATGACAATGAAAGTAATGTTAGCTGTGTCTTTCCATGTTCCTCATATAGAGTTTGATAATGCGTTGAAGTGGCTGTAGGTATTTGCCACTGATCATATCCAGTGCATTATGCATGCTAGTTAGCCTTACTCTAATGTGTGTTGTGAAATGTGAGAGATAGTAATGTACCTCACAAGAGTAAATAGTACTGAAAGCAAAAGGTGAGCAACAACCACTTCCACAGCACCCTTCCTCTCCCCTAAGGTCCAGCAGAGAAAGCAAGTAAGTTTATCCCTCTTTGTAAAACAATGTGACATAGTTTTAATTAGAAATATTAAAGGTTTCATAACATCTTATAGTGAGAATCTGTGTAACATGTAGTCTTCAGACATAGAGGGGAGAGCAAAAAACATAAAATAGAAAACTCAGGCTAACTGGTGCAGAAAGAGGTGTGGCTAAGATGATCAAGCAGAAAACATGCCTAAACATTTAGAGAGGCATGTAAACTAGCAGCTACTGAATATAGGTATGCTAAGGTTGCTATCTTTAACAATATCTACATAGTGACCATAGATGTTAGTAGCACATTTGCCTATGTGAGTAGATGTCTATGCACACAAGGTTTCACATATCCTAGACTTTTGCACTCCATCCCAGAACATGTGGCACTCCACATTTGGTGAGTTCTATGCTCATAATCTTTTCTGCTAAATAAGTCCAACTTTAGTGCATGAACAACAGAACTGGAGCTTGTCAACACATACAGTTTCAGTAGTGGAGACAGCAGTTTAATCCCAAATACATTTCAGGGAGAAACTCATGAATTAGACTTAAATTGTGCTATGTATGTATAAACACAGTGAGCACAATCATACTGGCCAGTATATCTATTTCACAAAAGGTGGCAGTGACAGTGTTAGCAACAGGACAGCAAAAGGAGTAAAATGGCTTTGAGAACTACAGAACTGGAAGGGATGACATAGGAAGTCATATTTGTCAAGGGGGGGGGGGGGACAGCCCTGCTAGTTCCAAAGTTGCTCAGCAGCTGTCAAGGCAACTTCCTCTGGAAATAGAGATGGTTTTCTGTCCCATTACTTCATTGCTATTACAAACTGTGTCAGAAAGTACCTACACTGACAAAACAAAATGGCATAACAAGAGGTTCCACCCATAGTCTGCGGTAAGGTTTTGTTTCATTGTTTTGCTTGTAGCTCGATGGACTTCTACATCCTGTTTTTCAAGGGTGTTTTATTTAAAGATCTATCTCTGTTCCTAATTTCTAGTGCTGCAAATTTTTATGTTTTTTCAATTTTAATATTGATGCATGCCATATATTGAGAAGATGTGGGAATGCCATTCCTTTTAAAGTATACGTGTGTGTGTAGATAAAACAGAAAAAATATCTGGTGCTATCTGTGGTGATACACACACACACACACATTTCATGGGTAGCACATACAGTTCTTAAAACTTGTTTAACACCAAAGTCTGTGCAAATTGGACCCAAACAAGTATTTATTTATTTATTGAAGTTTACCAATTGGTATAGGACTTGCACAAAAAACATTCAGAATGGTAACCCAACTCTAAATATGAAGTTTGGTTAAAATGACTCAATGTTTCTTCTATAACATTTTTTTTATAAGAATGCTGAAATGTTCATTCAGCAAGAACCCAAAGTAGCTGATGGATGAGATCCAAAAACTTTCTATGGTCTTTGTTTTGTCTCATTGGCTAATACACCAAGCTTGGTAACTGTGGTCAAGCATAGAAGTTTGTATCATGGACTTTTCCTCAGTTGCCACTTGCCTTTCTAATTCTCTAGGGTTTCCATTCATGTCAAGTTGTCATCCAGAATGCCTGGCAAGGTGTCTTTCTATCCAGTATGACAGATGGTTGGTCCCAGTCCAGTGATTGTACAGACATGTATCTGCTTACATCCCCATCAATAATATTAGTTATGTCTGTCTGCATTCCACTGGCCTTCCTGCTGAAGTAATACTGAGGTCAGTGCAGTGGATTGCTTTTTCCTTTGAGACATGCATCATGGGATAACTCAGTTCTCTGCACTATCTAAAGGTATACAAATTTTGCCTCCTGAAGGAATGATGGAATGACTTCAGGGTTGTTATTTCAGGAAAAGAAATGTTTGTAGCTTGTCCAAAGAGAATTTAAAATTGAATGATCCATTCACATAGTATGATTCTATGTAGATAAGTTATTAGATTTTATGGCTCCACAGAATGCTATCATTGCCCCAGCAAATATGACATATATCTGTGAATAATTGAAATAGTTGCATTGATCCATAAGCACCATCTTTATATGTATGTATGCATGTATGTTTTGGCAAATTTACACAGACTGAAAATTTATCCATGTTATTGATTCATATTGGAACTTATTTAGGACTCCCAATCCCAGTATCCCCATGCATGAAATATTTATCTCCCCAATATTTCCAAAGATGCTGATTCATAAAAGCAACTATTTCCATGAAAAATACACACATGGACAACCAGACATCTCCCTTTTCTAGGAAATATCCTACATTTCAATCGTCTGTCCAGGAGAAATTCCAAAATGTCCTTCATTTTGAGCATGACTAAGAAGTACATTGAGAATCACCACATTTGCTGTTTCCCTTAGAGAAATTCATCTAGTTGGCAGCCAGCCTGTTCTCAGTGCAAATAGGGAGACAGGATGGATCCTTCTAAAGATCTTCTTTTCCTAGGAGCAGCAGCAGACAAGACTTGCCCTAGAGTTCAGGGCTCCTTTGTTTCTCAGAGGAGAAGAGGACAGCAAACATGTTAGACAATGGGATGCTTGAGGACATAGTGCAAATGTTGAAAATAATTTTCCCTTAATTCCAGCCCGATTGACAAATGAAAGGAACATTTTAAATGTAGATTCAGTGAAGGGATTGTTGTTAGTACAATGTTAAGCTTTTGTTTTGCTCAGAGTTCTATAAATGTATAGCAAGCTAACAAGGCATTTTAATGAAGATAAGTTCATCAGAAAAATATGGTTGAGTACATAATAAAATACAGTAAATGTAATATAGCTGTGAATAAACCATGTGAAATGAATTTATATTTATATGTGTATTTTTCGTTTTTATTTTGTAATGTTCTACATTTTTCTTGAATGTCCTACATTTTGTGGTACCTTGTGCTCCTTTGTGGTTATGACATCTGGTCACCCTACACATGGAGTAAGCCTGTCAAAACCTGACAGCTCTTCAGGTATACCACTCCACAAGGTTCTGCCACATTTGAAGGAATTAGGTTACTCATCAGAGACCCATTTTTTTAACTTGATTATTATGATTAATATCATAAACAAGAGGCCACAACAAAGAAGGTAATGAGAATCTCCCATATTCCCTGTGCATTTGGTTTTATATCAGGATCAAATACTATTTTAATGCATTTATATAGTAACATATTTTTTACTCTGTCACCAAGTTTTGAAAGTAGATTTCTAGAATTTTCTCCTAATTACAAATAGAGTACTAATCCTGAACCTATCTGCTCAATGGTTGGTCTACAATTTCAGCGATTGAAATATTCTAGGTGCAGAGATTTGAAAAATTACTCTTCTGGATTGCAACTCTGAGAATCCACTAGCCAGTGGGCCATTTTATAGCTAGAGGATTCTGAGCATTATGGTCCAGGAATGTAACTTCTCCAAGTTCTACCCATGTAACTTTTCAACATGCTATCATAAGACAGAGACAGAGAGATAGATATAGATACAGTATTTCTCAAAGGATGCATTTCAGTTTTTTCCCCAAGATTTAGAGAATGGTGATAGCATGCAAAGATATAGCTAGAATATGAATGCAATGGTCATACAACAGCCCTCTTTTAGATGGGCATGATGAAATATTTTTGATAGCCATTATCACCTCCCTCACATCTACCATTCTATGCTTTGTAACTGTTTCTACATTTTTACAGTATTTTAAAGTAAAAATAAATAAAATAAAACAAGCATCTGACTCCCTGCACAATGATTGTAATTTAAAATAGAAATAAAAATGAAAGGATGCTACAATGAGCAGCATCAGCTATAGTGAATTCCCACATCTCCATGTTGACTGAGGCATTGACACTGGGTATCTTTGCCAATGCTGATATCATCTGGTGTTTTCTGGGCAGGATTTCACCACAAAGTGTGGCAGAGTTGGGAGGTTCCATCATATGTTTTTCTTACTACAGTTTAAAAGTGTGGTGGGGGGTGCAGGTATTGTCTTGTTCAAATAAGGTAAACCAAATCAGCCACCTTGAATGAAAACTTTGTGGAATTCTCCCATTCCCTTAAGGTAGCAGGATCTATGCATACACTTGTTGGGTTGGGGGAGGGATACATTTGATTTGTGTTATGTGATTTGCGTTATGCAGTTCCAATTTTCTCCACTGCATGGAATGTTCAATCTCACTAATAAGCCCTCAGGTTGTTTTGTTTGGTTTTTAATCTATTTAAACTGGTTCAGTCCTCAAAATGAATCCAAGCAGCTGAAATGAACACAGAATTACATAAAGCTGAATCATCCTCAAATCCACAGGGCCAGATTTTACTGAGTCAAGACACAGGAAAACAATCCCATAGCACTGGGCTGGGAGAGTTTCCAAGGCTAAATATAGCTGAGCAAAATCTATTCATTGAGTCCTGTTGAAGTGTTTTGTTGTCTGAAGTGTCATGACAAATCTGTGTCACATCAGCTTTCAAATGAGCTGAGTTTTGTTTGAAAACATCCCTAAGGAAAACAAATGGATCCTACAACTCTCCTTTTCTCAGGATGAAAACTTTGATGTGCAGTATGAATTTCTGATAGAATGATTTCAAGCTATCAACATGCCTAGGAGAAACTGATATGGAACAGTCATATCTGTGATTGTGGTAGTTCCTTGCTGCATCAGTGGAAAGAAGCAAATCAAAACTGAAGGGAAAAATTATTTGATTCCAAAGAGTTACACGTGAACTGCCTTGTGTTAACACTTACAAATATATGACAAACTATCTCAATTTTTTGGTTCCAAACTGTTCCAAAGAGATTATATTCAGAATTGTAGGCACATAATACCCACCTAAACAAGCAAAAATGAAGAGTTAGAATCCATTTAAAACAAAACAAAAACAAACAAAAAACAAAATACCTATAAACATTTGGGAATTTAATACTGTTACAATGCCTTACTTTAAAAAAAAATATTTTCACCTGTCTAGTGTCTTTTTCCAATTTTAATATATTCATATTCCTCCTGAATTTTTCTGTTTGCTTCTATATCAAAGTTTCACTTTAACTGTCCTGACTCAGAGCTAGGGAATCATGGGAACTGTATTTTTTTCCTGAGACATTGAGCCTTCTCTGTCAGAGAGCTCTGGTGCAACAATAAACTACAGTTCCCATGATTCCCTAGCACTGAGTCAGGGCAGTTAAAATGTACTCAATTTGCACTATTTCTGGCAGTCTGCAAAGGCCCTATGGCAGATGCTGCAGAATCTCAATGCCACATGCCCTTGCTTTGTTAACTGCAACTTGAGATGAGTGAGCTGGTGTATTGTCACCTAGGAGATGAATGCCTCTGGAGAGCATACCACAGCATTTCTTTTTCAGAGCATCTCACACCATCCGGTAAACAGCGGCGTTCCTGAGGCCGCAGAGGACTGCCCAACATCCTGCAGCCCTCAGGAGAACAGCCGAGCGGCCTGAGTCACCCTGAGCCGCCCCACCTGCGCGGTTGGGTGAGGAACACCGGCGGCTACATAACTCCACCTCGCAACATCTCCGCCGGCACCACCTGGTAAACGGCGGCGTTCCTGAGGCCACAGAGAACTGCCCAACATCCTGCAGCCCTCAGGAGAACAGCTGAGCGGCCTGAGTCGCCTTGAGCCGCCCCACCTGCGCGGTTGGGCGAGGAACACCGGTGGCTACATAACTCCGCCTCGCAACATCTCCGCTGGCACCACCCGGTAAACGGTGGTGTTCCTGAGGCTGCGGAGGACTGCCCAACATTCTGCAGCCCTCAGGAGAACAGCTGAGCAGCCTGAGTCGCCCTGAGCCGCCCCACCTGCGCGGTTGGGTGAGGAACACTGGCGGCTACATAACTCTGCCTCGCAACATCTCCACCAGCACCACCCGGTAAACGGCGGCGTTCCTGAGGCCGCAGAGGACTGCCCAACATCCTGCAGCCCTCAGGAGAACAGCTGAGCGGCCTGAGTCGCCCTGAGCCGCCCCACCTGCGCGGTTGGGCGAGGAACATCGGTGGCTACATAACTCCGCCTCGCAACATCTTCGCCGGCACCACCCAGTAAACGGCGGTGTCCCTGAGGCCGTGGAGGACTGCCCAACATCCTGCAGCCCTCAGGAGAACAGCTGAGTGGCCTGAGTCACCCTGAGCCACCCCACCTGTGTGGTTGGGTGAGGAACACCGGCGGCTACATAACTCCGCCTCACAACATCTCTGCCGGCACCACCTGGTAAACGGCGGCGTTCCTGAGGCCGCGGAGGACTGCCCAACTTCTTGCAGCCCTTGGGAGAACTGCTGAGAGAACACCTACGTGGTTGGGGGAGGAATTTTCTTCAGCAATTATACAATTATGTATTTTATATTGTATATTTTAATTAATTGTTTTTTAATTTGTTTTGTCGTTTTGTTTTCAGGGGTGGGTGAGGGTGGGAATGAGGGATGGGATTTGTACTGATTTTATTTGTCTGATGTTTTGAACATTGTACGCTGCCCCAATTGCCTGACAGAGGGGCGAGATATAAATAAAAATTATTATTATTATTATTATTATCCATACGATTGCTGTAGTATGTGCCAGTGATGGTTTGTCCCCTTGCAAGCTTATCTGTGAGAATGACTCCACAACAGTCCCTGAGAGCATGACCTTCCCTGCTGACTTTTGCACCTTTGCCTTTTTTTGGGGGAGGGGAATCAGCATGCTTCCACTCCGTGCTCATGGTTTTGGTCTCTGGATCATACTGATAGATCCAAGATTCATCCATGGTTACCAGACGACCAGAAAAATCCTCTTCATCCTCAACAGCATCAACATCTGTCTTGAAAGGTCACACTGTGTTGTTTCTGGAAAGGTGTTAGCAAATGTGGAACCCAGTGTGCAGACACCTTAAACATGTGTAGTTCATCATGAATAATTTTCCACACACTACCATAACTGAGACCAGTTTCATTCATGATCTTTTGGATGGTTGCTCATCCGTCCTCCAGGATTAAACACTGGCCACATCATCCATCAGTGATGGTCTTCCAAGTCTTGGCTTATCTGTGAGGGATATGTGACTAGTTTGGAAATTCCTTTTCCACCTCACAATAGTGTCATAAGATGGGCAATTGTTTCCATAAACTACCATCATCTCATAATGAATTTGCCAGACACTATTCCCCTTCAAATGCAGGAACTTTGTCATGCTGTGAGCCTCAGTCTTCTCCATCTTACACTTTAGTCATTTCTGGCACAACCTGTATCAAAAATAAAGGCCACAATGAGCTGATTTTCTCAACATCAAACACTTAGGGATCAATGATGACGCTGACAAAATTTCATCAATATATCATAATAACTTCTGGGTGATAGTTATTACTTTATGATACATCTTCATATCAACAATAAGAATAAGACTCAAGAAGAAACCAAAACCAGTGATTATAGCAAATATGATCTAAATAATATCTCAACAGAATTTACTGACAACATAAGAAACAGATTCACACTACTAAGTATAATAGACCAAGAACCAGAGGAACTATGGTCTGAAGCCAGGGACATAATAAAAGAAGAATGCAGGCAAATACTTTCAATAAACAAAAAGAAAGGGGAAAAAAGGATGACAGAAAAAACACTACAGCAATAAAGAAAAGAAGAGAAGAAAAACAAAAAGGAGATAGGAACAAAGTAAGAATTATGAATGCAACAGTACAATGGCTTGTGTGGAAAGATAAAGAAAATTACTACAACAACCAATCTAGAAAAATAGAAGACAGCAACAAAAAGGAAAGAAAAAAGATCTATTTCACAAGATCCGGGAAATCAAAGGAAAATTCAAACCAAAGACCGGGATGCTTTATGACAATAAAAATAACATAATTCAAGACCAAGAAGGAATAAAAAGACACTGGATGCAAGAAGAATTATACAAAAGAGATGACAAAATGAAGGACACGGTCTGGGAAAACTGCCAAATGCTAATAGCCACAGTCTAAACAATAAGCAAAATAACACCTCACGGAGCTTGTGAAGTTAAAGCAAAAGTAAAAGCGAAGTCCAGTACCAAAAGTCTGTGGAATCAAATCAAAGGGTCCAAACCAAAAGCATAGTCAAGCAATCCAATGTCAAGGGTTCCAGAGAGACAAGATGATCAGGCAGTCTGAGAATCAAGGGTCCAGGCCAAGAAGATGAAGGAACAGGAACAAGCATGTTTTCACTAGCAAACTCAGATAGTCTCTGACAACCAGTTTGGCGTCCTTCCCTTATTTATATAATCAGCTCTCATGAGCTCAGCTGTTTTGAGATTAGTTGTATTTTATCATAAAGCCTCTTTGAGCACCAGAGGCATGCCCTTTCAGGCCTTATCTGGCTGAAGGTAGGTATGTTGGTGTCCTCCTCCTCCTCTACCATGTCTCTTGTGCCTGGAAGTTCTGCTGCTGGAAGGTTTGGTTGCTGAGTCTTTTTTGAAGCCACAGACTCAGCTGAATCTCTCAGGGCAGAACTAGGGCCAGGCTCAGGTTTGAGCTGAGGCTCCAGCTCAGCCTCAGAGCAGGCTGGGCATGACAGACACATGGAACAAAGAGCCATATGGAGAAGAAGCCCAAATTCTAAAAAGCGAGGTGGAAACTGCAATAAGAGAAATAATGAAAAACAAATCACCAGGAACAGATGATATTCCAATTGAACTGCTGCAATCCACACTGTCAGAGTCAACTCCATTGTTGACCAACATATGTCAACAGATATGGAAAACAAAATGATGGCCAACAGATTGGAAGTGATCAATATACATCCCCATCCACCAAAAGGGAGCAGCAAGAGACTGCAGCAACTATAGAACTATAGCACTGATCTCCCACGCAAGCAAAATCATGCTCAAAATTCTGAAACATAGACTCTGACCATACATGAGAGAGAAATCCCAGAGGTTCAAGTGGGGTCAGGAAAGGAAGAGGCACTAGCGACCACATTGCAAACATACAATGGCTAATGGAGAGCACCAGGGAATTCCAAGAGAAAATCAGTATACGCTGTAGAGGGGCGGAATAGAAATAAATTTTATTTATTTATTTATTTATTTATTTATTTATTTATTATTCTATAGCAAAGCATTTGAGTGCATAGACCATGAAAAGCTATGAACAGCCTTAAAGACATGGGACTGCCAGAACATCTGATAGTCCTGATGAGGAATCTATACTCAAGACAAGAAGCTACTGTCAGAACAGAAAATGGAGAAACAGAATGGTTCTCAATAGGCAAAGGGGTCAGAGAAAGCTGTATCCTTTCATCCTCTCTGTTCGGCTTCTATGCAGAACATATTATAAGAAAAGCAGACTTGGACACAAAAGAAGGGGGAGTGAAAATAGGAGGAAGGAATATCAACAATCTAAGATATGCAGGTGACACCATAGTATTAGCAGAAAACCTCACAGACCAGGAACACCTACTAAGGAAGATCAAAGAAGAAAGTGCAAAGGCAGGCTTAATGTTGAAGATAAAGTAAACAAAAATAATGACCACCAAGGACCTTCACAAGTTCAACCTAGACAATGAAGAAATAGAAATAGTAAAAGAATTCCCATACCTGGAATCAAACATTGATAGAAATGGGGACTGCAGTTAGGAAATCAGAAGAAGATAAAGAATGGGGAAGGTGGCTATGAAAGAAGTAGAAAAGATTCTAAAATGCAAAGATAGACAACTCAACACAAAAGTTAGAATCATACAAGCCATCGTATTCTCTATTGCCATGAATGGATGTGAGAGCGGGACAGTCAAGAAAGATGATAGGAAGAAAATCAATTCATTTAGATGTGGTGCTGGAGAACAGTGTTGAGGATCCCGCGGACAGTCAAAAAGACAAACAAGTGGATCCTAGAGCAAATCAAGCCGGAAGCCTCTCTGGATGCCAAGATGACCAAACTGAGACTGTCGTACTTTGGATATATCATGAGGAGAGAGCACTCTTTGGAAAAGACAATAATGCTGGGAAAGGTGGCGGGAAGTAGGAAGAGAGGAAAGCCACATGCCAGATGTATGGACTTCATTAAGGATGCCACGAGTACGAGGTTGCAGGAATTAAGCAGAGCAGTGGAGGACAGAGGGTCTTGGAATTGTCTCATCCACAGGGTTGCCATGAGTCGAGATTGACTCAAGGGCAGTTAACAACAAGAACAAAATTGCATATGTAATAGGAGGTTTATTTTACCCCTGTAAATTTACAGACAAGATTAAAAGAAAAGGAAATGACTCCCATTATCTTTGTACTCCTAGTAAAAGCCAGGCTGCTTTTGTGATGGGACTCAATCTTGAAAGATGAGAACTTAACATTGGAGTGCATTGTCCTTCTGCCCTGAAGCTGGCACATTTATTCTCCTAATTTTTTTTCCAATGGAATAAAGTCTGTTCTATGGAACTATCATATCTAAATCATGGAATGAGATAGCAGTACTTATCTCTGAATGGTGTTACAGCTACCAGCCAATCTTAGGGTCTTTGCAGACTGCTAGAAATAGTGCAAATTGAGTCCACTTTAACTGCCCTGGCTCAGTGCTAGAGAATTGTATTTTTTTTTCTGAGACATTGAACCTTCTCTGTCAGAGAGCTCTGGTGCCACAATAAACTACAGTTCCCATGATTCCCTAGCACCGAGTCAGGGCAGTTAAAGTGGACTCAATTTGCACTATTTCTGGCAGTTTGCAAAGGCCCTTAGTTAGTTAGGGAGTTGGCCCAAGCAATTTGCTGAACAAGATGTTGCCTCCTTCTATTCCAGGCTGACTGGGCTGTCAATCTATTTATCTGTCACTCTATTTATCTTTAGTGCAGGGCCAACATTTTCCACTGTGTCTTATGCTAGCTAAAGGAGTACAAACAGAGTATGTAAAATGTTGCTCTTTGCTACAAAATCTTGCTGCCAACTCCCAACATCTTGCACCTGAGACAATTGACTCCATTTTTGTAATAATTGTGCCCACCCTGTTGTCACATATCCACAAGTGTTTATGTGTGTGTTTCTCAAAGAACATTATGCTCTTTTCTCAAAGAGCCTCCATTAAAGATGGAAAGTATGTTCAAAAATATTCAAAAGAATAGTTGAAAAACATGTTGTTTGTTGTTGCTTCTGATGTTTTTGCTTTTACTCTTGAGGAACTATTATGAGAAAATTTTTAGACTGATGAGAATCTTTGTTTTTAACTGATATCTGAATTTAATATATTTTTAAGGGGGGGTTAGTGTGTTTATCAATATGATTTGTTGATTATTGTAGGATAATTTATGTGTTGTTTTAGATGTAAGCCGCCTTGACTGCTTTGGTAAAAGGTGGGGTAATAATAATAATAATAATAATTCCAGCTTGGGACTAATTCTGTGCAAAATTCTCACTTTCTTTTAAGCAGAAATGCATTTTCTGCCCAGGAAATACCTCTTTTTTTTGCATGGAAAATGATATTTCAATGCAGAAATATTAATTCTTGAGCAGAAACTACTGTTTTCTTTTTAGATAATGCTGTAATTAATGATTTATTCTGTGTAAAAGTCACACATGGTCGATTTTCATAGAAAACAGCATTTTCTGCACAGGAAATAAAATCTATGTATTGAATTGCTATTTTCCACCCAGACTAGGATGTTTTCAGCACAGAAGATAACCATTTCAGATATTTTCACAGAAAAAGCCCTAATAGCCTTTGAAAACTGTGTGGTTTTCAAAGTCTTTCTTGAAGCAGGAAGAAAATTAATGAAATTATTCATTGCAACCTTCTTGAAGAAACTTAGGGCCAATGCAAATGGCCCATTTGGGGTGGCAGAGAGCCGCCCCAGGGAGTGGCAGATCAGGTCCGCAGCAACCCCATGCCGCAGCCCCAGTCCTTCCTTTTGCTGCCCCTAAAAGAGCAGCAAAATGCTGTGCCAGAAGGGCGTCCTGATGCTGTGTGCCATGTGTACAGCTGTGCGGCATCAGGACGGCGTCGGGGTGAGGTTGGGGTAGCTGGTGTGTGGCTGCCCCACCCAAATCTATCCCCACGACAGCCCTTTGGGCTGGTTTGCAATGGCACTTAGTGAAGAATTGCATCCCTACTCTGCATCCATGAGAGTTAAAAGATGTTCTGAGTAGCAAGTTCTAAAGAAGGTTTCCTATTTAACTATGTATTGAATCCTTCTTTCAGTTAAGGCAAAGGGGCAAGTATGTGTTCATGTGGAAGAGATAAACAGCTGCACATTTTCTGAAGACACCTCTCAATGCAGGCCTCTTTCTCTCTGAGAACCTGTTATAGAGTGCATATGTGGTATTTTATAGGAGAACCTTCTATTTGATTCTACTTACATTTCACGTATTGTGTTGTTATATGCCTTCAAATTGTTTGTGACAACTTCATGGTGACTCTAGAACAACCCTGTCACAGGGTTTTCTTGACAAGACTTGTTCAAAGGAGGTTTTCTATTGCCTTCCTTTTAGGATAAGAAAGTGTGACTTGCCCAAGTGGGGTTCCATAGCCAAATGGGGCTTTGAACCCTTATCTCTCGAAATCCTAATACAATGCTCAAAAATCTATCACAGTCATAACTGGGGGTTCTGATGTCAAAATTTACACTGAGTTTTACTCCAAACCTTAAAAGGTACTGAACCTTTTAAAGGATCTGGTTTAGCACCTTGTCTAGCTCCTTTAACATTTAAACAAATAAAGCAAATGTTAGAAAGGAAGCACAAGTCTCCAGTGTTGTCTCTTTGGGCTGAAATAGATGGCCTGGATTGGAGCTCTGGCCTTGAAGGGACAGCAAAAAGCCAACTTTTTTGCTCACACCACAGCTGGAAGCCAGCTTCATGACACTCCGGTGGTAAGCAGCATGTAAATGCCATGCAACCGGAGCATCATGAAGCCATCTCCATATAAACAGATGGGTGACTTGCTGCTGGCTTGGGGGCACGCAGTGTCTAAATGCCATGCCCCCAAACCACTGGAAAGCCAGCGCAAAGGGTCTGTTTCACCCCATAGAGAGGAAGTCAGATTTGAAGGGCATTACATCCACATCTTATCATCATTCAGGCAAGTTGGGGTCATGCAACAATAATCCACAGCAGGAGTGAGAAGAGGTTAGGCCTAGTGATTCTAGAACTATCTTTCCCTTGAACTCAAAACCCTGAGGTCCAACAGCTAGAGCCAGACACTGAACAATGTCTCAGCTTTCGTTGCACTAGGTAGAATGACAGCTTAGGGTTAAAACCAAAGATGTTTTATCAGAACTGACTTCATAGTTCTAGTTCATACAAATTTTGATTTTTGTATCGTTCCCCACCATACTTTGTTTTCACTGCTACATTTAGAGATGAGCAAAACCCCTTCCATTGTTCTTGTTCTTGGTGCTATACAACTGGAAATCAGAAACCCTTGCAGATTTTACTGTGTCCTGCCCACCTCTGGTCTATAATAGCCTTTCTCAATCTGGTCCCCTTCAGATGCTTTTGACAAAACTCCCACCATTTCTAGCCAACATAGCCAATGGTAATTAACAATGAGACTTATAGTTCGCAACACCTGCAGGGACCCAGGAGACCAGCCTATTCTGATGATAACTTGGCTCTAATTTTATCAAGAAACTCCATTAGCATGTGTATTTTTGCAATTAAGTAGAATGCCAGCTTGAATACTGAATTTCATCTTGGCAAAGGTAAACAAAACATGAAATTTGCATGAAAATTTTATTTTGTAGATTTCCACTGTTGGCACTCTGTTGGTAAACACACACACTGCAGGAAGCATGTTTATTACTACTTGTTAGTTATTAATGCTACAGATTGTCCTCCAAGCCTTGGAAGCCTGGCTGTGTGAGCTACATATATGCATGGAGGCATCGAAGAAACTGATTAGAAAATTTAAAAAATGTCTTACTGTGAAGAAATGATGGCATAAGGAGACATATTAATTGCATTTTATGTTTCCTGTTAATTCATGTTTCTCCTCTGTGCAGCTAAAGGACTGCTCTGGTCTCCAGCAAAAAACAACACGTCTTCACAGGGTATTTTGGGGTTACCAGAGACACTCTATATGTATACGTATACCTTATAAGATTGATCTATGCTAATCTCTGTCTCACTACAGGGCAGGACAGGGCAGGACAGGGCAGGAAAGATAAAGGTTTTAAAAAATAGGATTTCTTTTCTTTTCTTTTTTTAATAAAAAATTTCAAAATTCCCACATGTGTTTATACATTCAATAAAAAGTTCTTGAAATGGAGAAAAATGAATGTGGGAGAAACTGAAACCGACACAGTCACCCATCCATCCAGAGGGCTTTGCTTATTCCCCTCTTCAAAGTCTGGCTTTGAAATATTGTCTATTCATATATCTTCTAGGATGCTTTTTATTTTTAGCAACTATATGGCAGGCAAGTACAACATGGTCCATGCATTCAGTTTATCTGCAGAACTTATCCAGTGCATATGACTGAGAATCTTATTTGGTCTGTTTATAATAATATCATAACCCCAAATCTCTTTAGTAGTCTATCTTGATTATACACATGTAATGACTACTGTTACAGAACAAAATCCTGGTAATGCACTATGCCAGCATAACTATGCCAGCAGTAACATTAGGAAGGAAATGGCTAAGAGTGCCTGTGAACGAAACCATTGAGAAATAGATTGCTCAGAGCTGTCCTTGCCACTGCTGAACACCTCCAGTGAAAGTGCAACTGCTAGCATAGAACACCAACTGGATTATGATCATATTCTGTAGTATGGGATGTACATTTTCAGCAAATTAGTCCACACATGTATTTTTATGCAAAAACAAAAACAAAACCCTGTTTGCATGAACATGTAACATATGTAATGTCTTTTGTATACAAAATACCATTTTAGCACACACATTTTAGTCCCAACATCTGGAGGCTCTAAGTTGGTGAAAGGTGACATGGAAGTATGCACTCCTTCATGTTGTATGAAGGGAACATCTTCACAGTCACATTTGGAAATATAAATGATTGACCATGCAGGATATAAAGAAACATGGACACATTCAGCAAAGCCTGAGCAGGACTTCCTTTAAAAACTTTGCTTACTGAAAAGAATGATTATCTGCCAGTATAGATCTGAAATCAGATTTCAGTGATATTTGAATCTTGTTTTAATACAGGGAGAGTGTTCTCCTGCAGACCTGATGACTGCAAGTTAGCCATCATGGTCCAGGATAAGCTGTATAGTACACATAATCACCTCCATCCAAAGCATCTGTCATCACCAAGGTATTGCCTTCTTCAGCCTATTTGGAATGAACCTAACTACAAAATAAGCATTAAATAAAAAATCATTCATAGCTATTCATTCTTGGAGTGGCTCGCAGAAGCATTCTACAATTATTGGGTTAATCTGCACATACCAACCCAGTTAGGCAGGTGACCCAACATTCTTTTTCAGTTACTTTCATTAGGAATCCTTCCCTCCTCTGTCAGTTTTAAATTTTTTGCCCTGCCAACCTGACGTGGTTTTCCCTTCTCCTGCTGATCTTACCAATAAACTCTTTCTGGTTTCATCCATGAAATGTGTTCTTTGAGTTAGATAGAGACAGGGCATTAAAACAGGTAATGTTTGAGAAGAAACGCAGCTCAGTTCCTAGATGTGGAAACCTCAATATTGTTAAAATTATATGAATTTGTACAAATGGATAAGTTGAGTACTTTATTGCATGAGAAATTACTTGATTTTAAGGAAAGAGTGAAAGTTGTTAATAGATTGTATGGAAAAGAAGCGTAGTCCTGTGAGATTTTGGGATTTCAAGTAGCAAATGCTCTTTATAATCATGTTGGTTAAGTTTTTGAAGTATGTGGTAATATTTGTGTTAAAAAACCCCAATGTTATAATAGAGATTTATAGTTTTATGGGCCTTTGCAGACTACCAGAAATAGTGCAAATTGAGTCCACTTTAACTGCCCTGACTCAGTGCTAGGGAATCATGGGAACTGTAGTTTATTGTGGAACCAGAGCTCTCTGACAGACAAGGCTCAATGTCTCAGAAAAAAATACAGTTCCCATGATTACCTAGCACTGAGCCAGGGCAGTTAAAGTGGACTCAATTTGCACTATTTCTAGCAGTCTGCAAAGGCCCTATGTTATGTTTTTTTTTCCTGAATTTGGATGTAAAATCATAGCACTGTAGGTGGCAATTTTAAATGTATTGATAAGATATGTGATAATGTTTGAATAGAAAGAATGGAGTAGTAAGGATTAAAATTGAACCTCAGGCAGGCAAGGTGGAAGCCATAGTTCTCCTGTCTTTGATACATTTTTTGCTTTTGTTTCTTTTTACTAATTCTAGTTAGAGTGTTTTATGTGTTTTGTTATCCTTAGCTGTTTGTTTTAGTTATACAGAAATGTAATGTATAGGATTGTTTGTGTTATGTTATTGTTTTGGTTATTGTTATTTTCTATTGAAATGAAATAGTTTTAAAATGTTGACAAAAGGAGAACTCCAATAGGAGGAAGATTGCTGCTGTTCCAAAAAGCAATGGGAATTTCCATCCCATTTTGTATCTGAGGTACCTCAATGTGTTCATGAAATATCCGAGGTTCAAAATAGAGACAATACAGATGATAAAGAAGAACTTAAAAATCAGAGATTTAATAGCATTGACAGATCAGAAGGAAGCATACTTTAATACTCCAATGGTGCCTCTGGACAGGAAATATTGAGATTCCAATACTGAGACTAACACGACCAGTTTAGAGCCCTGCCATTTGGCCTGGCAGTAGCACCAAGGATATTTACAAAGGTAATGATTCCTTTGACCATGTATCCCAAGCAGAGAGAGGCTCAACCATACCCCTGCCTAGATGATATTTTATTGAAAGAAAATTTAAAGGACAAATACTTGGGGATCTGACTTTAACATTGCAGACCCTGGAATGTTATGGTTTTATAATACATTATGAAAAGAGTTGTTTATTACTAATGCCATTGTCAACCTACTTAGGGGCTCAAATAAATACAAGAATACTTTGACCTTATCAGAGGAAATAAGGGTCAAACTGAAGCAGGAGATAAAATCAGTAGTATCATTGAGGTCAGCAGATGTAATGTGGTTAGCAAAGATTATGGGGCTCCCCATTTTGATGATGCAGCTGGCCCCATAGGGAAAAATTCATTCAAGGGGTCTTCAAAGGCATCTTGTACCTTATCAGCAAGCAATAAGAAGACAGAGGCATTTTTAGTACCATTGCCCAGAATGGAATTAAAATGGTGGATGAGGGACATCCATTTGAAGAAGGGAGTACCATTGATAAAACAAGGCCTTGTGCAGATAATAATGGATGCAAGCATCACAGGTTGGATGGCTCCTTGTGTAGGTTATTCAGCTCAAAGGGTATGGAGTGTTCAAGACAGAACACATAATATAAACTGTCTGGAATGAAAAACAGCATGATTGGCTCCACTCAGTTTTATGCCAATGGTTCAGGGATGCCATGTTCAAGTGCTGACAGACAACATGACTGTCTGAACATGTATATGTGCAACCAGGGAGATCTGCATTTGTTCCTGTTGATAGCAGAATCAAATAAATTATTTTGATGGGCTCAGAAAAATATGAAGTCATAATCTAGTGCCACGGAGAATGGACAGTGAATTATGAAGTTTTCTAGCATTTGAAGAATTGCTTGGGGCCATTTCAGATTTGCTTATTAGCTTCTGCAAAGAATTTCAGATTAAGATGTTTCTTTTCAGTCAATGGAAGCAAATATGTAGAAGCCTTTATTACACTGATAGTTCCATGATTAAGCAGCTTCTATTATGCTTTCCCATCTATAAAGATTCTTCAGAATGCGCTTCTCAAAATTCAGCAAGAGAAAGCATTGGTGGTATTGACAGTGCTATATTGGCCCAGGAGGCCTTGGTTTTGCTTACTAGTGCAAATACCTGTGGTGCCTCTATGGAAGTTGCGAAAACATCCAGACCTATTAAGTCAAGGTCTAGTCCAGGGACCGGCAACCTACGGCCCGGGGGCCGGTTAAGGCCCCGGGCCCCGGACTTACCGGCCCCGTCCGAAGGCTGCCGCCACCGCCGCCGCTGTGCGCCACCCCTGCCGCTGCGCGCCGCTGCCGGGGAGCATTTTCGGGCGCGCTTGTCGTGGCCGCCATTTTGGAAGCCAAAATGGCGGTCGCAACGCATTTGCGCATGCACAATACTTTTGCGCATGCGCAAATGCATCACGACCGCCATTTTGGCTTCCAAAATGTCGGCCGCGCCTGCGCCATGGCAGCTGCGGCGGTGCGCGCTACGACAGCGGCCGCGGTAGTGGCCACGCCGGCAGCGTGCGTGGGGGGTCACGCGCGCAGGAGAGGGTGTGCGCGCACATGTGCGTGCACGCTCCGCCATTCCCCCCCCCCCTTGGCCCAGCCGAGCGGCAACCTTTTTGAGACCAGCCCAGGTCTCAAAAAGGTTGCCTGTCCCTGGTCTAGTCAATCATCTGAATCCAGAATGGCTCACCCTAGCTGCTTGGATTTTGAAAGGAGAACTTTAGAGCTCCAGGGTTATTCACCAGGGGTGGCTGGCACTAGTTTGACAATTAATACAAATTTATTCCAGTTTGAGCAAGGCAGATTAACATTGATCATGAATCCAACATTTTTACCTAAGTATATTTCAAAAAGAGGAGTAGCCAAAACAATTTACCCATATTTTCCGGCGTATAAGATGACTGGGCGTATAAGACGACTCCCAACTTTCCCAGTTAAAATATAGAGTTTGGGATATACTCGCCGTATAAGATGACCCTTCTTCCAATGGGGGAAAATGAGAAAGTGTTGAGGGGAAGGACTGCCAATATACTAGGTGATGCTTTCTGGGGTATGTACAATTTGCGGCCAAGTAAGTGACCCTGGGCATGTCACACACTCTCACCCTCAGGGGATGGTAATGGCAACCCTCATTTTAAGAAACATGTCAAAAAAACCCCATGATAAGATTGCCTTAGGGTTGCCATAAGTCGGGAAGGACTTGAAGACACACAAGAACAACAAAAAAGTCTACAATTGTTTCATAGGTAGTACATGGGATTAGGAGCCAGCATGGTGTAGTGGTTTGAGTGTTGGACTACCACTCTGGAGACCTGGGTTTGATTCCCCACTCTGCCATGAAACTCACTAGATGAACTTGGACAAGTCACACACTCTCAGCCTCAGAGGAAGGCAATGGCAAACCTCCTCTGAACCAGTCTTGCCAAGAAAACCCCAGGTTCACCTCTTATCCGCTGCTTCCTCCCCCCTCCTGCTCCTCTAACCTGACTTCCTCTCTTCTTCCTCCTCCTCCTCCACCCGGCATATAAGACGACTCCCGACTTTGGAGAAGATTTTTCCTGGGTAAAAAATAGTTTTATACGCCAGAAAATATTGTATTTGTTCACTTTCTGTCTGCATCCAGTGGAACATAAATGACATTTTTTTTGGATGTAAGGAGAGCAGTGAGCATTATTGTTTTATTTAATCCATGTTAGGACAAAAAGAATCAAAGACTGTTATTGCTAGATGGATTAAAGTGTTTATTCACTTGTGCTGTGATCACAACAAGCCAAGGCCACATTCAACTTGTCCTCATTCAATGAGTCTATGGCTACCAGTACTGCTTATGAAGTATCAACATTATCACAATGTGTTTATGAGGTAGCTGGCTGGAAAGAGCCAACAACCATTATTCAGCATTACAATTTGTATAGATATAAGCACAAGCTGCTATTGGTAGAACAGTGTTACAGGCCATAGTATCATTGGATGTTATAGTCCCACATGGGACTATAATCGGAGCGAGGGCATATCCTGTTAGTGGTGGATTGCCATCCTGACAATGAGAGGTTGTACTTAGAATGAATAGTCATTCTGGGATGGCAAGTCATTCTGGGATACCCATTCATACTCACCAGGGTAATAAAAATAAATAAATAATAAAAAGTAGGAGTAGAAATATGTATTTATAGGCTTAAAGAAGTTTAGGTTGGGACTAGATAATTTAACTGATGAAGGAAGAAAGGAGTCCTAATAAAAGTAACTGAAAAAAGAACCTAGGGTTCCTACCTTGTTGGAGTTGCCTGTAGACATTGACCCAATCATGGTGGATTGCTCCTCCTTCTATCCAACTGTACATCATTTGCCTACATGGGACAGAGACAAACACATAGCGATTTACTTACAAATATCCAGAGTGAAAAGCTCTATAGCATGTGCTATTTGAACATGTAGGAGAGAGATAACTGCAGACAACAAAATGGGGAATGAACAAACTCAGAATAACAGATGCATGAAGAAAGGGAGACAATGGAGATTATTACACAGAGGCTTACTGTCCATAAAATGCCCCTAAATCTTCTAACAAGCCCGGACGTGTGATAGTCAGTCATGCTTGTCCCCATGATTAAATCGTCATGGAGGTGTCCCCTCACCTCTCCTGTTGTTAAAGCCTTGCTGAAGCCACCATTTGTTAATAACAGAAGTTCCCATTATGAACAAATGGCAGGGTCTGCAAATACTTTAATAATGGGAGAGGCAAGGGGACACCTCCATGACAATTTAATCATGGGGACAAGTGTCACCGACTATGATACCATCATGCTTGCTGGACAATTTAGGGACGTTTTATGGACAGTAAGCCTCCATGTGATACTTTTTAGCAACTAAGATCAACAAGCAGGAAATGACATGAATACATGTCTATACCTAAATTTTAAGAGAGAGATGACTTTAGTATAGGCCTGCTAAGTTTGTGACTTCTAACAGTAAGACATTAGAAAAACAGGGTGCTCAGAAGTAGAAAAAATTGTTTGCCTTCCTTTGCCACTGCTGCCCAACCCTGGATAAAAGTGCAACTGCTCACATAACATATAAACAGTACTCTGGCCCTTAAGCCTCTAGGGATGAGAATTCATATTTGAAATAAATTTCCATTTTTCAAAACCACATGTGGACTTCCAACTATTTCTAGTTTTTCCTCCATTTCTTTTAACAATTTTGGCAATCCATATGGCCTCTGGACCCATTACAATTGGCAATTCCTGAGACAGGAACTTAAAATACATGTGTAGAATAAGCTATTGAAGGGGATGGAAAAATGGGATACAGAATTTAGCAGAAGGCAATGAAATAAGAGGGCTATATCCACTTGCAGTTCATTTTTAACAGTCATATTTCATGGTACATTCCCACCATATGATGGGCTTCTTAGCTATATTTGGTAAAGCACCTTCCTTCAAAACTTACACAGTTTCTAAAAATATGAAGCTGATTGAAGGTTCCTAGTCTGCCTACTAGTAAATCACATTCTCTTTCCCCTTCTACTGTTAAAATGGAAGAAAGGCACCTTAGAAATCATGTATTCTGTATTATCTCCACACTTGGCCTAAGACAGGTATATGGTAAGATGGAAGCAGGAATCATTTGATGTTAATGGAATAGCACTGTTTTATGTCATCAATATCTGTGCTCATATATTGAGCACAAAAGCGGTTAAGAAGACAGAGGCAACTGGCAGAATCTCTTTTTGATGCTGCTTTCTTCTCCTCTGCCATATACAGAGAATGGCACAATGAAGTTTTATTCCATTCATATAGCTCACCATGAATGGTATGAGGTCCTTTCATAGGTATGGAAGGGGGAAATATATGTGAGTGTGCATATATAGTCTACTGGTAGGAGGGATCCACATACACACAAGTTCCTCTAATAAGCACTGGACATGCATCGTTTCCATGCATTGTGTTGAAAAAGCGTTTATTCATGTATCTCTGAAGGGTGCATAGATCAAAGTCTAAACTAAGCTAGGATCTCAGGGGCTCATTCTGAAATAGTTTTACTTTTATCCAGCTTTTTCAGTACAGCAAAAAAAGAAGCTACCTGTGAACTCTATCTAAGTTCAAAAAGGCCCAGCAGTCAAAATAGAAACTGAGAGTAGAAGCAGGAGAGAACCCAGACAAGCATTCCAAGCAATGATGACACATTACGTGAGCTATTACTGTCCTAATTTAGATGTAGAAAATCAGGCAAGCATGTGCCAAAGCTAAATGAGCTTGGGTATCAGTGTTCAAGAGCACTAAGAGGATGTTAAAGGGCTTAAAAGATAAAGCAGCAGAAAGATCAAAGGCATCAGAAAGGTTTGTCTCAGGGAAGATAAAAGTAGGAATGTTGACTATTCCTCTCCAAATCAAGCCATCTAAAGGAATGCCAGAAGAAATGAAGGGTCCTGCCCGCAGGGAATAAGAGCAGGACCCTCCTCTTCAGTCATCCTTTGCTGTTCATTCTGTCCATTAAGAATAAGAGTGGAGTCGTAGCAGAACTTGGAAACATTACTTTTTAAAATTTCAACTCCCAGAATCATGCTGGTGGATTCTGTGACATCATCCAAAATTAACATTTCAAAGCTCTATATTATTCATACTTTTGGTAAGCAGAGACCACCAAAAGATATATCTCATGGTTGTTTGTAACTACAAGTTACAGTCTTGGAGAACCAGTCATCCCACTTGGGCTGTGTCAGTTGTATTCTCTTTTGGATGATCTTTTCTCTTTTACTGCATCAAAAACACCTAATATACATGATGATAAAATAACTAAATATTTTATATTTCCTATTATAATTGAACAATATTATCTGCCTTTTTATCTCCCTGGCTGCTGATGTTCTTCTCAGTGCTATTTCCCCTTTCCTCTTACTTCTCCTCCTCCCCCTTCTCCTCCTGCTTTTTCTTTCTTTTTTCTTTCTTGTTCTTTTTCTCCACCTTCATTGATCTTCACTTCATTTGCTACCACGGTGGGTTGCTTGGTTGGTTGTGATAACCCAGATTATTTATTTAGTGGCATCTAGGATATCATAAGAAAACCCACATAGTCCATTAATGCAGAAAATTGAATAAATTGCCCTAGATGCTTGTGAATCTCCTCTCCTCTCACAGAGTGGAAATGCATATCTTAAAAGTATTATGGAGGCGTGAACTACACAAATTGTTGCTTCCCTTTATTTCTGTAATCCTGCAAACTCACCTCTTGTCACTGGTGTCAGTGAACAATATCATATTTGACTTGGAATCCCAAAAGGTAGATGAACCAAACAGAGATGTGGTTCATGGACATAAGTAGTGATGTGACTGAAGTGCTTGAACTGAGATGGACAGGGCAGTCCCAGCTGTAGAATCAGAATATTCCAAGGTCGGAACCTCTGACTTATGTAAAGACTGCTCAGTCTCTGCTGGTGGAATGAAAGGAGTGTTGCATGCTTCCATCCATCCATCCTTCCTGTTTGTTTGTTTGTTGTTGTTGTTTCTTTAAAAAAAACCACAATATATTTCCCACTGCACATAATGGGAGACAAATTCTTTATATCATCTCCAATGGAATAGATGTTGCTATAACATTTTCCTATATGACTAGGGAATGGGAAGGTTTCTGATTCTGTAGGTTCAAAGACTCTTTTGATATTCCCACACTGTTGCACCAAATCTTGTTCTTTCCATCAATCTCTAGTTTTGGGCCTATAATACTGAAAAGGTAAGGGTTGTAGAACATTTAAGATTGGATCTCTTACTAAGGTAGACTTCTCTTTCTACTCTCAGAGAAGCTGATATATCCGATAGCCCTCTGGATACCATCCCAAGGGCTGAAAGATTCCATGTTTAATTTTACTTCTTCTAAAATGATGTTGATAAATTATTATATCTGTTTGTATGATCAACCTGACCAGTGTTTCAACTTCCATCCTGTTCATGAATTATGATAGCGTAAGTTTGACTCATGCCTGGACAATTCACTGTTAGAGTGGCTGTGCAGGTCGGATAGTCTTTCCAGCACACAGACCTTCTTGTCATGCAAAACCAAAAATTTTTCCCACCCCAACCTACCTTTTAAGCAGTGCATCCCCTCACAGCACAGTCATTTTTGTGTTGACAAAGAGCAGGAGGACGAGCAGAGATGTATCCAGCTCTTTTCTTGTTACTGGATGTGCTTGGACAGACCTACAGCTGACTCTTGCAGCACAACCAGCTGATGGAAAATAGCTGGATGTATCCTTGCTTATCTTCCCTTCCTCCAGAAATACAGAAGTGGCCATGTTGAGAGGGGGGTGCACTGTTGAAAATTTAGGTGGGGGAAACATAGCTACAGAGATGTAGTTATGTCTCTGTAGAGGCATCTCCCGGCGTAGGATTTCAGCCCTCATCTCTTCCACTTTACTTGTTTATTTAAAGGGATTATTGCAAATATCTTAGGTGCATTAGATTTTTATCACCATCAGTTTCAGGAGGAGGGTTGACAGTTCTTCTAGTACCATTTTTGAGAAAACGTTAGGACTGGTAGAATAACAGCTTAAGCCTGCAGCCTGCTGGATCTGACTGTGATGTATATTTTCTCTTTGTGTGTTAAACAGATTCCATTGCAGATGTATTCAGTGGAAATGACATTTAATTTTTTAAAAATTATTAACTATTGATTATACTTCTCTCATGTTTTGTTCCTCTTGCTCTTATGATTTAATATACATAAATGATAAATTATTATCACTGTTAATGGGGCAACTGCCACTGTGAAGCTCAGAGAGGCCAAACATCTGACAAAAGGTTTCTTTGTTTCTGCTTCTTGACGCAGGAAAATCCCGTGGATTAATATATATGCTCAGGTCCAGCATGACAAGGAACAGGAAATGATCGGTTCCGTCAACCAAAGTGAAAATGTCCCCAAAATTTCTCTGAGTGAATTCACAGACCCTGAAGAACTCATAGACAAAGAGCTGGACACACGAGTTATAGGTACATGACATGAATGCTGTTTACTGAAGGGACAAGTGTAAAGAATAATCACCAAATTTATGGTTATCAACCTAGTGAAATGCCCTATTGAAACATTAAGAGCCACTTCAAGAGTTTTAACCTTCTACAGAAGTGTGTACTTTAAACAGGATTTTTTAAATAGTACTAGTAATAGCTAATGCATCCAACTGGATTTCACAAGTCTCAGGCTATTTCCTCCTAAACTACAATCTATGTTGTTCATCTGTATTCCCACTACTACTAAATGTCTGTTTTTGTGCTCTGCTTTCTGAACAAGGACAGTATCGCTTCTATGTTATGCTCAATACTTAAATATATTGGCATTAAAAAAAAAAAAAAAGCTTCAACAGTAGTCAAACTAGGCCACATCACAAGCTTTTCAGATTGAGGTGGTGGATAGACAAATGTCATTATCTATAAAAGTATAGAACTTGAGACCTTGTGGTCCTGCAGATGTCACTGAGCTATTACTCCCAATATCCTTCATTCTAGGTCATGCTGCCAGTGGCAAATGGTAATTGGAGTCCAACCATATTTTCAGAGTCACAGGTTTTCCAGTCCCACACTGGAGTAAATGAGGAAATATATACTATAAAATGTTCAGTGGTTGATATATGAACAATATCCAGAATGAGGTCAAACTCTCAACAGGCAATTCCACTGACTGGATCTTTCTGCTTTTCTCTAGGAAGTATCTCAACAATCTCCAACAGTGGAAGCACAAAGGAAATACCCAACTGCACTAGTGTTTGATACCAGGAATCAACTTTGACATCAACATTTCTGAGTTATTATTATTATTATTATTATTATTACAAAGGGAAAATTCTATGTCATTATTATAATTGTTGTTATTATTATTATTATTATTATTAGGTGCAGGGCGTGGGATTTTTTAAAGGTTTGGTTTCTCTTTTGTTTTCTTCCCTGGGGCCACATTCATAAATTCAGCATTTTGGAAGACTGTAACATAAAAATACACAAGGTTTAATGGAAATCAGAATTAACCGTGAACTTAAATTTTGGGGTACATTTTCTATTTATTTAATTTTTGGCAGCAAATTAATTGGTCAACTTTGCCAATGGCAGTCTCAGAAGACTATTGGATTGTTCAGACCCAGGCTTGTTCCTGTACAGTGCAGGGTTCTCCCCTCACTTAGCAGCCTGTTGTATTCAATCCACTGAGTATATATATATATTATCTTGTATATCTTTAAAAAATGGAGAAATAAGCCTTTCAAAGTTAACTGTCTGGGTTCTCATGAGGGTGGGCAGGATGCACAAAATGGCCACTAACAAGCCTGACCAAGTTTATGAATGAGGCCCTCACTGGTGCATGTTAATACTGAGGATACTGATGGCATACTGTAGATAATGACCATGTAAATATCTTTTTATTTCTTGAGAAATAATTTAATGTTTAGTAAAAAATAAATTTAAAATGAAAAAGCCACACACATGCACACCCCTTTCACACCTACATAAGAAACAAAACAGTTCACTGAGAAAGTGCAGTGAGCAGCTGTGTCACATGTGGGGTCTAAATACGTATCAGTTGCCTGCCATATTTAACCCTTGTTTTCTTTATATTTCATGAACATTGCCAAGAGGAATTGCATAAAGAAGGAAATCTGTCTCATTGTTAATACTGGGTGAACACTTCAGTATTAAAAATGCAGTTAAGATATTTGATCTTCTTTGGAAACATTATGGAGAAAGGTTTATAAAGTCGTATCTTTAGTGAATCTAGCATGAGGTCTCAGACCTATGACATTGAATTCATGAGATATTCACTTGAAACAGATGGGCTTTATAAGAAAATATGCTTATTCAAAAAAGTAAGACAATCTAGAATCAGAGGTATCTATAGCTGTAGACTTTTAACCTGAGCTTTTGGCTACTACAATAAATTACATTGTTCTTGTTCTACCATGTTTAATCTTTAAACCTATGAATTCCCCAAATTTTGTTCTATAGTTGTCTTTGGCAACTTTAGCACACCTTATAACAATTTTACAGTACTTCCAGTTTCAAATTCAGCAAATGATGAGGTGTGTGGGCCTACTGATGTCGCTGCAGGATTGTCTCTAGTCTTTGTGTTTCTGAGCAGCTCTCCAGTGAAGATTATGTGAGATCAGAAATGTCAGATGTTACAAACCAGCATGATGTTATTATACTAACAGTAGTAAAGAAATCTGATCGGTCATGAGAAATAATGGGATAAAGTAACTAGGAAACATGGATGAAGAATTTCTGCTTTGCTGTGAAATACTTGCCATTTTATTCATGGTGAAGCTGTTTTTAATATGCTTAATGGTATTGAACAATCTCATGCTTTATTATTAGATTCTCTGAAATCACGTTTGTGCAATGGATGTGTTCATATGCAGATCTATGTTCATGATGAGTCTGCCATCGATTTTTCATATACTGCCAGGAGAATATTAAGCATACTTAAGATAAAAAAGGAACCCCCTATTGTTATCCCCTCTGGATGTCTCCAATACCATAAGCTGAATAGCTCAAACATAAGTAGGAAAAAACCTAAGGAACATTCAGCCCATTCCTAAACTCCTGCTTTGCTTCAAGTCACTCCTACTCTACTTCATAGGAAATTGCCAACACATCTAGGTGTACCATCAAGATATTTTTGAGAGAATAACAGTGATATGGTTTCCATGACATTAAAACCACCCATTGAAGGAAAAAAGAAAAGAAAAGAATGTGAAGTAGAGAAGTCTCAATAGAATAAGGTACTGAAGATATAATCATCAGGGAGTTTCCTCACTGGCATAAATCCTATGTCCTAACAGATCAAATTAATAGCTGTGGGTTTTTTTCTTGAACTTGAGATGTAATGATAGGAAAAAAATGTCTAAATATTAAATCCAGACCTTAGACTACAACTTCCAGAATCCACTGGCTATGCTAGATGGAGGAGTTGACATCTAAAAATTATTTTTTCAAAGCTGTCTCCTGTACACTACTAATCCAGCTCCTCAGCCTCTCATTCCTAGCTTTATTAGGCTGGGTGCTTTCAGACCCAAGACATATACTTCACCCTTGTGATTGTCAGCTATATGATTTTGTATGTAAATTAAATGACTTATACAGTTTGCCCTTGCTGCTATCCCATGTTTTAAAACAGAGCTAGAACCACCAGAATGAAAACTGGAGAAGGCTTGTGTACCTTCAGTGGTTGTATAGAAGAGAGTATTTCAACTGGTGTTGCTTGCCCTCTCCAGTTTTCAATCTGGCAACCCTAGTTAGAGAAGAAACAACCAAATGTTAGACCAAAACACAAATAATACACCAACCAACCAAATAAAAAGCAATTGACCACCCCAGTTTTTTTTAAAAAAGCACACACACACACACACACACACACACAACACTTTAAATCTTTGCAAATTCATATTTTCAATTAAATTAAAACATAGCACCAGACTTTCTACAGAAATAAAATTGAATTTGTTTCTCATATTCTATGGATGAACACCATTACTTGGAAATAAGCATCAATTTATTCTACAGAGATAATTCATTTTTAAAGTAATAAAGCAAGTTGCTATAATCATGATGCCTAGTAAGGTGACTTGCCCAGAATAGTTTTTTTTAAAAAAAATAGGAAAAAAAGAAGATAGTACAGTGACCAACATTAGTCAAGACTGGACCTGCTCTGCCCAATGGTAGTCCAAGTGTTGACTGTGTGTTGCCGTTCCAGTCATCTGCTAATCTCTGGGTGGTCTTCTGGGATGGGCTTGCCTTAGGGATCCTGGATATTGGCTCTGATGTCCAACCAAGCTGCTCCACTGCCTGCACTGGGTACAGCTTCTCTGACAGAACTGGAATCCAAATGTATTACTTATGAAAGCTGGCAGAGTGACATTTTTTACATTTAATCATTTTAAGGTTTAAGTAAGACAGGCAACTGCGATACTTATTTTAAATGAAGTATGACAAATGCATGAATCATATATATACATAAAAGTACATATATACTGTTCTTGGTTTTATTGTTCCATTTGAATATTTCTACTGTAAAAAAGGCAGTGGTTTTGAAATTGTTGAAAATAAATGTATTTTTGTACATCAGAGCTGTCATTTTAATTATTTGTGGTGTGTTCTTAGAGATGGCAATGGTTTCATACTTTCCAACATTTCACAGATAAAAACTGGGGTACATGTGGCTCAGGAACATCAGAGTGTGGTCAAGACAGCAAAAGTTCTAAGTGACAAGGCTAGAGGATCTAGGAGATGGTGCAGCAGTCTGCTTTTGCTAAATCTACAGGGAAATGCAAGATTTCTGTCCTCCTCATCTCCTCTCCCTTGCTGCTGACTTAACTGAGTGCAAGCTATTTTTGTACTTTGAATGCAATTTATACTAATGGGAGTACACCAATGATGAAAGATGAAAGTGGGAGAAAAGAGAGAGAGAAAGCAAGACATTTTAAAATTAGCAGAAAAAGTGGGATGACAGAAGATTAATGAGGACTGTCCCTGCCAAACTGGATATATGGTTTACTATGACAAGTAGGTTTGCCTGTTATTTCATGTAGTGCCAGAGTATAGCTAGAGTACATACTACATCATGTAGGATGTACTCTGCCTATACAGTCCTCATGTTCATAGGCAAGAATATTTCTGGGCTTAACAAATTGCAGATACCAGTTTGTGTGTAATGACAAATTTAGTTATAAACCAGGAAGCAGATATTTCCAATATTGTCTTAATTCATATGTTTAAAGAGAGATTAAGGCAAAGTGCTTGAGGTCAGTAGGCTCACTTATATAGGTCTTAAGTAGGTTTTAGCATTAAATATGAATGAGCCAGCATCATTTCACTAATCTAGCTGTTGCTAGGAAGAAGAGAGCCAATTCATATTTGAATCAGCAGCCAATCTTGGATCCAAATAGGTTCAAACCAAAGCAAATGCTACATTTCCAGAACCAGGATCAGGACTGCCAAGAAGGTGAGTGAAGCAATCATCTCAAGTAGTGAGGCAATGAGAACAGCTAACTCAAATAACAAACAGAACCATAATCATTAATTGAATCACACCAAACAAATGATAGAAGCAATGACTAACATCCTGCATCAGATCTGATCCTAGACACCCACATTTAAAGCCAGTCAGTTGTCCCAGGTGATGGAGGTCACTGCAGGATAAAGTGACCAGCCCCATCCTGCCAGGAACAATGGTACAATGAAGCATTTCAACAAGATCCCACAGTTCTATCTCCCTACCTCTACTCACCCAATCACAGAGCCTTACTAGCTTCCAATAAAGTAAACAATGTTAATATGTTTATATAAATAATTGAGCTCCTCCAATTAGATGAAAGCTCTTACTAGGCTTACTCTGTATCACTGGGAGTCCAGTAGTTCTTGGGTGCCTTTCACATAATTATATCAGCCATGTGATCCCAATAACCCTTGCATGCATTACAAGTCAATCATTATCTTATGTTCTCTTTCAGGCCACCCCACCCCCCTTTTAGCTTGCTTATAGTTAGGTTGTCTTCCCATCCAGAATTGGTCAGTGCCTATATCCTTGTCATTACACTAACATTCCTGCTCTATACCTTACAAACACTCTTATTACATTGTTACTTAGGGGCTTAAACATGCAAAATATAGCTGAAATCAGTGATCAGCCGGTAACATCCCTAATGTGTCAGAGACTGGCTGTACTCAAAAGTTGGATATTCCCCAAATAAGGAACCACTGCATGTTCTTCCTCTTTATTTTTATGGACTAGGTAAGAGGATGGACATTGCTGATACCATGTTCTCCTACAATAGATCTTGTGTATAATTATTTTGGATTTGAGACACAGGGCTTTTACACACTAGTGACTTGTATCAATTTATATTGCACCATTTAATGCTGCTTCTTGATGTTTCTTGTCACTTCTTAATTCAAACACTCTCATAATCTTTTGAAAAAACCAGATAAATGGCACATCTCAATTAATTTGTTGGCATCTTGCTTGTGGGTGAGTCCCTCTCACACACCCCAGATGTGTTTCCAAATGTATTTGCAGTATTCACTCAGCCTCTTCCTGTTCTTCCTCTAGCCCCTCAGTTTAAAAGATAGATAGATGACAGATAGATAGATAAATTTGTCAAAAGGTATAGTCATAAAGTAGTGAACACACACATTAACTCTGTAGACAGTCTTCCCCAGTGCCTCAGTTCACAGGAGTGAATGTGTGTTTGTGCACGGATGTGTGGGAGTGTCATCTTGTTCTATGGGGAAAAAACAACACAGAAAACATAGAAATAGCATCCATTTAGCACTATGACTTTGAGATTTAAAACAACAACAACAGCCAGAATCCTGTTGGGCAGTTACAAATATGTAAGTCACAGTTATACATTCATAACTGCTACATATTCCTGATCCCTATGTAGCCCCTACTTTAGGGGCTATATATGGTGTGTGAAAGTTCCACAAACCCTACTTTCCAATAAGCAGCCACTGGGATTAATGGGCCTCTGTTTCCACCTTTGTTAAGAAGCAGCTGCCTGATGTGTCCCCCTCCAGACATGCAAGTGATCTCAGACATGAGTGGGATTTGCAACAGGGGTCCTTTTTTTCATTGTTGCTCCTGGGATCACTCACAGAAGGAGATGGGAATGCCAGTCAGAAACTTCTCGATTGACAGGAAACTGGCCCTATCAATCCCAATGGCTGCTTACCAGTATGGGGTTTGTAGGGCATCTGACCTGTATCACTGTGTAACACTGTACAGTAGGCCCTTGATGTCCATTGAGGTTTGGTTCCAGGACCTATGCATGCTCTTCCCATTAAATACAATGGCATAGTAAAATGGTGTCTGTTACATAAAATGGCAAAATCAAGGTTTGCTTTTGGGATTTTTAAAAATTGTTTTCAGTTCATGGATGCTTGAATCTGTGGATAAAAAATCCATGGATATGGAAGGCCAGCTGTAGTTACATATTGGTAATAGAATTATTATACCAAAAGGATGGAATTGTTTTGGGGGATTAAGAATGTGTAAGCACTATATTTACAGTGCTACACAGTGAATCCCATCACAGTCCCCACAGTCCCCACTTACCAGGTAGCAATTGCTGTGATTGATGGAGATCTGTCCCCCTGTTGATCTGGAGGCAGCTAACAGACATTCATTCCCATTCCTCCCATGTGCAGGCAGCAACAAGACCCCTGTTGCAATTCCCTCTTTTGCAAGTAGGGGTAGGACTGCCAGACACCTGCTTCCCAAATAACAAACTCTTGCTGATTTCAGCTACTGCTGCAAGGTAGGTGTGGATTGGACGACTTTCACAGTGCCTATGTAGGGGCTATGAAGGGAACATGAATATGAAACAGTCACAAGTGTGTAACTCTAGGTTACATATTCTTAACTGTCAAAAGGGTTCCAGCCATAGTGCCATAGAACAAAAGCAGTAGGCTCCTCCACTTGGACTTTTCTATACCTTTGTTGTTGTTGTTGTGTCCCTTCAACCATTTCTGATTGATGGCAAACCTAAGGCGAACCTATCACAGGTTTTTCTTGACAAGATTTATTCAGAGGGGGTTTGCCTTTGCCTCCCTCTGAGGCTGAGAGTGTGGCTTGCCCAAGGTCACCCAGTGGACTTCCGTGGCTGAGTGGGGATTGAAACCCTGATTTTCAGAGTAATAGTTTAACACTTAAACCACTACACCACACTGCCTTTTGATTATTTCCCTTGCAGTCTCTAATACTATATCCTTTCATGTTTAGGATGGTTCTTTATCTCTTACTGGTTTCTTAGTCAAATTCAGTTTGTAATTCTATGTTTGTAAAAATCTAGCACTTACAAATGTAGATTCTGAGAAGGTCTTGCAGTTAAAAATAGTCTGGGTAAGAGTGCGGGAAGATGTAATATGACAGCATAGAAAAGGGGTATTAAACATTCACAAATCCTTCTGAATGCAGCAAATGTCTGTGCCAACAATTCGCTCCACTTTTAAAATGTTACATCCACCTGCACTCTGCAATGTCTCAATATGGCCACCTTAGAAAATCTGCTGGTCACACTCTTTAATCTCATGCTACAGAGTGTTATGTCTAAAAGTCACCAGGTAGAAAACAACCATTTTTTTTTTAAAAAAAAGGTGAAATTCAGACATGATACAAGGATTATAAAGAAGCTGTCTCCTTTTCTCTCACTGTTTTTCTTGGCATTCTTCCCAGTGCAGCAATACTGTTATTAAGCATTATCAAAGCACCACTGCACCACTGACATATTATTGTAATATATCAGCCAGGTGCTATTCTCTTCCCAAGTATGTCAGTGCTATATCCCCTGACTGATAGTTGTCAAGAAGCATAAGGTGAAGAAACAAGTCTCCCTATGACATTTTACTGTGTTGTCTTTCTTTGAAGTGAAGGGGTTACTTTATGAGGAAGGTCAAGAGATGGGAGCAATAATCCCACATAACCTATACAATGGGATGATTTATCTTGTCCTTTATTATTAATTTCCTTGTATTTTGTCTTAGGACTTTTAACTATGTACTGTTTAATACTGTTTTAAGGGGGGGAGGGATATATTTTTTATTGTACTGATTTTTATGTTGTAAACCGCCTGGATTGGGCAACCATTGGGCGGTATAAAAATAAATTTTATTATTATTATTATTATTATTATTATTATACATATATGTTTTACGATAGCTTTTTTAGATCATAGTGCTGTGTGACAGTAACAGAATAGAAGATTCCTTGTGTGGAGACCCAGCCTAAATTTAAGAGCTAGAACAGCTGTAGCTATGCCTTTTGGTGTGTTTGCAGTTGACTGATTCAACTAATGATGTGCAGCAATTTAAAAATCACATTATGATGCTTACTCTGCTTATGATGCTTACTACCTTACTCTGGAAGAATGCACACTCAACCTATAGTCCTGTCATAGTGTAGCAGAAAAAGGAAGCAGTTCAGGCAAAGAGTAGGAAGCTGCTTAATGTCTCATTAACTAGTAGCCTTTGCATGCTCTCAAGAAAGTACAGTCAGCCCTCCACTTTTACAGCTTTGGCTTTTGTAGATTTGATTATTCATGGATTTGATTACTATTTTCTCTCTAGCAATCTGTACATGTTCCAACATGACTGTAGGGTCAACGTCTACCAGAAATCACGCTGAAAGACCTAGAGATTCCTAGAGAGAACACTGCTCTAGGTATTTGTGTGCTAGCCAGCACAATTATGTGGTCACTGTTTGGCAGAAGTTGACTGTACAATTATGCTGGAGGACCTAGAGCAGGGGTAGGCAACCGAAGGCCCAGGGGCCGAATGCGCCCCCCCGAGGCCTTTGGACCGGCCCCAGGCCAGTCCTGCTGCCGCCACCGCCGCTTGTCATGAAGATATTGATTATTGTTGTTATTACTTGTTCTTGGGGTTTTCTTGGCAAAATCTGCACAGGGGTTTTGCCATGGCTTTTCTGGGGCTGAGAGAGTGTGCATGCATATTTTTTAAAATTTTTATTTTTTAAAAAATATATATTTATTTATTTATTTATTTATTGGTGCTTCGGCCCTCCAATTGTCTGAGGGACAGCAACCCGGCCCCCGGCTCAAAAAGGTTGCCTACCCCTGACCTGGAGATTCCTAAAGAGATGTTCCCTCAGGTAAAAAATATACGGTAGTGATTTATTATTTATGTTTTTTTCCATTTCCCTGGGGAACCTATACCCCTAACCCCAGTAAATGTGAGGCCCCACTGTAGTCACTGACTCATAACTATAGCCTTACTGTTAATCTAAGGGGCTCTACAGACAGCCCCTAAGGGGCAGCTCCATGCCCCCCCTGGGATTGCCGGATCGGGGCCACGGCAACTGCACACCATGGCCCTGATCTGGCACTTTGCCTCTCCTTTTTGGAGCGGCAAAAAGCCACCCTTGCCACCATGGCAGTGGCTTTTCTGTGCTCCAGCATGTCTAAACGCTAAGCCAAGGGAGCGCCCTGACACTGCCTGCTGTCTGTTTGGGCAGGCAGCATGAGGGTTATGTGAGGGCAGAGTCGGGGTGACCAGCATACGGTTGCCATGCCCTGACTCCACCCCCAGGCCAGCCCTTTTGGCCGATCTGTACTGGCCCTAAGTGATGACAACTAATTCCTCAAGCAGCTGTTCCTTCCCCAGCCATCCGGCCATGCACTTTTTTTTTTTTTTTTTTGGAAGAAGAGCTTTTCTGGACCTCCTAAATTGGCTCACTGCATTGCTTGAGTTTCCTAAACTGACCAACTCCCCTCAGTGGTGGTCCCTAACATATTATCATCATTGCTGAAATATTTAGTTGCCAGTTCAGTCAGCTTCTGCCCATGGGAGAAAGAGCATCTTTTTCCAGGAGCAAAATATGTTGGTCCCAGTGACATAGCATTGAAAAAGAGCAGGCCTGAATATTCTGAATATTCATCTGGCTGGCATTCTGTACATCTGGTTGGCATTCAATCTGTAAGCCAGAGTTAAAGAATCCTAACTACTTCATATTTACTAACACTATTTAGTCATGATTGTGGCACTATTGCCACAATTGTAAATGCTCTTCCAAACTTAAGGCCTAAGCAGACTGCCAGAAATAGTGCACATTAAATTGAGGCACTGCCCTGGCTCAGTGCTAGGGAATCATGGGAACTGTTTTTTTTTTGGGGGGGGGGACATTGAGCCTTCTCTGTCAGAGAGCTCTGGTGCCACAATAAACTATAGTTCCCATGATTCCCTAGCACTGAGCCAGGGCAGTGCCTCAATTTAATGTGCACTATTTCTGGCAGTCTGCTTAGGCCCTTACTTTAACAGGCAGCTGCTACACTGAGAGATGACAGGATTTTCAGCTGGCAATTAGGGCATACAAGGATGACATTTTCACCCCTTCACCCCTTCAGTGAAGTGAGGCTGAGAAAATCAGAAGCAAGATCCCTATCATAAGTCCTGGTAATGCAGGTTTGGAAGGGAGGAGCAAGGAGATATTGGGCCTTTACAAACTGCCCGAAATAATGCAGACTGAGATCACTTTAACTGTCCTGGCTCAGTGCTAGAGAATCATGGGAATTGTATTTTTTTTCTGGGATATTGAGCCTTCTCTGTCAGTGAGCTCTAGTGCCACAATAAACTACAGTTCTCATGATTCCTTAGCACTGAGCCAGGACAGTTAAAGTGGCCTCAAGCTGCATTATTTCTGGCAGTCTGTAAAGGCCCTGGTTTTGACTGGTGACAGCCATTTGAAGTTATGGCTTACAGTCTTTTGTTAATTCCAGCCAGAACAGACCCATTAAACCAATGAGATTTATTGATGTGTTTATTTATCATTCCACCATCTCAATTCACTAGTTGAGACTGACCAATGGGATTCAGTTTGATATATATTTCCTCAGTCCTCATTCAGAAACCTGGCTTAATTCTCTATGAAAGTTAAGTTCTGAGAATTTCACTGACATACTCATAATAATACTAATAATACTTATTTATACCCCGCCCCTCTGCATAGCAATCGGGGCGGCTTCCAACATAAAAAAAATACAATACAGTAAAATCAACCCTCAACCCCGACCCACCCAACCCTTAAAAAATTATTAAACAACATCAAATTTAAAAACAGTTTAAAACAAATTATCCCAAAAGATTTACCAATTGCAATAATCTGGGAGAGCATTGGGTTGGCAATTTGAACTTGCCTCCATGCTTCTCCTACATTACATGGCTGGCCCAGATAATATGGGGGGGGGGGGAAGCCAGGGTTATAAGGCAGGCTTGGCAGTGACCTCTGGTCTCTCAGTCCTCAGCTTCCTATTTAAAGCTGCTGCCTCTCCCTCAGTCCTGTCCAAGAGCCGCACCTATATTACGTCCCAGGTGGAATTGGGGAAGGTGGAACTTGCTGCCTCCCTGGACACGCCTTCCTTACTGGGCTTCCAGCCCAGATGGTATTGGGAGAGGAGGGCTGATGCTCCAAGGCTGCTTTTCAAGCTTGCTGCCTCCCTGGACACCCTTTCTTACTGGTCTTCCAGCCCAGATGGTATTGGGGGGTATATGGTAGTTACACAGATTCAAATCATTTTACCACTGCAAACTGCTAAGTCAGCAACAGCTTCAATGAGCAAGGTGGAAAATGAAAAAGAGCATAGTCAGGCAAGAAGCTGATTGTGAATATTGTCTTACTTGTAAATGCTGACCTAACCACCGTGAGATCAGTAGCAATGAAGCTGATGTGACCTAATGATCTCCACACAATTCTAAACATAATTTGGTGCGTTCATTTTCAAATAGAACCCAAGAAATGATAACCTTAGCTTTTGAATATGACAGCAGTTACAAGCAATCTCAGAGGGATTAATGAGGGTTTGCTATTGATACAGAAGTAAAAATGTTTGGCAGGAAAAGGAAGTGCTACTCTCCCCCCCCCCCCCCCCCGCATCTGCTACATGATGTGAAGAACTAAAAGGTGAAAAAATATGACATACACTTACCTTGTAGCAACTGAAAGGCAAAGAAACCAGAAAGTAAAACATTCCATGATTTTCTAGTGCTCCCTGTGCTCTAGAAGAAAAGCAAAAGCTAAGGAGTTGAACAAAAACAAAACAGAATATAGACAACTCTTGGGCTTAGATGTTTGCTTGAAAACAGTGAAAAGCAAGAATACATTAATAGACGGTCCAATCAGCAATAAATTTTAAAGATGAGCGTCAGGCTGTAGAATTTTTGGCCAAATCTGTGGAATGTATTAAAAACGTATTGACCCTTATTTTATACCCAGTTTGTGGAACACTGCAATCATAATTTTCTATGACTTCATGTTTATTTCATGTACTTTCAAATGTCTGACCCATCTTTCAATCACAATACTGCATGTGGATGTTTACAGTATAATAGAGGGGGAAACTACAAGGAAGAAAAATACCAATCCTATAATAAACATCAACAAGGGAAAGTCTACAATGACAACAAAATCTATTGCTTTCACCAACAGTGTGGTAGAAAAAAAACAGTCCTATTACCTTTTCTAAATTGTCATACGGACAACAATTAAAGTGTCTAAATTCAGAACATGACAAGTAATAAAAGTTGAGATCCTGGACTGAGAGATGTAAGTGTATCAAGAAGCTATGTCTCTTATTTTTACCTCCCAAAAATTCACCTTGTAAGGAGTGCTGTTCCCCAACATGGTCCATTTCCATGTTATCAGAGAGCTGAGGGTGAGTGGGGATGCCCTTTCTTGTAGCTGGACCTGTTGCAGGACAATGTCTGCAGAATGTAAATCAAACAAAACAAAACAAAATAACACACACCAGGGTCCCTGTAGCTGTTTGTCTGAGGATGTCTAGCTACAAGAAAACAGCTGGTTGCATCACCACTGATCTACCTGCTCTCCAACAACATGGAGTGGCTGTCTCTCTGTGTGTGTGTTTTGGGGGGGGGGGGCACAAATCACCACTAATAGTGATTTGGTCATTGCATGGTTGGAATAGAATTCTTTTTTAAATTGTATTTTTATTAGAAACTCATTTTGACAAGCAGGGCTCTTGCTTCTGACTGTAAACATAACAAGAAAAAAAACAAATAAAACAACAACAACAATTAAACAGCTACATACATTTAAATGTCTATATTATTATGGACATTTATAACATATACCTATATAAAAATAATCTATACATACCTCCTTCATCTGTCTGATTTTATAAAATGTGATTTGCTCATGTTTCTAGTCTTCTGATTGAACATGTAATTTCTTTGTCTCATTTTCTCAACTACAGAGCACCGTGGTTAACTATAATTTTATCTTTAACTTTCTCTTTTTCAATGTTACTCCTTCCATCTAAGGAGATGGTTGGAATAGAGGTCTGACCCATGAAATGACCTTAAAAGTGATAGAACATAAATATCAAACATATACCTTCATAATTCACAAATGTCAGTTGACATTTTCTGTAATGTTACTTTTTGGAGTAATAAATGGTAATGCCATTACTGGTTTTCTGTTTATAATGCTACTTTGGCAATGGAGACAGATGAATAATTATTCCCCATATGCTATTTTGAGAGGCCATTTTGGGTCCTGGAATTTTTTCTTTGCCCATTTTTGTCATTTTTCTACTTGTATTTTTTAAAAAATAAAATAAAATGAAGTAAAATAAGATGACTTATCCCATTACTCCTAGAGTGTGCTCCCCCTCTGTATTTGGCATTCCTCCCCATTGGGGAGAGATACCAAAGTACTTTCAATCACTGTCCCTACAGGCTTCGAGGAAAGCCTTCCTCTTCGCAAGGTTGAACATTCACCCTTCCTGTGTTACCAGGGGCAGATATTTGAGGATACCGTTTGCATATCGAATGTGTATTTGTGATCTATCTCCAGATACTCTTCAACATATTACATTTCTTTGCCCGTTGTATCAAAAACCTAGAGCGAAATTGCTAAATAAACTAACGGAATTGAATTACTGCTTAACTGATATAACTTTAGTACATCTATTGGAGGATCGTAATGTACAGATTACATGTTTGATGGCCAATTTTTTAATGGAGGCAACAAAAATCTGGCACAAATTAAATAGTGGTTAGAGTTCAGTGTTAGATGATTTTAATGACGGTAAATTGTATGTATTCATGTTAATTATTTTAGTTAAATTTTATACTGTATTGTTCATTGTATATCGACTATCGAGATGCCTAATAAAGGTTATGGAATGGAATGAAGTAAAATAAAATGAAATAAAAGAATGTTAATTTAGTCTACTGAATGAAATCAATTACTTATATTAAAATTAGCAAGCTATAAAAGATTAACAACTACTGCTAACATGCTGGTCTTTTACATAATGATTCCAGGCTATGGACCATGTTGATGACTGGTGATTAGGAAAATGTAGGGCCTTTGCAGACTGCTAGAAATAGTGCAAATTGAGTCCACTGGCTCAGTGCTAAGGAATCATGGGAATTGTATTTTTTTCTGAGACATTGAGCCTTCTCTGTCAGAGAGCTCTGGTTCCACAATAAACTACAGTTCCCATGATTCCCTAGCACTGAGTCAGGGCAGTTAAAGTGGACTCAATTTGCACTATTTCTGGCAGTCATACTTCCCTGTTATCTATGTACCTGTTGACCAGATCTTGTGAAATGTGGAGGGCTAACCAGAATCAGCATTAAGCAGACCAGTGAATCAGTGGCCCCAGTTCAGTGTTGGAAGCAAAGAGGCACCAATGCTTGTATAAAGTGATTAGTAAGGGAGGGGCATCTAGATAATTCCAGCTTTTGTTTTCAACTCTCTTTATCCTTCTTTGGTCTATATGTTCAAGCATTTTTCTTCCTTCTTAAATGTATGTGTCACTACCCCTTCTCTTAAGGAGATAGTCTTTTTGTTTTCCTTTGTTTGGAAGGAACATGTGAAGTAGAGATGGAACCAAATGAAGTAGTAACTAATGGCCTTTGCCCCAGATTCTTTCTGAAGGGTCAGCAAAAAGTGCAAGTGAGGCTGGAAAAACCTGACCAAACTGGTGGAAACCTGTATTCAGGGAAGCAGAGTGTAGAGCATGGTCAGTAGCAACTAACCAATAGAACTAGAGAACAGAAGTGTGATCAGCAATAACAAACCAATGGAGTTAAAGTTATGTGATGTAATGCTGTGTGCTATGCAAGTATAGTGTATAAAGGAATACTTTGAAAATATTTGGGTGCGACAACCCTTTAAGCACCATCTGAAAGCTGTTGTCGCCTTTTGGCCAAAATAAAGGTGTACTTGCCTTGGACAAAATTTGGACTCCTGGATCTGGTTCTTGGGGAATTCCACTACACATGCATAAGGCTCCAACCCCAGCAATAGATGCTAGTTCATGCATGAGAGCCAGTTTTTAGTGACTCTTCTAATCAAGTATAGGCCTCTTTCTTTTGTCTATCTCCTTTATTGTCCTAAGATGAATTTCCTGACACAATAAACATTAGCATCCAGAATAATTTCTCCTGTTTGGACCACAAGATCATGGTGCACTAGCCCTGTGGCACTCTGCTTAATATAGATATCAAATATTCCTATACAATGTACTTGTACAGTTAAACTATGACTTAGGTGGAAAGACAGAAAAATGTAAGCTCCCATATGTGATTTTCCTTCAAGAATTACTAATTCCATATTTCTTAATGTAGCTACAGGAAGAAGAAACAGCCATTGAGAGTGACAATTAGTACAGAAATAAGGGATATTGATTCTGGAGACAATGGAAGATAGAGTTGCTGCTGGAATTTACCAACTCCAAGTACAAGAACAAACATTGACACACATGGAGCTACATAATGCATGATTTTGCAAAGAAAAGGCCAAAACAGGGAAATTTTAAAGTGAATTGGTCTATGAATAAATTATATGCAGTTAAATTGAGACATTAGTATATTTTAAAAAAGCAAAAGAAAATATCAACATGCTAAAACTTTTATCAGGAACAAACAAAATATTGCAAAATAGTCATCCAAGACCATCCAAGCTGGGGGACGTACACAATATGGATGTGGGGTAATCTGATGTTTTGAAGATGCAGCATGAGTTGCAGTGCAATTTTAGAGAGGCAGATAACATGAATTTAGAAAGAAAATATGAAATTTCCTTTCATGTTTCATAAGTTTGCATAAATGGAATGGGATTGTGGTCTGAAATGCCTGTGGGGGTAGGGTCATGTCCCAAGTTTGTTCTGATCTTAAAGAAGTGATGGCTAGGCCTTGCCATCACTAATGGACTCTTGTTCAGCAGAACTAACTAATCTTGAAAGACCCTTGCAAGCCAATCTTAGAAGGGGGTAAGGGAAAGGGGAATGGTGATAGAGCATTCAGAATCTCAAAGGCCAAAATCAGTAGCTTGCCTCCATGGCTCTATAAAAACAATTCAGATCAGCACCAAATTTAATAACCAGCCACTCACATTCCACAATACTTACAATTCTAAAATTCCACAGCCAGGCAATACCTGGATTAGGACAAACTAAGATACTGTAAAAGTGTGTTTGCTCCAAAATAGATCTTGCTGTTTTAACTTGAAAGATCTAACTCTAGTTGCTAACTTGAAAACTTGCACACTTTCATGGCACTTCTGTTGGAATTACCTAACGGGATTTTGGATGTTTTTTTCATGGACCTGCACAATCTCTACATTTTTAGATTTCTAGAAAATTTTCAAACAATGATGGCTAAGTATCTGAGCCTAACTCAAGCTTAATATACAAACAGAATGACTTGAGGAACTCAAGTTCTATCAGGTATCAGGTTTAATTTTTGCTGATATTCTTAAATATGTGATAAAGGGTTTGTCTATGGGTCAAATAAAACAGTCCCCCCCACCCCCCATTATCTTGGCAACCTGCCTATACCACAAATCCCCAACCAGAGTAAGTGATGCCAGGCAGCTGTCTACATACACATCCCACTGTGTTGCCTGGTGCTGTTACTACTGATGCAAGTCATTCTCTCTGAGGTCACAACAAGGTGCCCAGCCATGTGATAGATGCTGGTCACCTCATTCCTGACTCAGAGGGAATAACTAGCACCAGTGGCAGTGGCACTGGGCAATGCAGTGGAACACATATGGAGACAGACAACTGTCTGGCATTGCTACAGAGCACAGAGGTAATTGGGGTGGGGGAAATCTGGTAATCTATGTGGCCAGTATTCTCTGGGAGCAGCTTGCAGTATTCTGTCCAGTTTAGATGAACCCCACAAAACATGTACTGCTAACTTCAAACATTCAGGAATGTGTCTTTACCTTGGCTGAGATCCTGGACTGGGGGATATAATCCAGGCAGAACTGCAGTGCATTTCATCTCTCCTCTCCTTCAGGATTCATCTTCTTCTTGCAGCTTCCATGGTTCTCCAATGTCCCATGGGCATTTAGTGATTGAGGCATTGGAGAAGCATCTGGCAATTGCTGTATCCTGATGCACAACAACAACAGTATCCTCTGAGAACTCTGGAGGATCCTCATGAGGATATGGAGGGCCATTCTACATCTACCTGTAAGGATGTGGCCAGATGCTTTCTCAATGCCCCTGCATTCCACCAGTGGCCATGGGTGGGAGTCCTGCAGGAGGAAATTGGATCTTGCTAGAGTTTTGGTCATTGCATGACTCAGGTGTTGAATTCTACCCTCTATAATGATAAGAGGGATGTAGTGGCTCAAGTGGTTAAGACGCTGACCCTGTTGATTGCAAGATCGGCAGGTTGGCAGTTCAAGGCACAGGTGCTACATAATGGGATGAGCTCCTGTCACTAGTCTGAGCTTCTGTCAACCTAGCAGTTCGAAAGCATGCAAATGCAAGCAGATAAATAAGTACCAGTTCAATGGGAAGGTAAACAGTGTTCTGTGCAATCATGACAAGAAAAGTTCAATTAAGTTCAGCTTTCAGTTAATGTTGGCATATGTCACTAACAGAGACCAGCTTTTACTTATTGATTACAAACTGCTATTCTTATTCCAAATGTTTCAGTACAGGGCATATCCTTTTTGGATGTTGTTACATGCATGTGCATACCTCATTGTCATTGTAGTATTCAAATGTAAAATAGCAGCACTGACTGTGACAAAAAAAGCCAATACACTTTTATCGGCATAGTTTTGTACAGAGAAGAAGAGCAGGGAGAAATTACAGTGTTCTCCTATCTTTCTTCCACTTCCCTCTCTCCCATTATATACATAGTGGCAGAGAAACCAAACCTCTGGAACCTTCTCTTGCAAACATTGCTGCATATTTCCACCTTCCTGTGGGAGAGACTGATGAGGAGACAAGGAAGAAGGAAAGAAAGTAAGAATAATCCAGATCACTTGCTGAGTTCTACATGTACGAGTTGTAAAGAAAAGAAGGGGAGAGACACTGAACCCTCTGAGAGTCTCTGCCAGCTGCTATCAGTCAGGATTGGCAGAACTTTTTACAGTTTTTGGAAGCTGTTCTATAGTGATTAAAAGGTTGTATTGGACATGAGAGATCCACCATAAAACTTACTGGGGGACTTTAGCTCACTCACTGTCTCTCAGCTTGACATATCCACATGATTGTTAAGGCTAAATTAGGGAAGAAAAGAGCCATCTACAGTGCCTTCAGTTCTCACTAAAAGACAGCTTGGATATAAGAGTCAATAATAAAAATAGCACCACCAAGATATACACCCAAGACATCACCAGACACTATCCCTAAATCTCAGGAGTTACATACAACTGCAAGAAATTCTCAGTGGACCAAAACCTCAGTTGTTGTGGAGATGTCAGAGTATATTCAGAATATTAGCTCAACAATAGAGCTGGTAAAAGGGAAGCATCAAGAAACTCAAGCTAATTTTCTCACCATTTTCTCTCCTCATAATTATAAAAGAGAAGCAAAAACTCACATATAATGAAAAACTGTAATTATTTAATTGCTTAATGAATCAATTGCTCTACTGAAAAGCAAGGTGCTTAATAGACTCAAAACCATTTAACCTATCAACAGCCCTAAGAATACATTCTGAAACTTGGTTTCAACTGTTTTAATAACAGCCATTTTGAAAGTTAGCAACATGATTGCCTCATTTTCATGCTAGTAGCTTTTGTCTCTTAAATTGAAACTAAAATACATGAGCATGCATGCAATTAAGCTTCTGTCCACTCACCCCCTCTGCAGACCAGGGCATTGGGGACGCCCTGGTCCGGAGCGCCAGCGGAGCTCAGCCTGCGCACCGCAGCGCTCCTCCGGCGACTCTAAAAGGAGCACCAAATTGGCGCTCCTTTTAGATGTCAGGGAAAGTGCGCCCTAAAAGTGGTGGGCACACTTTCCCTGACTCAAACGCCGTGGCGCGTCCGGTCGCCGCGGCGTGAGGTCATCCCCGGAGCGCCAGCCGTGCAAACGGCCGGCGACTCCGAGGACGACCTCAGGAAGAGGAAGGGGCGCCGCTCATGCGGCTGCCCCTCCTCTTCCGGGCCCGGAAGACGGCTCAATTAGCCGTCTGCCGAGGCCCTCAGACTTAAGACTCAAACTATAAGCAGGCAAAGACATTTACAGGCAAGTCTTTGATGAGATGAGTTCCCGTGGAAAGGGGATGCAGCTACTTCTTCTATTGAAGGGACCTTGTTTGTGATTTTAAGCTGTTTTATGCCTCAATTGTTTATTTTTAAAAAAATTATTTTAATTCAACATTGGTAGCTGGCAGGAGGTTTGTTGCTGGGATATGTTTTTGGTGTCACTGCTGTTAATTGCTATTATATCAACTTTTACAGTGACTCCATGAATGAGAGCCCTGCAAGGCATGCCATTACCAAAACAGGTTTGGCTTCCTTGATTCCTGTTATGTGGTCTCCTATTTTTCCTACTGCTTTACACCATACCTAGCATCATTGTTTTTTCTAATGAGTCATATATTCTCATGATATCTTCAAAATACAACAGTCTCAGTTTAGTCATCTTGGCTTCTAGGAGGAGTTCAGGCTTGATTTGCTCTAATGCCCATTCATCTGTCTTTTTGGCAGCTCATGGTCTCTGTAGAACATTCCTCCAGCACCACATTTCAAATGAGTTGATTTTCTTCCTAACGACTTTCTTCAATGCCCAGCTTTCACAACCATACATGGAAACTGGAAATAAATCGCACAGAAAATCTTGACTTTGCTATTCAGTGATATATCTTTATGTCTGAGGAACTTCCTAGCTCTTTTATTGCTGCCCTTCCAAATCTTAGTCTTTTTCTGAGTTCTTGACTGTACTCTCCATTCTGATTGAAGACTGAGCCAAGGTATGAAAAATCTTGAACTATTTCAACATCTTCAAATTATTGTCTATTTTTTATCACCCTATTTGTTCAACTTGTATGCAGAAATTATCATAAGAGCTGGGCTAGACTCAAAAGAAGGAGGAGTGAAGATAGGAGGAAGGAACATCAGCAATCTAAGACATGCTGATGACACCGTACCACTAGTGGAAAACATCATGGACAATTGCTGAAAAAACTGACAGAAATAATCCAGTTTGAGAACACTTTAACAGTCCTGTTAGAGAAAAAAAACTACAATTCCAATAATTCCCTAGCATTTATCCAGGATAGTTAAAGTGGTCTCAAGCAGGATTATTTCTGGCAGTCTGTAAAGGCCCTAAGTAGGTGATACTGAATTTCAACCTTAGACTATAATGGCAGGATCTCCCTGCCAGCATAGGTCAAGAGGATCAGGGTGAGGGTGCTGGAGCTAAAAAGGTTACTGTAGGATTAGCAGTGAACAACCTTTGCCCATATGCCCTTCCTTTGCTCTGGTATACTGTCTGTCCAGGCTATTATTGGGTTCTTCCAGATGGAACAAATGTGTTAAGAAGTTGTAGTATTTGTTGATGCATTTTTTGTTTTTTTAATATTGTCACTTGATTTAATATTGTCACTTGATTCTTCTATTTCTAACTACATTATATGTGACCATGGTACTTGAAGGTTTCTGGGAAATGTAATCTAGAAGGAAAAAAATAAAATAAAACACTTTTCCAAGCTCTTCATCTGTTTCCTGCTTTAAAGCCATCCTACTTCTTCAAAAGCCATTCAGATTTTTTTTTCTTTCTCCCACTGGGACAGTATTTAGTTTGATTCTGTATTCTCACTCACAAAGGAGTCAGTCTGCCCTTGGTGTGATTGGGCATTTTATAACAAACAGGTGGGGAGAAATTAATCCATCTCTGTCAGTTTGCACTTCTTTACTAGGCATGGTTCCTTGTTTTCAGCCTGTCAAATTCATCTGCTTCGCAATTGTGGGGAAAGTAAGGGCTCTGTGTTCTGTAGTTCATTGTATTGCACTTCACTAGGTGGCTAACTTGGTTATGTTCTGTGATTTGTAATTAGAGATTTCATAAGGCTGAGGAAAGCTATGTAGAGTGAAGCACAGATAAAAGTGCTGTCCCTTTAAGTGCTTAATGTTTATGTGCTTAATGTTCTTTGAATGGATTTGCATACTTTCAGACTGCCTAAATGCAGCCAGAACCTAAACAAGCACAGAACTAGTCTTGTTCCTTAATATGGTGCTGGAGGGGGGGGAGGAAATGGTGTCACTTGACTTCCATTTTCTCTCTGTTTGCAATAATAGTGTCCTTTAAAGTCCTATAATTAATAATCTTCATTCCTTTTGTGAAACCTTTTGGCTTGGGACAAACAACACATTTCTCTACAGTGTTCAACATATGGTAGATGTATATGTCAGAATGTAGGGAAAGGTGCAGAAGCAGTAATAACTGTATCAGACAGAATGTTGATGATATATTGTGATGATTGAACCATGATGAAATTTAACATGGAAATACAGACAAGCTGTACTTACAGACACAATCAAAGTTGATCCTATCTATCCACAAGGGTGGGATTGCATGCTCCATGAGGCTCAAAGTTATGCTGATGGTGGCAGCACATCTTTTAGGGTCTCCCACATCAAACAGCTGCCTACTGGGGAGCTAGACTAAATATGTCAAACACCTTAACACAGTGAGAGGAAGCTTCTAGGCAAAAGTAGTTGCAGTGACATTGGCAGATGATCTCCTAGATAATGGCTGTGGCATTTTAGCTGGTTTTTCCTAGTAATGCTCAGAAGAAAGCAATGGTAAACTACTGCTGTAGTATTTTACCTTGAAAACCCTATGATGAGCCAATCTAAAGTGAAGCAAGCAATATGCTGAAAGACAAGAGACCCAGATCCAAAGGCACTCAACTGGTTACCAGGAAGTGCGAAGGAAAAATGCTGACAGTGCTATGGACCTTACACACGGGGCCCAATGCAGTCAGAATCCAAAAGAAATCCTGACCTAATACGTATTATTTTCCCGTGTTTCCACATGACGTCGCTCAGAACCCCGACAGAACCCTGACACAATGTGGAATGATCCTTGATCTTTTGAATTTCGTTTTTTTGGGGAATTACAATTGTGCGACGGGAATCATTTCGCTTTTAGCGTAGGTATGAAAACCCAATATGTATTGGGGAGCATTTCCCCAATATGTATTGGGGAGCATTTCCCCGCCTGCGCTCCAAGGAGGACCTCCTCGGAGAGCTGGCTTTCCGAGGAGGACCTCCTCAAAGAGCGGACCCTGCGCGGGGCCTCGCTCCAAGGAGGACCTCCTCAGAGAGCAGGCTCTCTGGGGAGGATCTCCTCGGAGCGCGGACCCTGCGCGGGGCTTCACTCCAAGGAGGACCTCCTCAGAGAGCCGGCTTTCCGGGGAGGACGTCCTCAGAGCGCGGACCCTGTGTGGGGCCTCGCTCCAAGTAGGACCTCCTCAGAGAGCCAGCTCTCTGGGGAGGACCTCCTCGGAGCGCCGACCCTGCGTGGGGCCTCGCTCCAAGGAGGACCTCCTCAGAGAGCCGGCTCTCCAAGGAGGACCTCCTCAGAGCGCCGACCCTTCGTGGGGCCTCGCTCCAAGGAGGACCTCCTCAGAGAGCCAGCTTGGGAAGGGGTGACAGCCGCTGCAAGTGACAGCCACGGCTGTATTGCGCATGTGCTAGAAGAGCATTTCTAGCACATGTGTGGGATTATCTCACTTGTGGGTGAACAGCAAATACAGTTCCCGGGAGCGCTTTCTTTAAAAGTGTGTGATAGCCAGTGTGTGTGATAGCCATTTGCGTATTGTGGGGTTTTGTCCGGTTTATTCCTGGATTTATTCTTATTTCACTTTATTATCACTTTGTGGGCCACGTATGATAACGTCCTATGTGTTGTGATGCAATTGGACTTAAGCCAAAGGGTTGTCCAGTTGCTGACATCCCCAGAGGTGAGAGGGAAGTCCAAAGTTGAATTATATATATAATGACAACAGGAAATGTGAGATTCATGAAGGAAGCTGAAATTTCCAAACAATTTCCAAAGGCAGTCCATGTACAATGTGTTACAGTAATACAAATGGGATGTAATCAAGGCATGTGTTGCTGTAGCCAGATCTGATGTCTCAAGAAATAGACACAGCTAGTGAACTTATTTTAACTGTGCAAACACACTCCTAGCCATTTAGACATCCAGGTTCAGATCTGAATCCCAGAGTATGTCAAAACTGTGAACCTGAGATTTCAGGGGAAATGTAATTCCATATAGAACAGGCTGAATCCCTATTCCCTGATCTTCTTTTTGAAGGATCAGAAGCACCTCTGTCTTGTCTGGATTAAGTTTCAGTTTGTTCACCTTCACCGAGTCCATTACTGACTGCAGACACAGGTTTAGTATAGAAACAGCTTCCTTAGAATTAGGTGGGAAGGAGAGAAAGATTAAGTGGGAAGCCTATCCAAAACAAACAAACACTACAACTCCCACCGATTTAATTGACTGGGTGAGCAAAGTGCACCAATCCAAATGTTGGAATGCAGCTCCCAGCTGTGGCTCCTGGGAGTTGCAGTTGATCAGCATCTGAACAGGGCCACAATTCATTCCCCACCTTTTTGATATAGGTGTGCTTAGCATGAGACAATTGCTTTTATAGCTTAAACTACCTACTTGTTAGTTGTTAGAAAGGCCATCTTTTCATGCAAACCAAAACCAGAGTCTTCCCCTCAGCTAGCAGCAGGACCATCATCATAACAAAACAACAGGAAAAGACCAATTAAAGTGTACCCCCTGGTAAGGTCTCATTTGAAAGGTCTCGTCCTTTCACTTCTTTTGCAAATGATGCAAAATTAAAATTCTCACACCTTGGTCCAGGAGATGCCAAGTTTCACAGCTCATTAAAAACTTTATTGATGCATCAAGAAACCAATATCTTGTTTGTTTAGCAGTGAGACCTCATCACATCCCTAATCAAAAGACTTAGGCTGCTGCCACACTTCAGAATTAATGCTGTTTGACACAACTTAACTGCCATGGCTCCATCCTATGGAATCCTGGGGTTTGTAGTTTGTTATGGCACCAGAGCTATCTAACACAGAAGGCTAAATACCTCAGAAAACCACAAATCCCAGAATTCCATAGCATTGAGCATTTAAAGTTGTGTCAAACGGCATTAATTCTGCAGTGTAGACACACCCTAAGACTAGGAAAGACAGTTATGAAGCAACTACAGAAGATACTCCAGTGTAAATTTAGAATCACCCGTGCCATAGTATTTCTGAATTCTATTTATAATTGTAAAAAGTGGACAGTGAAGGAAACTTACAGGAGGAAAATCAATTCATTTGAAAAATGGAGCTAAAGGAGTGTTCTATGAATAAAGTGGACTGCCAAAAAGACAAATTAATGGGTCTTGGAGGAGAACAAGCTTGAACTCTCACTAGAAGCAAAAATGACAAAACTTGGGCTATTTTACTTTGAATATATCATGATAAGGCATGAGTTATTGGGAAATAAAATTATGCTTGGTGAAGTGGAAGACAGTAGCAAAAGAGGAAGACTGCATTACAACTGGATTGATTCAATAAAGGAAGCCACAGCCTCCTATTTTGCAAAACCTGAGCAGGACTTTTGTTGACTAGGGTCTTGGAGGTTTCTTAGGGTCACCATATTGACATGGTAACAAGTAACAACAACAACAAATGGTAAATAAATTGGATATTTTACTAAATAACTTTATACCTCTTATCTTACCATTAGTAACATGCTGTAGAACAGGAATAGGCAACCTTTCCCCTTTAAGGGCCGAGGGACTTCAGCTCCCAGAATCCCAGGAGCTATTGGCCAACATGGGACTATTGGCCAACATGGCTGAGGCTTCTGGGAGCTGAAGTCCCTCAGCACTTAAAGGGGAAAGGTTGCCTACCCCTGCTGTAGAATGTTGAGGATACTAGGAGTCCAAAGTATACTGGGAGATCAGAGTTCAAACCCCTGCTCAGTCATGGAAAACCACTGAATGACCTTAGGTAAATCATGCTCTTTCAAGCTCAGAAAGTTATACAACCCCCCTCTGAACAAATTCTGCCAAGATAACCACATGATAGGTTCAACTTAGGATCCTCATAACACAGAAATGACTTGAAAGCAAGCAATAGCAACAATTCCTGATGTCATGATGTTCCATATTTTAGTGCTCCAACCAAGTTTAGTCATCCATGGCATGGAAAGTCATGAGATGTAGAACATTACAATGTCAATATATTGGTTAATTCTGCTACACATTATGAAGTGGCAGGAGCACTAGATGTGCAGTTTCTGATTTGGATAGCAGCCACAGGTTTAGTGGAACATCTAAAATGGTCATTAGCAGGGCTGGTATCAGAGCTCTGCAGTGTTGGGCATCTAAGACCCATAACTCGATTAAGGGAACCAGTGTGGATTCTGATAGCCTCCTGGCCCTTGAGCTTTCCTTCCTGCTCTACTAAGTTCTCCAAGCATGCACACAGTATGAAGAGTGAAGGAAAAGAGTGGGGATGTCTGTGCATCCTGTTCCCACTATTTGAGAGGCTGTGCAGATTGGTTCCATATGGAGACAGAAATGAATGGTAAACAGAAACAGATGTGGGGAGAAGAGAGACACCTTCAGGAAAATGGGACCCAGGGAAACACATGCCCAGCGATACCTGAGAGAAAAATAGACCTGGAACTGGTTATCCATGGGTGAATATTTTGCCATAGGGTGGTCATAATCTGAAAACCATTGTGGAGAAATATCAGAAACAGAAATTTCAGACATAGGTTGAAGTGTGTATTCTATTTTGCATAATCAATGGCATTATTGTTGCTGTCAGAGACTGGGATCCTAGATGTTTGTGCACAGCATAAAAGATCCACACATGGAACTCTGCTAAGGCTCCCCATCACCACCTCCATGACACACTGGAGATTACCTCATGACACTTTTATAGTGTTGCTATTCCACTTTTACTGTTCTGGCTGCCTCCTGTTGCATTCTGGGATTTGCAGTTGAGGGAGGGGGCATTTAAAATTCCCAGCCAGAGAGCTCTTAGGCCTCCCTGAACTACAAACCCCAGAATGCAACAGCAGGCAGCCAGACCAGTAAAAGTGGAATAGCAGCACTATAACAGTGTAGTGTGGTAATCTACACTGTGTGACCATTGCCTCCTAATGGTCATTCTATGGCTAAGGGAGGGAGGCAGGGAGGAGGAGAAGTGTTTGGCTATATTTCAACAATAAAACATAGATTGAGGACAACATCCATGAAGATCCACTGGGGTCTGCATCTGGCTATGAGAACATAACCCAGACCTATCAAACTACTTCCTTTCTCCATCAGCCATGGAATGACCATTGAGGTCAGCCATTGCAGTAACATGGTGAGTTTTGGGGAGTGTAGCATTGGTCTTTGTGGAAGGAGGAAGTGAATAGCAACATCCAACATGATTAAAAGATAAATAAGCAAGCATAAAGTTGAATTAATTTTCATATGTCTGTAACAGGGTGCCAGGTAGAATCTGTTTTTATGTGATACATGTTTTAATCTTTTGCTAGAGAGTTTTAAGCAACGGCTGGATGCTGTCAGTACAGATTTCCTTCAGAAGGGGTAGGTTGGACTAGATGACTATTGAGCACCCTTCCAACTCTATGATACAATTAGACATGTTTAAAAGTTATAATAGGGAAGAAAGTATGAGAATATGCTTGAGTGCTGGGTGTATTTCCATAAAAGCCAAATCTTTCTCCCCCCCTCCCCCAAAGTGTTCTTTCCCTATAAAATATCTGCAGAAGAGGACAAGGATTAAAATGAAAAAGGAGCTAGAATCATTTTGACTGAGAGGAAAGAAATATTTGTACATTATTCATTGCATTCTGGGTTATTCATCAAAAGTTTCATTCTTCAGCTAAAGTCTTTTCCTTATCTTAAAGCCACTGACATGAATACATATCACCTAAGTTGAAAAGATCGAATTACATTTCTCTTGCTGCTGCTAAAATTCATGGGAGCTCAAAGCCAGGGTTAGTCCCTAGGTGTACCGAGCCAGTGAATTTTATGATTTTCTCCCCCAGAGAACAACGCTAACAGGGTTTGTCTCTTCATTGTGCTACGGAGATGATTGAAAATGTGGTGCTATATCATTTGATAAAAGACCTTTGCTGAAAAAAGGGAGTAGCTTTGTCATCTGAGAACATTACCTATGGGATTTCAGAGGCTGATTTGAGCAGTAGCCTTTCAACAGCCTTTCTACTGGCCAAACCAGAATATTCTCCTTAGTTGTATCCCTTGAGTAGGTGAAAGACGGAGTATGTCAGAATACATACAACAGACATACAGAAATGGTAAACTTACAGACATACAGAAAAGGTTTTTGAAAAAGGCGTGCTTTGATTCCAAATTAATTCCAACTGAAGTGAGTGGATTAAGCCAGTTTAAAACTAAGGTTTATGCATGTATCTGCACTATGCTGTTTATAGGAGTTATATACCATTTTAACTGTTTAATGCTGTTGAACCCTGGGATTAGTAGTTTGGTGAGGTACATAGAAGTCTCTGCTAGAAAATTCTAGCACTACAGTGCAGTAATACTTTCCAGTACAGCATTCCGAGTACTTTTACCTATGAATCCCAAGATTCATGGGATGAAACCTTGACAGTTAAAGTGGTAGCAAATTGGTCTCTTAACTCCTGTGTGTAGTATACATAGGCTGTATAACCTGAGTGCATCTACAGTGCAGAAATAATGCAGTTGACACCATTTTAAGTGCTGTAGTATCATTCTGATTGTAATTGTACAAAATTTTTAGCTTTCTCCACCAAAGAGTACTGGTGCTTCACAAAACTACAGATCCCAGAATTCTCTAGGCTAGAGCTATGACAGTCAAAGTGGGGTCAAATTGCATTATTTCTACAGTGTAGATGCATCCAGAGAGTATAGTTCTGTACACCCCAACTTTGCATCTAAGATCTGCAGCATTATCTTTTCTGCTGAAAAATTCATAGGTCAATCAAAAACCATGTTATCCTGAAGGATAGAAAACCTCACTGATTCAATGTAAGATTGGATGAATTAACAACAACAACAGATTAACAGATGGGTGGGTATCTCAACAGAGAATGCTATAGGACCTGAAATGAGGTTTGAGCCATTTTCTCCACATTTATTTCAGCATATTGTCTATTGAACTACTTTGGTTACAAAGTGAACTGCAAAGAGCTACATTTCTTTTTCAGAACTATATACCTGTACTTGACATTCACTTCCTGTTAAGAAAATATACAAAAATAGGAGAAGAAAAATCAAAGAAGTTTTCCCTCTAGTTCCCAGAAGTGTAATGGATGAATATTATTATTTTTATTTCAATTTCAGTTAAATCAAGTGCTATGAGGCAATTTTACTCACATATTGCTTTTCCCAGCAGCTTCATTAATAACCCCTCCTAAGAGTTTTTGTATCATAAGCTTAAGAGCAGCCACCTGGGTCACACATCACTCTAGCTTTCACTCAATAGTACAAGGGATGTTTGATGATCATGGCCAAGTTTTCCATCAATCTTCAGCAACTTGCAAGTGATGAGAAAATGGGCAGCAAAATTTTTACCACGGTACAGCTATGACACATCAAGGACACCAGACATTTGACAAATTCAAGGAGGGCCTTGGAAAACAACAATGCTAGTTTGCAACTATTCTTTCTCAAATCAGGAGATCTGGTGTTGTTTTTTTTTTTAAAAAAAAAATAATAATACTAAATCATATTTTCAGGGGCACAAAGTTAATTTGTTTCAATTATTTACTTATTTATTTTTTAAATATTAGCAATCTTTACAAATTTCTTTTTATTCAAAATGGAAATAACTTAAGATTTAAAAAGTTCAAATGTGGGAGAAAGCAAAACTGACATATTTTGGGCATCCTTAGTTATACATAGGATTACAGCTTTAAAAATCTACACAGAAACAGAGGATTTCTCCATTTTCTCAAAGAGATAGAAGTATTTATGATTCAGATGACTTGAAAGGCCCTGATCTCATTCTACTTATACTTTGATGCATTCAACTAGGGAAGAAATATGCATACATATCTACATTGGATGCACCCAGTGAGTTTAGCAGGATGAAAACAGTTGTGCACATCTATATCCAGATGCAGCAGTGGTTAAGTGTAATGTCCTAAAACTAAATAGACTGCTACAATCAAAGAAGAAATAAATGGCTTGCAGGTCATTCAAGCAAAGTAAACATCCATTTGATGAAAAAAAAAAAGGCTCATAACTTTACTAGGCAATTTAATCTATGGGTCACATGTTCAATATGATACAGTGGAAGGCAGCCTAAAATAAACCATTTTTACAATGGCAGTTTCTGCTAGTACACCTTTCTTCCTGCTAAAATCTAGAATTTAATTCTGGGCCTTCTGAATCTAAACTTGATTTGGCTTTGGGTGCATCTATACTATAGAAACAATGCAATGTGACACCACTTTAAGCATTGTAGCTCCATCCTATAAAATCCTGGGATTTAGCCTCTCTGCCAAAGAGTGCTGGTGCCTCACAAAACTACGAATCCCAAGATTCTGTAGGATGGAGCCATGACAGTGAAAGTGCGGTCAAACTGCATTATTTCCACAGTGTAGATGTACTCAAAGACTCCTAGGGCTTGTCTACACTTATAAAAACAGACCCTGAACTCACCTGGAAGCCACAAATGTTTGTCTCGAAGATGCATGGCTGCTTCCAGTGAAATACTGCAGTTTTTCCCTGTTAATCCTATTTTGCCTGAGAGTAAGCGAGGTCTGGACAATCCCTGGTGTTTCCCTGCCACTCCAGGATGAGCATGGGATCACATTGGCATGTAGATCAGGCCCAATTCAAGCTGAGCCATTTGTCCACCCACCACCAAGAGCCATGCTCTCCCCCTTCCCTATGCTGAGCAGTATAAAAGAGAATGGTCTATCCATGGAACTGCTTCCTCATAGGCAGGAGTTCAATTGACATGATACATTGCCCCACTGCTTCTGCTGAGGGTAGTAACACATGCTCCTGTGATCCAGTGGAGAAGGTAGAGGGATCCTCCTGCCATTGTATGGCTGGACACCCCTGGAAACATCACAGATAGGACATGTCCAGCCACATGACCAGGGGGTCCCTCTACCCTCTCCTCTTTTGGATCACATGGGCACCCTCAGCAGATGTGGCTGCACACCACAGTCTTTCCACAGAACTCCTGCTGGTGAGGAAGAGGTGGAATCAATTCCATGGACAATTGACAGTGGAGATAATGTGGTGTCAACCCAGTAGGGCTGTGTGGACACCACTGCGGTGCTGCACCAGGTTCAGCCAAATGTGTGTGGCACCAAATATTCAAGCAGTGTAGACAATCCTCTAGTTTTTCAACCCATCTTCTCCTTACCTCCTTTTTGTCTTGTTTTTGCTAATTGCTATGAAAACTTCAAAATCTGTCTTTACACTGTACACTCTATTTTGTTTTTTGTAATTTTTCTAACTTCTCTTGCTGAAGTCTGACGTTTTCTTGACCTTGTTACTAAAAACAAAATAAAGAATCCCTCATAACTCTGGCAGTTTTATTCTATCTTCTATAAATGTATGTTTATTGTAGACTTGAACAATTATGGCAGCCATATAGTGTCAGATGTGCAATACAAATGGCATCTTGAGTGCCTACATTCATTTTCTTAACAAGCTTCACATGCAGAAATTACAATTATCTCATTAAACTGGTGTTAACATTGACAACACTAGTTATATAAAGCCTCAACAGCAGAACAGTTACATATATAACAAATCAGGATGTGTGGCTTGCTTTTTCCCCAAAAAGCCCAGCTTTCTTAAAAATGTGTATTTCATCATTGATTATTTATATAAGAATATGAAGAACCAACTATTCCTGTCTCATCTTCGAAGCTAAGCAGGATCAGTACTTTGATGAAAGGTCACCAATGAGTAGCAGGTGCCCTGGCCTGTCTTTCAGTGGAAGGAACTGGCAAAAACCCCTCTGGATATTCTTTGCCTAAGAAAAACCTATGAAATTCATGGGGTTGCCATATGTTGAAAGGCAACATACATACACTCATGGACACAAACACATATTTTAGATTCAAACCCACACACTGCATCCAAAAAAATATTGCTTTTAGCCTTTCAGAGCTCAAACATATTTGCTTCTGGACTGTGCTGTCATATACTAAATGTGGGGCAGTATACAAAATGGGGAAAATATATCTTTGCTATTTCATTGCTGTTCTCTGAATTACACATTGTTGGTTTACACTGAGTTATGAGAGGTTTTTCTTCTTGTAAGGGAATGTGTGTACCATTTTCTCCTGCATGATGCATATACACATTCGGTACACATTTTAAAATACTATTTTTGCCTACATCTGTGTATATTTGTGCATACTGTTCAATTGCATACATTTCAGGAGCACACTAGAGAGTGGAGTTCTAGATTAGCCTTCTATTTGGCATAACTTTTTATGTACAGGGATTTTTTTAAATATTATGTTATTTATTGCATTTTGAGTACGGTACTTTGCTGTACATATACCCTACCTGAAAGTTTGGAAAATATAGTTTCGAAATACAAATCTAAAATACCTCAGTCTGCACAGTCAGTACATGTCATTATTTCCTTCTTCAGCCCAGATCGCGCATTAGCAGATGCATTCGTCTCCCATAGTTGTCTCTTCATAAGTCATGTCTTCTGAGTCTATGGCCTTTACAGACTGCCAGAAATAATGGAGCTTGAGACTACTTTAACTGTCCTAGCTCAGTGCTAGAGAATCATGGGAACTGTATTTTTTTCTGGGACATTGAGCCTTCTCTGTCAGAGAGCTCTGGTGCCACAATAAACTACAGTTCCCATGATTCCTTAGCACTGAGCCAGGACAGTTAAAGTGGCCTCAAGCTGCATTATTTCTGGCAGTTCTGTAAAGACCGACCCACTCAAAAACCCACTTTATAAGCACCCACCACACACACACAGTGGGAGATCTGCAGGAATGTATCTAGCTATTTTCCTATATCTGGACATGCTACAACAGGCACCTAAAGAGCTCGGGGGGGGGGGGGGCTCCTCTGGTGGTCTCTGCAGATGATGTCCTCATAACACATCAAACTACAGGAAAATCACCTTGCTCTCCAATAACACAGAAATGGCCATGTTATGTGGGCATCTTGTCTTCCAAAATATGTTTTAGAAGACTTTCAGCTATCACATGGTTGGAACAAAATTCTATCCTATGCAATGACCAAAAAAGTGAGTTGCAATTTCAAAAGGCAGACTTACAACATCATAACTTACTAACAGATTGCTAGTCTTCATCACCTCCTATGAACACACTCTTGGCCTCTCCTGGGTTTACTTCTTGTTTCCGAAAAGGGGCTCTTCTGGGCCTAAAATGGCCTGGGAGAGTGAAATGTGTGGTGAACATTTTCCACATAGCCTCTCAGGACACTTTAGGCCAAAAATGTTTCTATTGTGTGTTTTTTTAAATCACCCAGGGACCCTGCATGCTGATCCCAGGCCAACATGAGGTGTGATTGTAGCTGCTCCCAACCCCACCTTTACTACTAGCATTTATTCAATCAGATATGGAAGAGTTTGTGCCTTCCTGTCCATGCATATTTGTTGGGTTTCCCATCCTTGGCCCCAGCAGTAATTCATGTAAACTGCATTGACTCATGTGTAGTAATATGTGCTTATGATTTATTGCCTCATAAGTCAACCACCCAACCAATAAAAAGATTTATGCCCAACCATTCTATACTTTGTTGTTCCTACAGTTTAAGGGAAAGATATTTCTGATCATTTTTCAAAGGTCTGCTATGTTTTATTGAAGCTATTTTTCATACCCCTTATCTTTGTAACTATCATGCTGGTTTTGTGGAAGGGCCTCAGAGGGCAGGAAATATTAGAATAATTTGTGAATCTCATGTTTTAAATGCATTCCAAAGTGACAGGGAGAAAACAACTCACTTTCTTTTATAGCAGATTCCCAGTACCATATTGCCCCCATGCTATTTGTTACATCAAAGTGCAATGGAACAACAATGTAATAAAATGCATATATATGGTTCAGGTTAATGTCTTTCATATGGCTCTTCTTTGTCAATCTTCAAGTTTTTTCCAATTTGTGGAAACCCCAAGGCATCACAGGGTTTTCCCCACAAGGTTTATTCAGAAGAATCTTGGCATTGCATTCTTCTGGGGTTGAGAATGTGATTTGCCCAAGTCACCCTGACTTTTGATGGCCAAGCCAGGATTTGAACCCCAGCACTCAGACCACTACTTCACACTGGCTTTCTATAACAGTTAAAAATAAATTAGCATGGAAAGCATGATACTTATTTTCTAGAGAGGCTTTAGCAGTTATGACTAACTGGAGAGGAGAGATTGGATTATTGTGTTTTGGATTTCCAGGCTTGACAACTGAAATGTAATCTATTTAGGCCTGCCTTTGAAAGCTGTCTGAAAGGATAAGGTGACTGAATGCTACATATAACTTTGGTCTGTAAAAAACAAAAAACAAAAACAAAACCCCACCACAGCTGTATTCTTACCAATTGCTTTCCATGATCTTTTGGCTTCATCTTTTCCAGATGCCTTTCCCTCTACCCTGGTGCTAAGGAGAACACATTCTGCACAATCCATGAAAGTTTATGCCCCAATTAGTCTGCTAGTCTTTAAAATGCCATAAATCTTTGTTGCTGTCATTTCTAAATTCTCTGCCTATAGTAAACACTGATTATACTCAAGCCATGGTGACATATTACATTGGGCAGAGTTGAGCACTGGCTGACAAGTGACTTGAAGGCATGTGTATACATAGAGCAAATCATTCCTAGTAGATGCTGTGAGTGAAGCATTGGATAGCAGACTTGTGTGTTTCACATGCTACGGATGTACAAAATATCCCCCACCCTTTATTTTTGTCCTTGACAAAAAAAAAGGTTTATCAACACAATGAGACACGTCACTGAAAACAAACAAACAAACAAATTCTGTAATATTTATTTATTTATTTATTTATATTGCATTTTGGAACTTATTTTGCAAAACTTCATGGAATCCTCCTCCCCCCAGAAAAACTTTGGTCAGAATTCTATACTTGCTGCTTAATTATGTAACTGCAGACTTTACCGTACAAGGAGGAAAAAGGCAAAACTAGTTGGGAGAGCAGTGTCTTTCTCCATGCTACTTTGCATGCCCTCATAACATTTCCTTTCTTTTCCTTTCAGCGCAGAAGGAGTAGAGACAGCTGCCGGAGGCCTTAAAATCTGCCTCCCCTCCCTCTCAACCAGCGCAGAGGGAGAAAAGACTGCCAGCAGTGTGTGTCCAGGACCATCCTTCCCCGGCACCAGCAGCGCTCTTGGAGGACTCAGGCCCCTGAAGGACTCTCTTGCCCCTTACCATCACCTGGGGGCCGGGAGCAGCTGGCGATGATGAGGGCCGAGGAGAACACCAGCGGGTTTTTAATATTACTGTTTAATTGTGTATAGTTTAATTGTTTAACTGTTTAATTGTTTAATTGTTTAATTGCTTAATTATTGTTATTTAATTCATTTAGTTTGTTTTGTTTTTAGGGGTTGGGTGGGTGTGGGAAGGAGGGATGGGATTTGAAGTGATTTTATTTTTCCTTGTTTTGATATGTTGTACGCTGCCCCGATTGCTTGGCAGAAGGACGGGATATAAATTATTATTATTATTATTATTATTATTATTATTAATTATTTTCTTGAGGAGAAATGGTAATCAAAGCATACCTTTTACCAAACAGGAAAAATTCATTTGACAAAAGGCACGTTTTGACCACCATCACCCCTTGGGAAGACAATGGAAGTTATACAAGAGCATACGGAGTAACACAGAGAAAAATGCTACTCTCTCAATTGGTTTTGCCTTTATTTTCTCATGCAAGAAGTCTTACCTTAATTGCACTTAGCTACATAGTGTCTCCAGCCTCCCCCTACTTTACCAGACATCAGCCACATAGAAAGAAGGGAGGTCCATTCTGCTGACATTCGTGTATAATTTGGTGGCATTTCCACCCTGTCTCAATAGCCTTCTGAACTGTTCAGCTCCTATATACAGAAATGTTTCTAGTATTAAATCAGGCAAGCTCTGATTCATAACATAAGCTATTGCCATATTTGGTTGCTGTTTTAAAGCTATATGCCTTACTTAGGGATTCTTTAAGGTTGGCATTCTAGAAACTACATCAGCTTCGGTTATGAAAGCAGGGGATGGTTTTCATTATTAACCATATAGGAAGAGCTTCACACTTGAGGGCCTCAGAATTTGAAAGAACTTTTTCTCCTTTCCATCTCTGCTAGGAATTTAAGATAGATCAGGAGAAAATTGCTCTCAATGCCATGCTATTAGCAGAAGCAATCTATAGACAGTCTCCTCTTTCTTTTGAAAGTCAGCTTTTATATAACTTTTTGCTTGTCAAGATCAAGGAAGTTCCTTTCTGATAACATTTTTGTATGAGAACTTTTTTTTGCTAATGACTGCTAACTGTCCTTTGGTTGAGAGCTTCATTGTTAAGACTGATGTGTAAGTTTTTGTCTTCTGGATATAAAAGAACATTGTAGAAGTCGATAAATGACAAGATGGTTTGGTTTAGTTTCATTTTGCTGTATCACGTTTGCTAGCTCATAAAATACATTATTTTCCTCTGTAACAGCAGTCAATCTTATCTTGGATTTATGCTTGTATGGATAAATATAAGTTGTACCAGATTTACTCATGCTTAGAATAGACTCATTGAAATCAATGGGACTTCAGTGAATCGCAACCAACTTATCTAACTGATTGTAATGGGTCTACTCTAGATTGCAGATTATCAGGTATACTAATCACCTGGTCAATGTGGTAAAATGTACTATATTCAACTTTAAATTTTAGTAATTAGCTCAACATTTGCATCTATGCATACCATTTGGCATGTCCCATTAGGGATTTATCTTTGTAAATTTTATTCTTTGTAAATTAGTTTTGTAAGTTTCAATCTTGTGGGCAAAAATGAATAATTTTACAATTGTTTGCATTACAAGAAAGTTGTGCAAAACCACACAGTTTTGGAAGATTATTCAGAGTTCAGGACTTCCTATGTGCAATAAATTTACATTTTTTTATTCAGAAAGTATTATTTTGTGCAGTATTTTTTGTGCAGAAAACACATTTTCTGGGGAGGAGATTTATTTTCTGTTCAGAAATGTCTTTTTTCTTATCTATTATATTATTTATTCTGGTGATACATATGTGGACTTTAAATCTCAGATTATCATCTTTCGCAGCCTAATTTTTGAAAACATTTAACCTCATACTTCTTGAAATGTTTTAACATCAGTGTAAAATGTTTATTTTTTTATAAAATGAATTAACCTGACATTCAATTTGCTGCTGAAAAAACTGTGTTGTTCTCGAATCAATATTACACATCATTGCACTTGAAACAAAAAGTTAAATCAAAGCAAAGCTCCTATCTGACCACAACTTAATAAATATTGATATAAACTTACCCATTAAAGAGTTTATTTGAAGATTAGACCAGAATCTATTTAATGATGAACAATTAACCATAAAAATGGAAATGGAATTATACTTTAAAGAAATGCTATAGGTAATATTCTGATGAAAACAATCTGGGATGCTAGCAAAGTGGTACCAAGAGGATTGCTGCTACAATGAGAAGCAGAAACAACAAATATTATAAATCAAATGACAATCCTAGAAAAGAAGCTTATACATTCAACAAACAATGTCAAATTATCATTAGAATTGCAACAGCTTCAAACAAAACTAGAAGAACAAAATCTAAAAGAAATAGCATATAAATTAAAAAAGAAGAAGAAGGTTATTTCAAACATTCAAAGTAGGAAGATGGCTCTTATGGAAACTTAAAAAAGAAACAGAAAGGAACAATAACATAGATCAATTATAAAGAAAAAACATTACATCACAAGAAGAGATCAAAAAGGCCTTGTTTGAATTCTACTCCAATTTATACAATGACAAAGTCATTGCCAAAGGTTGGAAGCTCAAAGAATCACTCAAAATAAAGGACTGGAAACTTATGATCAAATAAATGAAGAATATGAACAAATTAACATATTTGATTAATAATAAACTGACCCATGTAATTGAAAAAGAATGGTGCCCGTTGTAAGATATCTTACAAGACTAAATATAGTAAATAAATTAATATTAACAAATGCAGTAATGTTGCAAGCTATCTAAACTATGATTATTACATAGCAAATAAACAAATAAAGCTGATACAAATATCCATATTCAAGTATGACCCAACAGCTTTAAGGAGAAGAAGAATTAATGGCAAAAATTGGTTTTGGTTTTGGTTTTAGTAGAAAGATGAAGATTTTGTTTAGCCAGGATTCTTGAAAACAAAGGAGATGATTACAAAAAGCTTTATAGTTTGTTAATTAAAATTATGTTAGTCAAGTTACTAATTACACATAGACTGTGTTAAGATGAATATGTAGAATTTGTTGCAAGGTGCATTAATATCTCAACAAATCTCTCTTTGATCATGGGATGACTACAAGGATTTTTTATTATTATTTTCTGTTTTGGAATAACAATAAGATTATTTGTATACATTACTTATGGCTGGTATTCTAAAATGAATGAATGAATACATAAACAAATAAAAGAAAAAAAGTTAAAATGACACATTTTGTTAGTGACAGACTAATTGCTGGTCAATGACTGAATAAACTTTTACTATTTACTACTTAGTGACAGACTAAACTCAACAGTGGCATTCCCCTTTGGTTTCTGATAATGAGTTAATTGATTCACAGTGTGGTCAGGCATCTCACACAAAGGACCTTATCCCACGCTGCTCTCAAAAGTGGCAAGAAAGCGATATGAGCATCATTGCAGTACTATAGCACTAGTATAAATATGGTGCTAGCGCTATAATAGTGCTATGGATAAGCTTGCGCTATTGCAATGCCCGCTGAAACTGACATTCAAAAGAATGCGAATGATGTTGCATTCTGAGCGGTTTCTTGCTGGATTCTGAGCGACGTCGTGTAATCACATGGAAAACTATAGCGCTATAGCGCCTGATTCTTAGCTGATTCTGAGCAACGTCGTGTAATCACATGGAAAACTATAGCGCTATAGAGCCTGATTCTTAGCGGATTCTGAGCGATGTCGTGTAATCACTCGGGAAGATATAGCGCTATAGCGCCTGATTCTTAGTGGATTCTTGCTGCTTTTGGCCCCGTGGGATAAGGTCCAAAGTTAATCCATGTTCCTCATCTAGAACTGGTCTTCATTTTGCCCTGTCAGTGTGCAGAGGAATCAACAGAGATGTTTCTCTTAAAATGTGTGGCTAGATTGGGGAGTGAGGGACCAGTTTCAGATTGGCACATAGGCATATGTGAACCAGCCCTCATTTAAGGAACATAACATCTCCAGGTAAACATGGGCTAGAAACTCCATCAGTTCCAAGAAATTGAATTAAAAGAGCAGAGCTTGGAAACATACTTTTTAAAAAAGCAATTCATTACAATTATAGTTCCAAAGTCCCCAAAATTGTAAAGCAATGTTGCTACAGGGATTTCCCTCCCCCCAAAAAAATCTTTACTTGACTCTTTGTACAGTATCATCTTCCACAGCCTTTTCCTCAGATGTCCAATGGTGGTCTGATGTGACAGTGCACAGCTCTACTCCTTTGCCCTAATGGACAGATCCCTTATGCCATTTCCTGGTTGGTAGTCATTGTCCTTCTGGAACTTCTATATAAGTATTCTATGGAACTTTACTCCCCACCAATATAATCAAGGATCGTGTCCCATATCTGTTACCAGAAAACACTGCCTTAGTCTGTCTGATGGTGTGGCCAGCCTGGTCAAGTGTTTTATACGTATGTTTATGTACATGATATGAAATGTATGCAAATGTTGGGCATTTATTTGTGAGCTGCTTCTCAGACTTCAGAAAGGCACAGATTTTAAGGGCAAATTGGGGCTCCATCTGCACTGCAGAAATAATCCAATATGATGCCACTTTAACTGCTATGGCTCTATGCTATGGAATTCTGGGAACTGCAATTTTGTGAGATATTTAGCTTTCTCTGATAGTGAGCTCTGGTGTTATAACAAACTACATTTCCCAGAATTCCATAGCATTGGTCCATGGCAGTTAAAGTGGTGTCAAACTGGAGTATTTCTGCAGTGCAGATGCCTCCTATGTTTCACTTCATATTACAGATATGTGAGTTTTGTAGATTCACATAGAAACACATATTAAATTAGTGTCTTACACATTCCTTCTGTACTTAGCATCTGGTAGCCTTTTTGGAACATCAAACAATCTTTCTAAAGGCAGGGGAACAGATGAAATTCCTTCCCAAAAGGCTGATGCACAGAACTAACCTCAAATATATATAATTATAAAGTTGACTGGAGCTAGTTGATTTCTTCTCCTAAATGATGTTTTATATTTCCCTAAAACAATAAAGATACTTGTAGCACTGGAAAGACTTACAGATTTTATTTGCCATGAACTTTTGTGGGATCAGATTTTGCATCATCAGATGCAAAATGGACTGGAACCAATAAAAGCTTATTCCTAATAAAACTTTGTAGTATTTCCTGTGTGACAGGACTCTTTGTCTTCAGTGATTGGGGTTGTTAGATGCAACGATTACATGGGTACCCCCCCCCATAAAATAATATCCTCAAGAATAACTTTTCACCCTGTATAGTTACATATTGTTTCAGTTTTTCCCTCCAAGGGCCTGTCACTAGAAAAACACTATAACCACACAAAGACCCTTGCCAATTTTATGAGGTAGAATCTACTTTGTTCCCTCTTGGCTCAAGGGTGGGGAGGGTTAGAACTTCATTAAAACCAGAGCAGCTTAAAAGGCTTCATCTACATTCAGAAGTAAAAATGGCATCAAACATTTATAATGTCCACACATTAGCACATCCTAAAGTAAAATTACATCCAGTCTGTGATTAGAGCCTAATATTAAATTTAAAAGAAACTAAAACAAAAAACAAAAAACCCACATTACATTCTTTCAAATTTTTATGACAACACCAACAACTCTCCCAATTTTACAATGCCAAATAGAAAGCATATAAATACGATATGCCTTAAAATTACAACATTTAGTAAGAAGGAAGGGACATGACATGTTTATACATAATTGTTGCCCTTTTTCTTCCCAAACTCTGAGAATTATACAAAATAAATGCCCTGATCTGTATACATGGGCAGTAAGACTTAGCAGATGGAACTTTATCAAATGCACACTGATCAGGCAAGTGATAAAAGTGTGAGTGGGTGAAAAGGCAGAAGCATAGCAATTACCTTTTCATCGATGGAAGCCATTTCACATGTGAAAATAGGAAAACCAGCACTTGGGTTTCTTTTTCCAGCCATCAATAACCATTAATTGACTATACAGAACTGTGTATCTGTGCATGAATATATTGGGTAGCATTGAGAACTACTCTCCTTTGCTGCAGTTTTCAGAAGCTGTGACTCAGGAGATTACTACATATGCATTTTTGCATTTTTTATTTATTTGTGTGATTGTGGTGAGAATGGGGTTCATATTATAAAGTTCTCAAACTGTGTACGGTAGATCAGGGGCGTGCAAATTGAGGCCAGTGGGCTTTATGTGGCCCCTGGGACCCATAGGTTTGGCCTTTGAAGTACCTCAGAAGCTCCCCAAAGCCCCCCGATACAATAGAAAAGGTATTTTGGCATCCAAGCAGTCCCAAATGTATCAGAATCATTGTGGTTGCTTCCACTAATGCTCCAGAGCAGGAATAAAAACTGGAGAATATGTTATGAAAATGTGCCTGCACCAAACACTATAATACTCTCTCTCAGACTGTTTTACTTTATCTGTTGATGTATGTGTTATTGCCATTTTTTGTTATATTTCCTTTTTAAGACTTTCCTTTCCCCCACTCAACGTTTATTGAATTGTTTATTACAGACATGCTTCTGCAATTCAATAGCAAAAGTAAATGTTTCTCTAGTTTTCCTTCACCATCCTCCTAATGTTGATGATGCTTTTAAAAAAATCTAGCTAGACAGAGGACAAGGAGGAAAAGGGAGGCTGACATTAAAAGACTTTGTAAAAAAACCAAACAAACCCACACACTTCTTTCTCAGAGGCTTTGTTAACTGAGGTATGACTGTAAGCCAATATGAATCAATACATATTAGCCCAAGAACATGGAGCTTCCCATGGGAAAGAACATTAGTGGAAATCCACTCCTCAATACATGAGAAATCTACTCTTCATTGTCTTCCTGCAAAGAACCACATTTTGTATCCAACAAGTCTGGCTACCTTCCTCAATGGTCCTGTCTTTTATGCATATGGCAATTAACCTCCCAATTTATATGGTCATAATGTAAAGTATTTCTGCTCTTCATTCTAAAAATAATCTCAACATTATTCTTTTACAATGTCTCCTTGAAGTAGCCAAGAAACATTCCCTCCTACAATATTTAGCAACTTTTTCAACTATTTTTAGTCATAGCAATTAATTTTAAAAAGACATAGCGGATTGGTTTTTGCACATACAGTTTTCAAATTAGAATTTGCCATTCACTTGATTCATGTGATGAAACCTGACCTCTTTAATTGGATAAAATTGGCTTTTTTTCTCCCAAAGCAGAGCTGCCATGCATCATACACTGTGTCTATAATAAACATTTTTCATTGGTGAATATTATTCTGTGTCTTCAGGTTGAAGATTTTCACCCCATCCCCCCAAACAAAAATGCCTATCGGTATTGCTGGATTTAAAAAAGGGCACAAATGACATGAAAGTGAATATAAGCTAGAATCATGTAGGCGACATACACTACTTAAGTCTATAGTTATGCTAGCCTATGAACTTTTGGAGGCATTGTCAAAGGAGATACCCAGTACCTTCTTGTTCATGCTTAGAACAGAGACTGCTCTGTCTTCCCCAGGTGCAAAAGTGTTGTGCCTGGGGATGGAGCAGCACCTGTGTACCCCCCGAACTACCAGTGAGGAACTGGAGAAAAAGGAGCAAATTGATCGAATAAGTATGCTGACAAAGACTGTTCTGGCAGAGAGTGCTTAGAGCAGGGGTAGGCAACCTTTCCCCTTTAAGGGCCGAGGGACTTCAGCTCCCAGAAGCCTCAGCCATGTTGGCCAATAGTCCCATGTTGGCCAATAGCTCCTGGGATTCTGGGAGTTGAAGTCCCTCGGCCCTTAAAGGGGAAAGGTTGCCTACCCCTGGCTTAGAGGTTCTATCAGTTTTTTATCTTCTTGGGTCTCTTTCCTCCTCCTCCTTCCCCTCCTCCTCCTTCTCCTTCTGTGTCTTCAAGTCATTTCACACTTATGGTGACCCAAAAATGAAGCTATCATGGAGTTTTCTGAGGCTGAAAGTGTGTGATTCATCCAAGGTCACCCAATGGGTTTCTAGGGCCAAATGAGAAATTGAACCCTGGTCTCCAGAGTCCTAATCCAGCGCTCAAACCATTACACCATTCTGGCTCTCCTATTTCACACTATATACAATTATAACACTTTGATACTACTTTAAATACCATGGCTACACTCTACAGAATCCCAGGATTTCTAGTTTGGGGGACAGTAGAGTTATCTGGCAGAGAATGCTAAACAACTCAGAAAAATAGTAATCCCTACAAATTCCAAACAAATTCCAAACATAGGCTAGAGCCATGGCAGATAAAATGATATCAAAGTGCTATAACTTTGTCATGTGAAAGAGACAGTAGTCTCTTTCATAAACATTATATATTGCTAAGTGGCCTGTCCTTTCAGTGGGCGATCTTCTGCATTTTGACCTGTAGACTAAAACAACTTTGCAGTCAGAATGCATTGGCACAATAAGTAGTTTTGGCTACTACTCATACCCCACAAAGTTGCCAGCATCCTTTAAAAGTCCTCAGGATCCCAGTGCCCCAGCAGCTGTCCTGCCCTCTTTAATTTTCCACCATTGACATCTCTAAGGGATTCTGTGGCAAATTAAAATGGCTGTTATTCAATGCTAATTGGAGGAACTTTTCTGTCTCTGGAAACCCATTAGAGATGCTCATCAGAAGCTGTTGTGTACTGTCACATTGGAAGCTGGCTCTGCTATTTCTTATTCCCTGACAATACTAAAAACATCAGTCTCCCTGACTGAAGCTTGACAACGTGTAGAAAAAACTTACAAAGGCAATGATTATGCTATCATGGATAGAGATGAGCAGAACTGCTACATTCCATTCTTGAAAGTTTCAATGGAATGGGAAAATGTCACCTTCTGAGTTCTGCCATCTGAATTATTATTATTATTATTTTACTATGCTACTATATCTTTGTCTAAGAACTGGGAAAATCTAAGATAGGTAAACAAACCTTAACTACATGGAAACTCCTTGTTCAGAAACAGTAAGGCAGTCTAGCACAAACTGGTACCTCCATATTATTGGAATACAATTCACATAACCCCCAGCTATTGTAGCCATTGGCCAGGCATGGCTGAGGATTATAAATTATAGTCCTTCATATCTGGACCATACTAGTCTAGTGAACTTTGTAGTAGGACATTCTCATGTTCAATTTGCACAGGAGAGAGGAGGAGAAGAAAAGTGTCCTCTGGACACACTGTTCAAATACCTACATGTCCACATGCAAACATTGGTTAGTATGTAGAAAGAAGGCATTCTGGTGCCACCTTCTTATGCATTCACTGAGGATACGTATTGTGTGCCATCAGACTGATTGCAAGCATCTGTTGATCACTGAGAGAAATAGAAGATTGGATGAGAAAGATATTTTATTTGACTGACCAAAGTTCCCCATAAATTCTGAAGTTGAGCTCTGCCCTTAAAGGCCATGTGGTCTCAAATTTGGAATTCAGTAATATAGGGACAACTATATATGAGAGATATTGTAGCCCAGGGTAGCCCTGTCACTCTGCAGATGATGGACTGCAATGTCTATCAGCCCTATCTAGCATGGACAGTGGTCAAGGATGAGTATGAGCATACTCCACATGGAGAGGTATCAGGGTTCCAACCCATTTACTTATGCTTCTTTATTGGTAAGAACCAACATTTCCAAGAAATTAAGAAGTATCAAGGGAAACAAACTCCTCTCCATTCTTAATTATTGCTGCAATAAAATTGATGATGCAAAAGGAACTAACCCTCTTCTCTTTTATTTTCACAACATTTGGGAGCGCAAAAGCTTGTGGGGTGCTAGTTATCTTCACTTTTTCTCTCCCTCCCACTGTCTTTGAAGGATAATTTATCCTGGCAGCAAGTGAAGCTTTTATTCTGTTTTTAATCTTTAATGCTGGTTAAAAAGTAATAATGCATCTTTATGACGTGGATTATAGTGATAAATATTTCAAGGAGTTGCATAAATCTGCCAAGTCACAGAGATGCAAGGTGGTGAAGGATGATGCCTGACTTGAAAGATGAGCATTTCCCTTTTGAAAAGGATTAAAGGGGAGACCGTCATGCCTGTCAACCCCAGTTATCTCCTTTTATGTATCACATCACTATCTAGATGCTTACATGCAGGGGCACTAGCAATCTGCTTGGCTGTGAACATGTTAAGAGATCTCTGAATCTACCTGTCAGCTGTGGAATCTTGTAAAGGCTGTTCCTTGGTTCCATAAAAGTGTGATGTGACTCTTCTGATGGGTAGAATATTGAGTGATGCTTTTTCACATGTAAATGAGTCAACATAACAGACAGATGTACCACATTACATCACCTCTAGCATAGTACTTTTCTGCAAAGTTGGTGCACACATGCCTCAACACATGGCTCAAATATGTATGCCTGCATGCACACACATACGTGCATCACTTTGGCTGCTTGCCACACTGCCGAAAGCAGTTTGACACCACTTTAAATTTCAATAACCCTTTCAGAGCTGGCAAAAGGGGGGATTGAGGCCGCAGTGTCCGGCAGCCTCGGCCTCAATCCTCCACTTCCCAGGGTGGCCCAGGGCCACCCATCTGCATCCCCCCATATTTGTGTATTGATATTTTTGACACAAGTGTCCTCAAAGAGGTGTACAATGAAACCATATTAAAGCAAGACATGGAAAGTTATTTGGGGCTTGGGGATTGTGAGAACTGTAGTTCATATATATATATGTGGGTGTGTATATGTGTATATATATATATATATATATATATATATATATATTCCAAATTCTGAGTGAAACAAATGCACCACAACTCTTTCATTGTTGTTGTTGTTTTAAGGGGGCAATATGCATTAATGCCTTCAATAGGAACAATTACAGCACTTTGTGAGCAGCTTTTCAGGTTAAAGAAATAAAACATAATGATGTCAAGTTTCAAAGAATTAATAGTTTTAAGAGCATAGTACCATTTTGCAGGAGATCCCAACCCATTAATATTTAAAAAAAATATTTATCTTTCAACTATCCATCAGGTTATCCTCATTTCCGAATATAAGTGAGTATAAACAAATATAAACAAAATAACCACGGCATAACCAATTTTTGTGTTTATGTGTGAGTGTTTGCCTGTTGACCTATGGTTATCCCATGGATTTCATAGGATTTTCCTAGGGGAGGCATACTCAGAGGTGTTTTTGCAGGTACATTTCAAATAAACCATCTGCTGCTGTAACCACCTTCCTGGAAATGAACATGTGCTGCCTGTGATGCTGAACAGATTAAAGATCTCCAAAGAAATTCAGAGACAGTGAATTTAAAGACAATATTTATTGGTTGCTGGTATTTGTTTTATATATTTTTTTTTTTGTTTATGTGATCGTCTTGTGTGTATTTTGGACTAATTCAGTGCAGTACAGTAAAATTGTCTAGCAGAGAATTCTAAGTAACTCACCATTTCCAAGTCCCAGGGTGGACTAGAGATGTAAATTGCTATTTCTTTTGTTCTCACTTTTTTTTTTTTTGGTCTTATTCATCTTTTTTTGTATTGTGTGTGTGTGTGTGCATGTGCGTGTGCAAAGAGCAATGAATGGCTTCTTATTAAAATCCACGAAACAATTATTGGCCTTTATTGGCCAACCAAAATGCACAAAATATATGTTGAAAGATTTCAAAGCTTCACTGGCTTCTTCAGGAAAGATGTTAAAAAACATACAGGACATCATTGCCTGATGAAGAAGCCATGTAACATGTATGCTCTGGTGGCCATTTTTTCAAGCTGGAAAGCTCCCGGCTTCGAAAAGAGGCATAAGGAGTGCCCCTTGGAGTAGCGATTGAGCCAGGCTGCACCCGGACGGCAATTTCCGCAGCTAAATGCATCTAATACTATCAGGATGCTACCCACTTCTAATTTTGAGGCAGCTCAGGTAAGCCAGTTTATAACCTAGTGTGATAGTCTCCATGATCCCAAACTGGATTTTTTCTGCAGTGTGTTTTGGACACATTGATGGTTAATTGTCTTAACTTTCCTGAGCAATTTGCATCCATTTGCATATATTCACCCTTCCACTGCTAAAAATACATAGCCAAATGCACACAAAACAGACAAATGGCCACACATGTGATAATGCTTATTTCTGTGGATATCCAGTCAAAACTGTGATGCCTTTCTATGCATGTTATCACACGGGGGAAATCTATAGGTTATCCCACACAAATCCCCCCAAAAAAGCGCACTTACGCCTCACGATTTCACATGATGTCGCACAGAAACTGACATTAAAGTGGTCAGAAAGTGGTGTTATCTGAGATCTTTTTAATTTCAGGAGTTTAGAGGAAATGCATTTGCGATATTACATTAATTTCACATTTACCTCAGTGTGAAATTCAAATTTGCACAGACAGATCTCCTTTAAAGCTTCTTCCTGGTTTTCCCATGGTTCTATGGGGCTGCGTTTACTTCCTGGTTTGCTTGGCTGTCAAACATTCCAGGCAGACATGAGCTTCTCCGCTTTCTCCACTTTCCCTGTCCAGGAGGTATCCCAAAAGGTCCTCACTGAGAAGCCTGAATTTATCCTTTCTGTGAGTGTTTTGAGTTTTCCTTTTGGCCATGTTCTCCTCCCCCCCCCGTAAGGCCCTCCATTTGGCGGTGCCTGGTGTCCCTCCTTGGAGGGCAAAGGAAGCCCAGTGGCTTCTCCTCCTCCTCCTCCTCAGAGGAAGGAAGGGAGGGAGGAACAGAGGCAGGCAGGCGCCTCCGGAGCCAAAGTGGAGGACAGCCCAATTTTGGATGCAGGGAGGCAGACGGATGGAGGAGGCTCTGGCTCTGGCTTTTTGGGCCAAAGCCCCCCGTGACCCCCAAGGGTAAGAAGCACCCCTCCTCTGGCAGGAGGACAACTTTTCCTGAACTTTTGGTGCTCTTCTTCCCTCCTCTCTGCAGAGGCGGGAAGCAGGTTGGGAGCCGCACAGTGTCCTGGCATCCTCCTTTTCTGGGCAGGTCCAGCTTTCTGTCCAGCAGGAGGGATTCCCCAAATTTGTCTCCCCCATGGCATTTTTTTCAGTTCCCAAATTTCTAGCATTGTAGAAAGTGAGACACTGAAAATCATTCTTTCAGTTACCAAATTTCTAGCATCATAGAAAGAGTCAAATGTAATATACAATGCCAACCCACTCCCTTGTTTTCCCCAGAATGTTTGCTTTGGCTTAGGGCTAGAATATGATCAGGAAACTGAATCCATGTTTTAATCCAGACTTTAAAATGATTCCAATATAGGTTTAGTGCCATAGATAAAAGCTAGCCAAAACATAAAGTGGAACCACTGTTCCACTGACATGGGAATCTCTGGCTGTCACTGCTCAGATGCAGAACTGTTGGGGAAGGAAGTTTATATATCCAATCCACACTGCAGAAATAATCAGTTTGAGACCTCTTTAAATGCTTTGGTTGAATGCTAGGGAATTCTGGGAATTGTAGTTTTGTGAGACATTGAGCTCTGGTGCCACAATAAACTATCAGAGAGCTCTGGTGCCACAATAAACTATAATTCCCAGGATTCCCTAGCACTGAGCCAGGGCAGTTAAAGCAGTCTCAAACTGGATTATGTCTGCAGTGTGTTTTGGACCTTAGTGTGTAATTACAAGGGAGAAAAAGATGTTAACATGGGATTGTATGCACTTGATGTCAGAGATGCTCCTCCCTCCTGATGTCCAAAGCTGTTCTGTGCACATTCACAAAGCAGCTTCAGGAGGAGCTTGGTGGAAATGACTTTACACATAGTTTTTCTACTGTCATGGGAGTCCTGAGCCCCTAATACCTGGAAAAGTAGAGGGCTGACTGCATCTCATGGCAAGGAGAAAATTAGCCTGACACTATCTTATGGGACATTAGCCTGACCTTATCTTATAGGACACCGAAGAAGTTCTTTAGAGACTTTCTGCCCTCTCCTTCCCAGAAAGAAAACTTATCTTCAGCTGCTAATAGTGTTTGGACTGCAATAGTCTGACTCCATCAAGAGGCAGTAGAATCAGGTTCACATTTAAGGAAGAACACCATAGCGGGGGGGGGGGGGGGGGGGGGGAGGGGGAATTTTCCAGGATTTGTTCATTGAGCAGACAAGGAACTGCTGCAGGGGACTTCCTTCTGCTACTCCTTGGACAGTGTCAGAGGGCTAAAGAAAGATGATGTACATCTGCTTCTGCTATTCACCAGAGACTCTAGGTCCAGAATCTTATTGGTGCACTGTGCTACTTATCGCATTTCCCCACAGCTGTGCAACAGTGACAAAGGAAGACAGATAATATTTGCCAACATTCAGCAGCTTATTTCTCTCATGCCTTACATCTTTCATGACTGAAGGAATTTTCCCTTGTTGTTCATCTTTTTCTTTTTTTAAGTTCTTATAGCTATGCAATGGGTGGGAGATAAGTCACTCTTTTACACTTTGATTTTTCTTTATTGACTTGTGCACTATATAACCCTTCAATGTCCATCTTCCATTGCCTTTGCCCAGGGAGGGGTGCACCCCAGCCCAGGAGCTCCCTATAGCCAGCCTGGGGCAACTGGATTGATAGCCAAGGATAATCAGGTAAAATTAATTGTTAGGGGCCCAGTTCTACCACTAGCTGGGAGGGAATGCTGGACTCCATCAGTAAAAAAAATCAGGATGCTTCTCTGCTATATAGCATCTGCTCCATCATTTACTACCAATAGAACTTATCATATTGCCATAATGTGTGTCCATGTTTGGCAACAAATGAAGTCTTGGGGAGGTTTAAGTCTACAGCCAGTTATAGAATAGAACACAACTTTGTTTTGATTTCCTTCCTCTATGTTTTCCCTTCTTTTCTTTTCTCTTTCCTTTCCTTTCCTTTTTTACTATCAGTGTAGTCCTTCTCTCATTATTAATTGACACCAACCACTCAGGAATAGGAATAGGAATATCATACAAGAAATAAATGCAACAGCTCTATGATGTTAGCTCCAAAACTGAAGGGGAAAAAACCAGCAAGTGTTACTCTCAATAACAGTTCTTCAAAGTTCTTCAGTCTATATGTTGGGGTGCGATCACTGGTGAGTGCCTGTCTATGAAATTTGCTGCTTCAGATTTACTGCTGCACTGAAGCCAGTAAACCTGGTAGTGAATTTTATACATAACGTCGCCCCTTCTTTGCTTCAGTGCAAATCACAACACCATACACGTGTTGGAGAAATATTGTCAGAGGGATTTTCTTCTTTATTTTATAACCACATTAAGTGGAAGTGTGTGAGGAAAAATAAATTATTAACAAATACAGTACTGAATGCTTGGCTATATAAGCACTCTGCTGATCTTTCTGATGCTTTCATATACCTGTTGGCATTAAAAATTATTGTGACTAACACTGGTTTGAAAGAATTTCTCCTCCTCCATTCTATGCTAAATAGAGTGAATGCTGGGAATTTGAAGATTTGTGAAGATTTTTGCAAATGTTTCTATGTTTCTAGCAGGTTGTATAACTAGGCACATGGTTCCAGCCTGAGAGCCAAATAGCATTCATGCACTGAAAAAGAAATAGGACTGCTTAATAGTTAAACGTATTTCCTAATTCTTCCCACCTCCTTCAGACCTTTATTTCCTAGGTAACCTGGAGAATTAACTATGCTGTAATTAGAGAAGAAATATGATCAAAAGCCTAGTTATCTTTTTCAGTCAATCTTCCTTTCCAGCACACATGTTGTGCCTGTGTCACAAGTCAAACATGATTTCTTAAACAATGTTGCCAAGATATTAAGTCATATCACAGCAGTAATTGCCTTGGCTCTGTCTGGGTCTCACCACAAAGATAATTGGGTTTTTGTGACCTGTGCTCTGGTTGACATCAGAAGGAATGCTCCTAAAGTGAGAATGAAAGGTTAATGTGTTAGATAATCTTAAACTAAAAACAACAACAACACCCCACCTGTGAGATAATTTTATTTTCTTTGTATGTGTTTTTATAAGAACTTCTAAAAAGCCATGCATTTCTTCATAAACAAGGAAGGAAAATTCAAATATAGGTGGAAGCAAAACTGTGTATTCATCCAGGCTCTGAGTTCTTAGCTCCTAAAAGCTGGAATTGAATTCATATATATTTATAATGCTGAATTAGAGTTCCCTTTTTCATGGATGATCTTTAATAGCTACATGATATCCAGGTAAAACATGTATCTCTCATGGTCAGGATAGTTGTATTTGATTGATTTGGTTGGAATATATGGATGAAAATTGTTATCTGATTCATGTTGGCTAGGAAATTATCAAAATGCTTGTTTCTTCATGAGACAAATGGAAATAAAACCTTGAGATTTCAAATATGGGATGAAGTAAACCTGGCAGATTTCTCCAGTTCGCAGGGATGGGTGGTTATGGGTAGTTATTTGATTCAGTTCATTTTAATTTTTAAAAAATTAAAATATGTAAAATTTGACATGCAGAAGCGTACAAAACTGACAGATTTGTCCATTATTGTGAGGGATTGAAGCTCAAAACTTCTACAAACAAAGAATATCCTCTGTCACTAATCCTTGGTTCTTCCACGACTTTGTGTTGTCTTGTGAGCTGAGTCAGTGCTACTCAAAGCGGTGGTCCATGGATTAGTGCCTGTGGCAAAGTGATCAACTGCCACTACCTGGAGACTTTCCAGGTAAAGAAGAAACAATGTTATTCACACAAATGTGGTACTGGTTCTCTGACAAATGGGCAGTGGGGGGCAGATTGGTGGCCCCTCACAGTAGACAGCTGAAGAAGAATTGCTCTAAGACATTCAAGCATGAATATTCCCCCACCCCAAAAGGGGGCTTCTATCCTCCTTATACTAAATCTCCAATAAGGAAATAATGAGAAAGTCCCCAGCTATTCCCATTATCTGAGTTAATGTTAAAAGGCACCCTTGGTCTGTAGCTATCCATAGGGAAATGTGGAAGATCTAATTTTATTTATTTTGTAATACAAATCAATACATGAGAACTAAAAAAAAAGGGCATCATTTAGGCTGTTTCCTTTCATGTGTGAAGATTTATTTTAGTAGCTGGAGCAGCAGGGCATCAAGCAGACCTTTTATTAGGTATTTGTTTAAAAGGAAAAAAAGAAGAAGAATATAAACCCAATTAGATTGTCAATAGGGCCCTAATTAAATTTGGCCTTTGCATTTGCCTTGCACTTCCTACTTTGCCTTTTGATCCCTTCCCCCTATGGCATCGATTTAGTATTGTTAACCTTTCTTTATTACTTGTTTATGTTCTCCCATTACATTAAAACATCAATACAGAGCTTTTTAAAAAGGACAAAAGCAGCAAACAAAGAGACATTGAGGAAAGGTCAGGGGATGTGGAAGAAGATAGTGCCTGTTTGCTGCAGGGAACAAACTGACAGCATTGAAAGGTTAGTGTTCCTATTACTGAATGGAGGAAGGGACATTCATTGCATGCTTATTGTAAGGCAGTGTTTGGCAGTATGAACATAGCTTCTGATACTTGTTTCTAGTAGCAGGAGGAAATACTATACTACCTAATGTTCTGCATGATAAATAATGCCTTCTTGTATTTATCATTTGATAGGAAAAAATGAATCCCGAGGCCAATATGACCGGGCATTCCTTCTTCCCCATACATTAATCTTTGATTAAACACACACACACACACACACACACACATATCCCAATGGGTAAAAAAATTAACAGATGAATGATGAAGAACCAAGACTTACACATCAGCAATTGCATGGTCAAATACTATAGCCAAACCATGTGTCAAATGGGAAAGGTTTTTGTTTTGTTTTGTTGTTAACTGTCTTTGCGTCAATCTGGACCCATGGTAGAAAACAATGTTCAGAACATGCCATTGCCTTCCCTTTGTCTAAACTCATCTAGTAGGTTTCCATGGGCAAGTGATGATTTGAACCCTAGTCTAGTCCAATATTCAAACACTCAGATCATTGTACCATACTGGCTCAAGCTTAGTGTACTATATCAATACATGATGAGAATACCAGTAATTTAATTTTTGTGTGTTATTTGAACATGAAAATGAATGCTGTCATGCCTATGGATTTCACTGATGATCCAGAAAAAATATTGTCTTTCTGGATTCATCCTACCCTTAAACAGAAATTGCTAGGGTTATATAAGTCAGGGGGGTTGCAGACTGCCAGAAATAGTGCAAATTGAGTCCACTTTTAGGGTTAGGGTTAGGGAATGATGGGAACTGTATTTTATTGTGGCATCAGAGCTCTCTGACAGAGAAGGCTCAATGTCTCAGAACAAAAACAATTCCCATGATTCCCTAGCACTAACCCTAACCCTAAAAGTGGACTCAATTCGCATTATTTCTGGCAGTCTGCAACCCCCCTAAGTCTCCAAATAATTTGACCATTAAAGTGTAACCCTTGAAAAAGGCTAATCAAAACACACTGGGATTTTTAAAATGATAAGAAATAAAACAAGTAACCATCTAATCAGCACATGGAACTCTATCCCCTATTTTGTTTTTGCTTCTTATATGTGCTCCTCAGTTCTCTCCTTTGGATTTTATCATAAACATAAGCTTGTTTTCTGCTGCTCCAGAGACTAGAACAAGGAACAATGGATTCAAGCTGAAGGAAAAGAAATTCCACCTCAACATTAGAAGGAACTTCCTGACAGTAAGAGTTGTTCAATAGTGGAAGACACTCCCTCTCCTTCTTTGGAGGTCTTTAAACAGAGGCTGGATGGCCATCTGTCAGGGATGCTTTGATTTTGAGTTCCTGCATGGCAGGGGGTTGGACTGGATGGCCTTTGTGATGTCTTCCAACTCTATCATTCTATGACCACCAGAAAAATGTCCACAGCCAGGCTAGATGAAACTGCGCTTATTAAAATTGAAGCTTCAATATCTGAGATGTCTAACCACATTTTAAATTTGAATAACTGTGTAACAGAAAGTAATGAGGATTTAGAGAAGCAATTGGAGTAGTTAAGATTAGAGACTGCAGGACAAGTAAATAATTTTAAAGCACTTGCTTAAAAACATTTCAAAGAGACCACAGTATTAGTTCAGAAACTTACAATGATTACATTATTCAGTGGAGTCTCCTTCCTTGGAGGTCTTTAAGCAGAGGCTGGATGGCCATCTGTCGGGGATGCTTTGATTGGGAGTTCCTGCATGGCAGGGGGTTGGACTGGATGGCCCTTGTGGTCTCTTCCAACTCTATGATTCTATGATTCTATGATTCTATGATTCTACATATAAATATGAACAGGAGATCTGATGATTCAAAGGGAATGGGGATTCTACAGCAGGTTTTGGAAAAGACACATGATAGAACTATGATGATGGAGTTAAATTAAAGAAAACTCAAACTAGGATTAAAGCTGCTCCAGAAGAGCTGAAAGACTTAAAACGGATAGTTTTAGAACATTAGGAGGATCTTATGAGTAGCTTTTATAAGCAGCTCTGATGAAGGACTTAACAAGAAGATTAAAGCAAACCTCTGCTTATGCACAGAGGAAAAAACTCCCAGGAGATGTGCTAATTTGTTTCACACATAAAAGTATCAGAGATGAAGTGTTGAGAACACACTTTAAGAAATGCCTAAAGGAATGCTGAAAAAATGCAGAGTATAATTTCTTGGTGGAGGCACGCTGAAAAAAAGATCTTTTGCTTGATAGTCTCAGAGAGTATGATTATCAATTATACTGGTGGAAATATATGATAACTTCTTTGAAGAGAGATTTGTCCAAAAAGTTGAAGGAAAAGGCCCTAGAAGGAGACATTTAAATGGTTAAGTTGTTGAAAAGAAATAATGATATAACTATAATAACAATAAAATACAATATTTTAATGAAACAACTAAAATGAATCTGAAAATACTTCTGTGCATGTCAATGAACTGTATTCACCCCAGAAGGGAAAAATAAATTGCATTAAAAATCCAAAAATGAAATTATTTGTCTTCAAGAGACTTCTATAATAAAAAAAACAAGATTGTAGATTTTTGCAGAACAGAAATATGGCCCTAGGGTTTGTGTCTGCAAACAAGAAAAAATGAGTTAGTGGTTGTTGTTGTTGTTTTTTTTTTTTACATAAACCAAACATTACAACCTAAATTGATTCTGAAGATGGACAAAGTAGATGTGTAATTGTGAAAATCCACTGGAATGGCAAGATAATGAATGTTATGCCCCAACAATGAAAAATAAACATTTTATGAAAATATGTTCAGAAAGCATATGAACTAGACCTACAAAGTGTGATTTGCATTAGGGATTGTAGCGTAATAGTTGAGCCAAATAAAAAATAAATTGTGTCATCATTTAGTATCATCATAAGGGGAGGAGTTACAACAAAGCCTAACAACAAAGACTGGCTAAAACTTACCTCAGCTTGGCTGCTCGTGAGGCATGTAGTTCATCAGAACCTAGAGGGTCATAGGTTCTCCAGCCCTGTCTTAAGCAAAATAATTTTGTATTCACAGTTAAACTTGGGAAGTGGATTTCCTATAATTTGAGACAGGAAAGGATAAAGGAAAAAGTTACAAAGATCAGAAAGGGGGTTCAGTTTGTAATGGATCATTTTAAAAGATTAAAAGCCTTTGAGAAATATTACAGAGAATTATATACGAGGGGCAATGAGACAATTTCAGTTATGGAATATTATCTAGATAAACCTCAATTGGATAAAATATGGTTAGAACAAATGCAAAGGCTAAATCAGCTTATGACAACTATGGAGTTTATTGAGACAATTAAAAAGAGCTGGGAAAGTGCCTGGGCCAGATGGGTTATCTTCATCTTATTATAAGTCATTTGCAGATGAGCTACTTCAGTCACTAACAATGGTATCCTCTGACTTATTTTTAAAAGGATGGATGCCAGATTCTTGGAGAAATGCTTATATTACCGTGATTCATAAATAATGTACAGATATTAATAAAGAATTATAGACTTTTCACTACTAAATAAAAAAGGGTAGAAGCTAGATTTTTGGGGGTCACTAAATAATGACTCTAAGATATTTACTACCATTTTGGTAAGCATATTGAGCAAACATATTTCTCAGAATATCTAGGAGGATCAGAGCAAGAGTTTTTCTTGCTTTTTGTTTGTTTGTTTGTTCAGTTCACCAAAAAGAAAATGAAAGGATAATGTAAGTATTGTTCTTAACACTGTTGAATATTTGAGACACTATAATGTCAAGGTTGTTTTCATTTTCTTTTCTTTCCTTTTTTCTCTCTCTCTCTCTCTCTTCTAGTTGCAGAGAAGGCATTTGATAATTTCTCTCTCAAAAAAATGAAATGTTTGAGAGAATGGACTTTGGTGAACACACACACACAATTTATTTAGAACAGAACATGCTGAAACCTTATGAAGATGATAACAAACCCCATTGTTCTCAATGAAGGCTCTTCTGGAAAAAAAAATCAAGATGTTTGAGACTTGCTCCAGGTTTCAAGTGAATTATGACAAAGCAAAAATGTAGACTAAATATATGGATTCAGAAGAGAACAATGAACTAATTTCTCTTTCAAATTTTAAAGTGGAAAAAGTGGGAGTAAATATTTGGCAGTTACAGTCATGATGAACAACTATCTTATTATTCCTAACAACTATGGAAAAGTCTAGAAAATTTTGAAAGATACCTAGGGCTTATCTGCATTGTCCAAAAGGCTTGTTTCCCTGCCATTTTGGTTTCATTCTATTTGTATATGCGTGTCCCAACCCTGATTTTGGTGTGAGAAGTTCAGATGATGTCCAGCACATTCTGCAGTAGAACCAGGGATTAACAGTCTTAATATGAATGTTTAAAACTTACCTGTTACTCTAGATCAGGGGTTGGCAAACTTTTTTGGGGTGGGGCTGGTTCCACTGTGCCCCAACCTTCAGCGTGCCGAAGGGGGGGGGAATGGCGTGTGCACGGTGTGTGCCCTTTTGGAAGGGAAAACAGCGCCGGCATCATGCGCGCATGCGCATGACGCCAGTGCTGTTTTGCCTTCCAAAAGGGTGCCCGCCGTCGTGCACATGAATGTGTGGCAGCAACAGCAGAACCGGCCATGGGCTGGTTAGAAATCCTCGGCGGGCCGGGTTTTGCCCACGGGCCGTAGTTTGCCGACCACTGCTCTAGATCTTCTGGGAAGATCTGGAACCTTCTGTTTCTGTTCCATGGTGGCCATCTCCATGAATGTCTATCCAAGCCACCCAGCACATCTGCCCCAACTGCAGGTCATTTGCTCTGTGGTCAGAGTGAAGTGCCCAGCCATATGCTCATGGCTGAGCATCTTGTTCCGATCTTGGAAGTAAGGCTAACAGGGACAGATTGGGGCAGTTTGGGGGCCAGTATATGCTAGGTTGACTTGGAGTATTCTGACCAGTGCAGACAAGGCTTTAGAAAAATGAGGAAAGTTACATTTATCCCTGGACGGTAGAATTGCAATAATAAAAGCAAATGTTTTGTCAAGACTTTTACTTCTTTTTCAAATGATCCTTGTTATAAAAGATTGAGTACCTTTTGTGCAATGGCAGAAAGAGATGTCCAGATTAGTTAGGCAGGAGAAGAAACCTAGAATAAAATTTAAAACACTGTGCAATGCTAAGGAAAGAGACAGTCTGAGAGTCCCTTGTATGCTTGAAGGAATAAATATTGCTTAGAGATGTGAGACTCGAGGAACCTGAAGGCCATAACTTTCTTGGCACACTTAACTTTGGTATGATAAAATCAAGTACAGGCTGAATTTAAAAGCCAGTATGTATTAGAAAGGTTCTCCTCTGTTTATAAATCTAAACAGAGATTTTTTCCTAAGAAAATATTAGCCACTTCACCACAGGAAGCCTTTTTATTGAATGAATAGGTTAAAAATTGGAGATGGTTGCTTTAGGAAGATCTTTTGTATTTTGAAGACAGCTGGAAGTTTAAATCAATAGAGACAATTCGCAAAGAAGGCACAAATCTTAACTGGTTTGCTTATATGCAACTTAAGGAGAGGTTTAATCAAGAAAAGAGAAATGCAGCCATAGAGGTTAAAGATAATTAATTTTATGTTAAGTTGTGTAAAGATGATGACCATGTATTTTAAAGAAGTTTATAAATGGCCGTCGAAATTAGAGATAGATGATGTGCTTGTAAAAGAGTACAAGGTAAAGTGGGTTTGAAATTTTGGGCAGAATGTCCACATGCATGTATGGGGGAAAATGTGGTTCAAAGATAAAAACTTTACTTTGTGCAGTGATTTAAAAGAAAATCAGTATAAAACTATGTATAGATGGTATCTAATCCAAATAAGCTTTTGAAAATGACTCAGAATGTTTCAAATCAATGTTGAGGATGTCAAGACAAGGAAGGTTCTTTTTTCATATGTGGTGGACTTGAAAGAAGGAGAAAAGTTACTGGTGAAGGATTTATATATTTGTCCAAAATTCTTTTTTTAAAAGGTAGAATTTGTGATGTTACCAGAAATATTTTTGTAGGGCATTATGGATAAAGAACTGGAGAGTAACAAAAACAAGAATATTGTTTGCTTAAATATAAAAACAGACGGAAACACCAAATAATGGAAGACTGGATTGTTAAAGCTGTTGAATTAGCTCAAATGGCCACATTAACATGGATAAAGATAAGCCAACTGAAGAATTTTGGAAAAATTGGAAGCCATTTATTAATTGTTTGAGCAAGAAATCTGTTAAGTAACCTATCAGTGTAATTGTAATAATCTCTATTAGGATTATTTCATTCTAGTAGGATTATTTCATTGGATTTGTAATGGTAGAATAAGATTTTATTCTTTTTTGTACTTTTCTTTGCATTACAGTTTGGATGGTGTGTGTGTCAGAGCCCTACTTTTTATTAGTTGAACATTAAATTAATTAATTAATTAAATCAATCATTCATTCAATCTCTCTCTCTCTATTTTATGAATGTATATTACTTGATTTTAAATTAGATTGTTCATGCTAAAATCCAATAAAAATATATAATTTTATATGTGTGTGCGTGTGTGCATGGGTGTGTGTTTGTTTCATGCATGTGTGACTCAATTGTGAAAGCGGTAAGGAACAAAAGCTATCATAATTTATTAAACACAGAAATTTCAAGTGACCTTTTAAGATCTGATGCAATTGAACAAAATATCTCATGCTTCACACACCCTCAGAGCTGTATAAATAATAAATCTTTACAACTATGTTTAAGTGCCAGTATTGCAGAGAGACGTACATGCCCGTAACAAGGTTCCCAGACTTAATGCCATTTAAATAACAGCAGTGCTGGCAAGGCTTTTCATCATTTCACTTCCAGATAAAAACTTGAAATATTCTAACATCATGAATCTTGGAAAAGAGTACAGGATTAGTTTAGGAGGACACTGAACTTTTGTTTTGTATCTGACCAACATAATGATTGCACTTCACTGTGCTGTATTGTGCATTTCGATCATCTGCTTATCAAGGGTATGTTCCTGGCAGAATAATTGGCTCTCAGTTCCATACACTGACATTTATCTGTTCCCATATTGTTACGGCCCTTGAGATGCTGAAAAAATGTCACTAGCAAACAAAGCATTACAAGTGCTTGAGAGATTTCTGATTCATTCCCCCCCCCCTCCAGCTTCCCATCCTGTTCCCTAAATCTATGTGGCATCATAGCTGCATCTTCTTTTGGAACATAATGGTTACAAGATAGAGTTATGATTGAATCAAGAACAGGACAAGACCTACTACAAACCATTGAAAGTTACTTTTCAAAAGTAATTTGTTCTATTATTCATTACAGTCTTTAAAAAGTAAGCCATTCCTGTCAACTATTATGAAAGTGGTTCTCATCATTTTTCCATTAATTCCAATTACTTTTTAATGAGGCAAAACTCTTAAGATTGGCATAAAACCTGGAAAGTTGCTGCCAAAATGCTTCAAAATGGTCCTTCAAAAGTAACATTTGAATGTAACTAGATGTTACTAGTTGCATCAGTAAAGTAACTATCTTTTTTTTTCATATCCTTGTTATCTGCCCACCACCCCCAGTAAACCATCCCAGGTAACAACTGTATTTGTAACTTGTAATTTCTGTGTTCTGACCTGCTATTTGAAAGAGAGCAGCAAGCACCTCAGGCAATTACATGCTGAGGTGTAGCAGTAACAGCTTATTTATCAAAGCATCCATTCTTCCAGGCTTATCTCACCATTTTCTTCTGCTGAAGCCCAGAGAGTTCTGTATGCCACATGTCCTTTCCTGTATTTCGTAGAGTAGCCTGTTGTTTGCAAGAGCAATGGGTGGTGCTGTTCTGTTGCCAATATTGAAATAAGATTCTGCTGCTCTCCCTTGCTTTGGTAAGTGGGGTGGATAGAATATTGAAAAATATTCTTTAAAATAGTTGAAAAATGAATTTCTCAAGAATTATGCAATGTGGGGAGGGCAAGGAAAGTTTTCTTTCAATAGCTCAGTTGCACATGCCTAAATTAGATACTGACCCACTCTCTGTGAAATGTATTGAATGGATGAATATAGATTGGGTTGTACCTCAACATTAGGTGAGTTGAATGACCTCCTTGCCCATTCCTTCTCTTTGCTTCCCATGAAAAAACCTCTTCCAAGGACCAGGGGACCCTCTGGAAAAGCCTGGCACCAAATGCAGGGGTTGCAGATGGAGAAAGAGGAATCCCTTACATTAGAAATAGTTCAGGAAGCTACCTGTAAAAACTTTTCTTTAACAAGAAAAAAGATTCCACTTAAACATTAGGAAGAATTTCTAGTTTTCTTAGATCTAGAAAAAAGCATTTGACAATGTAAATTGGCAAACACTATTTGCAGTTATGGAAAGAATAAAAATTGGCCCAAATTTTATAAATTGGATTAAGAAAATGTATAGTAATCAGAGAGCACAACTTTTCATTAATGGAGAGGGGAAAAAAGTTCAAAATACAAAAAGGAACAAGACAGGGATGCCCAACATTGCCACTTCCCTTTTTGATGATTATGGAAATGTTGATTACAAATATTAAAAAGGATGAAGGTTGTGGAGATAAGGTAGATTTAGGCAGGCCAAGAGAAGCCCTAGCAGCATTCAATTAAGATTGGGTAAAGTGTTAGCCAATGAGAGTAGAGTTAGGAGTAGGTATAAATAGAGCAGGAGAGAGGATAGAGAGGAGGATTTGTTGATGTTGGTACTGTTAGTTAGTGGGTTAGGGACAAAAATCAGAGTGAAAGTTACTCTTTTAGTACAACCTGAGGGGTTCAAGAGCCTGAGAGGCTAGGTATTACTGCAGAAAAAGGAAGTTAAAAGTTTTAAAAGCCCAAGGGAGGACTAAGAATGTCCTGGGGAAAGTGAAGTGTGTCTTTGAACAGAGCCCAAGTTATTTGAAGGACTGCTCTCTGTTTATGCTCATTTGATCATTAAGATTGTTCAGAGAGGACTTTGTTGATTTTGACACTGACTGTGGAGTGTTTTCAATGGCCACATGCAAACAGGTGGCACCCTCCCTCTGGAACACCCCTCCCTAGTTATTCAAAAAGCAATTGGAATAATTAATATGATTCTGCTAACAATTAAAAGTATAAACATATGATTCCAATGACAATTAAAAAAGTACAGTCCTTTGCATAGCCATTCTTGATTCTGCAGTCTTAGATTTTAATAGTAAATTTTAATTGTTTATGATATTCCATTTTTGGATATGGTTGTGAAATGTACACTTTAATGCTGTGGGTTGCTTTGAGATTTGTTCTTTATATTTAAAAATGTAACAATGGCTTAAAATAAACAAGATAGCTAGAGAAATGGGATGAATGGGTTGAAGCAGCTTAGCCTCGCCATTAATTAAAGTGAAGGCTGGCATATCTTTTCTATGTGGGAGTGCATTTTCTATGTTATGAATGCATAAAAAAGAATAGGGCCACTTCCTTTCTCACCAGCCTCAAAATACAGGCTCCTAAGCAGCATAAATGTATGGTGCAATAGAACTCTATGCTGTTTAAATGTAAGAGTGGAGGCATTTCTGATCAATGATATTTCCAGAAATCTAAGCCAGCACTTGTACAATCCACCCTAGCATGATTTTGTGCCTTTTAACCATGATATTAAGCATAATTTATCTCTCAGCATCAAAACTAAATTATGAAAAGATAGCATGTTCTTCACTGAATGTTTAGACCAGGGGTAGGCAACCTTTTTGAGCCTGAGGCTGGTCCGCCTAAGTTGTCCCTCCCGCCGGGCCGAGGGGGGGAATGGCGGTGCTCGCGCGCACCTCCCACTGCCGCACGCGACCCCCCCCGCATGCGCTGCCACCGCCACCACCTCCGCACACGCCCCGACCACCATTTTCATTTTCAAAATGGTGGCCGCGATACGTTTGAGCATGCGCAGGAGTACTGCACATGCACAAACGAGTCGCGGCCGCCATTTTGGAAAACAGAATGGCGGCCGCCTCTCGCAGCCGCCATTTTGCTCTCCAAAATGGTGGCCGCAACTCGTTTGCCGTGTGCAGTACTCCTGCGCATGCGCAAATGCATCACGGCTGCCATTTTTGGAAATCAAAATGGTGGTCGGGGAGCGCGCGGCCGCACGGCAGCCAAAACGCATGGCGGCGGTGGCAGGGGTCCGCCTGGGCCGGTAAGTGCGGTGACCTGGGCCGGAACCGGCCCATGGGCCGTAGGTTGCCGGCCCCTGGTTTAGACATTCTGCCCATAAGCCAGTTCATTAGACACATATTCTCTCTCTCTGTCTCTCTCTCTCTCTCACACACACACAATCAATCAAGTAAGCTGTACATTTGAAAATCTGACCCTATAAAGGAAAGAAAAGCACTGAGATTAAAGCAAACCAATTCATTTAATTAAACTGTGCAAACACATTAAAACACATTTCTAGATGGCACCAAATTTATTTGCTTTTGTCTCTTTCTCTCCATGGTTTGGTCATATTTCTTTTTCACCTTTTCATTTGATCACTGTCTATAATAAAATGACTCATTAATTTCATCCATAAATATAGATAGGCTAGTTTTTATTCTATGGCAATGGATGGCACTTTAACTAAAGGATCAAAATGATAAACCAGTATAGTAATTGAACATAATTGGAATGATGGAGCACTGTTTAGAGTGAGCTGAGGCAGAAATGAAAGATCAAGAAACTTCCACTGAAATTACTTAAATGGAAGGGTGCAAGAGACAGTAGAATAAATTATCTCATTTGTATCATTTAAAAGATCTGAAATGAGCTATAGCAGATGGAATGTGAGTGAAAGAGGTAGAAGGCTGAAAAAGTATGAAATAATAGCAATAGCAGAAGACTCTTCATTGGTCAGGCAACATCTGGTATAACCAAAGAATTTACTAAAGGATTTGAAATGGCAAATAATATAAAAATAATTTCGTGGAACGTAAAAGGAATAAATTCAAAGTATAAGAGAAGTAAAATATTTCACTATTTGCAAAAGAAGAGGCCACAGATTATTTGTTTGCAAGAAACAAAAATAAAGAAACAAGAAACTAAATATTTGAGTAATCCTAAATTTGGACAATTTTTTGTTTCTGCTGCTGAGAAGAAGAAAGGGGGAGTAGTGATATATATTCAAGATAAATATAAAGCAAAAGAGATCATGAATGACAATGATGGACATTATATTGGAATAGAAATACAAATGGAGGAAAGAAAATATTTGGTGATTGGAATATATAGCCCCGTAGAAAATCAAGTTGAATTTTATAAGAAAATAAATGAAGAAATATTGAAATTTGAAAAAGAAAATTATACTTTGATTTTATTGGGGGATTTGAATGGTGTATTAGATCCGAAGAAAGATAGATTATCAACAAAGAAAAAAGTGAAAACACAAGGGAAACTACCGACAACTTTTTTTGACTTGATGGAACAACAGAACTTGAAAGATGTGTGGTCAAATTTGTACCCGGATAAAGACGGCTTTACCTTTTTTTCAGAAAGTTACAAGTCGACCTCAAGAATTGACATGTTTATGGTTTCACAAGAGATAATAACACAGACAGTAGCGATGGACATTTTGCCTAGAATATCCTCCGATCATAATCCGATAATGTTAGAGATTAAGGAATCGAAAAAGAAAAAGTATAGATGGAAACTAAATGATACAATAATACAAGATAAAGAATATAAAAGAAAGATGAAGGAACTGTTGAAGGAATATTTTAGGCTAAATAAAACAGAAGAGACAAAAGCAAAAACAATATGGGACGCAAGTAAAGCTGTTATGAGAGGCTTTTTAATACAGAGAGGTGCCGAAGTTAAAAAATTAAAAGATGAGAAACTAAGAAGGATCGAAAAAGAAATAAAAGAAGTTGAAGGGAAACTGAATTTAAATCCGACAAATGATGAATTGGATAAAAGAATGAGATGGTTGAAAAAGCAATTAAATGATATTTTAACAGAAGAAATTGCTAAGAAGATGAAATTCATAAAGCAAAAGAATTTTGAATCTGCCAATAAAAGTGGGAGATGGCTCTCATATAGATTGAAAAAAGAAAAACAAAAAAGACTGATCACAAAAATACAAAAGGATGGAAAAATATATCATTTACAAGAGGATATTCAAAAGATATTTCAAAATTATTTTTCTAAACTATATGAGAGGGAAGAAATTAAAAGAGAAGAAATTTTGAAATATTTGGATGAGCAGGATATAATTAAGATTTCTAAAGAACAACAACAAATTATAAACGCGGAATTCACAGAAAAAGAGTTAGAAATGGCGATTGGGAAAATTAAGAAGGATAAAGCTCCAGGTCCGGATGGATTTACAGCACAATATTATAAATTATTTTATGAAGAACTGAAACAACCATTGTTGGAGACATTAAATAAGATAAACTATGAAGGAATTCCGGACACATGGAAAAAGGCTAACATTACTTTAATCCCAAAAGAGGGGAAAGACGAATTAGAAGTCAAGAATTATAGACCTATATCATTATTAAACACGGACTATAAAATATTTACTTTGATATTGGCAGAAAGACTGAAAAAGATATTAGTAAAACAAATTAAAGAAGAACAAACAGGATTTCTCCCAGGAAGACAATTGAAAGATAACTTAAGAAATATACTAAACGTAATAGAATATTATGAAAAGAATAATGAAAAAAAAAATGGCCTTAATGTTTTTAGATGCAGAAAAAGCATTTGATAATGTCAATTGGGCTTTTATGTTTAAGGTATTGGAAAAGATGGAAATGGGAAATAATTTTTGTAAATGGATAAAGGAAATATATAGTGAACAAGCAGCCAAACTAATTATAAATGGTGACATGTCGGAGGAGATAAAAATAACAAAAGGAACACGACAAGGATGTCCGCTCTCACCACTATTGTTTATAACAGTTTTAGAAATACTATTAAACAATTTGAGGAAAAATAAACAAATAAGAGGTTTGAGAGTGGGCAATAGAGAATACAAAGTAAGAGCATTTGCGGATGACTTAGTTTTAATTTTGGAAGATCCTTTAAACCAAATACAACTATTAATGAAGACATTACAAGACTTTGGGGAAGTAGCGGGCTTCAAAATAAACTATGACAAAACAACAATATTGACAAAGAATATGAAAAATACGGAAAAGAAGGAGTTGGAAAACAAAACAAAGTGTAATGTGAGGAAAAAGATAAAATATTTAGGAATTTGGCTGACAAATAGAAATTTGGATTTATTTGATAACAATTATAAGATCAAATGGGCTGAAATAAAAGAAGAAATGAACAAATGGACAAAACTGAATTTATCTCTATTTGGTAGAATAGAGGCAATTAAAATGATGATTTTACCGAAGATGAATTTTCTATTTCAATGTATTCCAATTATACATAATAAAAAGCCATTTAATGAATGGAATAAAGAATTAAGAAAATTTATTTGGAAAAATAAGAGGGCGAGGGTGAATTGGAAGACATTGACAAGAAGCAAGAAAGATGGAGGAAGAAATGTCCCAGATTTGGAATTATATTACAAAGCTAATGTTTTAGACTGGATATCTGATTGGATAACCTTAAGAAGAAAAGAAGTATTGGAATTGGAAGGTTTTAATAACAGATTTGGTTGGCATGGATATTTATGTTATGGGAAGGAGAAAGTTCATAAAGATTTTAAACATCATGTGATTAGAAGAGCATTATTAATAACTTGGAACGAGATAAAAAATAAAATTTATAGAAGAATACCATTGTGGACTTCCCCACATGAAGCCTTTCATGCAAAATGGACGACAAATCAAACGTGGTTAAAATACAAAGAAATAATTACTATGGGCGAGGACTTGGAACCAAAAATTAAAACGATAGAGGAATTATCTAAAATAGACCCTAATATACAATGGATTAATTATTTACAAATTAGAGAAAGATTTAGGTTTGATAGCAAACTCCAAGGCTTTGAAAAAGACTTAACAGAAATGGATAGAATTATGTTGCAAGCGTCAAGGAAAAAAATAAGTAAATTTTATAAGATTTTATTAGAATTACAACAGGAAACAGAAAAAAATTCCGAGAATATGATTAAATGGGCAACGGATATTGGTAGAACTATTAAATTAGAAGATTGGGAGAAAACCAGGAGAAAGACAGATAATTTTACAAGCTCACAAGATTTGAAAGAAAACTATTGGAAAATGGAGCAGAGATGGTATCTGACACCAGCCAGAATAGCAAACATTTATAGGAGAAAAGAAAAAGAATGTTGGAAATGTAGGAATAATGTGGGTTCATGGTATCATATATGGTGGAAATGTGAGGAAATGAAGAGATTTTGGAAAAAAATACATATAAATATACAGAACATTTTGAAGATTAGATATGAATTAATGCCAGAAATTTATTTGTTGAATATGACATGTAAACTAGAAACAAATATAGAGAAAAAATGGGGAAATATTATTATATATATGGTCACAGCGGCGAGAATAGTGATTGCTCAAAAATGGAAACAATCAATCATGCCGACGGAACAAGAATGGTGGATAAAATTATTAGAAATGAAAGAAATGGATAAATTAACTAAATTATTGAAAAATGGTGATAAAGAGTTGATTAAGGAAGAATGGGCTCCAATTGAGATGTATATAAAAGAAAGATGGAATAAATAAATCAAGAAAAAGGAAATAAGAAATAAAGGTCACATGGTTCTAGCAATAAAAATTAAAATATAGAGATTAAGATGGATAGATTAATTATAGCTTGTTTTTTTTTTTTTATGTAAAATGTACTCATCATATTCCGAACTATGGGAAGTTATGTAAATATGTTAATATAACTAGAGACTAGTGTTAACTAGTGATATATAACGAATAGTGAAACAGTTTTTTTTTTATTATAAGTATTGTAAATATTGTTTTAAGAAAAATAAAATGGGAAAGAATTTACTGAAGTACTTAGTTTTGATAGGTTTGAATCATGATGGATTAGGAAATGGGTAGATAACTTGATGTGCTCCTCATACTTTTAAGTCTAAAATTTCCACATTCCTCAGACAATTAGCTTTAGGGTACAAAATGTAGTCTGAATAGCCAAAAGGCACAAGATTGTCTAATGCCGGATTAGAGATTAATAGTCTAAATCAGGGGCTGGCAACTTATGGCCCCTAGGCCGGTTCCGGCCCAGGACCCCACACTTACCAGCCTAGGCGGACCCCTGCTGCCACCGCCTGCCACTGCCGCTGTGCATTTTGGTCGCCGCGCAGCCACGCACGCAGCGACCACCATTTTGTTTTCCAAAATGGCGGCCGCTACGCATTTGCACATGCGCAGGAGTACTGCGCATGCGCAAATGCATTGCAGCCGCCATTTGGGAGAACAAAATGGTGGCCGTGACATGTGCGGAGGTGGATGTGGCAGTGTGCGCAGTGGCGACGGCGGCAGCAGCGCGCGGGGGGGGTCACACACGGTGGTGGTGGTTGTGCACACACGCATGAGCGCACGCGCCGCCATTCCCCCCCGGGCCCACCAGAAGGGATGACTTCGGGGGATCGGCCCCAGGCTCAAAAAGGTTGCCTACCCCTAAATCCTTCTATACCTAAGTCTCAGTGAACATTAGAGGATACTTCCAAGGAAAAATGCATGGGATTGTTCTAAAAGCCTAAGAAGGATCAATGCAGAATGTGTATAGAGTGGGCTCTTGGGTATCCACTGAAGTTTGGTTCCAGAATCCCCTATGGATACCAAATTCCATGCTTGTGCATATCCTATTAAATACAATGGTATAGTAAAATGGTGTCTCTTATTTTAAATGGCAAAATCAAGGTTTGCTTTTTGGAATTTATACTTTTAAAAATATTTTCAAATTGTGGATGGTTGAATCCATGGATAAAGAATCTGTGGATATAGAGAGCTGATTGTACTAAACATTGTTGATAGAATAACAGTGTTACTGGTTATCTTGTCCATTCTATGACATAAAAGTATAATAATTTATAGGCGCAATAGGGAACATTTGCACCTCCAGATATTTTGAACTCCCAGAAGCCCCAGCCACCATGGCCTATAGTTAAAGATTGGGGGAGTTATAGTCTAAACTAACTGGCAGGGTAAATGTTCTCACATTTTCTTTATGATCACACACAGAGATTTGAAGTAAACAGCTGTTTTTTTGTAATTAATTTCTTTTCCTGGTAACAAAGGAATATTAAATTATACTGCAGTTCTGACTTAATTGCTTGTTCCTTTTCTGGGGTATCTGTAATATTATCTCAACAGATATAGGGATGTGTCCTTAATAAATGGTTTAGAAAGAATAACATATGGCTGAATTATTGGTTCAGGCTGTGCATTTGGTTCTGCCTTTTGCTCTGTTGTGGGTGTTGAGGCCACAATACAAAGGAAGGAAGGAGAGTGTTTTGTACTACAGGCCAGGGGCTTGTAGTATGCAGAATTTTTAGGAGCAATAAATAAAAGGAAACATTTTAGCCACTTTTGAAAAATGATGAAGTAAAAGGTATTTTTAATGTAACTGTAAGGTTAACTAATTAAAATCTGGGCCTTTGAACTTTAACAGTAACTAATTCTTTTTTAATTTATTTATTTAAGTAACACCCCAAGCTCAGATTGGATATTGGCAGAATGATGCATCTAATGCAGAATTACAGTATACATCAGGAAGAGATTCATATGAGGAGCCAACAGAAACAATGCAGATCTTTAAAAACAAACAAACAAACAAACAAACTTTCTTGCACTACAGTTTCCAGAATTCCCCAATCAATATGATCATGGCTAGACTGTCTAGGGAACTGTAGTCTAAAATGTTGATTTTCCCAAGTTTGCGGATTATCTCATGTAAAGATGTCAACTATGACCTGATTTCACTGTACACTAAATGAGAAGGTGCAAGAAATTTTCTCCTCACCACAAAGAGCAATAATTATTTTTGCCACTCGCAAGGAGAATGTCTACATTTGTGAGATCATTTTTTAAAATTTCTTTAAATATGCAAAACTTAAATATGCAAAAATATGACAATTTGCATGGACTATTAAAAAAATCCAAGCCTTGGATGAGTTTGGATCTTTGTGAGCAAAGAACATTTTCCATTTGTGCTTATTTTCTCTCCCCCCCCACCCCCGCCACTGCAGCTATTAGTTTCACATAGGAAAGGGCACTAGAGACAATTTTACACAAATTATGCATTTAATGATGAGAAAAAGAGCTTAATGTCTCATACTTGTCTTGCAGGTGGGCTTTCTTGAAGTATCTTAAAAATCCTCTATTATTCTGCCTCAACTGTAAGACTTGAGAAAATTCAGAAACTTTCTGTATCAGTGAGTCCAGTGTGTTGAAACAACAAAAGAGTTTATTGAGCACATATAGTCAGAAATTCACCAGTCAGCATTTAAGCCTTAACTCCTCCCAACACCTGTGGCACCAAATCCAGCACCCACCTCCAATTCACATAGCCTTTCTCCCCATCAAACCAGCCTCCTCTTTTCCAAACCTTCTCACTAGCCCTATCTCTCTTCATCACAGGCATTTCCACCCATTACCTCCTACGGCCAGACACCAATTCTCCACATCCCACAGCTTACACATTCCAATGGCCTGACTTTCTCAAGACTATCCTAGCCAGCCATTATTAATCCCAATCCCCATACTAGCTAACCTATTTGCTATTACTACTAGCTTACTCACAATGCCCTACCATCTACAACTTATATATATTAACTATAATATTCAAATCAACAACATTAAACACCTGACAGAATCCATGCCCCATATATGAGATATTGACAGTTCCCCCCCCCCCCCCCCGCCCCATATCCCTGCTTAGCAGTATGGGGCTGAAACAGATTGGGAGGGGAAAATTATGCTAAATCAAGTGATGAGATTTAGAACCCTGGAAAACCAGGATTTTCAAATCACATGGGAGTCTTCATGGATATTAAAGTATCCCAACTCCAGGGAATCTTTAACGCCTACAAGTTGATGGGTGCAGCTATTGAGGAAAAGCTGACCTAGTGTGGCCATCCCCTCTCCTCCCTGAACCAGAATGTTGGAATAAGGATAGAGTTTGGTGTGGCACTAGGCAGTTATTCAGATCTCTCACAGTTTGATTGCTGACTCAGGCAATTACTGGCCCACAAGCTGGCAAGACATTCAGGGCTGGAAAGCAGGTAAATTTTCAAAGCTATGCTAGAAAAGTAGTTTGAGACCAAAGGGATACTTCAATCTTTCCTTGCCTACCATTTTTCCACACCCATCTGTTTAGTTTGCCACCTAATACATGTCAAAAAGTATGTTTGCCCTAGTGAACCTGAATATTGGCACATTCATGGAAGCATCAGCCGAAGAAAACAACCTGGAAATTAAAAAGGAAATAAGGAGGAGCTGCAGGAGATGAACTCTGAGTGAAGTTCACATATAAAAAAGTCACTTTCACACAGTGCTGCAGCAGGGATAAGTTCTTTACATCCTGATCCACAAATAAGTTCACTTGGGAGTATTCCAGCTGGAGGTAATTGAAGCAGGAGATAAAAGGCAGGATACTGAGAACAGCCCATGTAGCTTCTTACAGATACATCCACAGATGGTCACATGCTGAAGAATGTGGGAATTTCATGTACCAAAGGTGGTAAGATATAAATCCAAATGGATTATGCTGGCCAAAAGCAATAGGGCATGTGGTAAAGGAAATAGGCACCAGGACAAGGTAGACCCAAGAGGCTGAGCAGAAGGTTAGAGAAGCAAGATGAGAAGCACTAGGGAAAAGCAGAATGGCTTCTGTAATATACAAAAAAGTCACAGGGATGGCAAGGTGATGGAGGAGAAGAAACCAGCCATGATTGGAGAAGAGAAGTGAAGAAATTAAAAATAAAAAATGGGCCCAGAAGAAGCCATAGCTTCAGATGCCTTCATGTCCACATCAATTTCTGATTCAATACCTTTGGATTCTACATTTCAGAAGGGGCATCCAAAACCTTCACTAGATAGCCTCCCCTGCAATGCTGACATGATTGCAAACCACAGAATTCTATCAATAATCAGCATCAGTGTGAAGGATACTGACCAATTAGGCTGATATGTGTATGTGCCAGGTGACTTCAGAGGAGATTTTCACACGGAAGGCTAAATTGTCTTTAAAGTGCCTTTCAATTGTAATTAACACACGATTGGGGTTCACATGCTCATGTGTTTGTCACATCTGTAAAGTGTCATGAGTGCGACCCTGGCTCCCAGCTTGCTCGCGAGACCAGTAATGCATCTTTGGAGCCATCATTTTTCAATAATGGAAGATCATGTTCTTGAAACATGATGGCTCCAAGGCTGTGTTACTGACAGGATAGGTGAGCAGGGAACCAGGGATGCATCCATGACATTTTACAGACACTTTATAGACACAAAAAATGTGTGAGCATGTGAACCCCAGTCATGCATTATTGACAGTTTAAAGGCACTTTTAGGAAGGGGGATTTATAATTAGCTCAAAATATGCAAGAGTGGGGGTCCTAACAACACCTCGCGAGACCAGAGTACCGTTTTGTATACCAGAGGACTAAGAGATCCTACATGGATGACGCTGAGACAAGCTTCTTCAATTAAGGTCTAAATATTTATTAAAAGGGGAAAACTGCACACATACACATTTGATACACACACTCACACTGCACCCTTGGAAGTAAAGGAGTAAAAGCAGGAGATACTCACTTCCGAAGGTTTCTCCGGGATCCGCTGTAGATGTGGATGATGATGATGATGATGATGATGATGATGATGACGACAATGATGCACAGCCATCAAAATGGGGGAAGGGATGGCCGAGGGACTTAGGATCAGAGTATAGACTGACATGGAGCCAAGATGTACTCTAAGGATAGCACATAGAGTCTAAAAATCTAGGGGTTTATATAAGCAATATCTAGCCTCTGGCTAGAGACTTGATGGCTTGGCTGAAGCCTGGACAAAGGCACTGATTGCCTGAGCTTTGTCAAGCTGAGGTGTGAGGATGGCCTAAACAATGCACTCAGGTCTTGACACAATCAAGAAGGGAGGCTAGAGGGAAAAGGGCACAGTTAAATCTGATCATTGCCCCATTAGCTGTAAGACTCAGGACAAACAAGTACTATTGTGTTGTCCTTTAGGGTTGGTGGTCTTTCCCCTTTAGCAACTTCCAAACCTGTCTGGTAGGGAAGTTTCTAGTTGTTTGGCAGGCCTCTTCCCTATGCCCACCTGACTTACCATCTAGAGGCTTATGGCTGACATCCCACAGAAGTCAGTTCAGGGTCATCAAGGGAACTCTACATGTCCCAGAATTTTATTAAAATCATATATGCTAAAAGCACTTTAAAGATACTTTAGCCTCCCATGTAATAATCTCCAGAGAGCAGGGATGCTATGTCTTGGGGCAGGGCAATCCAGGCATACTCTCAAAATCCCTTTTCTGCATTTGAAACCTTTATTTATTTATTTATTTATTTATTTTCATTTTTATGCTGCCTTTATAATAAATAATAATAATAAAATTTATTTGTATCCCGCCCATTGGTAATCCAATCCGGGCGGCTTACAGTTAAAACATACAGTTCACAATAAAACATACAATATAAACAGACCCCGTCCCCCCCTTAAAACAGGATTAAATTAGAACAATATAAAACAATCATTCAAATTTAAAATATAAACCATCCAGCCCAGTGACTCCAAAAGCCTGGTTCTACGATCCTCCCATCACTTGATGGGGCCACGTGAGGATCGTCTCATAAACGGGTGTAATCTAAGGCTGGGAGGATCAATCTGGTATAACTAGTCTGGAAAGGCCTGCCAGAAGAGATCCGTCTTGATAGCCTTTTTAAAGCTGTCTAAAGATGTTAAGAGATGGATCTCGTCCAGCAGGCCGTTCCAGAGCTTAGGGGCAATAACAGAGAACGCCCCCTGGGAGGTAGCCACAAGCCTTGAATTCTGAGGCTGTAGCAGATTCCTCCCGGAGGACCGAAGAGCGTGGGGAGGATTGTACGGGAGCAGGCGGTCCTTGAGATAGCTTGGACCCAAGCCATTTAGGGCCTTAAAGGTGATAACCAACACTTTGTACCTGGCCCGGAAGCTGATAGGCAGCCAGTGGAAGGACTTCAAAACCGGAGTAATATGATCCCTCCGAGATGTTCCTGAAACAAGTCTGGCTGCCATGTTCTTTACCAGCTGTAATTTCCGAACCAGGGACGAGGGTAGCCCCATGTAGAGTGCGTTGCAGAAGTCGAGGCATGAGGTTACCAACGCGTGCACCACAGTCTCGAGATCCCTTACTTCCAGAAACGGGAGCAGCTGGCGTATCAGCCGAAGCTGATAACAGGCGCTCCTGACCGTCGCATTAACCTGATTTGTCATCAGGAGCGACGAGTCAAGGAGCACCCCCAAGCTGCGAACACAGTCCCTGGAGGAGAGCGTGACCCCATCCAGGACTGGAGGTTGCAACCCAATTCCTGGTTTCGGGGCCGCTACCGTGAGCACCTCCGTCTTGTCTGGATTCAGCTTCAATCTGTTTTTCCTCATCCAGCCCATTACCGCCCCAAGACATTCATTGAGAGAAGAGATGCCATTGGAATTCGAGGCCGATGAACGAGATATGGAGAAATAGATTTGGGTGTCATCAGCGTACTTTCTCCTAGAAAGGGGCCCAAGTTGGCTCACAAGATAAAAACATTTTAAAAACTCTATGATGAGAATTTAAAAACCGTTAAAATCATCTAATTACTATAAAATTAACATGAAAACATAAAAACATACTAAGGAGTTTATTGATTGCCAAATGAGCCGACTTACCTCTTCTGGCTTCAATCCTGGATCTGGGATACCCTGAATATTATCAGACATAAGTTGCCACCAATTTAGCTGCAATACTGCCGTCTTAATCCATCTCTTCAATCCATCCCCAGCAAAAAAGTGCCAGCTGAGCAAGGCTTCAACCTGGGAAGGGTTCAGCCAGTGGCATCCTGGCTAAATTGGTGGCAACTTATATCTGATAACATCTGTGGGTATCCCAGATCCAGTATTGAAGCTGGAAGAGGTAAGCCAGCTTCTTTGGCAATGAATAAGCTTCAAAATGTTAAAACATAACTAGAACACACACACCCCATCTAAAACCACTAGATGGCTGAATATGGTTCTGGCTCTTACTCAGACCAATCAAACTGAATTGCTGTGGATTTATTCTGTTTTCTTTGAACCGTATTCCTTCAATTTCAAATGTTTCTGTAACAGTTTGTAAATCAATAAGCAAAGAAGCAATGTTTATGAATGTCTTACTTTCAGCTGCGTTGCTTAGCTTTCTATGGCAATGCTTCCTCTTTGATCCTGGTCTGGAATTACGATAAAGCAACACTTGGTCTCCTCATTGATGACTACTGTATTACTTTGATGGATATTTCATTAATATCTGAACTCCAGTCTGCTTTTAGATTATATAGATTATAAAGAAAATGATACAGGAGATAATCTAATATTGTAAAACCATGAGAAGTAAGAGTTGGTCTCTCTCCAAGGATATTAATAACACTGTGACTAGGGCACAGGCCCAGTGGTGTCCCTAAGGTTGGTGTCACCTGGTGCGGTAACTCATGGTGTCCCCCCCCATTGACCTCCTCCTATTTCATACCGTACATAATCCTTAGCAATGCATTTTTGCACTAATGTTACTTGTAAATTGTAATTCCCATATACCACTGAGTGTAATGCTAATAATTGTGACATAAACTTCTAGCAAAATTAAAATTATACCTTCAAATTACAAAATCATATGCACAAGCTAAATGTATTTACATATGCATAGTGAAGAGTTGGTTAAAATGTGATGTTTTTAAAGAAAATTTTAAAAGAATTTAAAAAATGTTTTTAAAAATATATTTTCATTTTTAAATTTGAATTTTAAACAAGCTTCACTCCACTCCCACCATCTTTTAGAGCATTTTAAAGGGAAGCAGATGAATGCCACAGCCCATTTTTGCCAAAAAGTAGGTGTTTGAGGAGCAGTGGTGTCACCCCCCTTTAGGGTGTCACTTGGTAGAGTCTGCATCCCCCGCACCCCTCTAGTGATGCCACTGAGCAGCCCAGGATATTCTGGCTCTAGAGCTGCTCCCCCCCCCCCCATTAACTGGGGTGCTCTCTTGTGATGGCTGAGTGCCGCATTCTGATCTCAGAAGAAGTAATTTGTTGTGGTGGCAGCAGCACTGGGCACAACATAACAGAACATGTTGCAAACAGCTGTCTGGCATCGCAACAGCGTGCTCTGGATCTTTCAGGAAAATCCAAAGCAAAAGGAGAGTTAAAAATGTTTTAAAGTGTTATACAGTGAGTTTGGTGCTGAATTGTCCAGATATCATCCAGACAGTTTACACCAGAACCAAGGATTGGATCCTATGTTATTCAGACTCAAATAGGGCCAAAATCCACACAACGGGCCTAATGTAATAATTCCTCTGTTTTTGTGTCAAATGCACAATCTGTATGCACAATTTCCATGAGTGAGGAGCTAGTCTAAGGGATTTACATTTTTTTAGAAGCCTCTCTTATCGAATGTATGCTGTGGTTCTGTCATATGCTTTCAAGACAGAACTTGAATCGTTCTGTGAAATGGCACTATTAGCACATAAGATTTTTTCCAGGTTCTGTAAGGCAGTGGGGATACATCTGTCCTCATTGTTGCCCCATTATTTGGTAAATTATAATTGGGTTTACTTTATCCATCACTAGTTAAGCTGAGATCCTACATAAAACTGAAGTTTAAAGCTCCACTACAGTGTAGTGTATCCATGCTGCATCCGAGAGGATGGAAAGTCAGTTTTGTCAAGTCCAGAGGTGGGAGCTGTGTGGGCTCTTTATTAGGGATGTAAATCCTCAACTATATTAACCTCATAGGATAAATGATTAAAGTATTTTCTATCTGCTGTGGGAGGAAATGCATATTCATCAGCAGTTTTCTTCCTGTATCCCAGTTTCCTGAAGTGTTATGGAAGAATAATTCTTTGGAAAAACAAGTTTTTTTGCTTTCTGCATGGGAAAACCATATTATAAACAGAAAACAATTTGGAAAGCTCTGAAGTGGACATTTGTGACAACCTGTTATAATAAACCTGCTATAATAAAGTATGGCAACTAACTCTGATTGAAAAATTAACTTACAAACTTCAAATACTCAAAGAAAAAAAAACACCCTATTTTTCTGTAATGTGGAATTGTTTTATTGTATATATTGGGGGGGGGGAGATAAAGTTGGTTTTCCAAAGATATTTAAGGCTTTTGGCTGACTGTATAAGGAAACACTGTTGATATCTGTTATTTTTCAATTATGGCTCTGCAACCTAGTTGAAAAGCAATTTGTGTACAGCTGTTGGAAGTGGGGTCAGGGATGATGGTACAGTATAAAGTAAACAAAAAAGACTTTTTAAAAAAGTTTGCTACAAAAACATGTATTGTTCTGATCAGAATAACGTCTGTGCAATGCTTTGGGATATTAAATACCATGAGCCAACTGCACAAGATTCTCATTTTATTATTCTTCCTGATATGAGTTTTCAACTGTCTGCAAACTCATTTTTTTTAAACCTGGAAATGAATGATTAGAATGATTCTTTCCACATCTACTCCCTATCCATATGCCCTCATTTGCTCAGTGATATGATGACCACTCTCTCTAAAGCCTGTAATATTTCTAGGGGTGTTATCATAGGGAATGAAGGAACAAGCATTGACCAAGCTATAGAGAAAGAGAAGAAGAAGGCTTTTTAGAAATGGCAGCAATAGGACAGGAAAAAGCAGCTTCTGTGCTTCCACAAGGAGATATTATCTGCCTCATTGTATAAAGTTTCAAGAAATCCAATCACTGGCAGAACTAGGATTATGCAATCATAATATTGCTATGGGATGCTGCCTTTATGTATATAATTTATTTGTTAAAATGTATATGCTACAGTTTTGAAGAATCCATTTATGCTAATTGGCAAAATTATAACTTCAACTATGCAGTTCATAGGAAAATACACAAACAAGTCCTTATATATATATATTAAACAATCACAAAGCATGTAAGAGCAGATTAAAAGGAAGCTTAGACAACATGGTTCACATATTCAATCATTTTTGTTAGAAGCTTAAAGGAATCAAAAACCTTAAATCATCAGAAGCATTTAAACCTTACAGTAAATGCTGGGAGTGCTGAAGAGCTTTCAACAGTTATACATCTCAAAAATCCTTAAAGGTCTAGGAGGATAAAGTCTATACCAGTTTGTCCATATCCCTGCAAGTTGAAGAGTCATCTTAGGTCTTTCTGTGATTATCTGTGAATACCTCTGAGCCAAAACACATTTCCAAAGACCTAATGAAATTCCATCTCATTGAGAGATTCCAAAAGATTTGTAAACTTAATCTATCCAGTGTCCTGAAAATTCTACTAGTTTGTCATGAGTCTAGGTAATATAACAATATCATATTTACACTGGACCTGGAACACAAGTAAAAGTTTGCCTTACTTAGATTCATAGAATCATAGAGTTGGAAGAGACCACAAGGGCCATCCAGTCCAACCCCCTGCCATGCAGGAACTCCCAATCAAAGTATCCCTGACAGATGGCCATCCAGCTTCTGCTTAAAGACCTCCAAGGAAGGAGACTCCACTCTCCGAAGGAATGTGTTCCACTGTCGAACCACCCTTACTGTCAGGCTCCACCAGTGCTGTCCATTCCACATAGTTCTGCTGTTTCCATTACTACTCCTGATGAGGCTCTATTTCCAGTACTGTTGTTCCTCCTCTCCCCATTCTGATACTCCTACTCCCACATTTCATCAGTACTTAAGGAGATTATTATATGAGCCCCCATTTTTGGCACAATTGTGTTAATGAAATGAAACACATGCATCCCTATCACACATGTCTGCAATTATTATAGTAGTCATTATCGATCTGGGACTCTTTTTCTGAGCATTCTCTTTAACTCTTATCATCTTCCACTAGTGTTTTGCTAGAATGTCTTTGGGTTTTTTTAAAAAAATATTTCTCTCTCTCTTTTAAAAAAAAATTTAGGCATTATGGTCATGCAATTTAGGTGGGGGGGAGAGAGAAAAGAAAGTTATTTTTTTAAAAGAAAAACAAGCTGCTTGGAAATAGCTGAAGGGAGAAGGGGGAGTGAGGCACAGGAGGAAACTGACACCATGTGACTGCCCAATGCCAGGACTGAAGCCCAGACATTATCATGCACAAATATAATGGTATAGCAATTGAAAGTGATATTGGCAGCAATTGATAGGGAAAGCCCATCAATGAAAAGTTATGTGATAGTCATGGATGGAAGACAGACCAGCTATAGCTCAGTCATGGCATCATCTGACAAGGTTCAGCCTTAATTCTGCTTTAATTCCACCTTTTAGACTTGTCTGATAATCTTCTATTGCTCTCCCTTCCTTCATGGGGTTCTAGCAGTCTTTTTTAGCCTAGAAGTGTCAGCACAGAGTAGAAAGGAAAAATACTGAGTCCATATGCAGCAAAGTGCACCTTCCTCAGTACTCCAAGCATTGTCCTAGTGGCCAACTGGGCCCATAACCCTTGTCAGCACAAAGTAGAAAGGAAAAATACTGAGTCTATATGCTGACTGCTAGGACAATGCTTGGAGTACTGAGGAAGGTACACTGGTTGTGAAAGCTGCCAAAGTTCTCAGGTAGTTGGAGAAAATTATGGCAAAAAGACTTAGTTACTGTGTTAGTGCTGGTCGTTATAAGCTGAGGTTTGGAGGTCTGCCAATTGGACTGTGTCCTTGAGTAACTGCAGTGAAAGATAAACATGAAATCAAGTCTCTGTTTTGAAAAGCTAAAAGCTGAATATTATTCCTCTTGGTCAGCATATGCTGATGCCCTGCTGATCAGAGAGAATCTATGGGGGGTAGTGCAGACTCCTGCAACATCCCAGGAGGCAGAGCAGCATCGGAGTGCAAGAGCCACAATATTGCTTTCCCTAGAGCCTTCACAGTTGCTTCATGTAAGAGAGAAAGAAACAGCCTCTGAACTATGGGGTGCTTTGAGAATTCTCCACTAGTCTGATAGAGTCTGTACAGCTGCAAGCTGCAAGAGGGAGCATCATTCACACAGCATCTCAGCAGCATGAAACAGCTGTTTACTCAGGTTGCAAACCAAGTAGTAGACATCCAAGCAGCACACAGAGCTTACATCTTAATTGGAAGTCTGACAAAGGAACAGGATTTCCTCATGTACAGCCTGCAGAGCATAGCAGAGAGAAATCTGACTGTGGACCTGGTATCAGCACGAATTCTGGAGGAGGTCCAGAGGCATGATTTTGAGGCCAGGCAGCAGAGTTCTGCAAGGAAAGAAAAAGCCACTCCACCCAACCAGGAAAGGATGGTTCCCACAGCGTCTGAAGGTGAAAAGGCTGAAGTTTGCAGGGAGAGATGCTGCTTCAACTGCAGGAAGGCAGGACATCTTCAGAAATTCTACGAGCAGAGAGATGGGGTAGCAATGGGAGGCCCTCTGCACCCTGTGATAGCAATTTATTACATGGAACACTTTGAAAAGCAAGCCCTGGAAACAGCACCGAAAAAGCCCACAACTTGGTTCCGATATGTGGATACACTTTCACCATTTGGAGTCATGGAGAAAAAGATCTGGCTTTGTTCCTGAACAACCTCCACCCTAACATCCAAATCACTATGGAAAAAGAAAAGGAAGGAACACTACCATTCCTGGATATTCTAGTTATCCACAAACCAAACCAACGTCTAGGTCACACAATATACAGAAAACCTACACATACAGACCTGCACAAGAACTCTAACCATCACCCAGGACAAAAAAGAAGCACAATAAAAACACTGGTAGACCCGGCAAAATGCATCTGTGAACCCCACTTCTTGGAAGAGGAATTGAAGCACCTAGACAGGTGACAAACTCTACAGGTGAATGATTGTCAGCTAGACAGGTGACAAACTCTACAGGTGAATGATTACTCCAGAAGGGCTGCCAGAGCCAGAAAAACTCAGAGGAGTGAAGACAAGCAATCACCCAAAGGGAAGGTATTTTTACCATACATCAAAGGAGTCACAGACATAAAGGGAAAGTGGTGAGGAAAGACAACCTCCAAATGGTTTACAAACTGACCAAGAAAATCAAACAAATGCTGTGCTCAGCAAAGGACAGGAGGGACCCTCTCACAGCCACAGGAGTTTACCGCATACCATGTACCTGTGGACAAGTCTACATAGGGACCACCAAACAGAGTGTCCAAACATGAATCAAGGAACATGAGAGACACTGAACACTGGGTCAGCCAGAAAAAATAGCAGTAGCAGAACACATTATAAACCATCCTGGGCATAAAATGCTGTTTGAAAACACTTAAATTCTGGACCATGCCAACAACTATCAGGTCAGAATGCACAGGGAAGCCATCAAAATCCACAAACACTTAAACAACTTCAACAAGAAAGAAGAAACCTTTAAAGTAAACAAAGTTTGGCTACCAGTCCTGCAAAATAGAAAAATCAGCACTCAGCAAATGCTAATGAGAAACCACCCAGGGGCTTTCCCAGCAGATAATGATCACCAATTAGGGGACAATAATCCTCTTTTGCATATCCTCCCACCCTGTGGCCCTGCCATCAACAACAGAACAATACACAGTTTACATGGAATCACTCCTCCCTAACCAGGGTCTCACATATATATACCCAGTCTCTTCCATTCCAGTATTCTCTGAAGATGCCAGCCACAGATGCTAGCAAAACGTCAGAAAGAAACTCTTCTAGACCATGGCCACACAGCACAAAAAACCCACAAAAAACTATGGATGCTGGCCATGAAAGCCTTTGACTTCACATCTTCAGAAAGATTGCTGGAAGTCTTCTGCAGGACAAAAGGAGGGGACATCAAGCAACTGGAGAAAGAAGCTTCAGGAAAGGATGGGCATTGCTTCACAGGCTGAAGGGAATGTTGCTGTTACCACCCAGTCAAGCACTCCACATATTTGGCTTTTGGACAGTGGAACCACTCATCACATGTCCAATAATCCAATTTGTCTATTTGGACACAATAGTCAGAAGCTATTGAAGGACTTGAAACCAGCTCCAATGAACACTGTTTTTTTAGCAGACTGAACTCCAAGTAAGGTTAAGCAAATGGGAACTGCATTTATTCCCAGCTTTAGAAATACATTCAATAATGTGTTATTTTCTAATAATTTAGAGAATCATTTAATAAGTGTTTCCACACTAACAACAGATGGGTATCAATTGTCATTTGAAGGGGATGGGTGTACAATATCAACAAATGGGTCTGTTTGGGCAAAAGCAGTCAAAAAGAATAGGCTTTATCACATGGTGGAAAAAGCTAAATGTGCCAGTGTAACCAATGTCCCACTGTATCTTCATTGTGCCCATTATTTGTGTAGGTTGATGGGACATGCAAGCTTTTCAAGCCTTTCTCAGCTAGAAAAAGCATGTTCAGAGTTAAAGGTAAACCCCTGTGCAAAGTACTTAGATTGTTCTATATGTAAGAAGATCAAGTTAAAAGTTTTTCCTGTGTCCAAGGAAAGCAAGTGTCACCCAGATGGTGCCTTTCCCAGTCCTCTTACCTCCCTGGTGGTCCTCTTTTGTCATCCTGCTCAGTTGAGGAGGCAGAGTTTGGCTTCAGAGGGTCCCTTTTCCAGTCCCCTTGTCTCTCAAAGAGGTGTAGGTGGTCCTCTTTGTGTAACCCCATCACCTAGTAAACCCTATGATGAGATACCCCAAGATAAAGGACCTAGAAACTGTAGTACATGCACTGGTAACCTCATGACTTGATTTCTGTAATGCACTCTAATGGGGCTACCCTTATACCTAGTTTGGAAACTACAATTGGTAAAAAATATGGCAGCCAGGTTAGTCACCGGGAAATCTAGAATGGATCACATCACACCAATTTTGAAATCCCTTCACTGGCTGCCTATCAGTTTCTGAGCACAGTATAAGGTGTTGGTAATGACCTTTAAAGCCCTACATGGCCTAGGTCCAACCTATCTAAGGGATTGCCTCCTCCCATATAATCCACCCCATACCCTCAGATCCTCTGGGAGGAATCTACTACAATTAAGGAAAATTAGATTAACAGCAACCTCCCAGAGGTCGTTTTCTGTCACTGCTCCCAGACTATGGAACGCCCTGCTGGAGGAGATCTGTTAAGCAACCAGTCTGGAGAACTTCAAAAAAGCCATCAAAATAGATCTCTTCTGGCAGGCCTTCCCTGAATAGAACAAATCATATCTAATATATGTTTCTCCCTCTTTTTATCTGTTTATGGTTTTTATGTTTTAGAGTCTTATGTTTTATGTTTGTTATTTTTATAATCACTGGTGTGCATACGCCAGTTATTTTTTTTTTTTTTAAATAGCATCATATGTAATTTTAAAGGGGGGGTGTAACTTGTTTTACTATGTTATTGTTGTTCATTGTGGGGTTGTTTTATATATGCAACTGTTGTTAGCTGCCTTGATTGCCCACGCAAAAGGTTGGGTACAAAAATAAAGTTTACTTACTTACTTACCCCAAGTGAGAGACAGGCAGGATCAGGGCATTAACAGAAAGAGAAGGCGGGAGAGATAAAGCGATATCACATTTGCAAGATTAACCAAGGACATAAGAAGGGTGACAAGATAAATAGCAGACCCCCTTAGAAAGGCAAATAGCATCCAAAGCAGCATTACACATAAGATAAGGATGTGGAATGTGAGGAGCATGAGCCAAGGGAAGCTAGACATAGTAAAAATGGAAATGCAATGCATGAACATAGCAGTACTGGGGCTGGGTGAGTTAAAATGGACAGGAATGGGCCACTTTGAATCAGACAACTACACAGTGCTCTATTCAGGGAATGAAGAGACAAGAAGAAATGAGGTGGCTTTCATACTAAGAAAAGATGTGGCAAAAGCAGTCAGCGGATACAATGCAAAATCAGACAGAATCATTTCAATAAGGCTCCATAGTAAACCTATAATATCACTATAATTCAAGTATATGCACCAACCACAGAGGCAGAACAGGAATAAATTGATAGATTCTATGAAGGAGTACAGGAAAGAATTGACAGCACACCAACACAGGATGTCAAGCTGATCATTGGAGACTGGAATATGAAAGTAGGAAGCAAAGAAGAATCAAAAACAGTAGGCAGATTTGGATTAGGCAAAAGAAATGAAGAAGCAGAGCAACTGATAGATTTTTGCAAAGCCAATAACCTATTCATAGCAAACACATTCTTCATACAACCAGAAAGAAGGCTATACACATGGACATCACCAGATAGTTAACACAAAAAATCAAACAGACTATATAATATGAAGCAAAAGATGGCAAAACTCTATACTGGTGGCCAAGACTAGACCAGGTGCCGACTGTGGCACAGATCACAAACTACTCATACCAAAACAAAGAGTAAAACTCAAGAAGAAAACAAAACCAAATATTATACCAAATATGATCTAAATAATATCCCAACAGAATTTACTGACAACATAAGAAACATATTTGCATTACTAAGCATAATAGATCAAGAACCAAAAGAACTATGGGCTGAAGCCAGGGACATAATAAAAGAAGAATACAGACAGACACTTTCAATAAACAAAAAGAAAGAGAAAAAACCATGGATGACAGAAAAAGCACTGGAAGCAATAAAGAAAAGAAGAGAAGAAAAAGAAAAGGGAGATAGGAAGAAAATAAGAATTATGAATGCAACAGTACAACGGCTTGTGTGGAAAGATAAAGAAAATTACTAAAATGACCAATGCAGAGAAATAGAAGACAAGAACAAAAAGAGAAAAACAAGAGATCTATTTCACAAGATCTGAGAAATCAAAGGGAAATTCAAACCAAGGACTGAGATGATCTGTGACAATAAAAATAACACAATTCAAGACCAGGAAGGAATAAAAAGAGGTTGGTTGCAATACACAGAAGAATTATGCAAAAGAGATGATAAAATGAAGGACACATGGAATGAAGAATCATATGAAGATAAACCCCAAATCCTAAAAAAATGAGGTGGGAACTGCAATAAGAGAAATAGTAAAAAACAAATCACCAGGAATAGCTGATATTCCAGTTAAACTGCTGCAATCCACACTGGCAGAGTCAACTCTAGTGCTAACCAACATATCTCAACAGATATGGAAAACAAAACGATGGCCAACAGATTGGAAGCAATCAATATACATCCCCATCCACAAAAAGAGAGACACAAGAGACTGCAGCAACTATAGAACCATAGCATTAATCTCTCATGTAAGCAAAATCATGATCAAAGTTCTGCAACATAGACTCCAACTATGCTTGGAGAGAGAAATCCCAGAGGTCCAAGCAGGGTTCAGGAAAGGAAGAGGCATGAGGGACCACGTTGCAAACATACGATGGCTAATGAAGCACACCAGGGAATTCCAAAAGAAAATCAGCATGTGCTTTATAGACCATAGCAAAGCCTTTGACTGCATAGATCATGAAAGGCCATGGAATGCCCTTAAAGACATGGGAGTGCCAACACATCTAATAGTCCTGATGAGGAATCTGTACTCCAGACAAGAGGCTACTGTCAGAGGAGAACACAGAGAAACAGAATGGTTCCCAATTGGCAAAGGAGTGAGACACGGCTGCATCCTTTCACCCTATCTGTTTAACTTGTATGCAGAACATATTAAAAGAAAAGCAGTCTTGGACACAGAAGAAGGAGTAGTGAAAATAGGAGGAAGGAATATCAACAATCTAAGATATGCAGATGACACCATAGTACTAGTAGAAAATCTCACAAACATGGAACACCTACTAAGGAAGATCAAAGAAGAAAGTGCAAAGTCAGGCTTAACGTTGAACATAAACAAAACAAAAGTAATGACCACCGAGGACCTTCACAAGGTCAATTTAGACAATGAAGAATAGAAATAGTAAAAGAATTCCCATACCTGGGATCAAACGTCGGTAGAAATGGGGACTGCAGTCAGGAAATTAGAAGAAGACTAAGAATGGGATAGGTGGCTATGAAAGAACTAGAAAAGATTCTAAAATGCAAAGATATACAACTCAGCACAAAAGTTAGAATCATACAAGCCATCGTATTCCCTATTACCATGTATGGATGTGAGAGCTGGACAGTTAAGAAAGATGATTGGAAGAAAATCAATTAATTTGAGTTGTAGTGCTGGAGAAGAATGCTGAGGATCCCATGGACAGCCAAAAGGACAAACAAGTGGGTCCTAGAGCTGATTAAGCCGGAAAACTCCCTGGAAGCCAAGATGACCAAACTGAGGCTGTTGTACTTTGGACACATCAGGAGTTGGGAGGACTCTTTGGGAAAAATAATAATGCTGGGAAAAGTGGAGGGAAGTAGGAAGAGAGGAAGGCCACATGCTAGATGGATGGACTCTATTAAGGAAGTCATGGGTATAGGGTTGCAGGAATTAAGCAGAGCAGTGGAGGATAGAGGGTCTTGGAGATATCTCATCCATAGGGCTGCCAGGAGTCGAGATTGACTCAAGGGCAGTTAACAACAACAATGATGTATTATGTTTGCATCACATCAACATGCATGATGTGTAAGACATTTTGGGGGAATTATCAATGATATAATGCCTCAAGGTTGAAAAAAACTCAGCTGCATGCAATTGTATAAAAATAAGAGAATTACTCATAGGAAACTGATGAAACTTCAGCAGGAAGGGGAGCAGATAAAACCTCAGCAAGAAGTGGTGCAATAATAATTCCAGGCTTGTTAGGTCACTGCAATTGTTACAGGAAGGTAATGTAACACTGGCAGGGAATTGGTCCAGACACCTGGACAGTAGATGTGTATATAAGGGGGAACACCACTGTACCATCTTGTTGGTTAGTTGGAGATTGGAGTAGATGTCAGATGGTGGCAGAGCATTATATCAGAGATTGTAAATATTATTTCATATTTTGTAAATATCTTACTGCAATCAAGATTAAAACCTCTATGGAAGAAACCTCAGCAAATACGTTTTGCAAAAAGTTTTTGAATTTGCAACCGATTTCATCAGCTTCCCCTTCCTGTTTCATTAGCTTCCTATGAGTCATTCTCTCATTTTTATACAACTGCATTGGAGCTGAGACTTTTTTTTTCAACATTGAGGCATTACATCATTGACAAGAAGAAGGACCTGTGGAGTGGCTGATAAGATTAGTAATGGAAGTACCCACCACTACTTTGCTCATTTTCAACCCACCCTCTTTCCTAGCAACATTAAAATAGAGAATATAAGTGGTCAGAAGAGCCAGGAGATTAAAAACAATCAATACATTTTGCAAACTGATGCCATGTTTTCATCCCAAAAAGGCCACATTAAACTGTTATGTCTCCTATTTCTTATTTTCTCTCCTCTTAAACCATACCTTTAAATCTTGCTTATTTAAAGGTGGTAACATGTACAGCACATATTGTTATCACAAAATTGTTTTCCACTTTAGATAACAAAGAATGGGAAAATCAGATGCAGATTTTTTTTTGGGGGGGGGGGGAGGAGGTGTTGAAAGTGTTGATCAATATTCACTTGCTGGAATTCTGATCAATATGTACCTAGCACAAGATTAGCAATGCATTCCAAATCTATCTGGATATTTAAAACAAATGCTAAATGTATGAATAGTTGCTTCAAAATGTGAATGGAGATGTGCAATGCACTTCCCAAAGGCAATACAATTAGATAGTACACTATCTATCACCTACATTTTTATGTGATTTGTAGTCACAGTTTATGTTCCAATGAGTAATCCATAATGGGAAGGAAGCCTGCTTGTATCTGCTGGACACAGCTTGGGAAGTTCCTTTTGAAAAACATTTACTTTGTATTACTTGTTACAGTGTTTGAAAAATAATCTGGGGGTAATTATTTCTCACAGTGCTGGAAAACTATAACTCATAGCACTATTTAGTGTGTTGCTTACTCTCTTCTTGTTATTTTTCCATTATTTTCTATTGCTTTTTAAAACAAAGCAATAAACCTTGCAGTTGTTAAGAGGATGGTAGGAAACATGAATGATTCCTATCCACACATCTCTAAAATTGCCCTTAGAAAGTAACTTTTGAGAGAAATTAGAAACATTTACTCTTACATATGGAGTTCATTCTTACTCATAACATTTTTATAATGGAACTTCATTACTCCCTCATTACCTATCCAAGACAATGGTGTTTACAACTCATTGTTAATTCCAGGCTTGGATCCTGGATCAAATGGAAGTAGACAGCCTTGAAGTTTGAGCTGGTAAAAAAAAGGAGGGGAGGGGGTCGAGTGGAAGAAGAATGTTTAGGTCTGAGTGTAGTTATTAAAAGGAAGTTTTTTTCCCTAGCATACCACTATCAAATATCATTAGTAAGCATCACATTTACAAATGAATACACTGCTAAGTCAAATATGAAGTTCATATTTTTTAAAAAATCAATTTTTGCTATCTGTTAATCTGGTGATCTGATCTGAGTTTAAATGTTCACTTTTGTTGGAGTGGAGGTCAAAGGCCAGTGTCAAGGACCATAGACTGAATGTTGTAATTAAAATGACTTGATATACAATGCTTCATATAGATAAAATAGAAGTTAGAGTATCATTGTTGTGGATGAACAGAAATAACAATATTTCCTTATACAGAAAACAACATTATGAGCTTGAAAAAAATTAGAGGTACACAGCAATGTACATAATTAGATATAACATTCCTAGTCATAGGGCCTCGGCAGACGGCTAATAGAGCCATCTCCGAGGCAGGGAAGAGGAGGGGCAGCCGCACGCTCGGTGCCCCTTCCTCCTCCCGAAGTTGCCCTCAGAGCTGCCAGCCCTCAGCACGGCCGGCGCTCCCAGGGCAACCTCCTGCCGCAGCGTCCGCACACGCTAATAATAATAATAATAATAATAAAATTTATTTATACCCCGCCCTCTGAAATATCAATCTGGGCGGCTTACAATTAAGAATGAGTACATCAATAAAACATATATATACAGTAACCCCCCACCCCCCCTTAAAACAATATTAAATCAAGTAAATTTTAAAACAACAAAAAACACAGCTATTTAAAGTAGATAAAATGGGGACCCAGAGTATGTGTCCAGCCAGTGAGATCCAACCATCGATGATGGGGCCACGTAAGGATCACTGGGGAGAATGTTTTTTATTTATACCCGAGGCATAGATAATTAATCCGGAAAGGCCTGCCGGAAGAGATCCGTCTTGACAGCTTTTTTAAAGCTGTCAAGTGATGTTAATTGATGGATCTTGTCCGGCAGGCCGTTCCAGAGTCTAGGGGCAACAACTGAGAAAGCCCCCCGGGAGGTAGCCGCTAGCCTCGATTTTTGAAGTTGCAGCAATTTCCTCCCGGAGGACCGGAGAGCGCGGGGAGGATTGTATGGGAGAAGGCGGTCCCTGAGATAGCTTGGACCCAAGCCATTTAGGGCTTTAAAGGTGATAACCAACACCTTGTACCTGGCCCGGAAGCTGATAGGCAGCCAGTGGAGGGACCTCAGAACCGGAGTAATGTGATCCCTCCGAGATGTTCCCGAAACAAGTCTGGTTACCATATTCTGTACCAGCTGTAATTTCCGAACCAGGCACAAGGGTAGCCCCATGTTGAGTGCATTACAGAAGTCAAGGCGTGAGGTTACCAACGCGTGCACAACAGTCTCAAGGTCCCCTACTTCCAGAAAAGGGCGCAGCTGGCGTATCAGCCAAAGCTGATAACAGGCGCTCCTGACCGTCGCATTAACCTGATTTGTCATCAGGAGCGACGAGTCAAGGAGCACCCCCAAGCTGCGAACACAGTCACTGGAGGAGAGCGTGACCCCATCCAGGACTGGAGGTTGCAACCCAATTCCTGGTTTTGGGGCCGCTACCGTGAGCACCTCCGTCTTGTCTGGATTCAGCTTCAATCTGTTTTTCCTCATCCAGCCCATTACCGCCCCAAGACATTCATTGAGAGAAGAGATGCCAGTGGAATTCGAGGCCGACGAACGAGATATGGAGAAATAGATTTGGGTGTCATCAGCGTACTGATAACACCCAGCACCATAACTCCGTATTATCTCACCCAGTGGCTTCATATAGATGTTGAACAACATCGGGAACAAAATAGCTCCCTGAGGGACCCCACAAGTGAGGTCTCTCTTACTGGAGCTACAGTCCCCGAGCAGCACCCTCTGGGACCGACCCGAGAGGAAGGACCGGAACCACTGCAAAGCAGTGCCCCCGATACCTAACCCCTTCAGGCGGTCCAAGAGGATGCTGTGATCTATCGTATCAAAAGCCGCTGAGAGGTCTAAGAGCACCAACAGGGTCACGCTACCCCTGTCGATGCTCAGACGCAGATCGTCGGTCAAGGCAACCATGGCAGTCTCATGCTCAGACGCTGCGGTGGATAAGTCAGTGAAAGTGTGCCCTACACTTTTAGGACGCACTTTCACTGACATCTGAAAGGAGCGCTGATTTAGTGCTCCTTTCAGGGGCGCCGACAGTGCGCCGCGGTGTGGATGCCTCGCTCCCACGGCACACCGTCCCGCGGCGTCCCGGATGCCCTCGTCTGCTTCCCCCCATAGTTAGGTGTTCAGAAATACCCTAAATATCTCAGGTGCAGCTTCCTAACTCCTCCTCACAAATCTCATTTTGCCTTTGCAAAAGTGATTTTAGTGATCAGAAGTCAATAGCATAGAAATAACAAATTATGAGCAGGTCACAATTGCTAGCTTGTGTTGACAAGAAATGTGCTGCTCTTTGCATGAACCAGCCCAATCAATTCTCCCTGCTAAGTCTTAAACAGAGAACATGCTTTCCATAAACAAAGTGCTGTGAAGGATCTGCAGTAAGTTGTTTCTGACACTGTGTTCTAAAGTTAAAGATTATACAGAACAGCTTGTTACTATGGGATAAGAGTCAAAAGATATTGCTAGGCAAATAATTATTTCCTCCATAAAAGTGACTGGTAAAAAAGGATCTGAGAAGATTCTTGAAGCTTCACTATCGAGGTCATAAAAGGAAAATGCATTGTTTGATTGTTAGAGCTTCTTCTCTTCAAGTTGTTCTCCATGTATATGTGTTTAATAATAGTAAATGCTTGCTTCAAACACTATTTCATTCTCAGAGGCAACTTTGACACTATCATGGGTAAAGCATTATCTCAGTCCTGATTTTAATACTGACCATTTGAAAATATGGTTAGAAGTGAGTCAATATGATTGAAAAGTTAACTTGAAAAGCAAAGAAGATGCAGTGCTGAATTGTGCTTAGTTCTGTGCAGAAAAGGAAAGAGCACATTGCAGGAAGAACAAAAGAGATGTGTAGCAGAGTGAAAGTTTTATATTTGCATCTGGTGACAGCCATGCCCTAATGGAACATTTTGTAAAGGGAGATGTGTCTTGGCTCAGAACTATAAATCAAACAATAGCTTTTATTCACAGTGAAGTGCATAAAAACAAGTGGCAAACAAAACACATAAAAATAGGTGCAATGTGTTTATGTTCGAATTCAGACAGAAATAACATTAGCAGATAAAACCATTGCAACAAAACCCCACACAAAACAATTACACATGGGCTAGTTGAAATTAATGAGCTTTAAGTCAATTTTTAAAGCAGGGGATGATATTCAATGAAATGAATATCTGGTTGTAAAGAGTTTTATAGATAAAGAGCCATAAGAGAGGAGAAACACATGAAGATATGAAAAAGGTATGTGGTTTAACAGCCAACAAAGAAACAGAAGAAAAGCTATGGAGGAGAATATATAAGAGAAATCACAGGTTGGAGGTAAGCCTGAAGTAAGAATGAAACTGTTTAAAAGTAAAGGAATCTAAAATTGAGCAGGAACACATAAAGGTGGTCAGGGAAAAGAATTCAATAGTAGGGAAAGATAATCATATTTCATGGAAAAAAGAAGGAAAATGGCAGAATGCAAAAACATAAATACAATGCTTAGGCTAGAAACAGGGAACATTGATTTAAATGAATTAAATCAATCTGAGTGAAATAACAGGATGAACTAAAGTAGCAGATCTATGCAAAATGGAAGGCATAACTTCAACAACATTTGATAACTGAGAGCAACAAGATTAAAGATGGGCAAGTTTCCTCAACTTTACATCAACTTCAGTTAGAAATGAGCCATGCAGCTTGGCTAATTTTGGAAGCAATCAAAATGAATTAAATCTTGCAGGGGGGAAAAAAAACGATCTGAGTACTCTGCAAGAAATTAGTGTTTGCACTTGGAGGGTAACTGTTCTGGATGTTCTCCTTCAAAGTCAGATTTTAATCTGTGATGAAGAATAATTCAGACTTCTACCATTTGCCTCTGTAGTATGTTTCTGGGCTTGAATTTGATAAATTTTGTGAGCATCAGGGGGAAAAAAAGAACTCTTTTCATTCACTATAACTTCATCCATCATTCCATCACTCTCTTTCCTTCACCCACTTCTCTGTTACAAACTTGTCCCCTATCACTGGCTATGCTGAAGGGGAAACAGGAAGGGAAGAAAGAGTTTGTTGATGAAAGAAAGGAAAGACTTGCAACATTTTCTAAAAACCCTCCCCAGCAAAAAAGACAAAGAGGTGTAGGTGACAATGATAGGGAAGTAGAGCTTTTGAAATCTCTCTCTTGTGTTTATGTGTATACTTATGTGTGTTTATGTGTGTGTGCCTTCAAGTCACCTGTTGACTTATGGTAACACCATGAATTTCATAGGATTCTCTTAGGCTAGGAATACTCAGAACAGAACAAGTTTTATTGATTAGTCGACTGACCGTATCAACAATAAAATTCAGTATTTCAAGTACAAAATACAGCATATCAGAATACAAACATTAATAAAATAGTTAAATCCTAAAACAAATATAAGATTGACTGGGGTTAAAACATATTCGATTAAATAAATAAATAAAATGGTATACAAAATAAGCTACAAGTACAATATAAAATATGACAAGCTAAAATTGGGGGAAATAACTAAAGGACTAAGAAAATTAAATAAACTCATCACCATGACACGACAGTCTGTGCTGCATAATGAACTGATCTCTCAGATGGGCAGCTTTTATAAGAAATTTTGCCATACATCTCACCAAATGTACGTTCTCCCCAGAGAGAAAATAAAACAATTTAACAATAGGATCCCAGTTGTTCTAGTCGGGTAAGACTGTAAAAGTTTGATTTCTCCTTGATACATATACTACAATCAACCAGGATATGTATAGTATCCTCCACAGAGGATGCACCACAAATACATGTTCTCTCATGGTAAGGTATATTTCGGAATCAACTTATTCTGACCATAGAATTTAATTGCTCAAATCCGGCTCTTGTAAAAGCTGTTCTCTGACTTTGTGTTAGCTGTAGTCTGAGATATTTTTCTAAGCCAAAAAAAGTTTTATTTTTGGCTAAATTTTAAAAATTTACAACCAGCCATTGCAGCTATATCTGTTTGAGCACTAATATCCCAAATCCTTTGTTTTAGAATTACCCGGGCTTTGTGATCGGTAGAAAGAAGAAAGGAAGAAGAAAAGCCTAACTGGTGTAATGATAGGGAAAGCTTACATACCCAAAAGTTCAGATGGCCAATAGCTAACTGTTTGTTCAAACAAAGTTTGGGAAATCTCCCTAACTCCATTTTATGGATCTTTAGCCAGTAATTAAAGGCCTTTTTCAAGACCTGACATTGGATTGAATAGGTTCCAAGTTCTGCTCTCACTGCTTGTGCTGGTGTGGATTTATCTAATCCAAGAATCCTCCTAAGGAAACAGCTCTGGGCCTGTTCCAAGAGAGGTGCTTTCAAATAGCCCCAAAGTTCTGCTCCGTATGACAAGATGGGCATAATTTTGGCATTGTAAACTTTTAGGATAGGGGATATACTAGCAGGATAATTGTAATTTATCAGTTTATAAAAAGCACAAGAACTCACAATAGCTCTCTGTTTACTTCTTCTAAGGTGATTTACCAGTTTCCTGTATTTGAAAACATTAACCCTAAATATAAAAAGGTTTTAACTTGCTCTATCGAAGTTCTCTCCAAAAACCAAATATATTTTTATGCCTTTTCCCAAAAACCATCACTTTAGACTTATCTTTATTAATAACTAAAGAGTTAAGAGAGCAATAGGTGGCTAAATTCTGGAGAAGTCGTCTCAAACCCACTTGCATACGGGCAATTAGGACCATATCATTGTCATAAAGGAGGACATTAAGGAATGTGTTACCTATCTTAGGAGTATGTACCGATGTAGAAGAAAGATAACCTGGGATAACATTAATGTTTAAGTTAAATAGGGTGGGAGCCAAAGTACAACCTTGTCTAACTCTTTTATATGCATTAACTTTTTTGGACAACACTCCATTGGTGCCGATACACACTTTTAAACAGGTATCTGAGTGCAGAGCTTTAAGCAGAAATAATAATCTTGGTTCCATGTTCATTCTTGCCAATTTGGTCCCGAGAATACCTCTGTTGATTGTATCAAATGCTGCTCTAAGATAGATAAATGCTGTAAAAAGACTTTTACCTTTAAACATATACTTTGTAATGAGATGATGCAAAATAAAGCAGTTGTCCATAGCAGAACTACCTGGCCTAAATCCCACTTGTTCTTCCACCAACAGATTATTAACAATAATCCAGTCCCCTATTCTGCCTAATAGATGTTTTGTATACAATTTGGCTACAATATCAATAAGGCTTATGGGTCTATAGTTTTTGAGGTCCCCTTTCTCACCTTTTTTGTATATGGGAACTATAATAGACAATTTCCAGCCAGAAGGGAAATGGCCTGTGTTGTTAATAAAGGTAAACAGACTGGCCAAGACCGGAGCCCACCAGTCCACAAAGGTTTTAAAAATCTCTGGAGGTAATAAATCTTCACCTGGCATTTTATTTAATTTCAAGGTTTGTATGATGTTTTTAATTTCAGCCACAGTGACTGGTGACCACAAAGGTGTTTCTACTAAAGAAGAATAATCATTTGAATTATCCACCGAGAGATCATGATTGGGATCTTGGAACAAGTTTGAAAAGAAATCCTCCCAAACTAAGGCTGGAATGGGGACATCTAAATGTAAACTACTTTCTTTCAACATTCTGTTTACTGTGTACCAAAAAATAGCAATATTTCATCCTTTGGCTGATAGTTCCAAATTTACCCATAGCCTAGCTACATAATTGGCCTTCTTTGTAGACAGAAGTTTTTTATAATTTAATAATAATAATAATAATAATAATAATAATAATATTTATTTATATCCCACCCAATCCGGGTGGCTTACAACAATAAAATCACATGAAATATCCCAACAACAATCCCTCCCCCCTTTAAAACAGTATTAAATCAAATAACAATTAAAATTACAAATTTAAATAGTTAAAAATTAAACAGTTAAAACACACTACAAAATGACACATTGGCCTACGGCAATGTTCTCCATCCATCCGTAGATGGGGCCACGCAGAGAACACTGCGGGTGGGAATACCCGAGGCCGGTATATCATTTTGTAGTGTGTTTTAACTGTTTAATTTGTAGCATCTTTATGTGGTTAACTGTTGAAGGCTGATATTGAGTCTGACGCATAGCAGATCTTAATTGTCTCCTAGCTCTGATGCAATCAAAATTAAACCAAGAAGAGCCAGTAAACCTAGGCTTTTAATATGGGGATTCATCAATTAAAATTTTTCTCAAAGAATTACAAAGATTGTTAAAGCTAAGAAGAGGCTCGTCCCCGTCTGTATTATCTAGCATTATTAATTGATAGCCTGACAACATTTGCTCAGAGGACAAGAACTTAGATAGAACATTGAGGTCGACCTTACTCCTTTTGAGTCTCCTATCCTGGACATCTTCCATATTAGCTAACATATTTTCTACTCCTGGGCTACTGGGTCTAAGATCTGAGTAACCCTGGAAGGTGACAGTTACAGGTTGTTGATCTCTATTTTCTCTCACAAGAATGTTTGAGAATAAGCCTGTGTTTCCAAATGAAACACAGATATAATCCAAAACACTACTAGAAGCTCTAAAGTAGCACATAAATGGATAAACAAAACTATCAACACTACCCCCCAATATCTGAAGGTTACAATTATACAGAAGAGAAATAAACCAGGAACCTCCTTGGTTCCTAATTCGATCACAAGAGTGCCATGTTAATTCATTTTGAAAGTAAGAAGCTGGTACAACCCCTTTACATACAAACTCCTGAAGTGAGGGCCCCACTCTAGCATTAAAATCCCCCAATAGGACTTTAATAGCCCTATGATGTTTTAAATTTACTTCTAAAATTAAATTTTTTAACTTGACTCACATCTCTTTAGAAAAAAAGGATGAAGTGATTGGTAGTAAATAAACATTCAAACAAATTATATTCATAAGTTTGAAATGAACTTTTACCACCAATATGTAATGTGAAGCTGTTTTCAAAATCAATTCCTCACTCTGCCATCCCATAGATCCATTCACAAAAATACTTAATCCCCCAGAGGCCCTTCCTTTATTTTTGTCTTTCCTTGTTGCCTTAAACCAGGATTTGAAACCAGGTAGATTAGCCTGCTCATCAGCAGTAGTAAGCCATGTTTCCTGGAGAGGTATTACATGAAATTTAGACAAAACTACTAGCAGCTCTGTTTCTCTATCCTGCTATGTTCCAGGTTAAATTTCAAATTATTACCCTCTGGCCTTTTAGACTCACTTATGGCCTTTGCAGACTGCCAGAAATAGTGCACATTAAATTGAGGCATTGCCCTGGCTCAGTGCTAGGGAGTCATGGGAATTGTATTTTTTTCTAAGACATTGAGCCTTCTCTGTCAGAGAGCTCTGGTGCCACAATAAATTACAGTTCCCATGATTCCTTAGCACTGAGCCAGGACAGTGCCTCAATTTAATGTGCACTATTTCTGGCAGTCTGCAAAGGCTATTAGAGCCTTTACAGACTACCAGAAATAATGCAGATTGAGGTCACTTTAACTGCCCTGGCTCAATGCTAGGGAATCATGGGAACTGTAGTTTATTGTGGCACCAGAGCTCTCTGACAGAGAAGGCTCAATATCCCAGAAAAAAAAATACAATTCCCATTATTCCCTAGCACCGAGCCAGGACAGTTAAAGTGACCTCAATCTGCATTATTTCTGGCAGTCTGTAAAGGCCCTTAGTCAATCTGTAGAGATTACATTCAATTGACCTGAGTGGTTATTATAGATACATCCGTTATTTCCTTGGCAACTGTTTGTCTAAGCTCTGTCCTACTCGAATTGGTATCACAACAAATACCTTTACAGGATCAAGATCTGTACTCTGTACTAGTTCTGTAAGCTTCTGAGCCCATGTTTTCCCCACCTCTGCCTTGTGTTGATTATGTGATATCACTCTAATGGACCGGAAGTCCAACTCTATATCATGTAATAGAACAACATTCATGGAAGAGTCTTGCCTCTGATGGGCTGCTTCCATGGGTGAAACTCCTATGGGTAGCAATGGGGCTGGTTTAGGTAACATCTCTTTACTCAAAGTGTCAAATAGATCCTGCATAGGATATACAGGCTCTGCTTGATTTCTTTTACACAGGGGTGAGTTACAGTTATCTTTAAATGACAATTCAACACTCATAGTGGTTTCCACTTGGTCATCTGCAGAACACACAGACGGATTGCCCCTAGTATGGTATTCCAAAATTGGGTTTTGGATTTCCCTTACCTGGCTTTTTAAGCTTCCTGAATTTGACTGTGACTGTTGGGTTCTTAAAACTAGAGGTCATATAATACTGTTATAGAACATTCGTCTAATAAAAATATTTTTTGTTTCTAGTTTTGTTTTCAAATATATAAACCTTTCAGGAATATAGGGGGGAAGCAGATAGCTAATTGAGCCATTTTGGGGGCAGGGAAGGGGAGGGGCAGCCTCACGATAGGCGCCCCAACCCCTTCCCCAGGTTGTCCTTGGAGCAGCCGGCCCTCCGCATGGCCGGCGCTCCAAGGAGGACCTCCCACCACAGTGTTCACACATGCTGCGGCGGAAGAGTCACTGAAGGTGCACCACAGCCTTTTGCGGCGCACCTTCGGCAACTTGTGAAAGGAGCTCCAATTTAGCTCTCCTTTCAGGGGTGGCGAAGCTGCGCTGCGGGGCCGAGATGTGGGAATACCTCGGCCCGGCAGTGCAGCTTCCCGGGGCGGCCCATGGCCGCCCGTCTGCTTCCCCCCTTAGTCAGTCTGTAAGCTTAATATAACTTTTGCTTGACCACCTCTAGAGGGCAGCCTTTCAACAGTAAGGAGAACTATATATTTTGGTTCCATTTCCAATAAAGCCCATAGATGTCTCTTAACTAGTTGGTGGGTGTTCCAAGAGGGCACAATTTCTCTATAACTATATACTTCCAAACAGATTTTAGTGGGAATTAACACCAATTTTGTAGGTTTTCTTAAATCATGAAACAGCAGGACAGGCTTCTTAAAAGTTTTACCCTGATCAGAGTCACAATTGGAAGTGTTCCAAGATCTTATCTCTTCCTGGTTTTTCATAATGAGGTCCATTTTACAATTAAGCATTTTCAATTCCTTATAAATATTCTCAACTGTTATGGCCATAAGTTGTATTATACTTAGACAATCTAACAAATCAATATCCCTCTTGCTATTTCCCTTGTCCATGCTAAAGCTGTTAGAGTTATTTGACTGATGTACATTTTCACAGGGTCGTTCAGGACCTTTAACTGTATCACATTCCTCACTATCAGTTCCTTTATCAACTAACACTGAAAAACAATTCTTAATAGGAACTTGGGAATTATAAAAGTCCACAATTTTAGGTTGTTTAGCCACTGAGGGTGTGTTTGTCTCCGTGTCTCTCCAGCGCTTCCTTCGACCCATTGTAAGTTACCTTTAAAATTCTTACCCACACTGCACCACAACAGGGGAATGAATTAAGGTGAATCTAATGGGAGATGTTGGGGCGGGCTAAAACCTCTGCTCATAGCAGGCTCAATGAATTCCACACTGCCGCTGCTCAGGGGGCCCCACGCAGGTGGTGGATACTGCTGCAGCCTTTTAAAACCAGGAGTTCCAGGTCACACCCCCTCACACATCAGCTGCCTTGCTATTTATTGCTTGCTGCTTGCTCTGGTCATGGTAACAGGAAAAGGGGGGGGGAGGCAGAGAAGCTTGGCATCCTGGCAGGCTCACAGGAGGTTTCCTGCCCAGTAGTTTCAGGGGTGTGTGAAGGAGGAGCCTTTTATGATTAAGCACTCCAGACCACACCCCACTCACAGCTGCTGCCTTGCTGTTTGTTGCTTGCTGTTTGCTCTGATCCCAGTGGTAAGGGGGGAAAAAGGAGAAAAGGGGGAAAAACAGAAGCTTGGTGTCCTGGCAGGCTCACAGGAGGTTTCCTACCCAGTGGTTTCTGGCAAGGAATACTCAGAGGTGGTTTTGCCAGTTCCTTCTTCTGAAATATAACCTGCCCTCTTCTGCCAGTTATCTCTGGTACAATGGGGAATTGCAACAAGGATCCTACTTATGATTGTCCCAGACTTGTTTGCTGGTAGCAGGGGGCTGAAAACATCATCTTGCTGCACCCCAGTCATCAACAGAACAGACCTCCATCACTCAGAGCAGCTCCCTGGAGGTTAAGATGTCATGATTGTGCATATGTAATATAAGTGAACATGAATCAGTTATGGATTTGTAACTCTAGGTTACAAATTCATAACTGTAATACAGGATACAAGTCATTATTCTGCATATTGACATCTACAGGACCATAGTGATTACCTCATAAGCAGTTCATAACTGAAGGCAATAGAAACTTAGGTGGAAGCTATAACTAGGAATGATTTTGCTCATGGTATCTGTTCTTGACGAGGCTGCACCTAGTCTCGGAGGTATGTTCCTTAGCTACATCTCTAGACTGTATGACTCCAGAGAGTTTAATACAGAGGTGGCAAGATGTGAGGAGAGAGCCAGGAATTGGAGTGTCTGGTTATAGCTCCTTCCCTCTCCCAGTTCCTTAAATATGTAAAAAAAATAAAAATAAAAAAAATCAAGGGATGAGCACAAATCCTGTTCCAAATGGATGTGAGCTACCAGGCTCTACCAAACATTCTTGATAGTCAAAGGAAAGAAAAGGGCTTCCTGCTGTTCCCTGAACCTCAGTCAAAATGTAAGTAGCAATGTGCCAAGAGGCCAAAGCGACATTGCATTTAGGGTCTTTCAAGGTCTTTGCAATAACCAGCACACACAGTATATCAAAGGAGATAGATTCTTTACAGTGCAAAGAAAAAGGGAATAACAAAAAATGCATCAGGAAAGAGAAGAAAGTCCCTGTTCATGTATACCAAGTATGGATCTCATTCCAAATAATATCCTGGACTAAAGCAGCACAAAACAGAGCCCATAAGCATAGGAGTCTAAGAAAAGGAACATAAAGCCAGATGAAATCAACCAGGTCCTGCTTTGTCATCCAACCTTCGATATCTTTCAGCGACTGTGAGGACAGAATGGTAGACTCGATAAAACTTTGCTGGTGTGTTCATGGTTCATCAATATCTGATTTGCCACTGTGTGAACAAAATGGTGGTGTTAGTGGCAGGGAAGAAGGGGTGCAGCTGTCTAAACTATTGGTTGTCACAATGGGGGTTCTAGGAAACCCTGCCACACCAGTTATTTAAAACTGGCCTAAGGCCTGGTTGGGCTGGCTTCAGGCCAGCTCGGTTGAAATGGCATCCAGTCTAGCCTAGTGATTCATTGCTCAGAGGTGTTGGCTTGAGTCATCTGAACAAGACAATTCCAGGCTGGGGGTGGGGGGTGTATCTTTTGGCCCATGTGTAAAGCTCCCAAGAGTTGCAGTGATTTGATTAGTACATAGTCATACACAAAAATCAACTAATTTTGAGGGAGTAAGTATATGACTGTCTTGCCTTAAACATTTTCTTTATCATTTTTTAAAAATCCATAGTTCATATTTTTCATTTTTTCAAAAAAGGCAGGGGCATGAGAAAAAAAAAAAAGGAAAGTGTTCTTTATTTTAAAAAATATCCCTGGACCTCCACATCTTTAGTTTAGACTTTAGACCCCACTATTATTCTTTTCATGCTGGCTGTTTTATTATAGTCCTGTATCCTCACATGTGCCAAGTCAATTCCAGTTTCTTCCAGCTTTTTAAAAAGCACTTTAGTTATTCCAGGTTCTGTATTATCTTCTTTGGCAATTTTTTTTAAAAAAACACTCTTTGACCTTCACTGTTGTAGGAACATTTGCACTGTCATAATGTTATTTGTCAGCAGCACAGCTGATGTCTGATGCGCAGTTCCAAATGACAGAATAATATCTGTCTTGATGGCTTCAGGTGAATCAAGATCATTCATTTGGCTTCCCTTGCCAGTAAGCTGATGATCTCATTTTCAATTGTTTTACTAGATGATGAGTGTGGATTTCTTGGATGGTTACTCTTCTTCATGCTGCATAAATATGGCATTAAGCTATTCTACCAATTCTTCTTCTTCTGCATATTTCACCTGTATCAGGGCACAATTATGGGACTGATAACATTGGATGAAATTTCAGTGGATAAAGATTGCCAAATTTCAGACAAATAGGTGAAGTTTTGTTTTAAAAAAATAGTAGTAGGTGTCTTTAAGGTTGAAAAGTGGGGGCAGTAGTTTTGCCATGTTCGCTTCTGCCTTTCCCACCAGAACATGCCTAGAGGACAATATGAACTTTGCCATATTCCTGCCTCATTGTTGATCAATGAACACTGAAAGAATATGTAAATACATACTTTTGCAGTGCTTGTGCACTCTGTAAGATTCTAGTTACAGACACACAAGGAAAAGAAATATAGGCAGTACTTCATACTAATATTGCACTTAAGATTATTTTTACTATACCTAATTCCTATAAAGTCAAGCATGAGATTGCAACAAATGCATGTCTGAAATATATGTACTGTCTCAATGAACATGATTGAAGCAAGCTGCCCAGTATATATCTGACTATTATTGCATGATGCCTGAAATAAACCATGTTTGACTGATGAGGAGACATACACATATTTCATGTGTATGTCTCCTCATAGCCACATGATAGTCAGGATAATTGGCTATGATAGTCAGGATAATTGGTATGCAAAGGAAAGTTGTAGCACCTTTGAGATTAAAGAGAGAAGTTGGTAGCATGAGCTTTTGTTGACTTGAGTCTGCTGAGCATGGATCTGAGGAAGTAGATTCAAGGGTATGAAAGTTTATGCTACCAACTTTTTTCTTTCAGTTAATCTCAAAGGTGCTACAAGATCTCTTTGCATACTGATTGTTCATGTAGTATGATTATTATTACAGAAGTGATGAAATTCCTGCCAAAATACAGTTAATTAAATGTAATGTTTGGCCTTTGATAATGTTTTCACCCATGTTAAAAAAAAAAAACAAAAAACAAAACAAAAACTACTTCATTGATTTTCCAGAAAGCACTGTATATTTCCCAGATAACACAGAATAGTTGCTGCATTTTTAGAACCTGTGGACATTTTTTATTAAAAAAATCCAAGTTCCTTTGGTTTGATTAGTTTGATTAGAGCTACTGAAGTCTCAAAATAAATAAATAAATAAATAAAAATAAAAGTTCAAAGGGGCGGCTCCGTTTGGTGTTTTACTTTTTCTCCATACGGTCCGCCATCTGTCCTTTGTCCTTTGTCAGTTTGGGGAGGGTAGTAAAATCCGTCTCAATCGCCAAAGAATCCAGCTCAATTGCCAATCGCCAAAGAAATAAACAAAACCTCTTGTTGAGAGTGGGTCTTTACTATTCTCACGATCTTTAATTGTCTATTTATAGTTTTATTTCCTTACTTTCTCCCCTTCTTCCATAGGTCAGGTCGTTGTCTCCTTTTCTCTCCTCTTCCACTATATGTACTTATTTTCCTTTTTTTTCCCCACCTTTCCTCCTTTTTTCCTTCCCTTGATTCCTTTGCAAAAAAAATAGATCCAATTGAAATAATGTTACCAGTCACTGTCCATGAGTCTCTTTATCCTTTAAGCCACACAACAGAAAGAAAAGGGAAACTATATAGTCTCTTTATTTGTGGGCTATATTTGTTCCCACAAATGTATGACTCAGCTGCAGTCTTAAAGTTAAAGTCTCTGATCTCCTTTACAATTTGCTTCTCCGCTGGTCTGGGAGCCGATTAGCTATATGAATCGGGTTTAGCTATCTAAATCAAGTTTAGCAATGTCCGTTTCCGATTATAAAAATGACTCATTTCCCAGTTTATCTGTCAGCAAAGCAGATATGTAAAGATCAGCAAAAAGAAAAAAAAAAGCAAATATAATTAACCCATTAACTCAGTTCGATTCTGGTGAAGGTTTTAAATTAAACCGTTTTCCAATAGAGAGGGAGTAAAACAAATGCTTTTCTTTTCTTTTTTTTCCTTCCTCCCCCCCCCCCCCCCCCCAATATTTTTCTATATTCGGCTTACTTGTTTCCTTGTTTCCTGGATCTCAATCTTTTGGTACAAAGCTAACATAGGGGGGTTGCAGACTGCCAGAAATAGTGTGAATTCAGTCCACTTTTAGGGTTAGGGTTAGAGTTAGGGAACCATGGGAACTGTATTTTATTGTGGCATCAGAGTTGTCTGACAGAGAAGGCTCAATGTCTCAGAAAAATAACAGTTCCCATGATTCCCTAGCACTAACCCTAACCCTAAAAGTGGACTGAATTCACACTATTTCTGGCAGTCTGCAACCCCCCATAGTCACTCAAGGCAAATTGAGTAGGAGATTAGTCTTCCAGTGAAAATAGGAATTATATTTGTTTAGTTGCTTGTATAGTTAGCTTAAAGCGGCAGCGGCGCTTGTGCCGCGAAGCGGCTTCTGATCACGGCCGTGGTCAGCTCAGACCCCCATTCCTCCACCTTCTGGCCCAGCTCCGTTTCCGTCTCTGGGGGCACTTTGTTTTCACAAGTTCTTCCCTTTTATTTGATCTGCTGTGCCTTCTCTTGGTCACTGATGAGCCCCTCTGAATCTCCCCTTCCTGGGGAGATAGTTTCTACCCCCCGGTACTGGCGCCTGGGGGGTCCTGGACTCGCGATCAGCAGTCTCTCTTCTCCAGCAAGGATTGGAGAGACCTTCACGCCGCTATGCTGCCGGAAGTAGGTAGAACCTGTGGACATTTTGACAGCCTTGCTGCAGTTCCTATACAAACCTCAACTGAAAATGGAAACAGAAACAGCTGGAGACATTAAGAATACATTTAAAACACCTTCACATAATTTGTAATGTATCAAATACTCAATTCATCAATTCTTAAAAGGATTCTCAGAGTGACTTATGGACAAAGCTAAAGTCCATAAACATGAAAAACTGCTAAAATAATAAAAAAATAGCAAGCAGAAGGATAAAACAATGCAGCAAGCAGCATTTGAAAGGAAAGGAAAAGAAAAGAAAGGAGTATAAAGAAATATGTCAGTGTTGCCCTTTGCCATGTTTAGAATTATTTTTTTAGCCTGAGTTTCTTTTTGTTCCAAATATGAAGTTGGTAAATATTGGTAAATTATTAGAAAACAAAGTGATTCAAAATGTTTCTCCATTAGTACTGGCCAAATTCAATAGTTACAGCTATTCCAAGCATGTAGAGGACCACATTGTAAATACCAGCTGTAGAGGTGTCAAAGGTGTCAAAAAAGGAGATGTTAACCTTAATTCAGTCCAGTGGGATCTTGCCAACCATGGGCTTGCCCTCCACAGATTTGAGCATCCGCAGACAGCAAGACCCTTTGCGCCTGTCATTAGGAACAATGTTTGTCATATCAGGGGAAGGGCATGTGGAATGGATTCCCCATGGATACAAAGGCTAAAATTCTTCAGCGCTAGCTACCATAGCAATCAGCCTTAGAAACTGAGCAGATTTATTTTCTGATTACCAATCACAAAACAAATACATCTATGAGAAAAGTGTACAGATATCCTTCATCACTGGGGAGAATCTCTCCAATAACATGCTAAATATATAATCCAATTTGATCCACAGTTCAAAATACAGAGATGCAACCCAAAACATAAACACTTAAAGCTGTGGACTGAGATAGATGAATGCCCACATGCATTAAAAATATCCTAAGTGCTTTCCAACTTGAATATGAAGAAATTTTGGTACCGTAATTTTTTTTTTCAGAAATGGAGAAAAATGAAATTTTCACACATAGGAAATATGAATCTGTATAGAGAGAGATCTTGTAGCACCTTGAGACTAAATGAAATAAAGAAGTTGGCAGCATGAGCTTGCATAGACTTCAGTTTACTTCCTCAGATACATAGTATAGAGAGTTCCATAGGTGGAGACTCACCATTGAAAAGACAATATATCCAGTCATTTCACTTTTGGAAGTTTTGGGCCACCATAGAGTTTACAACTGGGTGACTGAGGGATGGTTTGAGGGCAGTTTTGTAATAGATACAAGCATGCTTATGATCTTCTATAGTGCTGTTTTCCTGTGACATTAACAATGATTATTATCAAGGAATTTACTCAGCCTCAAACTCTCAGTGCAGTAATATGACTTTAAGTGGCTTTAAAGATAAATCTTGCCAAGTAAACCCCATGATAACCGCCTTAAGGTTGTCGTACGTCAAAAACATCTTGAAGGCACAAAGCAATAACAACAACAAATATAGCTACATACAATCCTCTGAGCTCAATGTGGTGATTTACAAATTCATAATAGCAAAACAGATGTCATTAAGAAAAAGAAAATGTTAAAGGCTTTTTTAATTTGTGAGAGGTTTGTGTCAAAGAGGTTTGTATTTTTTTTAAAGAAGTTTGTTAAATGCTTGTATATTCCAGTCATATGTCAACTGGGTTTCCAGATCTCAGGACCAGGTCCTGAATCTTATGACCTGGACCTGCTTCTCTAGGGGGAATCTCAGGGCAAGAGTACTGTCTTGAAAGATATATGTATGAATATTTTCTTCATTTGTTAGACTTGGTATTTTTAAATAAAATACTCTGTGTAGCTGCAGTTAATGCTTAATGTATAATGCTGCAATTAATGCTTAATGCTTAAGGACATAAACACATACTCTCCAACATTTCACACATGTAAACAGAGACATGTATGATTAAGCAATATCAGAGTATGGTCAATATGGAAAAAGTTACTAATGAGGAAGAAATTACAAGTCAGGAGAGGTCGCAGCAGTTTACTTTTCTCTGAGTCTGCTGGGAAGGGCAAGACTTCATCATCCTCATCCCCCTTCTGTCTCCAGAGCTCACTTAGGGAAAACTACTTTTGAACTTTGATCTCAGCAGCAATTGAAGTAAGCTGAAGACAAAGGGCAAAAGTTGGAGGAAGAAAGAGAAATAGGGACATATTTAAAGCAACTAAAAAAATGTACAACAGACAATTAATCAGGACTGTCCTTGTCAAAGTGGGACATGTTGGTTATGTTATCAGGGCCCACCATTTGTGGCATTACAAGGTTTCAAAGGACTGAAGCAGACAGGCCAAATAAAGTGCCTTTTGGGTGCTTTGGGTGCATGGAGTTCAAATGACACATGCCCCTGAAGTGGCTGGAAGCCACTCTGGGACTGGCTAACATGGCCCGAAGCCAGCCCAAAAAGGAGCAGCAGAAAGCCACTCCTGGTGACAGCCTGTTGGGGACTGTGGCAGCAGCCAGCTTTGGGGCTATGGTGTCTAGTTGCCGCAGTCTTGAAGTGATCACATTCACAGCAGCTGCAGATTGTTCCATTTGGCCCATCTGGTTGGCCCTCAAATCTCATGTTCTAGATTTCTGTTTATAGATCTCATATTTTGGCCTCCAAACCTCAAAGCCTGGAATAATTCTGATCTGATAGTCCTATCTTTCATTGTCACCCTCCAAATCCATATCAGAATCTCCTTGAGAAGTTTGCAATCTAAATTTAGAGGAGCTACAGGAGACAAGGGATCTCCTACACCAGGTTCCTTTGATTTCCCCTTTGATGTTGGAAACCTACCTATCCTCCTTGCAATTCTTGAACATCTGCATGCAAAGAAGCAGTGATGTCAGAAGGCATATAGATAAGGAGCTAATGTGCAAATGTAGAGGCTGCTAAGGCACTAGTGGAGCTTGTTAACATTCTGCTACCATCCTCTGAGCCAGTCAAAGGGAGGAGGCATCCACTCTGGCTCAATTCAGCCCAGCCTGCTCTTTAGAGAAACAATTATAAAATGCAAATATTCAAAAAGAGCAGAGGCATTTCTATTTCCCAGTCCTTAATATTAGTTGCAGGGCATGAGCATACTTGAAACAAGATAATAATTTTTCTTCTTTTTCCCCCTCCCTCTCCCTTCCTCACCCTCTCACTCTCCCCCAGCATTGCTATTCAGATAACAGGAGAGAAAACTGAGGGATCAAGTGGTACTTAATGGGCATTCTTTACTCAGATTTGATAGTCAAATGAAACCATTATTCATCCTTTTCCATTGGAATGTCAACACAAATCTTTGCAAATTAAACTTCCCCGATCCCAGTGCCATTGATTTCTGTGAGAGAGATCAACATGCTAAAATTGTTACCTTTCATGCATCTGTGTATGTTAAGAGTGCAATAGTGCTAAGAGTGCAACAGTACTAAGTGCTCCCTTACAGTGTTGGAGCCAGCTCTGCCTTCTTTTAGAATACTCCAATGCCTCCCTCCTGGTCCTATGTCCTCTGAACCCACACAGAAAACAATCTGTGGGGCTGTTTCTTTGTTTAACAACTTTGTTTAACAACTCTCCGCTCCCACCTCAAATTATTTATTTAATAAAGCATATTTATGGTTGGGGAGGTGAAAAAGATAAACAAAATATCAACAAACAATCCATATCAAAAGTTTGGTTTATTTGAAGGAGTTTTTATTGCATGCCTTCAAGTCATTTCCCATTTATGGTGACCCTATCATGGGGTTTTCTTTCCAAGATTTCAACAAAGGGGGTTACCTTTGCCTTCCTCTGAAAGAGTGTGACTTGCATTACTCAGTGGGTTTCCATGGTGAAGCAGAGTTTCAAAACCTGTAGTCCAATGCTCAAAGTACTATACCACATTGGCTCTCTATTTGAGAGAGACCTGACACAAAAGGTAGCCAAAGAGCTGGCTCTGCTTTTCATGGCCAAAATCCTGTTGGTGACATATGCTGGCATAACCAGGGGGTTACACCAGCATCTGGCATTTGGGAGGTGTTATGGAAAGAAGTGTTTAATATTTTCTTCTACAGTGCCCTTTAGTGGTGTCACTAGGCAAGTGTAGGGGTGTGATCCACACCAGGTGACACCCTACAGAAGGGGTGACAGCCTGGTGGGGTCCTCTTCCCACTGCATCTTTGCCGCAAGCCCAGCTCCCTCCTTAGGGTAGGAGATGAGGTTGCAACAAGGGCTGTAAAGGGATGGGTGTTCCCTCATAGCTTTCTCCCTCTGCAGAGGGCGACAACGTGGTGTTGAGTACAGAGGATGCTCCTTGTAGTTTTGTCACTGTCTGGGTCTCACCCTTATAACTGAGCTTTTGGCTGTTTCTTATACAGTGGAAAGGAGAAGCTAGGCATAGTCAGACATTCATTCTAGACTTTAGGAGAGCTGATTTCAATAAACTTAGGACCTTATCAAACGCTGGCCACGAAGCAAAGAAAAAGCGAAGACTAACCGAAGTAGGAATAAATTCGGTTCCATAGCGAAACGAAGGGAATATCGCCCTTTTGGCCATTTCGCAATGAATACCAAGGCTCCCTTCTCTCCCGTCACAAAAAGCCGGGAGGAAAGGCAGCCATGGGAACTGGGGAGGAGGAGGAGGGCTGGAGGACTGGAGAAGGGAAGGCAGCCCATGGAGAGAGAGAGATCGCCTCCCTCTTCCCTCTTCCCTCTTCCTCTCCTCCTCTTCTTTCCAATCCAGTTTGCCTTTTGCCAAGGCAATCCCTTCCCCTCGCTGGGATTTTCGCCCTGCCCACCAATTCGCAATGAATGCGAAGGCTCCCTAGGTACTTCCTCTACAAACCGAATGTCAAAATCTCCCTACTCCTTACGGATTAGCTCCGTATTCTGCCGAGTTCTGGGGCAGCGTCGTGTGTAAACACGGGGGAACAATACGGATTAGCTCCGTGTTCTGGGGCAGCGTCGTGTGTAAACACGGGGGAATAATATGTATTAGCTGTGGATGCCCTTTGGATTAGCTCTGCTTCAGACCCCATGTGATAAGGGCCTTAGGGAAACACTGGTAGTGATCCCATGGTCAGAAATAGGAGAAGGGAGTTCAGGATGGATGGGAGTTTGTCAAAAGGGAGATACTGAAGGCACAATCTCAAACTGTTCTAATGAGAAGGAAAAGTGGGAGGTGTCTCAAGAAACTGGGTTGGATGACAAAAGAACTTTCAACTGAACTAAGTTTTAAATGAGAGATGTGTAAGAAATGGAAAAGGGGCAAAATCACTAAAGAGAAATTCAAACAAATAGTTAGCACATGTAGGGGTAAAGTCAGGAAAGCCAAAGTGCAGAATGAGCTCAGGCTTAGTAGAGGGGTTAAGAACAATAAAAAGGGCTTTTTTAGTGTATGTCCATAGCAAAAGGAAGAAGAAGGAAATGGTAGGGCCACTGCACAGAGAAGATGGAGAAATTCTAACAGGGGACAGAGAAAAGGCAGAACTACACAACACCTTCTTTGCCTCATTCTTCTAACAAAAGGGAAAGGGTGTTCAACCTGAGGAAAATGGAGCAGTGTACATAATAGGGGAAATGCAGCACAGAATAAGTAAAGAGGTAGTACAGGAATACCTGGTTAACCTAAATGAATTTAATTCTCCAGGACCAGATGAACTATATCCAAGGATATTAAAAGAACTGGCAAATGTAATCTCAGAGCCATTGGCAATAATTTTTAAGAACTCCTGAACAAGAGTAATCCCAGCAGACTGGAGGAGGACAAATATTGTCCCCATCTTCAAAAGGGGAAAAAAAGAGGATCCCAACCACTATCGCCCAGTTAGTCTGACATCAATACCGGGAAAGATCCTAGAGCAGATCATTAAACAGAGAGTCTGTGAACATTTAGAAAGCAATGCCATTATTACAAAAAGTTAACATGGGTTTCTGAGAAACAAGTCATGCCAGACTAATCTGATCTCTCTCTCTCTCTCTCTCTCTCTCTCTCTCTCTCTCTCTCTCTCTTTTTGGATAAAATTACCAGCTTGGTAGACAATGGGAATGATGTAGATATAGCATATCTTGATTTTAGTAAGGCCTTTGACAAAGTCCCCCATTATATTCTTGCAAATAAGCTAGTAAAATGTGGGCTAGACAAGGCAACTGTTACATGGATTTGCAATTGAATGACCGTCCAAACCCAAAGGGTGCTCAACAATAGTTCCTCTTCATCTTGGAGAGAAGTGACTACTGGAGTGCCACAGGGTTCTGTCCTGGGTCCAGTGCTATTCAACATCTTTATCAATGACTTGGATGAAGGAATAGAAGGCATGCTTATCAGATTTACTGATGGAGGAGTAGCTAATACCCCAAAGGACAGGATCAAAATTCAAGAAGACCTGAATAGATTAGAACACTGGGCCAAAGCTAACAAAATGAATTTCAACATGGAGAAATGTAAGGTACTTAGGGCGGAAAAATGAAATGCATATATATAAGATGGGGAACACCTGGCTTAATGTGACTATGTGTGAAAGGGATCTAGGAATCCTAGTAGACCACAAGTTAAGCATGAGTCAACAGTGTGATGTGGCAGCTAAAAGGCCAATGTGATTTTATGTTGAATCAATAGAAGTATAGTGTCTAGATCAAGAGAAGTATGTCACTCTATTCTGCTTTGGTCAGGCTTCACCTGGAATACTGTCAGAACTCATATTCCACATGTTAATTCTGCTGGGAATAGCTATTGGTTTTCATGTTTTTATCATTGGGGGTAGTGATGTACATTAAAGTTTTGTATACTTGCTTTTGCTAGAGGCTGTTGGAGCAGGTGGCTTGCTATTGTAGTGATGTAACCTTGGGGAGATGGCTGCTTGGCTTTGCTAGCAGAGCTTAGCTGTTTGGAATGTGGGTGAGGTTTGGGATAGATTGGTAGCATTTGGATGAGGAAGGAGAGGGACTGGAGGGTGGATTAGCTCATGTGAATAGTAGTTGGGGAACTATAGTTTTGCACCAACTAGTGATGGGTGGAGTTGTGGATCTGGGGTGCTATAATATACTGTTTGTACAAATGGGGGCAGTTCCAGCTTAAACACTGAACTGGTGAATTTCCAGTTGTGTGGCTTCAATAAAGTTTTGTTCTGATTCATCTTACAAGACTCATTGATTGCACATATATTCTGTTCTCTAATTCTGACAGTCTAGTTCTGGGTACCGCAATTCAAAAAGGATATTGACAAATTGGAGCATGTCCAGAGGAGGGCGACCAAAATAGTGAAGGGCCTGGAAACCATGCCTTATGAAGAAAGAGTTAGGGAGTTGGGTATGTTTAGCCTGGAGAAGAGATGGTTAAGGGGTGATATGATAGTCCTGTTTAAGTATTTGAAGGGGGTGTCACATTAAGGATAGAGCAAGCTTGTTTTCTGCTGCTCAAGAGACTAGAACATGGAACAATGGATGCAAGCTGCAGGAAAAGAGATTCCACCTCAATATTATGAGGAACGTCCTGACAGTAAGAGCTGTTCAACAGTGGAACATACTCCATCGGCGTGTGGTGGAGTCTCCTTCCTTGGAGGGCTTTAAACAAAGGCTGGATGGCCATCTGTCAAGGATGCTTTGATTGTGATTTCCTGCATAGCAGGGGGTTGGACTGGACGGCCCTTGTGGTCTCTTCCAACTCTATGATTCTATGATTCTAATATCTAACTAACAAGAGATTGTTAGAGGTTATCCTTCTGTTTGTAACCAAAAAAAGGGTGGTAGTGTAGTTCAGCACACTAAAGGCCTAAGCAGACTGCCAGAAATAGTGCACATTAAATTGAGGCACTGCCCTGGCTCAGTGCTAGGGAATCATGGGAACTGTATTTTTTTCTGGGACATTGAGCCTTCTCTGTCAGAGAGCTCTGGTGCCACAATAAATTACAGTTCCCATGATTCCTTAGCACTGAGCCAGGGCAGTGCCTCAATTTAATGTGCACTATTTCTGGCAGTCTGCTTAGGCCCTAACTTAAGAAATAGATAATGCTGTTATACAGTTCATATATTCAGACAGAACTCTTTATGTGGATATGCCAAAATTCCTGGGAAGTAGGGTCATTTCTCATCTTTTTTTCTTTTTTCATTCCAACTAGGTTGTTGAGGGCTTCTTAGTTCTTTGAGGATTCTTAGTTGTTTGTGGATTCAATCAAAGTTATTTTGCTTTAGATGTTCTTAATATTGGTACTGAATGCTTAGTTTTGGATAATACCAGAGTGTTAGAGTGCATATTGTTTTATTTTATTTATTTAATTAAAGTATTTATGTATCACTATGTATATATTGCCAACGTTCAAAGTAAGCAGTACTGAAAGGCAGATGACTACCTTTGGAGGAAGACAGTAATTACTCTCTGTACTAAGTGTGCTATTATCTGTCCCAGTACTGGATTGTGTTTTGTGTATAAGAGAATGAGAGAAAGAATGGGCTGTGTGAGAGCCAGTGCATTGTGTGTGTGTGTGTGTGTGTGTACATGCATATGTACGAATAATGTATCTCTGCAGGGAAGAGGCTGCAAGCCAGTAGTAAGGGCGTTCCTGAGTACTTGGACTGGGGTGAGCTCACACTTTGTTGACTGTTGACATGATGCTACTGGGTTGCTTGCCTTGAGCTGATATAGTTTGCAGATGTCAAAAACAAAGATTGGAACCACAATATCATGGCAAATGAAACAAAGCAAAGATTGTTGGAAAATTATATGATCAAACAGGGAACAACAGAAAATAAAAGGAGTAAAGACAGTAAACGTTGTATACTTTTTAATGGGAAATGTTCTCTCTTTCCCAAAGTGGAGACATTGGTAAATCATGACTATGAAGAGAAGAATTTGAGAGCTATAAAAGTATAAGGAGCCTCCCCAACACGTCGGGAGGGGCTCTAGGTTGCACTGGCCAATTAAAAAGAGGCCGATGCATGATTGGCTGGGCGGGCAGGAAATTCCACCCTTCCTGCACTGCCCAGTCAATTGGGAAGGGGATCCTCTAGGATCCCCAGCACACTGGTAGTCTCGTGTCTCGTGAGACTACCAGTGAGACTTGAGGGCTATATAGCCCCTGGCTGCCACAAGGTGACAGCCATTTTAGGATTGGCAGATAAGCGACCCAACCCACCCACCCTTAATTAAGTGTTGCTTAATTAATTACTCTCAGGCTTCGGCTGGTCACCTTTGGGTGCTGGGAGGGAATTTTCCCAGTGTTATTGTAACCTGGTTTTTTTGCCCTCCCTAAGAATAACTTAGTGTGGGATTGCATAATACCCATAATGATATTGTTATTGTTTACTGTCAATTATATTGAAGTTGTTAAGTTTTGCTTATCTTTGTCACAACTTGGGTGTCAGGGTCCTGGTTGTTTAATTGTTAATTATAGGTTACGGAATTTCTGGCGGGCAAGGACCTCCCCCCAGGGGATAATTCAGTTAATGGAAATCAACAAATTGGATTACTTATTTGGATGAATAGTAGACGTCATAGGGTCAACTAAATTCTCTATTACGTCACCAACTAAGTTGATGATGTCACAACTGGATTACATCATGTGTTTAGTTATGACGTTATATCCGGTGTTGGGGGGGAGATGATTTATTGATTTGTTCTTGCCACATGTTGAGAAAGGCTTGGTTTACCCTGATAACATGTTTAGTTATCTGCATGGACACATGTGTCAAGAACAAAATAATTATGATAGATGTTGTTTTGTTAATGAAAATGGTTTTGACCCTGTACAGATAAATAAAGTTGTGGCCAATTTTTACCCAAAAAGAATGGTGTGCGGAATCTTTTTTTGTTGGTACAACATACGTAGAATGCATTTCATTGCTGCTGCATTGTTGATGCTCTTTCTCTCCCTCTGTTTCTCTCACTCAAATGCATGTTGTTATCTCCTTAGGGCAAAAGTACTCTATGCAACTCTATGCAACTTTTCTGTGAGCAGCTGTGTCTGAATGAGAAGGAGAAAGAGGGACAGACAGATGGGAAGACATTACCTCTCACTCATACATAAATCTATGTGTGCAGTTCCCCCTGTAGACAGTTATCTTTATCCTTGCTTTACTTTACAAGTAAAATGTTGTTATCCAAGTTTCCAGTATATCTGGAAGCACCAGTGAAGCAATTTAGCAATGATTAAGGAATCATTTGATAATAGGAAGGCTAGATACCAGCAACAAGTGGTAAAGAGTCCAGAAGACAAATTCCATTGCTTGTCTGAAAAAAAAAAAAAAAGGTGGAGGGAGTAATAAGCACATTCCATAGAATGGGTTTTATATGTTGTAGTGAGAGAGATGTTGAGGCAAATGGCAATGTCCTAGACTTTTCTGTGTCTCACTGAATTCTTTAGGTCTTGCTAGGTCATATGCAGTGGAATGGATTTTGGAAAATGCCATTTACACTAACCATTTACCTATAATCTATTGATCATGCAGTGCCTCTTGACAAATTATGTTACACTGTATACTAATTAGCTAACGGCCTTTGCAGACTGCTAGAAATAGTGCATATTGAGTCCACTTTAATTGCCCTGGCGCAGTGCTAAGGAATCATAGGAATTGTATTTTTTTCTGAGACATTGAGCCTTCTCTATCAGAGAGCTCTGGCACCACAATAAACTACAGTTCCCATGATTCCCTAGCACTGAGTCAGGGCAGTTAAAGTGGACTCAATTTGCACTATTTCTGGCAGTCTGTAAAGGCCCTAACTGAACAGAGTAGGAGACAGAGTTTCTGGAGTGGGTTGTTACACAGGGACAGCTGTTTCAATAGAAGACTGTTGCCATAGTCCCTATCAGTATAGATTTCCTCCACAGACTAGGATAACTAGTTGTTATTATTATTATTATTATTATTATTATTATTATTATTAAAGTTTATTTCTAATGTGCTGTCAACATACACAGCACTGTACAAAGATATGATCAAAGCATAAAATAGAAATAAAAACCTGCCAAAGGCGTACAACAGGGATAGGCAACCTCTTTGAGCTGGGGGCCGGGTTGCTGTTCCTCAGACAATTGGGGGGCCGAAGCACCAAAGATAATTTTTTTTTAAAAATATGCATGCACACTCTCTCAGCCCCAGAAAAGCCATGGCAAAACCCCTGTGGAGATTTTGCCAAGAAAACCCCAAGAACAAGTAATAACAACAATAATCAATATCATCATGGTGGGCAGTGGCAGCGGTGGCAGCAGGACCTGCCTGGGGCCGGTCCAAAGGCCTCGGGGGGCCACATCTGGCCCCTGGGCCTTAGGTTGCCTACCCTGGCATACAATGTAAAAATACAAAACAATAGGTAAAATAAAATAAAAGTTAATTAAAACAATTACACAGAAACATCCACTGTCAGCCCAAATAACAAATTATTATTATTATTATTATTATTATTATCCTTTCATTGAATTTATGCTTTTTTAATTTTGTTAAATTTACTTTAGATTGTGAATCAGTCATCATTATTCTCTTAATTTCTGAAGCAATGAGATAGTCTCACCCCAGCCCCAGTATACTCATTAAAAATTATTTTCATTATAATTATCAAAGGCTGCCATTGAGAAAAAAAATCATCATAATAAACTATTACTTTATTTGATGGGAAAGATGTGTAGCCTTTAAATACATCTTTCTGAAGTGAAGCAAGATAATGGAAAACAGCCTCAATGATCACCACCAAAAAGGGGCATTTTTATTTATCTGTCACATTTTCTTGCAGAATCCATACAGAATTAGACTAGGGATGTAATTCTTTGTTAACTTTCTTCTTGAAGGAAACAACTACTAATTTTAGCAATTTCTTCCTGTTGTGAGAAGGTCTTCAAAAACTGTACAGATTTTGAAGACTATTCATGATCTGAACTTTTTTCTATGCAAAATTTGCACATGGATTATTATTTTTTTTGCAAAGAAAACAGCAACGTGTTCTGAACAAAAGAACATGTGAATTAGCATAATAAATCCTGAAAGATTTTCATCAGTCATCTTCTTCTCATCAGGATCTCTCAATCTTTAAGAAATTTGTTTTTCTCACCATTTTGAACAGTAGTTTGAGTATTAATTTCCACCCCGAAACCAGACCTATAATGTAGATATTTTTGGGCTTTGTCATCATAACAGTTGGAAAAGTTTCCCCCAGATTTTGTCCCACAGCAGGGACAAAAAAATCAAAGAAAAGAAAATGGTATCAACAAATGTATAATTTTTGGCCACTGAAGTACTATTTTTGCTTCAATGTGACATAGTGGGAGAAAAAACTCTTAATCACAATTCTACAAAACAGACATGATATGTTCTGGATGCCCATAGGTTAGTCCCATTCATGGGAAAGGATACTGAAATTCTCACTGGAGTCAGGAAGTACAAGTGTACATGAAACCCTATATCAAACCTTGACCCATATTTTGCTAGATCATTATTAGAGTCAGACTATACTCAGCAGCTCCTTTCCCACAAGTTTTATTTCACTAGGTACATGAAAACATGGTCAAAACAAATGGCCATTTTTTCTGTTAGGAAATAAATAATATGATCACCTTCAAAACATAAGAAAGCAATCTAAGTTCATCCAATCACAATTAGCTACAGCACTGACATGTACATTGATAGTTGTGTATTATTAGCTGTCCAAGAAGGCCTGAGGGCTAATTGAAACAAAGTTATACTAACTGAAGCTATGTTGAACCCAACCTTCACCCAGCCTGGAATACCTGAAATTATTTAGAATTACCTTCACATGGAATTATCTCAGTGCCCTGACTATTGTTCCATTCCTCCTATGGCAGAAAAGGATACTTTACCATAATTCCTTTCTTGTTCTTGATGAGAGATGGTATTTTGACTTATTAAGACCTCTTGTCAAGAAAATGGTCAAATACCACCAGGTGTTTTGAGGTGGTCTTTTTTTTTTTTTTTTTCATTTCAGGCTTTTTAAAAAGACTCCAATATAGTTTAGAAAACACTATTTTCTAAACAATGCTTATCCCCTGATCAACAGTGATCAGAGGATAAGTTTTTGCTGACCTCCTGGGAAGAGAGACCAGCAGGTATAATAGTGTGACACACCTGCACTGCATTTGGAGAGGTGCGGGGGCAGAGCTTAGGCTATTTAAGGCCTGTCCACCCTGCCTTCTCCCTCTTTTGTTTTGTTGGCCAACCCTATTGACTCTGCATCTGTGTGAGCTTTTCTGGTTGCTTCAGGGCTGGGTAAGAATTTTCTCCCCTTTCTAAGGGATTTTTGCCTACCTCACACTATTGTTTGGGGGCTGTGACAATTGGCTAGGATAAATAGGTATCACTGGTGTATTGTTAGCCAAAGTGCATTTTTCTGAATTTTGATGTGATTATGAATTCCACATAACCCCAGATGTACACTGCAATGGACCCCAAGTGCCATCTAGGCAATGACAGGCAGGTCATACCAAGCTCACTTGGAAGACTGGGGGGGAAAAAACCATCCCAAAAGCCTGGTAGATAGTCTGGGAGTTGCAAATAGACCACCACCTCCTCCATAATCGGAAGAATGGACGATAATTGCCTAGATGTCTCACCTGATGGGCCAGCTAATGACATAATCCTTTCTCATTCACCTTGAAAATTGCCAGACCGGATTACTCCACCCATACAATCTCACACCTTTGCCCTGTAGCTAGCTTTAGCCCTTAAAAACCCCTGGATTTCCCCCCTCAGTGTTGCTAGTTTGGAGTTCATGGGGACACTACGTCACTGTGCTCTCTAGTCTAGTTACCAGCACCTCCATTCAAACCAACACTCTTGGAATGGTTGTGTCTCATGCCACTTTACCCAATTGGATCATAGAGAAAGCCTCATCTGTAGTAAGCATCATCCGTAGTTCTGCCTCAACATTATTATGAGTGAATGTCTTAAAGCGGTAATGGACTGGATGAGGAAAAACAGACTGAAACTGAATCCAGACAAAATGGAGGTGCTAACGGTAATGGCCCTGAACCCAGGTATTGGGACACAATCTCCAGTCCTAGATGGGGGTCACACTCTCCTCAAAGGTCTGTGTTGGCAGTCTGGGAGTGCTCCTAGATCCATCGCTTCAGATGACAAATCAGATGAATGCAGTAGTCAGGAGTGCCTGCTATCAGCTTTGGCTGATATGGCAACAGCATCCTTTCTTGGAGGTTAGGGACCTTGAAACTGTGGTACATGCACTGGTAACTTCTCATCTCAATTTCTGCAGTGCACTCTATATGGGGCTACCCTTGTGCCTAGTTTGGAAATTTCAACTAGTACAGAATATGGCAGCCAGGCTAGTCTCACGTAAAACCAGGAGAGACCATATAACACTTATCCTAAGATTGCTTCACTGGCTGCCTATTAGTTTCCGGGTGCAGTACAAGCTGTTGATTATTACCTTTAAAGCCCTAAATAGCTTGGGTCCAACCTATATTTGGGACCACCTCCTTTCATATATCCACCCTGTGCACTGGGAAGAATTTGTTACAACCTATAAAAACTAGATTATCTGCAACTGCCCAGAGGACCTTTGCTCCCAGAGTTTGGAATGGCCTGCCGGATGAGATACGTCATTGCTCCCAGAGTTTGGAATGGCCTGCCGGATGAGATACGTCATTTGACCACCTTAAACAGCCTTTAAAAAGCTGTTAAGACAGATCTCTTCCATCAGGCCTTTCCTGATTAGGTAGCCAGACACCAAAAATAGTTAAGCCTGTCCCCGATGTTTGCTATAGCCATTTTAAATTATTTATTATTCGTAATTTTTAAGTATGCTTTTATATTTTGTCTGTTTGATTGCATTTTAAGGAGGGTGGGCTATTGGGGGAAGGGATTGTTTGTTTTATCTTGTAAACCACCTCGGTTGTTTTACAGAGAGGTGGGATATAAATAATAATAATAATAATAATAATAATAATAATAATAATAATAATATTTTCCAAGCTAACCCCTGACTTTCTGAGTCTTGAATAAGTCTGTCTGTATATGTGAATTGCTGTGTGATTTTCCCCTTTAATAAATAATACTTTAATTGGAGCATTCTGTCTCTGCATCAATTCTTAGATCCCTTGGCTTCTTGGTATACATGTGGGAGATGGTCTCTCAGGGTCCTTGTAGCCAACCCCCTCTCAAATTGAGCTAAATAAAATTCCCCATAATAGACTTTTAGCTACAGTATGTTGGGGGAGATATAATAATTAGGTGAACACCTACAGCACCCTCTTTGGTGAAGGTTAGGTCTCTGGAATGGCCTCTTTAGGTCTTGAGACTAAAGGAGTATGAAAAGAGACTTACCTTGAGGCTGGCCTAAGATATGAACCCTCACTTAAGTCTTGTGAGTTAAGTGAGGGAAGTTTGGGTTGGTGTTTTTGATGTTGGCCAGCTGGGGAGCAACCCAGCACTGGGTTGCCCTTGTACTCAGGTGTTTTATCCAGGGAAGGCTGGAGAGGTGGTCTAGGACTTGACCACCTGCCCCACTGCTCCCTGCAGTAGGTTGCTCGCCCATTTCTGCACAGTTCAAAGAAGAAACAGTGTAAATAGGTTAATTTAAATACAGTTGTTCACTTATAACCCAGTTCTCTGTGTCTGGTCTTGTTATTTCCCTGGTTGGTTAGCAAAAGTTTGATTTTTGCATAAAAAAGTATGGGTGTTTTGTGCAGAATGAATTCTCCACAGGAAAAATGTCACAGAATAAAAAATATAATCAAAATGTAAAAACACTCTAATTGTTTGGAATAATTCCTTTTTTGTGTGAGAATGAAATAAAGTGAAGATTTACATCCATAGTCTCATCTCCTCCCTCATTTTCATGGTGTACAGTGAGGCTATTGTCTTCTTTTCATCCCCCCACCTTCTTACTTTTAATGAAAAAAGCCAGTTATCTTGGATCTAATTAAGCAACATTTGGCCAAACAAAGTATAAATGATAAAAATGGATCTACAAATATTTCACATTTGGTTCTCACAGAGAAATTGAAGCCCAGTCATGCTGCTTCCTTCTTCTCCTCCTCCTCCTCCTCCTCCTCCCTCAATGTAAATCCCAAATATTTCCAGGATCCTTTCTCTTCCTAGCTCATGCTTCAGGCTTCAGTACTGCATTTAAACAGAGATAGAAACCCCTTCTGCTCTTTGTCATGTTTTAAGAGGAAAATGACATTGATGGATGTGGGCTTGCTGTAGGAAAGGACTTTCCCCTTGTGAATGCCGACTAATTGATGTCAAATCGAATCATTCTAAGGAAATATGATGGCTATGAAACAGATCATAGGGGCAGTGCTGGTTCACTTTGCTTCTTTACAAAGCTGAGTTTACAGTTTAAATTGGTGAGACTTTCACATCAAGGGATTCATTACAAGCCAAACAAATCAAATGTCAGATCCCTTTAATCTTGATGCCTGACAATAAGCTGATGATTTCAACCACCCAGATGGGATCTTAGAGAGGACAATGATTATAAATGGCAAGGTTGCCCTATCTTTATTCACAGCCTCAGTAAATTGAGACAGGGAGAACTCAGGAGGTAATATGCTCCAACAAGGAACTTTAAATAGGGACAGAAGACAGTTTCTTTCTCTGTATATTATTTATAAACTCTTTAAATAATCTCTTTATCTATCAAGGTTGCATAGAGAATTACAGATCTAAGCAGAAAAGGTGTATTCTTAAAGGTACAATTTGGCTTCTGTACAAAATGCCTGCTTTTAAAAAATTAAACTAAATAAAACTGAAAAGTACTACATTTACTTCAAAGGATACCATGTGATTATGAAAGTGTCACAGGGTTCAATCCAAAGAAAGCTAAATTCATTTCATATTCTGCATTTACAGAGTTTTATGCTTACAACCAGTTGTTCTTCCAAGATGGAGTACAATGTTTTCTGTGGTACAAATTTGTTAAAAACAAACAAACAACAGATGTAGGAAAGGAGAAAAATGACCCTAGCATGTTCTGAGAGGTAGAATGATAAATAGAAGGAACATACTTTATGAAGAAGAAAGACTTTCCCAGTTTTATTTTTCCTTTACAAATTGTGAATATTGCTCTATTAAATTAATTTGCTGGAGTTTATGCAAAAAGAGGGGAAAGAAACTGTAAAGCCTGTATTTAGTTTACCTCTGTGGTAAGCCAAAGGGCCCTTGGGGGTCTTCACTATCACTGCCCACTCTTGCCCTGATTTGCCAAGAATGCAGAAAGGACCTGGTGGCACAGTGGTTATATGCTGGCACTACAGCCACAAGGTTGTGAGTTCAATCCCAGGGACTCCAAGATTGACTCAGCCTTCCATCCTTTTGTAGTTTGGTAATATGAGTACCCAGCTTTTGGGGGGCAATTAGCGTAGAGATTGTAAACCACTTAGATATTGCTGAGTTCGCTGATAAGTGGTATAGAAATGTACATGCTATTGCTATTGCAATGAGGGGGGTGGGAGTCACTTGTACCCAGTGAGGCAAAGGACACAGCTGCAGACACTGTCCAAAGCCATGTCACAGGAAGACACAACTGTTGAAGTGGCAGTGAGTGGTGGGTTCAAAGGAAGTGGTAGAGTCTTCAAAAGGAAAGAAGACCAAGAATCAGGAAGGAGGGTGGAGGAAGGAATGTGGCAGACACTGAGAAAGAGAACAATAGAATAGGAAGAACAAGAGCATGGACATGAAGATGAGAGAGAGGCAGAGGCAGTGAGAGGAAACTGGTAGAGAGGAAACTGGCAGGCTTTTGCATTTTACCTTACAATAGCTTCCTAGGTATTTTCTGCTTTTTTCTATCACATGCTCATATTACACTGGTTTTACTGAACTCTTCTTGATATAGATACCACATTTTCCTGTAGGGAGGAGGAACAGGAAAGGCAGATTCAAAGATGGAAGAAGTAGGAGTTTGTGGCTGCAGTACCAGCATTTAACCACTGTGCCACCAGGTTCTTTCTGCATTCTTGGTAAGTCAGGGCAAGAGTAGTAGATTGTTGGAAAGCACAGTGGAAAGGCAGGTTGGAGGTTAGAGGGCACCAGAAATTGAGAGCAAAGAAACAGATAGGAAGGAGGAGCAGAGTGTTGAACGAGAAAAATGGAGCAGTTGGAGTATAGATGGGGATAGAAGGAGACACGGGCAAGGGAGAAAGAATGGAGAACATGGACAGGAAAAGGCACAGAGGCAAGATGAAGAATGAAGGTGGTGGGGAGGGAGAGAAGACTGGGAGAGAGACAGAGAGGGAACCAGGGGAGTTGGAATGGGCAGGGGAGAGGAATTAGATGGAGCCTGGTGGTTTTGCAGGAGAGGCTATGAAGGAAACGAGAAGTTGGAATTGGAGAAAACAGAAAAGGAAGAAGATAGAGATGGTGGACAGAAGTAAATTTACAGAGGAGTGGGGAATGAACCAGGAAACTGCCAGGACAGGGAAGTCCTCTGTTTGTTAAAGGGCATTTAGTTGGTCTGAGGGAAAAACAACTGGGATGAGACAGTCCAGACTTTACTCCCTATATCCCTTAGGGCTTGTTGCTTGTCACATCTGTTCTACGTGATTGGTGGGAGGGTTGTTGGAAAGAGACACTCATGGACCTTCATTGTAAATATATTTAGGAATTACAGTTGGTGACAGTGGCTAGTTGGATGACTTAGGGGGGTTGCAGACTGCCAGAAATAGTGCAAATTGAGTCCACTTTTAGGGTTAGTGTTAGGGTTAGGGAATCATGGAAACTGTATTATATTGTGGCACCAGAGCTCTCTGATAGAGAAGGCTCAATGTCTCAGAAAAAAAAAACAATTCCCATGACTCCCTAGCACTAACCCTAACCCTTAAAGACTCAATTTGCACTATTTCTGGCAGTCTGCAACCCCCCTTAGACTACAACTGCCACATGGATTTTTCAGTTACATTAGTAATAACTTGTAAAAACTTGGCTATAGCAAATTGCAGTAAGGGATAATTTTATATTTAGTATGTAATTGTTGTTTGTTGTTGTGTATCTTCAGGTTGTTTCCAATCTATGGCAACCCTAAAATGAGCCTATCATTAGGTTTTCTTCACCAGATTTGGTTGGAGGGGATTTGCCTTTGCTTTCCTCTGAGGCTGAGAGAGTGTGACTTGCCCAAGGTTACCCAGTCCATAGTAGACCAGAGATTTGAACCCTAATCTTCAGAGTCATAGGGGGGAAGCAGACGGCTAAAAGGGCCGTATTGGGGGCAAGGAAGGGGAGGGGCAGCCGCATGGTGGGAGCCCCAACCCCTTCCCGAAGGCATCGTCGGAGCGCCGGCTCCTTCGCACGGCCGGGGCTCCGGCGATGTCTTCCCGCCGCAGCATTCGCACACGCTGCAGCGGAAGAGTCACCAAAGGTGCACCACCAACCTTTTGCGACGCACTTTCGGCGACTTGTGGAAGGAGCGCTATTTTAGCGCTCCTTCTAGGGGCGGTGAAGCTGTGCTGCGGGGCCGAGGTGTGGGGATACCTCGGCCCCGCGGCGCAGCTTCCCGGGGTGGCCCATGGCCGCCCGTCTGCTTCCCCCCATAGTCACTCAAACCACTACAACTTGCTGGCCTTTTCTGATATTAGTCTGTAATACTAAAGAGAATCTCTACTTCATAGTTAAATTGAGTCTTTGGAGCCTTCCCATTCAGCCTTTGCTCCTCTTCACCATGTCATTTGGCTTTGTATATTTCTTATATGTTCTGGTTCAGCCAGGACATCCACACTTACTTTTCTCCCCTCCCACTGCCTGCACCTTCTTCCAAATTTCTGCTTTTCTTCTCTCCTTGCTAATTACTTCAGTTGCTGAAAATAAAGTGCAAAGTATTTTGCACTCACTGCAGCAGGGGTTAGCCTAGAGTGGAGAGGAAGGGGCAGGGTCTTGCCATTATTAGTCACAAAGGGACTAAAAGCAAAGGAGAATCTGTAGTTGCACCCATTTTAAAGCCTGCTTTCTGTGACTACAAACTGCTTCTTGTGGCGAGCATAAAGAATATGCACAACGTGTACAAACTACAGGAAGATGAGGAGTTATGACAATTCAAATAGGCTTTTCTTTAGAAAATCCTCCTCAAATCTTCAGAACAGTGGGCTCTAGCTCACAAATGTACAGAATTCCTCCCCAGCTAGAGGATGATAGATCCCCATGCACTTCTGATTTTCCTAAAACAGATGAATATTGCAAGGATGTGTTCCTTGTTTGAAAATATTTTCTCTCCTTCTTTTAGTTCTGATTTGGTTTTCTCCACCCCTTTCCTTTTGATTTACTAATCCTCTGTTAGTGTGGGTGTATGTGTGCATATGTGTGTGCATGCACCAAGGCTACCCAGTGTCATAGGAAAGAAATTATACCTTGCAGGGAGGTCCAACACAGTGGGAGATTTACTGTCTACTTACGTTGCAAAAGTTTTTCCTCCCCTAAGAACATGTTTCATTTACATTAACAATGCAATCATACAGATATCTACCTTTGAAAAAAAAAAACACCTTTCCTTCCCTTCAATAAAAAGGTTTTCTCAGCTGAGGTAGCTGATAGATATGGAGCTGATGGATATTAGTTGCTTGTCCTAAGGCTGATTCAATTTCTACAAGAGTTCTTCTGATGCTGGACTCTCTTCGTTCAGGGATTCAGCAGAAGCTGAGCTCCCATACAAATGAAAGCAGCTGCAGGAAGACTGACAAAAAATATGAAGAATGGATTTGTATTCCTTGTAATGGTGGATCAACCAGTCATCTTTGTTCCAGCCACATTACTGTACGAGAGGCAGGTGACTGTGGCAAGCCCAACTAGGGAGCTGCAGTAGGATTAACTTTGCACCATGACATCCCTCTTATCATCATATACCTCCAACTAGGCCCCAGGAAAATTCCCCATGATACTCAACTTGAAGTAAGTTTCATTTAAGTTAGTGAGATTTATCTCTGACATGTGTAGACATGTAGGATTGCACTGTTGCTAGTGTAAAGTGTGCCCCTCCATACATTCCTGGACTTCAAGATAACAGATTGTGGAGTGTGGTGGCTGGGGCTAATGGGAACTGAAAACATCTTTACAGAACCACAGGTTCTCTATCACGAATTTACAGCATGTAGCATTTCATGAAGCAACACTGTGAGAGGAACATTGGGAGGTGACAGGCTTGTAAAGCATTGATCTCTTTGAAGATCTCTCTTTTTGTTTAATATCAGGAATACAATTACATGTGACTTTATTATAGGGTTCAATATGCAGGCCTATATTAAGGGTGAGACTGATGAATTGAGACCATCTGGTGCTTTCCAATCTACATTTTGAAGAGTCCTGCTATCAGCAATCTGGGATATTACATAATAGTAACCCTGCTAGTCCCCAAGCACCTGAAGTATATCAGGTGGGGGATCAGGGCCTACAAGTAGATCCTCCACCCATCTCTGCTGTGTAGTGAGCATTATGTAGGAATATTATGTGGTCATGGAAACAGATTAGGAATAACATTAGGTGGTTACAGAATATAGGACTAGAGTCAACAGTTGAATGGGAGAGAAATTATGAGATGTTTTGGAGCAGACATTCAGTGTTAATTCTACATTGAGCATACATTATTTCTGGTGTTGCGGTCATACTTAATTGTCTCCTAGTCATCATAAATAGTTTGATGCTGCTGTTAGTAAAGTCTCCATGCTCTTGACAAAATACAGAAATGCACAGTCAGAAGCTACATTTGTGGGGTTTCAACACTCCTCCAGGAAATATGTTACATTACATCCAGTAACTGCTTTAAAATGAGGGCCTTCAAAACAGTTGACAAATGTGATGAAATCCAAAACTGCCCTCACCACGATGAAGCAGAAATATATTCACTGATAAATAAAGGCAACCATTGTTGTATACCCACCATGACATTACTTTTGCATGTTGTGAGATTGCACGCTCCTGGGAGACAAGTGAATATGCTGGCAGTAGCACTGGGTGGTGGTGGTGGGATGTACTGATAAGAGTTTCCCAAATCAAACAGGCTTATTGTTGAACACATGTTGAATACAAAATCCTTAACACAGTGAAGGGAAGCTATTGGGCAGAGCAGTGTGTGTGTGTGTGTGGATATGCCAGTAATAGAAAATATAACAGAAACTAAAAGTTATATGCAATGGGGTCTTGTAGCACCTTTGAGATTAAAAATGCAAAAGTGTTGAATTTTATTGGTGTGGTGTGCTTGAAAATCCAGCAGAGCCAGGGAAGATCTCAAACTTCTAAAAGTAGAGCTTTATTGTTTCAAAAGGTAAAAATAAGCAAAGAAAAATACAGTCCGCCATAGGATCACATTATGCTGATGTGGTTGAACAAAAGAGTTACAGATCCATGTTTCCAGATCCTGAAGTTACATTGTAAAAGCAATATAAGCATATTATAGTCCAAGAATTAACTCCATAGTTAGATCCATTGAGAACACACACACAAACAGGAAGAAAGCAAGAAATATAAACAATTCTAGACAAAAGGATTGCTCAGCCCTGCCCTTTCTCCACCTTCTGGGTGTTAACCTTATGTTGATTGGATGTTATGTGTATGATGTTTGTTAACCCAGCCCCTTGCTGTCCATCATCCACCACATGGTTTTCTTTCCCAGCCTAACGATGTTATGGTTACTGTTATCTGTTCTCGGCTGCCTTTCCCAGCTAGACACTTCTGATGTTATGACTCTCTGGCCACCTGGAGTGGGTTGTTTTTGTTTGCCTAGATGTTGTTCCCATGAGGAAAATTTCAGACATACATCTCTACATTTCACCTTTGACTGTATAACCCATCTATAGTCTAACAAAAAGAAGTTGTAGTATAAGCTTATGTAGAATTGGTCTACTTTCTCAGATGCATGGAAGGAACATGGAGAAAAAAAAGCATGTAGCACTTTAACTCTTGTTAGTATTTCACAAAAGCAGGAACTAATAAATTATTTCTGAATGTCTTTTACCTTGAAATCTCTATAATGAGACAATCCAAAATGAAGCAAAAGATAGCACTAGAAAATCATACACACTACTCCCCAGGGGTTACTCAATCGCCTATTGGACCAGAGCAAAGGATGACTGTGGTTCTTGCAGATCTTTCATTCATATGGTCACTGTAAGTCAAATCCAACTTGACAGCAAATATTTGTTGGACTTCTGAATGCTTTAGGTCAGCCTTCCCAATCTGGTAGAGTCCAGATATTTTGGACTTCAACTCTCATGATTCCTCCCCAATGGCCACTTCAGCTGAGAATCATAGAAACTTCAGTCTGCAACACTTGGAGAGCACTAACTTAAGGAAGGTTAGCTTGAATCATGGCTGTGAGGTGGACTGAACCTGTTTATAATATAGACATTTTCTCCTTGACGTTATTGTTATATAGTCATTTTGCCACCTCCTTCATTTTTCTATAATTTATCTCAAAACTGCTTTTATCTCATGAAAATAAAGGCTGGGAAGTTTACTGGGTATAGCCTCCAACTCTAAATGCTGGGGCAGACTTCATTTACTAGTAGTTTCTGCTTGTCACCTAGCTGTGAGACACAGATCTTCCAAGCCTAGTGGTCTATTATTGTAAAGAGATAGCTCTTACCAGATGGTACACAGCAGGCTCCAGACTGAATTCTGTTGGAAGACCCCAATTAAAGCTGACCCACTGAACCAATTTTTGACATTCGTGAGCACCTGTTGATTCACTTCAGGTGCTAGGGCAGTAGCAGGGTTGGCATTATGTAATATCCCAGATGGTTGACAGCAGGACTCTTCAAACTGTGGGTTGGAAACCACCAGAGGGTCTCAGCCTAGCTTCAGGGGGGAATTCAGTGCTATAGTGTGCTCAGTACCTCTAGCAAAGAAGAGGGGCAAAAACATGGACGTATAACAGGGTTAAAGTGTTTAAAAAGAAGGTATGAAGAAATTACAGTAGGATGAATTTTTTGACAGCCATTTGATTTCTGAATGTTTCTACTTAACAATTTTTGTACTTCAGAAAGGTTGAATTGTGGAAATTCTTTTTCCAAAGAATTTACTGTGGCAAAGATTTTAGCAATTTTCAAAAAACACACACAGTATTACAAGATAAAGTACCTGGCTACTCTCTGCCCAGCACTTTCTCTTTTCTCCAACTTTTCCCACTTTCTGAGCTGTTTTCGTCTCTTCCCCAACCCCCAGGACCCAATCAGCCTATACTAGTTTTGTCTGAGAGAGTTGTATGTCTCCCCTGATCCCATTTCTCTTCCCTCCATTCCCTCTATCTCTGGTCTGTCTCTTTGCCCTACTGTCTAATCAGCCCTTCCATTATCTACCTGCCCTTCTCATATTTACCAGACATCTATGATTTCTTTCTAAGGATTGCAACAGGTAGGTCTCCTCACCATAATGAGTAGCCATATTTGCCTTCTATGCACATTATTGGTTTATTGTCAAAATCATTTGCTAGGTCATGCATGGTTGACCAGTACACAAACATACCATGGATTTTGCACTCATAACCACTCTTTTCAAAGTTGCTTAATAGATTGGGTTAGTTGTCTTAGGTTTTACTTGCATATAAGGCATAGGTTTACAGCCTACAACCCCATCTCCTTGTCTTCATCACCTTTGAGAAAAGGTGCATCTACCCATTACAAGAAATGCAGATAATCAGCAGGCATAACTTTCCAATCAACAGAGATTTCACAGACTTTGAAGTCCTGCTGCAGGCATATAGAATTATGCCACTGTGGTTGAATCACCATCATTGTGCTGCTTTTCCATGGTAAAACCATGGTCAAAGTAGCTTGCAGCAACATCAGAAGAAAAAGCCAAATATAAAACAGTATTTCTACACCATTTTCTTCATGTATACTATCCAGGTTTGTTTAATTAAGGTTATTGGTTTCCTACAAAATTTGTGCTGAAGTACAATTTAATCCATCACCCTCTCGACTTGAGGTACAGTATTTTTAATCTATTAGGGTTCTTTCTTAATATCACCACATCAGCTTTCTCCATCACATCAATTTTCTCCAAATCCTAGTTTTCTGAATTTGAGTGCAAAGCACTGTCATCTCTAGAATAGTTTACTATGTAATTGTTGCTATATAAAAAGCCCAATATTCTTTAACAGGTAACACTTTAAATATGCTGCCATAAAGCAGATTAATGAGAGTCAAGTATTGTTAAAAAGGCATTTAGAGGCCTATTTTCATGTATGAGTTTAGTTATTACAAAAGTATTAGGAATATCCATATAATTTAATAGATTGCAGTAAAATATTTATGTACTGCATTAGAAAACTATCAAAGAGAAAACCAGGTACCCCCAGGCTATAGCTATATCAGATACCACATGAGTTGAGAACCATCAAACCTTGCCATGTAGGTGGAGTAGTAGAGAAGTAGAAGAGTTTTAGGGGGGTTACAGACTGCCAGAAATAATGCAAATTGAGCCCACTTTTAGGGTTAAAGTTAGTGCTAGGGAATCATGGGAATTGTTTTTGTTTTTTTCCTGAGACATTAAGCCTTCTCTGTTAGAGAACTCTGGTGCCACAATAAAATACAGTTCCCATGATTCCCTAACCCTAACCCTAACCCTAAAAGTGGACTCAATTTGCACTATTTCTGGCAGTCTGCAACCCCCCTTAGTTTCCTCCCACCTCCCCATTTGTCATGTAGTGTGTCTGTATTCAGTCAAGTCAGGGCCTGTGGTGAAAAAAGAATAAACATTTTAAGAACCATGGGTGATAGCCACAGTCCTCCTGATTATTTACATGCATTGTGGACTCTTTGGTATTATTTGGAAGGGCATCCATGTTAACATGAGCCTAGCCAAATTAAAACTCAGTCTCATTTCTGGACAAACTATAAATCCCCCTTTGTTGCATTCATAATGAAGCATAAAAAAGCATGATGGTATTCCACAGTTCTTAAATTAAGCAACCTACCCATTAAAATGGCTATCAATCACCAGTCTCCAAAGTTACATCAACATGCATAGATTCATATAGCTGATACAAGTTCTTGTTACATTGATTTTAAAAAGTGTATTCAAACAAAAATCCACCAAACAATGATATGTTTATTGGCCAAACAAAATGCACACTATACTTGTTGCAAGCTTTCAAAACTCCACTGGCTTCTTCATCAGGCAAGATGTTACAAACCAAACAGGAGAAAAAAATTGGAGATGTTAATCAGATGCCTGCATTTTCATGTTTCTCTCCTTAGTTAAGATGATAAGTGGAGGGTATCTTTTGCAGGCTGGACTCTCCTCCTTCTGTCCATGTGGCTATTGGGATATTTGCAAAGGAAATTTAAAGTCCACTTGCATCTCAACAAGGACCTCTCTCTTGCAATCTGGCTAAAGTCCTTCTTTTGAGTTGTCAAGCCCTGTGAGTTGTTTGTTGAACAACCTGTAACCTTAGAATGAACTATTTGAATGCTATGATTCTATGATCATTTTGTGTGTAATGCACTTGTTGAAATATCCCATTTCAGTCCTATATACATGTACTCTTATTAGTTTAAGAGACATACGTGACTGAGAAAGTCTGCTAGTCACCCACTCCTCAGTTTGTAGGTTCTTCAAATGGCACAATGTTGAGAACTTACTGATAAATGAAAATGGCAATTTCACCTCATTACTACACCCAGTTTGAAGCATAGCTTAGAAAAGTTACTTTTTGGACTACAGTTTTGAATATCCTCCAACAGGCATTGCCACAGCTGTGGGATGCTAAAAGTAAAAAAAAAAAAAAAAAGCAACTTTCCCAAGCCTTGCCTTAGATTGTCAGTTCAGTTTTTGTTTTGTTTTTTTCCCTAGAGTGGTCAGAAATTGGCCCTGCTATGGCCCAAGGATGCCAGTGCCAATGTTGGCCTTGAGACTACTCTGTTTCTTTTCAATAGATATAATTGGCCTAACCTAAAATAAAGCCAACCCACACCTCTCTTTTCTCTAATGCTAAGCTCTTCCGAAATTCATCATATATCATAGGAAGTTGTCCTATCATAAGAAAAACAACAAGAAAATTATGAGGAAGAATAATTGAGTGTGGAAGTAATGATCAAAGCAATAATGTGATGTGCTGTTTAACAAAATATTTTTGAAATTATAACCACAAAACCTCAACATTTGTCTTCTTTCTGGCCAATGGAACAAGCATGTCTTTGAGATGCACTCTCAAAGATGCACTCACACTATAAAAGAAGGCTTTACAGATGCTGAAGCTTTCTTCTATATCAGGGAAAGGTAAACATTTCCCTTTTCATATGAAGCTCTCCAACAACTGCAATAGAAAAAAGAAATTTAAACGGTATATCAAAATATCAATAGCAAACATTCTGTCCAAAGTAGCAAGCAGAGGACAGAAAGAGAAACAGGCAGAGGACAGAAACAGAGGACAAAAGTCTTCTTCTTTAAAATCAATGTAATTTTTAATCTGAGTACCGTAAGTAGAACATCTGTTATATACTGAACACACAGGGTATGCATATGTGATTTTGATTTGTAATATATGACAATAATTTATTTGGGTTTCTGGAGTACAAATTAGGGAGTGACACTACATTTCTTTTATTTATTATATTTATTATGTTCACATGACACTTCAACAGACTTCAAAGCAGAAAATATCTGAGTCTTAAAATGCTTCCATTCAGGCTCTGACTAAGCTAGGCCATATATTGTCTCATAAACACCTTTTTGATGATCACAAGTGGGGGACACCATCAAGTCAACAAAAAGAAAATAGACCAAAATGTGTGGTGTTGAATGAAAAAAGAAGACAAAAAGGATGATCATGAATTATACTGAGGTATTGTGGAGATTTCTATGAACCACTGATTTGTTTCAGAATGGAATACTTCTTCAGGATGGAAGATCTCTGAGAAATTCAGCACCAAGAATGAAGAAGAATGACAGCAGGAGGCCTTGGAAGGAGAACTCTGGAGGACAGGAGCCGGGCAGTGAGTCTTCCCCCGCCCCCTCCTGCCTTGGAACACCTGGCCCCAAGGGAGCTGAGCCTTCAAAGCCTCCCAAGCCCTGACCATCGGCTACAGCAGGAGGCCTTGGAAGGAGGACTTTGGAGGACAGGAGCCAGGCGGTGAGAGTCTTCTCCTGCCCCCTCCTGCCTTGGAAAACCTGGCCCCAAGGGAGCTGAGCCTTCAAAGCCTCCCAAACCCTGACCATCGGCTACAGCAGGAGGCCTTGGAAGGAGGACTCTGGAGGACAGGAGCCGGGCGGTGAGAGTCTTCCCCTGCCCCCTCCTGCCTTGGAACACCTGGCCCCAAGGGAGCTGAGCCTTCAAAGCCTCCCAAGCCCTGACCATCGGCTACAGCAGGAGGCCTTGGAAGGAGGACTTTGGAGGACAGGAGCCGGGTGGTGAGAGTCTTCTCCCGCCCCCTCCTGCCTTGGAACACCTGGCCCCAAGGGAGCTGAGCCTTCAAAGCCTCCCAAACCCTGACCATCGGCTACAGCAGGAGGCCTTGGAAGGAGGACTCTGGAGGACAGGAGCCGGGCGGTGAGAGACTTCCCCCGCCCCCTCCTGCCTTGGAACACCTGGCCCCAAGGGAGCTGAGCCTTCAAAGCCCCCCAAGCCCTGACCATCAGCTACAGCAGGAGGCCTTGGAAGGAGGACTCTGGAGGACAGGAGCCGGGTGGTGAGAGTCTTCCCCCACCCCCTCCTGCCTTGGAACACCTGGCCCCAAGGGAGCTGAGCCTTCAAAGCCTCCCAAACCCTGACCATCAGCTACAGCAGGAGGCCTTGGAAGGAGGACTCTGGAGGACAGGAGCCGGGTGGTGAGAGTCTTCCCCCACCCCCTCCTGCCTTGGAACACCTGGCCCCAAGGGAGCTGAGCCTTCAAAGCCTCCCAAACCCTGACCATCGGCAACAGTGGGCGACCTTGGAAGAGAAATACTGGCTATACGTGGCGCCAGCAGCACTCTTGTGCTCTTGGAGGACTCAGGCCCCTGAAGGACTCTCTTGCCCCTTGCCATCACCTGGGGCAGTCGGGAGCAGCTGTTGACGGCGCGGAACTGGGGAGAACGCCGGCGGGTTTTAAATTATTGTTTGTTTATTGTTTAATTGTTTAATTATTGTTATTTAATCTGTTTAGTTTGATTGGTTTTTGGGGGATGGGTGGGTGTGGGAAGGAGGGATGGGATTTGAATTGATTTTATTTGTTTTCATGTTTTGAAACATTGTACGCCGCCCCGATTGCCTGGCAGAGGGGCGGGATATAAATAAAAATTATTATTATTATTATTATTATTATTATTATTATTATTATTATTATTATCTTCCTATGTATTTTGTGATGAATGGTTTAAGCGAGAGATTTTGAGAGTATTTATAAGAAGATAGCTGGGGAATCCTACATATTTGATCAAAAGTGCATTAACTATCAAATTCATTTCATTCACCACTAGAACTTTTGCCCTTTTCTTTTTCTCATATACTCTTTAAGCCATGTTCTAGCACCATTCCATGCCGGAGCAGGAAACAAGACCTTCATAGCTTCTTACACATATTATTTTCCTAGTCATACAAAGCACACCTCTCCACATACCTAATGGACAGGAAACTGGGCATAGAGTTTCAGGGACTTTGTAGGAGATCTGTTCAAACTCCTTGAACTAGGACCTTGTAGACCAGTGGTTGTCAAAGTTTTCACCCTTGTGACCCCCCTTTATATTTACATGTCAGCTGTTCTCCCTCTTGACATAGTATATGAAGAACAATAAAATTATTTTGTTTAGTGTGAGTACTTTTGTTCACACATCCATGTATATTCATATTTTAACATTTTATAAAACAACAATATAATTCAAATTAGAACAGAGTGGTTGTGGCTGTCCTTAGCTACAAGTATGATTCTTTCTTAGCCTTACCAGGGGATTCCTAGTGGTTCCCCAGGCCTAAGCATTAACCTTACTTACAAGATGGGGCATAATTTACATCTCTGAGTTATTGTCCTTGTTTCCCTTAGATGTAACTTAGCGACGACCCATCCTAAATGTGTTTCAGTTATCATGGGGCTCTTCTTTTCCAAGTAAATAGATAAAATAAATAAATACATAGCATTTTTAGAAGACTGCATACAATACAAGAAATATTGGACAGCATCAAAGGAACGAACAGCCTTGGATGACTTGCATAGTGCAACATTTTAGGGTTCATCTATAGAGAAGCAACAAAATGATGTAATAGTCTACCTGATGTAATGGTGTATTAAGATGATGTAATAGAATAATTATCATAATACTTTTCTGTAAACAAACAAAACACATCATCATCATTATTATCAAAAATAAACTCTTTCCAGTTGTGTTGGATTTCTATTTGCAGGGAGTTGTGTGTGTGTGTTTGTTTATAAAAAGGAACTCTAAAAATAATATTCATAGAATCATAGAGTTGGAAGAGATCACAAGGGCTATCCGGTCCAACCCCCTACCATGCAGGAATTCAAAATCAAAGCATCCCCGATAGATGGCCATTCAGCCTCTGTTTAAAGTATGTTCCACTGTCGAATAGCTCTCACTGTCAGGAAGTTCCTCCTAATGTTGAGGTGGAATCTCTTTTTCTGTAGCTTGCATCCATTGTTCTGGGTCATGTTCTCTGGGGCAGCAGAAAACAAGCTAGCTCCCTCCTCAATATGACATCTCATCAAATATTTAAACAGGGTTATCATATCATCTCTTAACCATCTCTTCTCCAGGCTAAACATACCCAGTTCCCTAAGTCGTTCCTCATAAGGCATGGTTTCCAGACCCTTCACCATTTTAGTTGCCCTCCTCTGGACACGCTTCAGTTTTTCAACAAACTTTTTGAATTGTGGTGCCCAGAACTGGACACAGTATTCCAAGTGGGACCTGACCAAAGCAGAATATAGTGGCACTATTATTTCCCTTGATCTAGATCAGGGGTAGGCAACCTTTCCCCTTTAAGGGCCAAGGGACTTCAGCTCCCAGAAGCCTCAGCCATGTTGGCCAATAGTCCCATGTTGGCCCATAGATCCTGGGATTCTGGGAGCTGAAGTCCCTCGGCCCTTAAAGGGGAAAGGTTGCCTACCCCTGATCTAGATACTATACTTCTATTAATGCAGCCTAAAATTGCAACTTGTGGTCTACAAGGACTCCTAGATCCCTTTCACATGTAGTCTCATTAAGCCAGGTGTCCCCCATCTTATATCTATGCATATTTATTTATTTATTTATTTATTTATTTTTGCCCTACATTTCTCTATGTTGAAATTCATTTTGTTAGCGTTGGCCCAGTTTCTAATCTATTAAGGTTATTTTGAATTTTCATCCTGTCCTCTGGGATATTAGCTATTCCTCCTAATTTGGTGTCATCTGCAAATTTGAGAAGCATGCCCCCTATTCTTTCATCCAAGTCATTGATAAAGATGTTGAATAGCACTGGGCCCAGGACAGAAACCTGTGGTACCCCATTGGTCACTTCTCTCCAGGATGAAGAGGAGTCATTGCTGAACACCCTTTGGGTTCAGTCAGTCAACCAATTACTAATCCATCTAACAGTTGTATTGTCTAGCCCACATTTTACTATCTTGTTTGCAAGAATATCATGGGGGAACCTTGTCAAAAGCCTTACTGAAATCAAGATATGCTATGTCTACCGCATCCCCTTCATCTACATAGCTAGTAATTTTATCAAAAAAAAAAAAAGAGAGAGAGAGAGAGAGAGAGAGAGAGAGAGAGAGAGATCAGACATGACTTGTTTTTGAGAAACCCATGTTGACTTTTAGTGATTATGGCATTCCCTTCTAAATGTTCACAGATTCTCTGTTTAATGAACTGTTCTAGAATCTTTCCTGGTATTGATGTCAGACTAACTGGGCGATAGTGGTTGGGATCCTCTTTTTCCCCCTTTTGAAGATGGGAACAATATTTGCCCTCCTCCAGTCTGCTGGGACTTCTCTTGTTCTCCAGGAGTTCTCAAAGATTATTGCCAGTTGCTCTGAGGTTACATTTGCCAGTTCTTTTAATATCCTTGGATGTAGTTCATCTGGTCCTGGAGAATTAAATTCATTTAGGTTAACCAGGTATTCCTGTACTACCTCTTTACTTATTCTGTGCTGCATTCCCCCTATTATGTACACTGCTCCATTTTCCTCAGGTTGAACACCCTTTTCCTTTTGTTAGAAGACTGAGGCAAAGAAGGTGTTGTGTAGTTCTGCCTTTTCTCTGTCCCCTGTTAGAATTTCTCCATCTTCTCTGTGCAGTGGCCCTACCATTTCCTTCTTCTTCCTTTTGCTACGGACATACACCAAAAAAGCCCTTTTCATTGTTCTTAACCCCTCTAGTAAGCCTGAGTTCATTCTGCACTTTGGCTTTCCTGACTTTACCCCTACATGTGCTAACTATTTGTTTGAATTTCTCTTTAGTGATTTTGCCCCTTTTCTATTTCTTACACATCTCCCATTTAAAACTTAGTTCAGTTGAAAGTTCTTTTGTCATCCAACCCAGTTTCTTGAGACACCTCCCACTTTTCCTTCTCATTAGAACAGTTTGAGATTGTGCCTTCAGTATCTCCCTTTTGACAAACTCCCATCCATCCTGAACTCCCTTCTCCTATTTCTGACCATGGGATCACTACCAGTGTTTCCCTAAGTTTATTGAAATCAGCTCTCCTAAAGTCTAGAATGAATGTCTGACTATGCCTAGCTTCTCCTTTCCACTGCATAAGAAACTCCAGGAGAACATGATTACTCCCGCCTAAGAATCCCACACTTGTACCCCATTTACCAGGTCATCCCTGTTTGTTAGGATCAGATCTAAAATAGCTGATCCCCTTGTTGCTTCTTCCGCCTTTTGGACAATGAAACTGTCTTCAAGGCAAGTGAGGAATTTGCTAGACCTTGAAGTATTGGCTGAGTTTGACTTCCAGCCAATATCAGGATAGTTGAGGTCACCCATCACTACTACATCACTCCTTTCTGAGTGTGTGGTCATCTGTTCTAGAAAGGCATCATCCAATTCCTCAATCTGACTTGGGGGTCTGTAGTAGACTCCCACTATAACATCCCTGTTTCCTTCTCGTTTTATTTTTTATCCAGATGCTCTCCACCTGATTTCCAGGATTTAAGTTCTGGATCTCTTCACAGGTGTAAACATCCCTGACATATAATGCTATTCCTCCGCCTTTCCTGTTTGGCCTATTTCTCTTAAAAAGGTTATATCCCTCTATTCCTACATTCCAATCATGAGACCCATCCCACCAGGTTTCAGTGATGCTTATTATATAATATTTGCTTTGTTGTGCTAGGAGTTCAAGCTCATCTTGTTTATTTCCTATGCTCTGTGCATTAATGTAGAGACATCTAAGAGCATGTGTCTTCCCCACTTGCTGCCTGCGTGAAGTTTTTTGCTTTCCGCTGTTGGGCCCTTGCACCATTTGCCTTGTCCCCTCTATTATCTTTGGCTATTATCTCCAGCCCATGATGTACTCCTGCCTTCCAAGATTCCTTCCAAGAAACTGTCTCCCTCCTACACATGACTCAGTTTAAAGCCCTCCTGATCAAATGTTTCTGCCAACTGGTGTGAGATGCAGCCCATCTCTTGCCAGAAGTCCACTCTCATGAAACTGCAGCCCATGATCCAAGAATCCAAATCATTCTTGGTGGCACCATCTAAGGAGCTAGTTATTCACATCTGCTATCTTCCTCTCCCTCCCTGGACTGTGCCCTTCAACTGGGAGAAGAGAGGACATAACCTGTGCATCCAGCTCTTTCAGCTTCCTACCCAAAGCCTCATAATCCTTGTCAACCTAACTGTTGACAATTGTTGTCAACCTAACTGTCACATCACAGATTTTTGTACGGATATCATCCACCTGCACCATGAGAGCCAGCAGGATGTAGTGGTTTAAGAGTTAGATTATGACTTTGGAGACCATAGTTCAAATTCCAGCTCAGCCATTTAAACTCACTGGGTGAGCTTGGGCAAGTCACACTCTCTCAGCCTCAGAGGATGGCAATGGCAAACCCTCTCTGAAGAAATTTGCTAAGAAAACCCCATGATAGGTTTGCCTTAGGGTTGCCACATGTCGGAAATGACTTGAAGGCCCACAACAACAACAACAACAACTACACACCTAAAGTGTGAAGTACTGTAGATTATTATACTTCCTCAGGCCTCAAACTAATTGAATTAATTGGATTTGCATAAATATTCACTTATTATTCAATAACTGACTCAAGTCATTCCTAGTTTGGACTATTGGATGTTGGTCTCAGAATACCATCATTTTATTTACAACTCATGATGCTGTATATGTAAAGAGTAGGTTCCACTGTATGCTATCTATATGTTCAAAAGGGAGGTGGAACACACAGTGGCATCACTAGGGGGTGCAGGGGGTGTGGTTCACACCAGGTGACACCCCATAAGAGGGGTGACACCCAGTTAGGCCCTCCTCTCACTGTGGAATAAGAAGGGCTGAGCACATCCCTCCTGACTTTGCTGTGGCGGTGTCAGTCTCCTCATGAGGTGGCCAGTGCTGCCACAGAAAAAGAGAAACTGAGTATGTCATTTTGCCACCCCCCCCCCCCCAGAAGCCCTCTCACCCTCCATCAGCATCCCTTGCAGGGGGATGCCACTGAGAGCACAACATAGCCAGCAGTAATGCAAATTTATTCTCACTCAAGCAGCATAAATATATGGTAGAAGTGAGTTCAACATAGTTCTCGGATACCACAGTATTCCTTAAAAACTCAATGTAAGTTAATTTCTACTATTGGTCATCATGTGGAACTTGGGAACCACTCCAGGAGCAGTCTGATTAAAAACAGATGGTTGTCACCTCCCCAGACTTCTTAATTCTCTTGCCAACTTGCTGTGTGAAGAGATAAAGCTGGCTTGCATGAACAGCTTTATGAGGGTAGCAGACAGAATGTAGGGGCTGTACAGACAGGTAAAAAGAGGTGCTTTCAGGGTGATTTGGAGGCGTGTCATTTAGATGATGTACGCCTAAAAGCCAGAAGGAAAGTGCCCTCTAGGCGCTGCATGCCAGGAAAAGCCGCTCCAAAAAGGAACAGCTTTTTTCTGCTTCTTCCAGAAAGATGTGCACCTTTGCAGTTGCATCTGTATGCAGCGACAAAGGAGTGACAGAAAATTTAAAATGCCTGTTTAAATGCACTGGCACACATGCAGCAGAGTTTGAGTCACCGATTCAGAGCATGCGCCATATGAAGAAAGTTTCAATTTAAAGCATCCCATTGGCCCAGATGTGGATACACCGCCACATATTACAACCCTAACCCTAATTCTAACAGTATGCATGCACCCTAGCAACTATGGGGATGAAAGTGTTGCTGCCAGAGATTTCACTGTGAGAAAGTGATAAGGGAAAAGTTTCACTCTTAAGCTGGACCCCCATGCACATTCCAGTGCCATTTTCCCAGTGGTCCTGTGCAGCTGTGCAGGTCTATAGCTGTGCTCCATTGGCACTCGTCTTCTACAATGGGCAGAATGACAGAGCCATCCACAAGCGATGAGCCAAAAAGAGGGAGAGGGATGTCGTGGTCCCATGCGGAGCTGGCTGACCTGATAGCTCTGTGATCACAATCACATATTCTGGACAAATTGAGAAAGTCCTTCTTGATTTCTGAAACCTATAAAGAGATGGCAAAAGAGATAAGGGCTAAGGCCCACCAACATACTTGGAAGGAGTGTCGTTGGAAGACCAAAAACCTCAGGGGAGATTACAAGAAGTTTAGGGATCACAAGGCCAAAAGTGGCTGGGTTCTTCCACCATGCCCTTCTACAAGGAGCTCAATGTCTTCCTTGCTAAGGATGGTAGCATACTACCCAGTAGATTATCTACCAGTAGTGAAGTTGCTAGGGTCCAAGTTGGCCAGTCAGCCAGAGCTGAAACTGTGGAGGACACCTCCGAGGCAGAATGCACCCTGGGTCCCTGGTAAGGGGTGCAGGGGACAGCACTAGAGTGGGCAGAAGGCAGAGATGACCTTATCTCTTGTTATTTAGATGACCAAGATGAACACCCTGACTCAGATGAGACATCCTGCAATCAGAGGGCTGTGGACATCTCCTCCATGAGACCACAGTCCTGTGCTGGGGAGGGCACCTCTACATCTTCCATGAGCAAACCACCATCTCATGCTATCAGGGGCATTGCTTTGCAGTGGTTCCGGTCCTTCCTCTCGGGAAGGTCCCAGAGGGTGCTGCTCGGGGACAGTTGCTCCAGTAAGAGGGAGCTCACTTGTGGAACTCCTCAGGGAGCTATCTTGTCCCCGATGTTATTTAACATCTATATGAAGCCGCTGGGTGAGATTATACGGAGTTATGGTGCTGGGTGTTATCAGTACGCTGATGACACCCAAATCTATTTCTCCGTGTCTTGTTCATCGGCCTCGAATTCCAATGGCGTCTCTTCTCTCAATGAACGTCTTCAGGCGGTAATGGGCTGGATGAGGAAAAACAGATTGAAACTGAATCTAGACAAGACGGAGGTGCTCACGGTATCGGCCCCGAAACCAAGAATTGGGTTGCAACCTCCAGTCCTGGATGGGGTCACACTCTCCTCCAGGGACTGTGTTCACAGTCTGGGGGTGCTCCTTGACTCATCACTCCTGATGACAAATCAAGTAAATGCGACAGTCAGGAGCGCCTGTTATCAGCTTCAGCTGATACGCCAGCTGCGCCCTTTTCTGGAAGTAAGGGATCTCGAGACAGTTGTGTACGTGCTGGTAACCTCATGCCTGGACTTCTGTAATGCGCTCTACATGGGGCTACCCTTGTGCTTGATTCGGAAACTACAGCTGGTTCAAAATATGGCAGCCAGGCTTGTATCTGGAACATCTAGGAGAGACCACATCACTCCGGTTTTGAGGTCCCTCCACTGGCTGCCTATTGGTTTCCAGGCCCAGTTCAAGGTGTTGGTTATTAACTTTAAAGCCCTAAATGGCTTGTGTCCTAGCTATATCAGGGACCGCCGCCTCCCATATAATCCTCCCTGCGCACTCCGGTTCTCTGGGAGGAACTTGCTGGAGCCTCAAAAATTGAGGCTCTCGGCTACCTCCCAGAGGGCTTTCTCTGTTGTTGCCCCCAGGCTCTGGAATGGCCTGCCGTATCAGATCCGTCAGTTAACATCTCTGGACAGTTTTAAAAAAGCTGTCAAAACTTATCTTTTCCGGCAGGCCTTTCCAGACTAAATATCCCGGCCTCAGGATCTCGCCTCCGCTCCCCCTTTACAGTGCCTCTATACCCCCAAGAAATGGAAGTGGTGGGGTGTGTTGCTGTTGTTGTTTGTTTGTTTTTATCGGTTTGTATTTAAATTTTATATTTAATGAATTTGTTATTGTTTTAATTGATATCTGATATAATAATGTTTTAAGGGGGGAGGGAATATACTGTTTTATCTTTGTTGTTCTTTTAATTGTTGTAAACCGCCTAGATTGGTTCGCCATAGGGCGGTATAGAAATAATAATAATAATAATAATAATAATAATAATAATAATAATGCTATGGAGGGGAGCACCACATCTTCCACAGTCAGTAGCTACCGTAACTGCTTACCTGTCCCACGGACCAGTGCAATAGCAAGTGAGGATGACAGTTAGGGCGAGGAAAGGGCAGGTCCTGATGGATGAGGTCAAGGCTGCACATGGTAAAGTCATTCCCTGTTATTACAATAAATGCATTCCATCGCATATATGCTTGCACTCAAAAGGCATAGCAGTTTGTATGGCTTTTGTGACATCTTCTGCACAGGTGTGCAGGTGTTCAGAAGACCTGCACACCACTTTTGCATCCTGGCATGCTCATGGAGGAATGTTTGTCTGTGTGTCCTGTTGACCACGTCCCTTGCATGATGACCAGCTGTATGTATCCAGTCTGTCCACACAAAACTCCCTTGCATGTACCTCTCTCCTCCCCCCCCCCCCCCGATCTCTTCAGGATGTGTTTTGTGTGTAAACTGTGCCCTGTGCCATATATGTCCCATAAAACAAGAAGTAGGATGAGAGACAGAAGGACAAACAGCTAATCTCAGAGCTGCAATGCCACTGGCAGCCCACCTGGCTGAGATCAAAAAGAAGAGGGTGCATCGCTCAGCAGCCACAACTGCTAGTGCCATGGATTGGTTCATGGATCACAGCTCAGAACACATGAACAGACTCTTGGAACAGGGGGACCATTCCCATCAGCTCAGGGAGAGGCAGGCACAGCACCAGAGGGAGCAGAGGGAGTTTCTAGAGAGATCTGTCCAGCAGCAGGAGTGCCTTGTTGCCATACTGGAAGTTCAGACTGGTCTGCTGGGTCAGCAAGTGGAAGTCATAAAAGGGGCCCATGGTGGCATTGGTGGCAGAGGATACAGTGTGGAGCAGGGTGTAAGAAGGAGGGACACACCCTCCCCGGTCCTGGAAGAGGGGTCTGTGGAGCTGGGCAGAGAAAGGATGGCCATCTCCCCAACCTTGGAGGAGGGGGTTGCTATGGAGGTGGAGATCCCTGAACAGCACCCTGTAGATGAGTCTGCCAGCCTCTTCAGCAGTGAGGTGGCAGTGTCACAGCTTTCTCGCCACCCCCAAAGGTGGAGAGCAAGTAGAGGGGGAAGGGGATGTTGCAGCAAGGCAGGTACCACCAACTACCCCCCACTATGTCCACCTCATTGATTCTCCTCACTGGTTCACTGCAGTGATCCTGCTTTGAACATGCACTCCTGCTCCTAAAATGTCACAAGGTTTAAGAATGGAAAGTTTATTTATAAAAAAGACAGCCTGTGCTGATTGTGTGCAGGTGCACAGATCATGGTATAATTTTTTAAAAAATATATATTTTTTTAAAAGCAAGAATAAGAATTTTGGAACTATGTACAAAGGGAAAGGGGAGGGGAAAGTGCTTCAGTGGGGATTGGAGAGGCCTGAGTCTGTCCAAGATGGCTGCCACTGTGCCCAGGACTTATTTCATCTGATCCTCAATGGTAGCCACCCTTTCCTCAAGCTGTCGATCTGCAAAGGGAAAAAAAAGAGAAAAGTGTGATTAGGATCTGCAGCCCATCACAAAATGCTATAGCCAGGGTTCCTGGTTGCCCCTCACTCACTCCCACTGTTTCTCTGTCACTCTTACCTTGCTGGCAATCCTGCTCCTGGGTTTCCTGGAGGCAGGCCAAGCGGGAGGCATCGAGAGCCTCCTGATCTCCTTCTCCTGCCAGATGGCACCTCGGACCAAACTCCTCTTCAGCAGCACCTCCTGTGAAAGGGGGAGTCACCATTTACAAAGCTGCTATGGGATGTGGTGGGGGAGGAGAGGGACAGGAATGCAATGGAGGCAGTAGTCATGCAGCCATCACCCCTCCCCTTGGGAACCTACCTTCTGGCATGGGAGGCTGCTGTGGATGTGGAGGGATGGGATGGGCTCCTTCTGCCAGGTCCTCTCTGCCCAGGCTTCAGCCTCTGAGGAGGACAAGGGGGAACTGGCAGGGTCCCTCCTCTGTCCCTGATGTCGCCTCCACCAAGGAGCTGTAGTTGGGGACAGGAGGGACATCGTTAGGATCCATGCATGTGGGAAGGAGGGAGGGGAGGGATAGGCAAGGGTGATGGGAAGGATGGAATGGGCATCAGGGACCATGGCAGGGGCCTGACACCTACCTGGAGGACAACGATCTTGCCGCCGTGGGCAGCCTGCCCTCACCCAGAGGTCGTGCAGCCAGTCATAGAAGGGAGGCTTCTTCCTCAATGGAGGATGCTCCCCATAATTCTGGCCATACACAGAGTGTGGATAATAGGATATGTTTATTCAGATGCTTATGCCACAGTACAGTAGTGCCCTAGGATCACAGATGGAGGAGAGAGGATACTTCAGATCCTCCTGGTATCAAAGAAGTCTGCCAAGGCCTACCTCACAGCTTGCCCTTCTCTCTGCTTCTCAACATCATTGTCCTCCATGTGTGTCCCCAGGGTGGGCAGCACAAAGTGGCACCTGTAGTGCAGTCTTTCATCCAGCACCCTGTCCTTCATCTTGCAGATGTTGTGGAGGATGATACATGAGGCGATGATGGGGGTGACATTCTCCTCTGCCACAAGAAGTGGGGCAGTGAAGCACTTCCACCGAGCCTTCAGCCACTCAAAGGCCCTTTCCACCACATTCCTGGCATGATTCAGCTTCTTGTTGAATCCTTTCTGTCTGGTAGGGCTTCATGAACCACTTCCGAATGGGGTAGGCACTGTCAGCGAGCAGGAGGGAGCTGATCTTCTGGCCCCTCAGGGTGATGGTGGGGTTCCTTGGCACATAGATGCCAGCCTCCATGGTCTCAAAGATGATAGAGTTCCTTGCCACCCTCATGTTGTGAGTTGCACCTGACCAGCCCAATTCCACATCCAAAAAACATCCTTTATATCTGATGTCTCCTGGAGGACGTTAGAGTATGTGTCCTTTCGGTTGACAAACTTGTTCCTCTGCCCCAAGGATGCCATGATCTGACAGTGGGACCTGTCTACAGCACCCACTACTTGGGGGAAGCTGAGGTCAGTGAATCCTTGCATGATCTGTGGGTGACAAGAAGGGGGAACAGCGGAAGATTAATGAAAACAGTCAGGCCATTTACCAACTGATGATGTATTCTGCGCAGGTGTGCAGGGATACCAAACTTCACAGGTTTCTATACAGAAAATGACATACTATATGTCAACTGATGACGTATTCTGTGCAAGTGTGCAGGGAAGCTGAGGGAAAACGGACAAGTGTGTGCAACTTTCCTTACCTGAGCAGCATCCCCCAGGTACACTGTCCATGTCAGCAGCAGTTTCTCTATGCTGTAGACGAACTCCACCAACACTTTCCCCACAGTGGTAGGGCCAACCCCAAACTGCTCTGATGTCTGCTTGTAGCTGGCTTTGTGGGTGAGTACCCAGATGGCCAGGGCAACCCTCTTCTCCACCGGGTTGGCTTTCCTCATGATGCTGTCTGACTGCTCCTGTTCCAGACGCAGTATTTCCACTAGCCTGTGGAAGAGGGCATGAGGCATTTGGAATAACATCCTACATTGCTCATCATCGACCCGTCCCACCAGTCAGTGCTTCTGGGGAACATCCACCAGCAGCACAGGCATCTCTCTGGTGGCATTAGAAAGACAGCGGCAGCAGTACACCATGCAATGACTGTGGCACTCACTCTAGCAGTTGTCTCTTCTGTGTCCTCTGAATCATCACTACTATCATTTATGTATGCAGCTGTTGCAGTTGTCAGTGGGAGCATCATTGCCTGTGCATTGCATTGCACCTGCACGGTTGGGTGAGGAACACCGGCGGCTACATAACTCCGCCTCGCAATATCTCCGCCGGCACCACCCAGTAAACGGCGGCATTCCTGAGGCCGCGGAGGACTGCCCAACATCTTGCAGCCCTTGGGGGAACTGCTGAGAGAACACCTACGCGGTTGGGGGAGGAATTTTCTTCAGCAATTATACAATTATGTATTTTATATTGTATATTTTAATTAATTGTTTTTTAATTTGTTTTGTCGTTTTGTTTTCGGGGGTGGGTGAGGGTGGGAATGAGGGATAGGATTTGTACTGATTTTATTTGTCTGATGTTTTGAACATTGTACGCCACCCCGATTGCCTGGCAGAGGGGCGGGATATAAATAAAAATTATTTATTATTATTATTATTATTATTATTATTATTATTGCCAGTGCAGGCCACACAGGCGATGTGGCATCCATGGTGTCGCTGCCTCTCACAGTGCGCAGGTGCACAGCAATGCCAACATTACTATTAAAGGGGATGAATGTATTTGTAGTCCTGTGCACGTGTGCATGCTCCTGAGGGAACAGGAAAAAAATTAAAGTAGCCGTCCCATTTAGGGCATCCTCATGGCCAGCAGTGTGGTTGGTGGGGCTTCAATACGGCTTCAGAAAAACACTGACTCCCCCCCCAAGTGCGGTTGCTCCGTCCCTATTTAGGGCATCCTAGGGGCTAGTAGTGCAGTTGCTGCAGCTTAGGGAAAAGGCAGCTTCATGTCACCTTTTCCTGCCCGTCTGTACAGCCCCATAGTAGAGACAAGAGACAGATACTGACTGTAGAACACATCACCAGTACCATTATTTTCTTTTTTCTTTTGCAGTGGCATGTTGGATGATGGAAGCCTGTGTTTACAAACAGATTGATTCACCCTGCTGAAAGATAACAGAAAGAAACATACCAGACAGTACATGACAAGTTTCTCTTACTATCAACAGATCACCTCCTCCCCTCAGTTGTATTCATTATTTTATATCCAGAGCAGGCAATGCAATTGCATTGTCAACATACACTGACTTTTAGTCTTCCTGCACCACAGTTTTTAAAAACCCTTTTGCATTATTGTGGAATATTTTCAAAATGAATTCCAGTGCATTGAATGTTTGTAAGAAGGTTAGAAGGAGCTAAGGTTAGAACTTAACATTTCCAATGATGAATCCAGCATCCATGCAACATACGAAATGTCACTTTCTAATGAACAACCAGAACACTTCACTTCTGCAACATGGTTTGCCAAAAAACCAAAAACACAAGCAGAAACACAGAGGGGGAATAAGTATATATTTTTGACTCAATTTATTGCTTTGCATCCAAATTAAAAAGCAGGAAAAATTGGAGGAACACTTTTTGTGTATTTTGCTAGTAGAGACAAAAAGTCCCGCCCTGCCCATTTCCAGCTAGTGACTTTGATTCTTGAAGCCAGGAATGCAATTTGAGAACTGTATGCTGTGGTTCCTGAATAATAAATGTTCTTGTCTAAAAAGGTCTTGTACATTAGTCATACAATATTGTTGGGACATGTGAATGTTAATAATGGGTCACTCTAGTACAGTCATCAATTGGTAGAGCAGAAGAAGGTAAAAAACAACCAGTCCCATACCCACCCAGTCAAAGGGTTTAGCAGAGAAATAAATACACTATGGTTCAAAAAACACTGTAAAAATAATCCAATTTGAAACTGCTTTAACTGCCCTGGCTCAGTGCTAGGGAATCCTGGGAATTTGTTGTTTATTGTGGCACCAGAGCTCTCTTACAGAGAAGACTAAATGTCTCACAACACTACAGTTCCCAGAATTCCCTAGTATTGAGCCAGAGCAGTTAAAGCAGTTTCAAACTGGATTATTTCTGCAGTGTGTTTGGACCTTAGTCTTTGATGTAAAAAAAAAAAGTAGCTTTACTTACAAATTACTTGTTTATAATTAGGCATGTGTTCTAATAGGATACAGAAGACCAAAAATAGCTGTAGGTTACAGCAATGAGGAAAGAGGTATGGAAAGCCAATCAACCAGGAAGTCTGCAAACTAGCAATTAGTAAAGGCAGTTAGAGTTGCTCACTCTAACACTTATCATATTTAAACAAGTAGGCCTTGCCACTGAAAAATAAATTCTCTGTCCTTCCTCATAATTATTTGCAAGTATCTCGCTCCATTTCTACTCATGGAAGACTGTATAGAAATGGAATGAATCATGAAGAAACAAAAGATATCTTGTTTGAAATACTAATTTTTATATACCTACCTGGGAGTAAGTCCTAATGAAATCTATGAGATTTATGAAGAATGGCAATGGAAACTTCCTCTGAAGAAACTTGCCAAGAAAACCCTGAGATGGGTTCACCTTAGGATCAACATAAGTCAGAAACAACTTGAAGGAACACACCAAGAACTGTATAGGAAAATGGTAGGGAAACTATAGCCCACAAACATCATGAGAATCACCCAGGGCTTTTTCATGCCCACTTGATCTCCCCAATAATACAACATCCTAGCCCACACACTATATATTCTCACAAGCTGCAGAAAACAGAGCAGCAATTTAACCTTATTCAATCTGTCCAACTAGCTCATCCTCCCCAATACAAAATGTCTCAGAAACAGGACATTTCTAGAAATTATTAGACCCACTTAGAGCAGACCCAAGAATCAATAGTGTATGATAAGCAAGTAGTTTGAGTTGACCTATGGATGAGACATCTCCAAGATTCCCTATCTTCCAATGCTCTGCATAGATCCTCAAAATTCATACCTGTGACCAATCTATCTATCTGGCATGCAGTCTTCCTCTCTCCTTCCCTCCAGCTTTCCTAGCATTATTGTCTTTTCTAATGAGACATGTCTTCTCATGATGTGTCCAAAGTATCACAGCCTCAGTTTCATTGCCTTGGCTTCCAGGAGATTTCTATTTGATTGTCTTGGCTTCCAGGGAGATTTCAGGCTTGATGTGTTCAATTACCCATCTGTTTCTCTTTTTGGCTGTCCATGGTATCCTCAACACTCTTGTCTAGCATCACATTTCAGAAGAGTTGATTTTCCTCTTATCCACTTTCTTCACTGGCCAGTTCTTGCATCCATACATGGTAACAGAGAATACCATGGATTGGATGACTCTAACTATAGTGTTCTAACTCTTACATAAATTCCATTGATTCAATGCTAGTTAAGACCAGCAATTTGATTTAGGCCATTGAATAAATGAAAGAGATAAGGAGGGAAAGAGATTCAGTGTAGCACATTCTTATAATAGGCAGTTGCCATATCCTTCCCCTCCACTACCACCACATCTAAACTGTAACCCTCAAGATTTTGGGGAATCAATATTAGCTCAATGGCAGCAATATCTACTGGCTGGGTTACATAACCTTAGGACCAAATCCCTATGTATACCAAGTCCAAAGATACAAAGAATTCCAGAGGCAGGATCCTAGATAATGAGTTTTATTTGAAAAGTAGGAATTAATCCTATGAAAACACACATAACCACACACTTATAAGGACTAAGAAATTCAAAGGTGTTATGTTGAAGCAAAATAAGCCAGATTAACGAAAATACTACACCTGAATGGATAGCTGCTCCTCTTGTTACAGGTCTGGAGATGAAAGGAAACTCTATTGCTCCCAAGGCAAACAGGGGTTGGCAAGTGAAAGAGGAGCCAGTCAAGTAAAACTGGCAGCATACCTGCCTATTACTAGACTAAGCCGAGGAAACAAAGGTAGGGCACCAATATTTATAGTGAATTTCAACCCTGGGCAAAATTCAAGATATTGAAAAAGGCCAAATGGTGGTGCCTTCTTTGAAATGGTTTTAGATCACTTTGATGTTGGTCTTCTGAAGTGGTAATGTTATGGTGTGAATGTGAGTGATGGGCGTGCATTTCCGAGGCAAGAGGGATTAGTGCGCAGGGCTAGTTGGTGTCAGCCCATCATTGGCATTTCTAACCTCCTCTAGAGTGTCCAGAAAAACAGTGACTCCTATTGTTTGCCTTCATGTGATGGAATAATCCTAGTAATGGTGTCCACAGCAGGGTCATAGAAGGGCCACTCAGCCTGCATTTTGTTGCAATTATGATATCAAAAGAAGAGGGGCCTATCCAGTGCTAACAAGTATTATCACTGAGCTCATCCAGCTAGTACAGTTGACTACTCCACCTGGCAGAGACTCCAAGGATACAAGTCAGCATTTTTACAGTTCTGTTATCTGACATCCTATCCTGATGGAACACTGCTGGAAACCAAAGCCTGGGATACCTGTATATAACATTGTGTTCAACCTTTGAGCCATGGACCCTACCCATTCAACTGTGATTGTCCATTTTATCTTAATAATATTGGTCATGCTTGAGACTATTTGAGTACTGATTGCTTTCTAATTCCAGATAATTTCTGTGGCTGCATCTACCCTGTAGAAATAATGCTGTTTTACACCACTTTAAGTTCTATCAAATGTTAAGTGCCTATGGAATACTTGGATCTGTAGCTTTATAAGATCTTTAGCCTTCTCTGCCAAAGAGTGCTGAATGAAACTACAAATCCTAGGATTCTGTAGGATGAAGCCATGGCAGTTAAAGTGGTGCAAAACTGCATTATTTCTACAGCGTAGATGCACCCTGAGCACCATCCACAGCTTATGTTCATGGATGTTCCTACCATTGAGGCAGCTGCCACAGGCAGCTGATTTAAACTTCCATGGAAGGGTAGTATCTTGTTGATTGCTACTGTAGCTTTACGGCAAAGCAGGGTGATAAACATGTATATGGGGTTTTCATTTTGGCTTCAGGTGTCAAAACAACTTGATCAACTTTCAGCTGAAGCCTTAGGTGGGGCATGACTTTTCAATCTTCCTCAGGCAGCAAAATGTCTTGGAACAGCTCGAATGCTCATGCTGAAAAATCACCTTTGACTCAGAATCATAGGTTCCTGATCAGAAACCTAACAAGGTCTAAATGTATAAAATAGACTTATATTTATTGTGCTTTTCTAATGTGAACCATATTCTGAAATCCTCTAGAATAGGACCAACTTGTCATTTTGTGTGCCAGCACAGTTTAGCCCCCAGTAACACTGCAGTAAGCACACAATCATAAAAAAAATATATTTCGTTTTTATGTTTAGGCAGCTGCCAGCAGGAAGGGATTTGAGAATATGACTGTGTTAATGAACACTGCAGGAGACTGTGCTGGGTTTCCAGTGTGAACAAATCTATCCACTGCAGAGGCTTTGCCACTCATGCGAATGACACTTTGCAGGTGAAAGAAGCACAGTGAAAACTGGGATTAAGATGATTTCCGAACAGGTCTGGAGCCCACAATATCATGTTTTCAAACTTCACTTGCAACTCACAGTCTGGGCAGTCATTCTTCCTTGTCAAGCAGTTGTCAGAGAAGGATGCTACCATTATAGACATACAAATGGCACTGTGAAAGGAGGGAGAGCTGCAATTAACAACTTGGAACCCTTTCACACTACACAGTTGTAGCATTATGATTCCATTTCACTGCTATGGCTCCACTTTATGGGATCTTGGAATTTGCAGTTCAGGATGGAATATTTAGAATTTTCTCCAAGAAAACACTAGTGCCTTCCCAAACTACAAATCTTAGTACTCCATAGGGTGCCACTATGGCAGTTATTTGAATCATAGTGCCATAATTTTATAGTGTGAAAGGATTCTTGCTCATGAGTTAGAGCCACATCAGGACTGCAGCAGCACAGAATCGATAGGCTCCCTAAGCAAGCCAGAGGCTCAGAGCTTGGCAATGTTACTTTTGTTTGACTATAATACACTTAATCCTGCAGCCAGCATAGATGCTTTGCCAATGCTCAAATGTTTTGTTGTTTGCAATTCCAAGTATACCAGTCATATAAATAGGACAAGAATATAAATAGTCATTTACCTTTGATATGAATAATCACACCAATGCTATCATATCATATCCATATGATATGAATAATATGAATAGCTGAAATGATATGGGTAGCAAATATGAATAGTCATTATACTTTTCAGCTTAGAGGAACATTTCTAAAAAACCTTTCCACTTAAAAATGAGATGCTAGAGAGGAGAAACTTCATGCAGCTTTCTCCATGACATGCTCATTTTCTGTGAACAAAGGATTGGGGGGGGGGGTATTTTACATACAAGGAGATTTTATCATTTCATTCCCATCCACAGAGTTGTTTATAGTTCTGTTTCCTTTGCATACATAATGACAAACATGGGGTTGCTTATGTGGAATGGATGAAACAACTTTTCTTTGTGGATGAAAAATTCTTTTCTCTCCAATAATAATGCACCATAATTATAATTATAATGGGTTGGGAGAAGGGATGTTGTGAAGTGTGGGAATATAGTAGTTTAGTGGCCTAAGGGGTATTTAGTGTATTACTTGTGGTGTGTAAGAGAATGAGAGAGTTGTGGGATGCTGATAGCTACTGTTGCTTTACCATTAGTGTCATGAAAAACACATATGTGCAGTTGCAAGAGCTCACTGTACAGTAACTAGCAAGGGCATTTCCTGGTTTTGGTTACACTCCATTTTATGAAATAAACATACATTTTATACTAGCCATACCTGAAATCTATTCTCCCAGCTAGGCTCCAAAATTATCTTCTTTCTTTAGAAATTGAAACAGGTTCTAATTCAAGAAAAAAGTTCAAAGGGAAGAAAAAGAGATTTGTATAGGAAACAAGATTGCTTGCACACAAAAAGGAGCAAGGTGAAATGAAAATCCTGCCTTGTCATGTAACATCCCTTGAGGAATTTGGAAGAACAGTGGAATTACACCTTGCTTATTGGTAATCACATGTCTTTAACAAGGTGTTCTGCATCCGCCTACATAAGCTAGCTAAAGAGGCAAAGACACTTCTCTTATCAATGTTTAAAGGTTGCATGAGATCCCTGCTAAATAGATTATAACAATGTAGAGTGGTATCCAGGAAGGCCTGCATTAGTTGGCAGGCTAACATTAAACCACACACACAAAGATCCTGCTTTTTCACATCTTTTAACATTTTAGGCTATTTGGATGAGGGGAAATGGTTCTGCTAAAATATTTGATGTTGGCAATTATTACCATAAGAAGAGCTATGCTGAATCACAGCAAAAGCTTATCTAGTCCAGCGTTTTGTTCATATATTGGGCAATCAAATGGCATTGGGCAGCCCACAAACTGGACATAACACCCGACTGTTCAAGAGCCTAGCAACTGATATGCTGAAGACTATTGCCTCTAGTACTGGAGGAAACAGAAAGCCATTAGGAACAGAAGACACAGACAACTTTTTTCCCGCTTTAAAGCAGTGCAAATTGATGGCAATTGCTACATTTTATGGTAGGGATTTACAGATTATAACTGTGCTGTGTGAAGAATAATGTTAACATTCATTCCCTCATTTTATTCTTTCACATGAAAATGGAAAATTTCAAAGGTTCCTCCAACCAGCTAGATGAGATGACAGGCATTTTTGCACATTTATCTCCAGTATTTCACCATTTTTCAAATAAATAAATAAATAAAGTAGAAGTCCTGAAATTAAAAAAAAAAAAAGGTTTTTTTAAATGCAAAATACAAGTTCTTGTAAAAAAAAGGTTTCTTGCACAAAAATATACAATATTTTACAGGGAAAATACAACAGTGGTTCTGCTGATACTGCTGCTTCTAGCCAAAAAAGTACTTGTTTATCACTCTCAAACAGAAGTGAAAAATCTGACAGTATGTCAGGATGTTTTGTTTTGTTCAGAGCAGGGTGAATTAATCATTAATCAGACACCATTGCTCACAAAGAAGAGCCACTGTGGTATACTGGTTTGAGCACTGGACTACAACTCTAGAGATAAGGGATAGAAAAATCCATGGGACCTCCAATGGTGATATAATATGCATGCGCTGTGATACAGTGTGCATATGCCGTCAATGGGGAGAATGGAATGAGACCATCAGCAAATGCTCCAATCCAGAGATGGTAAGCCCCCAGATGGAAAGGGCCAACTGTATGCTTTTAATATATCACCCCACCATTCATTCTCCAGCATTAAAAAGAAAATCGCAATACATTTGTTCCCAATACAATAAGTGGCTTTCTATGTTCATTTATTTGGATAACCAATATTGCAGAATATTGTTTCCAGTGTTTCCACTGGGATACACTCAATTACTTTAGCTCCAGTTCTAAGTGTTAAGCAATGGATTATTATTATTATCATTATCATTATCATTATAAATTGATATGAGGAACAATATCATCATAATAGACATAATAGACAGAATCAGAGGAACTATGGTCTGAAGCCAGGGACATAATAAAGGAAGAAAGAGAAAAAAAAATGGATGACTGAAAAAAAACACTACAAACAATAAATAATAATATAATAATAATAATAATAATAATATAAAATAAAAAAAATATTTCTATCCCGCCCCTCTGCTGAGGCAATCAGGACGGCTTACAAAATAAAAATGTCACACTATACAATCCCAAAGAACCCTCTCCCACCCCTCAAAATAGCATTAAATATCAAGCATATAAAAAAAATCATAATAGCAGGCATGTAACATATTATAAATGCGACAGAGGGTAGAGATAGGGTGAGCTCATTCCTTAGGCTGGGAAAAACTAGTCCGGAAAGCCCTGCTGGAAGAGATCCATCTTTACAGCCTTCTTGAAGCTGCTTAAGCTGGTGATCTGATGGATCTCATCCAGCAGGCCATTCCACAATCTGGGAGCGGTTGCCATGAAGGCCCTCTGGGAGGTTTCAGACAGCCTAGTTTTAACAGGCTGAAGCAAATTCCTCCTAGAGGACCAAAGTGCACTGGGTGAATCATATGGAAAGAGGTGGTCCCAAGATAGGTTGGACCCAAGCCATGTAGGGCTTTAAAGGTCATAACAAACACCTTGTACTGAACCTGGAAACTGATTGGCAGCCAGTGAAGTCTTTTCAAGACATGTAATATATGGTCTCGCCTGGAAGTGCCAGAGACCAGTCTGGCTGCCATATTCTGTACTACTTGAAGTTTCCGGACTAAGCACAAGGGTAGCCCCATGTAGAGCACAATACAGAAATCAAGACAAGAGGTCACCAGTGCATGTACCACAGTTTCGAGATCCCTTACTTCCAGGAAAGGGTGCAGCTGGCAGATCAGCTGAAGCTGATAACAAGCACTCTTGACCGTCACATTTACCTGATTTGGCATCTGGAGTGATGGATCCAAGCATACCCCCAGACTGCAAACACAGTCCTTCAAGGAGAGTGTGACTCCATCCAGGACTGGAGGTTGTATCCCAATACCTAGTTTCGGGGCAGCTACAGTTAGTACCTCCATTTATGGATTCAGTCTCAATGTGTTTTTCCTCATCCAGCCCATTACTGCTCTAAGACAGTCATTGAGAGGAGAGACGCCATCAGAAGCCATGGCCGATAACATCCAGAACCATGCCTCCAGATGATCTCTCCCAGTAGTTTCATATATATATTGACAACATCAGGGACAGGATGGTGCCTTGTGGGATGCCACAATTAAGTTCCTTTTTTTGTGGAGCAACTGTCCCCGAGCAACACCCTCTGGAATTTGCTCGAGAGGAAGGAACGGAACCACTGCAATGCAGTGCCTTCAATTCCTAACCCCTTCAGGCAATCCAAGAGAATGTTGTGATCTATTGTACCAAAAGCCGATGAGAGGTCTAAGATCACCAACAGGGTCACACTATCCCTGTCAATGCTCAAACGGTCATCAGCCAAAGCCACCATGGCAGTCTCAACTCCAAATCCTGTCCTAAAGCCAGTTTGAAATGGGTCTAGATAATCAGTTTCCTCCAAGACAGCTTGGAGTTGAAGAGCGACTGCTCTCTCAATCACTTTGCTTAGAAATGGTAATAAAGAGACCAGCCTGTAGTTGTTCATATCCAGGGGGTCCAGGGAAGGCTTTTTCAGAAGCGGCCTGACAGCCGCTTCCTTCAAGCAAGATGGACTATAACCTTCCCTGAGGAATGCATTGATGATATTCCTAAGGAAAAGTCACAACACTGGCTCTTATCCAAGTTGGCTCTTATCTGAGAGATTTTATCTGTGAAGAAGTTGTTAAATGCATCACAGCAGTCCATTGTTGGATTAAGTAATGGGTTCTGCACAGGTGAAACCCACATCAGTTCCCCTACCACCCTAAACAGTTCTGCTGGACGGGACTCTGCAGACGTAATACGTGAAGAGCAGAAGGATCTCTGCGCTTGCACGTATTGCCCCTCGATAGGAACTAAGAAAATTCCTATGACAAGTCTTTTCAGATAGGAGTCGAGTTCTCTGCCAGATGCACTCCAGTCGTTGTCCAGCCCGCTTCATTTTCCTAAGCTCATTGGTGTACCAAGGCTTTCAGTTGGAAGCGAGCTGGAAAGGATGCTTGGGAGCGGTTGTGTCAATAACCTTAGTAAGATTGGTGTTCCAGGTATTAACCAACGCTTCAACAGAATCACTGGCATTCCCAGCCATTAAACCCTCTAAGGCTTTCTGGAATCCAATTGGGTCCATCAACCTTCGAGGGTGGACCATTCTAATAGGTCCACCACCCCCACTGGGGTGGACAGTGGTTTCCAGTCCAGCCTTGATCAGAAAATGATCCACCCATAACAATGCAGAGGTATTTATTATTCCCGCCCATGGATATTCCTGTTCCTTACTAAAGACCACATCAAGGGTCTGGATATGAACAAGCACAATGAGTGGGCCCGATGACCAATTGAGATAGGCCCATGTTTGTCATGAATTCCATGAACTCCCGAGCCACACCTGTGAGACTTGAAAGACTGGTTTTGAGTGGGATGTTGAAGTTGCCCTGGACTAAAAGTCTAGGTGACTCCAACAACAACTCAGAGACCAGCTGTGTCAGCTCAGTTAGGGAGTCTGCTAGACAACGGAGTGGCCAGTATACTAGCAGAATCCCCAAACTATTCTTGGTCCTTAGGCTCAGGTACATACACTCGAAGTAGACTGTGTTCTGGACAGGTATCCTGATCAAGGTAAGGTAATTTTTATGAACTAGAGCAGGGGTAGGCAACCTTTCTCCTTTAAGGGCCGAGGGACTTCAGCTCCCAGAATCCCAGGAGCTATTGGCCAACATGGGACTATTGGCCAACATGGCTGAGGCTTCTGGGAGCTGAAGTCCTTCGGCCCTTAAAGGGGAAAGGTTGCCTATCCCTGAACTTGAGTCACTCTGCCCCCCCGCCCACTTCCCCTTACCTGCTCACTGACAGACTACCCAGCTGGGAGGGCCTGCGACCACATAATAGTACTATCCTCTCCCAGTCAGGTCTCTGTAAAGCAAACCAGGTCAGCATCCTCATCTACAAGGAGATCATAAATAATATGGGTCTTGTTTTTAATCTACCTGGGATTGCAGAGGAGCAAGGTAAGGTTCTGTGGAATGGTTGGTGTGCTCTCCAAACCATTCTGGGGAACAAAGTGAACTGAAGGCGGGATAGCTTTTAAACATTGATCCTGCTTTCTTTTGTAACAACTCTTCACTCTGTTGCCACCATACCTTCCCTTCCCCCACACAAGCTCAATTCCCGCTCCCAGATCATTCCTGGCCACTATACAAGATAGAAATGACAAGAAGACCAGATTAACAGCTAACCCTATGTTCTCATGGCCATTCCACAATAAAGGGTCTCACTGGCCAACCCAATAGAGGGAGTACTATTTACTATTAAGGGCAGGAGGATGGGGGGGGGGACTGAAAATCTCTGTCCAGTTTGAATTATCCACTTGGTCTTTGGCATCACTGCTGCAGCTGCTATTGATGGTGGAAGGACTGGATGGACCAAAGGGAAACTCCATGTCAGAGGAGGTGGTGGTACTTGGGTGGGCTCCATTTTAGGACCCTGTAGAGGCTTCCTGGGAGGGCATTTAGCCTGCCCCCCAACATCATCACCACTTCTGATGATGTTGTCAGATGAATGCTGGTCCTCCCAGTAGCTTGAGAGGGGAGAAGAGAAGAAGATCTCCTGGGGCAACCTCTCCGCAGCCCCACTGCTGCTCTGCCCAACCTCTCCGCAGCCCCACTGCTGCTGCTGCCACCGCACTCCTGAGGGGGATGTTCCTGGGCAGACTTTTATACTCTTCCCTGCCTTTCTGCAGCCTCGCCGCCGCTGCTGCCGCCGCCACTGCATTGCTTGGGGTGGTGGTACTTGATCGAGCTCCAATGTACAAGACGATTGGGACTGAATATAGGCCTTTTCATTACTTCAAGGCTTTAATCCAAGTCCAGCTCTAGCTTGCCATTGTTAGAGGCTGAGGGTTGGATGGGCTAAATAGCCCTCTGCTCCATCTTCACTCCGGTCAGCATGGGCTGCCCCAGGAGATCTTCTTCTCTTCTCCCCTCTCAAGCTACTGGGAGGACCAGCATTCATCTGACAACATCGTCAGAAGTGGTGATGATGTTGGGGGGCAGGCTAAATGCCCTCCCAGGAAGCCCCCACAGAGTCCTAAAATGCATCTTCGCTGCTGCTGCTGCTGTTGAGGAGGCAGTGGGGAGGGCTAAATAGCCTTGGGAGCCTTGGGAGCCACCCAGCCACAGGCGTTGAGAGGGCTGGTGGGACAGCTAGAGAGCCTCTGCAGGATCCTCCAAACACATCTCTGCTGCCGCTGCTGAAAAGAGAAGAAAAACAAAAGGAGATAGGAACAAAGAATTATGAATGCAATAGTACCACAGCTTGTGCAGAAAGATAAAGAAAATAACTACAACAACCAATGCAAAGAAATAGAAGACAACAACAAAAAGGGAAGAACAAGAGATCTATTTCACAAGATCCGGGAAATCAAAGGAAAATTCAAGCCAAGGACTGAGATGATCTATGACAATAGAAACAACATAATTTAAGACCAGGAAAGAGTAAATGGACATTGGATGCAATACACAGAAGAATTAGACAAAAGAGATGACAAAATGATGGCCACACAGAATGAACAACCATATGAAGATGAATCCCAAATCCTAAAAAATGAGGTGGAAACTGCAATAAGAGAAATAGCGAAAACAAATCACCAGGAACAGATGATATTCCAATTGAACTGCTGCAGTTCACACTGACAGAGTCAACTCTAGTGCTAACCAACATATGTCAACAGATATGGAAAACAAAACAATGGCCAATGGATTGGAAGAGATCAATATACATCCCTATCCACAAAAAAGGGAGGTACAAGAGACTGCAGCAACTATAGGACCATAGCACTGATCTCCCATGCAAGCAAAATCATGCTCATAATTCTGCAACATAAACTCCAACCATACATGAAAAGAGAGATCCCATAGGTCCAAGCAGGGTTCAGGAAAGGAAGAGGCACTAGGGAGCACGTTGCAAACATATGATGGCTAATGAAATTCACCAGGGAATTCCAAAAGAAAATCAGCATGTGCTTTGTAGACTATAGCAAAGCCTTTGATTTCATAGACCAGGGGTAGGCAACCTTTTTGAGCCGGAGGCCAGGTTGCTGTCCCTCAGACAATTGGTGGGTTGAAGCACCATAAATAAATAAATAAATAAATATTAAAAATATTTTTTTTAAAAAAATAAAAAAAATAAAAATATATATGCATGCACACTCTCTCAGCCCCAGAAAAACCATGACAAAACCCCTGTGGAGATTTTGTCAAGAAAACCCTAAGAACAAGTAATAACAATAATCATAGAATCATAGAATCATAGAGTTGGAAGAGACCACAAGGGCCATCCAGTCCAACCCCCCTGCCATGCAGGAACTCCCAATTAAAGCATCCCTGACAGATGGCCATCCAGCCTCTGCTTAAAGACCTCCAAGGAAGGAGACTCTATTACTCTCCGAGGTAGTGTGTTCCACTGTCAAACCGCCCTTACTGTCAGGAAGTTCCTCCTAATGTAGAGGTGGAATCTCTTTTCTTGCAGCTTGCATCCATTGTTCTGGGTCCTAGTCTCTGGAGCAGCAGAAAACAAGCTTGTTCCCTCCTCAATATGACATCCCTTCAAATATTTAAACACGGCTATCATATCACCTCTCAACCTTCTTTTCTCCAGGCTAAACATCCCCAGTTCCCTAAGTCGTTCCTCATAGGGCTTGGTTTCCAGACCCTTCACCATTTTAGTTGTCCTCCTTTGGACACGCTCCAGTTTCTCCATATCCTTTTTGAATTGTGGTGCCCAGAGCACCCTTTGGGTTTGGCCAGTCAACCAATTACAAATCCATGTAACAGTTACTTTGTCTAGCCCACATTTTACCAGCTTGTTTGCAAGAATGTCATGGGGAACCTTGTCAAAGGCCTTACTGAAATCAAGATATACTATATCCACAGCATTCCCTTCATCTACCAAGCTGGTAATTTTATCAAAAAAAGAGATCAGATTTGTCTGGCATTACCTGTTTCTCTGATAATAATCAATATCATCATGGCAGGTGGTGGCAGTGGGAGGTGGGGGTGGCGGCGGTGGCGGAGGCAGGACTGCCCTGGGGCTGGTCCAAAGGCCTTGGGGGGCCACATCTGGCCCCCGGGCGTTAGGTTGCCTACCCCTGGCATAGACCATGAAAGACTATGGAATGCCCTTAAAGACATGGGAGTGCCAACACATCTGATAGTCCTGATGAGAAATTTGTATTCAGGACAAGAGGCTACTATCAGAACAGAACATGGAGAAACAGAATGGTTCCCAACTGGCAAGAGTCAGAAAAGGCTGCATGCTTTCACTCTAGCTATTCAACTTGTATGCAGAACGTATTATAAGAAAACCAGGCTTGGACACAGAAGAAGGAGGAGTGAAAATAGGAGGAAGGGATGCCAACAATCTAAGATATGCAAATGGCACCATAATACTAGTAGAAAACCTGACAGACTTGAAAGACCTACTAAGGAAGATCAAAGAAGAAAGTGCAAAGGCAGGCTTAATGTTGAACATAAAAAACCCACAAAAATAATGATCACTGAGGATCTTCACAAATTCACCCTAAACAATGAAGAAATAAAAATAGTAAAAGAATTCCCATACCTGGAATCAAATATTGATACAAATGGGGACTGCAGTCAGGAAATCAGAAGAAGGATAAGAATGAGGAGGGTGGCTATGAAAGAACTAGAAAAGATTCTGAAATGTAAAGATATACAACTGAGCACAAAAATAAGAATCATACAAGCCATCATATTCCCTATTACCATGTATGGATAGACACCCCCGACTCGTCGAGAGGGGTTTCTTATTGTACTGGCCAAATAAGGACAAAGACTCCCTATTGGTCAGGGTGCGGGGGTGAAGATCACACCACCACGCCTGGGCCAACAAGTTGGTGTTAACAATTCTCACAAGGTTGCTGTTAGATGAGATTTGGACAAGAGTTTGTTGCTTATAACTAGGTTCAACCACGTGAAGGCAGCCAATTTTATAGTTGAGACGGTGAGAGTACATCGAACTGTTCTCGGCTTTTGGCGACCCATCTGTCCCACCCTTACTTTAGTATTAGTTACTCTCAGGCCTCAGCTGATCGCCTTCGGGGGCCGGGAGGGAATTTTTCCCCCAAGGTTTTACTTGGGTTTTTCACCCTCCCTGAGAATTTGTGTTGGTTACTGTTTTGGGGTCCTGATTATCTGTTAGTTGTTTGTCACAACTGGGGGATACAAGGTCTTTGATCTGGTATGTATATTAATTGACTGGGACAGGGAATGACCCCATCCGACAGATAAAATTAATTCAGCTAGTTAAATTTGGAATAAAAATAATTTGGCTTTAAACAAATTCCCAGGAAATGATGTAATTTTTAAGGATTTACGTCATAGTAAATTGTGATGTTATATGACGTAATATGACATAATTTCTGGGAAAGGGTTTGATTATTTGTTTGTTTATTTATTTATTTATTTATTTATTGCTATTATTGTTGTTTAATTATTGTTTTGCCATGGGTGGTGAAGGACCACCCTTTGGGTGGGTTCACCTTCACTTACACCTGTGGCAAAGTTGTTATAACAATAATTATTTATTTGACATTGACCCTGTATAATTTAATAAAGTTGTGGCCTGTTTTAAACCCAAGAAAGGAGTCTTGTGTCCTTTGTGCCAGTGCAAATGAGAGCTGGGCAGTTAAGAAAGATGATAGGAAGAAAATCAGTTCATTTGAGTTGTAGTGCTGGAGAAGAGTGCTGAGGACCCCATGGGCAGCCAAAAGGACAAACAATGGGTCCTAGAGCAGATCAAATTGGAAACCTCCTTGGAAGCCAAGATGACCAAACTGAGACTGTCATGCTTCAGACATATCATGAGAAAAGAGGACTCACTGGAAAAAACAATAATGTCGGGGAAGGTGGAGAGAAGTAGGAAGAGAGGAGGGCCAAATGCTAGATGAATGGACTGTGTTAAGGAGGTCACAGATATGGTGTTTCAGGATTTAAGCAGAGCAGTTGGAGGACAGAGGGTCTTGGAGATATCTCATCCATAGGGTCACCATGAGTCGAGATTGGCTCAAGGTCAGTTAACAGCAAATCATCATATTACATGGACAATTATGGAACTGGCATCACAGAAAGCGTACTATCTCTGTTTTGCTTTAATATATGCTTTACTAGTATTTATATTTCACTGACATTTATCAGTGCTAAGCATTAACTTCTCTCCTGTAAAACATTTTCTCCTTGGAGCTGCAGACCTTTTCTTCTTCTTTTCATTGTGTTCCAAGTTTTTCCTGAAAGCTACAGCTGCTTCAAACTGATGTTTTCCTTTCCCTTTTCTATTGTGCTTTTTGCTTTGAAACATATAGATGGCAGCTATTAGTATAATGATATAACAGTGGTTAAAACCCTCCAGCTGACCTCACTGGATTTTGGGGATTTTGCTTTCCCTGTTCCATTGTTTTAATATGATGGTGACACTGGTTTGGTTGTATGACTCTAGGTATGAGTTATATGGAGAGAAAATGCTTTTTATTATTTTGAAACAATTCTTCATTTGCTCTACACTTTTTCTTTGGAAATAAAAATGTTGTTCTTTCTTTTTGAGGAAAAAAAGAAACATTTTGGAGAAAATTATATCACAGTAGTCACAGAGAAAGAAATAAAAAGCTCAAGATTGACTAAGGGTGACTATACACTTCTGGTCTTTTCCCATGTACAAGCACATATCTACATGCATCATTAACAGTAACTTGGTTTTGCCATTTTTTTCCTGACAGTGTTCCCTTTCTTTAAATAGATGTACAAGAAACAAAGATCAGAAGATAATGCTTCTCCTCATCATTGATTATCCATGTGAAAAGCTTCATCCATTTGTTCCTGCTTGGGATACAGCTATTAAAGGCATTGGAGTTGTATCAGAAACTTTTAATATTAATGTGTCTTCACTTCCAGTAATATGGAAGGTAGGCACATGCTTAGAGAGTGAGGTTCATCAATATATTATTATCTAGACAACAGCCTAGATATGGACCCCAGGTATAAGAGTCTTTCTCTTCCATCAAATAAATGAAAGTGTATTGCTTATTGCTTCTCAACCTTTTGCTGAAGATCAAGTTGAAAGAGAATTGCTTAATTTTACTGATCTGTGCAATCATGCTGGACACATGATCACAGAGTAGTCTCTGACAACAGTGGCTCTTCAACTTAGTAACAGAGATGAGCACCACCCCCTACAGTCAGACATGACTTAACAACCTTGTCAACGGAGAATACCTTTACCGTTACCTTTAAAGCATTTATACACTGTCTTCTATTAACAATTTTAACAACCATAAAAAATAATAAAAAATAAAACAATAAAATCCAGTCATTTACTCTTGAAATAATAACAAAAAACACTTAGCACACTAAATAAATAAGAAAGAAAATGTCAAAAGCTCTCCCCATAAACAGATATGGCTATCTCCCTGTAAACCAATATGAGATGATGACAGCAGCACTGATACCTCCAAAGGACCCTGCCTATGGGGACATAGCCAGATGCTTCTCTGATCTTATCCATTCTTGATGAATCACAGAAAAACCATAGGAGGGCATTTCAGAGGCTGCAGAGCAGTGGTGTCATTAGGGTTGATGTCACCTGGTGCAGTAACTCATGGTGTTACCCCCCCCCCCCTTTGACCTCCCCCATACCATATCCATACAGAATCCTTAGTAATATTTTTTTGTACTAATGTTACTGATAAATCGTAATTCCCATATATCACTGAATGTAATAGTAATAGTTGTGAGATAAACAACTAACAAAATTAAAATTATACCTTTAAATTACAATATCATATGCATCGAATAAATGTGTTTACATATACATAGTTTCCTGTAGTTAAAGTGAAAATTTGGTAAAATGAGATGCTTTTAAACAAAATTTAAAAAAATGAAATTTGAAATTTGATTTAAAAAAACAACAACCTGAGGCCTCTCCTTTCTCATCTCACTGAGACTTACCCCATTCGCCCAATCTCTTCAGCATTTTAAGGAGATGCAGGTGAATGCCACAGCCCATTTCTGCCAAAATCCAGATGTCTGAGGAGCAGTTGTGTCACCCCCCCCCCCCTTAGGTTGTCACCTGGTTTGATCTGCCCCCCCCCCCCCCGCACCCCCGGTTATGCCAATGCACACAAATACTGAACCACTTTAGATCCACCAAGCCAAACATAGCTCATGTATATTTTGGCCTCCCAAGCATTATTGTTTCCTGTTCCAATGATCTTATACTCTCTAACTGTTCTGATTTTTCAGGGACAGACATGATTAATCCTCACTTTTCCACCTGCTTTTAAGTATCGCCTTTTCTCTCTTCTCCTCTCACTTTCTCCCTTTGTACTCAGCTGACTGCAGCACAAAAGTAGTTTGCGCTTAGTTAATTGAGCCGGGGGAAGATAGAGTAGGGTTGGGTAACTGTGGAAGGCTAGGGTGCCTTGAAAGCCTTGGGGTTGCAGGCTGCACATGCTCCCACAAAACAAAAAGTCAAATGCCCCAAAATGCCTCTATGGAGTATTAGGATATTTTCATTATATTCTGGGTTTCAAAAAAGGCCTGTTCTAGGTCTAAATTGGATCAGGTCGCCTACAAAATGTGGCGGAGATGTACTATCCATCTTCTATGGAAAATTTGGAGCATTTCAGGGAAAAATATATATTTTTTTAAAAAAAAATGCCAAAATTGTTTTTGACCCATTGGTGCCCAGGGGAGCTTGAAACATGGTGGAAATACCCTGCATAGCCCCAGAGTGAATTTGGGGGCATTCTGACAGAATACCTTTGATCTTCAAAAGCCTGGGGGCACAAAATGACCTTGGACGGCATGTGGCCAGACTTTGCCCATCCCTGTGATACTTCAGGTTCAGAGGGATGGTATATAATTCAGCCTAGCATAGGTTCACATGTGGATCTACTGCACTACACTGGGTAATATGGGATTAGAGCCATCATGATATTTTGCAGTTCCTCTGTTTCAAAATTTTATTCACAGTTTTAAAAAACATTATCTACTTTTCATTGCATTAAGTGTCTTACGTCTGTAAGGGTTGGGGCACAAATACAGTGAGTCATGTTGCAGCCAATGTAAACCATGTCTTCACCCTGCCAGAGCAGATCTGAATAGTTTGTTCCTGTTGGGGGACCAGAAATTATAATGCTGGAGGAGAAGAGAAGCTGGTAAAGGAAGGAGAAACTCATAATTACCTCATCATCACACATATCAGATACACACACACATACCCAAACATAATAATTCATGGCTTAAGAAAACACAGTAACAAATGGCATTGCATCAACCCATTTTATATTAAATTGTCAGGTTTATTGTTGCATGACAAAACTATAGCTGATGTTGGGAAATGAGGCTGAACAAATCAGGTCAAGAAGCATGTTATCTGGATTGCAGGAAAGAAAGCCTAATGTCCTGTGTACAAACTACCCTCTAGAGCATGGCAATACCCTCATTTAATTTGTGAAATTTAGGAACCTGGACTAGCGAAGAAAGAAAGAAATGTAATCCATAGATGAGAACTCAGAAATTTTGTCATGGAGTTAGAGAGAAGATTTACTTCCAGATTAAATATGACAAATGGCTGTTGCTGTTCATAAAGTCATTTCATACTTATGACATCCCTAAAGTGAATCTATCATGAAGTTTTCCTGACCAAAAAAAAAAAAAAAAAATGTCCAGAAGAAGTTTCCCGTTGCCTTTGCTTCCAAGGCTGAGAAAGAGTGACTTGCCCAAGATTACCCAGTGGGTTTCCATGGCTGAGTGGACAATTGGACCCTAGTATTCCAGATTCCTAATCTAACACTGAAACCACTACACCATGCTGGCTCACTATAAAAGGGCTGCACGCCTTTAAAGACTATTTACCATTCTTTAAGCCTGCTAACAATCACTAGGGATACATGAGAATTTCAAAAATTCACAAAACTTAGTATCATCATACCACCGTATGAACTATTTTTTCATGATGAGTGGTGGAGAAGACTAAATGATGGACTCATAGTTTGAAATCTTCAAAAGCATAGTTATAAATGGACATTCCTTGCACTTCATATTGAAAGATTGGGTCCACCGAGCCCATGTAACTGTGCTGCAATACTTTGCATTTTATAATAGTTCTTTCCAAGACCCAGCTGGAAGTTTTGGTCTTGCTATAGCACAACTTTAAACAGACATTTATATACAAAAATAACCTCCTGAGCAACACATATTGCTCCTTAGCTAGCAGTACTGTTTTTTTCCCCTCTCCTCTCTTTCCCACATATAAGGCAATGGGCTTCTGTTTAACATTTTTCCTTTTTGACTGTAAATGGAACTGCATTTTGCTTCACTTAAATGTATTATGCATGCACATACACTGGCAATAATCAGAAATCCCAACATCCACAGATATCAAATGTCTTTAAATGAAGCTGGGCTGAGCTCTCTCCCTGGAGTGACTTGCTACTGAAATCTGTTTTTATAGTTTACTCTTTCTGAGTGTTCTTTCCTTCCAATATCAGCATTGGCAAAGTTATCACTGGGAGTTTTAAAGCCCGTCAATTAACTCAAGAAGCTTTATTCAAAACCCATTCACATATTTATACAGAGGAACAAACTGACATAATATTAAAAAGCTTTAAAAAAACAATTTGTTTTAAAACCTCTTTCTTCTATGTTAGGGATACATCCATTTTCTGACAGAAAATAACATAGAAATTGGTATGTATTACAAAACTACCAAAATATACCTTCTCTAAACAACCTATCACAACTTCCATTGCTCCATCCAATGGAATCCTGGAATTTGTAGTTTGCTGTGGTGTCAGGGCTCTGTGACAGCGAAGGCTAAATATCTCACAAAACCACAAATCCTAGAATTCTATAAAAAGTGGTGTCAAATTGCATCATTTCTTCAGTGCAGATGAAGCCAAGGATTCAAATTAGTCCCTGTTATTGAATTAGGTTATAAACTGGCTTACCTGAGCTGACTTAAAATTGAAGGGGGTGGCATCCTGATAGTATCAGATGCATTGAGTTGCCGAAATCACCATCCAAGTGCAGCCTGGCTCCATCGCCATTCCAAGGGGTGCTCTTCATGCCTCTTTTCAAAGTCAGGAGTTTTCCGACTTGAAAAAATGGCAATCAGAGTGCCCCTCTAAGCAGTGATGGAGCTGGGCTGCTCCCGGGTGGCAATTTTCACAGCGAAATGCATCTGATACTATCAGGATGCTTCTAATTTTCAGCCAGCTCAGGTAAAATGGTTTATAACCTTATGCAATAATCTTCCTATTCTACTATAGGCACTTTCAGTGTTAGGTTGCAGCAGAATGTCTGCAGCAAACAATAAAATAAAAATTGAGGTGGGAAAGAGTGGCATTCTGCTCTAGCTGATCCTACTGTAGCTATGAGTATCTGCTTACAGCAGACAAAGTAAACAACAGCTAATGTGTTAACAGAGAGAAAGGGTAAGAGCAGATAAGCCTGCCTCACTATCTACCCCAGCATGTTAAAAATGCATAGATGTGTAAGTCTTACCACCAAAATAAGTGGAAGCCAAGAAAAAAAAAGTCATCCCTGGATGCATTTTTGGAAGATGCCTTCAAGGGGTTGTTGGAAGGTTTCAATGTTTTGCTTTACTTTTGCAAGGATTATCTGACCTGGTTGTTTCATTTCACACATGCATATTATCAGTTTTTAATAAAAAGGTTGCTGAAACATGTTCAAATGTTCTTCTTTTCTGTGGTGTAGGAACCTATTTTTATTTTTTCTATGTTATTTCTGCATCTGGTACTAAATTTTCTGTTAAAGGAATAATGTCCAGGGGCATATTTGCTTTGGTAAATGAGGTTTACTTGTGCAATGCAGACCACAACATGAGGAAGGACCATTACTTCATATTACAAGCATATGTTTTGCATGTTGGACCACCCAGATTCAATTTCCCAGCAGCTCCAAATCGGTTAAATAATGGGTGGGCAAAATGTGGTCCCCAAATACCTTCTGTGGAGCATGGGGCCATTTTTGCATGTTTTTGACCCCTTGGGCCATTAAAAAAAAACAACAGGATGTCACTGCCATCCATTTGTTGTTAATAAAAAGGCCTCTTCTGGGTCTAAAATGGCCCAGGGAACCTAAAAGCATGGATACAATATCCTCCATGCCTCCCAGAGGACATTTGAGGGCAAACATTATTTCTTTATGTTAGAGCAGGGGTAGACAACCTTTCCCCTTTAAGGGCCGAGGGACTTCAGCTTCCAGAAGCCTCAGCCATGTTGGCCAATAGTCCCATGTTGGCCAATAGCTCCTAGGATTCTGGGAGCTGAAGTCCCTCGGCCCTTAAAGGGGACAGGTTGCCTACCCCTGTGTTAGAGTGTGATGTGGATATGGCTGTCCAAGACCTCCTGGGGGTTGAGTGCAGCCTCTTAGGGCTTCTCAGACCAGCTCAAAGGGCCAGCCTGGAGGCAAAGATGGGGAGGGACAGCTGCACGCTGGCCACCCCAACCCCACGCACCATTACACATGGCGTGAGGTGTCAGGATGTCCTTCCAATGCAGCATTTTGATGTGCTGCACTGGAAGGGGTGCTAAAAAGCCATGCACCAGCTCTTAGGGCGACTTTGTGCCGCCCCTGAAAGGAGTGGCATTTTGCTGCTCTTTTCGGGGTGGCAAATGGGAGGATTGAGGCTGCAGCATGTGGCAGCAGCAGCCCCGATCCTCTGCTTCCCAGGGCGGCCTAGAGCCACCCATCTGCAGACCCTAGTCTTCCAGAATTGCCCATCTCAAATGGTGATTCAAAAAAAAAAATATGTCCTATGTTTCAGAAGCAAAGTGCTTGTCAACTGCATGATGGATACAGTTACAATTATGCTTGGCAACAAAGTCAACAACTCTTTCGAGATCAAACTAATTGTTTCTGAGCTTAATATAGGCCCTTTATAGACTTCCAGAAATAATGCAGCTTGAGGTCACTTTAACTGTCCTGGCTCAGTGCTAAGGAATCATGGGAACTGTAGTTAATTGTGGCACCAGACCTAGCTCTCTGACAGAGAAGGCTCAATGTCTCAGAAAAAAAAACACAATTCCCATGATTCCCTAGCACTGAGCCAGGACATTTAAAGTGGCCTCAAGCTGCATTATTTCTGGCAGTCTGTAAAGGCCCATAGTTACAAGTGAAATTCTGCACCAAATGGGATCACACTAGCAATCTATCTAAAAGATAACTGCTTCAGATACTTTCTTTGATTCCAAATATTCTGATTATAATGGGGTCACTCCCTGAGGTTATGAATTACATGTGTTTTCTTCCTAAATGTTATATACTAAAATTTCTACTGAACTCAGACCGTGGGAATGGATGATGGGAGTTGTAATCTTAGGCTGTGTATGTATTTCATCTGTTTTTTCCCCTGCCTAGCCTGGCTGCTGATTTTAGCACAAAACACTTCCCAACTTATGCAGAGTGCCAATTTCTGACTTGGCAGCAGCAAGGTCTCTTAATTTTAACACCACCTTGGGAAAGGCTGTACCAGACAGATCATAAGGAGAGAGAGGAAGAAGAAATATCCAGCTCACATATAGTTGTTGTTGTTATGTGCCTTCAAGTCATTTCTCACTTATGGCAACCCTAAGGTGAACCTTCCACAGAGTTTTCTGGGGATGGGAGTGTGGTCCAAATCACACTGCAGAAATAATACTATTTTAGACTGTTTTAACTGTCTTGGCTCAGTGCTAGGGAATCCTGGAAATTGTAGTTTATTGTGCCACCAGAGAAGGCTAAATGTCTCACAAAACTACAGTTCACAGAATTCCCTAGCCTTGATCCAGAGCAGTTAAAGCCGTCTGAAACTGGATTATTTCTGCAGTGTGTTTTGGATCTCTGTGATTCATTCAAGATCACCCTATTGGAATCAACAGGGAATCAAATCCTCCAGAGTTGTAGTCCAATGCTCAAACCACTACACCACACTGGTTCTCTTCACACATAGAGGTAAAAATCCCCCCTCTTCAGACATAGAAAAATCCCCCCCCCCTCAAATCTAATAGGCCATTGCAAAACTGGTGATGGTATCTTTGAAAATGTTAACAAGAAATATGAATTTAATGAGGTATTTATTTTTTGGTTCTGTTTTTGCTTACCAGAGTAATATAAGGAACTCTCAACCTCCTTAAAAGATTTATTTTGATTTCTAATCTACATTTGTTAATGTCTGATATACAGCCAATGGCTTTTGTACCCAGAGGGTTGATTTTTTTTCAAGCTAAAAGTTCATTTCCTTTTTTTTTTTCAAGCTAAAAGTTCATTTCCTTAACAGTAATTATAGTTGAGCTAAGTGTGTATGCATGTTGAAGTAGCAATTCATTTCAATAGGACTGATTTTTAAAAAGCCTATTTATAAAACATCAGGTACTCATTCCTTGTCTGGTGTGGATAAGCATAAGCAACTTCAACACACAATTTTGTAGGCGAAAGAAGAGGGAGGAGGGACCTGCAGGGCAATGGGTGGAACAGGACTGCTTATTAGATGCTTGCACATTAAGTTTGTCTTTAGTAAAATTTGCCTTTAGTAAATACAGTCTAAATCTTGCTTTCCCACTTCCTTCTCTCTTCCTGTCTCTGGAAGCTTCTTGTGCTTCTTGTTTAGTTTTGCTTCCAACTCAAATTACATCACTTTAGATTACAGCCTCAGCTGTGCTGTCACCAGCTGAAATAATGTTTTGCACCAAGATATGTCACCAGCTCTCTAAATACCTTGGGCAAACAAAGAAATAATGACTTGCTCATTTTTCTGTTGTTTTCCCTTGTGACTCAGTTAGCTGTTGGCATACTGCAGAGCTCTGAGGCAGAAGATGGCTGTTACAAGAATTTATCATAGGAACTGAAAACTAGAAAGGTACCTTCTTCTGAGAATAAGATTCCTCTTGTGGGGAGAGGGAAGTTTCCTTAGAAAAGAGATGGGCAATATGAAGCTTATATGTGCTTTTGAGGCCATTTTTGTCTTCCGAAACTCAAATTCCTAAAAATAACCAAATCCTCACCAAATATTCACCCCAAATGCCCCCAAGTACCAGGGCATTTTGCAATGTTTTTTGCTTCCCTCCAGCCATTTTATGCTGAGAAAGACCTTTCTTACATTTAGAGGCCAACAGGAAATGACTTCCATCCCTTCCTGTTGTAAAAGTTTCTGCTCAGCTTAAATTGATCTTGGGAACCCCAAGTCATAGCAAAATGGCCTCCATGTTCCCTTCATACCATTTGGATGCACTTTTAAATTTCTGGTGGAGTGTGTGTGGCCCTCCAAGGCTTTATTGGGGCCAATGTGACCCTCTAGCCTTCAACAGTTTGCCTACTCTTTCCTCAGAGGATTGAACAGTATAATAGAAGTGGGGGAAATGTGCCCTGTGTGCTGCATGTAGCTCCCCAACTGCTTTTATGGTCCAAAATCCACTGAGCCCATGTTACTAAAGGTAAAGGTATTCCCCGTTGACAAGGTTGTCAAGTTGTGTCCAACCGTAGGGGATGATTCTCATCTCCGTTACTAAGCTGAAGAACTAGCGTTGTCAGAGACTACTCTGTGATCATGTGGCCAACATGATTGCACAGAATGCTGTTTACCTTCCTCCCGAAGTGGTACCTATTTATCTACTTACATTTGCATGCTTTTGAATTGCTAGGTTGGCAGAATAGAGCACCTCAAACTGCCAAGTTGCCGATCTTGCAACCAACAGAGTCAGCATCTTAACCACTTGAGCCACTGCACCCCAAATTTTGATGGGATGAAAAATAACTCCATATCATACCCTCCAACATATCACAGATGAAAACTGGGACATATCTGGATAAGTAACATTAGAGTGCAGTCAAGATGGCAAACATTATCACAGATGAAAACTGGGACATGTCTGGCTAAGTAACATTAGAGTGCAGTCAAGATGGCGAACAGTATTCATGAGGAAAAACACACAAGCTGGGAGAGGCTGCAGCAGTTTGCTTTTGCCTGAACCTGTTGGAAAGGGAAAGATTCCATCCCTGCCTCTCTTCTACCTACTGTTAAGTGAACCCAAACTACTTTACATTTGAACTCAGTTTGCAATGGTTGGGGTAAAATGAGGACAGAGGAAGAAAGTAGGAGGAAGTGAGAGAAATGGGTCATTTAAAAAGCAGCTGAAAAAGTGGAACAACAGAGGATTATTTGGCACTCCCCCTGCCAAACTGGGTCAGTTGCAAAGTATACCATGTCTTTCATCATTGGTATAAAAAGCTCAAACTTGGTTAATTCTGTGCTTTGGGTAGAAAATGATGGGAGAACCTCAGGGTATCTGAATAGTGGAGGGAAGTGGAAGGAAGTTCTCTTATGCAACCTAACCTGTCATGGACTAACAAAGAAAAAGAATAGGGAGCCCCTTTGGTATTTTCATCTGCCTTAAGGCTTTTCAGTTAGACCCACTAGCACATCATCCAGGTGGGTCACAGTAAAGATTAAAAAAACATTTATCTACACTTAACTGCTACATGGAACCAAGAGGTAGTCACCCATACATGGTCTTCAGACAGCAATAATGATTAAAAAAGAGGACAAATTGCATAAATGATGGTGGTTGCTAAGGATGCAGTGAATCAGATCCAGAATAGTCTTTAAAGGAGGCATCCAAAGTACTGAAGCTATTTAGGGGATATGGTTCAGGACCTTGCATTAAAGTTTAGGCTAAAATCTGGAGTGGATTGAACATTCCCTGGAAGCCACCACTGTGCATAAGGGTGCTGTATTTGATCACAGTGAGGAAAAACAGGACAACTCCTGTGAGATTAAAACATCAGCACATGTATATAACTATGTGGGGAAATAGTTAAGGAAGAAAATAAGAGCCAGTGTGATGTAGTGGTTTGTGTGTTGGACTAGAACTCCAGGAGGCCAGGGTTTCAAATTTTTCCTCAACCATGGAAACCTACTGGGTGACCTGGAACAAACCACTCTCTCTCAGCCTCAGAGAAAGGCAATGGCAAACCCCATATGAGTAAAACCTGCATGATAGGTTCATCTTAGTGCTGCCATAAGTCAGAAATGACTTGAAGGCACAACAACAATGGGGAAGAGTAGTGGGTATGTGACTAAAACCAACAGTACTTCAGAGGGAATGGTATAGATATTTATTTAACATATTTATACTTTGCTTCATATCATAAGATCTCTGGATGGCTTACAAATAAATGCGTAAACATTTTTATTTTTATTTCATTTATTGCACTTCTATCCTGCCTTTCTCCCTAAATGGGATCCAAAATGATATAGAATATTAAAATACTTTAAACATTCAAAAACATATTTGACAATTGAATAAATTTAAAAAGTTAAAGTTTATCCAACCCCCAAACCTGTACATAAACAGATTTGGGTGAAATCCTTTGGTGCAAAAGAGTTTTATAAGAACCCAAATTTTAAAACCTATACGAGCCAAATGTTGGCAGATATTGGGCCTCTGAAGGGAGGGCAATCTAGAGTAAATAAAACAGAAATTCATATTTCTGAATAACTATCCATTTAGAAAAGGTGATACAAATTGGTTTAGAATGTCTCTCTTTCATGCATGCAAGCCAACTGCCTAAGTAAAGCTCAGAAGCACTGTTAGAGGTGTTATATCACTTTAAAGGATATTGCTTTAATGGTTTGAAAAACCCTCTTATGATCACCATGTTACATTTCTTATTAGCACAGCTTACTCTTCTTGTTCTTGATTCACAAACAATCCCCTATCACTGCTGTAATAATCTCCCATGTGTATTTTTCGAACTGTACCAAATCTCTTCCCTACTGAACCTCTTTGTATAGGCTAAGCATACAAGCCTGTCACTTTCAACAACAAGGGCCAATTTCTTTTATAAGATAACTAAAATGAAGCATCAAGTGTTTAAACTCAGCCCTCTGGAATATGAAAGAATCAGGAAGGTTGGTTTGCATTCTTCGAAATAATCCCTCCCCACCCTTTCCAGAAGTATTGTTAGAGGAATCCTCTGTAGTCCCTGCCATGTTGTCAGGTATGGTACAGTGCTCCTTTTGTTTTCATGTTGCCACAGACAGGGATAATTTATCAAGATCTGCGCTGCTACAAAACACTTTGATGAGAAAACAAGAGGGTGAGTTTCTTCAGCAAGCCAGATTTCATTAGCCTTCCTAATCCATGCATTTATAGACAAATTGTATCCCAATTGACTTTTGAAAATCTTGCTGCCTATTCATAATACTTGCTAAATAATTGCAATTACCGGCTGCTTTATTACACAATGATGCTTTGCTAAATAGCTGTAAAAGGGATTACAACTTTGTATGCATGGAAACAGAATTAAAGAAGGGGGAAATCCTCTGGTGTTCCTTTCAGCAAAACAAACAACAGTGTTCATAACAGGAAATATTTATATCAAGCTCTATACCCTTAAAAAAAAAAAGAAGAAGCTAATCCTTGATTATTTTTGCAGAACATGGAGGCAAGGAGAAGCTTGTGAAGTCAGCCAGGAAACCAAGGCTTCTCTGTCAATTGCAACATTTCTATCCAAGTGAGATTACTAGGTTAGTATAAGTAACTTGTTCATAACTCACATTTTGTTCTTCCAATTGAATGAAACTCTTGCTTCTACTTTTCCCTTTCTCTTTCTCTCCCTTGTTTTTGTGTCATGTCATTTTATTTTTAAGCCTGTGGGCAGGGCCTAGCTCTCATTTTTTATTGATGTAAGCTACTTTTAACATGCAATATTGGATTAAAAACAGGATAAACTATAAAGCAAGTAACCAAGGTTGCTGACATTAGTGTCACCAATGTATCAGTGTCCTGCTGTTGTAGTTATAACTACCACTGCTAGGTTCAAATATTACCAACAGTAACTAGAAAGTAAGGGGTGAAGCAGATTGCCTCAAAGGAGCAGCTCTGCACCTCTCCTTTTAGCGCCAGATCAGGGCTGTGGCAACCGCATGCCATGACCCCAATCCAGCATTTTTCTGGGCCAAAAAGAAGCGGCAAAATGCCACTTCTTTTTTTCCTGGAAAAAGGGTGTCTTTGCTGCCATGGTGGCAGTTTGCTGTGCTCCTTTTGGCATGCGGCATGTTAACACCATGCCAAAGCAGCACCATAATGCTGCCTGCTGTGCGGTCAGGCAAGTGGCATGATGCCAGCTTCTGAGTGGTATTGGGGCATGTGTTGTCCAAATGCCATGCCCCCATGCCACCCCAAAGTTGGCACTTACTGCCAGTCTGTACAGCCCCTAAATTAGCACCAGAATACAAAAGCACTAACAATCCTAGGAAAGCCAGTGCAAAAAAAGTGAGGCTAACCATCCTCTGTTGAGGTCTGCAGTTAAAGCAGAGTTGGGGAACATGCAATCCTCCAGATGCTGGAGTACATCTCCCACTGTCTTTCATAACTAACTGACTAAACTGTTTAAGGATAATGGGAGCTGCAGTCCAATCACATTCAACAGGCCCATGTTCCCCATCTCTAAGTACATGCATCATTCTTTGTAGATAATTAGACATAGTAAAAGAAATTTAGACTATTCACCATTTAAAACACACACATTCAAGTAACCTTCAACTTGTGTCAGCTACATGAATTTCAGAGTGCTTTCTTGAACAAGGAATGCTCAGATGTTTGCCATTGCCCTCCTCTGAAATATAGGGCCTTTACAGACTGCCAGAAATGATGCAGCTTGAGTCCACTTTAACTGCCCTGGGTCAGTGCTAGGGAATCATGGGAATTGTAGTTCTTTCTGAGACATTGAGCCTTCTCTGTCAGAGAACTCTGGTGCCACAACAAACTACAGTTCCCATGATTCCCTAGCACTGAGCCAGGGCAGTTAAAGTGGTCTCAAGCTGCATTATTTCTGGCAGTCTGTAAAGGTCCATAGTTTACAGCATCTGGTATTCCTTGGTGGTCTATTATACCCTGCTTAGCCTTTAAGATCAGACAAGATGGGTATTAGGCCTTTACATTTTAAACATGCATACTGCTAATAACCTATGTGCTGTCTGTATTCAGTGCATTCTAGGGTACTCTGATTATACAAAATTGCATTAAGAAACCTTACTAATTTTCCTCACTTTTGTTTCAGATCCACAATACACCTGTTCATTGGTTATTTCAACAGATTGAGAAGTCATGGTGACCTAGTATAACAATGAAATTTACCCTGGATCTCAAAAGTGGTGAAAAGTGGTCATCTGTGCCTTTGTTGCCTGACCTGAGTGTAGGGTAACAATGGCCTAAAACGCACTGTGGAAATAATCTAGTTTGAGACCACTTTAACAGCCCTGGTTCAGTGCTAGGGAATCCTGGGAATTGTAGTTTGTTGTGGCACTAGAGGTCTCTGACAGAGAAGGCTACACATCTCACAAAATTACAGTTCCCAAAATTCCCCAAGATTGAGCCAGGGCAGTTAAAGTGATGTCAGACTGGATTATTTCTGTAGTGTGTTTTAGACCAATGTTTGAGTACGACAAGCAGGTCAGCCTCTCATTCCTAAACTTCCAACCTTGAAGCAGGCCCACTCATTAAGTGGTTCAGGGATTGGAGTGTAGAGAATTAATTCTTGAATTTTAACTCCACCAGTAAATTAGATCCATGATCACTAGTTTTGAACACCTCCAGTGATCTCAGCAATCTATACAAACCATACTTATTTTTATTGCCAGAATATTAGCCTTGATGGGATCAAAAAAGAGGATAGTTTAGTTCTAGGGCTTCTTTGGATATTTTATAGAACATATTTCCTTCAATCATCATTTAGCTTCCTTTAGATTGATAAATCACTGAAGAGACTACAAAATGTTGCATTGATTTATGGCTGGAGAAATGTTTTACACTCCAGATGAGTAAAAGGTTGACTCGCTGGTCTGCAGCAAAATGTAGCATAGATTCCCCCCCTCCCCTTGTGAAGCAATAGTTAAAGGCAGTAGCTTTGTGTGCCTATGTACTTGTATTTGTGAGATATCAGTATCCAGGAAGCAGGCATATGCAGTTTGCTGAAAATGCAGTATATAGATTTGTTGTGTAACAAGAACAGGTGAACTAATGAAGTGCTTTCCAGCATACTCTATCTGAAATGGAGCAGCTGCCCACATCTCCTCAACTATCCTCAACCTTTTCCAGTTAGACCTTCTCATTAGGGAGGGAGAGGGTCCTCCCTCCTGTTTCCAGGGAGATATTTCTGCTCTGATTATACTAACTCTACCACAAGAAGAGTTTGTCCCAATAAAGAAATAAAATAAAATGCTCAGCCAGTGTTGACTTTCCTGCCTGCAGTTTAAATGAGAACTCAATATGAGATGCAATGCACAAAGCAGGGTAAAGACTGTCATTCACTGCCATATAAACGCACCATTACAGAAGGAGTTTGTTGCACTTCTCATTTCTGCAGGCAAAATTTAAAGATGGGGAAGAAATTCATGCAAAGAGAAGAGATGCCTTTGGGGACATAGGTGCAGATGGTTACATGGCTTTTTCAAGGCAATGTTATTCCATAAAGGCTGAGTTTGCAAGCACCGTTGGCATTCAAGGAAACAGGATGTGTTGGTGGTAATGTGCGTGGTAATGAAGCTTCAAGTGATGACTGGGATGAGTTACTTCAATATTCCAGAAATGTGGAGGGAGATTCAGGGATTCCTGACTGACTGGCTGTGTAATTTCTTATTGTCAGGATTTCTATGAAGCAGATTTACATATTGATAAGACTCCAACACAGCAGAAGCCAGTTTTTCTTGTTTAGCAGGCACAACAACAAACTCCAGCAGGAGCATCATGAATAAAATCTAATTAATACAAGACCCTCAGCTGTGCTGAAAGGAGACTAGCTTTACAGAGACATTGCATCACAAGCTCAATGCTTCAGAATCTTGGGAGAGAATAGGCAGGCAGAAAAGCCTAGCAATGGATGGGTTAGCATAAACTCAACTGCATGAAAGAGCATCAAAATATGATGGGTGATAGGACAAGAGACTGGAAAAGGTGATGGTTCAAAAGAATTCAGAGGAAAAGGGTGACAGGAGAATTGGAAAAAAAAATGATATTTGGAACAGAAGATTAGCATGGGGATTTGAAGAAATAAGGTCTGGCATATTTATTTGTTTTAAACAGCCAAATCTGAACATTCCATTGATTTCAGTGGCAGTAGTGTGTAGAACAGAATACATTTATAACCAAATCCCAGATAGCTGGAAGCTATACAAAATGACCATATCAAATAGATTGGAAGTGCAGCTGCCAACCCTATGAAAAAGATTCCCATGGTCAGTACCACTCATATGGCTACATTATTTGGACACTTGTCTACTGTGGAAGATATATTAATGGATAAGATATACCACCAATGACAAGTAAGTGGTTGTCAAGAGTTGGTTTCAAAAACCCTTTCTCAGTGCATTGATTCTTAAATCAAAGTTTGGATTGTGAGACCAATGACCCACAAGAGATTGATAATGCTGAAATGAAGACATGCTTGTGGAATCCTATTTTTTCCTACCCCAAAGGATTGTGTGTGTGGGTGTATGTGTGTATTTCCAGTCTGGACCCTTATGTTCTGCAGACAGGGACTAGTCAGCCATGGAGACAAGTTAGTCAACTCACTGAAGTGCCAATATTCTGGGGGGTAGCCTGTCTCAGCTCTGGAAATATCTTTAAGAAAGAAAAGAAAGAGAGAGAGAGAGAACAAAAGAGAGACTGTGAAAGAGGGAATACATATCTGGGTTTATTGTTCACTTTCTCAAAAGGGCTGAATTTATGTTAACAGTGGTGTCCAGATATTTAGGTTTAAGATTAATTACTAATTAATTACTCCAGTTTATTAGTACAAAACTACAGCTCAGCAATAGGAAAGTTACTAAAATGAAAATAAGAACATTCACTTAATTCCAAGTGCTAGTCCCACCTAGCTAAATCAACTGTTGAATGGCAAGTCAATACTTATGTAAGATTTCATTGATTCAAGGGGTTCGCTCTCATTCATGTTTGGTGTGTTATTATGACCAAGGATTAGGGCAAGTTTGTATGGCATCGCAGACACATTCATTTTTTTCTCTTCTTGCCATAGTATTATCTTTCAAAATTTTCTTTATCATAGATCTTTTTAAAATTCCAGGTCATTCATTGTTCCATTGAAAATATTTATGGAAATGGAAATTCATTGGAAATGGGAAAAAAATGGAAATTTTTTCCAATTAGACCATCATTTCTAAAAAGAAAGAAAAAAGAAATCTTTTCAAGAAAACCCTGTAATAGGTTGACTTTATTGTAGCCATAAATCAGAGATGACTTGAAGGCACACAGACACAACAACATTAGTTATAGTGTACATCAGGATAGTGGAAAGGGACAAAAGTTGTGAATGAAATGAAGACCCTAAAACTGTGCCGAACTGTGCATGATTCAGTTTTTGAATTCAGTTTAGATGTTCTCTCAGAATAAATGCATGAAATAAGAATGGCAAGAAACAGAGAGAATGTGCTCATTCTCAATAAGTGTGCATTTAAATATCAAGAGGTCTCTAGAAAATTATTTTCTCTTGTCTTTTTAGAAATGATGACCTGAATCTAATTGGCTCCCTATTTCCTCTCCTCAGCACATTTTGGGGTCTGAAATGGTTTGCAATCACCTTTTACCAAACCTCAGCCTGATCAACTATTTAACAATTAAAACCAGTCAAAGGAGATGGCACCAGGCTCCAATTTGATTCCTTATATTCCAGCATAGTGTGCTTATAAGATAATTCAATGTAATGGAAAGTCTAGACTTAAAACAGCAACAAATGGGATAGGTGATAAACAGAGGCCAAGATGCAACAGGGCTGTGAAGTTGACGGAAATAGTAGAAGTGTTCCTCTCCCTTGTGGATTCTTTCCATATGAGCCTGCTCAAGTATCATGTTCTTTAGGGGACAGCTTTCTCTCTCTCCAACCATCTTCCCAGGGTCATCTGATGAGGACACAAGAGAGAGACATCTTGGTTGCTCCTAGGCTATGGAACTCCATCCTGAGGGTGGTTTAATTTGCTTCTTCTCTGCTGGCTTTTCACCAGCAGGAATAGGTCTTCCTGTTTAAACAGGCCTTTTGCTGTAACTGGCCGGGGTAGAGGGACATGCAATTAGGTGTGCTGTTTTCAATATGTAATGTGTATTTCATATGTTTTAAATTGTGATTTAAATTAATATCATAAAAGTCATGTTTTAACTGGATTGGTGGTTACTTGCTTTTAAAAACATTTGTACTGCTTACTGTTTTAGGTATTCTGTTTTCACTTATATTGCAAGCCATTTAGATTGTATGCCATTTGGGAGAAAGGTGGGATTCAAATCAAATCAACGAAATGAAATGAGCTCTCAAAAACCTATTCTGGAATACTGCAAAACCATCCAGAGCAGGTTTCCAGGAGGCACAAAGGGCAACATGAAGGAGGGGAGGGGAAGGAATTCCAATCACAGTAGTGGTTGAATTCCAATTTTAAATGGTGCAAACAGTATGAGAATGGTACAAAAATGCAGGTTGTTCTTAACAACAACAACAAAATCTTAAGAGAGAAACATCCATCCTAAAAACAAGTGAGAAATCAGAAAGGAACACAAATTGAAAAGCTGTTAAATTGATAACCATGTTAAAGAAAATTCCAGTATGATCTGAGCACTAGGAGCAAGACCAGGGATTGTTAGCATAATAGGATTAGCTTCAGATAATGGCTGTGCATGTTATTACAGCAGGGAAGTTCCTGCCATGTGGTTAAATTTTTATCTTTGATAATGAGACAAGAAGATTTAAGAATGCAGTCGTTTTCTTCATTAGTGATAGAGGGTTTGGTGGTGCTAATTTCTCCTGCCTAGTGTATGTCCTCTGCTGACCCCACTAAAGAGAATCTTGGGGTTAATTAATAGCAGATCCTATTCCCCACACTGCTAATTAGCTGTGGATACAATGAAAAAGATGGCCATAGGGTGAGGCACAAAAGAAAAGGATTGAAGGATCTAGCTCCGACTGATCGATATCCACAAAGCTCTAAAGAATGTTCTACAAGCACAGAAACCATTTCCATTGGCATCGAACTAGAAAGTAAGTTTCTGGTGTGAAGGAGATGAATTCTGAATGTCAAATTTGTAAATGTCAAAATCAATCATAATAGCTCACGCTGCATTTCTGCAACACGGTTTGCATAACACAGATAGGCATGGCATTATAGGAATTGCTCTTTCTTCTGGTCTTTCAACATCAGATTGGAAGTTTGGGAGGATCTCAAGGTGGGGTTTGAAATAGCATGGGAGAGAATCTGTGCCTGATCTTTAATTTGGTGTTAATAGTTCACACTTCTGCTATAGTCTGTTTCCTCCATGTAGATGAGTAGTTAACTAATTTCCCCATAACTAGAAATGAATGCATTGTCATTTTGGTTTTTTTTAAGGGTGTGTTTGTGGGTTTTTTAAAGATTTAAATCTAAACATTAGAAAGAACCTCCTGAAAGTAAGACCTGTTCAACAGTGGAATATATACCCTCTGAGTGTGGTGAAGTCTCTTTCTTTGGAGCTCTTTAGACCGAGGCTTTGATTGTGTATTCCTACATGGCAAGGGGTGTGACTGGATGGCCCTTGTAGTCTCTTCCAGTCCTATGAGTCTATGACCTTGTGTAAATTGTCACATTTCTTCGTAAGCATGGAAAGAACTTGAAATTCAAAATAGCAACAACTGAACAAGGGAGGAAGTAAAACAGATTTGTCCATCTCTACCCACAGCACAAATGTTAGTGGCAATGATCAGATTAATTCAATAAACATTATTTAAATGAATATAATTAAAATGCCAGTGCTGTATCTTGAAATTAGGGCTATGCATGGCTCCCAGTTTAGACCAGGAACTAAATAAGATCTGCATCCAATTTGGTCCAGATTGTTCTGACCCCAGATCTAATCTGATATTGGAAATCTGGATTGCCAGTCATCCCCCAATGATTTTCATTGGGAACAAAAATGCATATATATCTGCATAAAATGCATAAAATGCATAAAATGTGGAGACTGTAAAGAAGTTAACACAGCCAAAGTTTAGAGAAGTAATTTGTAGAGTTTTTGTGTTAGGCACCTGTTAAATTTGTAGTTGCCCCAACAACATAAGCAAGAACAGTTAAAAAAAAAACTATTAACACCTCATTCTTGGCATTTCATGTTGCTTTTTTCCTGGTTGCAGCTCCTCTAGTTTGGAGAATATTTCTAAAACACCTAAAGTGTCCTCCAGTCTCTCTTCTTGATCAACTGTACCCAAGAAGAGCAATGACAGTGGACATCAGGCATGCAGACACCAGTGCTTTACAGAGAAGGCCAGTTGGCAGACTGGTAGTGAGGAGAGCATCCATCTTGAGAAGCTTTCAGAATGACAAACAGAATCCAGCAAATAAGCATATGTCATAATGATAATTAAATGACAGATTCTGGCCCCATTCACACTTGTGTTTTGTGCTGGGTAGATCCGGGGAGATTTGTTGATGCAATACTGAATCTAACCAAAATAGAAGTTCACACTACATTTTCCCCAATTGAATCTCTTAGGTGCAATTTAACCCTGTCAAGTTCACACTGACCAAGTACCGATTAAAAATGGATCCTCCTTATTGATCATATTCAATCATTTTTGAGTGTTTTTTTCCTGGTCAATCAAATGATGTGCATATATGACACATTGTTTGGGCAACTCCCTCCCCCCCATCTTCAGAGAATGGGGAGGACAAGCCTCTTGGAGGACCCCTTGCCATGCAACTCCCATGAAAGATTCTCCTTGGGGGGATTCCTCCCTAACAGCCTTGGAGGATGGGGAGGACAGACCTTTTGGAGGACCCCTTGCATGAAACCCCAATGAGAGCTTCTCCTTGAGGGGATTCCCCCCTTGCCAGCCTTGGAGGATGGGGAGGAGAAGCCCAAAAGACCCTCCTTCACTGGCTTGAGCAACATCTGAACTTCTGGGCTATGGTATCATCAGGGGTGAAAAAGCAGGAAAGAGGGAAACAGCTGAGTGGTTGTTTAAAGGGCCCAGTAGTGGGAAGTTTGAAATCATCAGAGCTGGCAACTAGGCACGAGCACAGAAATGACACTTGCCATGCACTCCAACCTGTGAGAGGGGATAGGCATGTTCCATCCCCTGGTCATTAATCCCTCACTTCAGGAAGCCCCAAATAGGATCTAAGCAAGTTCACATTGGCAGCACCCTGACAAAACCTGTTTTTTTCCAAAAGATATGGGGGAAAACTCAGTATCGGAGAATCCACAATGATGGGGGTTTGCCCTGGGTCCACTCCTATTCAGGTGGCAAAACCCAGCACCAGTGTGAACTACTAATTTTTAAACTAGTTTGTAAACCACTTTATAATGTAGTGTGAATGGCCTTGAAATGAGGGGAGTATACTGTTACTTTATTCTAAGCAGCTCAATTGGTGAGATTCATTGATGAAGTAAATGCAAATAAGGAAGTAATAAAGAGGATGATTTATTAGAAGTCCAACTGATAATATACCGCTGATGGATTTCCCTGGTTCTTCTTAAGACAGAGGTTCTGAACTATGGGTCCATGAACGTGGTTCAGATGTTTGTGAACTGAGTCTAAAAATGAACTTTTATTTAGTTATTTTCTTATTAAATTGATATTCCCTATCTTTTCAAAGGTTCGTTGTATTTTTCTTTAAACTTCAGAATAGTCTATGCAAAGGAAATCAACTTCCATTGCAATAAAATAAATTTTATTAAAAAAAATTCTGTTAGTGTGTTTATGTCTATTTTTCTGGAAAGAGGGCATTGGCTTGCATGGAATTCGCAAAGAGATTCATGATCTGAAGGATGCTGAGATTCATTGCCTTTGAGGCACTGGGTGATTTGGGCTGGTGCTGTAGAGTGAAAGCTACTTGTAGGATTCTCCCTGGTTTTGTGCTTGTTGCCAGAATTTCCCATAGTTCTTTGCTGTTTCATGTTCCCATATTTCTCCATCCCATAGATCCATGCCTGCCTAAGTCATGGTGAGGAGAAAAGAATCCAAGGTCCTGTGTTCTTGTCATATTGGTCTTGCTCCACTTCTTGGCTGTTGGGACTTTTCTGCTTCTGTACAGAGTACAGCCATTTGGTGCTGCCTCTTAACATGAGTAAGCAGGCTTCTGGTGCTGTAATGCCCTCATAATTTGCCTCTGTTCCTGTGCTTCCAACAGTGAAAACAGATTGTCATCTTGGAATTCATTCCCACCTTAAAGTAGTTCCATTCAATACTCTGTCTTTTCTGTGGTGCTGTGCCTTTTCTCAAACTTCCTACCTTCAATATCATGGGCTGCCTTTGTCAAGGGGGTGCTGTTTTTGTCCCTTTCTACCTAGCTGTGGTTAAAAGGCTCAAATAGAATCTTCCTGATTAAGGTTATGTCTGCACTGATGGGAAAACCTGCCTTACCAGTGGGGCTTCTGGATTCATGGGGAGGACAAGGTGTCCACACAACTGGCATACACAATGGACTAATATCACCTGCATTGTCTGCACACTTTGTCCTCCTGTCTTAGCCACAGTCGCATTAAAACACAGTATGTGCTGGAGGAACTGCTGATACTAGTGATACAGTGCTGTGGTGGGAATTGTAACTTCTGGGAAGGAAGAGGTCAGCAGCTTGCCTGGCCCAAGGAGCCTCCTCCTGACTTCTTGACCAAGGTGCCCACCCACTGATGTTCCTTCTGCATCCCTGCATCAGTGAACAGTCTTCACATTAAGGGGATTATCCAGAGTTTCCAGCCTGATTCAGCATGAATGGGAACTGTTTTTGTTCTGCAGAATCACCTAGAAGGTTCATTGGATGTGTATTTCATCTGTTTCGGGCCTGTGCATCATGTAAACAAGTCAGTGTAGGAATGTTTATTTTCCTCCAAGTGACAGAGACAAAAACAAACAAACCCTGACTTCCTCCCACTACCAGCACCTTGTGTCCTTACAAGTTTTACTAGGGGTAAAACAGGGTTACTGCCATTACCAATGAAACTATTAACTACAAAATCTTAATTGGAATGATGACAAACTGGTCTTCCTCCCTCTCTCCCTATGATTTCCAATAATCCTACAGATAGGTATCATTGTTAATGATCAAATGTAGTAAA